>OY720628.1:0-2400000 GCA_963170105.1 Cantharis lateralis
ACCTAACCTAACCTAACCTAACCTAACCTAACCTAACCTAACCTAACCTAACCTAACCTAACCTAACCTAACCTAACCTAACCTAACCTAACCTAACCTAACCTAACCTAACCTAACCTAACCTAACCTAACCTAACCTAACCTAACCTAACCTAACCTAACCTAACCTAACCTAACCTAACCTAACCTAACCTAACCTAACCTAACCTAACCTAACCTAACCTAACCTAACCTAACCTAACCTAACCTAACCTAACCTAACCTAACCTAACCTAACCTAACCTAACCTAACCTAACCTAACCTAACCTAACCTAACCTAACCTAACCTAACCTAACCTAACCTAACCTAACCTAACCTAACCTAACCTAACCTAACCTAACCTAACCTAACCTAACCTAACCTAACCTAACCTAACCTAACCTAACCTAACCTAACCTAACCTAACCTAACCTAACCTAACCTAACCTAACCTAACCTAACCTAACCTAACCTAACCTAACCTAACCTAACCTAACCTAACCTAACCTAACCTAACCTAACCTAACCTAACCTAACCTAACCTAACCTAACCTAACCTAACCTAACCTAACCTAACCTAACCTAACCTAACCTAACCTAACCTAACCTAACCTAACCTAACCTAACCTAACCTAACCTAACCTAACCTAACCTAACCTAACCTAACCTAACCTAACCTAACCTAACCTAACCTAACCTAACCTAACCTAACCTAACCTAACCTAACCTAACCTAACCTAACCTAACCTAACCTAACCTAACCTAACCTAACCTAACCTAACCTAACCTAACCTAACCTAACCTAACCTAACCTAACCTAACCTAACCTAACCTAACCTAACCTAACCTAACCTAACCTAACCTAACCTAACCTAACCTAACCTAACCTAACCTAACCTAACCTAACCTAACCTAACCTAACCTAACCTAACCTAACCTAACCTAACCTAACCTAACCTAACCTAACCTAACCTAACCGAACCTAACCTAACCTAACCTAACCTAACCTAACCTAACCTAACCTAACCTAACCTAACCTAACCTAACCTAACCTAACCTAACCTAACCTAACCTAACCTAACCTAACCTAACCTAACCTAACCTAACCTAACCTAACCTAACCTAACCTAACCTAACCTAACCTAACCTAACCTAACCTAACCTAACCTAACCTAACCTAACCTAACCTAACCTAACCTAACCTAACCTAACCTAACCTAACCTAACCTAACCTAACCTAACCTAACCTAACCTAACCTAACCTAACCTAACCTAACCTAACCTAACCTAACCTAACCTAACCTAACCTAACCTAACCTAACCTAACCTAACCTAACCTAACCTAACCTAACCTAACCTAACCTAACCTAACCTAACCTAACCTAACCTAACCTAACCTAACCTAACCTAACCTAACCTAACCTAACCTAACCTAACCTAACCTAACCTAACCTAACCTAACCTAACCTAACCTAACCTAACCTAACCTAACCTAACCTAACCTAACCTAACCTAACCTAACCTAACCTAACCTAACCTAACCTAACCTAACCTAACCTAACCTAACCTAACCTAACCTAACCTAACCTAACCTAACCTAACCTAACCTAACCTAACCTAACCTAACCTAACCTAACCTAACCTAACCTAACCTAACCTAACCTAACCTAACCTAACCTAACCTAACCTAACCTAACCTAACCTAACCTAACCTAACCTAACCTAACCTAACCTAACCTAACCTAACCTAACCTAACCTAACCTAACCTAACCTAACCTAACCTAACCTAACCTAACCTAACCTAACCTAACCTAACCTAACCTAACCTAACCTAACCTAACCTAACCTAACCTAACCTAACCTAACCTAACCTAACCTAACCTAACCTAACCTAACCTAACCTAACCTAACCTAACCTAACCTAACCTAACCTAACCTAACCTAACCTAACCTAACCTAACCTAACCTAACCTAACCTAACCTAACCTAACCTAACCTAACCTAACCTAACCTAACCTAACCTAACCTAACCTAACCTAACCTAACCTAACCTAACCTAACCTAACCTAACCTAACCTAACCTAACCTAACCTAACCTAACCTAACCTAACCTAACCTAACCTAACCTAACCTAACCTAACCTAACCTAACCTAACCTAACCTAACCTAACCTAACCTAACCTAACCTAACCTAACCTAACCTAACCTAACCTAACCTAACCTAACCTAACCTAACCTAACCTAACCTAACCTAACCTAACCTAACCTAACCTAACCTAACCTAACCTAACCTAACCTAACCTAACCTAACCTAACCTAACCTAACCTAACCTAACCTAACCTAACCTAACCTAACCTAACCTAACCTAACCTAACCTAACCTAACCTAACCTAACCTAACCTAACCTAACCTAACCTAACCTAACCTAACCTAACCTAACCTAACCTAACCTAACCTAACCTAACCTAACCTAACCTAACCTAACCTAACCTAACCTAACCTAACCTAACCTAACCTAACCTAACCTAACCTAACCTAACCTAACCTAACCTAACCTAACCTAACCTAACCTAACCTAACCTAACCTAACCTAACCTAACCTAACCTAACCTAACCTAACCTAACCTAACCTAACCTAACCTAACCTAACCTAACCTAACCTAACCTAACCTAACCTAACCTAACCTAACCTAACCTAACCTAACCTAACCTAACCTAACCTAACCTAACCTAACCTAACCTAACCTAACCTAACCTAACCTAACCTAACCTAACCTAACCTAACCTAACCTAACCTAACCTAACCTAACCTAACCTAACCTAACCTAACCTAACCTAACCTAACCTAACCTAACCTAACCTAACCTAACCTAACCTAACCTAACCTAACCTAACCTAACCTAACCTAACCTAACCTAACCTAACCTAACCTAACCTAACCTAACCTAACCTAACCTAACCTAACCTAACCTAACCTAACCTAACCTAACCTAACCTAACCTAACCTAACCTAACCTAACCTAACCTAACCTAACCTAACCTAACCTAACCTAACCTAACCTAACCTAACCTAACCTAACCTAACCTAACCTAACCTAACCTAACCTAACCTAACCTAACCTAACCTAACCTAACCTAACCTAACCTAACCTAACCTAACCTAACCTAACCTAACCTAACCTAACCTAACCTAACCTAACCTAACCTAACCTAACCTAACCTAACCTAACCTAACCTAACCTAACCTAACCTAACCTAACCTAACCTAACCTAACCTAACCTAACCTAACCTAACCTAACCTAACCTAACCTAACCTAACCTAACCTAACCTAACCTAACCTAACCTAACCTAACCTAACCTAACCTAACCTAACCTAACCTAACCTAACCTAACCTAACCTAACCTAACCTAACCTAACCTAACCTAACCTAACCTAACCTAACCTAACCTAACCTAACCTAACCTAACCTAACCTAACCTAACCTAACCTAACCTAACCTAACCTAACCTAACCTAACCTAACCTAACCTAACCTAACCTAACCTAACCTAACCTAACCTAACCTAACCTAACCTAACCTAACCTAACCTAACCTAACCTAACCTAACCTAACCTAACCTAACCTAACCTAACCTAACCTAACCTAACCTAACCTAACCTAACCTAACCTAACCTAACCTAACCTAACCTAACCTAACCTAACCTAACCTAACCTAACCTAACCTAACCTAACCTAACCTAACCTAACCTAACCTAACCTAACCTAACCTAACCTAACCTAACCTAACCTAACCTAACCTAACCTAACCTAACCTAACCTAACCTAACCTAACCTAACCTAACCTAACCTAACCTAACCTAACCTAACCTAACCTAACCTAACCTAACCTAACCTAACCTAACCTAACCTAACCTAACCTAACCTAACCTAACCTAACCTAACCTAACCTAACCTAACCTAACCTAACCTAACCTAACCTAACCTAACCTAACCTAACCTAACCTAACCTAACCTAACCTAACCTAACCTAACCTAACCTAACCTAACCTAACCTAACCTAACCTAACCTAACCTAACCTAACCTAACCTAACCTAACCTAACCTAACCTAACCTAACCTAACCTAACCTAACCTAACCTAACCTAACCTAACCTAACCTAACCTAACCTAACCTAACCTAACCTAACCTAACCTAACCTAACCTAACCTAACCTAACCTAACCTAACCTAACCTAACCTAACCTAACCTAACCTAACCTAACCTAACCTAACCTAACCTAACCTAACCTAACCTAACCTAACCTAACCTAACCTAACCTAACCTAACCTAACCTAACCTAACCTAACCTAACCTAACCTAACCTAACCTAACCTAACCTAACCTAACCTAACCTAACCTAACCTAACCTAACCTAACCTAACCTAACCTAACCTAACCTAACCTAACCTAACCTAACCTAACCTAACCTAACCTAACCTAACCTAACCTAACCTAACCTAACCTAACCTAACCTAACCTAACCTAACCTAACCTAACCTAACCTAACCTAACCTAACCTAACCTAACCTAACCTAACCTAACCTAACCTAACCTAACCTAACCTAACCTAACCTAACCTAACCTAACCTAACCTAACCTAACCTAACCTAACCTAACCTAACCTAACCTAACCTAACCTAACCTAACCTAACCTAACCTAACCTAACCTAACCTAACCTAACCTAACCTAACCTAACCTAACCTAACCTAACCTAACCTAACCTAACCTAACCTAACCTAACCTAACCTAACCTAACCTAACCTAACCTAACCTAACCTAACCTAACCTAACCTAACCTAACCTAACCTAACCTAACCTAACCTAACCTAACCTAACCTAACCTAACCTAACCTAACCTAACCTAACCTAACCTAACCTAACCTAACCTAACCTAACCTAACCTAACCTAACCTAACCTAACCTAACCTAACCTAACCTAACCTAACCTAACCTAACCTAACCTAACCTAACCTAACCTAACCTAACCTAACCTAACCTAACCTAACCTAACCTAACCTAACCTAACCTAACCTAACCTAACCTAACCTAACCTAACCTAACCTAACCTAACCTAACCTAACCTAACCTAACCTAACCTAACCTAACCTAACCTAACCTAACCTAACCTAACCTAACCTAACCTAACCTAACCTAACCTAACCTAACCTAACCTAACCTAACCTAACCTAACCTAACCTAACCTAACCTAACCTAACCTAACCTAACCTAACCTAACCTAACCTAACCTAACCTAACCTAACCTAACCTAACCTAACCTAACCTAACCTAACCTAACCTAACCTAACCTAACCTAACCTAACCTAACCTAACCTAACCTAACCTAACCTAACCTAACCTAACCTAACCTAACCTAACCTAACCTAACCTAACCTAACCTAACCTAACCTAACCTAACCTAACCTAACCTAACCTAACCTAACCTAACCTAACCTAACCTAACCTAACCTAACCTAACCTAACCTAACCTAACCTAACCTAACCTAACCTAACCTAACCTAACCTAACCTAACCTAACCTAACCTAACCTAACCTAACCTAACCTAACCTAACCTAACCTAACCTAACCTAACCTAACCTAACCTAACCTAACCTAACCTAACCTAACCTAACCTAACCTAACCTAACCTAACCTAACCTAACCTAACCTAACCTAACCTAACCTAACCTAACCTAACCTAACCTAACCTAACCTAACCTAACCTAACCTAACCTAACCTAACCTAACCTAACCTAACCTAACCTAACCTAACCTAACCTAACCTAACCTAACCTAACCTAACCTAACCTAACCTAACCTAACCTAACCTAACCTAACCTAACCTAACCTAACCTAACCTAACCTAACCTAACCTAACCTAACCTAACCTAACCTAACCTAACCTAACCTAACCTAACCTAACCTAACCTAACCTAACCTAACCTAACCTAACCTAACCTAACCTAACCTAACCTAACCTAACCTAACCTAACCTAACCTAACCTAACCTAACCTAACCTAACCTAACCTAACCTAACCTAACCTAACCTAACCTAACCTAACCTAACCTAACCTAACCTAACCTAACCTAACCTAACCTAACCTAACCTAACCTAACCTAACCTAACCTAACCTAACCTAACCTAACCTAACCTAACCTAACCTAACCTAACCTAACCTAACCTAACCTAACCTAACCTAACCTAACCTAACCTAACCTAACCTAACCTAACCTAACCTAACCTAACCTAACCTAACCTAACCTAACCTAACCTAACCTAACCTAACCTAACCTAACCTAACCTAACCTAACCTAACCTAACCTAACCTAACCTAACCTAACCTAACCTAACCTAACCTAACCTAACCTAACCTAACCTAACCTAACCTAACCTAACCTAACCTAACCTAACCTAACCTAACCTAACCTAACCTAACCTAACCTAACCTAACCTAACCTAACCTAACCTAACCTAACCTAACCTAACCTAACCTAACCTAATAACCTAACCTAACCTAACCTAACCTAACCTAACCTAACCTAACCTAACCTAACCTAACCTAACCTAACCTAACCTAACCTAACCTAACCTAACCTAACCTAACCTAACCTAACCTAACCTAACCTAACCTAACCTAACCTAACCTAACCTAACCTAACCTAACCTAACCTAACCTAACCTAACCTAACCTAACCTAACCTAACCTAACCTAACCTAACCTAACCTAACCTAACCTAACCTAACCTAACCTAACCTAACCTAACCTAACCTAACCTAACCTAACCTAACCTAACCTAACCTAACCTAACCTAACCTAACCTAACCTAACCTAACCTAACCTAACCTAACCTAACCTAACCTAACCTAACCTAACCTAACCTAACCTAACCTAACCTAACCTAACCTAACCTAACCTAACCTAACCTAACCTAACCTAACCTAACCTAACCTAACCTAACCTAACCTAACCTAACCTAACCTAACCTAACCTAACCTAACCTAACCTAACCTAACCTAACCTAACCTAACCTAACCTAACCTAACCTAACCTAACCTAACCTAACCTAACCTAACCTAACCTAACCTAACCTAACCTAACCTAACCTAACCTAACCTAACCTAACCTAACCTAACCTAACCTAACCTAACCTAACCTAACCTAACCTAACCTAACCTAACCTAACCTAACCTAACCTAACCTAACCTAACCTAACCTAACCTAACCTAACCTAACCTAACCTAACCTAACCTAACCTAACCTAACCTAACCTAACCTAACCTAACCTAACCTAACCTAACCTAACCTAACCTAACCTAACCTAACCTAACCTAACCTAACCTAACCTAACCTAACCTAACCTAACCTAACCTAACCTAACCTAACCTAACCTAACCTAACCTAACCTAACCTAACCTAACCTAACCTAACCTAACCTAACCTAACCTAACCTAACCTAACCTAACCTAACCTAACCTAACCTAACCTAACCTAACCTAACCTAACCTAACCTAACCTAACCTAACCTAACCTAACCTAACCTAACCTAACCTAACCTAACCTAACCTAACCTAACCTAACCTAACCTAACCTAACCTAACCTAACCTAACCTAACCTAACCTAACCTAACCTAACCTAACCTAACCTAACCTAACCTAACCTAACCTAACCTAACCTAACCTAACCTAACCTAACCTAACCTAACCTAACCTAACCTAACCTAACCTAACCTAACCTAACCTAACCTAACCTAACCTAACCTAACCTAACCTAACCTAACCTAACCTAACCTAACCTAACCTAACCTAACCTAACCTAACCTAACCTAACCTAACCTAACCTAACCTAACCTAACCTAACCTAACCTAACCTAACCTAACCTAACCTAACCTAACCTAACCTAACCTAACCTAACCTAACCTAACCTAACCTAACCTAACCTAACCTAACCTAACCTAACCTAACCTAACCTAACCTAACCTAACCTAACCTAACCTAACCTAACCTAACCTAACCTAACCTAACCTAACCTAACCTAACCTAACCTAACCTAACCTAACCTAACCTAACCTAACCTAACCTAACCTAACCTAACCTAACCTAACCTAACCTAACCTAACCTAACCTAACCTAACCTAACCTAACCTAACCTAACCTAACCTAACCTAACCTAACCTAACCTAACCTAACCTAACCTAACCTAACCTAACCTAACCTAACCTAACCTAACCTAACCTAACCTAACCTAACCTAACCTAACCTAACCTAACCTAACCTAACCTAACCTAACCTAACCTAACCTAACCTAACCTAACCTAACCTAACCTAACCTAACCTAACCTAACCTAACCTAACCTAACCTAACCTAACCTAACCTAACCTAACCTAACCTAACCTAACCTAACCTAACCTAACCTAACCTAACCTAACCTAACCTAACCTAACCTAACCTAACCTAACCTAACCTAACCTAACCTAACCTAACCTAACCTAACCTAACCTAACCTAACCTAACCTAACCTAACCTAACCTAACCTAACCTAACCTAACCTAACCTAACCTAACCTAACCTAACCTAACCTAACCTAACCTAACCTAACCTAACCTAACCTAACCTAACCTAACCTAACCTAACCTAACCTAACCTAACCTAACCTAACCTAACCTAACCTAACCTAACCTAACCTAACCTAACCTAACCTAACCTAACCTAACCTAACCTAACCTAACCTAACCTAACCTAACCTAACCTAACCTAACCTAACCTAACCTAACCTAACCTAACCTAACCTAACCTAACCTAACCTAACCTAACCTAACCTAACCTAACCTAACCTAACCTAACCTAACCTAACCTAACCTAACCTAACCTAACCTAACCTAACCTAACCTAACCTAACCTAACCTAACCTAACCTAACCTAACCTAACCTAACCTAACCTAACCTAACCTAACCTAACCTAACCTAACCTAACCTAACCTAACCTAACCTAACCTAACCTAACCTAACCTAACCTAACCTAACCTAACCTAACCTAACCTAACCTAACCTAACCTAACCTAACCTAACCTAACCTAACCTAACCTAACCTAACCTAACCTAACCTAACCTAACCTAACCTAACCTAACCTAACCTAACCTAACCTAACCTAACCTAACCTAACCTAACCTAACCTAACCTAACCTAACCTAACCTAACCTAACCTAACCTAACCTAACCTAACCTAACCTAACCTAACCTAACCTAACCTAACCTAACCTAACCTAACCTAACCTAACCTAACCTAACCTAACCTAACCTAACCTAACCTAACCTAACCTAACCTAACCTAACCTAACCTAACCTAACCTAACCTAACCTAACCTAACCTAACCTAACCTAACCTAACCTAACCTAACCTAACCTAACCTAACCTAACCTAACCTAACCTAACCTAACCTAACCTAACCTAACCTAACCTAACCTAACCTAACCTAACCTAACCTAACCTAACCTAACCTAACCTAACCTAACCTAACCTAACCTAACCTAACCTAACCTAACCTAACCTAACCTAACCTAACCTAACCTAACCTAACCTAACCTAACCTAACCTAACCTAACCTAACCTAACCTAACCTAACCTAACCTAACCTAACCTAACCTAACCTAACCTAACCTAACCTAACCTAACCTAACCTAACCTAACCTAACCTAACCTAACCTAACCTAACCTAACCTAACCTAACCTAACCTAACCTAACCTAACCTAACCTAACCTAACCTAACCTAACCTAACCTAACCTAACCTAACCTAACCTAACCTAACCTAACCTAACCTAACCTAACCTAACCTAACCTAACCTAACCTAACCTAACCTAACCTAACCTAACCTAACCTAACCTAACCTAACCTAACCTAACCTAACCTAACCTAACCTAACCTAACCTAACCTAACCTAACCTAACCTAACCTAACCTAACCTAACCTAACCTAACCTAACCTAACCTAACCTAACCTAACCTAACCTAACCTAACCTAACCTAACCTAACCTAACCTAACCTAACCTAACCTAACCTAACCTAACCTAACCTAACCTAACCTAACCTAACCTAACCTAACCTAACCTAACCTAACCTAACCTAACCTAACCTAACCTAACCTAACCTAACCTAACCTAACCTAACCTAACCTAACCTAACCTAACCTAACCTAACCTAACCTAACCTAACCTAACCTAACCTAACCTAACCTAACCTAACCTAACCTAACCTAACCTAACCTAACCTAACCTAACCTAACCTAACCTAACCTAACCTAACCTAACCTAACCTAACCTAACCTAACCTAACCTAACCTAACCTAACCTAACCTAACCTAACCTAACCTAACCTAACCTAACCTAACCTAACCTAACCTAACCTAACCTAACCTAACCTAACCTAACCTAACCTAACCTAACCTAACCTAACCTAACCTAACCTAACCTAACCTAACCTAACCTAACCTAACCTAACCTAACCTAACCTAACCTAACCTAACCTAACCTAACCTAACCTAACCTAACCTAACCTAACCTAACCTAACCTAACCTAACCTAACCTAACCTAACCTAACCTAACCTAACCTAACCTAACCTAACCTAACCTAACCTAACCTAACCTAACCTAACCTAACCTAACCTAACCTAACCTAACCTAACCTAACCTAACCTAACCTAACCTAACCTAACCTAACCTAACCTAACCTAACCTAACCTAACCTAACCTAACCTAACCTAACCTAACCTAACCTAACCTAACCTAACCTAACCTAACCTAACCTAACCTAACCTAACCTAACCTAACCTAACCTAACCTAACCTAACCTAACCTAACCTAACCTAACCTAACCTAACCTAACCTAACCTAACCTAACCTAACCTAACCTAACCTAACCTAACCTAACCTAACCTAACCTAACCTAACCTAACCTAACCTAACCTAACCTAACCTAACCTAACCTAACCTAACCTAACCTAACCTAACCTAACCTAACCTAACCTAACCTAACCTAACCTAACCTAACCTAACCTAACCTAACCTAACCTAACCTAACCTAACCTAACCTAACCTAACCTAACCTAACCTAACCTAACCTAACCTAACCTAACCTAACCTAACCTAACCTAACCTAACCTAACCTAACCTAACCTAACCTAACCTAACCTAACCTAACCTAACCTAACCTAACCTAACCTAACCTAACCTAACCTAACCTAACCTAACCTAACCTAACCTAACCTAACCTAACCTAACCTAACCTAACCTAACCTAACCTAACCTAACCTAACCTAACCTAACCTAACCTAACCTAACCTAACCTAACCTAACCTAACCTAACCTAACCTAACCTAACCTAACCTAACCTAACCTAACCTAACCTAACCTAACCTAACCTAACCTAACCTAACCTAACCTAACCTAACCTAACCTAACCTAACCTAACCTAACCTAACCTAACCTAACCTAACCTAACCTAACCTAACCTAACCTAACCTAACCTAACCTAACCTAACCTAACCTAACCTAACCTAACCTAACCTAACCTAACCTAACCTAACCTAACCTAACCTAACCTAACCTAACCTAACCTAACCTAACCTAACCTAACCTAACCTAACCTAACCTAACCTAACCTAACCTAACCTAACCTAACCTAACCTAACCTAACCTAACCTAACCTAACCTAACCTAACCTAACCTAACCTAACCTAACCTAACCTAACCTAACCTAACCTAACCTAACCTAACCTAACCTAACCTAACCTAACCTAACCTAACCTAACCTAACCTAACCTAACCTAACCTAACCTAACCTAACCTAACCTAACCTAACCTAACCTAACCTAACCTAACCTAACCTAACCTAACCTAACCTAACCTAACCTAACCTAACCTAACCTAACCTAACCTAACCTAACCTAACCTAACCTAACCTAACCTAACCTAACCTAACCTAACCTAACCTAACCTAACCTAACCTAACCTAACCTAACCTAACCTAACCTAACCTAACCTAACCTAACCTAACCTAACCTAACCTAACCTAACCTAACCTAACCTAACCTAACCTAACCTAACCTAACCTAACCTAACCTAACCTAACCTAACCTAACCTAACCTAACCTAACCTAACCTAACCTAACCTAACCTAACCTAACCTAACCTAACCTAACCTAACCTAACCTAACCTAACCTAACCTAACCTAACCTAACCTAACCTAACCTAACCTAACCTAACCTAACCTAACCTAACCTAACCTAACCTAACCTAACCTAACCTAACCTAACCTAACCTAACCTAACCTAACCTAACCTAACCTAACCTAACCTAACCTAACCTAACCTAACCTAACCTAACCTAACCTAACCTAACCTAACCTAACCTAACCTAACCTAACCTAACCTAACCTAACCTAACCTAACCTAACCTAACCTAACCTAACCTAACCTAACCTAACCTAACCTAACCTAACCTAACCTAACCTAACCTAACCTAACCTAACCTAACCTAACCTAACCTAACCTAACCTAACCTAACCTAACCTAACCTAACCTAACCTAACCTAACCTAACCTAACCTAACCTAACCTAACCTAACCTAACCTAACCTAACCTAACCTAACCTAACCTAACCTAACCTAACCTAACCTAACCTAACCTAACCTAACCTAACCTAACCTAACCTAACCTAACCTAACCTAACCTAACCTAACCTAACCTAACCTAACCTAACCTAACCTAACCTAACCTAACCTAACCTAACCTAACCTAACCTAACCTAACCTAACCTAACCTAACCTAACCTAACCTAACCTAACCTAACCTAACCTAACCTAACCTAACCTAACCTAACCTAACCTAACCTAACCTAACCTAACCTAACCTAACCTAACCTAACCTAACCTAACCTAACCTAACCTAACCTAACCTAACCTAACCTAACCTAACCTAACCTAACCTAACCTAACCTAACCTAACCTAACCTAACCTAACCTTTTTTTTTTTTTTTTTTTTTTTTTTTTTTTTGGTGCGTTGGGGAGGGGGAAATCCTCATGGACACCACCCCGATGTTGTGGGGTGGTAGTGTCGGACTCTTACCGACTAAAACCCCCTCCCTTGGTGATGTGGCCGGGTTCGCGTTAGCATGCCTTCCGTGCCGCATCCGCTCTTGTCTTGTTCCCTCTATATAGATTGCGTGAGCTCTAGTTGTTGGCGGTTCCTTTCGTCAGTTTCTTTTTTCCTAATGATTGCTTCGACTTGGGCTGTGACAGTGTTCCACCTTTCCTCCGATTCGAGCAGTGCGTCGACAAAAGTTTCCGGGGTGATGGCTCTGCCCATCATTTCCCTTTCTGTCGTCCACTCTTGGCACTTGAAGAGAGTATGCTCCGGGGAGTCTATCTCACCGCAGTAGCTGCAGGCTGTTGATGTGGCTTTTTTGATCTTGTGGAGGTATAGGTTGAAGCAACCGTGTCCAGTCATCGCCTGTGTTGTTCTGAAGGTGAGTTCTCCGTGGCTGCGGTTCGTCCATTTGGCGATGTTAGGGATTAGGGTTCTTGTCCACGCCCCTTTCGTGGAGGTTTCCCATCTGGTCTGCCACATCGCCATGGTTTCTTCCTTGTGTTTTTTGGTATCTGCCTTATTTCGGTGGTTTTTGCTGCGTTCGATTGCCAGCAAGTCGATAGGTGGCAACCCTGCAAGCACTAGCAGGGCCGGACCTGAGACGGTCCTGTAGGCACAGCAGATGCGTAGCGCCATCTTACGTTGTACTTTCAGGATTTTATTTCGGTGTCGTTGGACTTCCATCGCCCCTGCCCATATAGGCGCACCGTAGAGTATGACTGAGTGGATGACTGCTGCCAGTACTCTTCTCTTGGCGGTGTTTGGTCCCCCCTCATTGGGCATCAGTCGGCTCAGGGCCGTGTGTGTTCGCTCCGCTCTTGCCGCGGCTTCGGTTAGGTGTTGCCCGAATCTTAGGTGTTTATCAAGAGCCACTCCCAGAGTTTTGAGGCGAGGTGCTGGTTCCACTTCGTGGGGACCTAGGCGGAACTTGACTTGTTGTACCTTTCTTCTTCCGGTTAGTAGTATGGCCTCGGTTTTTTCTGGGACGAGTTGAAGGCCCCTTTCCTTGATCCAATTGTCGATGTTCTGGATGGCTTCATTGGCTTTTGCCATTAGCTCGGTCTCGGTTTTGGCTGCCACTAGGAGGTTTAGGTCGTCGGCGAAGCCCACCAAAGTCGCTCCCTCGGGTAGTGGTAGCCTAAGTACCCCATCGTATTGGATGTTCCATAGCTGTGGGCCCAGCACAGAGCCCTGAGGGACTCCGCTTGTCACCCTTTCGTCTACCTGGAGATTTTTTTCCCGTACCATCAGGGTTCTGTCTGAGAGATAGCTCTTTAGCACGTTTAGAAGGTAGGGGGAAATTTGTCTATCTTGGAGCTCTTTTATGATGTGGTTCCATCCCGCCGAATTGAATGCGTTGCGCACATCAAAGGTGATGAGCGCGCATAGCTTTCTGGTTCGCCAGGTGCCAGATCTTGCTGCGTTGGCCAGTGACACTATCTTCATTAGCGCGTCTATTGTTGAACGTCCCCTGCGGAAGCCGAATTGGTTTTCGCTTAGTTCTGCCCTCTCTTCAATTTCATCCAGCAGCCTGCCCAGGATTAGTCTCTCGTACAGTTTTGCAAGGTTGTCAAGAAGGCAGATCGGCCTATACGAGTTGGGTAGTTCCAGGGGCTTGTTTTCTTTTCTGAGAAGAACTAACCTCGCCCTCTTCCAGGCGGTTGGAAAGGTGCCTTCCGCTAGTTGGGCGCTAAGCAGGTTTTGTAGGATGTCGGGTTTCTGTGCGTGGAGAGCCTTGATGGCTTTGGTAGGAATCCCGTCGGGACCAGGGGCCTTTCCG
This sequence comes from Cantharis lateralis, assembly GCA_963170105.1. Classification (NCBI taxonomy): domain Eukaryota; kingdom Metazoa; phylum Arthropoda; class Insecta; order Coleoptera; family Cantharidae; genus Cantharis; species Cantharis lateralis. The sequence goes on from OY720628.1 coordinate 14,992, forward strand.
GTTGACATACGTTTGATTGCCGTCTGGAGTTCTTCATCGGTAAAGCTTGGTGGACCATTTGCTGATTCTTTGTTCCATGTGCTTGTCGGGTGGGTGGGAAAGAGGGTCGACACTATGTCTTTCACCCTTTCTCTCGTCATGCCTGGTATTGCTCTTTTGGCTAGTCTACCCGTCACTATCTTGAAGCCTTTGCCCCATACGTCGCTGTTTAGTTCTTCAAGCAGGGTGTTCCAGCATCTTGTTTTGCTTCTCCCGATCTCTCTGGATAGTCGCTTTTTTTTGTGCAAGTAGTCCTCTTGGAGTGCTTCGGTGTTGTGGTACCTGTCACGTATTCTGATCAGCTTCCTTTTCGCCGCTATGCACTCTCTTCTCAGGGAGGCTATCTCCGGGGTCCACCAGTGGACTGCTTTTGTCTTCGCGTGCTTTCTTTCTGGCATTGATGCCATGCTGATTTCTCTTAGTGCTTCAACTAGGGTTTCGATGGTGGCGATTTCAGCTGTTAGGCCTTTTGCCGCAACGTTTGCCTTTATCGGGTCGAACTTCCTCTCGTTCCATGTTTTGGGCATGTAGAGCGATGGATTTGGTCCTGGTTGGCAGGTTTCTTGGCTGATGGTGAAGCCCACATAACTGTGGTCGCTACCTGTCTCTTCGTCCATGACCCTCCAGTTGGATATTAACTCTTGTAGTTGTGAGGAAGCGAAGGTGATGTCGACTATGGACGTGGAGTCCCCTCTCCGGAAAGTTGGTGAGTGGCCTGTGTTGAGTACGTCGAGGCCTATTGACGACATGGCCTCTGATAGTAAATCGCCTCTTTCGTCGCTGCTGTACCCTCCCCATTCTGGGGACTTCGCGTTGAAGTCTCCCCCTACTATTACTGGTAGGCTCCGTGTTCTAATGCTGAGAGCCAGCTCGTCTAGGGTGTCTTCAAATTCTCTTATTGTGGAGTTTGGAGAAAAGTAGCACGAGTAGTACGAGATGCCCTCTCTCTCTATCCACACGTAACTCCGTCCTTTTCCTTGTTCCCCTACCTCGCCCCAATCGGCCACCCAGATCGCTGCGTCGTTGTCGTTGTTTGTCAGCCATGTGGCTGCCTGACTACGAGCTATGTTTGGTTCGCTCGCTAGGACAATTTGTATTTGGTCTTTCAATACCTTCTGGGTCAGGAGATCGTGGGCTAATCTTGCCGTGTGGAGATTAATTTGAATGGCCGTTGTTGGTCGCACGCTTGGGGCGCCCAACCCTTTCGTAGTTGGGGCATCTGACGTTTGTCGCCCGGTGTCCATCTCCTCCGCATTTGGAGCATGTGGGGGTGGATTTTGGGCATTCGCGGAATTTATGCCCCGGCTTGCAGCAGTTGTAACATTGGCTGGATTTGTCTGGGCCTCCGCACTCTGCTTGTGTGTGGTCGGGGTCGAAGGCCCAGCATCGAAAGCACTGGTTGATTGTGCTCACCCTACACTCACTAATGAGGCCGATCTGGACTGTTCTTCTTTCTAAAAGTTTGTTTGCACTTGTTGCGTCCGCTTTGATTGAGGCGGTCTGGGTCTTATAGACGTTGTTGTAGCTTAGGGATTGAAGGGTTATGTGCCCTTCAGCCCCCGTGATGAGCTGTAACGTCTCGACCACCTCTTCCTTGGTTGTGCTCGTGTCGATACCCCTGATTGTCAGGGTCATTTGCGGGGTTTGTCCAAATTTTGCAATTACATTTTTGTCTTGTAGAGCGGCTTTCACCTCCTCAAGTAACTGTGCCTGCGCCGCAGGGTTTTTCCTTAAGGTAAGTAGGGCGTTTCCTTGCTTTGTTGCTCTGGCGGTTTTAACCTAACCTAACCTAACCTAACCTAACCTAACCTAACCTAACCTAACCTAACCTAACCTAACCTAACCTAACCTAACCTAACCTAACCTAACCTAACCTAACCTAACCTAACCTAACCTAACCTAACCTAACCTAACCTAACCTAACCTAACCTAACCTAACCTAACCTAACCTAACCTAACCTAACCTAACCTAACCTAACCTAACCTAACCTAACCTAACCTAACCTAACCTAACCTAACCTAACCTAACCTAACCTAACCTAACCTAACCTAACCTAACCTAACCTAACCTAACCTAACCTAACCTAACCTAACCTAACCTAACCTAACCTAACCTAACCTAACCTAACCTAACCTAACCTAACCTAACCTAACCTAACCTAACCTAACCTAACCTAACCTAACCTAACCTAACCTAACCTAACCTAACCTAACCTAACCTAACCTAACCTAACCTAACCTAACCTAACCTAACCTAACCTAACCTAACCTAACCTAACCTAACCTAACCTAACCTAACCTAACCTAACCTAACCTAACCTAACCTAACCTAACCTAACCTAACCTAACCTAACCTAACCTAACCTAACCTAACCTAACCTAACCTAACCTAACCTAACCTAACCTAACCTAACCTAACCTAACCTAACCTAACCTAACCTAACCTAACCTAACCTAACCTAACCTAACCTAACCTAACCTAACCTAACCTAACCTAACCTAACCTAACCTAACCTAACCTAACCTAACCTAACCTAACCTAACCTAACCTAACCTAACCTAACCTAACCTAACCTAACCTAACCTAACCTAACCTAACCTAACCTAACCTAACCTAACCTAACCTAACCTAACCTAACCTAACCTAACCTAACCTAACCTAACCTAACCTAACCTAACCTAACCTAACCTAACCTAACCTAACCTAACCTAACCTAACCTAACCTAACCTAACCTAACCTAACCTAACCTAACCTAACCTAACCTAACCTAACCTAACCTAACCTAACCTAACCTAACCTAACCTAACCTAACCTAACCTAACCTAACCTAACCTAACCTAACCTAACCTAACCTAACCTAACCTAACCTAACCTAACCTAACCTAACCTAACCTAACCTAACCTAACCTAACCTAACCTAACCTAACCTAACCTAACCTAACCTAACCTAACCTAACCTAACCTAACCTAACCTAACCTAACCTAACCTAACCTAACCTAACCTAACCTAACCTAACCTAACCTAACCTAACCTAACCTAACCTAACCTAACCTAACCTAACCTAACCTAACCTAACCTAACCTAACCTAACCTAACCTAACCTAACCTAACCTAACCTAACCTAACCTAACCTAACCTAACCTAACCTAACCTAACCTAACCTAACCTAACCTAACCTAACCTAACCTAACCTAACCTAACCTAACCTAACCTAACCTAACCTAACCTAACCTAACCTAACCTAACCTAACCTAACCTAACCTAACCTAACCTAACCTAACCTAACCTAACCTAACCTAACCTAACCTAACCTAACCTAACCTAACCTAACCTAACCTAACCTAACCTAACCTAACCTAACCTAACCTAACCTAACCTAACCTAACCTAACCTAACCTAACCTAACCTAACCTAACCTAACCTAACCTAACCTAACCTAACCTAACCTAACCTAACCTAACCTAACCTAACCTAACCTAACCTAACCTAACCTAACCTAACCTAACCTAACCTAACCTAACCTAACCTAACCTAACCTAACCTAACCTAACCTAACCTAACCTAACCTAACCTAACCTAACCTAACCTAACCTAACCTAACCTAACCTAACCTAACCTAACCTAACCTAACCTAACCTAACCTAACCTAACCTAACCTAACCTAACCTAACCTAACCTAACCTAACCTAACCTAACCTAACCTAACCTAACCTAACCTAACCTAACCTAACCTAACCTAACCTAACCTAACCTAACCTAACCTAACCTAACCTAACCTAACCTAACCTAACCTAACCTAACCTAACCTAACCTAACCTAACCTAACCTAACCTAACCTAACCTAACCTAACCTAACCTAACCTAACCTAACCTAACCTAACCTAACCTAACCTAACCTAACCTAACCTAACCTAACCTAACCTAACCTAACCTAACCTAACCTAACCTAACCTAACCTAACCTAACCTAACCTAACCTAACCTAACCTAACCTAACCTAACCTAACCTAACCTAACCTAACCTAACCTAACCTAACCTAACCTAACCTAACCTAACCTAACCTAACCTAACCTAACCTAACCTAACCTAACCTAACCTAACCTAACCTAACCTAACCTAACCTAACCTAACCTAACCTAACCTAACCTAACCTAACCTAACCTAACCTAACCTAACCTAACCTAACCTAACCTAACCTAACCTAACCTAACCTAACCTAACCTAACCTAACCTAACCTAACCTAACCTAACCTAACCTAACCTAACCTAACCTAACCTAACCTAACCTAACCTAACCTAACCTAACCTAACCTAACCTAACCTAACCTAACCTAACCTAACCTAACCTAACCTAACCTAACCTAACCTAACCTAACCTAACCTAACCTAACCTAACCTAACCTAACCTAACCTAACCTAACCTAACCTAACCTAACCTAACCTAACCTAACCTAACCTAACCTAACCTAACCTAACCTAACCTAACCTAACCTAACCTAACCTAACCTAACCTAACCTAACCTAACCTAACCTAACCTAACCTAACCTAACCTAACCTAACCTAACCTAACCTAACCTAACCTAACCTAACCTAACCTAACCTAACCTAACCTAACCTAACCTAACCTAACCTAACCTAACCTAACCTAACCTAACCTAACCTAACCTAACCTAACCTAACCTAACCTAACCTAACCTAACCTAACCTAACCTAACCTAACCTAACCTAACCTAACCTAACCTAACCTAACCTAACCTAACCTAACCTAACCTAACCTAACCTAACCTAACCTAACCTAACCTAACCTAACCTAACCTAACCTAACCTAACCTAACCTAACCTAACCTAACCTAACCTAACCTAACCTAACCTAACCTAACCTAACCTAACCTAACCTAACCTAACCTAACCTAACCTAACCTAACCTAACCTAACCTAACCTAACCTAACCTAACCTAACCTAACCTAACCTAACCTAACCTAACCTAACCTAACCTAACCTAACCTAACCTAACCTAACCTAACCTAACCTAACCTAACCTAACCTAACCTAACCTAACCTAACCTAACCTAACCTAACCTAACCTAACCTAACCTAACCTAACCTAACCTAACCTAACCTAACCTAACCTAACCTAACCTAACCTAACCTAACCTAACCTAACCTAACCTAACCTAACCTAACCTAACCTAACCTAACCTAACCTAACCTAACCTAACCTAACCTAACCTAACCTAACCTAACCTAACCTAACCTAACCTAACCTAACCTAACCTAACCTAACCTAACCTAACCTAACCTAACCTAACCTAACCTAACCTAACCTAACCTAACCTAACCTAACCTAACCTAACCTAACCTAACCTAACCTAACCTAACCTAACCTAACCTAACCTAACCTAACCTAACCTAACCTAACCTAACCTAACCTAACCTAACCTAACCTAACCTAACCTAACCTAACCTAACCTAACCTAACCTAACCTAACCTAACCTAACCTAACCTAACCTAACCTAACCTAACCTAACCTAACCTAACCTAACCTAACCTAACCTAACCTAACCTAACCTAACCTAACCTAACCTAACCTAACCTAACCTAACCTAACCTAACCTAACCTAACCTAACCTAACCTAACCTAACCTAACCTAACCTAACCTAACCTAACCTAACCTAACCTAACCTAACCTAACCTAACCTAACCTAACCTAACCTAACCTAACCTAACCTAACCTAACCTAACCTAACCTAACCTAACCTAACCTAACCTAACCTAACCTAACCTAACCTAACCTAACCTAACCTAACCTAACCTAACCTAACCTAACCTAACCTAACCTAACCTAACCTAACCTAACCTAACCTAACCTAACCTAACCTAACCTAACCTAACCTAACCTAACCTAACCTAACCTAACCTAACCTAACCTAACCTAACCTAACCTAACCTAACCTAACCTAACCTAACCTAACCTAACCTAACCTAACCTAACCTAACCTAACCTAACCTAACCTAACCTAACCTAACCTAACCTAACCTAACCTAACCTAACCTAACCTAACCTAACCTAACCTAACCTAACCTAACCTAACCTAACCTAACCTAACCTAACCTAACCTAACCTAACCTAACCTAACCTAACCTAACCTAACCTAACCTAACCTAACCTAACCTAACCTAACCTAACCTAACCTAACCTAACCTAACCTAACCTAACCTAACCTAACCTAACCTAACCTAACCTAACCTAACCTAACCTAACCTAACCTAACCTAACCTAACCTAACCTAACCTAACCTAACCTAACCTAACCTAACCTAACCTAACCTAACCTAACCTAACCTAACCTAACCTAACCTAACCTAACCTAACCTAACCTAACCTAACCTAACCTAACCTAACCTAACCTAACCTAACCTAACCTAACCTAACCTAACCTAACCTAACCTAACCTAACCTAACCTAACCTAACCTAACCTAACCTAACCTAACCTAACCTAACCTAACCTAACCTAACCTAACCTAACCTAACCTAACCTAACCTAACCTAACCTAACCTAACCTAACCTAACCTAACCTAACCTAACCTAACCTAACCTAACCTAACCTAACCTAACCTAACCTAACCTAACCTAACCTAACCTAACCTAACCTAACCTAACCTAACCTAACCTAACCTAACCTAACCTAACCTAACCTAACCTAACCTAACCTAACCTAACCTAACCTAACCTAACCTAACCTAACCTAACCTAACCTAACCTAACCTAACCTAACCTAACCTAACCTAACCTAACCTAACCTAACCTAACCTAACCTAACCTAACCTAACCTAACCTAACCTAACCTAACCTAACCTAACCTAACCTAACCTAACCTAACCTAACCTAACCTAACCTAACCTAACCTAACCTAACCTAACCTAACCTAACCTAACCTAACCTAACCTAACCTAACCTAACCTAACCTAACCTAACCTAACCTAACCTAACCTAACCTAACCTAACCTAACCTAACCTAACCTAACCTAACCTAACCTAACCTAACCTAACCTAACCTAACCTAACCTAACCTAACCTAACCTAACCTAACCTAACCTAACCTAACCTAACCTAACCTAACCTAACCTAACCTAACCTAACCTAACCTAACCTAACCTAACCTAACCTAACCTAACCTAACCTAACCTAACCTAACCTAACCTAACCTAACCTAACCTAACCTAACCTAACCTAACCTAACCTAACCTAACCTAACCTAACCTAACCTAACCTAACCTAACCTAACCTAACCTAACCTAACCTAACCTAACCTAACCTAACCTTTTTTTTTTTTTTTTTTTTTTTTTTTTTTTTTTTGTGCGTTCGGAAGGGGGAAAATCTTCAGAAAGACACCTAACAGCCCGTACTGCTGGTAGTGTGGGGTTTGACCCACTAAAAACCCCCTCCCGTTTGGTGCACTCCGGCATCGCCTTTCGGCATATCTTCAGATTGCACCCGCCTATCTTCTGCCTTTTCAGGACTTTATTCTTCTAAGGGTTGCCGTCTCACGGTTGGCGGCGGGCCTCTTCCTCTTCATTTCTTTCGTCCGCTTCCTTGGTTGCCATTATCTCATTGATGGCGTTTGAGATATCATTCCATCTTTCTTGCGTTTTCAACATTTCTGGCACAAGGGAACTGGGATTCAGCTGGTGGATTTCTGCACCCATTCTAACGTCCTCCCATCGTGTGCAGTGGAACAGGGTATGTTCCGCTGTGTCGTCTTCGGGGCAGTACCGACATGTTGCGTCTTTTCTCCGTCCAATCCTCTTCAAGTATTGGTTGAAACACCCATGCCCCGTTAAACATTGGGTGAGCCTGAAGTTTAGGTCGCCCGAAGCTCGTTCTACCCACGGCTTGATGCTTGGGATGAGTATTCTGGTCCAAGCTCCGTTTGGACTGGATGTCCACGCCTCCTGCCATTTATATAGTAAGGCTTCTCTATTGAGTGTCTTTCCCTCTTCGGTTTTGGCGCGATAGTTTTGTCCTCGCTCCTCTGCCAGCAGCTTTATAGGGGGGAGCCCCGAAAGTACTTGCAAGGCCTCCCCGGAAACCGTTCTATAAGATGAGCAGACTCTCAGTGCAACCGTCCTCTGCGCCCGTTCAAACTTGTTCCGGTAACTATCGACGTCCATCGCCTCGTGCCAGACCGGTGCCGCATAGAGGATGACGGAGTGAATCACCGATGCCAACACTCTCCTCTTTGTGAATTTTGGGCCCCCCAGGTTCGGCATCAGCTTTGTTAGGGCTGTGGCTAGTTGTTGTGCCTTCGCAGCCGTTGTTTTTACGTGGGGACCAAAGCACATTCTTTTGTCTAAGTGCACTCCCAGGACTTTCATGGTATCCCCCACTTCCACCTCGTGGCCCATGACGCTGAGGTCAATACGGCACTTCCTTTTACCGCTTGCCAGCATAGCCGCCGTCTTTTCGGGGACCACTTGTAATCCTCTGCTTGCAATCCATGTGATGATGGTTTGGATTGCTTCATCCGTGTGGCGTTTCAGGTCTTCCGCCGTTCTGGCCGTGGCTACGAGCGTCAGGTCATCCGCGAAGCCGACCAGTGTAACTCCCTCCGGCAGACACAGGCGAAGAACACCATCGTACATGAGGTTCCACAAGGTTGGCCCCAATACAGATCCCTGTGGAACCCCGCTTGTGACTTCGTGTTCCTCCTTTACTAGTTCCTCTTCTATAAGTATGGATCTGTCGCTGAGGTAGCTCCTCAACAGGTCCACCAGATATTTGGAGATATTTCTTCTTACCAGTTCCCCTAAGATCTCTGACCATCTTGCAGAGTTAAACGCATTTCTTATGTCGAGCGCTACAATGAGGCAGAACTTGCGTGTTCTCCACGTGCCTGCGTTTGCCTCCGCTATTAGTTTTTTAATTCTTAGCAGTGCGTCTATTGTTGACTTTCCCTTGATGAACCCGTATTGTTCTTCAGATAGACCCCCAGCAGCCGCAATTTCGCCTTGGAGCCTCCCAAGGAGAAGGCGCTCGAACAGCTTGCCCAGGTTATCGATCAAACAGATTGGTCGATATGAAGAAGGATTTTCCAGTGGCTTTTCTCCCTTTCGTAACAGGACCAGCCTCGCTTTTTTCCAGTTCTTTGGGTAGGTCCTGGTTTGTAGACACTTGTTTAGTACCCCTAAGATGGTGTCGGGGTGTTCCTTGCATATGTGTCGAATAACCTCGGCCGGGATGCCATCTGGACCGGGCGACTTACCAACCGACATTCTTCTAGCCGCCTCTTGTAGCTCGTTGTGGACAAACTTCTTTGGGCTGTCGTTGTCTTCTTCTGCCCTTTCGGGACTTTGCTCTTCTTTCGGGTGAGCCGGAAATAATTGTTGAACTATTTCTTTCACCCTATCTGGTGTTAGGCCTGGAATGCTCTTTCTTGCCAGCTTCTTTGTTACTAGTTTGTAACCTCTGCCCCAAACATCTTTGTCCACTTCTAGTAACAGGTCTTCCCAGCATTTCCTTTGACTGATTCTTATGGCGTTTTGCAGTTCTTTCTTTGAAGTCCTATATGCCTCGCGCGCTTCTGTGGTCTGATGCCGCTGTATCTGCCTTCTGGCTGCAATACAGTTTTTTCTGCGCTCGGCTATTTCCCCGTTCCACCAGTATACACTTCTTCGCTTTATTGCGGTTTTTTGTGGCATACACGCGTCGCACAATGTTGTCATAAGTTGCACTAGTGCTTCGGATGAGTCGGGGTGCATTTGTTCTTCGTTGGCAGCCACAGCCGCTTCCAGTTTGTCCAAACTTAGGCGCTTTGTTGTCCAGCCTCTTCGTGTGTCGGGCTTCTTACGTCCATCTATATCTTTATTTTCCGTTATCTGGAATTCTATATAGTTGTGATCACTGAGGCTCTCCTCCTCCAACACTCTCCAGCTCTCCAGTCTTCTGTGTACTTCCGGAGTGGCGACGGTGATGTCAATTACCGACTCCGAGGCTGCTCTAAGCTCCGTTGCATCTCTTCGAAAAGTGGGGGTATTTCCCATGTTGCACACTTCTAGTTGGGCGGACGCCAGGGCCTCTGCCAGTAATTCTCCCCTATCGTCCGTGGTGCTGGATCCCCACTCTCCGTTTTTGGCGTTGAAGTCACCCCCGGCGACCACCCCGCAGCCCCTGTCTCTTATACTTTTGATTAGGTCTTCGATTAGTATTTCGTACTGCCGCTTTGTTATGTTGGGCGAGAAATAGACGCTGTAATAGGCCACGTCCGCTATCCTCGCCCACGCAAATCCATGACCGCTGCCACTGTCCGTCACCGTCGCACATCTTGTGACAAGGACAGCTGCCTTGCCGTCTTCGCTCTCGAACCAGCCCGAGGCCTCTGGTCCGTTGTATTCTGACACAAGTGCGATGTCAGTTTTTCTTTGCAGGAGTGACTGTCGCATCACTCGCTGCGCGTTCGCACTGGTGTTCAGGTTTATTTGTAAAACCATGATTTGTTCCTTCACTGCCGAACCTTGGGTGAGCGCATTCCCGGCTGTTTGTCCGGTGGGCCCCTCCGCAGTCGAAGCATTTAGTGCTTCCCTTGCAATCGGCAATCTTGTGGCCTGGGGCTCCGCAGTTGAGACAGTGGTCACCCCTTCTTCCTCTGCATGTCTGCGCGGGATGTCCGCTTCCCCAACATCTTGGGCAGAAGCCAAGAAAAAACTCCCGGATCCTACACCCAGACACCATACCAACCGTCACCCTACCCAGCTTGAGTAGAGATTCGGCACTGTCTTCGTCGCATGTGACCACTGCCATCTGGGTTCCTCCGAAAGCTGGCCGTAGGGACCGGATGTTGAGGTGTCCCTCCGCCGCCACATGTCTTCTGAGGCTCTCCATCAGTTCTTCTTTATCGACCAACTCGTCTAGGTCAAGTATTTTCACCTCCTTGCTGCGGAACATCTTGTGAACCGCCGTCTCAGCCATTTTTTCTTTTACCAGCGAGTGGAGCTGGGCGACGCTCCCTCCACTCCCAGATGGTTCAAGCAGGACGTCGCCCACTCGCGTCTTCGTAACTTTGCCGACCGTCGTGCCGCTCTCCTTCAGGCAGTTCTTTAGCCTCGTGAGGACCTCTTTGTAGGAGAAGCTCTCCGTCGTTTTAATTAGGACTCCCGGTGGCTTCTTCCGGGGGCCTTTTGCCGGAGGCGTCGGTTTTACAACGACTGCTGTGGCTGCTTTTTTAGCCTTTACACTGGCTTTCCTTTGCTTGCGTCTATCCCGAGGGTTCACGAAGCCATCGTCCTCCTCCGTTGCACTGTTTTTGGCAGCCACTTCGGCTATCGTCAATCTTTTAGACGGGACGTCTAGCAGTTTGTGGAGCCTCGCTCTTTGTTCCGCCGTCACCTCCTCGTCGGAATCTTCTACTTCCGGGACAGCCTCTTTTGTGGTCAGCTGATCACCCAGCCGCTTTAGTTGGCATGTGAGATCTTCGATCTTCTCCGCCTGGTCGGGGGCAAAGGATGTCTCGAATTGACTTCCGTGTATGCCACTTAACGTCAATCCGAGCGCCGCCACCGCTTTCACGAGTTCCGTAACTTCTCGTTTCATCGTCCTTGTCTCCTCCTGGCAGTCGGCCAGTTGGGTTTCAATCTTCTGCAGGGACTCTTTTTGATCCTGCATTATCTGTGCCAACTCGGGCGCGTGGCCGCTCTTTACTTTGTCCCGATCTTTAGGGAGATTGGTCTTCTCCTTCCGGATGGTCTTTTGAATCTCCGGAAGCTCTTCAAAAAGTTGTTTGACTTCAGACGCCGTATTGTTAAACCGTTTGGTTTTAAACATGGCTTTGGCTCTTTTATATATTGAAGCCAATCTAGTATCCGGGTCGAAAAACGGCTCTCCAGATGTTGTTGGAGAGTTTCCCGCCGAGATGGCCATTTTCTGCTTAGTTTTAGCCAGGCTAGCTAGGCTACGCTTATCCTCCTTCGCCTCCAACTGTGGCGAAATTAGGACCTTCAAATTGCCAGTATCTAGTTTTAACGGCTCAGCCTGGCCACTCGCTGAAACCGTAGAGAGGTCACTTGATGACGGTCGGGTGTAGCCCTGCTCCAAACTAACACCGCCGACCGGTACTGGGGATCCGAGCCCCTGCACCGTAACTTTTTCATCTTTCTTTTTGTCCATTTTCATTTCCTTCGTGGGAGGTTTTTGCGGGGGCCTCCCATCCCCGATTATCGCTAGGGACGCCCGCTACTCCCCCGGGCGCCACGCAGCCTTTGGCGCGACTTTCCTCACCTTGGCTTAGGGGGAGACAGATGTTCGTCTCCGTAAGAGTACCTCTCACGTTAGCCTTGCGGACTTCCCATCTCCACCGGGGTTGGTTACCCGATCTCGAAGTTCACCCCGCAAGTTTCCAGGGACCACCAGCAAGGAGGTGTGAGTAGGATTTTGGTCCCCAACCTAACCTAACCTAACCTAACCTAACCTAACCTAACCTAACCTAACCTAACCTAACCTAACCTAACCTAACCTAACCTAACCTAACCTAACCTAACCTAACCTAACCTAACCTAACCTAACCTAACCTAACCTAACCTAACCTAACCTAACCTAACCTAACCTAACCTAACCTAACCTAACCTAACCTAACCTAACCTAACCTAACCTAACCTAACCTAACCTAACCTAACCTAACCTAACCTAACCTAACCTAACCTAACCTAACCTAACCTAACCTAACCTAACCTAACCTAACCTAACCTAACCTAACCTAACCTAACCTAACCTAACCTAACCTAACCTAACCTAACCTAACCTAACCTAACCTAACCTAACCTAACCTAACCTAACCTAACCTAACCTAACCTAACCTAACCTAACCTAACCTAACCTAACCTAACCTAACCTAACCTAACCTAACCTAACCTAACCTAACCTAACCTAACCTAACCTAACCTAACCTAACCTAACCTAACCTAACCTAACCTAACCTAACCTAACCTAACCTAACCTAACCTAACCTAACCTAACCTAACCTAACCTAACCTAACCTAACCTAACCTAACCTAACCTAACCTAACCTAACCTAACCTAACCTAACCTAACCTAACCTAACCTAACCTAACCTAACCTAACCTAACCTAACCTTTTTTTTTTTTTTTTTTTTTTTTTTTTTTTTTTTTTTTTTTTGTGTGCGTCGGGAGTGGGGAAATCCTCATGGACACCACCCCAATGTTATAGGGGTGGTAGTGTCGGACTCCTACCGACTAAAACCCCACTCCATTGAAGCGCCGGGATTCGCTTACGCATTACTTCCGCGCGCTTCTCCGCTGTTCTTATATTACTCTTGCATTACCGGCTTCCGCCCTTTCGGGACTTTGTTCTTCCTTACGTATTATGGGCCTGTGCTTCTCTTTGGTCCATTTCTTTAATTGCGATTATGTTGCGTGCAAAAATTTCTACAGCTTTCCAATTTTCTACATCTGCCAGCATTAACTCCACCAGATTGTCGGGTGTTGGTTTCACGCCGGTTCTTTCCTGCAACTTTTCCCGCTGGGCCCGCCACTTATCACACACGAAAAATGTGTGGAAGGCTGTGTCGGCGTCTCCGCAGTATGGGCATTCGTTGGTATCGGCCCTTTTCTGTCGGTAGAGGTAGTCATGGAAACAACCGTGTCCCCCCAAAAGCTGCGTCAGTTCATACGTTAAAGCGCCGTGTTGCCTGTTGCACCAATCGTCCACTCTGCGAACCAGTCGGCGGGTCCACGCGCCCTTCTCGCCCCTAATCCATCTTTCTTGCCAGATGGCCATGGAGCGATTTCGGAGCTCGCTTGGAGTGTGCTCCTTTTTGAATCGGGATCTCCTTTCTTCTGCCAGAAGGTCGACTGGTATCATCGAAGCCAGGACGAGTAAGGCTTCCGTTGATGTCGTCATGTAAGCCCTGGCCACGCGCAAGGCCATTCTTCTTTGCACTTTTGTTAATCTTTCTGAGTAGCTAGCATATTTCTGCAAGCTATCCGCCCAGACTGGGGCTCCGTAGAGCATAATAGAGTTTGCCACGGAGGCCAGGATTCTTCTTTTTGGTTCAGATGGGCCGCCGACGTTTGGGAGGAGCCTGGATATCGCTGATGTTGATTTTATTGCTCTCTCAGATGCGTGCTTTATGTGCTCACCGAAGTTTGTGTATTTGTCAATCAGCACTCCCAAAATTTTGATGGTGTTCCTGTCGGCGGGGGTGACCAGGTTGCCCTCCACCTCGATGCTGATAGGCGTATGCTGCCTCCTCCCACTTACTAGGAGCATTTCGGTCTTTTGTGGGACAATCGTTAATCCCCTACTCTGCAGCCAGTCGCAGATAGCTCGCACCGCCACTTCCGCTTTCAACTGCACCTCTTCTTCCGTTTTCGCCACCGTCACCAATGTGAGGTCGTCTGCGAACCCAATCACTTCTACTCCGTCTGGCATGTTTAATCGCAGAACACCGTCGTATACTAAGTTCCAAAGGGTGGGACCAAGCACTGACCCCTGTGGGACTCCTCTTGTCATTTGGAATTTCTTGGTCTTGCCCGCCTCCTGGGCAGTTATCCATCTGTCTTGGAAATAGCTGTCGACGACCTTTCTTATGTAGGGGCTTATTCCCCTACGCGACAACTCGTTAGCGATGTTCTCCCACCTTACCGTATTGAACGCGTTGCGGATGTCTAGTGCCACCAGTAATGGGAATCTCCTGGTGTGCCGCGTGCCCTCTTTGGCTTTCCGGGCGGTGTTTACTATTCTCAAGATGGCGTCCGTCGTCGACTTGCTTTTCCTAAAGCCAAATTGTCTGTCTGACAGTCCTTCACCGTCGTCCACCTCCGCCTGTATTCTGGCAAGGAGCATTCGCTCGAAAAGCTTCCCCACGTGGTTTAGGAGGCACAACGGTCTATAAGAGCTGGGCTGGCCCAATGGTTTGCCTTTCTTGGGGATCAGAACCAGATTCGCCTCCTTCCAGCTGTTTGGGTATGTACCGCCCTCTATGATGTTGTTGAAGGCGGCAATATAGTGTGCGGGCTGTGCCTCCCCCACCCTCTTGACCAGTACCGCCGGAACGCCATCCGGGCCAGGCGCCTTGTTTATCTTGATCTTCGTCAGCGCCGCTCGCAGCTCGGCCTCTGTAAACGGGGTGACGGCGGCTGTCGGGGCACCCTGCTGGGCCTCTAGCGGTGGATGTTTCGTTCTCTCGCGTTCCTTTGGGAACAGTTCCGCCAATATGGGTTCTAACTGGCCTTCTTCTAAGCCCGCGTTTTCGCGGACCCCAAATCTTTTGGTGACGATTTTGTAAGCTCTTCCCCATACATCTAGGTCCAGCTCCTTAACTAGTTCGTCCCAGTTTCTCTTCTTGCTCTTAGCTATCTCCTTTGTCAAGCTCTCTCTGGCCTCTCTCAGCGTCAACCTGAGATCCTCCGCATCTTCTCGCTGCCTTGCCAGCGCTCTATAATACTGGCGTCGCGCTTTGGTGCATTTCTTACGAAGCGCCGCTATTTTTTCCGTCCACCAGTACACGGGCGGGCGCCTATTTGCTGTTTTGGGCATGCAGCTTCGACAGGCCTGCTGCAAAAACTCGTCGAGAGCCAAACCGGAGTTGTCTCTCGGGACGCTGCTTGACAAAAACTCGGCGAGATCATCTTCTCTAATCTTCTTCCAAGCCCATCTCGGCTGAGGAGTTCTCTTGTTGGTGCCGTACGACTGGACTTGAAACTGGATATAACGATGGTCGCTGGAGGTTTCTTCGTCGAGTACTCTCCACTGGTCGACGCATCTCGACAGGGCGCGAGTAGCCAGGGTTACGTCCAGAATGGACCTGGATCTGCCTCTTTCGAAGGTTGGTTGGACGCCTTCGTTTATCACGACCATCTCGTGTTCGGCTATTAGCTCGGCCAGCAGGGTCCCCCTCGGGTCTTCGTCCGTGGGTCGGCCTGTTTCGTCTGTTCCGATGATTCCCCACTCGTGGGACTTCGCATTAAAATCGCCGCCTACTATGGCGGGCCTGCCTCTAGTTCTTATATGCTGGAATAGTGCTTGCAGCTCTTCTTCGACCACCGACTCCTGCTCGTTCGGTGAGTAGTAACAAGAGTAGATGTCGTATTCGCCAAGGTCCGCCCAAGCAAAGGTGTTACCGGCGCCTCTGCCTTTCGTCGTCACGTCGGCCGCCAGGAGTAAGGCCGCCTTGCCGTCCAAACTAACAATCTGGTTTGTTGTTTGTTTCGCTGCCCATCGTTGGTTAGGTTCACTAATGATTGCTACTTCTATATTCTTCCTGCGAATGGTCTCATACAGGAGGTCCTGGGCAGCCTTTGCACAGTTCAAGTTAGTTTGGAGAATCTGCATTTCTGCTTGGGCCCGTGCACCCCCGATCGTTTGTACGGTGTGCGCCCCCACAGTCGTCACATTTGGCCTCCGACTCGCATTTTGCAATCTTGTGCCCGAGCTCACCGCAGTTAAGGCATTTGTCTCCTCTTCCTCCTCTACAGGTCGATGGAGGGTGCCCCTCTCCCCAGCATCTTGGACAGAAGCCGAGAAAAAACTGCCGGACTCTGCATCCCGACACCATTCCAACTCTTATTTTGCCGAGCTCTATTAGCTTTAGTGCATCGGACTCCTCGCATCTGACCACCGCCGTTTGCGTGCCGCCGAACGCCGGTCGGAGGGACCGCAGCTGAATGGTTCCTTCTTCACCCACGTATCGCTTCATGCAGGCTCTAAGTTCTTCTTCGTCCACTAACTCATCCATGTCCTGGATCTTGACGTCTAAGGTCGAGACCCGATCCGACGTCCCGTTTAGAAGTTAGCTAAAACTGTCATTTTGACATAGATGGCGCCACTTTTTGACAGTTTTTTTGACAGATTCGGGTAGTACTCGGCCTCCCGCATCCGTTAAGCCATGTCCCGACCCGATCCGACGTCCCGTTTAGAAGTTAGCTAAAACTGTCATTTTGACATAGATGGCGCCACTTTTTGACAGTTTTTTTGACAGATTCGGGTAGTACTCGTCGAGACGCATCCGTTAAGCCATGTCCCGACCCGATCCGACGTCCCGTTTAGAAGTTAGTTAAAACTGTCAAAAACTCATAGATGGCGCCACTTTTTGACAGTTTTTTTGACAGATTCGGGTAGTACTCGTCGAGACGCATCCGTTAAGCCATGTCCCGACCCGATCCGACAACCCGTTTAGAAGTTAGCTAAAACTGTCATTTTGACATAGATGGCGCCACTTTTTGACAGTTTTTTTGACAGATTCGGGTAGTACTCGTCGAGACGCATCCGTTAAGCCATGTCCCGACCCGATCCGACGTCCCGTTTAGAAGTTAGTTAAAACTGTCAAAAACTCATAGATGGCGCCACTTTTTGACAGTTTTTTTGACAGATTCGGGTAGTACTCGTCGAGACGCATCCGTTAAGCCATGTCCCGACCCGATCCGACAACCCGTTTAGAAGTTAGCTAAAACTGTCATTTTGACATAGATGGCGCCACTTTTTGACAGTTATTTTGACAGATTCGGGTAGTACTCGTCGAGACGCATCCGTTAAGCCATGTCCCGACCCGATCCGACGTCCCGTTTAGAAGTTAGCTAAAACTGTCATTTTGACATAGATGGCGCCACTTTTTGACAGTTTTTTTGACAGATTCGGGTAGTACTCGTCGAGACGCATCCGTTAAGCCATGTCCCGACCCGATCCGACGTCCCGTTTAGAAGTTAGCTAAAACTGTCATTTTGACATAGATGGCGCCACTTTTTGACAGTTTTTTTGACAGATTCGGGTAGTACTCGTCGAGACGCATCCGTTAAGCCATGTCCCGACCCGATCCGACAACCCGTTTAGAAGTTAGCTAAAACTGTCATTTTGACATAGATGGCGCCACTTTTTGACAGTTATTTTGACAGATTCGGGTAGTACTCGTCGAGACGCATCCGTTAAGCCATGTCCCGACCCGATCCGACGTCCCGTTTAGAAGTTAGTTAAAACTGTAAAAAACGCATAGATGGCGCCACTTTTTGACAGTTATTATGACAGATTCGGGTAGTACTCGTCGAGACGCATCCGTTAAGCCATGTCCCGACCCGATCCGACGTCCCGTTTAGAAGTTAGCTAAAACTGTCATTTTGACATAGATGGCGCCACTTTTTGACAGTTTTTTTGACAGATTCGGGTAGTACTCGTCGAGACGCATCCGTTAAGCCATGTCCCGACCCGATCCGACAACCCGTTTAGAAGTTAGCTAAAACTGTCATTTTGACATAGATGGCGCCACTTTTTGACAGTTATTTTGACAGATTCGGGTAGTACTCGTCGAGACGCATCCGTTAAGCCATGTCCCGACCCGATCCGACGTCCCGTTTAGAAGTTAGTTAAAACTGTAAAAAACGCATAGATGGCGCCACTTTTTGACAGTTATTATGACAGATTCGGGTAGTACTCGTCGAGACGCATCCGTTAAGCCATGTCCCGACCCGATCCGACGTCCCGTTTAGAAGTTAGCTAAAACTGTCATTTTGACATAGATGGCGCCACTTTTTGACAGTTTTTTTGACAGATTCGGGTAGTACTCGTCGAGACGCATCCGTTAAGCCATGTCCCGACCCGATCCGACGTCCCGTTTAGAAGTTAGCTAAAACTGTCATTTTGACATAGATGGCGCCACTTTTTGACAGTTTTTTGACAGATCGGGTAGTACTCGGCCTCCCGCATCCGTTAAGCCATGTCCCGACCCGATCCGACGTCCCGTTTAGAAGTTAGCTAAAACTGTCATTTTGACATAGATGGCGCCACTTTTTGACAGTTTTTTTGACAGATTCGGGTAGTACTCGTCGAGACGCATCCGTTAAGCCATGTCCCGACCCGATCCGACGTCCCGTTTAGAAGTTAGTTAAAACTGTCAAAAACTCATAGATGGCGCCACTTTTTGACAGTTTTTTTGACAGATTCGGGTAGTACTCGTCGAGACGCATCCGTTAAGCCATGTCCCGACCCGATCCGACAACCCGTTTAGAAGTTAGCTAAAACTGTCATTTTGACATAGATGGCGCCACTTTTTGACAGTTTTTTTGACAGATTCGGGTAGTACTCGGCCTCCCGCATCCGTTAAGCCATGTCCCGACCCGATCCGACGTCCCGTTTAGAAGTTAGCTAAAACTGTCATTTTGACATAGATGGCGCCACTTTTTGACAGTTTTTTTGACAGATTCGGGTAGTACTCGTCGAGACGCATCCGTTAAGCCATGTCCCGACCCGATCCGACGTCCCGTTTAGAAGTTAGTTAAAACTGTCAAAAACTCATAGATGGCGCCACTTTTTGACAGTTTTTTTGACAGATTCGGGTAGTACTCGTCGAGACGCATCCGTTAAGCCATGTCCCGACCCGATCCGACAACCCGTTTAGAAGTTAGCTAAAACTGTCATTTTGACATAGATGGCGCCACTTTTTGACAGTTTTTTTGACAGATTCGGGTAGTACTCGTCGAGACGCATCCGTTAAGCCATGTCCCGACCCGATCCGACGTCCCGTTTAGAAGTTAGTTAAAACTGTCAAAAACTCATAGATGGCGCCACTTTTTGACAGTTTTTTTGACAGATTCGGGTAGTACTCGTCGAGACGCATCCGTTAAGCCATGTCCCGACCCGATCCGACAACCCGTTTAGAAGTTAGCTAAAACTGTCATTTTGACATAGATGGCGCCACTTTTTGACAGTTATTTTGACAGATTCGGGTAGTACTCGTCGAGACGCATCCGTTAAGCCATGTCCCGACCCGATCCGACGTCCCGTTTAGAAGTTAGCTAAAACTGTCATTTTGACATAGATGGCGCCACTTTTTGACAGTTTTTTTGACAGATTCGGGTAGTACTCGTCGAGACGCATCCGTTAAGCCATGTCCCGACCCGATCCGACAACCCGTTTAGAAGTTAGCTAAAACTGTCATTTTGACATAGATGGCGCCACTTTTTGACAGTTATTTTGACAGATTCGGGTAGTACTCGTCGAGACGCATCCGTTAAGCCATGTCCCGACCCGATCCGACGTCCCGTTTAGAAGTTAGTTAAAACTGTAAAAAACGCATAGATGGCGCCACTTTTTGACAGTTATTATGACAGATTCGGGTAGTACTCGTCGAGACGCATCCGTTAAGCCATGTCCCGACCCGATCCGACGTCCCGTTTAGAAGTTAGCTAAAACTGTCATTTTGACATAGATGGCGCCACTTTTTGACAGTTTTTTTGACAGATTCGGGTAGTACTCGGCCTCCCGCATCCGTTAAGCCATGTCCCGACCCGATCCGACGTCCCGTTTAGAAGTTAGCTAAAACTGTCATTTTGACATAGATGGCGCCACTTTTTGACAGTTTTTTGACAGATTCGGGTAGTTCTCGGCCTCCCGCATCCGTTAAGCCATGTCCCGACCCGATCCGACGTCCCGTTTAGAAGTTAGCTAAAACTGTCATTTTGACATAGATGGCGCCACTTTTTGACAGTTTTTTTGACAGATTCGGGTAGTACTCGTCGAGACGCATCCGTTAAGCCATGTCCCGACCCGATCCGACGTCCCGTTTAGAAGTTAGTTAAAACTGTCAAAAACTCATAGATGGCGCCACTTTTTGACAGTTTTTTTGACAGATTCGGGTAGTACTCGTCGAGACGCATCCGTTAAGCCATGTCCCGACCCGATCCGACAACCCGTTTAGAAGTTAGCTAAAACTGTCATTTTGACATAGATGGCGCCACTTTTTGACAGTTTTTTTGACAGATTCGGGTAGTACTCGTCGAGACGCATCCGTTAAGCCATGTCCCGACCCGATCCGACGTCCCGTTTAGAAGTTAGCTAAAACTGTCATTTTGACATAGATGGCGCCACTTTTTGACAGTTTTTTTGACAGATTCGGGTAGTACTCGGCCTCCCGCATCCGTTAAGCCATGTCCCGACCCGATCCGACGTCCCGTTTAGAAGTTAGCTAAAACTGTCATTTTGACATAGATGGCGCCACTTTTTGACAGTTTTTTGACAGATTCGGGTAGTACTCGGCCTCCCGCATCCGTTAAGCCATGTCCCGACCCGATCCGACGTCCCGTTTAGAAGTTAGCTAAAACTGTCATTTTGACATAGATGGCGCCACTTTTTGACAGTTTTTTTGACAGATTCGGGTAGTACTCGTCGAGACGCATCCGTTAAGCCATGTCCCGACCCGATCCGACGTCCCGTTTAGAAGTTAGTTAAAACTGTCAAAAACTCATAGATGGCGCCACTTTTCGACAGTTTTTTTGACAGATTCGGGTAGTACTCGTCGAGACGCATCCGTTAAGCCATGTCCCGACCCGATCCGACAACCCGTTTAGAAGTTAGCTAAAACTGTCATTTTGACATAGATGGCGCCACTTTTTGACAGTTTTTTTGACAGATTCGGGTAGTACTCGTCGAGACGCATCCGTTAAGCCATGTCCCGACCCGATCCGACGTCCCGTTTAGAAGTTAGCTAAAACTGTCATTTTGACATAGATGGCGCCACTTTTTGACAGTTTTTTTGACAGATTCGGGTAGTACTCGTCGAGACGCATCCGTTAAGCCATGTCCCGACCCGATCCGACGTCCCGTTTAGAAGTTAGCTAAAACTGTCATTTTGACATAGATGGCGCCACTTTTTGACAGTTTTTTTGACAGATTCGGGTAGTACTCGTCGAGACGCATCCGTTAAGCCATGTCCCGACCCGATCCGACAACCCGTTTAGAAGTTAGCTAAAACTGTCATTTTGACATAGATGGCGCCACTTTTTGACAGTTATTTTGACAGATTCGGGTAGTACTCGTCGAGACGCATCCGTTAAGCCATGTCCCGACCCGATCCGACGTCCCGTTTAGAAGTTAGTTAAAACTGTAAAAAACGCATAGATGGCGCCACTTTTTGACAGTTATTATGACAGATTCGGGTAGTACTCGTCGAGACGCATCCGTTAAGCCATGTCCCGACCCGATCCGACGTCCCGTTTAGAAGTTAGCTAAAACTGTCATTTTGACATAGATGGCGCCACTTTTTGACAGTTTTTTTGACAGATTCGGGTAGTACTCGGCCTCCCGCATCCGTTAAGCCATGTCCCGACCCGATCCGACGTCCCGTTTAGAAGTTAGCTAAAACTGTCATTTTGACATAGATGGCGCCACTTTTTGACAGTTTTTTGACAGATTCGGGTAGTACTCGGCCTCCCGCATCCGTTAAGCCATGTCCCGACCCGATCCGACGTCCCGTTTAGAAGTTAGCTAAAACTGTCATTTTGACATAGATGGCGCCACTTTTTGACAGTTTTTTTGACAGATTCGGGTAGTACTCGTCGAGACGCATCCGTTAAGCCATGTCCCGACCCGATCCGACGTCCCGTTTAGAAGTTAGTTAAAACTGTCAAAAACTCATAGATGGCGCCACTTTTTGACAGTTTTTTTGACAGATTCGGGTAGTACTCGTCGAGACGCATCCGTTAAGCCATGTCCCGACCCGATCCGACAACCCGTTTAGAAGTTAGCTAAAACTGTCATTTTGACATAGATGGCGCCACTTTTTGACAGTTTTTTTGACAGATTCGGGTAGTACTCGTCGAGACGCATCCGTTAAGCCATGTCCCGACCCGATCCGACGTCCCGTTTAGAAGTTAGTTAAAACTGTCAAAAACTCATAGATGGCGCCACTTTTTGACAGTTTTTTTGACAGATTCGGGTAGTACTCGTCGAGACGCATCCGTTAAGCCATGTCCCGACCCGATCCGACAACCCGTTTAGAAGTTAGCTAAAACTGTCATTTTGACATAGATGGCGCCACTTTTTGACAGTTATTTTGACAGATTCGGGTAGTACTCGTCGAGACGCATCCGTTAAGCCATGTCCCGACCCGATCCGACGTCCCGTTTAGAAGTTAGCTAAAACTGTCATTTTGACATAGATGGCGCCACTTTTTGACAGTTTTTTTGACAGATTCGGGTAGTACTCGTCGAGACGCATCCGTTAAGCCATGTCCCGACCCGATCCGACGTCCCGTTTAGAAGTTAGCTAAAACTGTCATTTTGACATAGATGGCGCCACTTTTTGACAGTTTTTTTGACAGATTCGGGTAGTACTCGTCGAGACGCATCCGTTAAGCCATGTCCCGACCCGATCCGACAACCCGTTTAGAAGTTAGCTAAAACTGTCATTTTGACATAGATGGCGCCACTTTTTGACAGTTATTTTGACAGATTCGGGTAGTACT
The DNA here is from genome assembly GCA_963170105.1 of Cantharis lateralis. Taxonomy (NCBI): domain Eukaryota; kingdom Metazoa; phylum Arthropoda; class Insecta; order Coleoptera; family Cantharidae; genus Cantharis; species Cantharis lateralis. Next base: position 38,276 of record OY720628.1, read on the forward strand.
CGTCGAGACGCATCCGTTAAGCCATGTCCCGACCCGATCCGACGTCCCGTTTAGAAGTTAGTTAAAACTGTAAAAAACGCATAGATGGCGCCACTTTTTGACAGTTATTATGACAGATTCGGGTAGTACTCGTCGAGACGCATCCGTTAAGCCATGTCCCGACCCGATCCGACGTCCCGTTTAGAAGTTAGCTAAAACTGTCATTTTGACATAGATGGCGCCACTTTTTGACAGTTTTTTTGACAGATTCGGGTAGTACTCGGCCTCCCGCATCCGTTAAGCCATGTCCCGACCCGATCCGACGTCCCGTTTAGAAGTTAGCTAAAACTGTCATTTTGACATAGATGGCGCCACTTTTTGACAGTTTTTTTGACAGATTCGGGTAGTACTCGGCCTCCCGCATCCGTTAAGCCATGTCCCGACCCGATCCGACGTCCCGTTTAGAAGTTAGCTAAAACTGTCATTTTGACATAGATGGCGCCACTTTTTGACAGTTTTTTGACAGATTCGGGTAGTACTCGGCCTCCCGCATCCGTTAAGCCATGTCCCGACCCGATCCGACGTCCCGTTTAGAAGTTAGTTAAAACTGTCAAAAACTCATAGATGGCGCCACTTTTTGACAGTTTTTTTGACAGATTCGGGTAGTACTCGTCGAGACGCATCCGTTAAGCCATGTCCCGACCCGATCCGACAACCCGTTTAGAAGTTAGCTAAAACTGTCATTTTGACATAGATGGCGCCACTTTTTGACAGTTTTTTTGACAGATTCGGGTAGTACTCGGCCTCCCGCATCCGTTAAGCCATGTCCCGACCCGATCCGACGTCCCGTTTAGAAGTTAGCTAAAACTGTCATTTTGACATAGATGGCGCCACTTTTTGACAGTTTTTTTGACAGATTCGGGTAGTACTCGTCGAGACGCATCCGTTAAGCCATGTCCCGACCCGATCCGACGTCCCGTTTAGAAGTTAGTTAAAACTGTCAAAAACTCATAGATGGCGCCACTTTTTGACAGTTTTTTTGACAGATTCGGGTAGTACTCGTCGAGACGCATCCGTTAAGCCATGTCCCGACCCGATCCGACAACCCGTTTAGAAGTTAGCTAAAACTGTCATTTTGACATAGATGGCGCCACTTTTTGACAGTTATTTTGACAGATTCGGGTAGTACTCGTCGAGACGCATCCGTTAAGCCATGTCCCGACCCGATCCGACGTCCCGTTTAGAAGTTAGCTAAAACTGTCATTTTGACATAGATGGCGCCACTTTTTGACAGTTTTTTTGACAGATTCGGGTAGTACTCGTCGAGACGCATCCGTTAAGCCATGTCCCGACCCGATCCGACGTCCCGTTTAGAAGTTAGCTAAAACTGTCATTTTGACATAGATGGCGCCACTTTTTGACAGTTTTTTTGACAGATTCGGGTAGTACTCGTCGAGACGCATCCGTTAAGCCATGTCCCGACCCGATCCGACAACCCGTTTAGAAGTTAGCTAAAACTGTCATTTTGACATAGATGGCGCCACTTTTTGACAGTTATTTTGACAGATTCGGGTAGTACTCGTCGAGACGCATCCGTTAAGCCATGTCCCGACCCGATCCGACGTCCCGTTTAGAAGTTAGTTAAAACTGTAAAAAACGCATAGATGGCGCCACTTTTTGACAGTTATTATGACAGATTCGGGTAGTACTCGTCGAGACGCATCCGTTAAGCCATGTCCCGACCCGATCCGACGTCCCGTTTAGAAGTTAGCTAAAACTGTCATTTTGACATAGATGGCGCCACTTTTTGACAGTTTTTTTGACAGATTCGGGTAGTACTCGGCCTCCCGCATCCGTTAAGCCATGTCCCGACCCGATCCGACGTCCCGTTTAGAAGTTAGCTAAAACTGTCATTTTGACATAGATGGCGCCACTTTTTGACAGTTTTTTGACAGATTCGGGTAGTACTCGGCCTCCCGCATCCGTTAAGCCATGTCCCGACCCGATCCGACGTCCCGTTTAGAAGTTAGCTAAAACTGTCATTTTGACATAGATGGCGCCACTTTTTGACAGTTTTTTTGACAGATTCGCGTAGTACTCGTCGAGACGCATCCGTTAAGCCATGTCCCGACCCGATCCGACGTCCCGTTTAGAAGTTAGTTAAAACTGTCAAAAACTCATAGATGGCGCCACTTTTTGACAGTTTTTTTGACAGATTCGGGTAGTACTCGTCGAGACGCATCCGTTAAGCCATGTCCCGACCCGATCCGACAACCCGTTTAGAAGTTAGCTAAAACTGTCATTTTGACATAGATGGCGCCACTTTTTGACAGTTTTTTTGACAGATTCGGGTAGTACTCGGCCTCCCGCATCCGTTAAGCCATGTCCCGACCCGATCCGACGTCCCGTTTAGAAGTTAGCTAAAACTGTCATTTTGACATAGATGGCGCCACTTTTTGACAGTTTTTTTGACAGATTCGGGTAGTACTCGTCGAGACGCATCCGTTAAGCCATGTCCCGACCCGATCCGACGTCCCGTTTAGAAGTTAGCTAAAACTGTCATTTTGACATAGATGGCGCCACTTTTTGACAGTTTTTTTGACAGATTCGGGTAGTACTCGGCCTCCCGCATCCGTTAAGCCATGTCCCGACCCGATCCGACGTCCCGTTTAGAAGTTAGCTAAAACTGTCATTTTGACATAGATGGCGCCACTTTTTGACAGTTTTTTTGACAGATTCGGGTAGTACTCGGCCTCCCGCATCCGTTAAGCCATGTCCCGACCCGATCCGACGTCCCGTTTAGAAGTTAGCTAAAACTGTCATTTTGACATAGATGGCGCCACTTTTTGACAGTTTTTTTGACAGATTCGGGTAGTACTCGGCCTCCCGCATCCGTTAAGCCATGTCCCGACCCGATCCGACGTCCCGTTTAGAAGTTAGCTAAAACTGTCATTTTGACATAAATGGCGCCACTTTTTGACAGTTTTTTTGACAGATTCGGGTAGTACTCGTCGAGACGCATCCGTTAAGCCATGTCCCGACCCGATCCGACGTCCCGTTTAGAAGTTAGCTAAAACTGTCATTTTGACATAGATGGCGCCACTTTTTGACAGTTTTTTTGACAGATTCGGGTAGTACTCGTCGAGACGCATCCGTTAAGCCATGTCCCGACCCGATCCGACGTCCCGTTTAGAAGTTAGCTAAAACTGTCATTTTGACATAGATGGCGCCACTTTTTGACAGTTTTTTTGACAGATTCGGGTAGTACTCGTCGAGACGCATCCGTTAAGCCATATCCCGACCCGATCCGACGTCCCGTTTAGAAGTTAGTTAAAACTGTCAAAAACTCATAGATGGCGCCACTTTTTGACAGTTTTTTTGACAGATTCGGGTAGTACTCGTCGAGACGCATCCGTTAAGCCATGTCCCGACCCGATCCGACGTCCCGTTTAGAAGTTAGCTAAAACTGTCATTTTGACATAGATGGCGCCACTTTTTGACAGTTTTTTTGACAGATTCGGGTAGTACTCGTCGAGACGCATCCGTTAAGCCATGTCCCGACCCGATCCGACGTCCCGTTTAGAAGTTAGTTAAAACTGTCAAAAACTCATAGATGGCGCCACTTTTTGACAGTTTTTTTGACAGATTCGGGTAGTACTCGTCGAGACGCATCCGTTAAGCCATGTCCCGACCCGATCCGACGTCCCGTTTAGAAGTTAGCTAAAACTGTCATTTTGACATAGATGGCGCCACTTTTTGACAGTTTTTTTGACAGATTCGGGTAGTACTCGTCGAGACGCATCCGTTAAGCCATATCCCGACCCGATCCGACGTCCCGTTTAGAAGTTAGTTAAAACTGTCAAAAACTCATAGATGGCGCCACTTTTTGACAGTTTTTTTGACAGATTCGGGTAGTACTCGTCGAGACGCATCCGTTAAGCCATGTCCCGACCCGATCCGACGTCCCGTTTAGAAGTTAGCTAAAACTGTCATTTTGACATAGATGGCGCCACTTTTTGACAGTTTTTTTGACAGATTCGGGTAGTACTCGTCGAGACGCATCCGTTAAGCCATGTCCCGACCCGATCCGACGTCCCGTTTAGAAGTTAGTTAAAACTGTCAAAAACTCATAGATGGCGCCACTTTTTGACAGTTTTTTTGACAGATTCGGGTAGTACTCGTCGAGACGCATCCGTTAAGCCATGTCCCGACCCGATCCGACGTCCCGTTTAGAAGTTAGCTAAAACTGTCATTTTGACATAGATGGCGCCACTTTTTGACAGTTTTTTTGACAGATTCGGGTAGTACTCGGCCTCCCGCATCCGTTAAGCCATGTCCCGACCCGATCCGACGTCCCGTTTAGAAGTTAGCTAAAACTGTCATTTTGACATAGATGGCGCCACTTTTTGACAGTTATTTTGACAGATTCGGGTAGTACTCGTCGAGACGCATCCGTTAAGCCATGTCCCGACCCGATCCGACGTCCCGTTTAGAAGTTAGTTAAAACTGTAAAAAACGCATAGATGGCGCCACTTTTTGACAGTTATTATGACAGATTCGGGTAGTACTCGTCGAGACGCATCCGTTAAGCCATGTCCCGACCCGATCCGACGTCCCGTTTAGAAGTTAGCTAAAACTGTCATTTTGACATAGATGGCGCCACTTTTTGACAGTTTTTTTGACAGATTCGGGTAGTACTCGGCCTCCCGCATCCGTTAAGCCATGTCCCGACCCGATCCGACGTCCCGTTTAGAAGTTAGCTAAAACTGTCATTTTGACATAGATGGCGCCACTTTTTGACAGTTTTTTGACAGATTCGGGTAGTACTCGGCCTCCCGCATCCGTTAAGCCATGTCCCGACCCGATCCGACGTCCCGTTTAGAAGTTAGCTAAAACTGTCATTTTGACATAGATGGCGCCACTTTTTGACAGTTTTTTTGACAGATTCGCGTAGTACTCGTCGAGACGCATCCGTTAAGCCATGTCCCGACCCGATCCGACGTCCCGTTTAGAAGTTAGTTAAAACTGTCAAAAACTCATAGATGGCGCCACTTTTTGACAGTTTTTTTGACAGATTCGGGTAGTACTCGTCGAGACGCATCCGTTAAGCCATGTCCCGACCCGATCCGACAACCCGTTTAGAAGTTAGCTAAAACTGTCATTTTGACATAGATGGCGCCACTTTTTGACAGTTTTTTTGACAGATTCGGGTAGTACTCGGCCTCCCGCATCCGTTAAGCCATGTCCCGACCCGATCCGACGTCCCGTTTAGAAGTTAGCTAAAACTGTCATTTTGACATAGATGGCGCCACTTTTTGACAGTTTTTTTGACAGATTCGGGTAGTACTCGTCGAGACGCATCCGTTAAGCCATGTCCCGACCCGATCCGACGTCCCGTTTAGAAGTTAGCTAAAACTGTCATTTTGACATAGATGGCGCCACTTTTTGACAGTTTTTTTGACAGATTCGGGTAGTACTCGGCCTCCCGCATCCGTTAAGCCATGTCCCGACCCGATCCGACGTCCCGTTTAGAAGTTAGCTAAAACTGTCATTTTGACATAGATGGCGCCACTTTTTGACAGTTTTTTTGACAGATTCGGGTAGTACTCGGCCTCCCGCATCCGTTAAGCCATGTCCCGACCCGATCCGACGTCCCGTTTAGAAGTTAGCTAAAACTGTCATTTTGACATAGATGGCGCCACTTTTTGACAGTTTTTTTGACAGATTCGGGTAGTACTCGGCCTACCGCATCCGTTAAGCCATGTCCCGACCCGATCCGACGTCCCGTTTAGAAGTTAGCTAAAACTGTCATTTTGACATAAATGGCGCCACTTTTTGACAGTTTTTTTGACAGATTCGGGTAGTACTCGTCGAGACGCATCCGTTAAGCCATGTCCCGACCCGATCCGACGTCCCGTTTAGAAGTTAGCTAAAACTGTCATTTTGACATAGATGGCGCCACTTTTTGACAGTTTTTTTGACAGATTCGGGTAGTACTCGTCGAGACGCATCCGTTAAGCCATGTCCCGACCCGATCCGACGTCCCGTTTAGAAGTTAGCTAAAACTGTCATTTTGACATAGATGGCGCCACTTTTTGACAGTTTTTTTGACAGATTCGGGTAGTACTCGTCGAGACGCATCCGTTAAGCCATATCCCGACCCGATCCGACGTCCCGTTTAGAAGTTAGTTAAAACTGTCAAAAACTCATAGATGGCGCCACTTTTTGACAGTTTTTTTGACAGATTCGGGTAGTACTCGTCGAGACGCATCCGTTAAGCCATGTCCCGACCCGATCCGACGTCCCGTTTAGAAGTTAGCTAAAACTGTCATTTTGACATAGATGGCGCCACTTTTTGACAGTTTTTTTGACAGATTCGGGTAGTACTCGTCGAGACGCATCCGTTAAGCCATGTCCCGACCCGATCCGACGTCCCGTTTAGAAGTTAGTTAAAACTGTCAAAAACTCATAGATGGCGCCACTTTTTGACAGTTTTTTTGACAGATTCGGGTAGTACTCGTCGAGACGCATCCGTTAAGCCATGTCCCGACCCGATCCGACGTCCCGTTTAGAAGTTAGCTAAAACTGTCATTTTGACATAGATGGCGCCACTTTTTGACAGTTTTTTTGACAGATTCGGGTAGTACTCGGCCTCCCGCATCCGTTAAGCCATGTCCCGACCCGATCAGACGTCCCGTTTAGAAGTTAGCTAAAACTGTCATTTTGACATAGATGGCGCCACTTTTTGACAGTTTTTTTGACAGATTCGGGTAGTACTCGTCGAGACGCATCCGTTAAGCCATGTCCCGACCCGATCCGACGTCCCGTTTAGAAGTTAGCTAAAACTGTCATTTTGACATAGATGGCGCCACTTTTTGACAGTTTTTTTGACAGATTCGGGTAGTACTCGTCGAGACGCATCCGTTAAGCCATGTCCCGACCCGATCCGACGTCCCGTTTAGAAGTTAGTTAAAACTGTCAAAAACTCATAGATGGCGCCACTTTTTGACAGTTTTTTTGACAGATTCGGGTAGTACTCGGCCTCCCGCATCCGTTAAGCCATGTCCCGACCCGATCCGACGTCCCGTTTAGAAGTTAGCTAAAACTGTCATTTTGACATAGATGGCGCCACTTTTTGACAGTTTTTTTGACAGATTCGGGTAGTACTCGTCGAGACGCATCCGTTAAGCCATGTCCCGACCCGATCCGACGTCCCGTTTAGAAGTTAGCTAAAACTGTCATTTTGACATAGATGGCGCCACTTTTTGACAGTTTTTTTGACAGATTCGGGTAGTACTCGTCGAGACGCATCCGTTAAGCCATATCCCGACCCGATCCGACGTCCCGTTTAGAAGTTAGTTAAAACTGTCAAAAACTCATAGATGGCGCCACTTTTTGACAGTTTTTTTGACAGATTCGGGTAGTACTCGTCGAGACGCATCCGTTAAGCCATGTCCCGACCCGATCCGACGTCCCGTTTAGAAGTTAGCTAAAACTGTCATTTTGACATAGATGGCGCCACTTTTTGACAGTTTTTTTGACAGATTCGGGTAGTACTCGGCCTCCCGCATCCGTTAAGCCATGTCCCGACCCGATCCGACGTCCCGTTTAGAAGTTAGCTAAAACTGTCATTTTGACATAGATGGCGCCACTTTTTGACAGTTTTTTTGACAGATTCGGGTAGTACTCGTCGAGACGCATCCGTTAAGCCATGTCCCGACCCGATCCGACGTCCCGTTTAGAAGTTAGCTAAAACTGTCATTTTGACATAGATGGCGCCACTTTTTGACAGTTTTTTTGACAGATTCGGGTAGTACTCGTCGAGACGCATCCGTTAAGCCATGTCCCGACCCGATCCGACGTCCCGTTTAGAAGTTAGCTAAAACTGTCATTTTGACATAGATGGCGCCACTTTTTGACAGTTTTTTTGACAGATTCGGGTAGTACTCGTCGAGACGCATCCGTTAAGCCATGTCCCGACCCGATCCGACAACCCGTTTAGAAGTTAGCTAAAACTGTCATTTTGACATAGATGGCGCCACTTTTTGACAGTTATTTTGACAGATTCGGGTAGTACTCGTCGAGACGCATCCGTTAAGCCATGTCCCGACCCGATCCGACGTCCCGTTTAGAAGTTAGTTAAAACTGTAAAAAACGCATAGATGGCGCCACTTTTTGACAGTTATTATGACAGATTCGGGTAGTACTCGTCGAGACGCATCCGTTAAGCCATGTCCCGACCCGATCCGACGTCCCGTTTAGAAGTTAGCTAAAACTGTCATTTTGACATAGATGGCGCCACTTTTTGACAGTTTTTTTGACAGATTCGGGTAGTACTCGGCCTCCCGCATCCGTTAAGCCATGTCCCGACCCGATCCGACGTCCCGTTTAGAAGTTAGCTAAAACTGTCATTTTGACATAGATGGCGCCACTTTTTGACAGTTTTTTGACAGATTCGGGTAGTACTCGGCCTCCCGCATCCGTTAAGCCATGTCCCGACCCGATCCGACGTCCCGTTTAGAAGTTAGCTAAAACTGTCATTTTGACATAGATGGCGCCACTTTTTGACAGTTTTTTTGACAGATTCGCGTAGTACTCGTCGAGACGCATCCGTTAAGCCATGTCCCGACCCGATCCGACGTCCCGTTTAGAAGTTAGTTAAAACTGTCAAAAACTCATAGATGGCGCCACTTTTTGACAGTTTTTTTGACAGATTCGGGTAGTACTCGTCGAGACGCATCCGTTAAGCCATGTCCCGACCCGATCCGACAACCCGTTTAGAAGTTAGCTAAAACTGTCATTTTGACATAGATGGCGCCACTTTTTGACAGTTTTTTTGACAGATTCGGGTAGTACTCGGCCTCCCGCATCCGTTAAGCCATGTCCCGACCCGATCCGACGTCCCGTTTAGAAGTTAGCTAAAACTGTCATTTTGACATAGATGGCGCCACTTTTTGACAGTTTTTTTGACAGATTCGGGTAGTACTCGTCGAGACGCATCCGTTAAGCCATGTCCCGACCCGATCCGACGTCCCGTTTAGAAGTTAGCTAAAACTGTCATTTTGACATAGATGGCGCCACTTTTTGACAGTTTTTTTGACAGATTCGGGTAGTACTCGGCCTCCCGCATCCGTTAAGCCATGTCCCGACCCGATCCGACGTCCCGTTTAGAAGTTAGCTAAAACTGTCATTTTGACATAGATGGCGCCACTTTTTGACAGTTTTTTTGACAGATTCGGGTAGTACTCGGCCTCCCGCATCCGTTAAGCCATGTCCCGACCCGATCCGACGTCCCGTTTAGAAGTTAGCTAAAACTGTCATTTTGACATAGATGGCGCCACTTTTTGACAGTTTTTTTGACAGATTCGGGTAGTACTCGGCCTCCCGCATCCGTTAAGCCATGTCCCGACCCGATCCGACGTCCCGTTTAGAAGTTAGCTAAAACTGTCATTTTGACATAAATGGCGCCACTTTTTGACAGTTTTTTTGACAGATTCGGGTAGTACTCGTCGAGACGCATCCGTTAAGCCATGTCCCGACCCGATCCGACGTCCCGTTTAGAAGTTAGCTAAAACTGTCATTTTGACATAGATGGCGCCACTTTTTGACAGTTTTTTTGACAGATTCGGGTAGTACTCGTCGAGACGCATCCGTTAAGCCATATCCCGACCCGATCCGACGTCCCGTTTAGAAGTTAGTTAAAACTGTCAAAAACTCATAGATGGCGCCACTTTTTGACAGTTTTTTTGACAGATTCGGGTAGTACTCGTCGAGACGCATCCGTTAAGCCATGTCCCGACCCGATCCGACGTCCCGTTTAGAAGTTAGCTAAAACTGTCATTTTGACATAGATGGCGCCACTTTTTGACAGTTTTTTTGACAGATTCGGGTAGTACTCGTCGAGACGCATCCGTTAAGCCATGTCCCGACCCGATCCGACGTCCCGTTTAGAAGTTAGTTAAAACTGTCAAAAACTCATAGATGGCGCCACTTTTTGACAGTTTTTTTGACAGATTCGGGTAGTACTCGTCGAGACGCATCCGTTAAGCCATGTCCCGACCCGATCCGACGTCCCGTTTAGAAGTTAGCTAAAACTGTCATTTTGACATAGATGGCGCCACTTTTTGACAGTTTTTTTGACAGATTCGGGTAGTACTCGGCCTCCCGCATCCGTTAAGCCATGTCCCGACCCGATCCGACGTCCCGTTTAGAAGTTAGCTAAAACTGTCATTTTGACATAGATGGCGCCACTTTTTGACAGTTATTTTGACAGATTCGGGTAGTACTCGTCGAGACGCATCCGTTAAGCCATGTCCCGACCCGATCCGACGTCCCGTTTAGAAGTTAGTTAAAACTGTAAAAAACGCATAGATGGCGCCACTTTTTGACAGTTATTATGACAGATTCGGGTAGTACTCGTCGAGACGCATCCGTTAAGCCATGTCCCGACCCGATCCGACGTCCCGTTTAGAAGTTAGCTAAAACTGTCATTTTGACATAGATGGCGCCACTTTTTGACAGTTTTTTTGACAGATTCGGGTAGTACTCGGCCTCCCGCATCCGTTAAGCCATGTCCCGACCCGATCCGACGTCCCGTTTAGAAGTTAGCTAAAACTGTCATTTTGACATAGATGGCGCCACTTTTTGACAGTTTTTTGACAGATTCGGGTAGTACTCGGCCTCCCGCATCCGTTAAGCCATGTCCCGACCCGATCCGACGTCCCGTTTAGAAGTTAGCTAAAACTGTCATTTTGACATAGATGGCGCCACTTTTTGACAGTTTTTTTGACAGATTCGCGTAGTACTCGTCGAGACGCATCCGTTAAGCCATGTCCCGACCCGATCCGACGTCCCGTTTAGAAGTTAGTTAAAACTGTCAAAAACTCATAGATGGCGCCACTTTTTGACAGTTTTTTTGACAGATTCGGGTAGTACTCGTCGAGACGCATCCGTTAAGCCATGTCCCGACCCGATCCGACAACCCGTTTAGAAGTTAGCTAAAACTGTCATTTTGACATAGATGGCGCCACTTTTTGACAGTTTTTTTGACAGATTCGGGTAGTACTCGGCCTCCCGCATCCGTTAAGCCATGTCCCGACCCGATCCGACGTCCCGTTTAGAAGTTAGCTAAAACTGTCATTTTGACATAGATGGCGCCACTTTTTGACAGTTTTTTTGACAGATTCGGGTAGTACTCGTCGAGACGCATCCGTTAAGCCATGTCCCGACCCGATCCGACGTCCCGTTTAGAAGTTAGCTAAAACTGTCATTTTGACATAGATGGCGCCACTTTTTGACAGTTTTTTTGACAGATTCGGGTAGTACTCGGCCTCCCGCATCCGTTAAGCCATGTCCCGACCCGATCCGACGTCCCGTTTAGAAGTTAGCTAAAACTGTCATTTTGACATAGATGGCGCCACTTTTTGACAGTTTTTTTGACAGATTCGGGTAGTACTCGGCCTCCCGCATCCGTTAAGCCATGTCCCGACCCGATCCGACGTCCCGTTTAGAAGTTAGCTAAAACTGTCATTTTGACATAGATGGCGCCACTTTTTGACAGTTTTTTTGACAGATTCGGGTAGTACTCGGCCTACCGCATCCGTTAAGCCATGTCCCGACCCGATCCGACGTCCCGTTTAGAAGTTAGCTAAAACTGTCATTTTGACATAAATGGCGCCACTTTTTGACAGTTTTTTTGACAGATTCGGGTAGTACTCGTCGAGACGCATCCGTTAAGCCATGTCCCGACCCGATCCGACGTCCCGTTTAGAAGTTAGCTAAAACTGTCATTTTGACATAGATGGCGCCACTTTTTGACAGTTTTTTTGACAGATTCGGGTAGTACTCGTCGAGACGCATCCGTTAAGCCATGTCCCGACCCGATCCGACGTCCCGTTTAGAAGTTAGCTAAAACTGTCATTTTGACATAGATGGCGCCACTTTTTGACAGTTTTTTTGACAGATTCGGGTAGTACTCGTCGAGACGCATCCGTTAAGCCATATCCCGACCCGATCCGACGTCCCGTTTAGAAGTTAGTTAAAACTGTCAAAAACTCATAGATGGCGCCACTTTTTGACAGTTTTTTTGACAGATTCGGGTAGTACTCGTCGAGACGCATCCGTTAAGCCATGTCCCGACCCGATCCGACGTCCCGTTTAGAAGTTAGCTAAAACTGTCATTTTGACATAGATGGCGCCACTTTTTGACAGTTTTTTTGACAGATTCGGGTAGTACTCGTCGAGACGCATCCGTTAAGCCATGTCCCGACCCGATCCGACGTCCCGTTTAGAAGTTAGTTAAAACTGTCAAAAACTCATAGATGGCGCCACTTTTTGACAGTTTTTTTGACAGATTCGGGTAGTACTCGTCGAGACGCATCCGTTAAGCCATGTCCCGACCCGATCCGACGTCCCGTTTAGAAGTTAGCTAAAACTGTCATTTTGACATAGATGGCGCCACTTTTTGACAGTTTTTTTGACAGATTCGGGTAGTACTCGGCCTCCCGCATCCGTTAAGCCATGTCCCGACCCGATCAGACGTCCCGTTTAGAAGTTAGCTAAAACTGTCATTTTGACATAGATGGCGCCACTTTTTGACAGTTTTTTTGACAGATTCGGGTAGTACTCGTCGAGACGCATCCGTTAAGCCATGTCCCGACCCGATCCGACGTCCCGTTTAGAAGTTAGCTAAAACTGTCATTTTGACATAGATGGCGCCACTTTTTGACAGTTTTTTTGACAGATTCGGGTAGTACTCGTCGAGACGCATCCGTTAAGCCATGTCCCGACCCGATCCGACGTCCCGTTTAGAAGTTAGTTAAAACTGTCAAAAACTCATAGATGGCGCCACTTTTTGACAGTTTTTTTGACAGATTCGGGTAGTACTCGGCCTCCCGCATCCGTTAAGCCATGTCCCGACCCGATCCGACGTCCCGTTTAGAAGTTAGCTAAAACTGTCATTTTGACATAGATGGCGCCACTTTTTGACAGTTTTTTTGACAGATTCGGGTAGTACTCGTCGAGACGCATCCGTTAAGCCATGTCCCGACCCGATCCGACGTCCCGTTTAGAAGTTAGCTAAAACTGTCATTTTGACATAGATGGCGCCACTTTTTGACAGTTTTTTTGACAGATTCGGGTAGTACTCGTCGAGACGCATCCGTTAAGCCATATCCCGACCCGATCCGACGTCCCGTTTAGAAGTTAGTTAAAACTGTCAAAAACTCATAGATGGCGCCACTTTTTGACAGTTTTTTTGACAGATTCGGGTAGTACTCGTCGAGACGCATCCGTTAAGCCATGTCCCGACCCGATCCGACGTCCCGTTTAGAAGTTAGCTAAAACTGTCATTTTGACATAGATGGCGCCACTTTTTGACAGTTTTTTTGACAGATTCGGGTAGTACTCGGCCTCCCGCATCCGTTAAGCCATGTCCCGACCCGATCCGACGTCCCGTTTAGAAGTTAGCTAAAACTGTCATTTTGACATAGATGGCGCCACTTTTTGACAGTTTTTTTGACAGATTCGGGTAGTACTCGTCGAGACGCATCCGTTAAGCCATGTCCCGACCCGATCCGACGTCCCGTTTAGAAGTTAGCTAAAACTGTCATTTTGACATAGATGGCGCCACTTTTTGACAGTTTTTTTGACAGATTCGGGTAGTACTCGTCGAGACGCATCCGTTAAGCCATGTCCCGACCCGATCCGACGTCCCGTTTAGAAGTTAGCTAAAACTGTCATTTTGACATAGATGGCGCCACTTTTTGACAGTTATTTTGACAGATTCGGGTAGTACTCGTCGAGACGCATCCGTTAAGCCATGTCCCGACCCGATCCGACGTCCCGTTTAGAAGTTAGTTAAAACTGTAAAAAACGCATAGATGGCGCCACTTTTTGACAGTTATTATGACAGATTCGGGTAGTACTCGTCGAGACGCATCCGTTAAGCCATGTCCCGACCCGATCCGACGTCCCGTTTAGAAGTTAGCTAAAACTGTCATTTTGACATAGATGGCGCCACTTTTTGACAGTTTTTTTGACAGATTCGGGTAGTACTCGGCCTCCCGCATCCGTTAAGCCATGTCCCGACCCGATCCGACGTCCCGTTTAGAAGTTAGCTAAAACTGTCATTTTGACATAGATGGCGCCACTTTTTGACAGTTTTTTGACAGATTCGGGTAGTACTCGGCCTCCCGCATCCGTTAAGCCATGTCCCGACCCGATCCGACGTCCCGTTTAGAAGTTAGCTAAAACTGTCATTTTGACATAGATGGCGCCACTTTTTGACAGTTTTTTTGACAGATTCGCGTAGTACTCGTCGAGACGCATCCGTTAAGCCATGTCCCGACCCGATCCGACGTCCCGTTTAGAAGTTAGTTAAAACTGTCAAAAACTCATAGATGGCGCCACTTTTTGACAGTTTTTTTGACAGATTCGGGTAGTACTCGTCGAGACGCATCCGTTAAGCCATGTCCCGACCCGATCCGACAACCCGTTTAGAAGTTAGCTAAAACTGTCATTTTGACATAGATGGCGCCACTTTTTGACAGTTTTTTTGACAGATTCGGGTAGTACTCGGCCTCCCGCATCCGTTAAGCCATGTCCCGACCCGATCCGACGTCCCGTTTAGAAGTTAGCTAAAACTGTCATTTTGACATAGATGGCGCCACTTTTTGACAGTTTTTTTGACAGATTCGGGTAGTACTCGTCGAGACGCATCCGTTAAGCCATGTCCCGACCCGATCCGACGTCCCGTTTAGAAGTTAGCTAAAACTGTCATTTTGACATAGATGGCGCCACTTTTTGACAGTTTTTTTGACAGATTCGGGTAGTACTCGGCCTCCCGCATCCGTTAAGCCATGTCCCGACCCGATCCGACGTCCCGTTTAGAAGTTAGCTAAAACTGTCATTTTGACATAGATGGCGCCACTTTTTGACAGTTTTTTTGACAGATTCGGGTAGTACTCGGCCTCCCGCATCCGTTAAGCCATGTCCCGACCCGATCCGACGTCCCGTTTAGAAGTTAGCTAAAACTGTCATTTTGACATAGATGGCGCCACTTTTTGACAGTTTTTTTGACAGATTCGGGTAGTACTCGGCCTCCCGCATCCGTTAAGCCATGTCCCGACCCGATCCGACGTCCCGTTTAGAAGTTAGCTAAAACTGTCATTTTGACATAAATGGCGCCACTTTTTGACAGTTTTTTTGACAGATTCGGGTAGTACTCGTCGAGACGCATCCGTTAAGCCATGTCCCGACCCGATCCGACGTCCCGTTTAGAAGTTAGCTAAAACTGTCATTTTGACATAGATGGCGCCACTTTTTGACAGTTTTTTTGACAGATTCGGGTAGTACTCGTCGAGACGCATCCGTTAAGCCATATCCCGACCCGATCCGACGTCCCGTTTAGAAGTTAGTTAAAACTGTCAAAAACTCATAGATGGCGCCACTTTTTGACAGTTTTTTTGACAGATTCGGGTAGTACTCGTCGAGACGCATCCGTTAAGCCATGTCCCGACCCGATCCGACGTCCCGTTTAGAAGTTAGCTAAAACTGTCATTTTGACATAGATGGCGCCACTTTTTGACAGTTTTTTTGACAGATTCGGGTAGTACTCGTCGAGACGCATCCGTTAAGCCATGTCCCGACCCGATCCGACGTCCCGTTTAGAAGTTAGTTAAAACTGTCAAAAACTCATAGATGGCGCCACTTTTTGACAGTTTTTTTGACAGATTCGGGTAGTACTCGTCGAGACGCATCCGTTAAGCCATGTCCCGACCCGATCCGACGTCCCGTTTAGAAGTTAGCTAAAACTGTCATTTTGACATAGATGGCGCCACTTTTTGACAGTTTTTTTGACAGATTCGGGTAGTACTCGGCCTCCCGCATCCGTTAAGCCATGTCCCGACCCGATCAGACGTCCCGTTTAGAAGTTAGCTAAAACTGTCATTTTGACATAGATGGCGCCACTTTTTGACAGTTTTTTTGACAGATTCGGGTAGTACTCGTCGAGACGCATCCGTTAAGCCATGTCCCGACCCGATCCGACGTCCCGTTTAGAAGTTAGCTAAAACTGTCATTTTGACATAGATGGCGCCACTTTTTGACAGTTTTTTTGACAGATTCGGGTAGTACTCGTCGAGACGCATCCGTTAAGCCATGTCCCGACCCGATCCGACGTCCCGTTTAGAAGTTAGTTAAAACTGTCAAAAACTCATAGATGGCGCCACTTTTTGACAGTTTTTTTGACAGATTCGGGTAGTACTCGGCCTCCCGCATCCGTTAAGCCATGTCCCGACCCGATCCGACGTCCCGTTTAGAAGTTAGCTAAAACTGTCATTTTGACATAGATGGCGCCACTTTTTGACAGTTTTTTTGACAGATTCGGGTAGTACTCGTCGAGACGCATCCGTTAAGCCATGTCCCGACCCGATCCGACGTCCCGTTTAGAAGTTAGCTAAAACTGTCATTTTGACATAGATGGCGCCACTTTTTGACAGTTTTTTTGACAGATTCGGGTAGTACTCGTCGAGACGCATCCGTTAAGCCATGTCCCGACCCGATCCGACGTCCCGTTTAGAAGTTAGCTAAAACTGTCAAAAACTCATAGATGGCGCCACTTTTTGACAGTTTTTTTGACAGATTCGGGTAGTACTCATCGAGACGCATCCGTTAAGCCATGTCCCGACCCGATCCGACGTCCCGTTTAGAAGTTAGCTAAAACTGTCATTTTGACATAGATGGCGCCACTTTTTGACAGTTTTTTGCCAGATTCGGGTAGTACTCGTCGAGACGCATCCGTTAAGCCATGTCCCGACCCGATCCGACGTCCCGTTTAGAAGTTAGCTAAAACTGTCATTTTGACATAGATGGCGCCACTTTTTGACAGTTTTTTTGACAGATTCGGGTAGTACTCGTCGAGACGCATCCGTTAAGCCATGTCCCGACCCGATCCGACGTCCCGTTTAGAAGTTAGCTAAAACTGTCAAAAACTCATAGATGGCGCCACTTTTTGACAGTTTTTTTGACAGAATCGGGTAGTACTCGGCCTCCCGCATCCGTTAAGCCATGTCCCGACCCGATCCGACGTCCCGTTTAGAAGTTAGCTAAAACTGTCATTTTGACATAGATGGCGCCACTTTTTGACAGTTTTTTTGACAGATTCGGGTAGTACTCGTCGAGACGCATCCGTTAAGCCATGTCCCGACCCGATCCGACGTCCCGTTTAGAAGTTAGCTAAAACTGTCAAAAACTCATAGATGGCGCCACTTTTTGACAGTTTTTTTGACAGATTCGGGTAGTACTCGGCCTCCCGCATCCGTTAAGCCATGTCCCGACCCGATCCGACGTCCCGTTTAGAAGTTAGCTAAAACTGTCATTTTGACATAGATGGCGCCACTTTTTGACAGTTTTTTTGACAGATTCGGGTAGTACTCGTCGAGACGCATCCGTTAAGCCATGTCCCGACCCGATCCGACGTCCCGTTTAGAAGTTAGCTAAAACTGTCAAAAACTCATAGATGGCGCCACTTTTTGACAGTTTTTTTGACAGATTCGGGTAGTACTCTTCGAGACGCATCCGTTAAGCCATGTCCCGACCCGATCCGACGTCCCGTTTAGAAGTTAGCTAAAACTGTCATTTTGACATAGATGGCGCCACTTTTTGACAGTTTTTTTGACAGATTCGGGTAGTACTCGGCCTCCCGCATCCGTTAAGCCATGTCCCGACCCGATCCGACGTCCCGTTTAGAAGTTAGCTAAAACTGTCAAAAACTCATAGATGGCGCCACTTTTTGACAGTTTTTTTGACAGATTCGGGTAGTACTCGGCCTCCCGCATCCGTTAAGCCATGTCCCGACCCGATCCGACGTCCCGTTTAGAAGTTAGCTAAAACTGTCATTTTGACATAGATGGCGCCACTTTTTGACAGTTTTTTGACAGATTCGGGTAGTACTCGTCCAGACGCATCCGTTAAGCCATGTCCCGACCCGATCCGACGTCCCGTTTAGAAGTTAGCTAAAACTGTCAAAAACTCATAGATGGCGCCACTTTTTGACAGTTTTTTTGACAGATTCGGGTAGTACTCGGCCTCCCGCATCCGTTAAGCCATGTCCCGACCCGATCCGACGTCCCGTTTAGAAGTTAGCTAAAACTGTCATTTTGACATAGATGGCGCCACTTTTTGACAGTTTTGGGTAGTACTCGTCGAGACGCATCCGTTAAGCCATGTCCCGACCCGATCCGACGTCCCGTTTAGAAGTTAGCTAAAACTGTCAAAAACTCATAGATGGCGCCACTTTTTGACAGTTTTTTTGACAGATTCGGGTAGTACTCATCGAGACGCATCCGTTAAGCCATGTCCCGACCCGATCCGACGTCCCGTTTAGAAGCTAGCTAAAACTGTCATTTTGACATAGATGGCGCCACTTTTTGACAGTTTTTTTGACAGATTCGGGTAGTACTCGGCCTCCCGCATCCGTTAAGCCATGTCCCGACCCGATCCGACGTCCCGTTTAGAAGTTAGCTAAAACTGTCATTTTGACATAGATGGCGCCACTTTTTGACAGTTTTTTTGACAGATTCGGGTAGTACTCGTCGAGACGCATCCGTTAAGCCATGTCCCGACCCGATCCGACGT
The DNA here is from genome assembly GCA_963170105.1 of Cantharis lateralis. NCBI lineage: Eukaryota > Metazoa > Arthropoda > Insecta > Coleoptera > Cantharidae > Cantharis > Cantharis lateralis. The sequence continues at coordinate 56,891 of OY720628.1, forward strand.
CCCGTTTAGAAGTTAGCTAAAACTGTCAAAAACTTATAGATGGCGCCACTTTTTGACAGTTTTTTTGACAGATTCGGGTAGTACTCGGCCTCCCGCATCCGTTAAGCCATGTCCCGACCCGATCCGACGTCCCGTTTAGAAGTTAGCTAAAACTGTCATTTTGACATAGATGGCGCCACTTTTTGACAGTTTTTTTGACAGATTCGGGTAGTACTCGTCGAGACGCATCCGTTAAGCCATGTCCCGACCCGATCCGACGTCCCGTTTAGAAGTTAGCTAAAACTGTCATTTTGACATAGATTGCGCCACTTTTTGACAGTTTTTTTGACAGATTCGGGTAGTACTCGGCGAGACGCATCCGTTAAGCCATGTCCCGACCCGATCCGACGTCCCGTTTAGAAGTTAGCTAAAACTGTCAAAAACTTATAGATGGCGCCACTTTTTGACAGTTTTTTTGACAGATTCGGGTAGTACTCGGCCTCCCGCATCCGTTAAGCCATGTCCCGACCCGATCCGACGTCCCGTTTAGAAGTTAGCTAAAACTGTCATTTTGACATAGATGGCGCCACTTTTTGACAGTTTTTTTGACAGATTCGGGTAGTACTCGTCGAGACGCATCCGTTAAGCCATGTCCCGACCCGATCCGACGGCCCGTTTAGAAGTTAGCTAAAACTGTCATTTTGACATAGATGGCGCCACTTTTTGACAGTTTTTTTGACAGTTTCGGGTAGTACTCGTCGAGACGCATCCGTTAAGCCATGTCCCAACCCGATCCGACGTCCCGTTTAGAAGTTAGCTAAAACTGTCAAAAACTCATAGATGGCGCCACATTTTTGACAGTTTTTTTGACAGATTCGGGTAGTACTCGGCCGCCCGCATCCGTTAAGCTATGTCCCGACCCGATCCGACGTCCCGTTTAGAAGTTAGCTAAAACTGTCAAAAACTCATAGATGGCGCCACTTTTTGACAGTTTTTTTGACAGATTCGGGTAGTACTCGGCCTCCCGCATCCGTTAAGCCATGTCCCGACCCGATCCGACGTCCCGTTTAGAAGTTAGCTAAAACTGTCATTTTGACATAGATGGCGCCACTTTTTGACAGTTTTTTTAACAGATTCGGGTAGTACTCGTCGAGACGCATCCGTTAAGCCATGTCCCGACCCGATCCGACGTCCCGTTTAGAAGTTAGCTAAAACTGTCAAAAACTCATAGATGGCGCCACTTTTTGACAGTTTTTTTGACAGCATCGGGTAGTACTCGGCCTCCCGCATCCGTTAAGCCATATCCCGACCCGATCCGACGTCCCGTTTAGAAGTTAGCTAAAACTGTCAAAAACTCATAGATGGCGCCACTTTTTGACAGTTTTTTTGACAGCATCGGGTAGTACTCGGCCTCCCGCATCCGTTAAGCCATGTCCCGACCCGATCCGACGTCCCGTTTAGAAGTTAGCTAAAACTGTCATTTTGACATAGATGGCGCCACTTTTTGACAGTTTTTTTGACAGATTCGGGTAGTACTCGTCGAGACGCATCCGTTAAGCCATATCCCGACCCGATCCGACGTCCCGTTTAGAAGTTAGTTAAAACTGTCAAAAACTCATAGATGGCGCCACTTTTTGACAGTTTTTTTGACAGATTCGGGTAGTACTCGTCGAGACGCATCCGTTAAGCCATGTCCCGACCCGATCCGACGTCCCGTTTAGAAGTTAGCTAAAACTGTCATTTTGACATAGATGGCGCCACTTTTTGACAGTTTTTTTGACAGATTCGGGTAGTACTCGTCGAGACGCATCCGTTAAGCCATGTCCCGACCCGATCCGACGTCCCGTTTAGAAGTTAGTTAAAACTGTCAAAAACTCATAGATGGCGCCACTTTTTGACAGTTTTTTTGACAGATTCGGGTAGTACTCGTCGAGACGCATCCGTTAAGCCATGTCCCGACCCGATCCGACGTCCCGTTTAGAAGTTAGCTAAAACTGTCATTTTGACATAGATGGCGCCACTTTTTGACAGTTTTTTTGACAGATTCGGGTAGTACTCGGCCTCCCGCATCCGTTAAGCCATGTCCCGACCCGATCAGACGTCCCGTTTAGAAGTTAGCTAAAACTGTCATTTTGACATAGATGGCGCCACTTTTTGACAGTTTTTTTGACAGATTCGGGTAGTACTCGTCGAGACGCATCCGTTAAGCCATGTCCCGACCCGATCCGACGTCCCGTTTAGAAGTTAGCTAAAACTGTCATTTTGACATAGATGGCGCCACTTTTTGACAGTTTTTTTGACAGATTCGGGTAGTACTCGTCGAGACGCATCCGTTAAGCCATGTCCCGACCCGATCCGACGTCCCGTTTAGAAGTTAGTTAAAACTGTCAAAAACTCATAGATGGCGCCACTTTTTGACAGTTTTTTTGACAGATTCGGGTAGTACTCGGCCTCCCGCATCCGTTAAGCCATGTCCCGACCCGATCCGACGTCCCGTTTAGAAGTTAGCTAAAACTGTCATTTTGACATAGATGGCGCCACTTTTTGACAGTTTTTTTGACAGATTCGGGTAGTACTCGTCGAGACGCATCCGTTAAGCCATGTCCCGACCCGATCCGACGTCCCGTTTAGAAGTTAGCTAAAACTGTCATTTTGACATAGATGGCGCCACTTTTTGACAGTTTTTTTGACAGATTCGGGTAGTACTCGTCGAGACGCATCCGTTAAGCCATGTCCCGACCCGATCCGACGTCCCGTTTAGAAGTTAGCTAAAACTGTCAAAAACTCATAGATGGCGCCACTTTTTGACAGTTTTTTTGACAGATTCGGGTAGTACTCATCGAGACGCATCCGTTAAGCCATGTCCCGACCCGATCCGACGTCCCGTTTAGAAGTTAGCTAAAACTGTCATTTTGACATAGATGGCGCCACTTTTTGACAGTTTTTTGCCAGATTCGGGTAGTACTCGTCGAGACGCATCCGTTAAGCCATGTCCCGACCCGATCCGACGTCCCGTTTAGAAGTTAGCTAAAACTGTCATTTTGACATAGATGGCGCCACTTTTTGACAGTTTTTTTGACAGATTCGGGTAGTACTCGTCGAGACGCATCCGTTAAGCCATGTCCCGACCCGATCCGACGTCCCGTTTAGAAGTTAGCTAAAACTGTCAAAAACTCATAGATGGCGCCACTTTTTGACAGTTTTTTTGACAGAATCGGGTAGTACTCGGCCTCCCGCATCCGTTAAGCCATGTCCCGACCCGATCCGACGTCCCGTTTAGAAGTTAGCTAAAACTGTCATTTTGACATAGATGGCGCCACTTTTTGACAGTTTTTTTGACAGATTCGGGTAGTACTCGTCGAGACGCATCCGTTAAGCCATGTCCCGACCCGATCCGACGTCCCGTTTAGAAGTTAGCTAAAACTGTCAAAAACTCATAGATGGCGCCACTTTTTGACAGTTTTTTTGACAGATTCGGGTAGTACTCGGCCTCCCGCATCCGTTAAGCCATGTCCCGACCCGATCCGACGTCCCGTTTAGAAGTTAGCTAAAACTGTCATTTTGACATAGATGGCGCCACTTTTTGACAGTTTTTTTGACAGATTCGGGTAGTACTCGTCGAGACGCATCCGTTAAGCCATGTCCCGACCCGATCCGACGTCCCGTTTAGAAGTTAGCTAAAACTGTCAAAAACTCATAGATGGCGCCACTTTTTGACAGTTTTTTTGACAGATTCGGGTAGTACTCTTCGAGACGCATCCGTTAAGCCATGTCCCGACCCGATCCGACGTCCCGTTTAGAAGTTAGCTAAAACTGTCATTTTGACATAGATGGCGCCACTTTTTGACAGTTTTTTTGACAGATTCGGGTAGTACTCGGCCTCCCGCATCCGTTAAGCCATGTCCCGACCCGATCCGACGTCCCGTTTAGAAGTTAGCTAAAACTGTCAAAAACTCATAGATGGCGCCACTTTTTGACAGTTTTTTTGACAGATTCGGGTAGTACTCGGCCTCCCGCATCCGTTAAGCCATGTCCCGACCCGATCCGACGTCCCGTTTAGAAGTTAGCTAAAACTGTCATTTTGACATAGATGGCGCCACTTTTTGACAGTTTTTTGACAGATTCGGGTAGTACTCGTCCAGACGCATCCGTTAAGCCATGTCCCGACCCGATCCGACGTCCCGTTTAGAAGTTAGCTAAAACTGTCAAAAACTCATAGATGGCGCCACTTTTTGACAGTTTTTTTGACAGATTCGGGTAGTACTCGGCCTCCCGCATCCGTTAAGCCATGTCCCGACCCGATCCGACGTCCCGTTTAGAAGTTAGCTAAAACTGTCATTTTGACATAGATGGCGCCACTTTTTGACAGTTTTTTTGACAGATTCGGGTAGTACTCGTCGAGACGCATCCGTTAAGCCATGTCCCGACCCGATCCGACGTCCCGTTTAGAAGTTAGCTAAAACTGTCAAAAACTTATAGATGGCGCCACTTTTTGACAGTTTTTTTGACAGATTCGGGTAGTACTCGGCCTCCCGCATCCGTTAAGCCATGTCCCGACCCGATCCGACGTCCCGTTTAGAAGTTAGCTAAAACTGTCATTTTGACATAGATGGCGCCACTTTTTGACAGTTTTTTTGACAGATTCGGGTAGTACTCGTCGAGACGCATCCGTTAAGCCATGTCCCGACCCGATCCGACGTCCCGTTTAGAAGTTAGCTAAAACTGTCATTTTGACATAGATGGCGCCACTTTTTGACAGTTTTTTTGACAGATTCGGGTAGTACTCGGCCTCCCGCATCCGTTAAGCCATGTCCCGACCCGATCCGACGTCCCGTTTAGAAGTTAGCTAAAACTGTCATTTTGACATAGATGGCGCCACTTTTTGACAGTTTTGGGTAGTACTCGTCGAGACGCATCCGTTAAGCCATGTCCCGACCCGATCCGACGTCCCGTTTAGAAGTTAGCTAAAACTGTCAAAAACTCATAGATGGCGCCACTTTTTGACAGTTTTTTTGACAGATTCGGGTAGTACTCATCGAGACGCATCCGTTAAGCCATGTCCCGACCCGATCCGACGTCCCGTTTAGAAGCTAGCTAAAACTGTCATTTTGACATAGATGGCGCCACTTTTTGACAGTTTTTTTGACAGATTCGGGTAGTACTCGGCCTCCCGCATCCGTTAAGCCATGTCCCGACCCGATCCGACGTCCCGTTTAGAAGTTAGCTAAAACTGTCATTTTGACATAGATGGCGCCACTTTTTGACAGTTTTTTTGACAGATTCGGGTAGTACTCGTCGAGACGCATCCGTTAAGCCATGTCCCGACCCGATCCGACGTCCCGTTTAGAAGTTAGCTAAAACTGTCAAAAACTTATAGATGGCGCCACTTTTTGACAGTTTTTTTGACAGATTCGGGTAGTACTCGGCCTCCCGCATCCGTTAAGCCATGTCCCGACCCGATCCGACGTCCCGTTTAGAAGTTAGCTAAAACTGTCATTTTGACATAGATGGCGCCACTTTTTGACAGTTTTTTTGACAGATTCGGGTAGTACTCGTCGAGACGCATCCGTTAAGCCATGTCCCGACCCGATCCGACGTCCCGTTTAGAAGTTAGCTAAAACTGTCATTTTGACATAGATTGCGCCACTTTTTGACAGTTTTTTTGACAGATTCGGGTAGTACTCGGCGAGACGCATCCGTTAAGCCATGTCCCGACCCGATCCGACGTCCCGTTTAGAAGTTAGCTAAAACTGTCAAAAACTTATAGATGGCGCCACTTTTTGACAGTTTTTTTGACAGATTCGGGTAGTACTCGGCCTCCCGCATCCGTTAAGCCATGTCCCGACCCGATCCGACGTCCCGTTTAGAAGTTAGCTAAAACTGTCATTTTGACATAGATGGCGCCACTTTTTGACAGTTTTTTTGACAGATTCGGGTAGTACTCGTCGAGACGCATCCGTTAAGCCATGTCCCGACCCGATCCGACGGCCCGTTTAGAAGTTAGCTAAAACTGTCATTTTGACATAGATGGCGCCACTTTTTGACAGTTTTTTTGACAGTTTCGGGTAGTACTCGTCGAGACGCATCCGTTAAGCCATGTCCCAACCCGATCCGACGTCCCGTTTAGAAGTTAGCTAAAACTGTCAAAAACTCATAGATGGCGCCACATTTTTGACAGTTTTTTTGACAGATTCGGGTAGTACTCGGCCGCCCGCATCCGTTAAGCTATGTCCCGACCCGATCCGACGTCCCGTTTAGAAGTTAGCTAAAACTGTCAAAAACTCATAGATGGCGCCACTTTTTGACAGTTTTTTTGACAGATTCGGGTAGTACTCGGCCTCCCGCATCCGTTAAGCCATGTCCCGACCCGATCCGACGTCCCGTTTAGAAGTTAGCTAAAACTGTCATTTTGACATAGATGGCGCCACTTTTTGACAGTTTTTTTAACAGATTCGGGTAGTACTCGTCGAGACGCATCCGTTAAGCCATGTCCCGACCCGATCCGACGTCCCGTTTAGAAGTTAGCTAAAACTGTCAAAAACTCATAGATGGCGCCACTTTTTGACAGTTTTTTTGACAGCATCGGGTAGTACTCGGCCTCCCGCATCCGTTAAGCCATATCCCGACCCGATCCGACGTCCCGTTTAGAAGTTAGCTAAAACTGTCAAAAACTCATAGATGGCGCCACTTTTTGACAGTTTTTTTGACAGCATCGGGTAGTACTCGGCCTCCCGCATCCGTTAAGCCATGTCCCGACCCGATCCGACGTCCCGTTTAGAAGTTAGCTAAAACTGTCATTTTGACATAGATGGCGCCACTTTTTGACAGTTTTTTTGACAGATTCGGGTAGTACTCGTCGAGACGCATCCGTTAAGCCATATCCCGACCCGATCCGACGTCCCGTTTAGAAGTTAGTTAAAACTGTCAAAAACTCATAGATGGCGCCACTTTTTGACAGTTTTTTTGACAGATTCGGGTAGTACTCGTCGAGACGCATCCGTTAAGCCATGTCCCGACCCGATCCGACGTCCCGTTTAGAAGTTAGCTAAAACTGTCATTTTGACATAGATGGCGCCACTTTTTGACAGTTTTTTTGACAGATTCGGGTAGTACTCGTCGAGACGCATCCGTTAAGCCATGTCCCGACCCGATCCGACGTCCCGTTTAGAAGTTAGTTAAAACTGTCAAAAACTCATAGATGGCGCCACTTTTTGACAGTTTTTTTGACAGATTCGGGTAGTACTCGTCGAGACGCATCCGTTAAGCCATGTCCCGACCCGATCCGACGTCCCGTTTAGAAGTTAGCTAAAACTGTCATTTTGACATAGATGGCGCCACTTTTTGACAGTTTTTTTGACAGATTCGGGTAGTACTCGGCCTCCCGCATCCGTTAAGCCATGTCCCGACCCGATCAGACGTCCCGTTTAGAAGTTAGCTAAAACTGTCATTTTGACATAGATGGCGCCACTTTTTGACAGTTTTTTTGACAGATTCGGGTAGTACTCGTCGAGACGCATCCGTTAAGCCATGTCCCGACCCGATCCGACGTCCCGTTTAGAAGTTAGCTAAAACTGTCATTTTGACATAGATGGCGCCACTTTTTGACAGTTTTTTTGACAGATTCGGGTAGTACTCGTCGAGACGCATCCGTTAAGCCATGTCCCGACCCGATCCGACGTCCCGTTTAGAAGTTAGTTAAAACTGTCAAAAACTCATAGATGGCGCCACTTTTTGACAGTTTTTTTGACAGATTCGGGTAGTACTCGGCCTCCCGCATCCGTTAAGCCATGTCCCGACCCGATCCGACGTCCCGTTTAGAAGTTAGCTAAAACTGTCATTTTGACATAGATGGCGCCACTTTTTGACAGTTTTTTTGACAGATTCGGGTAGTACTCGTCGAGACGCATCCGTTAAGCCATGTCCCGACCCGATCCGACGTCCCGTTTAGAAGTTAGCTAAAACTGTCATTTTGACATAGATGGCGCCACTTTTTGACAGTTTTTTTGACAGATTCGGGTAGTACTCGTCGAGACGCATCCGTTAAGCCATGTCCCGACCCGATCCGACGTCCCGTTTAGAAGTTAGCTAAAACTGTCAAAAACTCATAGATGGCGCCACTTTTTGACAGTTTTTTTGACAGATTCGGGTAGTACTCATCGAGACGCATCCGTTAAGCCATGTCCCGACCCGATCCGACGTCCCGTTTAGAAGTTAGCTAAAACTGTCATTTTGACATAGATGGCGCCACTTTTTGACAGTTTTTTGCCAGATTCGGGTAGTACTCGTCGAGACGCATCCGTTAAGCCATGTCCCGACCCGATCCGACGTCCCGTTTAGAAGTTAGCTAAAACTGTCATTTTGACATAGATGGCGCCACTTTTTGACAGTTTTTTTGACAGATTCGGGTAGTACTCGTCGAGACGCATCCGTTAAGCCATGTCCCGACCCGATCCGACGTCCCGTTTAGAAGTTAGCTAAAACTGTCAAAAACTCATAGATGGCGCCACTTTTTGACAGTTTTTTTGACAGAATCGGGTAGTACTCGGCCTCCCGCATCCGTTAAGCCATGTCCCGACCCGATCCGACGTCCCGTTTAGAAGTTAGCTAAAACTGTCATTTTGACATAGATGGCGCCACTTTTTGACAGTTTTTTTGACAGATTCGGGTAGTACTCGTCGAGACGCATCCGTTAAGCCATGTCCCGACCCGATCCGACGTCCCGTTTAGAAGTTAGCTAAAACTGTCAAAAACTCATAGATGGCGCCACTTTTTGACAGTTTTTTTGACAGATTCGGGTAGTACTCGGCCTCCCGCATCCGTTAAGCCATGTCCCGACCCGATCCGACGTCCCGTTTAGAAGTTAGCTAAAACTGTCATTTTGACATAGATGGCGCCACTTTTTGACAGTTTTTTTGACAGATTCGGGTAGTACTCGTCGAGACGCATCCGTTAAGCCATGTCCCGACCCGATCCGACGTCCCGTTTAGAAGTTAGCTAAAACTGTCAAAAACTCATAGATGGCGCCACTTTTTGACAGTTTTTTTGACAGATTCGGGTAGTACTCTTCGAGACGCATCCGTTAAGCCATGTCCCGACCCGATCCGACGTCCCGTTTAGAAGTTAGCTAAAACTGTCATTTTGACATAGATGGCGCCACTTTTTGACAGTTTTTTTGACAGATTCGGGTAGTACTCGGCCTCCCGCATCCGTTAAGCCATGTCCCGACCCGATCCGACGTCCCGTTTAGAAGTTAGCTAAAACTGTCAAAAACTCATAGATGGCGCCACTTTTTGACAGTTTTTTTGACAGATTCGGGTAGTACTCGGCCTCCCGCATCCGTTAAGCCATGTCCCGACCCGATCCGACGTCCCGTTTAGAAGTTAGCTAAAACTGTCATTTTGACATAGATGGCGCCACTTTTTGACAGTTTTTTGACAGATTCGGGTAGTACTCGTCCAGACGCATCCGTTAAGCCATGTCCCGACCCGATCCGACGTCCCGTTTAGAAGTTAGCTAAAACTGTCAAAAACTCATAGATGGCGCCACTTTTTGACAGTTTTTTTGACAGATTCGGGTAGTACTCGGCCTCCCGCATCCGTTAAGCCATGTCCCGACCCGATCCGACGTCCCGTTTAGAAGTTAGCTAAAACTGTCATTTTGACATAGATGGCGCCACTTTTTGACAGTTTTTTTGACAGATTCGGGTAGTACTCGTCGAGACGCATCCGTTAAGCCATGTCCCGACCCGATCCGACGTCCCGTTTAGAAGTTAGCTAAAACTGTCAAAAACTTATAGATGGCGCCACTTTTTGACAGTTTTTTTGACAGATTCGGGTAGTACTCGGCCTCCCGCATCCGTTAAGCCATGTCCCGACCCGATCCGACGTCCCGTTTAGAAGTTAGCTAAAACTGTCATTTTGACATAGATGGCGCCACTTTTTGACAGTTTTTTTGACAGATTCGGGTAGTACTCGTCGAGACGCATCCGTTAAGCCATGTCCCGACCCGATCCGACGTCCCGTTTAGAAGTTAGCTAAAACTGTCATTTTGACATAGATGGCGCCACTTTTTGACAGTTTTTTTGACAGATTCGGGTAGTACTCGGCCTCCCGCATCCGTTAAGCCATGTCCCGACCCGATCCGACGTCCCGTTTAGAAGTTAGCTAAAACTGTCATTTTGACATAGATGGCGCCACTTTTTGACAGTTTTGGGTAGTACTCGTCGAGACGCATCCGTTAAGCCATGTCCCGACCCGATCCGACGTCCCGTTTAGAAGTTAGCTAAAACTGTCAAAAACTCATAGATGGCGCCACTTTTTGACAGTTTTTTTGACAGATTCGGGTAGTACTCATCGAGACGCATCCGTTAAGCCATGTCCCGACCCGATCCGACGTCCCGTTTAGAAGCTAGCTAAAACTGTCATTTTGACATAGATGGCGCCACTTTTTGACAGTTTTTTTGACAGATTCGGGTAGTACTCGGCCTCCCGCATCCGTTAAGCCATGTCCCGACCCGATCCGACGTCCCGTTTAGAAGTTAGCTAAAACTGTCATTTTGACATAGATGGCGCCACTTTTTGACAGTTTTTTTGACAGATTCGGGTAGTACTCGTCGAGACGCATCCGTTAAGCCATGTCCCGACCCGATCCGACGTCCCGTTTAGAAGTTAGCTAAAACTGTCAAAAACTTATAGATGGCGCCACTTTTTGACAGTTTTTTTGACAGATTCGGGTAGTACTCGGCCTCCCGCATCCGTTAAGCCATGTCCCGACCCGATCCGACGTCCCGTTTAGAAGTTAGCTAAAACTGTCATTTTGACATAGATGGCGCCACTTTTTGACAGTTTTTTTGACAGATTCGGGTAGTACTCGTCGAGACGCATCCGTTAAGCCATGTCCCGACCCGATCCGACGTCCCGTTTAGAAGTTAGCTAAAACTGTCATTTTGACATAGATTGCGCCACTTTTTGACAGTTTTTTTGACAGATTCGGGTAGTACTCGTCGAGACGCATCCGTTAAGCCATGTCCCGACCCGATCCGACGTCCCGTTTAGAAGTTAGCTAAAACTGTCAAAAACTCATAGATGGCGCCACTTTTTGACAGTTTTTTTGACAGAATCGGGTAGTACTCGGCCTCCCGCATCCGTTAAGCCATGTCCCGACCCGATCCGACGTCCCGTTTAGAAGTTAGCTAAAACTGTCATTTTGACATAGATGGCGCCACTTTTTGACAGTTTTTTTGACAGATTCGGGTAGTACTCGTCGAGACGCATCCGTTAAGCCATGTCCCGACCCGATCCGACGTCCCGTTTAGAAGTTAGCTAAAACTGTCAAAAACTCATAGATGGCGCCACTTTTTGACAGTTTTTTTGACAGATTCGGGTAGTACTCGGCCTCCCGCATCCGTTAAGCCATGTCCCGACCCGATCCGACGTCCCGTTTAGAAGTTAGCTAAAACTGTCATTTTGACATAGATGGCGCCACTTTTTGACAGTTTTTTTGACAGATTCGGGTAGTACTCGTCGAGACGCATCCGTTAAGCCATGTCCCGACCCGATCCGACGTCCCGTTTAGAAGTTAGCTAAAACTGTCAAAAACTCATAGATGGCGCCACTTTTTGACAGTTTTTTTGACAGATTCGGGTAGTACTCTTCGAGACGCATCCGTTAAGCCATGTCCCGACCCGATCCGACGTCCCGTTTAGAAGTTAGCTAAAACTGTCATTTTGACATAGATGGCGCCACTTTTTGACAGTTTTTTTGACAGATTCGGGTAGTACTCGGCCTCCCGCATCCGTTAAGCCATGTCCCGACCCGATCCGACGTCCCGTTTAGAAGTTAGCTAAAACTGTCAAAAACTCATAGATGGCGCCACTTTTTGACAGTTTTTTTGACAGATTCGGGTAGTACTCGGCCTCCCGCATCCGTTAAGCCATGTCCCGACCCGATCCGACGTCCCGTTTAGAAGTTAGCTAAAACTGTCATTTTGACATAGATGGCGCCACTTTTTGACAGTTTTTTGACAGATTCGGGTAGTACTCGTCCAGACGCATCCGTTAAGCCATGTCCCGACCCGATCCGACGTCCCGTTTAGAAGTTAGCTAAAACTGTCAAAAACTCATAGATGGCGCCACTTTTTGACAGTTTTTTTGACAGATTCGGGTAGTACTCGGCCTCCCGCATCCGTTAAGCCATGTCCCGACCCGATCCGACGTCCCGTTTAGAAGTTAGCTAAAACTGTCATTTTGACATAGATGGCGCCACTTTTTGACAGTTTTTTTGACAGATTCGGGTAGTACTCGTCGAGACGCATCCGTTAAGCCATGTCCCGACCCGATCCGACGTCCCGTTTAGAAGTTAGCTAAAACTGTCAAAAACTTATAGATGGCGCCACTTTTTGACAGTTTTTTTGACAGATTCGGGTAGTACTCGGCCTCCCGCATCCGTTAAGCCATGTCCCGACCCGATCCGACGTCCCGTTTAGAAGTTAGCTAAAACTGTCATTTTGACATAGATGGCGCCACTTTTTGACAGTTTTTTTGACAGATTCGGGTAGTACTCGTCGAGACGCATCCGTTAAGCCATGTCCCGACCCGATCCGACGTCCCGTTTAGAAGTTAGCTAAAACTGTCATTTTGACATAGATGGCGCCACTTTTTGACAGTTTTTTTGACAGATTCGGGTAGTACTCGGCCTCCCGCATCCGTTAAGCCATGTCCCGACCCGATCCGACGTCCCGTTTAGAAGTTAGCTAAAACTGTCATTTTGACATAGATGGCGCCACTTTTTGACAGTTTTGGGTAGTACTCGTCGAGACGCATCCGTTAAGCCATGTCCCGACCCGATCCGACGTCCCGTTTAGAAGTTAGCTAAAACTGTCAAAAACTCATAGATGGCGCCACTTTTTGACAGTTTTTTTGACAGATTCGGGTAGTACTCATCGAGACGCATCCGTTAAGCCATGTCCCGACCCGATCCGACGTCCCGTTTAGAAGCTAGCTAAAACTGTCATTTTGACATAGATGGCGCCACTTTTTGACAGTTTTTTTGACAGATTCGGGTAGTACTCGGCCTCCCGCATCCGTTAAGCCATGTCCCGACCCGATCCGACGTCCCGTTTAGAAGTTAGCTAAAACTGTCATTTTGACATAGATGGCGCCACTTTTTGACAGTTTTTTTGACAGATTCGGGTAGTACTCGTCGAGACGCATCCGTTAAGCCATGTCCCGACCCGATCCGACGTCCCGTTTAGAAGTTAGCTAAAACTGTCAAAAACTTATAGATGGCGCCACTTTTTGACAGTTTTTTTGACAGATTCGGGTAGTACTCGGCCTCCCGCATCCGTTAAGCCATGTCCCGACCCGATCCGACGTCCCGTTTAGAAGTTAGCTAAAACTGTCATTTTGACATAGATGGCGCCACTTTTTGACAGTTTTTTTGACAGATTCGGGTAGTACTCGTCGAGACGCATCCGTTAAGCCATGTCCCGACCCGATCCGACGTCCCGTTTAGAAGTTAGCTAAAACTGTCATTTTGACATAGATTGCGCCACTTTTTGACAGTTTTTTTGACAGATTCGGGTAGTACTCGGCGAGACGCATCCGTTAAGCCATGTCCCGACCCGATCCGACGTCCCGTTTAGAAGTTAGCTAAAACTGTCAAAAACTTATAGATGGCGCCACTTTTTGACAGTTTTTTTGACAGATTCGGGTAGTACTCGGCCTCCCGCATCCGTTAAGCCATGTCCCGACCCGATCCGACGTCCCGTTTAGAAGTTAGCTAAAACTGTCATTTTGACATAGATGGCGCCACTTTTTGACAGTTTTTTTGACAGATTCGGGTAGTACTCGTCGAGACGCATCCGTTAAGCCATGTCCCGACCCGATCCGACGGCCCGTTTAGAAGTTAGCTAAAACTGTCATTTTGACATAGATGGCGCCACTTTTTGACAGTTTTTTTGACAGTTTCGGGTAGTACTCGTCGAGACGCATCCGTTAAGCCATGTCCCAACCCGATCCGACGTCCCGTTTAGAAGTTAGCTAAAACTGTCAAAAACTCATAGATGGCGCCACATTTTTGACAGTTTTTTTGACAGATTCGGGTAGTACTCGGCCGCCCGCATCCGTTAAGCTATGTCCCGACCCGATCCGACGTCCCGTTTAGAAGTTAGCTAAAACTGTCAAAAACTCATAGATGGCGCCACTTTTTGACAGTTTTTTTGACAGATTCGGGTAGTACTCGGCCTCCCGCATCCGTTAAGCCATGTCCCGACCCGATCCGACGTCCCGTTTAGAAGTTAGCTAAAACTGTCATTTTGACATAGATGGCGCCACTTTTTGACAGTTTTTTTAACAGATTCGGGTAGTACTCGTCGAGACGCATCCGTTAAGCCATGTCCCGACCCGATCCGACGTCCCGTTTAGAAGTTAGCTAAAACTGTCAAAAACTCATAGATGGCGCCACTTTTTGACAGTTTTTTTGACAGCATCGGGTAGTACTCGGCCTCCCGCATCCGTTAAGCCATATCCCGACCCGATCCGACGTCCCGTTTAGAAGTTAGCTAAAACTGTCAAAAACTCATAGATGGCGCCACTTTTTGACAGTTTTTTTGACAGCATCGGGTAGTACTCGGCCTCCCGCATCCGTTAAGCCATGTCCCGACCCGATCCGACGTCCCGTTTAGAAGTTAGCTAAAACTGTCATTTTGACATAGATGGCGCCACTTTTTGACAGTTTTTTTGACAGATTCGGGTAGTACTCGTCGAGACGCATCCGTTAAGCCATGTCCCGACCCGATCCGACGGCCCGTTTAGAAGTTAGCTAAAACTGTCATTTTGACATAGATGGCGCCACTTTTTGACAGTTTTTTTGACAGATTCGGGTAGTACTCGTCGAGACGCATCCGTTAAGCCATGTCCCGACCCGATCCGACGTCCCGTTTAGAAGTTAGCTAAAACTGTCAAAAACTCATAGATGGCGCCACTTTTTGACAGTTTTTTTGACAGATTCGGGTAGTACTCGGCCTCCCGCATCCGTTAAGCCATGTCCCGACCCGATCCGACGTCCCGTTTAGAAGTTAGCTAAAACTGTCATTTTGACATAGATGGCGCCACTTTTTGACAGTTTTTTTGACAGATTCGGGTAGTACTCGTCGAGACGCATCCGTTAAGCCATGTCCCGACCCGATCCGACGTCCCGTTTAGAAGTTAGCTAAAACTGTCATTTTGACATAGATGGCGCCACTTTTTGACAGTTTTTTTGACTGATTCGGGTAGTACTCGTCGAGACGCATCCGTTAAGCCATGTCCCAACCCGATCCGACGTCCCGTTTAGAAGTTAGCTAAAACTGTCAAAAACTCATAGATGGCGCCACATTTTTGACAGTTTTTTTGACAGATTCGGGTAGTACTCGGCCGCCCGCATCCGTTAAGCTATGTCCCGACCCGATCCGACGTCCCGTTTAGAAGTTAGCTAAAACTGTCAAAAACTCATAGATGGCGCCACTTTTTGACAGTTTTTTTGACAGATTCGGGTAGTACTCGGCCTCCCGCATCCGTTAAGCCATGTCCCGACCCGATCCGACGTCCCGTTTAGAAGTTAGCTAAAACTGTCATTTTGACATAGATGGCGCCACTTTTTGACAGTTTTTTTAACAGATTCGGGTAGTACTCGTCGAGACGCATCCGTTAAGCCATGTCCCGACCCGATCCGACGTCCCGTTTAGAAGTTAGCTAAAACTGTCAAAAACTCATAGATGGCGCCACTTTTTGACAGTTTTTTTGACAGATTCGGGTAGTACTCGTCGAGACGCATCCGTTAAGCCATGTCCCGACCCGATCCGACGTCCCGTTTAGAAGTTAGCTAAAACTGTCATTTTGACATAGATGGCGCCACTTTTTGACAGTTTTTTTGACAGATTCGGGTAGTACTCGGCCTCCCGCATCCGTTAAGCCATGTCCCGACCCGATCCGACGTCCCGTTTAGAAGTTAGCTAAAACTGTCATTTTGACATAGATGGCGCCACTTTTTGACAGTTTTTTTGACAGATTCGGGTAGTACTCGTCGAGACGCATCCGTTAAGCCATGTCCCGACCCGATCCGACGTCCCGTTTAGAAGTTAGCTAAAACTGTCAAAAACTCATAGATGGCGCCACTTTTTGACAGTTTTTTTGACAGATTCGGGTAGTACTCATCGAGACGCATCCGTTAAGCCATGTCCCGACCCGATCCGACGTCCCGTTTAGAAGTTAGCTAAAACTGTCATTTTGACATAGATGGCGCCACTTTTTGACAGTTTTTTTGACAGATTCGGGTAGTACTCGGCCTCCCGCATCCGTTAAGCCATGTCCCGACCCGATCCGACGTCCCGTTTAGAAGTTAGCTAAAACTGTCAAAAACTCATAGATGGCGCCACTTTTTGACAGTTTTTTTGACAGATTCGGGTAGTACTCGGCCTCCCGCATCCGTTAAGCCATGTCCCGACCCGATCCGACGTCCCGTTTAGAAGTTAGCTAAAACTGTCATTTTGACATAGATGGCGCCACTTTTTGACAGTTTTTTGACAGATTCGGGTAGTACTCGTCCAGACGCATCCGTTAAGCCATGTCCCGACCCGATCCGACGTCCCGTTTAGAAGTTAGCTAAAACTGTCATTTTGACATAGATGGCGCCACTTTTTGACAGTTTTTTTGACAGATTCGGGTAGTACTCGTCGAGACGCATCCGTTAAGCCATGTCCCGACCCGATCCGACGTCCCGTTTAGAAGTTAGCTAAAACTGTCATTTTGACATAGATGGCGCCACTTTTTGACAGTTTTTTTGACAGATTCGGGTAGTACTCGGCCTCCCGCATCCGTTAAGCCATGTCCCGACCCGATCCGACGTCCCGTTTAGAAGTTAGCTAAAACTGTCATTTTGACATAGATGGCGCCACTTTTTGACAGTTTTTTTGACAGATTCGGGTAGTACTCGTCGAGACGCATCCGTTAAGCCATGTCCCGACCCGATCCGACGTCCCGTTTAGAAGTTAGCTAAAACTGTCAAAAACTTATAGATGGCGCCACTTTTTGACAGTTTTTTTGACAGATTCGGGTAGTACTCGGCCTCCCGCATCCGTTAAGCCATGTCCCGACCCGATCCGACGTCCCGTTTAGAAGTTAGCTAAAACTGTCATTTTGACATAGATGGCGCCACTTTTTGACAGTTTTTTTGACAGATTCGGGTAGTACTCGGCCTCCCGCATCCGTTAAGCCATGTCCCGACCCGATCCGACGTCCCGTTTAGAAGTTAGCTAAAACTGTCATTTTGACATAGATGGCGCCACTTTTTGACAGTTTTTTTGACAGATTCGGGTAGTACTCGTCGAGACGCATCCGTTAAGCCATGTCCCGACCCGATCCGACGTCCCGTTTAGAAGTTAGCTAAAACTGTCATTTTGACATAGATGGCGCCACTTTTTGACAGTTTTTTTGACAGATTCGGGTAGTACTCGGCGAGACGCATCCGTTAAGCCATGTCCCGACCCGATCCGACGTCCCGTTTAGAAGTTAGCTAAAACTGTCATTTTGACATAGATGGCGCCACTTTTTGACAGTTTTTTTGACAGATTCGGGTAGTACTCGTCGAGACGCATCCGTTAAGCCATGTCCCGACCCGATCCGACGTCCCGTTTAGAAGTTAGCTAAAACTGTCATTTTGACATAGATGGCGCCACTTTTTGACAGTTTTTTTGACAGATTCGGGTAGTACTCGTCGAGACGCATCCGTTAAGCCATGTCCCAACCCGATCCGACGTCCCGTTTAGAAGTTAGCTAAAACTGTCAAAAACTCATAGATGGCGCCACATTTTTGACAGTTTTTTTGACAGATTCGGGTAGTACTCGGCCGCCCGCATCCGTTAAGCTATGTCCCGACCCGATCCGACGTCCCGTTTAGAAGTTAGCTAAAACTGTCATTTTGACATAGATGGCGCCACTTTTTGACAGTTTTTTTGACAGATTCGGGTAGTACTCGGCCTCCCGCATCCGTTAAGCCATGTCCCGACCCGATCCGACGTCCCGTTTAGAAGTTAGCTAAAACTGTCATTTTGACATAGATGGCGCCACTTTTTGACAGTTTTTTTAACAGATTCGGGTAGTACTCGTCGAGACGCATCCGTTAAGCCATGTCCCGACCCGATCCGACGTCCCGTTTAGAAGTTAGCTAAAACTGTCAAAAACTCATAGATGGCGCCACTTTTTGACAGTTTTTTTGACAGCATCGGGTAGTACTCGGCCTCCCGCATCCGTTAAGCCATATCCCGACCCGATCCGACGTCCCGTTTAGAAGTTAGCTAAAACTGTCAAAAACTCATAGATGGCGCCACTTTTTGACAGTTTTTTTGACAGCATCGGGTAGTACTCGGCCTCCCGCATCCGTTAAGCCATATCCCGACCCGATCCGACGTCCCGTTTAGAAGTTAGCTAAAACTGTCATTTTGACATAGATGGCGCCACTTTTTGACAGTTTTTTTGACAGATTCGGGTAGTACTCGGCCTCCCGCATCCGTTAAGCCATGTCCCGACCCGATCCGACGGCCCGTTTAGAAGTTAGCTAAAACTGTCATTTTGACATAGATGGCGCCACTTTTTGACAGTTTTTTTGACAGATTCGGGTAGTACTCGTCGAGACGCATCCGTTAAGCCATGTCCCGACCCGATCCGACGTCCCGTTTAGAAGTTAGCTAAAACTGTCAAAAACTCATAGATGGCGCCACTTTTTGACAGTTTTTTTGACAGATTCGGGTAGTACTCGGCCTCCCGCATCCGTTAAGCCATGTCCCGACCCGATCCGACGGCCCGTTTAGAAGTTAGCTAAAACTGTCATTTTGACATAGATGGCGCCACTTTTTGACAGTTTTTTTGACAGATTCGGGTAGTACTCGTCGAGACGCATCCGTTAAGCCATGTCCCGACCCGATCCGACGTCCCGTTTAGAAGTTAGCTAAAACTGTCAAAAACTCATAGATGGCGCCACTTTTTGACAGTTTTTTTGACAGATTCGGGTAGTACTCGGCCTCCCGCATCCGTTAAGCCATGTCCCGACCCGATCCGACGTCCCGTTTAGAAGTTAGCTAAAACTGTCATTTTGACATAGATGGCGCCACTTTTTGACAGTTTTTTTGACAGATTCGGGTAGTACTCGTCGAGACGCATCCGTTAAGCCATGTCCCGACCCGATCCGACGTCCCGTTTAGAAGTTAGCTAAAACTGTCATTTTGACATAGATGGCGCCACTTTTTGACAGTTTTTTTGACAGATTCGGGTAGTACTCGTCGAGACGCATCCGTTAAGCCATGTCCCGACCCGATCCGACGTCCCGTTTAGAAGTTAGCTAAAACTGTCAAAAACTTATAGATGGCGCCACTTTTTGACAGTTTTTTTGACAGATTCGGGTAGTACTCGGCCTCCCGCATCCGTTAAGCCATATCCCGACCCGATCCGACGTCCCGTTTAGAAGTTAGCTAAAACTGTCAAAAACTCATAGATGGCGCCACTTTTTGACAGTTTTTTTGACAGATTCGGGTAGTACTCGGCCTCCCGCATCCGTTAAGCCATGTCCCGACCCGATCCGACGTCCCGTTTAGAAGTTAGCTAAAACTGTCATTTTGACATAGATGGCGCCACTTTTTGACAGTTTTTTTGACAGATTCGGGTAGTACTCGTCGAGACGCATCCGTTAAGCCATGTCCCGACCCGATCCGACGTCCCGTTTAGAAGTTAGCTAAAACTGTCATTTTGACATAGATGGCGCCACTTTTTGACAGTTTTTTTGACAGATTCGGGTAGTACTCGTCGAGACGCATCCGTTAAGCCATGTCCCGACCCGATCCGACGTCCCGTTTAGAAGTTAGCTAAAACTGTCAAAAACTTATAGATGGCGCCACTTTTTGACAGTTTTTTTGACAGATTCGGGTAGTACTCGGCCTCCCGCATCCGTTAAGCCATGTCCCGACCCGATCCGACGTCCCGTTTAGAAGTTAGCTAAAACTGTCATTTTGACATAGATGGCGCCACTTTTTGACAGTTTTTTTGACAGATTCGGGTAGTACTCGGCCTCCCGCATCCGTTAAGCCATGTCCCGACCCGATCCGACGTCCCGTTTAGAAGTTAGCTAAAACTGTCATTTTGACATAGATGGCGCCACTTTTTGACAGTTTTTTTGACAGATTCGGGTAGTACTCGTCGAGACGCATCCGTTAAGCCATGTCCCGACCCGATCCGACGTCCCGTTTAGAAGTTAGCTAAAACTGTCAAAAACTCATAGATGGCGCCACTTTTTGACAGTTTTTTTGACAGATTCGGGTAGTACTCATCGAGACGCATCCGTTAAGCCATGTCCCGACCCGATCCGACGTCCCGTTTAGAAGTTAGCTAAAACTGTCATTTTGACATAGATGGCGCCACTTTTTGACAGTTTTTTTGACAGATTCGGGTAGTACTCGGCCTCCCGCATCCGTTAAGCCATGTCCCGACCCGATCCGACGTCCCGTTTAGAAGTTAGCTAAAACTGTCAAAAACTCATAGATGGCGCCACTTTTTGACAGTTTTTTTGACAAATTCGGGTAGTACTCGGCCTCCCGCATCCGTTAAGCCATGTCCCGACCCGATCCGACGTCCCGTTTAGAAGTTAGCTAAAACCGTCATTTTGACATAGATGGCGCCACTTTTTGACAGTTTTTTGACAGATTCGAGTAGTACTCGTCCAGACGCATCCGTTAAGCCATGTCCCGACCCGATCCGACGTCCCGTTTAGAAGTTAGCTAAAACTGTCAAAAACTCATAGATGGCGCCACTTTTTGACAGTTTTTTTGACAGATTCGGGTAGTACTCGGCCTCCCGCATCCGTTAAGCCATGTCCCGACCCGATCCGACGTCCCGTTTAGAAGTTAGCTAAAACTGTCATTTTGACATAGATGGCGCCACTTTTTGACAGTTTTGGGTAGTACTCGTCGAGACGCATCCGTTAAGCCATGTCCCGACCCGATCCGACGTCCCGTTTAGAAGTTAGCTAAAACTGTCAAAAACTCATAGATGGCGCCACTTTTTGACAGTTTTTTTGACAGATTCGGGTAGTACTCATCGAGACGCATCCGTTAAGCCATGTCCCGACCCGATCCGACGTCCCGTTTAGAAGTTAGCTAAAACTGTCAAAAACTCATAGATGGCGCCACTTTTTGACAGTTTTTTTGACAGATTCGGGTAGTACTCGGCCTCCCGCATCCGTTAAGCCATGTCCCGACCCGATCCGACGTCCCGTTTAGAAGTTAGCTAAAACTGTCATTTTGACATAGATGGCGCCACTTTTTGACAGTTTTTTTGACAGATTCGGGTAGTACTCGTCGAGACGCATCCGTTAAGCCATGTCCCGACCCGATCCGACGTCCCGTTTAGAAGTTAGCTAAAACTGTCAAAAACTCATAGATGGCGCCACTTTTTGACAGTTTTTTTGACAGATTCGGGTAGTACTCGGCCTCCCGCATCCGTTAAGCCATGTCCCGACCCGATCCGACGTCCCGTTTAGAAGTTAGCTAAAACTGTCATTTTGACATAGATGGCGCCACTTTTTGACAGTTTTTTTGACAGATTCGGGTAGTACTCGTCGAGACGCATCCGTTAAGCCATGTCCCGACCCGATCCGACGTCCCGTTTAGAAGTTAGCTAAAACTGTCAAAAACTTATAGATGGCGCCACTTTTTGACAGTTTTTTTGACAGATTCGGGTAGTACTCGGCCTCCCGCATCCGTTAAGCCATGTCCCGACCCGATCCGACGTCCCGTTTAGAAGTTAGCTAAAACTGTCATTTTGACATAGATGGCGCCACTTTTTGACAGTTTTTTTGACAGATTCGGGTAGTACTCGGCCTCCCGCATCCGTTAAGCCATGTCCCGACCCGATCCGACGTCCCGTTTAGAAGTTAGCTAAAACTGTCATTTTGACATAGATGGCGCCACTTTTTGACAGTTTTTTTGACAGATTCGGGTAGTACTCGTCGAGACGCATCCGTTAAGCCATGTCCCGACCCGATCCGACGTCCCGTTTAGAAGTTAGCTAAAACTGTCAAAAACTCATAGATGGCGCCACTTTTTGACAGTTTTTTTGACAGATTCGGGTAGTACTCATCGAGACGCATCCGTTAAGCCATGTCCCGACCCGATCCGACGTCCCGTTTAGAAGTTAGCTAAAACTGTCATTTTGACATAGATGGCGCCACTTTTTGACAGTTTTTTTGACAGATTCGGGTAGTACTCGGCCTCCCGCATCCGTTAAGCCATGTCCCGACCCGATCCGACGTCCCGTTTAGAAGTTAGCTAAAACTGTCAAAAACTCATAGATGGCGCCACTTTTTGACAGTTTTTTTGACAGATTCGGGTAGTACTCGGCCTCCCGCATCCGTTAAGCCATGTCCCGACCCGATCCGACGTCCCGTTTAGAAGTTAGCTAAAACCGTCATTTTGACATAGATGGCGCCACTTTTTGACAGTTTTTTGACAGATTCGAGTAGTACTCGTCCAGACGCATCCGTTAAGCCATGTCCCGACCCGATCCGACGTCCCGTTTAGAAGTTAGCTAAAACTGTCAAAAACTCATAGATGGCGCCACTTTTTGACAGTTTTTTTGACAGATTCGGGTAGTACTCGGCCTCCCGCATCCGTTAAGCCATGTCCCGACCCGATCCGACGTCCCGTTTAGAAGTTAGCTAAAACTGTCATTTTGACATAGATGGCGCCACTTTTTGACAGTTTTGGGTAGTACTCGTCGAGACGCATCCGTTAAGCCATGTCCCGACCCGATCCGACGTCCCGTTTAGAAGTTAGCTAAAACTGTCAAAAACTCATAGATGGCGCCACTTTTTGACAGTTTTTTTGACAGATTCGGGTAGTACTCATCGAGACGCATCCGTTAAGCCATGTCCCGACCCGATCCGACGTCCCGTTTAGAAGTTAGCTAAAACTGTCAAAAACTCATAGATGGCGCCACTTTTTGACAGTTTTTTTGACAGATTCGGGTAGTACTCGGCCTCCCGCATCCGTTAAGCCATGTCCCGACCCGATCCGACGTCCCGTTTAGAAGTTAGCTAAAACTGTCATTTTGACATAGATGGCGCCACTTTTTGACAGTTTTTTTGACAGATTCGGGTAGTACTCGTCGAGACGCATCCGTTAAGCCATGTCCCGACCCGATCCGACGTCCCGTTTAGAAGTTAGCTAAAACTGTCAAAAACTCATAGATGGCGCCACTTTTTGACAGTTTTTTTGACAGATTCGGGTAGTACTCGGCCTCCCGCATCCGTTAAGCCATGTCCCGACCCGATCCGACGTCCCGTTTAGAAGTTAGCTAAAACTGTCATTTTGACATAGATGGCGCCACTTTTTGACAGTTTTTTTGACAGATTCGGGTAGTACTCGTCGAGACGCATCCGTTAAGCCATGTCCCGACCCGATCCGACGTCCCGTTTAGAAGTTAGCTAAAACTGTCAAAAACTTATAGATGGCGCCACTTTTTGACAGTTTTTTTGACAGATTCGGGTAGTACTCGGCCTCCCGCATCCGTTAAGCCATGTCCCGACCCGATCCGACGTCCCGTTTAGAAGTTAGCTAAAACTGTCATTTTGACATAGATGGCGCCACTTTTTGACAGTTTTTTTGACAGATTCGGGTAGTACTCGGCCTCCCGCATCCGTTAAGCCATGTCCCGACCCGATCCGACGTCCCGTTTAGAAGTTAGCTAAAACTGTCATTTTGACATAGATGGCGCCACTTTTTGACAGTTTTTTTGACAGATTCGGGTAGTACTCGTCGAGACGCATCCGTTAAGCCATGTCCCGACCCGATCCGACGTCCCGTTTAGAAGCTAGCTAAAACTGTCATTTTGACATAGATGGCGCCACTTTTTGACAGTTTTTTTGACAGATTCGGGTAGTACTCGGCCTCCCGCATCCGTTAAGCCATGTCCCGACCCGATCCGACGTCCCGTTTAGAAGTTAGCTAAAACTGTCATTTTGACATAGATGGCGCCACTTTTTGACAGTTTTTTTAACAGATTCGGGTAGTACTCGTCGAGACGCATCCGTTAAGCCATGTCCCGACCCGATCCGACGTCCCGTTTAGAAGTTAGCTAAAACTGTCAAAAACTCATAGATGGCGCCACTTTTTGACAGTTTTTTTGACAGCATCGGGTAGTACTCGGCCTCCCGCATCCGTTAAGCCATATCCCGACCCGATCCGACGTCCCGTTTAGAAGTTAGCTAAAACTGTCAAAAACTCATAGATGGCGCCACTTTTTGACAGTTTTTTTGACAGCATCGGGTAGTACTCGGCCTCCCGCATCCGTTAAGCCATGTCCCGACCCGATCCGACGTCCCGTTTAGAAGTTAGCTAAAACTGTCATTTTGACATAGATGGCGCCACTTTTTGACAGTTTTTTTGACAGATTCGGGTAGTACTCGGCCTCCCGCATCCGTTAAGCCATGTCCCGACCCGATCCGACGGCCCGTTTAGAAGTTAGCTAAAACTGTCATTTTGACATAGATGGCGCCACTTTTTGACAGTTTTTTTGACAGATTCGGGTAGTACTCGTCGAGACGCATCCGTTAAGCCATGTCCCGACCCGATCCGACGTCCCGTTTAGAAGTTAGCTAAAACTGTCAAAAACTCATAGATGGCGCCACTTTTTGACAGTTTTTTTGACAGATTCGGGTAGTACTCGGCCTCCCGCATCCGTTAAGCCATGTCCCGACCCGATCCGACGTCCCGTTTAGAAGTTAGCTAAAACTGTCATTTTGACATAGATGGCGCCACTTTTTGACAGTTTTTTTGACAGATTCGGGTAGTACTCGTCGAGACGCATCCGTTAAGCCATGTCCCGACCCGATCCGACGTCCCGTTTAGAAGTTAGCTAAAACTGTCAAAAACTTATAGATGGCGCCACTTTTTGACAGTTTTTTTGACAGATTCGGGTAGTACTCGGCCTCCCGCATCCGTTAAGCCATGTCCCGACCCGATCCGACGTCCCGTTTAGAAGTTAGCTAAAACTGTCATTTTGACATAGATGGCGCCACTTTTTGACAGTTTTTTTGACAGATTCGGGTAGTACTCGTCGAGACGCATCCGTTAAGCCATGTCCCGACCCGATCCGACGTCCCGTTTAGAAGTTAGCTAAAACTGTCATTTTGACATAGATGGCGCCACTTTTTGACAGTTTTTTTGACAGATTCGGGTAGTACTCGTCGAGACGCATCCGTTAAGCCATGTCCCGACCCGATCCGACGTCCCGTTTAGAAGTTAGCTAAAACTGTCATTTTGACATAGATGGCGCCACTTTTTGACAGTTTTTTTGACAGATTCGGGTAGTACTCGGCCTCCCGCATCCGTTAAGCCATGTCCCGACCCGATCCGACGTCCCGTTTAGAAGTTAGCTAAAACTGTCATTTTGACATAGATGGCGCCACTTTTTGACAGTTTTTTTGACAGATTCGGGTAGTACTCGGCCTCCCGCATCCGTTAAGCCATGTCCCGACCCGATCCGACGTCCCGTTTAGAAGTTAGCTAAAACTGTCATTTTGACATAGATGGCGCCACTTTTTGACAGTTTTTTTGACAGATTCGGGTAGTACTCGTCGAGACGCATCCGTTAAGCCATGTCCCGACCCGATCCGACGTCCCGTTTAGAAGTTAGCTAAAACTGTCATTTTGACATAGATGGCGCCACTTTTTGACAGTTTTTTTGACAGATTCGGGTAGTACTCGTCGAGACGCATCCGTTAAGCCATGTCCCAACCCGACCCGACGTCCCGTTTAGAAGTTAGCTAAAACTGTCATTTTGACATAGATGGCGCCACTTTTTGACAGTTTTTTGACAGATTCGGGTAGTACTCGTCCAGACGCATCCGTTAAGCCATGTCCCGACCCGATCCGACGTCCCGTTTAGAAGTTAGCTAAAACTGTCAAAAACTCATAGATGGCGCCACTTTTTGACAGTTTTTTTGACAGATTCGGGTAGTACTCGGCCTCCCGCATCCGTTAAGCCATGTCCCGACCCGATCCGACGTCCCGTTTAGAAGTTAGCTAAAACTGTCATTTTGACATAGATGGCGCCACTTTTTGACAGTTTTTTTGACAGATTCGGGTAGTACTCGGCCTCCCGCATCCGTTAAGCCATGTCCCGACCCGATCCGACGTCCCGTTTAGAAGTTAGCTAAAACTGTCATTTTGACATAGATGGCGCCACTTTTTGACAGTTTTTTTGACAGATTCGGGTAGTACTCGTCGAGACGCATCCGTTAAGCCATGTCCCGACCCGATCCGACGTCCCGTTTAGAAGTTAGCTAAAACTGTCATTTTGACATAGATGGCGCCACTTTTTGACAGTTTTTTTGACAGATTCGGGTAGTACTCGTCGAGACGCATCCGTTAAGCCATGTCCCGACCCGATCCGACGTCCCGTTTAGAAGTTAGCTAAAACTGTCATTTTGACATAGATGGCGCCACTTTTTGACAGTTTTTTTGACAGATTCGGGTAGTACTCGTCGAGACGCATCCGTTAAGCCATGTCCCGACCCGATCCGACGTCCCGTTTAGAAGTTAGCTAAAACTGTCATTTTGACATAGATGGCGCCACTTTTTGACAGTTTTTTTGACAGATTCGGGTAGTACTCGTCGAGACGCATCCGTTAAGCCATGTCCCGACCCGATCCGACGTCCCGTTTAGAAGTTAGCTAAAACTGTCATTTTGACATAGATGGCGCCACTTTTTGACAGTTTTTTTGACAGATTCGGGTAGTACTCGTCGAGACGCATCCGTTAAGCCATGTCCCGACCCGATCCGACGTCCCGTTTAGAAGTTAGCTAAAACTGTCATTTTGACATAGATGGCGCCACTTTTTGACAGTTTTTTTGACAGATTCGGGTAGTACTCGGCGAGACGCATCCGTTAAGCCATGTCCCGACCCGATCCGACGTCCCGTTTAGAAGTTAGCTAAAACTGTCAAAAACTTATAGATGGCGCCACTTTTTGACAGTTTTTTTGACAGATTCGGGTAGTACTCGGCCTCCCGCATCCGTTAAGCCATGTCCCGACCCGATCCGACGTCCCGTTTAGAAGTTAGCTAAAACTGTCATTTTGACATAGATGGCGCCACTTTTTGACAGTTTTTTTGACAGATTCGGGTAGTACTCGTCGAGACGCATCCGTTAAGCCATGTCCCGACCCGATCCGACGGCCCGTTTAGAAGTTAGCTAAAACTGTCATTTTGACATAGATGGCGCCACTTTTTGACAGTTTTTTTGACAGATTCGGGTAGTACTCGTCGAGACGCATCCGTTAAGCCATGTCCCAACCCGATCCGACGTCCCGTTTAGAAGTTAGCTAAAACTGTCATTTTGACATAGATGGCGCCACTTTTTGACAGTTTTTTGACAGATTCGGGTAGTACTCGTCCAGACGCATCCGTTAAGCCATGTCCCGACCCGATCCGACGTCCCGTTTAGAAGTTAGCTAAAACTGTCAAAAACTCATAGATGGCGCCACTTTTTGACAGTTTTTTTGACAGATTCGGGTAGTACTCGGCCTCCCGCATCCGTTAAGCCATGTCCCGACCCGATCCGACGTCCCGTTTAGAAGTTAGCTAAAACTGTCATTTTGACATAGATGGCGCCACTTTTTGACAGTTTTTTTGACAGATTCGGGTAGTACTCGTCGAGACGCATCCGTTAAGCCATGTCCCGACCCGATCCGACGTCCCGTTTAGAAGTTAGCTAAAACTGTCATTTTGACATAGATGGCGCCACTTTTTGACAGTTTTTTTGACAGATTCGGGTAGTACTCGGCCTCCCGCATCCGTTAAGCCATGTCCCGACCCGATCCGACGTCCCGTTTAGAAGTTAGCTAAAACTGTCATTTTGACATAGATGGCGCCACTTTTTGACAGTTTTTTTGACAGATTCGGGTAGTACTCGTCGAGACGCATCCGTTAAGCCATGTCCCGACCCGATCCGACGTCCCGTTTAGAAGTTAGCTAAAACTGTCATTTTGACATAGATGGCGCCACTTTTTGACAGTTTTTTTGACAGATTCGGGTAGTACTCGGCGAGACGCATCCGTTAAGCCATGTCCCGACCCGATCCGACGTCCCGTTTAGAAGTTAGCTAAAACTGTCAAAAACTTATAGATGGCGCCACTTTTTGACAGTTTTTTTGACAGATTCGGGTAGTACTCGGCCTCCCGCATCCGTTAAGCCATGTCCCGACCCGATCCGACGTCCCGTTTAGAAGTTAGCTAAAACTGTCATTTTGACATAGATGGCGCCACTTTTTGACAGTTTTTTTGACAGATTCGGGTAGTACTCGTCGAGACGCATCCGTTAAGCCATGTCCCGACCCGATCCGACGGCCCGTTTAGAAGTTAGCTAAAACTGTCATTTTGACATAGATGGCGCCACTTTTTGACAGTTTTTTTGACAGATTCGGGTAGTACTCGTCGAGACGCATCCGTTAAGCCATGTCCCAACCCGATCCGACGTCCCGTTTAGAAGTTAGCTAAAACTGTCATTTTGACATAGATGGCGCCACTTTTTGACAGTTTTTTGACAGATTCGGGTAGTACTCGTCCAGACGCATCCGTTAAGCCATGTCCCGACCCGATCCGACGTCCCGTTTAGAAGTTAGCTAAAACTGTCAAAAACTCATAGATGGCGCCACTTTTTGACAGTTTTTTTGACAGATTCGGGTAGTACTCGGCCTCCCGCATCCGTTAAGCCATGTCCCGACCCGATCCGACGTCCCGTTTAGAAGTTAGCTAAAACTGTCATTTTGACATAGATGGCGCCACTTTTTGACAGTTTTTTTGACAGATTCGGGTAGTACTCGTCGAGACGCATCCGTTAAGCCATGTCCCGACCCGATCCGACGTCCCGTTTAGAAGTTAGCTAAAACTGTCATTTTGACATAGATGGCGCCACTTTTTGACAGTTTTTTTGACAGATTCGGGTAGTACTCGGCCTCCCGCATCCGTTAAGCCATGTCCCGACCCGATCCGACGTCCCGTTTAGAAGTTAGCTAAAACTGTCATTTTGACATAGATGGCGCCACTTTTTGACAGTTTTTTTGACAGATTCGGGTAGTACTCGTCGAGACGCATCCGTTAAGCCATGTCCCGACCCGATCCGACGGCCCGTTTAGAAGTTAGCTAAAACTGTCATTTTGACATAGATGGCGCCACTTTTTGACAGTTTTTTTGACAGATTCGGGTAGTACTCGTCGAGACGCATCCGTTAAGCCATGTCCCAACCCGATCCGACGTCCCGTTTAGAAGTTAGCTAAAACTGTCAAAAACTCATAGATGGCGCCACATTTTTGACAGTTTTTTTGACAGATTCGGGTAGTACTCGGCCGCCCGCATCCGTTAAGCTATGTCCCGACCCGATCCGACGTCCCGTTTAGAAGTTAGCTAAAACTGTCAAAAACTCATAGATGGCGCCACTTTTTGACAGTTTTTTTGACAGATTCGGGTAGTACTCGGCCGCCCGCATCCGTTAAGCTATGTCCCGACCCGATCCGACGTCCCGTTTAGAAGTTAGCTAAAACTGTCATTTTGACATAGATGGCGCCACTTTTTGACAGTTTTTTTGACAGATTCGGGTAGTACTCGGCCTCCCGCATCCGTTAAGCCATGTCCCGACCCGATCCGACGTCCCGTTTAGAAGTTAGCTAAAACTGTCATTTTGACATAGATGGCGCCACTTTTTGACAGTTTTTTTGACAGATTCGGGTAGTACTCGTCGAGACGCATCCGTTAAGCCATGTCCCGACCCGATCCGACGTCCCGTTTAGAAGTTAGCTAAAACTGTCATTTTGACATAGATGGCGCCACTTTTTGACAGTTTTTTTGACAGATTCGGGTAGTACTCGGCGAGACGCATCCGTTAAGCCATGTCCCGACCCGATCCGACGTCCCGTTTAGAAGTTAGCTAAAACTGTCAAAAACTTATAGATGGCGCCACTTTTTGACAGTTTTTTTGACAGATTCGGGTAGTACTCGGCCTCCCGCATCCGTTAAGCCATGTCCCGACCCGATCCGACGTCCCGTTTAGAAGTTAGCTAAAACTGTCATTTTGACATAGATGGCGCCACATTTTTGACAGTTTTTTTGACAGATTCGGGTAGTACTCGGCCGCCCGCATCCGTTAAGCTATGTCCCGACCCGATCCGACGTCCCGTTTAGAAGTTAGCTAAAACTGTCAAAAACTCATAGATGGCGCCACTTTTTGACAGTTTTTTTGACAGATTCGGGTAGTACTCGGCCGCCCGCATCCGTTAAGCTATGTCCCGACCCGATCCGACGTCCCGTTTAGAAGTTAGCTAAAACTGTCATTTTGACATAGATGGCGCCACTTTTTGACAGTTTTTTTGACAGATTCGGGTAGTACTCGGCCTCCCGCATCCATTAAGCCATGTCCCGACCCGATCCGACGTCCCGTTTAGAAGTTAGCTAAAACTGTCATTTTGACATAGATGGCGCCACTTTTTGACAGTTTTTTTGACAGATTCGGGTAGTACTCGTCGAGACGCATCCGTTAAGCCATGTCCCGACCCGATCCGACGTCCCGTTTAGAAGTTAGCTAAAACTGTCATTTTGACATAGATGGCGCCACTTTTTGACAGTTTTTTTGACAGATTCGGGTAGTACTCGTCGAGACGCATCCGTTAAGCCATGTCCCGACCCGATCCGACGTCCCGTTTAGAAGTTAGCTAAAACTGTCATTTTGACATAGATGGCGCCACTTTTTGACAGTTTTTTTGACAGATTCGGGTAGTACTCGTCGAGACGCATCCGTTAAGCCATGTCCCGACCCGATCCGACGTCCCGTTTAGAAGTTAGCTAAAACTGTCAAAAACTCATAGATGGCGCCACTTTTTGACAGTTTTTTTGACAGATTCGGGTAGTACTCGGCCTCCCGCATCCGTTAAGCCATGTCCCGACCCGATCCGACGTCCCGTTTAGAAGTTAGCTAAAACTGTCAAAAACTCATAGATGGCGCCACTTTTTGACAGTTTTTTTGACAGCATCGGGTAGTACTCGGCCTCCCGCATCCGTTAAGCCATATCCCGACCCGATCCGACGTCCCGTTTAGAAGTTAGCTAAAACTGTCATTTTGACATAGATGGCGCCACTTTTTGACAGTTTTTTTGACAGATTCGGGTAGTACTCGGCCTCCCGCATCCGTTAAGCCATGTCCCGACCCGATCCGACGGCCCGTTTAGAAGTTAGCTAAAACTGTCATTTTGACATAGATGGCGCCACTTTTTGACAGTTTTTTTGACAGATTCGGGTAGTACTCGGCCTCCCGCATCCGTTAAGCCATGTCCCGACCCGATCCGACGGCCCGTTTAGAAGTTAGCTAAAACTGTCATTTTGACATAGATGGCGCCACTTTTTGACAGTTTTTTTGACAGATTCGGGTAGTACTCGTCGAGACGCATCCGTTAAGCCATGTCCCGACCCGATCCGACGTCCCGTTTAGAAGTTAGCTAAAACTGTCAAAAACTCATAGATGGCGCCACTTTTTGACAGTTTTTTTGACAGATTCGGGTAGTACTCGTCGAGACGCATCCGTTAAGCCATGTCCCGACCCGATCCGACGTCCCGTTTAGAAGTTAGCTAAAACTGTCAAAAACTCATAGATGGCGCCACTTTTTGACAGTTTTTTTGACAGATTCGGGTAGTACTCGGCCTCCCGCATCCGTTAAGCCATGTCCCGACCCGATCCGACGTCCCGTTTAGAAGTTAGCTAAAACTGTCATTTTGACATAGATGGCGCCACTTTTTGACAGTTTTTTTGACAGATTCGGGTAGTACTCGTCGAGACGCATCCGTTAAGCCATGTCCCGACCCGATCCGACGTCCCGTTTAGAAGTTAGCTAAAACTGTCAAAAACTTATAGATGGCGCCACTTTTTGACAGTTTTTTTGACAGATTCGGGTAGTACTCGGCCTCCCGCATCCGTTAAGCCATGTCCCGACCCGATCCGACGTCCCGTTTAGAAGTTAGCTAAAACTGTCATTTTGACATAGATGGCGCCACTTTTTGACAGTTTTTTTGACAGATTCGGGTAGTACTCGGCCTCCCGCATCCGTTAAGCCATGTCCCGACCCGATCCGACGTCCCGTTTAGAAGTTAGCTAAAACTGTCATTTTGACATAGATGGCGCCACTTTTTGACAGTTTTTTTGACAGATTCGGGTAGTACTCGTCGAGACGCATCCGTTAAGCCATGTCCCGACCCGATCCGACGTCCCGTTTAGAAGTTAGCTAAAACTGTCATTTTGACATAGATGGCGCCACTTTTTGACAGTTTTTTTGACAGATTCGGGTAGTACTCGGCGAGACGCATCCGTTAAGCCATGTCCCGACCCGATCCGACGTCCCGTTTAGAAGTTAGCTAAAACTGTCAAAAACTTATAGATGGCGCCACTTTTTGACAGTTTTTTTGACAGATTCGGGTAGTACTCGTCGAGACGCATCCGTTAAGCCATGTCCCGACCCGATCCGACGTCCCGTTTAGAAGTTAGCTAAAACTGTCATTTTGACATAGATGGCGCCACTTTTTGACAGTTTTTTTGACAGATTCGGGTAGTACTCGTCGAGACGCATCCGTTAAGCCATGTCCCGACCCGATCCGACGTCCCGTTTAGAAGTTAGCTAAAACTGTCAAAAACTTATAGATGGCGCCACTTTTTGACAGTTTTTTTGACAGATTCGGGTAGTACTCGGCCTCCCGCATCCGTTAAGCCATGTCCCGACCCGATCCGACGTCCCGTTTAGAAGTTAGCTAAAACTGTCATTTTGACATAGATGGCGCCACTTTTTGACAGTTTTTTTGACAGATTCGGGTAGTACTCGGCCTCCCGCATCCGTTAAGCCATGTCCCGACCCGATCCGACGTCCCGTTTAGAAGTTAGCTAAAACTGTCATTTTGACATAGATGGCGCCACTTTTTGACAGTTTTTTTGACAGATTCGGGTAGTACTCGTCGAGACGCATCCGTTAAGCCATGTCCCGACCCGATCCGACGTCCCGTTTAGAAGTTAGCTAAAACTGTCATTTTGACATAGATGGCGCCACTTTTTGACAGTTTTTTTGACAGATTCGGGTAGTACTCGGCGAGACGCATCCGTTAAGCCATGTCCCGACCCGATCCGACGTCCCGTTTAGAAGTTAGCTAAAACTGTCAAAAACTTATAGATGGCGCCACTTTTTGACAGTTTTTTTGACAGATTCGGGTAGTACTCGTCGAGACGCATCCGTTAAGCCATGTCCCGACCCGATCCGACGTCCCGTTTAGAAGTTAGCTAAAACTGTCATTTTGACATAGATGGCGCCACTTTTTGACAGTTTTTTTGACAGATTCGGGTAGTACTCGGCGAGACGCATCCGTTAAGCCATGTCCCGACCCGATCCGACGTCCCGTTTAGAAGTTAGCTAAAACTGTCAAAAACTTATAGATGGCGCCACTTTTTGACAGTTTTTTTGACAGATTCGGGTAGTACTCGGCCTCCCGCATCCGTTAAGCCATGTCCCGACCCGATCCGACGTCCCGTTTAGAAGTTAGCTAAAACTGTCATTTTGACATAGATGGCGCCACTTTTTGACAGTTTTTTTGACAGATTCGGGTAGTACTCGTCGAGACGCATCCGTTAAGCCATGTCCCGACCCGATCCGACGTCCCGTTTAGAAGTTAGCTAAAACTGTCATTTTGACATAGATGGCGCCACTTTTTGACAGTTTTTTTGACAGATTCGGGTAGTACTCGTCGAGACGCATCCGTTAAGCCATGTCCCGACCCGATCCGACGTCCCGTTTAGAAGTTAGCTAAAACTGTCATTTTGACATAGATGGCGCCACTTTTTGACAGTTTTTTTGACAGATTCGGGTAGTACTCGTCGAGACGCATCCGTTAAGCCATGTCCCGACCCGATCCGACGTCCCGTTTAGAAGTTAGCTAAAACTGTCAAAAACTTATAGATGGCGCCACTTTTTGACAGTTTTTTTGACAGATTCGGGTAGTACTCGTCGAGACGCATCCGTTAAGCCATGTCCCGACCCGATCCGACGTCCCGTTTAGAAGTTAGCTAAAACTGTCATTTTGACATAGATGGCGCCACTTTTTGACAGTTTTTTTGACAGATTCGGGTAGTACTCGGCGAGACGCATCCGTTAAGCCATGTCCCGACCCGATCCGACGTCCCGTTTAGAAGTTAGCTAAAACTGTCAAAAACTTATAGATGGCGCCACTTTTTGACAGTTTTTTTGACAGATTCGGGTAGTACTCGTCGAGACGCATCCGTTAAGCCATGTCCCGACCCGATCCGACGTCCCGTTTAGAAGTTAGCTAAAACTGTCATTTTGACATAGATGGCGCCACTTTTTGACAGTTTTTTTGACAGATTCGGGTAGTACTCGTCGAGACGCATCCGTTAAGCCATGTCCCGACCCGATCCGACGTCCCGTTTAGAAGTTAGCTAAAACTGTCAAAAACTTATAGATGGCGCCACTTTTTGACAGTTTTTTTGACAGATTCGGGTAGTACTCGGCGAGACGCATCCGTTAAGCCATGTCCCGACCCGATCCGACGTCCCGTTTAGAAGTTAGCTAAAACTGTCATTTTGACATAGATGGCGCCACTTTTTTCGGGTTTTTTTGACAGATTCGGGTAGTACTCGGCCTCCCGCATCCGTTAAGCCATGTCCCGACCCGATCCGACGTCCCGTTTAGAAGTTAGCTAAAACTGTCATTTTGACATAGATGGCGCCACTTTTTGACAGTTTTTTTGACAGATTCGGGTAGTACTCGTCGAGACGCATCCGTTAAGCCATGTCCCGACCCGATCCGACGTCCCGTTTAGAAGTTAGCTAAAACTGTCATTTTGACATAGATGGCGCCACTTTTTGACAGTTTTTTTGACAGATTCGGGTAGTACTCGTCGAGACGCATCCGTTAAGCCATGTCCCGACCCGATCCGACGTCCCGTTTAGAAGTTAGCTAAAACTGTCATTTTGACATAGATGGCGCCACTTTTTGACAGTTTTTTTGACAGATTCGGGTAGTACTCGTCGAGACGCATCCGTTAAGCCATGTCCCGACCCGATCCGACGTCCCGTTTAGAAGTTAGCTAAAACTGTCATTTTGACATAGATGGCGCCACTTTTTGACAGTTTTTTTGACAGATTCGGGTAGTACTCGGCGAGACGCATCCGTTAAGCCATGTCCCGACCCGATCCGACGTCCCGTTTAGAAGTTAGCTAAAACTGTCAAAAACTTATAGATGGCGCCACTTTTTGACAGTTTTTTTGACAGATTCGGGTAGTACTCGGCCTCCCGCATCCGTTAAGCCATGTCCCGACCCGATCCGACGTCCCGTTTAGAAGTTAGCTAAAACTGTCATTTTGACATAGATGGCGCCACTTTTTGACAGTTTTTTTGACAGATTCGGGTAGTACTCGTCGAGACGCATCCGTTAAGCCATGTCCCGACCCGATCCGACGTCCCGTTTAGAAGTTAGCTAAAACTGTCATTTTGACATAGATGGCGCCACTTTTTGACAGTTTTTTTGACAGATTCGGGTAGTACTCGTCGAGACGCATCCGTTAAGCCATGTCCCGACCCGATCCGACGTCCCGTTTAGAAGTTAGCTAAAACTGTCATTTTGACATAGATGGCGCCACTTTTTGACAGTTTTTTTGACAGATTCGGGTAGTACTCGTCGAGACGCATCCGTTAAGCCATGTCCCGACCCGATCCGACGTCCCGTTTAGAAGTTAGCTAAAACTGTCATTTTGACATAGATGGCGCCACTTTTTGACAGTTTTTTTGACAGATTCGGGTAGTACTCGGCGAGACGCATCCGTTAAGCCATGTCCCGACCCGATCCGACGTCCCGTTTAGAAGTTAGCTAAAACTGTCATTTTGACATAGATGGCGCCACTTTTTGACAGTTTTTTTGACAGATTCGGGTAGTACTCGGCGAGACGCATCCGTTAAGCCATGTCCCGACCCGATCCGACGTCCCGTTTAGAAGTTAGCTAAAACTGTCAAAAACTTATAGATGGCGCCACTTTTTGACAGTTTTTTTGACAGATTCGGGTAGTACTCGTCGAGACGCATCCGTTAAGCCATGTCCCGACCCGATCCGACGTCCCGTTTAGAAGTTAGCTAAAACTGTCATTTTGACATAGATGGCGCCACTTTTTGACAGTTTTTTTGACAGATTCGGGTAGTACTCGTCGAGACGCATCCGTTAAGCCATGTCCCGACCCGATCCGACGTCCCGTTTAGAAGTTAGCTAAAACTGTCAAAAACTTATAGATGGCGCCACTTTTTGACAGTTTTTTTGACAGATTCGGGTAGTACTCGGCCTCCCGCATCCGTTAAGCCATGTCCCGACCCGATCCGACGTCCCGTTTAGAAGTTAGCTAAAACTGTCATTTTGACATAGATGGCGCCACTTTTTGACAGTTTTTTTGACAGATTCGGGTAGTACTCGGCCTCCCGCATCCGTTAAGCCATGTCCCGACCCGATCCGACGTCCCGTTTAGAAGTTAGCTAAAACTGTCATTTTGACATAGATGGCGCCACTTTTTGACAGTTTTTTTGACAGATTCGGGTAGTACTCGTCGAGACGCATCCGTTAAGCCATGTCCCGACCCGATCCGACGTCCCGTTTAGAAGTTAGCTAAAACTGTCATTTTGACATAGATGGCGCCACTTTTTGACAGTTTTTTTGACAGATTCGGGTAGTACTCGGCGAGACGCATCCGTTAAGCCATGTCCCGACCCGATCCGACGTCCCGTTTAGAAGTTAGCTAAAACTGTCAAAAACTTATAGATGGCGCCACTTTTTGACAGTTTTTTTGACAGATTCGGGTAGTACTCGTCGAGACGCATCCGTTAAGCCATGTCCCGACCCGATCCGACGTCCCGTTTAGAAGTTAGCTAAAACTGTCATTTTGACATAGATGGCGCCACTTTTTGACAGTTTTTTTGACAGATTCGGGTAGTACTCGGCGAGACGCATCCGTTAAGCCATGTCCCGACCCGATCCGACGTCCCGTTTAGAAGTTAGCTAAAACTGTCATTTTGACATAGATGGCGCCACTTTTTGACAGTTTTTTTGACAGATTCGGGTAGTACTCGTCGAGACGCATCCGTTAAGCCATGTCCCGACCCGATCCGACGTCCCGTTTAGAAGTTAGCTAAAACTGTCATTTTGACATAGATGGCGCCACTTTTTGACAGTTTTTTTGACAGATTCGGGTAGTACTCGTCGAGACGCATCCGTTAAGCCATGTCCCGACCCGATCCGACGTCCCGTTTAGAAGTTAGCTAAAACTGTCATTTTGACATAGATGGCGCCACTTTTTGACAGTTTTTTTGACAGATTCGGGTAGTACTCGTCGAGACGCATCCGTTAAGCCATGTCCCGACCCGATCCGACGTCCCGTTTAGAAGTTAGCTAAAACTGTCATTTTGACATAGATGGCGCCACTTTTTGACAGTTTTTTTGACAGATTCGGGTAGTACTCGTCGAGACGCATCCGTTAAGCCATGTCCCGACCCGATCCGACGTCCCGTTTAGAAGTTAGCTAAAACTGTCATTTTGACATAGATGGCGCCACTTTTTGACAGTTTTTTGACAGATTCGGGTAGTACTCGTCCAGACGCATCCGTTAAGCCATGTCCCGACCCGATCCGACGTCCCGTTTAGAAGTTAGCTAAAACTGTCAAAAACTCATAGATGGCGCCACTTTTTGACAGTTTTTTTGACAGATTCGGGTAGTACTCGGCCTCCCGCATCCGTTAAGCCATGTCCCGACCCGATCCGACGTCCCGTTTAGAAGTTAGCTAAAACTGTCATTTTGACATAGATGGCGCCACTTTTTGACAGTTTTTTTAACAGATTCGGGTAGTACTCGTCGAGACGCATCCGTTAAGCCATGTCCCGACCCGATCCGACGTCCCGTTTAGAAGTTAGCTAAAACTGTCAAAAACTCATAGATGGCGCCACTTTTTGACAGTTTTTTTGACAGATTCGGGTAGTACTCGGCCTCCCGCATCCGTTAAGCCATGTCCCGACCCGATCCGACGGCCCGTTTAGAAGTTAGCTAAAACTGTCATTTTGACATAGATGGCGCCACTTTTTGACAGTTTTTTTGACAGATTCGGGTAGTACTCGTCGAGACGCATCCGTTAAGCCATGTCCCGACCCGATCCGACGTCCCGTTTAGAAGTTAGCTAAAACTGTCAAAAACTCATAGATGGCGCCACTTTTTGACAGTTTTTTTGACAGATTCGGGTAGTACTCGGCCTCCCGCATCCGTTAAGCCATGCACCGACCCGATCCGACGTCCCGTTTAGAAGTTAGCTAAAACTGTCATTTTGACATAGATGGCGCCACTTTTTGACAGTTTTTTTGACAGATTCGGGTAGTACTCGTCGAGACGCATCCGTTAAGCCATGTCCCGACCCGATCCGACGTCCCGTTTAGAAGTTAGCTAAAACTGTCAAAAACTCATAGATGGCGCCACTTTTTGACAGTTATTTTGACAGATTCGGGTAGTACTCGGCCTCCCGCATCCGTTAAGCCATGTCCCGACCCGATCCGACGGCCCGTTTAGAAGTTTTTGACAGTTTTTTTGACAGATTCGGGTAGTACTCGTCGAGACGCATCCGTTAAGCCATGTCCCGACCCGATCCGACGTCCCGTTTAGAAGTTAGCTAAAACTGTCAAAAACTCATAGATGGCGCCACTTTTTGACAGTTTTTTTGACAGATTCGGGTAGTACTCGGCCTCCCGCATCCGTTAAGCCATGTCCCGACCCGATCCGACGTCCCGTTTAGAAGTTAGCTAAAACTGTCATTTTGACATAGATGGCGCCACTTTTTGACAGTTTTTTTGACAGATTCGGGTAGTACTCGGCCTCCCGCATCCGTTAAGCCATGTCCCGACCCGATCCGACGGCCCGTTTAGAAGTTAGCTAAAACTGTCATTTTGACATAGATGGCGCCACTTTTTGACAGTTTTTTTGACAGATTCGGGTAGTACTCGTCGAGACGCATCCGTTAAGCCATGTCCCGACCCGATCCGACGTCCCGTTTAGAAGTTAGCTAAAACTGTCAAAAACTCATAGATGGCGCCACTTTTTGACAGTTTTTTTGACAGATTCGGGT
Organism: Cantharis lateralis; assembly: GCA_963170105.1. Classification (NCBI taxonomy): domain Eukaryota; kingdom Metazoa; phylum Arthropoda; class Insecta; order Coleoptera; family Cantharidae; genus Cantharis; species Cantharis lateralis. Next base: position 96,128 of record OY720628.1, read on the forward strand.
AGTACTCGGCCTCCCGCATCCGTTAAGCCATGCACCGACCCGATCCGACGTCCCGTTTAGAAGTTAGCTAAAACTGTCATTTTGACATAGATGGCGCCACTTTTTGACAGTTTTTTTGACAGATTCGGGTAGTACTCGTCGAGACGCATCCGTTAAGCCATGTCCCGACCCGATCCGACGTCCCGTTTAGAAGTTAGCTAAAACTGTCAAAAACTCATAGATGGCGCCACTTTTTGACAGTTTTTTTGACAGATTCGGGTAGTACTCGGCCTCCCGCATCCGTTAAGCCATGTCCCGACCCGATCCGACGTCCCGTTTAGAAGTTAGCTAAAACTGTCATTTTGACATAGATGGCGCCACTTTTTGACAGTTTTTTTGACAGATTCGGGTAGTACTCGTCGAGACGCATCCGTTAAGCCATGTCCCGACCCGATCCGACGTCCCGTTTAGAAGTTAGCTAAAACTGTCAAAAACTTATAGATGGCGCCACTTTTTGACAGTTTTTTTGACAGATTCGGGTAGTACTCGGCGAGACGCATCCGTTAAGCCATGTCCCGACCCGATCCGACGTCCCGTTTAGAAGTTAGCTAAAACTGTCAAAAACTTATAGATGGCGCCACTTTTTGACAGTTTTTTTGACAGATTCGGGTAGTACTCGTCGAGACGCATCCGTTAAGCCATGTCCCGACCCGATCCGACGTCCCGTTTAGAAGTTAGCTAAAACTGTCATTTTGACATAGATGGCGCCACTTTTTGACAGTTTTTTTGACAGATTCGGGTAGTACTCGGCGAGACGCATCCGTTAAGCCATGTCCCGACCCGATCCGACGTCCCGTTTAGAAGTTAGCTAAAACTGTCATTTTGACATAGATGGCGCCACTTTTTGACAGTTTTTTTGACAGATTCGGGTAGTACTCGGCCTCCCGCATCCGTTAAGCCATGTCCCGACCCGATCCGACGTCCCGTTTAGAAGTTAGCTAAAACTGTCATTTTGACATAGATGGCGCCACTTTTTGACAGTTTTTTTGACAGATTCGGGTAGTACTCGTCGAGACGCATCCGTTAAGCCATGTCCCGACCCGATCCGACGTCCCGTTTAGAAGTTAGCTAAAACTGTCATTTTGACATAGATGGCGCCACTTTTTGACAGTTTTTTTGACAGATTCGGGTAGTACTCGTCGAGACGCATCCGTTAAGCCATGTCCCGACCCGATCCGACGTCCCGTTTAGAAGTTAGCTAAAACTGTCATTTTGACATAGATGGCGCCACTTTTTGACAGTTTTTTTGACAGATTCGGGTAGTACTCGTCGAGACGCATCCGTTAAGCCATGTCCCGACCCGATCCGACGTCCCGTTTAGAAGTTAGCTAAAACTGTCATTTTGACATAGATGGCGCCACTTTTTGACAGTTTTTTTGACAGATTCGGGTAGTACTCGTCGAGACGCATCCGTTAAGCCATGTCCCAACCCGATCCGACGTCCCGTTTAGAAGTTAGCTAAAACTGTCATTTTGACATAGATGGCGCCACTTTTTGACAGTTTTTTGACAGATTCGGGTAGTACTCGTCCAGACGCATCCGTTAAGCCATGTCCCGACCCGATCCGACGTCCCGTTTAGAAGTTAGCTAAAACTGTCAAAAACTCATAGATGGCGCCACTTTTTGACAGTTTTTTTGACAGATTCGGGTAGTACTCGGCCTCCCGCATCCGTTAAGCCATGTCCCGACCCGATCCGACGTCCCGTTTAGAAGTTAGCTAAAACTGTCATTTTGACATAGATGGCGCCACTTTTTGACAGTTTTTTTAACAGATTCGGGTAGTACTCGTCGAGACGCATCCGTTAAGCCATGTCCCGACCCGATCCGACGTCCCGTTTAGAAGTTAGCTAAAACTGTCAAAAACTCATAGATGGCGCCACTTTTTGACAGTTTTTTTGACAGATTCGGGTAGTACTCGGCCTCCCGCATCCGTTAAGCCATGTCCCGACCCGATCCGACGGCCCGTTTAGAAGTTAGCTAAAACTGTCATTTTGACATAGATGGCGCCACTTTTTGACAGTTTTTTTGACAGATTCGGGTAGTACTCGTCGAGACGCATCCGTTAAGCCATGTCCCGACCCGATCCGACGTCCCGTTTAGAAGTTAGCTAAAACTGTCAAAAACTCATAGATGGCGCCACTTTTTGACAGTTTTTTTGACAGATTCGGGTAGTACTCGGCCTCCCGCATCCGTTAAGCCATGCACCGACCCGATCCGACGTCCCGTTTAGAAGTTAGCTAAAACTGTCATTTTGACATAGATGGCGCCACTTTTTGACAGTTTTTTTGACAGATTCGGGTAGTACTCGTCGAGACGCATCCGTTAAGCCATGTCCCGACCCGATCCGACGTCCCGTTTAGAAGTTAGCTAAAACTGTCAAAAACTCATAGATGGCGCCACTTTTTGACAGTTATTTTGACAGATTCGGGTAGTACTCGGCCTCCCGCATCCGTTAAGCCATGTCCCGACCCGATCCGACGGCCCGTTTAGAAGTTTTTGACAGTTTTTTTGACAGATTCGGGTAGTACTCGTCGAGACGCATCCGTTAAGCCATGTCCCGACCCGATCCGACGTCCCGTTTAGAAGTTAGCTAAAACTGTCAAAAACTCATAGATGGCGCCACTTTTTGACAGTTTTTTTGACAGATTCGGGTAGTACTCGGCCTCCCGCATCCGTTAAGCCATGTCCCGACCCGATCCGACGTCCCGTTTAGAAGTTAGCTAAAACTGTCATTTTGACATAGATGGCGCCACTTTTTGACAGTTTTTTTGACAGATTCGGGTAGTACTCGGCCTCCCGCATCCGTTAAGCCATGTCCCGACCCGATCCGACGGCCCGTTTAGAAGTTAGCTAAAACTGTCATTTTGACATAGATGGCGCCACTTTTTGACAGTTTTTTTGACAGATTCGGGTAGTACTCGTCGAGACGCATCCGTTAAGCCATGTCCCGACCCGATCCGACGTCCCGTTTAGAAGTTAGCTAAAACTGTCAAAAACTCATAGATGGCGCCACTTTTTGACAGTTTTTTTGACAGATTCGGGTAGTACTCGGCCTCCCGCATCCGTTAAGCCATGCACCGACCCGATCCGACGTCCCGTTTAGAAGTTAGCTAAAACTGTCATTTTGACATAGATGGCGCCACTTTTTGACAGTTTTTTTGACAGATTCGGGTAGTACTCGTCGAGACGCATCCGTTAAGCCATGTCCCGACCCGATCCGACGTCCCGTTTAGAAGTTAGCTAAAACTGTCAAAAACTTATAGATGGCGCCACTTTTTGACAGTTTTTTTGACAGATTCGGGTAGTACTCGTCGAGACGCATCCGTTAAGCCATGTCCCGACCCGATCCGACGTCCCGTTTAGAAGTTAGCTAAAACTGTCATTTTGACATAGATGGCGCCACTTTTTGACAGTTTTTTTGACAGATTCGGGTAGTACTCGGCGAGACGCATCCGTTAAGCCATGTCCCGACCCGATCCGACGTCCCGTTTAGAAGTTAGCTAAAACTGTCATTTTGACATAGATGGCGCCACTTTTTGACAGTTTTTTTGACAGATTCGGGTAGTACTCGGCCTCCCGCATCCGTTAAGCCATGTCCCGACCCGATCCGACGTCCCGTTTAGAAGTTAGCTAAAACTGTCATTTTGACATAGATGGCGCCACTTTTTGACAGTTTTTTTGACAGATTCGGGTAGTACTCGTCGAGACGCATCCGTTAAGCCATGTCCCGACCCGATCCGACGTCCCGTTTAGAAGTTAGCTAAAACTGTCATTTTGACATAGATGGCGCCACTTTTTGACAGTTTTTTTGACAGATTCGGGTAGTACTCGTCGAGACGCATCCGTTAAGCCATGTCCCGACCCGATCCGACGTCCCGTTTAGAAGTTAGCTAAAACTGTCATTTTGACATAGATGGCGCCACTTTTTGACAGTTTTTTTGACAGATTCGGGTAGTACTCGTCGAGACGCATCCGTTAAGCCATGTCCCGACCCGATCCGACGTCCCGTTTAGAAGTTAGCTAAAACTGTCATTTTGACATAGATGGCGCCACTTTTTGACAGTTTTTTTGACAGATTCGGGTAGTACTCGTCGAGACGCATCCGTTAAGCCATGTCCCAACCCGATCCGACGTCCCGTTTAGAAGTTAGCTAAAACTGTCATTTTGACATAGATGGCGCCACTTTTTGACAGTTTTTTGACAGATTCGGGTAGTACTCGTCCAGACGCATCCGTTAAGCCATGTCCCGACCCGATCCGACGTCCCGTTTAGAAGTTAGCTAAAACTGTCAAAAACTCATAGATGGCGCCACTTTTTGACAGTTTTTTTGACAGATTCGGGTAGTACTCGGCCTCCCGCATCCGTTAAGCCATGTCCCGACCCGATCCGACGTCCCGTTTAGAAGTTAGCTAAAACTGTCATTTTGACATAGATGGCGCCACTTTTTGACAGTTTTTTTAACAGATTCGGGTAGTACTCGTCGAGACGCATCCGTTAAGCCATGTCCCGACCCGATCCGACGTCCCGTTTAGAAGTTAGCTAAAACTGTCAAAAACTCATAGATGGCGCCACTTTTTGACAGTTTTTTTGACAGATTCGGGTAGTACTCGGCCTCCCGCATCCGTTAAGCCATGTCCCGACCCGATCCGACGGCCCGTTTAGAAGTTAGCTAAAACTGTCATTTTGACATAGATGGCGCCACTTTTTGACAGTTTTTTTGACAGATTCGGGTAGTACTCGTCGAGACGCATCCGTTAAGCCATGTCCCGACCCGATCCGACGTCCCGTTTAGAAGTTAGCTAAAACTGTCAAAAACTCATAGATGGCGCCACTTTTTGACAGTTTTTTTGACAGATTCGGGTAGTACTCGGCCTCCCGCATCCGTTAAGCCATGCACCGACCCGATCCGACGTCCCGTTTAGAAGTTAGCTAAAACTGTCATTTTGACATAGATGGCGCCACTTTTTGACAGTTTTTTTGACAGATTCGGGTAGTACTCGTCGAGACGCATCCGTTAAGCCATGTCCCGACCCGATCCGACGTCCCGTTTAGAAGTTAGCTAAAACTGTCAAAAACTCATAGATGGCGCCACTTTTTGACAGTTATTTTGACAGATTCGGGTAGTACTCGGCCTCCCGCATCCGTTAAGCCATGTCCCGACCCGATCCGACGGCCCGTTTAGAAGTTTTTGACAGTTTTTTTGACAGATTCGGGTAGTACTCGTCGAGACGCATCCGTTAAGCCATGTCCCGACCCGATCCGACGTCCCGTTTAGAAGTTAGCTAAAACTGTCAAAAACTCATAGATGGCGCCACTTTTTGACAGTTTTTTTGACAGATTCGGGTAGTACTCGGCCTCCCGCATCCGTTAAGCCATGTCCCGACCCGATCCGACGTCCCGTTTAGAAGTTAGCTAAAACTGTCATTTTGACATAGATGGCGCCACTTTTTGACAGTTTTTTTGACAGATTCGGGTAGTACTCGGCCTCCCGCATCCGTTAAGCCATGTCCCGACCCGATCCGACGGCCCGTTTAGAAGTTAGCTAAAACTGTCATTTTGACATAGATGGCGCCACTTTTTGACAGTTTTTTTGACAGATTCGGGTAGTACTCGTCGAGACGCATCCGTTAAGCCATGTCCCGACCCGATCCGACGTCCCGTTTAGAAGTTAGCTAAAACTGTCAAAAACTCATAGATGGCGCCACTTTTTGACAGTTTTTTTGACAGATTCGGGTAGTACTCGGCCTCCCGCATCCGTTAAGCCATGCACCGACCCGATCCGACGTCCCGTTTAGAAGTTAGCTAAAACTGTCATTTTGACATAGATGGCGCCACTTTTTGACAGTTTTTTTGACAGATTCGGGTAGTACTCGTCGAGACGCATCCGTTAAGCCATGTCCCGACCCGATCCGACGTCCCGTTTAGAAGTTAGCTAAAACTGTCAAAAACTCATAGATGGCGCCACTTTTTGACAGTTTTTTTGACAGATTCGGGTAGTACTCGGCCTCCCGCATCCGTTAAGCCATGTCCCGACCCGATCCGACGTCCCGTTTAGAAGTTAGCTAAAACTGTCATTTTGACATAGATGGCGCCACTTTTTGACAGTTTTTTTGACAGATTCGGGTAGTACTCGTCGAGACGCATCCGTTAAGCCATGTCCCGACCCGATCCGACGTCCCGTTTAGAAGTTAGCTAAAACTGTCAAAAACTTATAGATGGCGCCACTTTTTGACAGTTTTTTTGACAGATTCGGGTAGTACTCGGCCTCCCGCATCCGTTAAGCCATGTCCCGACCCGATCCGACGTCCCGTTTAGAAGTTAGCTAAAACTGTCATTTTGACATAGATGGCGCCACTTTTTGACAGTTTTTTTGACAGATTCGGGTAGTACTCGTCGAGACGCATCCGTTAAGCCATGTCCCGACCCGATCCGACGTCCCGTTTAGAAGTTAGCTAAAACTGTCAAAAACTTATAGATGGCGCCACTTTTTGACAGTTTTTTTGACAGATTCGGGTAGTACTCGGCCTCCCGCATCCGTTAAGCCATGTCCCGACCCGATCCGACGTCCCGTTTAGAAGTTAGCTAAAACTGTCATTTTGACATAGATGGCGCCACTTTTTGACAGTTTTTTTGACAGATTCGGGTAGTACTCGGCCTCCCGCATCCGTTAAGCCATGTCCCGACCCGATCCGACGTCCCGTTTAGAAGTTAGCTAAAACTGTCATTTTGACATAGATGGCGCCACTTTTTGACAGTTTTTTTGACAGATTCGGGTAGTACTCGTCGAGACGCATCCGTTAAGCCATGTCCCGACCCGATCCGACGTCCCGTTTAGAAGTTAGCTAAAACTGTCATTTTGACATAGATGGCGCCACTTTTTGACAGTTTTTTTGACAGATTCGGGTAGTACTCGGCGAGACGCATCCGTTAAGCCATGTCCCGACCCGATCCGACGTCCCGTTTAGAAGTTAGCTAAAACTGTCAAAAACTTATAGATGGCGCCACTTTTTGACAGTTTTTTTGACAGATTCGGGTAGTACTCGTCGAGACGCATCCGTTAAGCCATGTCCCGACCCGATCCGACGTCCCGTTTAGAAGTTAGCTAAAACTGTCATTTTGACATAGATGGCGCCACTTTTTGACAGTTTTTTTGACAGATTCGGGTAGTACTCGTCGAGACGCATCCGTTAAGCCATGTCCCGACCCGATCCGACGTCCCGTTTAGAAGTTAGCTAAAACTGTCAAAAACTCATAGATGGCGCCACTTTTTGACAGTTATTTTGACAGATTCGGGTAGTACTCGGCCTCCCGCATCCGTTAAGCCATGTCCCGACCCGATCCGACGGCCCGTTTAGAAGTTTTTGACAGTTTTTTTGACAGATTCGGGTAGTACTCGTCGAGACGCATCCGTTAAGCCATGTCCCGACCCGATCCGACGTCCCGTTTAGAAGTTAGCTAAAACTGTCAAAAACTCATAGATGGCGCCACTTTTTGACAGTTTTTTTGACAGATTCGGGTAGTACTCGGCCTCCCGCATCCGTTAAGCCATGTCCCGACCCGATCCGACGTCCCGTTTAGAAGTTAGCTAAAACTGTCATTTTGACATAGATGGCGCCACTTTTTGACAGTTTTTTTGACAGATTCGGGTAGTACTCGGCCTCCCGCATCCGTTAAGCCATGTCCCGACCCGATCCGACGGCCCGTTTAGAAGTTAGCTAAAACTGTCATTTTGACATAGATGGCGCCACTTTTTGACAGTTTTTTTGACAGATTCGGGTAGTACTCGTCGAGACGCATCCGTTAAGCCATGTCCCGACCCGATCCGACGTCCCGTTTAGAAGTTAGCTAAAACTGTCAAAAACTCATAGATGGCGCCACTTTTTGACAGTTTTTTTGACAGATTCGGGTAGTACTCGGCCTCCCGCATCCGTTAAGCCATGCACCGACCCGATCCGACGTCCCGTTTAGAAGTTAGCTAAAACTGTCATTTTGACATAGATGGCGCCACTTTTTGACAGTTTTTTTGACAGATTCGGGTAGTACTCGTCGAGACGCATCCGTTAAGCCATGTCCCGACCCGATCCGACGTCCCGTTTAGAAGTTAGCTAAAACTGTCAAAAACTCATAGATGGCGCCACTTTTTGACAGTTTTTTTGACAGATTCGGGTAGTACTCGGCCTCCCGCATCCGTTAAGCCATGTCCCGACCCGATCCGACGTCCCGTTTAGAAGTTAGCTAAAACTGTCATTTTGACATAGATGGCGCCACTTTTTGACAGTTTTTTTGACAGATTCGGGTAGTACTCGTCGAGACGCATCCGTTAAGCCATGTCCCGACCCGATCCGACGTCCCGTTTAGAAGTTAGCTAAAACTGTCAAAAACTTATAGATGGCGCCACTTTTTGACAGTTTTTTTGACAGATTCGGGTAGTACTCGGCCTCCCGCATCCGTTAAGCCATGTCCCGACCCGATCCGACGTCCCGTTTAGAAGTTAGCTAAAACTGTCATTTTGACATAGATGGCGCCACTTTTTGACAGTTTTTTTGACAGATTCGGGTAGTACTCGTCGAGACGCATCCGTTAAGCCATGTCCCGACCCGATCCGACGTCCCGTTTAGAAGTTAGCTAAAACTGTCAAAAACTTATAGATGGCGCCACTTTTTGACAGTTTTTTTGACAGATTCGGGTAGTACTCGGCCTCCCGCATCCGTTAAGCCATGTCCCGACCCGATCCGACGTCCCGTTTAGAAGTTAGCTAAAACTGTCATTTTGACATAGATGGCGCCACTTTTTGACAGTTTTTTTGACAGATTCGGGTAGTACTCGGCCTCCCGCATCCGTTAAGCCATGTCCCGACCCGATCCGACGTCCCGTTTAGAAGTTAGCTAAAACTGTCATTTTGACATAGATGGCGCCACTTTTTGACAGTTTTTTTGACAGATTCGGGTAGTACTCGTCGAGACGCATCCGTTAAGCCATGTCCCGACCCGATCCGACGTCCCGTTTAGAAGTTAGCTAAAACTGTCATTTTGACATAGATGGCGCCACTTTTTGACAGTTTTTTTGACAGATTCGGGTAGTACTCGGCGAGACGCATCCGTTAAGCCATGTCCCGACCCGATCCGACGTCCCGTTTAGAAGTTAGCTAAAACTGTCAAAAACTTATAGATGGCGCCACTTTTTGACAGTTTTTTTGACAGATTCGGGTAGTACTCGTCGAGACGCATCCGTTAAGCCATGTCCCGACCCGATCCGACGTCCCGTTTAGAAGTTAGCTAAAACTGTCATTTTGACATAGATGGCGCCACTTTTTGACAGTTTTTTTGACAGATTCGGGTAGTACTCGGCGAGACGCATCCGTTAAGCCATGTCCCGACCCGATCCGACGTCCCGTTTAGAAGTTAGCTAAAACTGTCAAAAACTTATAGATGGCGCCACTTTTTGACAGTTTTTTTGACAGATTCGGGTAGTACTCGGCCTCCCGCATCCGTTAAGCCATGTCCCGACCCGATCCGACGTCCCGTTTAGAAGTTAGCTAAAACTGTCATTTTGACATAGATGGCGCCACTTTTTGACAGTTTTTTTGACAGATTCGGGTAGTACTCGTCGAGACGCATCCGTTAAGCCATGTCCCGACCCGATCCGACGTCCCGTTTAGAAGTTAGCTAAAACTGTCATTTTGACATAGATGGCGCCACTTTTTGACAGTTTTTTTGACAGATTCGGGTAGTACTCGTCGAGACGCATCCGTTAAGCCATGTCCCGACCCGATCCGACGTCCCGTTTAGAAGTTAGCTAAAACTGTCATTTTGACATAGATGGCGCCACTTTTTGACAGTTTTTTTGACAGATTCGGGTAGTACTCGTCGAGACGCATCCGTTAAGCCATGTCCCGACCCGATCCGACGTCCCGTTTAGAAGTTAGCTAAAACTGTCATTTTGACATAGATGGCGCCACTTTTTGACAGTTTTTTTGACAGATTCGGGTAGTACTCGGCGAGACGCATCCGTTAAGCCATGTCCCGACCCGATCCGACGTCCCGTTTAGAAGTTAGCTAAAACTGTCAAAAACTTATAGATGGCGCCACTTTTTGACAGTTTTTTTGACAGATTCGGGTAGTACTCGGCCTCCCGCATCCGTTAAGCCATGTCCCGACCCGATCCGACGTCCCGTTTAGAAGTTAGCTAAAACTGTCATTTTGACATAGATGGCGCCACTTTTTGACAGTTTTTTTGACAGATTCGGGTAGTACTCGTCGAGACGCATCCGTTAAGCCATGTCCCGACCCGATCCGACGTCCCGTTTAGAAGTTAGCTAAAACTGTCATTTTGACATAGATGGCGCCACTTTTTGACAGTTTTTTTGACAGATTCGGGTAGTACTCGTCGAGACGCATCCGTTAAGCCATGTCCCGACCCGATCCGACGTCCCGTTTAGAAGTTAGCTAAAACTGTCATTTTGACATAGATGGCGCCACTTTTTGACAGTTTTTTTGACAGATTCGGGTAGTACTCGTCGAGACGCATCCGTTAAGCCATGTCCCAACCCGATCCGACGTCCCGTTTAGAAGTTAGCTAAAACTGTCAAAAACTCATAGATGGCGCCACATTTTTGACAGTTTTTTTGACAGATTCGGGTAGTACTCGGCCGCCCGCATCCGTTAAGCTATGTCCCGACCCGATCCGACGTCCCGTTTAGAAGTTAGCTAAAACTGTCAAAAACTCATAGATGGCGCCACTTTTTGACAGTTTTTTTGACAGATTCGGGTAGTACTCGGCCTCCCGCATCCGTTAAGCCATGTCCCGACCCGATCCGACGTCCCGTTTAGAAGTTAGCTAAAACTGTCATTTTGACATAGATGGCGCCACTTTTTGACAGTTTTTTTAACAGATTCGGGTAGTACTCGTCGAGACGCATCCGTTAAGCCATGTCCCGACCCGATCCGACGTCCCGTTTAGAAGTTAGCTAAAACTGTCAAAAACTCATAGATGGCGCCACTTTTTGACAGTTTTTTTGACAGATTCGGGTAGTACTCGGCCTCCCGCATCCGTTAAGCCATGTCCCGACCCGATCCGACGTCCCGTTTAGAAGTTAGCTAAAACTGTCAAAAACTCATAGATGGCGCCACTTTTTGACAGTTTTTTTGACAGATTCGGGTAGTACTCGGCCTCCCGCATCCGTTAAGCCATATCCCGACCCGATCCGACGTCCCGTTTAGAAGTTAGCTAAAACTGTCATTTTGACATAGATGGCGCCACTTTTTGACAGTTTTTTTGACAGATTCGGGTAGTACTCGGCCTCCCGCATCCGTTAAGCCATGTCCCGACCCGATCCGACGGCCCGTTTAGAAGTTAGCTAAAACTGTCATTTTGACATAGATGGCGCCACTTTTTGACAGTTTTTTTGACAGATTCGGGTAGTACTCGTCGAGACGCATCCGTTAAGCCATGTCCCGACCCGATCCGACGTCCCGTTTAGAAGTTAGCTAAAACTGTCAAAAACTCATAGATGGCGCCACTTTTTGACAGTTTTTTTGACAGATTCGGGTAGTACTCGGCCTCCCGCATCCGTTAAGCCATGTCCCGACCCGATCCGACGGCCCGTTTAGAAGTTAGCTAAAACTGTCATTTTGACATAGATGGCGCCACTTTTTGACAGTTTTTTTGACAGATTCGGGTAGTACTCGTCGAGACGCATCCGTTAAGCCATGTCCCGACCCGATCCGACGTCCCGTTTAGAAGTTAGCTAAAACTGTCAAAAACTCATAGATGGCGCCACTTTTTGACAGTTTTTTTGACAGATTCGGGTAGTACTCGGCCTCCCGCATCCGTTAAGCCATGTCCCGACCCGATCCGACGTCCCGTTTAGAAGTTAGCTAAAACTGTCATTTTGACATAGATGGCGCCACTTTTTGACAGTTTTTTTGACAGATTCGGGTAGTACTCGTCGAGACGCATCCGTTAAGCCATGTCCCGACCCGATCCGACGTCCCGTTTAGAAGTTAGCTAAAACTGTCAAAAACTCATAGATGGCGCCACTTTTTGACAGTTTTTTTGACAGATTCGGGTAGTACTCGGCCTCCCGCATCCGTTAAGCCATGTCCCGACCCGATCCGACGTCCCGTTTAGAAGTTAGCTAAAACTGTCATTTTGACATAGATGGCGCCACTTTTTGACAGTTTTTTTGACAGATTCGGGTAGTACTCGTCGAGACGCATCCGTTAAGCCATGTCCCGACCCGATCCGACGTCCCGTTTAGAAGTTAGCTAAAACTGTCAAAAACTCATAGATGGCGCCACTTTTTGACAGTTTTTTTGACAGATTCGGGTAGTACTCATCGAGACGCATCCGTTAAGCCATGTCCCGACCCGATCCGACGTCCCGTTTAGAAGTTAGCTAAAACTGTCATTTTGACATAGATGGCGCCACTTTTTGACAGTTTTTTGCCAGATTCGGGTAGTACTCGTCGAGACGCATCCGTTAAGCCATGTCCCGACCCGATCCGACGTCCCGTTTAGAAGTTAGCTAAAACTGTCATTTTGACATAGATGGCGCCACTTTTTGACAGTTTTTTTGACAGATTCGGGTAGTACTCGTCGAGACGCATCCGTTAAGCCATGTCCCGACCCGATCCGACGTCCCGTTTAGAAGTTAGCTAAAACTGTCAAAAACTCATAGATGGCGCCACTTTTTGACAGTTTTTTTGACAGAATCGGGTAGTACTCGGCCTCCCGCATCCGTTAAGCCATGTCCCGACCCGATCCGACGTCCCGTTTAGAAGTTAGCTAAAACTGTCATTTTGACATAGATGGCGCCACTTTTTGACAGTTTTTTTGACAGATTCGGGTAGTACTCGGCCTCCCGCATCCGTTAAGCCATGTCCCGACCCGATCCGACGTCCCGTTTAGAAGTTAGCTAAAACTGTCATTTTGACATAGATGGCGCCACTTTTTGACAGTTTTTTTGACAGATTCGGGTAGTACTCGTCGAGACGCATCCGTTAAGCCATGTCCCGACCCGATCCGACGTCCCGTTTAGAAGTTAGCTAAAACTGTCAAAAACTCATAGATGGCGCCACTTTTTGACAGTTTTTTTGACAGATCCGGGTAGTACTCATCGAGACGCATCCGTTAAGCCATGTCCCGACCCGATCCGACGTCCCGTTTAGAAGTTAGCTAAAACTGTCATTTTGACATAGATGGCGCCACTTTTTGACAGTTTTTTTGACAGATTCGGGTAGTACTCGGCCTCCCGCATCCGTTAAGCCATGTCCCGACCCGATCCGACGTCCCGTTTAGAAGTTAGCTAAAACTGTCAAAAACTCATAGATGGCGCCACTTTTTGACAGTTTTTTTGACAGATTCGGGTAGTACTCGGCCTCCCGCATCCGTTAAGCCATGTCCCGACCCGATCCGACGTCCCGTTTAGAAGTTAGCTAAAACTGTCATTTTGACATAGATGGCGCCACTTTTTGACAGTTTTTTGACAGATTCGGGTAGTACTCGTCCAGACGCATCCGTTAAGCCATGTCCCGACCCGATCCGACGTCCCGTTTAGAAGTTAGCTAAAACTGTCAAAAACTCATAGATGGCGCCACTTTTTGACAGTTTTTTTGACAGATTCGGGTAGTACTCGGCCTCCCGCATCCGTTAAGCCATGTCCCGACCCGATCCGACGTCCCGTTTAGAAGTTAGCTAAAACTGTCATTTTGACATAGATGGCGCCACTTTTTGACAGTTTTTTTGACAGATTCGGGTAGTACTCGTCGAGACGCATCCGTTAAGCCATGTCCCGACCCGATCCGACGTCCCGTTTAGAAGTTAGCTAAAACTGTCAAAAACTCATAGATGGCGCCACTTTTTGACAGTTTTTTTGACAGATTCGGGTAGTACTCATCGAGACGCATCCGTTAAGCCATGTCCCGACCCGATCCGACGTCCCGTTTAGAAGTTAGCTAAAACTGTCATTTTGACATAGATGGCGCCACTTTTTGACAGTTTTTTGCCAGATTCGGGTAGTACTCGTCGAGACGCATCCGTTAAGCCATGTCCCGACCCGATCCGACGTCCCGTTTAGAAGTTAGCTAAAACTGTCATTTTGACATAGATGGCGCCACTTTTTGACAGTTTTTTTGACAGATTCGGGTAGTACTCGTCGAGACGCATCCGTTAAGCCATGTCCCGACCCGATCCGACGGCCCGTTTAGAAGTTAGCTAAAACTGTCATTTTGACATAGATGGCGCCACTTTTTGACAGTTTTTTTGACAGATTCGGGTAGTACTCGGCCTCCCGCATCCGTTAAGCCATGTCCCGACCCGATCCGACGTCCCGTTTAGAAGTTAGCTAAAACTGTCATTTTGACATAGATGGCGCCACTTTTTGACAGTTTTTTTGACAGATTCGGGTAGTACTCGTCGAGACGCATCCGTTAAGCCATGTCCCGACCCGATCCGACGTCCCGTTTAGAAGTTAGCTAAAACTGTCAAAAGCTCATAGATGGCGCCACTTTTTGACAGTTTTTTTGACAGATTCGGGTAGTACTCGGCCTCCCGCATCCGTTAAGCCATGTCCCGACCCGATCCGACGTCCCGTTTAGAAGTTAGCTAAAACTGTCATTTTGACATAGATGGCGCCACTTTTTGACAGTTTTTTGACAGATTCGGGTAGTACTCGTCCAGACGCATCCGTTAAGCCATGTCCCGACCCGATCCGACGTCCCGTTTAGAAGTTAGCTAAAACTGTCAAAAACTCATAGATGGCGCCACTTTTTGACAGTTTTTTTGACAGATTCGGGTAGTACTCGGCCTCCCGCATCCGTTAAGCCATGTCCCGACCCGATCCGACGTCCCGTTTAGAAGTTAGCTAAAACTGTCATTTTGACATAGATGGCGCCACTTTTTGACAGTTTTTTTGACAGATTCGGGTAGTACTCGGCCTCCCGCATCCGTTAAGCCATGTCCCGACCCGATCCGACGTCCCGTTTAGAAGTTAGCTAAAACTGTCAAAAACTCATAGATGGCGCCACTTTTTGACAGTTTTTTTGACAGATTCGGGTAGTACTCGGCCTCCCGCATCCGTTAAGCCATGTCCCGACCCGATCCGACGTCCCGTTTAGAAGTTAGCTAAAACTGTCATTTTGACATAGATGGCGCCACTTTTTGACAGTTTTTTTGACAGATTCGGGTAGTACTCGTCGAGACGCATCCGTTAAGCCATGTCCCGACCCGATCCGACGTCCCGTTTAGAAGTTAGCTAAAACTGTCAAAAACTCATAGATGGCGCCACTTTTTGACAGTTTTTTTGACAGATTCGGGTAGTACTCTTCGAGACGCATCCGTTAAGCCATGTCCCGACCCGATCCGACGTCCCGTTTAGAAGTTAGCTAAAACTGTCATTTTGACATAGATGGCGCCACTTTTTGACAGTTTTTTTGACAGATTCGGGTAGTACTCGGCCTCCCGCATCCGTTAAGCCATGTCCCGACCCGATCCGACGTCCCGTTTAGAAGTTAGCTAAAACTGTCAAAAACTCATAGATGGCGCCACTTTTTGACAGTTTTTTTGACAGATTCGGGTAGTACTCGGCCTCCCGCATCCGTTAAGCCATGTCCCGACCCGATCCGACGTCCCGTTTAGAAGTTAGCTAAAACTGTCATTTTGACATAGATGGCGCCACTTTTTGACAGTTTTTTGACAGATTCGGGTAGTACTCGTCCAGACGCATCCGTTAAGCCATGTCCCGACCCGATCCGACGTCCCGTTTAGAAGTTAGCTAAAACTGTCAAAAACTCATAGATGGCGCCACTTTTTGACAGTTTTTTTGACAGATTCGGGTAGTACTCGGCCTCCCGCATCCGTTAAGCCATGTCCCGACCCGATCCGACGTCCCGTTTAGAAGTTAGCTAAAACTGTCATTTTGACATAGATGGCGCCACTTTTTGACAGTTTTTTTGACAGATTCGGGTAGTACTCGTCGAGACGCATCCGTTAAGCCATGTCCCGACCCGATCCGACGTCCCGTTTAGAAGTTAGCTAAAACTGTCAAAAACTCATAGATGGCGCCACTTTTTGACAGTTTTTTTGACAGATTCGGGTAGTACTCATCGAGACGCATCCGTTAAGCCATGTCCCGACCCGATCCGACGTCCCGTTTAGAAGTTAGCTAAAACTGTCATTTTGACATAGATGGCGCCACTTTTTGACAGTTTTTTGCCAGATTCGGGTAGTACTCGTCGAGACGCATCCGTTAAGCCATGTCCCGACCCGATCCGACGTCCCGTTTAGAAGTTAGCTAAAACTGTCATTTTGACATAGATGGCGCCACTTTTTGACAGTTTTTTTGACAGATTCGGGTAGTACTCGTCGAGACGCATCCGTTAAGCCATGTCCCGACCCGATCCGACGGCCCGTTTAGAAGTTAGCTAAAACTGTCATTTTGACATAGATGGCGCCACTTTTTGACAGTTTTTTTGACAGATTCGGGTAGTACTCGGCCTCCCGCATCCGTTAAGCCATGTCCCGACCCGATCCGACGTCCCGTTTAGAAGTTAGCTAAAACTGTCATTTTGACATAGATGGCGCCACTTTTTGACAGTTTTTTTGACAGATTCGGGTAGTACTCGTCGAGACGCATCCGTTAAGCCATGTCCCGACCCGATCCGACGTCCCGTTTAGAAGTTAGCTAAAACTGTCAAAAGCTCATAGATGGCGCCACTTTTTGACAGTTTTTTTGACAGATTCGGGTAGTACTCGGCCTCCCGCATCCGTTAAGCCATGTCCCGACCCGATCCGACGTCCCGTTTAGAAGTTAGCTAAAACTGTCATTTTGACATAGATGGCGCCACTTTTTGACAGTTTTTTGACAGATTCGGGTAGTACTCGTCCAGACGCATCCGTTAAGCCATGTCCCGACCCGATCCGACGTCCCGTTTAGAAGTTAGCTAAAACTGTCAAAAACTCATAGATGGCGCCACTTTTTGACAGTTTTTTTGACAGATTCGGGTAGTACTCGGCCTCCCGCATCCGTTAAGCCATGTCCCGACCCGATCCGACGTCCCGTTTAGAAGTTAGCTAAAACTGTCATTTTGACATAGATGGCGCCACTTTTTGACAGTTTTTTTGACAGATTCGGGTAGTACTCGGCCTCCCGCATCCGTTAAGCCATGTCCCGACCCGATCCGACGTCCCGTTTAGAAGTTAGCTAAAACTGTCAAAAACTCATAGATGGCGCCACTTTTTGACAGTTTTTTTGACAGATTCGGGTAGTACTCGGCCTCCCGCATCCGTTAAGCCATGTCCCGACCCGATCCGACGTCCCGTTTAGAAGTTAGCTAAAACTGTCATTTTGACATAGATGGCGCCACTTTTTGACAGTTTTTTTGACAGATTCGGGTAGTACTCGTCGAGACGCATCCGTTAAGCCATGTCCCGACCCGATCCGACGTCCCGTTTAGAAGTTAGCTAAAACTGTCAAAAACTCATAGATGGCGCCACTTTTTGACAGTTTTTTTGACAGATTCGGGTAGTACTCTTCGAGACGCATCCGTTAAGCCATGTCCCGACCCGATCCGACGTCCCGTTTAGAAGTTAGCTAAAACTGTCATTTTGACATAGATGGCGCCACTTTTTGACAGTTTTTTTGACAGATTCGGGTAGTACTCGGCCTCCCGCATCCGTTAAGCCATGTCCCGACCCGATCCGACGTCCCGTTTAGAAGTTAGCTAAAACTGTCAAAAACTCATAGATGGCGCCACTTTTTGACAGTTTTTTTGACAGATTCGGGTAGTACTCGGCCTCCCGCATCCGTTAAGCCATGTCCCGACCCGATCCGACGTCCCGTTTAGAAGTTAGCTAAAACTGTCATTTTGACATAGATGGCGCCACTTTTTGACAGTTTTTTGACAGATTCGGGTAGTACTCGTCCAGACGCATCCGTTAAGCCATGTCCCGACCCGATCCGACGTCCCGTTTAGAAGTTAGCTAAAACTGTCAAAAACTCATAGATGGCGCCACTTTTTGACAGTTTTTTTGACAGATTCGGGTAGTACTCGGCCTCCCGCATCCGTTAAGCCATGTCCCGACCCGATCCGACGTCCCGTTTAGAAGTTAGCTAAAACTGTCATTTTGACATAGATGGCGCCACTTTTTGACAGTTTTTTTGACAGATTCGGGTAGTACTCGTCGAGACGCATCCGTTAAGCCATGTCCCGACCCGATCCGACGTCCCGTTTAGAAGTTAGCTAAAACTGTCAAAAACTTATAGATGGCGCCACTTTTTGACAGTTTTTTTGACAGATTCGGGTAGTACTCGGCCTCCCGCATCCGTTAAGCCATGTCCCGACCCGATCCGACGTCCCGTTTAGAAGTTAGCTAAAACTGTCATTTTGACATAGATGGCGCCACTTTTTGACAGTTTTTTTGACAGATTCGGGTAGTACTCGTCGAGACGCATCCGTTAAGCCATGTCCCGACCCGATCCGACGTCCCGTTTAGAAGTTAGCTAAAACTGTCATTTTGACATAGATGGCGCCACTTTTTGACAGTTTTTTTGACAGATTCGGGTAGTACTCGGCCTCCCGCATCCGTTAAGCCATGTCCCGACCCGATCCGACGTCCCGTTTAGAAGTTAGCTAAAACTGTCATTTTGACATAGATGGCGCCACTTTTTGACAGTTTTGGGTAGTACTCGTCGAGACGCATCCGTTAAGCCATGTCCCGACCCGATCCGACGTCCCGTTTAGAAGTTAGCTAAAACTGTCAAAAACTCATAGATGGCGCCACTTTTTGACAGTTTTTTTGACAGATTCGGGTAGTACTCATCGAGACGCATCCGTTAAGCCATGTCCCGACCCGATCCGACGTCCCGTTTAGAAGCTAGCTAAAACTGTCATTTTGACATAGATGGCGCCACTTTTTGACAGTTTTTTTGACAGATTCGGGTAGTACTCGGCCTCCCGCATCCGTTAAGCCATGTCCCGACCCGATCCGACGTCCCGTTTAGAAGTTAGCTAAAACTGTCATTTTGACATAGATGGCGCCACTTTTTGACAGTTTTTTTGACAGATTCGGGTAGTACTCGTCGAGACGCATCCGTTAAGCCATGTCCCGACCCGATCCGACGTCCCGTTTAGAAGTTAGCTAAAACTGTCAAAAACTTATAGATGGCGCCACTTTTTGACAGTTTTTTTGACAGATTCGGGTAGTACTCGGCCTCCCGCATCCGTTAAGCCATGTCCCGACCCGATCCGACGTCCCGTTTAGAAGTTAGCTAAAACTGTCATTTTGACATAGATGGCGCCACTTTTTGACAGTTTTTTTGACAGATTCGGGTAGTACTCGTCGAGACGCATCCGTTAAGCCATGTCCCGACCCGATCCGACGTCCCGTTTAGAAGTTAGCTAAAACTGTCATTTTGACATAGATTGCGCCACTTTTTGACAGTTTTTTTGACAGATTCGGGTAGTACTCGGCGAGACGCATCCGTTAAGCCATGTCCCGACCCGATCCGACGTCCCGTTTAGAAGTTAGCTAAAACTGTCAAAAACTTATAGATGGCGCCACTTTTTGACAGTTTTTTTGACAGATTCGGGTAGTACTCGGCCTCCCGCATCCGTTAAGCCATGTCCCGACCCGATCCGACGTCCCGTTTAGAAGTTAGCTAAAACTGTCATTTTGACATAGATGGCGCCACTTTTTGACAGTTTTTTTGACAGATTCGGGTAGTACTCGTCGAGACGCATCCGTTAAGCCATGTCCCGACCCGATCCGACGGCCCGTTTAGAAGTTAGCTAAAACTGTCATTTTGACATAGATGGCGCCACTTTTTGACAGTTTTTTTGACAGTTTCGGGTAGTACTCGTCGAGACGCATCCGTTAAGCCATGTCCCAACCCGATCCGACGTCCCGTTTAGAAGTTAGCTAAAACTGTCAAAAACTCATAGATGGCGCCACATTTTTGACAGTTTTTTTGACAGATTCGGGTAGTACTCGGCCGCCCGCATCCGTTAAGCTATGTCCCGACCCGATCCGACGTCCCGTTTAGAAGTTAGCTAAAACTGTCAAAAACTCATAGATGGCGCCACTTTTTGACAGTTTTTTTGACAGATTCGGGTAGTACTCGGCCTCCCGCATCCGTTAAGCCATGTCCCGACCCGATCCGACGTCCCGTTTAGAAGTTAGCTAAAACTGTCATTTTGACATAGATGGCGCCACTTTTTGACAGTTTTTTTAACAGATTCGGGTAGTACTCGTCGAGACGCATCCGTTAAGCCATGTCCCGACCCGATCCGACGTCCCGTTTAGAAGTTAGCTAAAACTGTCAAAAACTCATAGATGGCGCCACTTTTTGACAGTTTTTTTGACAGCATCGGGTAGTACTCGGCCTCCC
Source organism: Cantharis lateralis (assembly GCA_963170105.1). Lineage (NCBI taxonomy): Eukaryota > Metazoa > Arthropoda > Insecta > Coleoptera > Cantharidae > Cantharis > Cantharis lateralis. The sequence goes on from OY720628.1 coordinate 116,552, forward strand.
GCATCCGTTAAGCCATATCCCGACCCGATCCGACGTCCCGTTTAGAAGTTAGCTAAAACTGTCAAAAACTCATAGATGGCGCCACTTTTTGACAGTTTTTTTGACAGCATCGGGTAGTACTCGGCCTCCCGCATCCGTTAAGCCATGTCCCGACCCGATCCGACGTCCCGTTTAGAAGTTAGCTAAAACTGTCATTTTGACATAGATGGCGCCACTTTTTGACAGTTTTTTTGACAGATTCGGGTAGTACTCGGCCTCCCGCATCCGTTAAGCCATGTCCCGACCCGATCCGACGGCCCGTTTAGAAGTTAGCTAAAACTGTCATTTTGACATAGATGGCGCCACTTTTTGACAGTTTTTTTGACAGATTCGGGTAGTACTCGTCGAGACGCATCCGTTAAGCCATGTCCCGACCCGATCCGACGTCCCGTTTAGAAGTTAGCTAAAACTGTCAAAAACTCATAGATGGCGCCACTTTTTGACAGTTTTTTTGACAGATTCGGGTAGTACTCGGCCTCCCGCATCCGTTAAGCCATGTCCCGACCCGATCCGACGTCCCGTTTAGAAGTTAGCTAAAACTGTCATTTTGACATAGATGGCGCCACTTTTTGACAGTTTTTTTGACAGATTCGGGTAGTACTCGTCGAGACGCATCCGTTAAGCCATGTCCCGACCCGATCCGACGTCCCGTTTAGAAGTTAGCTAAAACTGTCAAAAACTTATAGATGGCGCCACTTTTTGACAGTTTTTTTGACAGATTCGGGTAGTACTCGGCCTCCCGCATCCGTTAAGCCATGTCCCGACCCGATCCGACGTCCCGTTTAGAAGTTAGCTAAAACTGTCATTTTGACATAGATGGCGCCACTTTTTGACAGTTTTTTTGACAGATTCGGGTAGTACTCGTCGAGACGCATCCGTTAAGCCATGTCCCGACCCGATCCGACGTCCCGTTTAGAAGTTAGCTAAAACTGTCATTTTGACATAGATGGCGCCACTTTTTGACAGTTTTTTTGACAGATTCGGGTAGTACTCGGCGAGACGCATCCGTTAAGCCATGTCCCGACCCGATCCGACGTCCCGTTTAGAAGTTAGCTAAAACTGTCAAAAACTTATAGATGGCGCCACTTTTTGACAGTTTTTTTGACAGATTCGGGTAGTACTCGGCCTCCCGCATCCGTTAAGCCATGTCCCGACCCGATCCGACGTCCCGTTTAGAAGTTAGCTAAAACTGTCATTTTGACATAGATGGCGCCACTTTTTGACAGTTTTTTTGACAGATTCGGGTAGTACTCGTCGAGACGCATCCGTTAAGCCATGTCCCGACCCGATCCGACGTCCCGTTTAGAAGTTAGCTAAAACTGTCATTTTGACATAGATGGCGCCACTTTTTGACAGTTTTTTTGACAGATTCGGGTAGTACTCGTCGAGACGCATCCGTTAAGCCATGTCCCAACCCGACCCGACGTCCCGTTTAGAAGTTAGCTAAAACTGTCATTTTGACATAGATGGCGCCACTTTTTGACAGTTTTTTGACAGATTCGGGTAGTACTCGTCCAGACGCATCCGTTAAGCCATGTCCCGACCCGATCCGACGTCCCGTTTAGAAGTTAGCTAAAACTGTCAAAAACTCATAGATGGCGCCACTTTTTGACAGTTTTTTTGACAGATTCGGGTAGTACTCGGCCTCCCGCATCCGTTAAGCCATGTCCCGACCCGATCCGACGTCCCGTTTAGAAGTTAGCTAAAACTGTCATTTTGACATAGATGGCGCCACTTTTTGACAGTTTTTTTGACAGATTCGGGTAGTACTCGGCCTCCCGCATCCGTTAAGCCATGTCCCGACCCGATCCGACGTCCCGTTTAGAAGTTAGCTAAAACTGTCATTTTGACATAGATGGCGCCACTTTTTGACAGTTTTTTTGACAGATTCGGGTAGTACTCGTCGAGACGCATCCGTTAAGCCATGTCCCGACCCGATCCGACGTCCCGTTTAGAAGTTAGCTAAAACTGTCATTTTGACATAGATGGCGCCACTTTTTGACAGTTTTTTTGACAGATTCGGGTAGTACTCGTCGAGACGCATCCGTTAAGCCATGTCCCGACCCGATCCGACGTCCCGTTTAGAAGTTAGCTAAAACTGTCATTTTGACATAGATGGCGCCACTTTTTGACAGTTTTTTTGACAGATTCGGGTAGTACTCGTCGAGACGCATCCGTTAAGCCATGTCCCGACCCGATCCGACGTCCCGTTTAGAAGTTAGCTAAAACTGTCATTTTGACATAGATGGCGCCACTTTTTGACAGTTTTTTTGACAGATTCGGGTAGTACTCGTCGAGACGCATCCGTTAAGCCATGTCCCGACCCGATCCGACGTCCCGTTTAGAAGTTAGCTAAAACTGTCATTTTGACATAGATGGCGCCACTTTTTGACAGTTTTTTTGACAGATTCGGGTAGTACTCGTCGAGACGCATCCGTTAAGCCATGTCCCGACCCGATCCGACGTCCCGTTTAGAAGTTAGCTAAAACTGTCATTTTGACATAGATGGCGCCACTTTTTGACAGTTTTTTTGACAGATTCGGGTAGTACTCGGCGAGACGCATCCGTTAAGCCATGTCCCGACCCGATCCGACGTCCCGTTTAGAAGTTAGCTAAAACTGTCAAAAACTTATAGATGGCGCCACTTTTTGACAGTTTTTTTGACAGATTCGGGTAGTACTCGGCCTCCCGCATCCGTTAAGCCATGTCCCGACCCGATCCGACGTCCCGTTTAGAAGTTAGCTAAAACTGTCATTTTGACATAGATGGCGCCACTTTTTGACAGTTTTTTTGACAGATTCGGGTAGTACTCGTCGAGACGCATCCGTTAAGCCATGTCCCGACCCGATCCGACGGCCCGTTTAGAAGTTAGCTAAAACTGTCATTTTGACATAGATGGCGCCACTTTTTGACAGTTTTTTTGACAGATTCGGGTAGTACTCGTCGAGACGCATCCGTTAAGCCATGTCCCAACCCGATCCGACGTCCCGTTTAGAAGTTAGCTAAAACTGTCATTTTGACATAGATGGCGCCACTTTTTGACAGTTTTTTGACAGATTCGGGTAGTACTCGTCCAGACGCATCCGTTAAGCCATGTCCCGACCCGATCCGACGTCCCGTTTAGAAGTTAGCTAAAACTGTCAAAAACTCATAGATGGCGCCACTTTTTGACAGTTTTTTTGACAGATTCGGGTAGTACTCGGCCTCCCGCATCCGTTAAGCCATGTCCCGACCCGATCCGACGTCCCGTTTAGAAGTTAGCTAAAACTGTCATTTTGACATAGATGGCGCCACTTTTTGACAGTTTTTTTGACAGATTCGGGTAGTACTCGTCGAGACGCATCCGTTAAGCCATGTCCCGACCCGATCCGACGTCCCGTTTAGAAGTTAGCTAAAACTGTCATTTTGACATAGATGGCGCCACTTTTTGACAGTTTTTTGACAGATTCGGGTAGTACTCGGCCTCCCGCATCCGTTAAGCCATGTCCCGACCCGATCCGACGTCCCGTTTAGAAGTTAGCTAAAACTGTCATTTTGACATAGATGGCGCCACTTTTTGACAGTTTTTTTGACAGATTCGGGTAGTACTCGTCGAGACGCATCCGTTAAGCCATGTCCCGACCCGATCCGACGGCCCGTTTAGAAGTTAGCTAAAACTGTCATTTTGACATAGATGGCGCCACTTTTTGACAGTTTTTTTGACAGATTCGGGTAGTACTCGTCGAGACGCATCCGTTAAGCCATGTCCCAACCCGATCCGACGTCCCGTTTAGAAGTTAGCTAAAACTGTCAAAAACTCATAGATGGCGCCACATTTTTGACAGTTTTTTTGACAGATTCGGGTAGTACTCGGCCGCCCGCATCCGTTAAGCTATGTCCCGACCCGATCCGACGTCCCGTTTAGAAGTTAGCTAAAACTGTCAAAAACTCATAGATGGCGCCACTTTTTGACAGTTTTTTTGACAGATTCGGGTAGTACTCGGCCGCCCGCATCCGTTAAGCTATGTCCCGACCCGATCCGACGTCCCGTTTAGAAGTTAGCTAAAACTGTCATTTTGACATAGATGGCGCCACTTTTTGACAGTTTTTTTGACAGATTCGGGTAGTACTCGGCCTCCCGCATCCGTTAAGCCATGTCCCGACCCGATCCGACGTCCCGTTTAGAAGTTAGCTAAAACTGTCATTTTGACATAGATGGCGCCACTTTTTGACAGTTTTTTTGACAGATTCGGGTAGTACTCGTCGAGACGCATCCGTTAAGCCATGTCCCGACCCGATCCGACGTCCCGTTTAGAAGTTAGCTAAAACTGTCATTTTGACATAGATGGCGCCACTTTTTGACAGTTTTTTTGACAGATTCGGGTAGTACTCGGCGAGACGCATCCGTTAAGCCATGTCCCGACCCGATCCGACGTCCCGTTTAGAAGTTAGCTAAAACTGTCAAAAACTTATAGATGGCGCCACTTTTTGACAGTTTTTTTGACAGATTCGGGTAGTACTCGGCCTCCCGCATCCGTTAAGCCATGTCCCGACCCGATCCGACGTCCCGTTTAGAAGTTAGCTAAAACTGTCATTTTGACATAGATGGCGCCACTTTTTGACAGTTTTTTTGACAGATTCGGGTAGTACTCGTCGAGACGCATCCGTTAAGCCATGTCCCGACCCGATCCGACGGCCCGTTTAGAAGTTAGCTAAAACTGTCATTTTGACATAGATGGCGCCACTTTTTGACAGTTTTTTTGACAGATTCGGGTAGTACTCGTCGAGACGCATCCGTTAAGCCATGTCCCAACCCGACCCGACGTCCCGTTTAGAAGTTAGCTAAAACTGTCATTTTGACATAGATGGCGCCACTTTTTGACAGTTTTTTGACAGATTCGGGTAGTACTCGTCCAGACGCATCCGTTAAGCCATGTCCCGACCCGATCCGACGTCCCGTTTAGAAGTTAGCTAAAACTGTCAAAAACTCATAGATGGCGCCACTTTTTGACAGTTTTTTTGACAGATTCGGGTAGTACTCGGCCTCCCGCATCCGTTAAGCCATGTCCCGACCCGATCCGACGTCCCGTTTAGAAGTTAGCTAAAACTGTCATTTTGACATAGATGGCGCCACTTTTTGACAGTTTTTTTGACAGATTCGGGTAGTACTCGTCGAGACGCATCCGTTAAGCCATGTCCCGACCCGATCCGACGTCCCGTTTAGAAGTTAGCTAAAACTGTCATTTTGACATAGATGGCGCCACTTTTTGACAGTTTTTTTGACAGATTCGGGTAGTACTCGGCCTCCCGCATCCGTTAAGCCATGTCCCGACCCGATCCGACGTCCCGTTTAGAAGTTAGCTAAAACTGTCAAAAACTCATAGATGGCGCCACATTTTTGACAGTTTTTTTGACAGATTCGGGTAGTACTCGGCCGCCCGCATCCGTTAAGCTATGTCCCGACCCGATCCGACGTCCCGTTTAGAAGTTAGCTAAAACTGTCAAAAACTCATAGATGGCGCCACTTTTTGACAGTTTTTTTGACAGATTCGGGTAGTACTCGGCCGCCCGCATCCGTTAAGCTATGTCCCGACCCGATCCGACGTCCCGTTTAGAAGTTAGCTAAAACTGTCATTTTGACATAGATGGCGCCACTTTTTGACAGTTTTTTTGACAGATTCGGGTAGTACTCGGCCTCCCGCATCCATTAAGCCATGTCCCGACCCGATCCGACGTCCCGTTTAGAAGTTAGCTAAAACTGTCATTTTGACATAGATGGCGCCACTTTTTGACAGTTTTTTTGACAGATTCGGGTAGTACTCGTCGAGACGCATCCGTTAAGCCATGTCCCGACCCGATCCGACGTCCCGTTTAGAAGTTAGCTAAAACTGTCATTTTGACATAGATGGCGCCACTTTTTGACAGTTTTTTTGACAGATTCGGGTAGTACTCGTCGAGACGCATCCGTTAAGCCATGTCCCGACCCGATCCGACGTCCCGTTTAGAAGTTAGCTAAAACTGTCATTTTGACATAGATGGCGCCACTTTTTGACAGTTTTTTTGACAGATTCGGGTAGTACTCGTCGAGACGCATCCGTTAAGCCATGTCCCGACCCGATCCGACGTCCCGTTTAGAAGTTAGCTAAAACTGTCAAAAACTCATAGATGGCGCCACTTTTTGACAGTTTTTTTGACAGATTCGGGTAGTACTCGGCCTCCCGCATCCGTTAAGCCATGTCCCGACCCGATCCGACGTCCCGTTTAGAAGTTAGCTAAAACTGTCAAAAACTCATAGATGGCGCCACTTTTTGACAGTTTTTTTGACAGCATCGGGTAGTACTCGGCCTCCCGCATCCGTTAAGCCATATCCCGACCCGATCCGACGTCCCGTTTAGAAGTTAGCTAAAACTGTCATTTTGACATAGATGGCGCCACTTTTTGACAGTTTTTTTGACAGATTCGGGTAGTACTCGGCCTCCCGCATCCGTTAAGCCATGTCCCGACCCGATCCGACGGCCCGTTTAGAAGTTAGCTAAAACTGTCATTTTGACATAGATGGCGCCACTTTTTGACAGTTTTTTTGACAGATTCGGGTAGTACTCGGCCTCCCGCATCCGTTAAGCCATGTCCCGACCCGATCCGACGGCCCGTTTAGAAGTTAGCTAAAACTGTCATTTTGACATAGATGGCGCCACTTTTTGACAGTTTTTTTGACAGATTCGGGTAGTACTCGTCGAGACGCATCCGTTAAGCCATGTCCCGACCCGATCCGACGTCCCGTTTAGAAGTTAGCTAAAACTGTCAAAAACTCATAGATGGCGCCACTTTTTGACAGTTTTTTTGACAGATTCGGGTAGTACTCGTCGAGACGCATCCGTTAAGCCATGTCCCGACCCGATCCGACGTCCCGTTTAGAAGTTAGCTAAAACTGTCAAAAACTCATAGATGGCGCCACTTTTTGACAGTTTTTTTGACAGATTCGGGTAGTACTCGGCCTCCCGCATCCGTTAAGCCATGTCCCGACCCGATCCGACGTCCCGTTTAGAAGTTAGCTAAAACTGTCATTTTGACATAGATGGCGCCACTTTTTGACAGTTTTTTTGACAGATTCGGGTAGTACTCGTCGAGACGCATCCGTTAAGCCATGTCCCGACCCGATCCGACGTCCCGTTTAGAAGTTAGCTAAAACTGTCAAAAACTTATAGATGGCGCCACTTTTTGACAGTTTTTTTGACAGATTCGGGTAGTACTCGTCGAGACGCATCCGTTAAGCCATGTCCCGACCCGATCCGACGTCCCGTTTAGAAGTTAGCTAAAACTGTCAAAAACTCATAGATGGCGCCACTTTTTGACAGTTTTTTTGACAGATTCGGGTAGTACTCGGCCTCCCGCATCCGTTAAGCCATGTCCCGACCCGATCCGACGTCCCGTTTAGAAGTTAGCTAAAACTGTCATTTTGACATAGATGGCGCCACTTTTTGACAGTTTTTTTGACAGATTCGGGTAGTACTCGTCGAGACGCATCCGTTAAGCCATGTCCCGACCCGATCCGACGTCCCGTTTAGAAGTTAGCTAAAACTGTCAAAAACTTATAGATGGCGCCACTTTTTGACAGTTTTTTTGACAGATTCGGGTAGTACTCGGCCTCCCGCATCCGTTAAGCCATGTCCCGACCCGATCCGACGTCCCGTTTAGAAGTTAGCTAAAACTGTCATTTTGACATAGATGGCGCCACTTTTTGACAGTTTTTTTGACAGATTCGGGTAGTACTCGTCGAGACGCATCCGTTAAGCCATGTCCCGACCCGATCCGACGTCCCGTTTAGAAGTTAGCTAAAACTGTCATTTTGACATAGATGGCGCCACTTTTTGACAGTTTTTTTGACAGATTCGGGTAGTACTCGGCGAGACGCATCCGTTAAGCCATGTCCCGACCCGATCCGACGTCCCGTTTAGAAGTTAGCTAAAACTGTCAAAAACTTATAGATGGCGCCACTTTTTGACAGTTTTTTTGACAGATTCGGGTAGTACTCGGCCTCCCGCATCCGTTAAGCCATGTCCCGACCCGATCCGACGTCCCGTTTAGAAGTTAGCTAAAACTGTCATTTTGACATAGATGGCGCCACTTTTTGACAGTTTTTTTGACAGATTCGGGTAGTACTCGTCGAGACGCATCCGTTAAGCCATGTCCCGACCCGATCCGACGTCCCGTTTAGAAGTTAGCTAAAACTGTCATTTTGACATAGATGGCGCCACTTTTTGACAGTTTTTTTGACAGATTCGGGTAGTACTCGTCGAGACGCATCCGTTAAGCCATGTCCCAACCCGACCCGACGTCCCGTTTAGAAGTTAGCTAAAACTGTCATTTTGACATAGATGGCGCCACTTTTTGACAGTTTTTTGACAGATTCGGGTAGTACTCGTCCAGACGCATCCGTTAAGCCATGTCCCGACCCGATCCGACGTCCCGTTTAGAAGTTAGCTAAAACTGTCAAAAACTCATAGATGGCGCCACTTTTTGACAGTTTTTTTGACAGATTCGGGTAGTACTCGGCCTCCCGCATCCGTTAAGCCATGTCCCGACCCGATCCGACGTCCCGTTTAGAAGTTAGCTAAAACTGTCATTTTGACATAGATGGCGCCACTTTTTGACAGTTTTTTTGACAGATTCGGGTAGTACTCGGCCTCCCGCATCCGTTAAGCCATGTCCCGACCCGATCCGACGTCCCGTTTAGAAGTTAGCTAAAACTGTCATTTTGACATAGATGGCGCCACTTTTTGACAGTTTTTTTGACAGATTCGGGTAGTACTCGTCGAGACGCATCCGTTAAGCCATGTCCCGACCCGATCCGACGTCCCGTTTAGAAGTTAGCTAAAACTGTCATTTTGACATAGATGGCGCCACTTTTTGACAGTTTTTTTGACAGATTCGGGTAGTACTCGTCGAGACGCATCCGTTAAGCCATGTCCCGACCCGATCCGACGTCCCGTTTAGAAGTTAGCTAAAACTGTCATTTTGACATAGATGGCGCCACTTTTTGACAGTTTTTTTGACAGATTCGGGTAGTACTCGTCGAGACGCATCCGTTAAGCCATGTCCCGACCCGATCCGACGTCCCGTTTAGAAGTTAGCTAAAACTGTCATTTTGACATAGATGGCGCCACTTTTTGACAGTTTTTTTGACAGATTCGGGTAGTACTCGTCGAGACGCATCCGTTAAGCCATGTCCCGACCCGATCCGACGTCCCGTTTAGAAGTTAGCTAAAACTGTCATTTTGACATAGATGGCGCCACTTTTTGACAGTTTTTTTGACAGATTCGGGTAGTACTCGTCGAGACGCATCCGTTAAGCCATGTCCCGACCCGATCCGACGTCCCGTTTAGAAGTTAGCTAAAACTGTCATTTTGACATAGATGGCGCCACTTTTTGACAGTTTTTTTGACAGATTCGGGTAGTACTCGGCGAGACGCATCCGTTAAGCCATGTCCCGACCCGATCCGACGTCCCGTTTAGAAGTTAGCTAAAACTGTCAAAAACTTATAGATGGCGCCACTTTTTGACAGTTTTTTTGACAGATTCGGGTAGTACTCGGCCTCCCGCATCCGTTAAGCCATGTCCCGACCCGATCCGACGTCCCGTTTAGAAGTTAGCTAAAACTGTCATTTTGACATAGATGGCGCCACTTTTTGACAGTTTTTTTGACAGATTCGGGTAGTACTCGTCGAGACGCATCCGTTAAGCCATGTCCCGACCCGATCCGACGGCCCGTTTAGAAGTTAGCTAAAACTGTCATTTTGACATAGATGGCGCCACTTTTTGACAGTTTTTTTGACAGATTCGGGTAGTACTCGTCGAGACGCATCCGTTAAGCCATGTCCCAACCCGATCCGACGTCCCGTTTAGAAGTTAGCTAAAACTGTCATTTTGACATAGATGGCGCCACTTTTTGACAGTTTTTTGACAGATTCGGGTAGTACTCGTCCAGACGCATCCGTTAAGCCATGTCCCGACCCGATCCGACGTCCCGTTTAGAAGTTAGCTAAAACTGTCAAAAACTCATAGATGGCGCCACTTTTTGACAGTTTTTTTGACAGATTCGGGTAGTACTCGGCCTCCCGCATCCGTTAAGCCATGTCCCGACCCGATCCGACGTCCCGTTTAGAAGTTAGCTAAAACTGTCATTTTGACATAGATGGCGCCACTTTTTGACAGTTTTTTTGACAGATTCGGGTAGTACTCGTCGAGACGCATCCGTTAAGCCATGTCCCGACCCGATCCGACGTCCCGTTTAGAAGTTAGCTAAAACTGTCATTTTGACATAGATGGCGCCACTTTTTGACAGTTTTTTTGACAGATTCGGGTAGTACTCGGCCTCCCGCATCCGTTAAGCCATGTCCCGACCCGATCCGACGTCCCGTTTAGAAGTTAGCTAAAACTGTCATTTTGACATAGATGGCGCCACTTTTTGACAGTTTTTTTGACAGATTCGGGTAGTACTCGTCGAGACGCATCCGTTAAGCCATGTCCCGACCCGATCCGACGGCCCGTTTAGAAGTTAGCTAAAACTGTCATTTTGACATAGATGGCGCCACTTTTTGACAGTTTTTTTGACAGATTCGGGTAGTACTCGTCGAGACGCATCCGTTAAGCCATGTCCCAACCCGATCCGACGTCCCGTTTAGAAGTTAGCTAAAACTGTCAAAAACTCATAGATGGCGCCACATTTTTGACAGTTTTTTTGACAGATTCGGGTAGTACTCGGCCGCCCGCATCCGTTAAGCTATGTCCCGACCCGATCCGACGTCCCGTTTAGAAGTTAGCTAAAACTGTCAAAAACTCATAGATGGCGCCACTTTTTGACAGTTTTTTTGACAGATTCGGGTAGTACTCGGCCGCCCGCATCCGTTAAGCTATGTCCCGACCCGATCCGACGTCCCGTTTAGAAGTTAGCTAAAACTGTCATTTTGACATAGATGGCGCCACTTTTTGACAGTTTTTTTGACAGATTCGGGTAGTACTCGGCCTCCCGCATCCGTTAAGCCATGTCCCGACCCGATCCGACGTCCCGTTTAGAAGTTAGCTAAAACTGTCATTTTGACATAGATGGCGCCACTTTTTGACAGTTTTTTTGACAGATTCGGGTAGTACTCGTCGAGACGCATCCGTTAAGCCATGTCCCGACCCGATCCGACGTCCCGTTTAGAAGTTAGCTAAAACTGTCATTTTGACATAGATGGCGCCACTTTTTGACAGTTTTTTTGACAGATTCGGGTAGTACTCGTCGAGACGCATCCGTTAAGCCATGTCCCAACCCGATCCGACGTCCCGTTTAGAAGTTAGCTAAAACTGTCAAAAACTTATAGATGGCGCCACTTTTTGACAGTTTTTTTGACAGATTCGGGTAGTACTCGGCCTCCCGCATCCGTTAAGCCATGTCCCGACCCGATCCGACGTCCCGTTTAGAAGTTAGCTAAAACTGTCATTTTGACATAGATGGCGCCACTTTTTGACAGTTTTTTTGACAGATTCGGGTAGTACTCGTCGAGACGCATCCGTTAAGCCATGTCCCGACCCGATCCGACGGCCCGTTTAGAAGTTAGCTAAAACTGTCATTTTGACATAGATGGCGCCACTTTTTGACAGTTTTTTTGACAGATTCGGGTAGTACTCGTCGAGACGCATCCGTTAAGCCATGTCCCAACCCGACCCGACGTCCCGTTTAGAAGTTAGCTAAAACTGTCATTTTGACATAGATGGCGCCACTTTTTGACAGTTTTTTGACAGATTCGGGTAGTACTCGTCCAGACGCATCCGTTAAGCCATGTCCCGACCCGATCCGACGTCCCGTTTAGAAGTTAGCTAAAACTGTCAAAAACTCATAGATGGCGCCACTTTTTGACAGTTTTTTTGACAGATTCGGGTAGTACTCGGCCGCCCGCATCCGTTAAGCTATGTCCCGACCCGATCCGACGTCCCGTTTAGAAGTTAGCTAAAACTGTCATTTTGACATAGATGGCGCCACTTTTTGACAGTTTTTTTGACAGATTCGGGTAGTACTCGGCCTCCCGCATCCGTTAAGCCATGTCCCGACCCGATCCGACGTCCCGTTTAGAAGTTAGCTAAAACTGTCATTTTGACATAGATGGCGCCACTTTTTGACAGTTTTTTTGACAGATTCGGGTAGTACTCGTCGAGACGCATCCGTTAAGCCATGTCCCGACCCGATCCGACGTCCCGTTTAGAAGTTAGCTAAAACTGTCATTTTGACATAGATGGCGCCACTTTTTGACAGTTTTTTTGACAGATTCGGGTAGTACTCGTCGAGACGCATCCGTTAAGCCATGTCCCAACCCGATCCGACGTCCCGTTTAGAAGTTAGCTAAAACTGTCAAAAACTTATAGATGGCGCCACTTTTTGACAGTTTTTTTGACAGATTCGGGTAGTACTCGGCCTCCCGCATCCGTTAAGCCATGTCCCGACCCGATCCGACGTCCCGTTTAGAAGTTAGCTAAAACTGTCATTTTGACATAGATGGCGCCACTTTTTGACAGTTTTTTTGACAGATTCGGGTAGTACTCGTCGAGACGCATCCGTTAAGCCATGTCCCGACCCGATCCGACGGCCCGTTTAGAAGTTAGCTAAAACTGTCATTTTGACATAGATGGCGCCACTTTTTGACAGTTTTTTTGACAGATTCGGGTAGTACTCGTCGAGACGCATCCGTTAAGCCATGTCCCAACCCGACCCGACGTCCCGTTTAGAAGTTAGCTAAAACTGTCATTTTGACATAGATGGCGCCACTTTTTGACAGTTTTTTGACAGATTCGGGTAGTACTCGTCCAGACGCATCCGTTAAGCCATGTCCCGACCCGATCCGACGTCCCGTTTAGAAGTTAGCTAAAACTGTCAAAAACTCATAGATGGCGCCACTTTTTGACAGTTTTTTTGACAGATTCGGGTAGTACTCGGCCTCCCGCATCCGTTAAGCCATGTCCCGACCCGATCCGACGTCCCGTTTAGAAGTTAGCTAAAACTGTCATTTTGACATAGATGGCGCCACTTTTTGACAGTTTTTTTGACAGATTCGGGTAGTACTCGTCGAGACGCATCCGTTAAGCCATGTCCCGACCCGATCCGACGTCCCGTTTAGAAGTTAGCTAAAACTGTCATTTTGACATAGATGGCGCCACTTTTTGACAGTTTTTTTGACAGATTCGGGTAGTACTCGGCCTCCCGCATCCGTTAAGCCATGTCCCGACCCGATCCGACGTCCCGTTTAGAAGTTAGCTAAAACTGTCAAAAACTCATAGATGGCGCCACATTTTTGACAGTTTTTTTGACAGATTCGGGTAGTACTCGGCCGCCCGCATCCGTTAAGCTATGTCCCGACCCGATCCGACGTCCCGTTTAGAAGTTAGCTAAAACTGTCAAAAACTCATAGATGGCGCCACTTTTTGACAGTTTTTTTGACAGATTCGGGTAGTACTCGGCCGCCCGCATCCGTTAAGCTATGTCCCGACCCGATCCGACGTCCCGTTTAGAAGTTAGCTAAAACTGTCATTTTGACATAGATGGCGCCACTTTTTGACAGTTTTTTTGACAGATTCGGGTAGTACTCGGCCTCCCGCATCCATTAAGCCATGTCCCGACCCGATCCGACGTCCCGTTTAGAAGTTAGCTAAAACTGTCATTTTGACATAGATGGCGCCACTTTTTGACAGTTTTTTTGACAGATTCGGGTAGTACTCGTCGAGACGCATCCGTTAAGCCATGTCCCGACCCGATCCGACGTCCCGTTTAGAAGTTAGCTAAAACTGTCATTTTGACATAGATGGCGCCACTTTTTGACAGTTTTTTTGACAGATTCGGGTAGTACTCGTCGAGACGCATCCGTTAAGCCATGTCCCGACCCGATCCGACGTCCCGTTTAGAAGTTAGCTAAAACTGTCATTTTGACATAGATGGCGCCACTTTTTGACAGTTTTTTTGACAGATTCGGGTAGTACTCGTCGAGACGCATCCGTTAAGCCATGTCCCGACCCGATCCGACGTCCCGTTTAGAAGTTAGCTAAAACTGTCAAAAACTCATAGATGGCGCCACTTTTTGACAGTTTTTTTGACAGATTCGGGTAGTACTCGGCCTCCCGCATCCGTTAAGCCATGTCCCGACCCGATCCGACGTCCCGTTTAGAAGTTAGCTAAAACTGTCAAAAACTCATAGATGGCGCCACTTTTTGACAGTTTTTTTGACAGCATCGGGTAGTACTCGGCCTCCCGCATCCGTTAAGCCATATCCCGACCCGATCCGACGTCCCGTTTAGAAGTTAGCTAAAACTGTCATTTTGACATAGATGGCGCCACTTTTTGACAGTTTTTTTGACAGATTCGGGTAGTACTCGGCCTCCCGCATCCGTTAAGCCATGTCCCGACCCGATCCGACGGCCCGTTTAGAAGTTAGCTAAAACTGTCATTTTGACATAGATGGCGCCACTTTTTGACAGTTTTTTTGACAGATTCGGGTAGTACTCGGCCTCCCGCATCCGTTAAGCCATGTCCCGACCCGATCCGACGGCCCGTTTAGAAGTTAGCTAAAACTGTCATTTTGACATAGATGGCGCCACTTTTTGACAGTTTTTTTGACAGATTCGGGTAGTACTCGTCGAGACGCATCCGTTAAGCCATGTCCCGACCCGATCCGACGTCCCGTTTAGAAGTTAGCTAAAACTGTCAAAAACTCATAGATGGCGCCACTTTTTGACAGTTTTTTTGACAGATTCGGGTAGTACTCGTCGAGACGCATCCGTTAAGCCATGTCCCGACCCGATCCGACGTCCCGTTTAGAAGTTAGCTAAAACTGTCAAAAACTCATAGATGGCGCCACTTTTTGACAGTTTTTTTGACAGATTCGGGTAGTACTCGGCCTCCCGCATCCGTTAAGCCATGTCCCGACCCGATCCGACGTCCCGTTTAGAAGTTAGCTAAAACTGTCATTTTGACATAGATGGCGCCACTTTTTGACAGTTTTTTTGACAGATTCGGGTAGTACTCGTCGAGACGCATCCGTTAAGCCATGTCCCGACCCGATCCGACGTCCCGTTTAGAAGTTAGCTAAAACTGTCAAAAACTTATAGATGGCGCCACTTTTTGACAGTTTTTTTGACAGATTCGGGTAGTACTCGGCCTCCCGCATCCGTTAAGCCATGTCCCGACCCGATCCGACGTCCCGTTTAGAAGTTAGCTAAAACTGTCATTTTGACATAGATGGCGCCACTTTTTGACAGTTTTTTTGACAGATTCGGGTAGTACTCGGCCTCCCGCATCCGTTAAGCCATGTCCCGACCCGATCCGACGTCCCGTTTAGAAGTTAGCTAAAACTGTCATTTTGACATAGATGGCGCCACTTTTTGACAGTTTTTTTGACAGATTCGGGTAGTACTCGTCGAGACGCATCCGTTAAGCCATGTCCCGACCCGATCCGACGTCCCGTTTAGAAGTTAGCTAAAACTGTCATTTTGACATAGATGGCGCCACTTTTTGACAGTTTTTTTGACAGATTCGGGTAGTACTCGGCGAGACGCATCCGTTAAGCCATGTCCCGACCCGATCCGACGTCCCGTTTAGAAGTTAGCTAAAACTGTCAAAAACTTATAGATGGCGCCACTTTTTGACAGTTTTTTTGACAGATTCGGGTAGTACTCGTCGAGACGCATCCGTTAAGCCATGTCCCGACCCGATCCGACGTCCCGTTTAGAAGTTAGCTAAAACTGTCATTTTGACATAGATGGCGCCACTTTTTGACAGTTTTTTTGACAGATTCGGGTAGTACTCGTCGAGACGCATCCGTTAAGCCATGTCCCGACCCGATCCGACGTCCCGTTTAGAAGTTAGCTAAAACTGTCAAAAACTTATAGATGGCGCCACTTTTTGACAGTTTTTTTGACAGATTCGGGTAGTACTCGGCCTCCCGCATCCGTTAAGCCATGTCCCGACCCGATCCGACGTCCCGTTTAGAAGTTAGCTAAAACTGTCATTTTGACATAGATGGCGCCACTTTTTGACAGTTTTTTTGACAGATTCGGGTAGTACTCGGCCTCCCGCATCCGTTAAGCCATGTCCCGACCCGATCCGACGTCCCGTTTAGAAGTTAGCTAAAACTGTCATTTTGACATAGATGGCGCCACTTTTTGACAGTTTTTTTGACAGATTCGGGTAGTACTCGTCGAGACGCATCCGTTAAGCCATGTCCCGACCCGATCCGACGTCCCGTTTAGAAGTTAGCTAAAACTGTCATTTTGACATAGATGGCGCCACTTTTTGACAGTTTTTTTGACAGATTCGGGTAGTACTCGGCGAGACGCATCCGTTAAGCCATGTCCCGACCCGATCCGACGTCCCGTTTAGAAGTTAGCTAAAACTGTCAAAAACTTATAGATGGCGCCACTTTTTGACAGTTTTTTTGACAGATTCGGGTAGTACTCGTCGAGACGCATCCGTTAAGCCATGTCCCGACCCGATCCGACGTCCCGTTTAGAAGTTAGCTAAAACTGTCATTTTGACATAGATGGCGCCACTTTTTGACAGTTTTTTTGACAGATTCGGGTAGTACTCGGCGAGACGCATCCGTTAAGCCATGTCCCGACCCGATCCGACGTCCCGTTTAGAAGTTAGCTAAAACTGTCAAAAACTTATAGATGGCGCCACTTTTTGACAGTTTTTTTGACAGATTCGGGTAGTACTCGGCCTCCCGCATCCGTTAAGCCATGTCCCGACCCGATCCGACGTCCCGTTTAGAAGTTAGCTAAAACTGTCATTTTGACATAGATGGCGCCACTTTTTGACAGTTTTTTTGACAGATTCGGGTAGTACTCGTCGAGACGCATCCGTTAAGCCATGTCCCGACCCGATCCGACGTCCCGTTTAGAAGTTAGCTAAAACTGTCATTTTGACATAGATGGCGCCACTTTTTGACAGTTTTTTTGACAGATTCGGGTAGTACTCGTCGAGACGCATCCGTTAAGCCATGTCCCGACCCGATCCGACGTCCCGTTTAGAAGTTAGCTAAAACTGTCATTTTGACATAGATGGCGCCACTTTTTGACAGTTTTTTTGACAGATTCGGGTAGTACTCGTCGAGACGCATCCGTTAAGCCATGTCCCGACCCGATCCGACGTCCCGTTTAGAAGTTAGCTAAAACTGTCAAAAACTTATAGATGGCGCCACTTTTTGACAGTTTTTTTGACAGATTCGGGTAGTACTCGTCGAGACGCATCCGTTAAGCCATGTCCCGACCCGATCCGACGTCCCGTTTAGAAGTTAGCTAAAACTGTCATTTTGACATAGATGGCGCCACTTTTTGACAGTTTTTTTGACAGATTCGGGTAGTACTCGGCGAGACGCATCCGTTAAGCCATGTCCCGACCCGATCCGACGTCCCGTTTAGAAGTTAGCTAAAACTGTCAAAAACTTATAGATGGCGCCACTTTTTGACAGTTTTTTTGACAGATTCGGGTAGTACTCGTCGAGACGCATCCGTTAAGCCATGTCCCGACCCGATCCGACGTCCCGTTTAGAAGTTAGCTAAAACTGTCATTTTGACATAGATGGCGCCACTTTTTGACAGTTTTTTTGACAGATTCGGGTAGTACTCGTCGAGACGCATCCGTTAAGCCATGTCCCGACCCGATCCGACGTCCCGTTTAGAAGTTAGCTAAAACTGTCAAAAACTTATAGATGGCGCCACTTTTTGACAGTTTTTTTGACAGATTCGGGTAGTACTCGGCGAGACGCATCCGTTAAGCCATGTCCCGACCCGATCCGACGTCCCGTTTAGAAGTTAGCTAAAACTGTCATTTTGACATAGATGGCGCCACTTTTTTCGGGTTTTTTTGACAGATTCGGGTAGTACTCGGCCTCCCGCATCCGTTAAGCCATGTCCCGACCCGATCCGACGTCCCGTTTAGAAGTTAGCTAAAACTGTCATTTTGACATAGATGGCGCCACTTTTTGACAGTTTTTTTGACAGATTCGGGTAGTACTCGTCGAGACGCATCCGTTAAGCCATGTCCCGACCCGATCCGACGTCCCGTTTAGAAGTTAGCTAAAACTGTCATTTTGACATAGATGGCGCCACTTTTTGACAGTTTTTTTGACAGATTCGGGTAGTACTCGTCGAGACGCATCCGTTAAGCCATGTCCCGACCCGATCCGACGTCCCGTTTAGAAGTTAGCTAAAACTGTCATTTTGACATAGATGGCGCCACTTTTTGACAGTTTTTTTGACAGATTCGGGTAGTACTCGTCGAGACGCATCCGTTAAGCCATGTCCCGACCCGATCCGACGTCCCGTTTAGAAGTTAGCTAAAACTGTCATTTTGACATAGATGGCGCCACTTTTTGACAGTTTTTTTGACAGATTCGGGTAGTACTCGTCGAGACGCATCCGTTAAGCCATGTCCCGACCCGATCCGACGTCCCGTTTAGAAGTTAGCTAAAACTGTCATTTTGACATAGATGGCGCCACTTTTTGACAGTTTTTTTGACAGATTCGGGTAGTACTCGTCGAGACGCATCCGTTAAGCCATGTCCCGACCCGATCCGACGTCCCGTTTAGAAGTTAGCTAAAACTGTCATTTTGACATAGATGGCGCCACTTTTTGACAGTTTTTTTGACAGATTCGGGTAGTACTCGGCGAGACGCATCCGTTAAGCCATGTCCCGACCCGATCCGACGTCCCGTTTAGAAGTTAGCTAAAACTGTCATTTTGACATAGATGGCGCCACTTTTTGACAGTTTTTTTGACAGATTCGGGTAGTACTCGGCGAGACGCATCCGTTAAGCCATGTCCCGACCCGATCCGACGTCCCGTTTAGAAGTTAGCTAAAACTGTCAAAAACTTATAGATGGCGCCACTTTTTGACAGTTTTTTTGACAGATTCGGGTAGTACTCGTCGAGACGCATCCGTTAAGCCATGTCCCGACCCGATCCGACGTCCCGTTTAGAAGTTAGCTAAAACTGTCATTTTGACATAGATGGCGCCACTTTTTGACAGTTTTTTTGACAGATTCGGGTAGTACTCGTCGAGACGCATCCGTTAAGCCATGTCCCGACCCGATCCGACGTCCCGTTTAGAAGTTAGCTAAAACTGTCAAAAACTTATAGATGGCGCCACTTTTTGACAGTTTTTTTGACAGATTCGGGTAGTACTCGGCCTCCCGCATCCGTTAAGCCATGTCCCGACCCGATCCGACGTCCCGTTTAGAAGTTAGCTAAAACTGTCATTTTGACATAGATGGCGCCACTTTTTGACAGTTTTTTTGACAGATTCGGGTAGTACTCGGCCTCCCGCATCCGTTAAGCCATGTCCCGACCCGATCCGACGTCCCGTTTAGAAGTTAGCTAAAACTGTCATTTTGACATAGATGGCGCCACTTTTTGACAGTTTTTTTGACAGATTCGGGTAGTACTCGTCGAGACGCATCCGTTAAGCCATGTCCCGACCCGATCCGACGTCCCGTTTAGAAGTTAGCTAAAACTGTCATTTTGACATAGATGGCGCCACTTTTTGACAGTTTTTTTGACAGATTCGGGTAGTACTCGGCGAGACGCATCCGTTAAGCCATGTCCCGACCCGATCCGACGTCCCGTTTAGAAGTTAGCTAAAACTGTCAAAAACTTATAGATGGCGCCACTTTTTGACAGTTTTTTTGACAGATTCGGGTAGTACTCGTCGAGACGCATCCGTTAAGCCATGTCCCGACCCGATCCGACGTCCCGTTTAGAAGTTAGCTAAAACTGTCATTTTGACATAGATGGCGCCACTTTTTGACAGTTTTTTTGACAGATTCGGGTAGTACTCGGCGAGACGCATCCGTTAAGCCATGTCCCGACCCGATCCGACGTCCCGTTTAGAAGTTAGCTAAAACTGTCATTTTGACATAGATGGCGCCACTTTTTGACAGTTTTTTTGACAGATTCGGGTAGTACTCGGCCTCCCGCATCCGTTAAGCCATGTCCCGACCCGATCCGACGTCCCGTTTAGAAGTTAGCTAAAACTGTCATTTTGACATAGATGGCGCCACTTTTTGACAGTTTTTTTGACAGATTCGGGTAGTACTCGTCGAGACGCATCCGTTAAGCCATGTCCCGACCCGATCCGACGTCCCGTTTAGAAGTTAGCTAAAACTGTCATTTTGACATAGATGGCGCCACTTTTTGACAGTTTTTTTGACAGATTCGGGTAGTACTCGTCGAGACGCATCCGTTAAGCCATGTCCCGACCCGATCCGACGTCCCGTTTAGAAGTTAGCTAAAACTGTCATTTTGACATAGATGGCGCCACTTTTTGACAGTTTTTTTGACAGATTCGGGTAGTACTCGTCGAGACGCATCCGTTAAGCCATGTCCCGACCCGATCCGACGTCCCGTTTAGAAGTTAGCTAAAACTGTCATTTTGACATAGATGGCGCCACTTTTTGACAGTTTTTTTGACAGATTCGGGTAGTACTCGTCGAGACGCATCCGTTAAGCCATGTCCCAACCCGATCCGACGTCCCGTTTAGAAGTTAGCTAAAACTGTCATTTTGACATAGATGGCGCCACTTTTTGACAGTTTTTTGACAGATTCGGGTAGTACTCGTCCAGACGCATCCGTTAAGCCATGTCCCGACCCGATCCGACGTCCCGTTTAGAAGTTAGCTAAAACTGTCAAAAACTCATAGATGGCGCCACTTTTTGACAGTTTTTTTGACAGATTCGGGTAGTACTCGGCCTCCCGCATCCGTTAAGCCATGTCCCGACCCGATCCGACGTCCCGTTTAGAAGTTAGCTAAAACTGTCATTTTGACATAGATGGCGCCACTTTTTGACAGTTTTTTTAACAGATTCGGGTAGTACTCGTCGAGACGCATCCGTTAAGCCATGTCCCGACCCGATCCGACGTCCCGTTTAGAAGTTAGCTAAAACTGTCAAAAACTCATAGATGGCGCCACTTTTTGACAGTTTTTTTGACAGATTCGGGTAGTACTCGGCCTCCCGCATCCGTTAAGCCATGTCCCGACCCGATCCGACGGCCCGTTTAGAAGTTAGCTAAAACTGTCATTTTGACATAGATGGCGCCACTTTTTGACAGTTTTTTTGACAGATTCGGGTAGTACTCGTCGAGACGCATCCGTTAAGCCATGTCCCGACCCGATCCGACGTCCCGTTTAGAAGTTAGCTAAAACTGTCAAAAACTCATAGATGGCGCCACTTTTTGACAGTTTTTTTGACAGATTCGGGTAGTACTCGGCCTCCCGCATCCGTTAAGCCATGCACCGACCCGATCCGACGTCCCGTTTAGAAGTTAGCTAAAACTGTCATTTTGACATAGATGGCGCCACTTTTTGACAGTTTTTTTGACAGATTCGGGTAGTACTCGTCGAGACGCATCCGTTAAGCCATGTCCCGACCCGATCCGACGTCCCGTTTAGAAGTTAGCTAAAACTGTCAAAAACTCATAGATGGCGCCACTTTTTGACAGTTATTTTGACAGATTCGGGTAGTACTCGGCCTCCCGCATCCGTTAAGCCATGTCCCGACCCGATCCGACGGCCCGTTTAGAAGTTTTTGACAGTTTTTTTGACAGATTCGGGTAGTACTCGTCGAGACGCATCCGTTAAGCCATGTCCCGACCCGATCCGACGTCCCGTTTAGAAGTTAGCTAAAACTGTCAAAAACTCATAGATGGCGCCACTTTTTGACAGTTTTTTTGACAGATTCGGGTAGTACTCGGCCTCCCGCATCCGTTAAGCCATGTCCCGACCCGATCCGACGTCCCGTTTAGAAGTTAGCTAAAACTGTCATTTTGACATAGATGGCGCCACTTTTTGACAGTTTTTTTGACAGATTCGGGTAGTACTCGGCCTCCCGCATCCGTTAAGCCATGTCCCGACCCGATCCGACGGCCCGTTTAGAAGTTAGCTAAAACTGTCATTTTGACATAGATGGCGCCACTTTTTGACAGTTTTTTTGACAGATTCGGGTAGTACTCGTCGAGACGCATCCGTTAAGCCATGTCCCGACCCGATCCGACGTCCCGTTTAGAAGTTAGCTAAAACTGTCAAAAACTCATAGATGGCGCCACTTTTTGACAGTTTTTTTGACAGATTCGGGTAGTACTCGGCCTCCCGCATCCGTTAAGCCATGCACCGACCCGATCCGACGTCCCGTTTAGAAGTTAGCTAAAACTGTCATTTTGACATAGATGGCGCCACTTTTTGACAGTTTTTTTGACAGATTCGGGTAGTACTCGTCGAGACGCATCCGTTAAGCCATGTCCCGACCCGATCCGACGTCCCGTTTAGAAGTTAGCTAAAACTGTCAAAAACTCATAGATGGCGCCACTTTTTGACAGTTTTTTTGACAGATTCGGGTAGTACTCGGCCTCCCGCATCCGTTAAGCCATGTCCCGACCCGATCCGACGTCCCGTTTAGAAGTTAGCTAAAACTGTCATTTTGACATAGATGGCGCCACTTTTTGACAGTTTTTTTGACAGATTCGGGTAGTACTCGTCGAGACGCATCCGTTAAGCCATGTCCCGACCCGATCCGACGTCCCGTTTAGAAGTTAGCTAAAACTGTCAAAAACTTATAGATGGCGCCACTTTTTGACAGTTTTTTTGACAGATTCGGGTAGTACTCGGCCTCCCGCATCCGTTAAGCCATGTCCCGACCCGATCCGACGTCCCGTTTAGAAGTTAGCTAAAACTGTCATTTTGACATAGATGGCGCCACTTTTTGACAGTTTTTTTGACAGATTCGGGTAGTACTCGGCGAGACGCATCCGTTAAGCCATGTCCCGACCCGATCCGACGTCCCGTTTAGAAGTTAGCTAAAACTGTCAAAAACTTATAGATGGCGCCACTTTTTGACAGTTTTTTTGACAGATTCGGGTAGTACTCGTCGAGACGCATCCGTTAAGCCATGTCCCGACCCGATCCGACGTCCCGTTTAGAAGTTAGCTAAAACTGTCATTTTGACATAGATGGCGCCACTTTTTGACAGTTTTTTTGACAGATTCGGGTAGTACTCGGCGAGACGCATCCGTTAAGCCATGTCCCGACCCGATCCGACGTCCCGTTTAGAAGTTAGCTAAAACTGTCATTTTGACATAGATGGCGCCACTTTTTGACAGTTTTTTTGACAGATTCGGGTAGTACTCGGCCTCCCGCATCCGTTAAGCCATGTCCCGACCCGATCCGACGTCCCGTTTAGAAGTTAGCTAAAACTGTCATTTTGACATAGATGGCGCCACTTTTTGACAGTTTTTTTGACAGATTCGGGTAGTACTCGTCGAGACGCATCCGTTAAGCCATGTCCCGACCCGATCCGACGTCCCGTTTAGAAGTTAGCTAAAACTGTCATTTTGACATAGATGGCGCCACTTTTTGACAGTTTTTTTGACAGATTCGGGTAGTACTCGTCGAGACGCATCCGTTAAGCCATGTCCCGACCCGATCCGACGTCCCGTTTAGAAGTTAGCTAAAACTGTCATTTTGACATAGATGGCGCCACTTTTTGACAGTTTTTTTGACAGATTCGGGTAGTACTCGTCGAGACGCATCCGTTAAGCCATGTCCCGACCCGATCCGACGTCCCGTTTAGAAGTTAGCTAAAACTGTCATTTTGACATAGATGGCGCCACTTTTTGACAGTTTTTTTGACAGATTCGGGTAGTACTCGTCGAGACGCATCCGTTAAGCCATGTCCCAACCCGATCCGACGTCCCGTTTAGAAGTTAGCTAAAACTGTCATTTTGACATAGATGGCGCCACTTTTTGACAGTTTTTTGACAGATTCGGGTAGTACTCGTCCAGACGCATCCGTTAAGCCATGTCCCGACCCGATCCGACGTCCCGTTTAGAAGTTAGCTAAAACTGTCAAAAACTCATAGATGGCGCCACTTTTTGACAGTTTTTTTGACAGATTCGGGTAGTACTCGGCCTCCCGCATCCGTTAAGCCATGTCCCGACCCGATCCGACGTCCCGTTTAGAAGTTAGCTAAAACTGTCATTTTGACATAGATGGCGCCACTTTTTGACAGTTTTTTTAACAGATTCGGGTAGTACTCGTCGAGACGCATCCGTTAAGCCATGTCCCGACCCGATCCGACGTCCCGTTTAGAAGTTAGCTAAAACTGTCAAAAACTCATAGATGGCGCCACTTTTTGACAGTTTTTTTGACAGATTCGGGTAGTACTCGGCCTCCCGCATCCGTTAAGCCATGTCCCGACCCGATCCGACGGCCCGTTTAGAAGTTAGCTAAAACTGTCATTTTGACATAGATGGCGCCACTTTTTGACAGTTTTTTTGACAGATTCGGGTAGTACTCGTCGAGACGCATCCGTTAAGCCATGTCCCGACCCGATCCGACGTCCCGTTTAGAAGTTAGCTAAAACTGTCAAAAACTCATAGATGGCGCCACTTTTTGACAGTTTTTTTGACAGATTCGGGTAGTACTCGGCCTCCCGCATCCGTTAAGCCATGCACCGACCCGATCCGACGTCCCGTTTAGAAGTTAGCTAAAACTGTCATTTTGACATAGATGGCGCCACTTTTTGACAGTTTTTTTGACAGATTCGGGTAGTACTCGTCGAGACGCATCCGTTAAGCCATGTCCCGACCCGATCCGACGTCCCGTTTAGAAGTTAGCTAAAACTGTCAAAAACTCATAGATGGCGCCACTTTTTGACAGTTATTTTGACAGATTCGGGTAGTACTCGGCCTCCCGCATCCGTTAAGCCATGTCCCGACCCGATCCGACGGCCCGTTTAGAAGTTTTTGACAGTTTTTTTGACAGATTCGGGTAGTACTCGTCGAGACGCATCCGTTAAGCCATGTCCCGACCCGATCCGACGTCCCGTTTAGAAGTTAGCTAAAACTGTCAAAAACTCATAGATGGCGCCACTTTTTGACAGTTTTTTTGACAGATTCGGGTAGTACTCGGCCTCCCGCATCCGTTAAGCCATGTCCCGACCCGATCCGACGTCCCGTTTAGAAGTTAGCTAAAACTGTCATTTTGACATAGATGGCGCCACTTTTTGACAGTTTTTTTGACAGATTCGGGTAGTACTCGGCCTCCCGCATCCGTTAAGCCATGTCCCGACCCGATCCGACGGCCCGTTTAGAAGTTAGCTAAAACTGTCATTTTGACATAGATGGCGCCACTTTTTGACAGTTTTTTTGACAGATTCGGGTAGTACTCGTCGAGACGCATCCGTTAAGCCATGTCCCGACCCGATCCGACGTCCCGTTTAGAAGTTAGCTAAAACTGTCAAAAACTCATAGATGGCGCCACTTTTTGACAGTTTTTTTGACAGATTCGGGTAGTACTCGGCCTCCCGCATCCGTTAAGCCATGCACCGACCCGATCCGACGTCCCGTTTAGAAGTTAGCTAAAACTGTCATTTTGACATAGATGGCGCCACTTTTTGACAGTTTTTTTGACAGATTCGGGTAGTACTCGTCGAGACGCATCCGTTAAGCCATGTCCCGACCCGATCCGACGTCCCGTTTAGAAGTTAGCTAAAACTGTCAAAAACTCATAGATGGCGCCACTTTTTGACAGTTTTTTTGACAGATTCGGGTAGTACTCGGCCTCCCGCATCCGTTAAGCCATGTCCCGACCCGATCCGACGTCCCGTTTAGAAGTTAGCTAAAACTGTCATTTTGACATAGATGGCGCCACTTTTTGACAGTTTTTTTGACAGATTCGGGTAGTACTCGTCGAGACGCATCCGTTAAGCCATGTCCCGACCCGATCCGACGTCCCGTTTAGAAGTTAGCTAAAACTGTCATTTTGACATAGATGGCGCCACTTTTTGACAGTTTTTTTGACAGATTCGGGTAGTACTCGTCGAGACGCATCCGTTAAGCCATGTCCCGACCCGATCCGACGTCCCGTTTAGAAGTTAGCTAAAACTGTCATTTTGACATAGATGGCGCCACTTTTTGACAGTTTTTTTGACAGATTCGGGTAGTACTCGTCGAGACGCATCCGTTAAGCCATGTCCCGACCCGATCCGACGTCCCGTTTAGAAGTTAGCTAAAACTGTCATTTTGACATAGATGGCGCCACTTTTTGACAGTTTTTTTGACAGATTCGGGTAGTACTCGTCGAGACGCATCCGTTAAGCCATGTCCCGACCCGATCCGACGTCCCGTTTAGAAGTTAGCTAAAACTGTCATTTTGACATAGATGGCGCCACTTTTTGACAGTTTTTTTGACAGATTCGGGTAGTACTCGGCGAGACGCATCCGTTAAGCCATGTCCCGACCCGATCCGACGTCCCGTTTAGAAGTTAGCTAAAACTGTCATTTTGACATAGATGGCGCCACTTTTTGACAGTTTTTTTGACAGATTCGGGTAGTACTCGGCGAGACGCATCCGTTAAGCCATGTCCCGACCCGATCCGACGTCCCGTTTAGAAGTTAGCTAAAACTGTCAAAAACTTATAGATGGCGCCACTTTTTGACAGTTTTTTTGACAGATTCGGGTAGTACTCGTCGAGACGCATCCGTTAAGCCATGTCCCGACCCGATCCGACGTCCCGTTTAGAAGTTAGCTAAAACTGTCATTTTGACATAGATGGCGCCACTTTTTGACAGTTTTTTTGACAGATTCGGGTAGTACTCGTCGAGACGCATCCGTTAAGCCATGTCCCGACCCGATCCGACGTCCCGTTTAGAAGTTAGCTAAAACTGTCAAAAACTTATAGATGGCGCCACTTTTTGACAGTTTTTTTGACAGATTCGGGTAGTACTCGGCCTCCCGCATCCGTTAAGCCATGTCCCGACCCGATCCGACGTCCCGTTTAGAAGTTAGCTAAAACTGTCATTTTGACATAGATGGCGCCACTTTTTGACAGTTTTTTTGACAGATTCGGGTAGTACTCGGCCTCCCGCATCCGTTAAGCCATGTCCCGACCCGATCCGACGTCCCGTTTAGAAGTTAGCTAAAACTGTCATTTTGACATAGATGGCGCCACTTTTTGACAGTTTTTTTGACAGATTCGGGTAGTACTCGTCGAGACGCATCCGTTAAGCCATGTCCCGACCCGATCCGACGTCCCGTTTAGAAGTTAGCTAAAACTGTCATTTTGACATAGATGGCGCCACTTTTTGACAGTTTTTTTGACAGATTCGGGTAGTACTCGGCGAGACGCATCCGTTAAGCCATGTCCCGACCCGATCCGACGTCCCGTTTAGAAGTTAGCTAAAACTGTCAAAAACTTATAGATGGCGCCACTTTTTGACAGTTTTTTTGACAGATTCGGGTAGTACTCGTCGAGACGCATCCGTTAAGCCATGTCCCGACCCGATCCGACGTCCCGTTTAGAAGTTAGCTAAAACTGTCATTTTGACATAGATGGCGCCACTTTTTGACAGTTTTTTTGACAGATTCGGGTAGTACTCGGCGAGACGCATCCGTTAAGCCATGTCCCGACCCGATCCGACGTCCCGTTTAGAAGTTAGCTAAAACTGTCATTTTGACATAGATGGCGCCACTTTTTGACAGTTTTTTTGACAGATTCGGGTAGTACTCGGCCTCCCGCATCCGTTAAGCCATGTCCCGACCCGATCCGACGTCCCGTTTAGAAGTTAGCTAAAACTGTCATTTTGACATAGATGGCGCCACTTTTTGACAGTTTTTTTGACAGATTCGGGTAGTACTCGTCGAGACGCATCCGTTAAGCCATGTCCCGACCCGATCCGACGTCCCGTTTAGAAGTTAGCTAAAACTGTCATTTTGACATAGATGGCGCCACTTTTTGACAGTTTTTTTGACAGATTCGGGTAGTACTCGTCGAGACGCATCCGTTAAGCCATGTCCCGACCCGATCCGACGTCCCGTTTAGAAGTTAGCTAAAACTGTCATTTTGACATAGATGGCGCCACTTTTTGACAGTTTTTTTGACAGATTCGGGTAGTACTCGTCGAGACGCATCCGTTAAGCCATGTCCCGACCCGATCCGACGTCCCGTTTAGAAGTTAGCTAAAACTGTCATTTTGACATAGATGGCGCCACTTTTTGACAGTTTTTTTGACAGATTCGGGTAGTACTCGTCGAGACGCATCCGTTAAGCCATGTCCCAACCCGATCCGACGTCCCGTTTAGAAGTTAGCTAAAACTGTCATTTTGACATAGATGGCGCCACTTTTTGACAGTTTTTTGACAGATTCGGGTAGTACTCGTCCAGACGCATCCGTTAAGCCATGTCCCGACCCGATCCGACGTCCCGTTTAGAAGTTAGCTAAAACTGTCAAAAACTCATAGATGGCGCCACTTTTTGACAGTTTTTTTGACAGATTCGGGTAGTACTCGGCCTCCCGCATCCGTTAAGCCATGTCCCGACCCGATCCGACGTCCCGTTTAGAAGTTAGCTAAAACTGTCATTTTGACATAGATGGCGCCACTTTTTGACAGTTTTTTTAACAGATTCGGGTAGTACTCGTCGAGACGCATCCGTTAAGCCATGTCCCGACCCGATCCGACGTCCCGTTTAGAAGTTAGCTAAAACTGTCAAAAACTCATAGATGGCGCCACTTTTTGACAGTTTTTTTGACAGATTCGGGTAGTACTCGGCCTCCCGCATCCGTTAAGCCATGTCCCGACCCGATCCGACGGCCCGTTTAGAAGTTAGCTAAAACTGTCATTTTGACATAGATGGCGCCACTTTTTGACAGTTTTTTTGACAGATTCGGGTAGTACTCGTCGAGACGCATCCGTTAAGCCATGTCCCGACCCGATCCGACGTCCCGTTTAGAAGTTAGCTAAAACTGTCAAAAACTCATAGATGGCGCCACTTTTTGACAGTTTTTTTGACAGATTCGGGTAGTACTCATCGAGACGCATCCGTTAAGCCATGCACCGACCCGATCCGACGTCCCGTTTAGAAGTTAGCTAAAACTGTCATTTTGACATAGATGGCGCCACTTTTTGACAGTTTTTTTGACAGATTCGGGTAGTACTCGTCGAGACGCATCCGTTAAGCCATGTCCCGACCCGATCCGACGTCCCGTTTAGAAGTTAGCTAAAACTGTCAAAAACTCATAGATGGCGCCACTTTTTGACAGTTATTTTGACAGATTCGGGTAGTACTCGGCCTCCCGCATCCGTTAAGCCATGTCCCGACCCGATCCGACGGCCCGTTTAGAAGTTTTTGACAGTTTTTTTGACAGATTCGGGTAGTACTCGTCGAGACGCATCCGTTAAGCCATGTCCCGACCCGATCCGACGTCCCGTTTAGAAGTTAGCTAAAACTGTCAAAAACTCATAGATGGCGCCACTTTTTGACAGTTTTTTTGACAGATTCGGGTAGTACTCGGCCTCCCGCATCCGTTAAGCCATGTCCCGACCCGATCCGACGTCCCGTTTAGAAGTTAGCTAAAACTGTCATTTTGACATAGATGGCGCCACTTTTTGACAGTTTTTTTGACAGATTCGGGTAGTACTCGGCCTCCCGCATCCGTTAAGCCATGTCCCGACCCGATCCGACGGCCCGTTTAGAAGTTAGCTAAAACTGTCATTTTGACATAGATGGCGCCACTTTTTGACAGTTTTTTTGACAGATTCGGGTAGTACTCGTCGAGACGCATCCGTTAAGCCATGTCCCGACCCGATCCGACGTCCCGTTTAGAAGTTAGCTAAAACTGTCAAAAACTCATAGATGGCGCCACTTTTTGACAGTTTTTTTGACAGATTCGGGTAGTACTCGGCCTCCCGCATCCGTTAAGCCATGCACCGACCCGATCCGACGTCCCGTTTAGAAGTTAGCTAAAACTGTCATTTTGACATAGATGGCGCCACTTTTTGACAGTTTTTTTGACAGATTCGGGTAGTACTCGTCGAGACGCATCCGTTAAGCCATGTCCCGACCCGATCCGACGTCCCGTTTAGAAGTTAGCTAAAACTGTCAAAAACTCATAGATGGCGCCACTTTTTGACAGTTTTTTTGACAGATTCGGGTAGTACTCGGCCTCCCGCATCCGTTAAGCCATGTCCCGACCCGATCCGACGTCCCGTTTAGAAGTTAGCTAAAACTGTCATTTTGACATAGATGGCGCCACTTTTTGACAGTTTTTTTGACAGATTCGGGTAGTACTCGTCGAGACGCATCCGTTAAGCCATGTCCCGACCCGATCCGACGTCCCGTTTAGAAGTTAGCTAAAACTGTCAAAAACTTATAGATGGCGCCACTTTTTGACAGTTTTTTTGACAGATTCGGGTAGTACTCGGCCTCCCGCATCCGTTAAGCCATGTCCCGACCCGATCCGACGTCCCGTTTAGAAGTTAGCTAAAACTGTCATTTTGACATAGATGGCGCCACTTTTTGACAGTTTTTTTGACAGATTCGGGTAGTACTCGGCGAGACGCATCCGTTAAGCCATGTCCCGACCCGATCCGACGTCCCGTTTAGAAGTTAGCTAAAACTGTCAAAAACTTATAGATGGCGCCACTTTTTGACAGTTTTTTTGACAGATTCGGGTAGTACTCGTCGAGACGCATCCGTTAAGCCATGTCCCGACCCGATCCGACGTCCCGTTTAGAAGTTAGCTAAAACTGTCATTTTGACATAGATGGCGCCACTTTTTGACAGTTTTTTTGACAGATTCGGGTAGTACTCGGCGAGACGCATCCGTTAAGCCATGTCCCGACCCGATCCGACGTCCCGTTTAGAAGTTAGCTAAAACTGTCATTTTGACATAGATGGCGCCACTTTTTGACAGTTTTTTTGACAGATTCGGGTAGTACTCGGCCTCCCGCATCCGTTAAGCCATGTCCCGACCCGATCCGACGTCCCGTTTAGAAGTTAGCTAAAACTGTCATTTTGACATAGATGGCGCCACTTTTTGACAGTTTTTTTGACAGATTCGGGTAGTACTCGTCGAGACGCATCCGTTAAGCCATGTCCCGACCCGATCCGACGTCCCGTTTAGAAGTTAGCTAAAACTGTCATTTTGACATAGATGGCGCCACTTTTTGACAGTTTTTTTGACAGATTCGGGTAGTACTCGTCGAGACGCATCCGTTAAGCCATGTCCCGACCCGATCCGACGTCCCGTTTAGAAGTTAGCTAAAACTGTCATTTTGACATAGATGGCGCCACTTTTTGACAGTTTTTTTGACAGATTCGGGTAGTACTCGTCGAGACGCATCCGTTAAGCCATGTCCCGACCCGATCCGACGTCCCGTTTAGAAGTTAGCTAAAACTGTCATTTTGACATAGATGGCGCCACTTTTTGACAGTTTTTTTGACAGATTCGGGTAGTACTCGTCGAGACGCATCCGTTAAGCCATGTCCCAACCCGATCCGACGTCCCGTTTAGAAGTTAGCTAAAACTGTCATTTTGACATAGATGGCGCCACTTTTTGACAGTTTTTTGACAGATTCGGGTAGTACTCGTCCAGACGCATCCGTTAAGCCATGTCCCGACCCGATCCGACGTCCCGTTTAGAAGTTAGCTAAAACTGTCAAAAACTCATAGATGGCGCCACTTTTTGACAGTTTTTTTGACAGATTCGGGTAGTACTCGGCCTCCCGCATCCGTTAAGCCATGTCCCGACCCGATCCGACGTCCCGTTTAGAAGTTAGCTAAAACTGTCATTTTGACATAGATGGCGCCACTTTTTGACAGTTTTTTTAACAGATTCGGGTAGTACTCGTCGAGACGCATCCGTTAAGCCATGTCCCGACCCGATCCGACGTCCCGTTTAGAAGTTAGCTAAAACTGTCAAAAACTCATAGATGGCGCCACTTTTTGACAGTTTTTTTGACAGATTCGGGTAGTACTCGGCCTCCCGCATCCGTTAAGCCATGTCCCGACCCGATCCGACGGCCCGTTTAGAAGTTAGCTAAAACTGTCATTTTGACATAGATGGCGCCACTTTTTGACAGTTTTTTTGACAGATTCGGGTAGTACTCGTCGAGACGCATCCGTTAAGCCATGTCCCGACCCGATCCGACGTCCCGTTTAGAAGTTAGCTAAAACTGTCAAAAACTCATAGATGGCGCCACTTTTTGACAGTTTTTTTGACAGATTCGGGTAGTACTCGGCCTCCCGCATCCGTTAAGCCATGCACCGACCCGATCCGACGTCCCGTTTAGAAGTTAGCTAAAACTGTCATTTTGACATAGATGGCGCCACTTTTTGACAGTTTTTTTGACAGATTCGGGTAGTACTCGTCGAGACGCATCCGTTAAGCCATGTCCCGACCCGATCCGACGTCCCGTTTAGAAGTTAGCTAAAACTGTCAAAAACTCATAGATGGCGCCACTTTTTGACAGTTATTTTGACAGATTCGGGTAGTACTCGGCCTCCCGCATCCGTTAAGCCATGTCCCGACCCGATCCGACGGCCCGTTTAGAAGTTTTTGACAGTTTTTTTGACAGATTCGGGTAGTACTCGTCGAGACGCATCCGTTAAGCCATGTCCCGACCCGATCCGACGTCCCGTTTAGAAGTTAGCTAAAACTGTCAAAAACTCATAGATGGCGCCACTTTTTGACAGTTTTTTTGACAGATTCGGGTAGTACTCGGCCTCCCGCATCCGTTAAGCCATGTCCCGACCCGATCCGACGTCCCGTTTAGAAGTTAGCTAAAACTGTCATTTTGACATAGATGGCGCCACTTTTTGACAGTTTTTTTGACAGATTCGGGTAGTACTCGGCCTCCCGCATCCGTTAAGCCATGTCCCGACCCGATCCGACGGCCCGTTTAGAAGTTAGCTAAAACTGTCATTTTGACATAGATGGCGCCACTTTTTGACAGTTTTTTTGACAGATTCGGGTAGTACTCGTCGAGACGCATCCGTTAAGCCATGTCCCGACCCGATCCGACGTCCCGTTTAGAAGTTAGCTAAAACTGTCAAAAACTCATAGATGGCGCCACTTTTTGACAGTTTTTTTGACAGATTCGGGTAGTACTCGGCCTCCCGCATCCGTTAAGCCATGCACCGACCCGATCCGACGTCCCGTTTAGAAGTTAGCTAAAACTGTCATTTTGACATAGATGGCGCCACTTTTTGACAGTTTTTTTGACAGATTCGGGTAGTACTCGTCGAGACGCATCCGTTAAGCCATGTCCCGACCCGATCCGACGTCCCGTTTAGAAGTTAGCTAAAACTGTCAAAAACTCATAGATGGCGCCACTTTTTGACAGTTTTTTTGACAGATTCGGGTAGTACTCGGCCTCCCGCATCCGTTAAGCCATGTCCCGACCCGATCCGACGTCCCGTTTAGAAGTTAGCTAAAACTGTCATTTTGACATAGATGGCGCCACTTTTTGACAGTTTTTTTGACAGATTCGGGTAGTACTCGTCGAGACGCATCCGTTAAGCCATGTCCCGACCCGATCCGACGTCCCGTTTAGAAGTTAGCTAAAACTGTCAAAAACTTATAGATGGCGCCACTTTTTGACAGTTTTTTTGACAGATTCGGGTAGTACTCGGCCTCCCGCATCCGTTAAGCCATGTCCCGACCCGATCCGACGTCCCGTTTAGAAGTTAGCTAAAACTGTCATTTTGACATAGATGGCGCCACTTTTTGACAGTTTTTTTGACAGATTCGGGTAGTACTCGTCGAGACGCATCCGTTAAGCCATGTCCCGACCCGATCCGACGTCCCGTTTAGAAGTTAGCTAAAACTGTCAAAAACTTATAGATGGCGCCACTTTTTGACAGTTTTTTTGACAGATTCGGGTAGTACTCGGCCTCCCGCATCCGTTAAGCCATGTCCCGACCCGATCCGACGTCCCGTTTAGAAGTTAGCTAAAACTGTCATTTTGACATAGATGGCGCCACTTTTTGACAGTTTTTTTGACAGATTCGGGTAGTACTCGGCCTCCCGCATCCGTTAAGCCATGTCCCGACCCGATCCGACGTCCCGTTTAGAAGTTAGCTAAAACTGTCATTTTGACATAGATGGCGCCACTTTTTGACAGTTTTTTTGACAGATTCGGGTAGTACTCGTCGAGACGCATCCGTTAAGCCATGTCCCGACCCGATCCGACGTCCCGTTTAGAAGTTAGCTAAAACTGTCATTTTGACATAGATGGCGCCACTTTTTGACAGTTTTTTTGACAGATTCGGGTAGTACTCGGCGAGACGCATCCGTTAAGCCATGTCCCGACCCGATCCGACGTCCCGTTTAGAAGTTAGCTAAAACTGTCAAAAACTTATAGATGGCGCCACTTTTTGACAGTTTTTTTGACAGATTCGGGTAGTACTCGTCGAGACGCATCCGTTAAGCCATGTCCCGACCCGATCCGACGTCCCGTTTAGAAGTTAGCTAAAACTGTCATTTTGACATAGATGGCGCCACTTTTTGACAGTTTTTTTGACAGATTCGGGTAGTACTCGTCGAGACGCATCCGTTAAGCCATGTCCCGACCCGATCCGACGTCCCGTTTAGAAGTTAGCTAAAACTGTCAAAAACTCATAGATGGCGCCACTTTTTGACAGTTATTTTGACAGATTCGGGTAGTACTCGGCCTCCCGCATCCGTTAAGCCATGTCCCGACCCGATCCGACGGCCCGTTTAGAAGTTTTTGACAGTTTTTTTGACAGATTCGGGTAGTACTCGTCGAGACGCATCCGTTAAGCCATGTCCCGACCCGATCCGACGTCCCGTTTAGAAGTTAGCTAAAACTGTCAAAAACTCATAGATGGCGCCACTTTTTGACAGTTTTTTTGACAGATTCGGGTAGTACTCGGCCTCCCGCATCCGTTAAGCCATGTCCCGACCCGATCCGACGTCCCGTTTAGAAGTTAGCTAAAACTGTCATTTTGACATAGATGGCGCCACTTTTTGACAGTTTTTTTGACAGATTCGGGTAGTACTCGGCCTCCCGCATCCGTTAAGCCATGTCCCGACCCGATCCGACGGCCCGTTTAGAAGTTAGCTAAAACTGTCATTTTGACATAGATGGCGCCACTTTTTGACAGTTTTTTTGACAGATTCGGGTAGTACTCGTCGAGACGCATCCGTTAAGCCATGTCCCGACCCGATCCGACGTCCCGTTTAGAAGTTAGCTAAAACTGTCAAAAACTCATAGATGGCGCCACTTTTTGACAGTTTTTTTGACAGATTCGGGTAGTACTCGGCCTCCCGCATCCGTTAAGCCATGCACCGACCCGATCCGACGTCCCGTTTAGAAGTTAGCTAAAACTGTCATTTTGACATAGATGGCGCCACTTTTTGACAGTTTTTTTGACAGATTCGGGTAGTACTCGTCGAGACGCATCCGTTAAGCCATGTCCCGACCCGATCCGACGTCCCGTTTAGAAGTTAGCTAAAACTGTCAAAAACTCATAGATGGCGCCACTTTTTGACAGTTTTTTTGACAGATTCGGGTAGTACTCGGCCTCCCGCATCCGTTAAGCCATGTCCCGACCCGATCCGACGTCCCGTTTAGAAGTTAGCTAAAACTGTCATTTTGACATAGATGGCGCCACTTTTTGACAGTTTTTTTGACAGATTCGGGTAGTACTCGTCGAGACGCATCCGTTAAGCCATGTCCCGACCCGATCCGACGTCCCGTTTAGAAGTTAGCTAAAACTGTCAAAAACTTATAGATGGCGCCACTTTTTGACAGTTTTTTTGACAGATTCGGGTAGTACTCGGCCTCCCGCATCCGTTAAGCCATGTCCCGACCCGATCCGACGTCCCGTTTAGAAGTTAGCTAAAACTGTCATTTTGACATAGATGGCGCCACTTTTTGACAGTTTTTTTGACAGATTCGGGTAGTACTCGTCGAGACGCATCCGTTAAGCCATGTCCCGACCCGATCCGACGTCCCGTTTAGAAGTTAGCTAAAACTGTCAAAAACTTATAGATGGCGCCACTTTTTGACAGTTTTTTTGACAGATTCGGGTAGTACTCGGCCTCCCGCATCCGTTAAGCCATGTCCCGACCCGATCCGACGTCCCGTTTAGAAGTTAGCTAAAACTGTCATTTTGACATAGATGGCGCCACTTTTTGACAGTTTTTTTGACAGATTCGGGTAGTACTCGGCCTCCCGCATCCGTTAAGCCATGTCCCGACCCGATCCGACGTCCCGTTTAGAAGTTAGCTAAAACTGTCATTTTGACATAGATGGCGCCACTTTTTGACAGTTTTTTTGACAGATTCGGGTAGTACTCGTCGAGACGCATCCGTTAAGCCATGTCCCGACCCGATCCGACGTCCCGTTTAGAAGTTAGCTAAAACTGTCATTTTGACATAGATGGCGCCACTTTTTGACAGTTTTTTTGACAGATTCGGGTAGTACTCGGCGAGACGCATCCGTTAAGCCATGTCCCGACCCGATCCGACGTCCCGTTTAGAAGTTAGCTAAAACTGTCAAAAACTTATAGATGGCGCCACTTTTTGACAGTTTTTTTGACAGATTCGGGTAGTACTCGTCGAGACGCATCCGTTAAGCCATGTCCCGACCCGATCCGACGTCCCGTTTAGAAGTTAGCTAAAACTGTCATTTTGACATAGATGGCGCCACTTTTTGACAGTTTTTTTGACAGATTCGGGTAGTACTCGGCGAGACGCATCCGTTAAGCCATGTCCCGACCCGATCCGACGTCCCGTTTAGAAGTTAGCTAAAACTGTCAAAAACTTATAGATGGCGCCACTTTTTGACAGTTTTTTTGACAGATTCGGGTAGTACTCGTCGAGACGCATCCGTTAAGCCATGTCCCGACCCGATCCGACGTCCCGTTTAGAAGTTAGCTAAAACTGTCATTTTGACATAGATGGCGCCACTTTTTGACAGTTTTTTTGACAGATTCGGGTAGTACTCGTCGAGACGCATCCGTTAAGCCATGTCCCGACCCGATCCGACGTCCCGTTTAGAAGTTAGCTAAAACTGTCATTTTGACATAGATGGCGCCACTTTTTGACAGTTTTTTTGACAGATTCGGGTAGTACTCGTCGAGACGCATCCGTTAAGCCATGTCCCGACCCGATCCGACGTCCCGTTTAGAAGTTAGCTAAAACTGTCATTTTGACATAGATGGCGCCACTTTTTGACAGTTTTTTTGACAGATTCGGGTAGTACTCGTCGAGACGCATCCGTTAAGCCATGTCCCGACCCGATCCGACGTCCCGTTTAGAAGTTAGCTAAAACTGTCATTTTGACATAGATGGCGCCACTTTTTGACAGTTTTTTTGACAGATTCGGGTAGTACTCGGCGAGACGCATCCGTTAAGCCATGTCCCGACCCGATCCGACGTCCCGTTTAGAAGTTAGCTAAAACTGTCAAAAACTTATAGATGGCGCCACTTTTTGACAGTTTTTTTGACAGATTCGGGTAGTACTCGGCCTCCCGCATCCGTTAAGCCATGTCCCGACCCGATCCGACGTCCCGTTTAGAAGTTAGCTAAAACTGTCATTTTGACATAGATGGCGCCACTTTTTGACAGTTTTTTTGACAGATTCGGGTAGTACTCGTCGAGACGCATCCGTTAAGCCATGTCCCGACCCGATCCGACGTCCCGTTTAGAAGTTAGCTAAAACTGTCATTTTGACATAGATGGCGCCACTTTTTGACAGTTTTTTTGACAGATTCGGGTAGTACTCGTCGAGACGCATCCGTTAAGCCATGTCCCGACCCGATCCGACGTCCCGTTTAGAAGTTAGCTAAAACTGTCATTTTGACATAGATGGCGCCACTTTTTGACAGTTTTTTTGACAGATTCGGGTAGTACTCGTCGAGACGCATCCGTTAAGCCATGTCCCAACCCGATCCGACGTCCCGTTTAGAAGTTAGCTAAAACTGTCAAAAACTCATAGATGGCGCCACATTTTTGACAGTTTTTTTGACAGATTCGGGTAGTACTCGGCCGCCCGCATCCGTTAAGCTATGTCCCGACCCGATCCGACGTCCCGTTTAGAAGTTAGCTAAAACTGTCATTTTGACATAGATGGCGCCACTTTTTGACAGTTTTTTTAACAGATTCGGGTAGTACTCGTCGAGACGCATCCGTTAAGCCATGTCCCGACCCGATCCGACGTCCCGTTTAGAAGTTAGCTAAAACTGTCAAAAACTCATAGATGGCGCCACTTTTTGACAGTTTTTTTGACAGATTCGGGTAGTACTCGGCCTCCCGCATCCGTTAAGCCATGTCCCGACCCGATCCGACGTCCCGTTTAGAAGTTAGCTAAAACTGTCAAAAACTCATAGATGGCGCCACTTTTTGACAGTTTTTTTGACAGATTCGGGTAGTACTCGGCCTCCCGCATCCGTTAAGCCATGTCCCGACCCGATCCGACGGCCCGTTTAGAAGTTAGCTAAAACTGTCATTTTGACATAGATGGCGCCACTTTTTGACAGTTTTTTTGACAGATTCGGGTAGTACTCGTCGAGACGCATCCGTTAAGCCATGTCCCGACCCGATCCGACGTCCCGTTTAGAAGTTAGCTAAAACTGTCAAAAACTCATAGATGGCGCCACTTTTTGACAGTTTTTTTGACAGATTCGGGTAGTACTCGGCCTCCCGCATCCGTTAAGCCATGTCCCGACCCGATCCGACGGCCCGTTTAGAAGTTAGCTAAAACTGTCATTTTGACATAGATGGCGCCACTTTTTGACAGTTTTTTTGACAGATTCGGGTAGTACTCGTCGAGACGCATCCGTTAAGCCATGTCCCGACCCGATCCGACGTCCCGTTTAGAAGTTAGCTAAAACTGTCAAAAACTCATAGATGGCGCCA
This sequence comes from Cantharis lateralis, assembly GCA_963170105.1. NCBI lineage: Eukaryota > Metazoa > Arthropoda > Insecta > Coleoptera > Cantharidae > Cantharis > Cantharis lateralis. Next base: position 155,314 of record OY720628.1, read on the forward strand.
CTTTTTGACAGTTTTTTTGACAGATTCGGGTAGTACTCGGCCTCCCGCATCCGTTAAGCCATGTCCCGACCCGATCCGACGTCCCGTTTAGAAGTTAGCTAAAACTGTCATTTTGACATAGATGGCGCCACTTTTTGACAGTTTTTTTGACAGATTCGGGTAGTACTCGTCGAGACGCATCCGTTAAGCCATGTCCCGACCCGATCCGACGTCCCGTTTAGAAGTTAGCTAAAACTGTCAAAAACTCATAGATGGCGCCACTTTTTGACAGTTTTTTTGACAGATTCGGGTAGTACTCGGCCTCCCGCATCCGTTAAGCCATGTCCCGACCCGATCCGACGTCCCGTTTAGAAGTTAGCTAAAACTGTCATTTTGACATAGATGGCGCCACTTTTTGACAGTTTTTTTGACAGATTCGGGTAGTACTCGTCGAGACGCATCCGTTAAGCCATGTCCCGACCCGATCCGACGTCCCGTTTAGAAGTTAGCTAAAACTGTCAAAAACTCATAGATGGCGCCACTTTTTGACAGTTTTTTTGACAGATTCGGGTAGTACTCGGCCTCCCGCATCCGTTAAGCCATGTCCCGACCCGATCCGACGTCCCGTTTAGAAGTTAGCTAAAACTGTCATTTTGACATAGATGGCGCCACTTTTTGACAGTTTTTTTGACAGATTCGGGTAGTACTCGTCGAGACGCATCCGTTAAGCCATGTCCCGACCCGATCCGACGTCCCGTTTAGAAGTTAGCTAAAACTGTCAAAAACTCATAGATGGCGCCACTTTTTGACAGTTTTTTTGACAGATTCGGGTAGTACTCGGCCTCCCGCATCCGTTAAGCCATGTCCCGACCCGATCCGACGTCCCGTTTAGAAGTTAGCTAAAACTGTCATTTTGACATAGATGGCGCCACTTTTTGACAGTTTTTTTGACAGATTCGGGTAGTACTCGTCGAGACGCATCCGTTAAGCCATGTCCCGACCCGATCCGACGTCCCGTTTAGAAGTTAGCTAAAACTGTCAAAAACTTATAGATGGCGCCACTTTTTGACAGTTTTTTTGACAGATTCGGGTAGTACTCGGCCTCCCGCATCCGTTAAGCCATGTCCCGACCCGATCCGACGTCCCGTTTAGAAGTTAGCTAAAACTGTCATTTTGACATAGATGGCGCCACTTTTTGACAGTTTTTTTGACAGATTCGGGTAGTACTCGGCCTCCCGCATCCGTTAAGCCATGTCCCGACCCGATCCGACGTCCCGTTTAGAAGTTAGCTAAAACTGTCATTTTGACATAGATGGCGCCACTTTTTGACAGTTTTTTTGACAGATTCGGGTAGTACTCGTCGAGACGCATCCGTTAAGCCATGTCCCGACCCGATCCGACGTCCCGTTTAGAAGTTAGCTAAAACTGTCATTTTGACATAGATGGCGCCACTTTTTGACAGTTTTTTTGACAGATTCGGGTAGTACTCGGCGAGACGCATCCGTTAAGCCATGTCCCGACCCGATCCGACGTCCCGTTTAGAAGTTAGCTAAAACTGTCAAAAACTTATAGATGGCGCCACTTTTTGACAGTTTTTTTGACAGATTCGGGTAGTACTCGGCCTCCCGCATCCGTTAAGCCATGTCCCGACCCGATCCGACGTCCCGTTTAGAAGTTAGCTAAAACTGTCATTTTGACATAGATGGCGCCACTTTTTGACAGTTTTTTTGACAGATTCGGGTAGTACTCGTCGAGACGCATCCGTTAAGCCATGTCCCGACCCGATCCGACGGCCCGTTTAGAAGTTAGCTAAAACTGTCATTTTGACATAGATGGCGCCACTTTTTGACAGTTTTTTTGACAGATTCGGGTAGTACTCGTCGAGACGCATCCGTTAAGCCATGTCCCAACCCGATCCGACGTCCCGTTTAGAAGTTAGCTAAAACTGTCATTTTGACATAGATGGCGCCACTTTTTGACAGTTTTTTGACAGATTCGGGTAGTACTCGTCCAGACGCATCCGTTAAGCCATGTCCCGACCCGATCCGACGTCCCGTTTAGAAGTTAGCTAAAACTGTCATTTTGACATAGATGGCGCCACTTTTTGACAGTTTTTTTGACAGATTCGGGTAGTACTCGTCGAGACGCATCCGTTAAGCCATGTCCCGACCCGATCCGACGTCCCGTTTAGAAGTTAGCTAAAACTGTCATTTTGACATAGATGGCGCCACTTTTTGACAGTTTTTTTGACAGATTCGGGTAGTACTCGTCGAGACGCATCCGTTAAGCCATGTCCCGACCCGATCCGACGTCCCGTTTAGAAGTTAGCTAAAACTGTCATTTTGACATAGATGGCGCCACTTTTTGACAGTTTTTTTGACAGATTCGGGTAGTACTCGGCCTCCCGCATCCGTTAAGCCATGTCCCGACCCGATCCGACGTCCCGTTTAGAAGTTAGCTAAAACTGTCATTTTGACATAGATGGCGCCACTTTTTGACAGTTTTTTTGACAGATTCGGGTAGTACTCGGCCTCCCGCATCCGTTAAGCCATGTCCCGACCCGATCCGACGTCCCGTTTAGAAGTTAGCTAAAACTGTCATTTTGACATAGATGGCGCCACTTTTTGACAGTTTTTTTAACAGATTCGGGTAGTACTCGTCGAGACGCATCCGTTAAGCCATGTCCCGACCCGATCCGACGTCCCGTTTAGAAGTTAGCTAAAACTGTCAAAAACTCATAGATGGCGCCACTTTTTGACAGTTTTTTTGACAGCATCGGGTAGTACTCGGCCTCCCGCATCCGTTAAGCCATGTCCCGACCCGATCCGACGGCCCGTTTAGAAGTTAGCTAAAACTGTCATTTTGACATAGATGGCGCCACTTTTTGACAGTTTTTTTGACAGATTCGGGTAGTACTCGTCGAGACGCATCCGTTAAGCCATGTCCCGACCCGATCCGACGTCCCGTTTAGAAGTTAGCTAAAACTGTCATTTTGACATAGATGGCGCCACTTTTTGACAGTTTTTTGACAGATTCGGGTAGTACTCGTCCAGACGCATCCGTTAAGCCATGTCCCGACCCGATCCGACGTCCCGTTTAGAAGTTAGCTAAAACTGTCAAAAACTCATAGATGGCGCCACTTTTTGACAGTTTTTTTGACAGATTCGGGTAGTACTCGGCCTCCCGCATCCGTTAAGCCATGTCCCGACCCGATCCGACGTCCCGTTTAGAAGTTAGCTAAAACTGTCAAAAACTCATAGATGGCGCCACTTTTTGACAGTTTTTTTGACAGCATCGGGTAGTACTCGGCCTCCCGCATCCGTTAAGCCATGTCCCGACCCGATCCGACGGCCCGTTTAGAAGTTAGCTAAAACTGTCATTTTGACATAGATGGCGCCACTTTTTGACAGTTTTTTTGACAGATTCGGGTGGTACTCGTCGAGACGCATCCGTTAAGCCATGTCCCGACCCGATCCGACGTCCCGTTTAGAAGTTAGCTAAAACTGTCAAAAACTCATAGATGGCGCCACTTTTTGACAGTTTTTTTGACAGATTCGGGTAGTACTCGGCCTCCCGCATCCGTTAAGCCATGTCCCGACCCGATCCGACGTCCCGTTTAGAAGTTAGCTAAAACTGTCATTTTGACATAGATGGCGCCACTTTTTGACAGTTTTTTTGACAGATTCGGGTAGTACTCATCGAGACGCATCCGTTAAGCCATGTCCCGACCCGATCCGACGTCCCGTTTAGAAGTTAGCTAAAACTGTCATTTTGACATAGATGGCGCCACTTTTTGACAGTTTTTTTGACAGATTCGGGTAGTACTCGGCCTCCCGCATCCGTTAAGCCATGTCCCGACCCGATCCGACGTCCCGTTTAGAAGTTAGCTAAAACTGTCAAAAACTCATAGATGGCGCCACTTTTTGACAGTTTTTTTGACAGATTCGGGTAGTACTCGGCCTCCCGCATCCGTTAAGCCATGTCCCGACCCGATCCGACGTCCCGTTTAGAAGTTAGCTAAAACTGTCATTTTGACATAGATGGCGCCACTTTTTGACAGTTTTTTTGACAGATTCGGGTAGTACTCGTCGAGACGCATCCGTTAAGCCATGTCCCGACCCGATCCGACGTCCCGTTTAGAAGTTAGCTAAAACTGTCAAAAGCTCATAGATGGCGCCACTTTTTGACAGTTTTTTTGACAGATTCGGGTAGTACTCGGCGTCCCGCATCCGTTAAGCCATGTCCCGACCCGATCCGACGTCCCGTTTAGAAGTTAGCTAAAACTGTCATTTTGACATAGATGGCGCCACTTTTTGACAGTTTTTTGACAGATTCGGGTAGTACTCGTCCAGACGCATCCGTTAAGCCATGTCCCGACCCGATCCGACGTCCCGTTTAGAAGTTAGCTAAAACTGTCAAAAACTCATAGATGGCGCCACTTTTTGACAGTTTTTTTGACAGATTCGGGTAGTACTCGGCCTCCCGCATCCGTTAAGCCATGTCCCGACCCGATCCGACGTCCCGTTTAGAAGTTAGCTAAAACTGTCATTTTGACATAGATGGCGCCACTTTTTGACAGTTTTTTTGACAGATTCGGGTAGTACTCGGCCTCCCGCATCCGTTAAGCCATGTCCCGACCCGATCCGACGTCCCGTTTAGAAGTTAGCTAAAACTGTCATTTTGACATAGATGGCGCCACTTTTTGACAGTTTTTTGCCAGATTCGGGTAGTACTCGTCGAGACGCATCCGTTAAGCCATGTCCCGACCCGATCCGACGTCCCGTTTAGAAGTTAGCTAAAACTGTCATTTTGACATAGATGGCGCCACTTTTTGACAGTTTTTTTGACAGATTCGGGTAGTACTCGTCGAGACGCATCCGTTAAGCCATGTCCCGACCCGATCCGACGTCCCGTTTAGAAGTTAGCTAAAACTGTCAAAAACTCATAGATGGCGCCACTTTTTGACAGTTTTTTTGACAGAATCGGGTAGTACTCGGCCTCCCGCATCCGTTAAGCCATGTCCCGACCCGATCCGACGTCCCGTTTAGAAGTTAGCTAAAACTGTCATTTTGACATAGATGGCGCCACTTTTTGACAGTTTTTTTGACAGATTCGGGTAGTACTCGTCGAGACGCATCCGTTAAGCCATGTCCCGACCCGATCCGACGGCCCGTTTAGAAGTTAGCTAAAACTGTCATTTTGACATAGATGGCGCCACTTTTTGACAGTTTTTTTGACAGATTCGGGTAGTACTCGTCGAGACGCATCCGTTAAGCCATGTCCCGACCCGATCCGACGTCCCGTTTAGAAGTTAGCTAAAACTGTCAAAAACTCATAGATGGCGCCACTTTTTGACAGTTTTTTTGACAGATTCGGGTAGTACTCATCGAGACGCATCCGTTAAGCCATGTCCCGACCCGATCCGACGTCCCGTTTAGAAGTTAGCTAAAACTGTCATTTTGACATAGATGGCGCCACTTTTTGACAGTTTTTTTGACAGATTCGGGTAGTACTCGGCCTCCCGCATCCGTTAAGCCATGTCCCGACCCGATCCGACGTCCCGTTTAGAAGTTAGCTAAAACTGTCAAAAACTCATAGATGGCGCCACTTTTTGACAGTTTTTTTGACAGATTCGGGTAGTACTCGGCCTCCCGCATCCGTTAAGCCATGTCCCGACCCGATCCGACGTCCCGTTTAGAAGTTAGCTAAAACTGTCATTTTGACATAGATGGCGCCACTTTTTGACAGTTTTTTTGACAGATTCGGGTAGTACTCGTCGAGACGCATCCGTTAAGCCATGTCCCGACCCGATCCGACGGCCCGTTTAGAAGTTAGCTAAAACTGTCATTTTGACATAGGTGGCGCCACTTTTTGACAGTTTTTTTGACAGATTCGGGTAGTACTCGTCGAGACGCATCCGTTAAGCCATGTCCCGACCCGATCCGACGTCCCGTTTAGAAGTTAGCTAAAACTGTCAAAAACTCATAGATGGCGCCACTTTTTGACAGTTTTTTTGACAGATTCGGGTAGTACTCATCGAGACGCATCCGTTAAGCCATGTCCCGACCCGATCCGACGTCCCGTTTAGAAGTTAGCTAAAACTGTCATTTTGACATAGATGGCGCCACTTTTTGACAGTTTTTTTGACAGATTCGGGTAGTACTCGGCCTCCCGCATCCGTTAAGCCATGTCCCGACCCGATCCGACGTCCCGTTTAGAAGTTAGCTAAAACTGTCAAAAACTCATAGATGGCGCCACTTTTTGACAGTTTTTTTGACAGATTCGGGTAGTACTCGGCCTCCCGCATCCGTTAAGCCATGTCCCGACCCGATCCGACGTCCCGTTTAGAAGTTAGCTAAAACTGTCAAAAACTCATAGATGGCGCCACTTTTTGACAGTTTTTTTGACAGATTCGGGTAGTACTCATCGAGACGCATCCGTTAAGCCATGTCCCGACCCGATCCGACGTCCCGTTTAGAAGTTAGCTAAAACTGTCATTTTGACATAGATGGCGCCACTTTTTGACAGTTTTTTTGACAGATTCGGGTAGTACTCGGCCTCCCGCATCCGTTAAGCCATGTCCCGACCCGATCCGACGTCCCGTTTAGAAGTTAGCTAAAACTGTCAAAAACTCATAGATGGCGCCACTTTTTGACAGTTTTTTTGACAGATTCGGGTAGTACTCGGCCTCCCGCATCCGTTAAGCCATGTCCCGACCCGATCCGACGTCCCGTTTAGAAGTTAGCTAAAACTGTCATTTTGACATAGATGGCGCCACTTTTTGACAGTTTTTTGACAGATTCGGGTAGTACTCGTCCAGACGCATCCGTTAAGCCATGTCCCGACCCGATCCGACGTCCCGTTTAGAAGTTAGCTAAAACTGTCAAAAACTCATAGATGGCGCCACTTTTTGACAGTTTTTTTGACAGATTCGGGTAGTACTCGGCCTCCCGCATCCGTTAAGCCATGTCCCGACCCGATCCGACGTCCCGTTTAGAAGTTAGCTAAAACTGTCATTTTGACATAGATGGCGCCACTTTTTGACAGTTTTTTTGACAGATTCGGGTAGTACTCGTCGAGACGCATCCGTTAAGCCATGTCCCGACCCGATCCGACGTCCCGTTTAGAAGTTAGCTAAAACTGTCAAAAACTTATAGATGGCGCCACTTTTTGACAGTTTTTTTGACAGATTCGGGTAGTACTCGGCCTCCCGCATCCGTTAAGCCATGTCCCGACCCGATCCGACGTCCCGTTTAGAAGTTAGCTAAAACTGTCATTTTGACATAGATGGCGCCACTTTTTGACAGTTATTTTTACAGATTCGGGTAGTACTCGTCGAGACGCATCCGTTAAGCCATGTCCCGACCCGATCCGACGTCCCGTTTAGAAGTTAGCTAAAACTGTCAAAAACTCATAGATGGCGCCACTTTTTGACAGTTTTTTTGACAGATTCGGGTAGTACTCGGCCTCCCGCATCCGTTAAGCCATGTCCCGACCCGATCCGACGTCCCGTTTAGAAGTTAGCTAAAACTGTCATTTTGACATAGATGGCGCCACTTTTTGACAGTTTTTTTGACAGATTCGGGTAGTACTCGGCCTCCCGCATCCGTTAAGCCATGTCCCGACCCGATCCGACGTCCCGTTTAGAAGTTAGCTAAAACTGTCAAAAACTTATAGATGGCGCCACTTTTTGACAGTTTTTTTGACAGATTCGGGTAGTACTCGGCCTCCCGCATCCGTTAAGCCATGTCCCGACCCGATCCGACGTCCCGTTTAGAAGTTAGCTAAAACTGTCATTTTGACATAGATGGCGCCACTTTTTGACAGTTTTTTTGACAGATTCGGGTAGTACTCGTCGAGACGCATCCGTTAAGCCATGTCCCGACCCGATCCGACGTCCCGTTTAGAAGTTAGCTAAAACTGTCAAAAACTTATAGATGGCGCCACTTTTTGACAGTTTTTTTGACAGATTCGGGTAGTACTCGGCCTCCCGCATCCGTTAAGCCATGTCCCGACCCGATCCGACGTCCCGTTTAGAAGTTAGCTAAAACTGTCATTTTGACATAGATGGCGCCACTTTTTGACAGTTTTTTTGACAGATTCGGGTAGTACTCGGCCTCCCGCATCCGTTAAGCCATGTCCCGACCCGATCCGACGTCCCGTTTAGAAGTTAGCTAAAACTGTCATTTTGACATAGATGGCGCCACTTTTTGACAGTTTTTTTGACAGATTCGGGTAGTACTCGTCGAGACGCATCCGTTAAGCCATGTCCCGACCCGATCCGACGTCCCGTTTAGAAGTTAGCTAAAACTGTCATTTTGACATAGATGGCGCCACTTTTTGACAGTTTTTTTGACAGATTCGGGTAGTACTCGGCGAGACGCATCCGTTAAGCCATGTCCCGACCCGATCCGACGTCCCGTTTAGAAGTTAGCTAAAACTGTCAAAAACTTATAGATGGCGCCACTTTTTGACAGTTTTTTTGACAGATTCGGGTAGTACTCGGCCTCCCGCATCCGTTAAGCCATGTCCCGACCCGATCCGACGTCCCGTTTAGAAGTTAGCTAAAACTGTCATTTTGACATAGATGGCGCCACTTTTTGACAGTTTTTTTGACAGATTCGGGTAGTACTCGTCGAGACGCATCCGTTAAGCCATGTCCCGACCCGATCCGACGGCCCGTTTAGAAGTTAGCTAAAACTGTCATTTTGACATAGATGGCGCCACTTTTTGACAGTTTTTTTGACAGATTCGGGTAGTACTCGTCGAGACGCATCCGTTAAGCCATGTCCCAACCCGATCCGACGTCCCGTTTAGAAGTTAGCTAAAACTGTCAAAAACTCATAGATGGCGCCACATTTTTGACAGTTTTTTTGACAGATTCGGGTAGTACTCGGCCGCCCGCATCCGTTAAGCTATGTCCCGACCCGATCCGACGTCCCGTTTAGAAGTTAGCTAAAACTGTCAAAAACTCATAGATGGCGCCACTTTTTGACAGTTTTTTTGACAGATTCGGGTAGTACTCGGCCTCCCGCATCCGTTAAGCCATGTCCCGACCCGATCCGACGTCCCGTTTAGAAGTTAGCTAAAACTGTCATTTTGACATAGATGGCGCCACTTTTTGACAGTTTTTTTAACAGATTCGGGTAGTACTCGTCGAGACGCATCCGTTAAGCCATGTCCCGACCCGATCCGACGTCCCGTTTAGAAGTTAGCTAAAACTGTCAAAAACTCATAGATGGCGCCACTTTTTGACAGTTTTTTTGACAGCATCGGGTAGTACTCGGCCTCCCGCATCCGTTAAGCCATATCCCGACCCGATCCGACGTCCCGTTTAGAAGTTAGCTAAAACTGTCATTTTGACATAGATGGCGCCACTTTTTGACAGTTTTTTTGACAGATTCGGGTAGTACTCGGCCTCCCGCATCCGTTAAGCCATGTCCCGACCCGATCCGACGGCCCGTTTAGAAGTTAGCTAAAACTGTCATTTTGACATAGATGGCGCCACTTTTTGACAGTTTTTTTGACAGATTCGGGTAGTACTCGTCGAGACGCATCCGTTAAGCCATGTCCCGACCCGATCCGACGTCCCGTTTAGAAGTTAGCTAAAACTGTCAAAAACTCATAGATGGCGCCACTTTTTGACAGTTTTTTTGACAGATTCGGGTAGTACTCGGCCTCCCGCATCCGTTAAGCCATGTCCCGACCCGATCCGACGTCCCGTTTAGAAGTTAGCTAAAACTGTCATTTTGACATAGATGGCGCCACTTTTTGACAGTTTTTTGACAGATTCGGGTAGTACTCGTCCAGACGCATCCGTTAAGCCATGTCCCGACCCGATCCGACGTCCCGTTTAGAAGTTAGCTAAAACTGTCAAAAACTCATAGATGGCGCCACTTTTTGACAGTTTTTTTGACAGATTCGGGTAGTACTCGGCCTCCCGCATCCGTTAAGCCATGTCCCGACCCGATCCGACGTCCCGTTTAGAAGTTAGCTAAAACTGTCATTTTGACATAGATGGCGCCACTTTTTGACAGTTTTTTTGACAGATTCGGGTAGTACTCGTCGAGACGCATCCGTTAAGCCATGTCCCGACCCGATCCGACGTCCCGTTTAGAAGTTAGCTAAAACTGTCATTTTGACATAGATGGCGCCACTTTTTGACAGTTTTTTTGACAGATTCGGGTAGTACTCGGCCTCCCGCATCCGTTAAGCCATGTCCCGACCCGATCCGACGTCCCGTTTAGAAGTTAGCTAAAACTGTCATTTTGACATAGATGGCGCCACTTTTTGACAGTTTTTTTGACAGATTCGGGTAGTACTCGTCGAGACGCATCCGTTAAGCCATGTCCCGACCCGATCCGACGTCCCGTTTAGAAGTTAGCTAAAACTGTCAAAAACTCATAGATGGCGCCACTTTTTGACAGTTTTTTTGACAGCATCGGGTAGTACTCGGCCTCCCGCATCCGTTAAGCCATATCCCGACCCGATCCGACGTCCCGTTTAGAAGTTAGCTAAAACTGTCATTTTGACATAGATGGCGCCACTTTTTGACAGTTTTTTTGACAGATTCGGGTAGTACTCGGCCTCCCGCATCCGTTAAGCCATGTCCCGACCCGATCCGACGGCCCGTTTAGAAGTTAGCTAAAACTGTCATTTTGACATAGATGGCGCCACTTTTTGACAGTTTTTTTGACAGATTCGGGTAGTACTCGTCGAGACGCATCCGTTAAGCCATGTCCCGACCCGATCCGACGTCCCGTTTAGAAGTTAGCTAAAACTGTCAAAAACTCATAGATGGCGCCACTTTTTGACAGTTTTTTTGACAGATTCGGGTAGTACTCGGCCTCCCGCATCCGTTAAGCCATGTCCCGACCCGATCCGACGTCCCGTTTAGAAGTTAGCTAAAACTGTCATTTTGACATAGATGGCGCCACTTTTTGACAGTTTTTTTGACAGATTCGGGTAGTACTCGTCGAGACGCATCCGTTAAGCCATGTCCCGACCCGATCCGACGTCCCGTTTAGAAGTTAGCTAAAACTGTCAAAAACTCATAGATGGCGCCACTTTTTGACAGTTTTTTTGACAGTTTCGGGTAGTACTCATCGAGACGCATCCGTTAAGCCATGTCCCGACCCGATCCGACGTCCCGTTTAGAAGTTAGCTAAAACTGTCATTTTGACATAGATGGCGCCACTTTTTGACAGTTTTTTGACAGATTCGGGTAGTACTCGTCCAGACGCATCCGTTAAGCCATGTCCCGACCCGATCCGACGTCCCGTTTAGAAGTTAGCTAAAACTGTCAAAAACTCATAGATGGCGCCACTTTTTGACAGTTTTTTTGACAGATTCGGGTAGTACTCGGCCTCCCGCATCCGTTAAGCCATGTCCCGACCCGATCCGACGTCCCGTTTAGAAGTTAGCTAAAACTGTCATTTTGACATAGATGGCGCCACTTTTTGACAGTTTTTTTGACAGATTCGGGTAGTACTCGTCGAGACGCATCCGTTAAGCCATGTCCCGACCCGATCCGACGTCCCGTTTAGAAGTTAGCTAAAACTGTCATTTTGACATAGATGGCGCCACTTTTTGACAGTTTTTTTGACAGATTCGGGTAGTACTCGGCCTCCCGCATCCGTTAAGCCATGTCCCGACCCGATCCGACGTCCCGTTTAGAAGTTAGCTAAAACTGTCATTTTGACATAGATGGCGCCACTTTTTGACAGTTTTTTTGACAGATTCGGGTAGTACTCGTCGAGACGCATCCGTTAAGCCATGTCCCGACCCGATCCGACGGCCCGTTTAGAAGTTAGCTAAAACTGTCATTTTGACATAGGTGGCGCCACTTTTTGACAGTTTTTTTGACAGATTCGGGTAGTACTCGTCGAGACGCATCCGTTAAGCCATGTCCCGACCCGATCCGACGTCCCGTTTAGAAGTTAGCTAAAACTGTCAAAAACTCATAGATGGCGCCACTTTTTGACAGTTTTTTTGACAGATTCGGGTAGTACTCGGCCTCCCGCATCCGTTAAGCCATGTCCCGACCCGATCCGACGTCCCGTTTAGAAGTTAGCTAAAACTGTCATTTTGACATAGATGGCGCCACTTTTTGACAGTTTTTTTGACAGATTCGGGTAGTACTCGTCGAGACGCATCCGTTAAGCCATGTCCCGACCCGATCCGACGTCCCGTTTAGAAGTTAGCTAAAACTGTCAAAAACTCATAGATGGCGCCACTTTTTGACAGTTTTTTTGACAGATTCGGGTAGTACTCGGCCTCCCGCATCCGTTAAGCCATGTCCCGACCCGATCCGACGTCCCGTTTAGAAGTTAGCTAAAACTGTCATTTTGACATAGATGGCGCCACTTTTTGACAGTTTTTTTGACAGATTCGGGTAGTACTCGTCGAGACGCATCCGTTAAGCCATGTCCCGACCCGATCCGACGTCCCGTTTAGAAGTTAGCTAAAACTGTCATTTTGACATAGATGGCGCCACTTTTTGACAGTTTTTTTGACAGATTCGGGTAGTACTCGGCCTCCCGCATCCGTTAAGCCATGTCCCGACCCGATCCGACGTCCCGTTTAGAAGTTAGCTAAAACTGTCATTTTGACATAGATGGCGCCACTTTTTGACAGTTTTTTTGACAGATTCGGGTAGTACTCGGCCTCCCGCATCCGTTAAGCCATGTCCCGACCCGATCCGACGTCCCGTTTAGAAGTTAGCTAAAACTGTCATTTTGACATAGATGGCGCCACTTTTTGACAGTTTTTTTGACAGATTCGGGTAGTACTCGTCGAGACGCATCCGTTAAGCCATGTCCCGACCCGATCCGACGGCCCGTTTAGAAGTTAGCTAAAACTGTCATTTTGACATAGATGGCGCCACTTTTTGACAGTTTTTTTGACAGATTCGGGTAGTACTCGTCGAGACGCATCCGTTAAGCCATGTCCCAACCCGATCCGACGTCCCGTTTAGAAGTTAGCTAAAACTGTCAAAAACTCATAGATGGCGCCATTTTTTGACAGTTTTTTTGACAGATTCGGGTAGTACTCGGCCTCCCGCATCCGTTAAGCCATGTCCCGACCCGATCCGACGTCCCGTTTAGAAGTTAGCTAAAACTGTCATTTTGACATAGATGGCGCCACTTTTTGACAGTTTTTTTAACAGATTCGGGTAGTACTCGTCGAGACGCATCCGTTAAGCCATGTCCCGACCCGATCCGACGTCCCGTTTAGAAGTTAGCTAAAACTGTCAAAAACTCATAGATGGCGCCACTTTTTGACAGTTTTTTTGACAGCATCGGGTAGTACTCGGCCTCCCGCATCCGTTAAGCCATATCCCGACCCGATCCGACGTCCCGTTTAGAAGTTAGCTAAAACTGTCATTTTGACATAGATGGCGCCACTTTTTGACAGTTTTTTTGACAGATTCGGGTAGTACTCGGCCTCCCGCATCCGTTAAGCCATGTCCCGACCCGATCCGACGGCCCGTTTAGAAGTTAGCTAAAACTGTCATTTTGACATAGATGGCGCCACTTTTTGACAGTTTTTTTGACAGATTCGGGTAGTACTCGGCCTCCCGCATCCGTTAAGCCATGTCCCGACCCGATCCGACGTCCCGTTTAGAAGTTAGCTAAAACTGTCATTTTGACATAGATGGCGCCACTTTTTGACAGTTTTTTTGACAGATTCGGGTAGTACTCGTCGAGACGCATCCGTTAAGCCATGTCCCGACCCGATCCGACGTCCCGTTTAGAAGTTAGCTAAAACTGTCAAAAACTCATAGATGGCGCCACTTTTTGACAGTTTTTTTGACAGATTCGGGTAGTACTCATCGAGACGCATCCGTTAAGCCATGTCCCGACCCGATCCGACGTCCCGTTTAGAAGTTAGCTAAAACTGTCATTTTGACATAGATGGCGCCACTTTTTGACAGTTTTTTGACAGATTCGGGTAGTACTCGTCCAGACGCATCCGTTAAGCCATGTCCCGACCCGATCCGACGTCCCGTTTAGAAGTTAGCTAAAACTGTCAAAAACTCATAGATGGCGCCACTTTTTGACAGTTTTTTTGACAGATTCGGGTAGTACTCGGCCTCCCGCATCCGTTAAGCCATGTCCCGACCCGATCCGACGTCCCGTTTAGAAGTTAGCTAAAACTGTCATTTTGACATAGATGGCGCCACTTTTTGACAGTTTTTTTGACAGATTCGGGTAGTACTCGTCGAGACGCATCCGTTAAGCCATGTCCCGACCCGATCCGACGTCCCGTTTAGAAGTTAGCTAAAACTGTCATTTTGACATAGATGGCGCCACTTTTTGACAGTTTTTTTGACAGATTCGGGTAGTACTCGGCCTCCCGCATCCGTTAAGCCATGTCCCGACCCGATCCGACGTCCCGTTTAGAAGTTAGCTAAAACTGTCATTTTGACATAGATGGCGCCACTTTTTGACAGTTTTTTTGACAGATTCGGGTAGTACTCGTCGAGACGCATCCGTTAAGCCATGTCCCGACCCGATCCGACGGCCCGTTTAGAAGTTAGCTAAAACTGTCATTTTGACATAGATGGCGCCACTTTTTGACAGTTTTTTTGACAGATTCGGGTAGTACTCGTCGAGACGCATCCGTTAAGCCATGTCCCAACCCGATCCGACGTCCCGTTTAGAAGTTAGCTAAAACTGTCAAAAACTCATAGATGGCGCCACATTTTTGACAGTTTTTTTGACAGATTCGGGTAGTACTCGGCCGCCCGCATCCGTTAAGCTATGTCCCGACCCGATCCGACGTCCCGTTTAGAAGTTAGCTAAAACTGTCAAAAACTCATAGATGGCGCCACTTTTTGACAGTTTTTTTGACAGATTCGGGTAGTACTCGGCCTCCCGCATCCGTTAAGCCATGTCCCGACCCGATCCGACGTCCCGTTTAGAAGTTAGCTAAAACTGTCATTTTGACATAGATGGCGCCACTTTTTGACAGTTTTTTTAACAGATTCGGGTAGTACTCGTCGAGACGCATCCGTTAAGCCATGTCCCGACCCGATCCGACGTCCCGTTTAGAAGTTAGCTAAAACTGTCAAAAACTCATAGATGGCGCCACTTTTTGACAGTTTTTTTGACAGCATCGGGTAGTACTCGGCCTCCCGCATCCGTTAAGCAATGTCCCGACCCGATCCGACGGCCCGTTTAGAAGTTAGCTAAAACTGTCATTTTGACATAGATGGCGCCACTTTTTGACAGTTTTTTTGACAGATTCGGGTAGTACTCGTCGAGACGCATCCGTTAAGCCATGTCCCGACCCGATCCGACGTCCCGTTTAGAAGTTAGCTAAAACTGTCAAAAACTCATAGATGGCGCCACTTTTTGACAGTTTTTTTGACAGATTCGGGTAGTACTCGGCCTCCCGCATCCGTTAAGCCATGTCCCGACCCGATCCGACGTCCCGTTTAGAAGTTAGCTAAAACTGTCATTTTGACATAGATGGCGCCACTTTTTGACAGTTTTTTTGACAGATTCGGGTAGTACTCGTCGAGACGCATCCGTTAAGCCATGTCCCGACCCGATCCGACGTCCCGTTTAGAAGTTAGCTAAAACTGTCAAAAGCTCATAGATGGCGCCACTTTTTGACAGTTTTTTTGACAGATTCGGGTAGTACTCGGCCTCCCGCATCCGTTAAGCCATGTCCCGACCCGATCCGACGTCCCGTTTAGAAGTTAGCTAAAACTGTCATTTTGACATAGATGGCGCCACTTTTTGACAGTTTTTTGACAGATTCGGGTAGTACTCGTCCAGACGCATCCGTTAAGCCATGTCCCGACCCGATCCGACGTCCCGTTTAGAAGTTAGCTAAAACTGTCAAAAACTCATAGATGGCGCCACTTTTTGACAGTTTTTTTGACAGATTCGGGTAGTACTCGGCCTCCCGCATCCGTTAAGCCATGTCCCGACCCGATCCGACGTCCCGTTTAGAAGTTAGCTAAAACTGTCAAAAACTCATAGATGGCGCCACTTTTTGACAGTTTTTTTGACAGATTCGGGTAGTACTCGGCCTCCCGCATCCGTTAAGCCATGTCCCGACCCGATCCGACGTCCCGTTTAGAAGTTAGCTAAAACTGTCAAAAACTCATAGATGGCGCCACTTTTTGACAGTTTTTTTGACAGCATCGGGTAGTACTCGGCCTCCCGCATCCGTTAAGCCATGTCCCGACCCGATCCGACGGCCCGTTTAGAAGTTAGCTAAAACTGTCATTTTGACATAGATGGCGCCACTTTTTGACAGTTTTTTTGACAGATTCGGGTGGTACTCGTCGAGACGCATCCGTTAAGCCATGTCCCGACCCGATCCGACGTCCCGTTTAGAAGTTAGCTAAAACTGTCAAAAACTCATAGATGGCGCCACTTTTTGACAGTTTTTTTGACAGATTCGGGTAGTACTCGGCCTCCCGCATCCGTTAAGCCATGTCCCGACCCGATCCGACGTCCCGTTTAGAAGTTAGCTAAAACTGTCATTTTGACATAGATGGCGCCACTTTTTGACAGTTTTTTTGACAGATTCGGGTAGTACTCATCGAGACGCATCCGTTAAGCCATGTCCCGACCCGATCCGACGTCCCGTTTAGAAGTTAGCTAAAACTGTCATTTTGACATAGATGGCGCCACTTTTTGACAGTTTTTTTGACAGATTCGGGTAGTACTCGGCCTCCCGCATCCGTTAAGCCATGTCCCGACCCGATCCGACGTCCCGTTTAGAAGTTAGCTAAAACTGTCAAAAACTCATAGATGGCGCCACTTTTTGACAGTTTTTTTGACAGATTCGGGTAGTACTCGGCCTCCCGCATCCGTTAAGCCATGTCCCGACCCGATCCGACGTCCCGTTTAGAAGTTAGCTAAAACTGTCATTTTGACATAGATGGCGCCACTTTTTGACAGTTTTTTTGACAGATTCGGGTAGTACTCGTCGAGACGCATCCGTTAAGCCATGTCCCGACCCGATCCGACGTCCCGTTTAGAAGTTAGCTAAAACTGTCAAAAACTCATAGATGGCGCCACTTTTTGACAGTTTTTTTGACAGAATCGGGTAGTACTCGGCCTCCCGCATCCGTTAAGCCATGTCCCGACCCGATCCGACGTCCCGTTTAGAAGTTAGCTAAAACTGTCATTTTGACATAGATGGCGCCCCTTTTTGACAGTTTTTTGACAGATTCGGGTAGTACTCGTCCAGACGCATCCGTTAAGCCATGTCCCGACCCGATCCGACGTCCCGTTTAGAAGTTAGCTAAAACTGTCAAAAACTCATAGATGGCGCCACTTTTTGACAGTTTTTTTGACAGATTCGGGTAGTACTCGGCCTCCCGCATCCGTTAAGCCATGTCCCGACCCGATCCGACGTCCCGTTTAGAAGTTAGCTAAAACTGTCATTTTGACATAGATGGCGCCACTTTTTGACAGTTTTTTGCCAGATTCGGGTAGTACTCGTCGAGACGCATCCGTTAAGCCATGTCCCGACCCGATCCGACGTCCCGTTTAGAAGTTAGCTAAAACTGTCATTTTGACATAGATGGCGCCACTTTTTGACAGTTTTTTTGACAGATTCGGGTAGTACTCGTCGAGACGCATCCGTTAAGCCATGTCCCGACCCGATCCGACGTCCCGTTTAGAAGTTAGCTAAAACTGTCAAAAACTCATAGATGGCGCCACTTTTTGACAGTTTTTTTGACAGAATCGGGTAGTACTCGGCCTCCCGCATCCGTTAAGCCATGTCCCGACCCGATCCGACGTCCCGTTTAGAAGTTAGCTAAAACTGTCATTTTGACATAGATGGCGCCACTTTTTGACAGTTTTTTTGACAGATTCGGGTAGTACTCGTCGAGACGCATCCGTTAAGCCATGTCCCGACCCGATCCGACGGCCCGTTTAGAAGTTAGCTAAAACTGTCATTTTGACATAGATGGCGCCACTTTTTGACAGTTTTTTTGACAGATTCGGGTAGTACTCGTCGAGACGCATCCGTTAAGCCATGTCCCGACCCGATCCGACGTCCCGTTTAGAAGTTAGCTAAAACTGTCAAAAACTCATAGATGGCGCCACTTTTTGACAGTTTTTTTGACAGATTCGGGTAGTACTCATCGAGACGCATCCGTTAAGCCATGTCCCGACCCGATCCGACGTCCCGTTTAGAAGTTAGCTAAAACTGTCATTTTGACATAGATGGCGCCACTTTTTGACAGTTTTTTTGACAGATTCGGGTAGTACTCGGCCTCCCGCATCCGTTAAGCCATGTCCCGACCCGATCCGACGTCCCGTTTAGAAGTTAGCTAAAACTGTCAAAAACTCATAGATGGCGCCACTTTTTGACAGTTTTTTTGACAGATTCGGGTAGTACTCGGCCTCCCGCATCCGTTAAGCCATGTCCCGACCCGATCCGACGTCCCGTTTAGAAGTTAGCTAAAACTGTCATTTTGACATAGATGGCGCCACTTTTTGACAGTTTTTTTGACAGATTCGGGTAGTACTCGTCGAGACGCATCCGTTAAGCCATGTCCCGACCCGATCCGACGTCCCGTTTAGAAGTTAGCTAAAACTGTCAAAAACTCATAGATGGCGCCACTTTTTGACAGTTTTTTTGACAGATTCGGGTAGTACTCATCGAGACGCATCCGTTAAGCCATGTCCCGACCCGATCCGACGTCCCGTTTAGAAGTTAGCTAAAACTGTCATTTTGACATAGATGGCGCCACTTTTTGACAGTTTTTTTGACAGATTCGGGTAGTACTCGGCCTCCCGCATCCGTTAAGCCATGTCCCGACCCGATCCGACGTCCCGTTTAGAAGTTAGCTAAAACTGTCAAAAACTCATAGATGGCGCCACTTTTTGACAGTTTTTTTGACAGATTCGGGTAGTACTCGGCCTCCCGCATCCGTTAAGCCATGTCCCGACCCGATCCGACGTCCCGTTTAGAAGTTAGCTAAAACTGTCATTTTGACATAGATGGCGCCACTTTTTGACAGTTTTTTGACAGATTCGGGTAGTACTCGTCCAGACGCATCCGTTAAGCCATGTCCCGACCCGATCCGACGTCCCGTTTAGAAGTTAGCTAAAACTGTCAAAAACTCATAGATGGCGCCACTTTTTGACAGTTTTTTTGACAGATTCGGGTAGTACTCGGCCTCCCGCATCCGTTAAGCCATGTCCCGACCCGATCCGACGTCCCGTTTAGAAGTTAGCTAAAACTGTCATTTTGACATAGATGGCGCCACTTTTTGACAGTTTTTTTGACAGATTCGGGTAGTACTCGTCGAGACGCATCCGTTAAGCCATGTCCCGACCCGATCCGACGTCCCGTTTAGAAGTTAGCTAAAACTGTCAAAAACTTATAGATGGCGCCACTTTTTGACAGTTTTTTTGACAGATTCGGGTAGTACTCGGCCTCCCGCATCCGTTAAGCCATGTCCCGACCCGATCCGACGTCCCGTTTAGAAGTTAGCTAAAACTGTCATTTTGACATAGATGGCGCCACTTTTTGACAGTTTTTTTGACAGATTCGGGTAGTACTCGTCGAGACGCATCCGTTAAGCCATGTCCCGACCCGATCCGACGTCCCGTTTAGAAGTTAGCTAAAACTGTCATTTTGACATAGATGGCGCCACTTTTTGACAGTTTTTTTGACAGATTCGGGTAGTACTCGGCGAGACGCATCCGTTAAGCCATGTCCCGACCCGATCCGACGTCCCGTTTAGAAGTTAGCTAAAACTGTCAAAAACTTATAGATGGCGCCACTTTTTGACAGTTTTTTTGACAGATTCGGGTAGTACTCGGCCTCCCGCATCCGTTAAGCCATGTCCCGACCCGATCCGACGTCCCGTTTAGAAGTTAGCTAAAACTGTCATTTTGACATAGATGGCGCCACTTTTTGACAGTTTTTTTGACAGATTCGGGTAGTACTCGGCCGCCCGCATCCGTTAAGCTATGTCCCGACCCGATCCGACGTCCCGTTTAGAAGTTAGCTAAAACTGTCAAAAACTCATAGATGGCGCCACATTTTTGACAGTTTTTTTGACAGATTCGGGTAGTACTCGGCCGCCCGCATCCGTTAAGCTATGTCCCGACCCGATCCGACGTCCCGTTTAGAAGTTAGCTAAAACTGTCAAAAACTCATAGATGGCGCCACTTTTTGACAGTTTTTTTGACAGATTCGGGTAGTACTCGGCCTCCCGCATCCGTTAAGCCATGTCCCGACCCGATCCGACGTCCCGTTTAGAAGTTAGCTAAAACTGTCATTTTGACATAGATGGCGCCACTTTTTGACAGTTTTTTTGACAGATTCGGGTAGTACTCGTCGAGACGCATCCGTTAAGCCATGTCCCGACCCGATCCGACGTCCCGTTTAGAAGTTAGCTAAAACTGTCAAAAACTCATAGATGGCGCCACTTTTTGACAGTTTTTTTGACAGATTCGGGTAGTACTCATCGAGACGCATCCGTTAAGCCATGTCCCGACCCGATCCGACGTCCCGTTTAGAAGTTAGCTAAAACTGTCATTTTGACATAGATGGCGCCACTTTTTGACAGTTTTTTTGCCAGATTCGGGTAGTACTCGTCGAGACACATCCGTTAAGCTATGTCCCGACCCGATCCGACGTCCCGTTTAGAAGTTAGCTAAAACTGTCATTTTGACATAGATGGCGCCACTTTTTGACAGTTTTTTTGACAGATTCGGGTAGTACTCGTCGAGACGCATCCGTTAAGCCATGTCCGAACCCGGTCCGACGGCCCGTTTAGAAGTTAGCTAAAACTGTCAAAAACTCATAGATGGCGCCACTTTTTGACAGTTTTTTTGACAGATTCGGGTAGTACTCGGCCTCCCGCATCCGTTAAGCCATGTCCCGACCCGATCCGACGTCCCGTTTAGAAGTTAGCTAAAACTGTCATTTTGACATAGATGGCGCCACTTTTTGACAGTTTTTTTGCCAGATTCGGGTAGTACTCGTCGAGACACATCCGTTAAGCCATGTCCCGACCCGATCCGACGTCCCGTTTAGAAGTTAGCTAAAACTGTCAAAAACTCATAGATGGCGCCACTTTTTGACAGTTTTTTGACAGATTCGGGTAGTACTCGGCCTCCCGCATCCGTTAAGCCATGTCCCGACCCGATCCGACGTCCCGTTTAGAAGTTAGCTAAAACTGTCATTTTGACATAGATGGCGCCACTTTTTGACAGTTTTTTTGACAGATTCGGGTAGTACTCGTCGAGACGCATCCGTTAAGCCATGTCCCGACCCGATCCGACGTCCCGTTTAGAAGTTAGCTAAAACTGTCATTTTGACATAGATGGCGCCACTTTTTGACAGTTTTTTTGACAGATTCGGGTAGTACTCGTCGAGACGCATCCGTTAAGCCATGTCCCGACCCGATCCGACGTCCCGTTTAGAAGTTAGCTAAAACTGTCAAAAACTCATAGATGGCGCCACTTTTTGACAGTTATTTTGACAGATTCGGGTAGTACTCGGCCTCCCGCATCCGTTAAGCCATGTCCCGACCCGATCCGACGGCCCGTTTAGAAGTTTTTGACAGTTTTTTTGACAGATTCGGGTAGTACTCGTCGAGACGCATCCGTTAAGCCATGTCCCGACCCGATCCGACGTCCCGTTTAGAAGTTAGCTAAAACTGTCAAAAACTCATAGATGGCGCCACTTTTTGACAGTTTTTTTGACAGATTCGGGTAGTACTCGGCCTCCCGCATCCGTTAAGCCATGTCCCGACCCGATCCGACGTCCCGTTTAGAAGTTAGCTAAAACTGTCATTTTGACATAGATGGCGCCACTTTTTGACAGTTTTTTTGACAGATTCGGGTAGTACTCGTCGAGACGCATCCGTTAAGCCATGTCCCGACCCGATCCGACGTCCCGTTTAGAAGTTAGCTAAAACTGTCATTTTGACATAGATGGCGCCACTTTTTGACAGTTTTTTTGACAGATTCGGGTAGTACTCGTCGAGACGCATCCGTTAAGCCATGTCCCGACCCGATCCGACGTCCCGTTTAGAAGTTAGCTAAAACTGTCAAAAACTCATAGATGGCGCCACTTTTTGACAGTTATTTTGACAGATTCGGGTAGTACTCGGCCTCCCGCATCCGTTAAGCCATGTCCCGACCCGATCCGACGGCCCGTTTAGAAGTTTTTGACAGTTTTTTTGACAGATTCGGGTAGTACTCGTCGAGACGCATCCGTTAAGCCATGTCCCGACCCGATCCGACGTCCCGTTTAGAAGTTAGCTAAAACTGTCAAAAACTCATAGATGGCGCCACTTTTTGACAGTTTTTTTGACAGATTCGGGTAGTACTCATCGAGACGCATCCGTTAAGCCATGTCCCGACCCGATCCGACGTCCCGTTTAGAAGTTAGCTAAAACTGTCATTTTGACATAGATGGCGCCACTTTTTGACAGTTTTTTTGACAGATTCGGGTAGTACTCGGCCTCCCGCATCCGTTAAGCCATGTCCCGACCCGATCCGACGGCCCGTTTAGAAGTTAGCTAAAACTGTCATTTTGACATAGATGGCGCCACTTTTTGACAGTTTTTTTGACAGATTCGGGTAGTACTCGGCCTCCCGCATCCGTTAAGCCATGTCCCGACCCGATCCGACGTCCCGTTTAGAAGTTAGCTAAAACTGTCATTTTGACATAGATGGCGCCACTTTTTGACAGTTTTTTTGACAGATTCGGGTAGTACTCGTCGAGACGCATCCGTTAAGCCATGTCCCGACCCGATCCGACGTCCCGTTTAGAAGTTAGCTAAAACTGTCAAAAACTCATAGATGGCGCCACTTTTTGACAGTTTTTTTGACAGATTCGGGTAGTACTCATCGAGACGCATCCGTTAAGCCATGTCCCGACCCGATCCGACGTCCCGTTTAGAAGTTAGCTAAAACTGTCATTTTGACATAGATGGCGCCACTTTTTGACAGTTTTTTGACAGATTCGGGTAGTACTCGTCCAGACGCATCCGTTAAGCCATGTCCCGACCCGATCCGACGTCCCGTTTAGAAGTTAGCTAAAACTGTCAAAAACTCATAGATGGCGCCACTTTTTGACAGTTTTTTTGACAGATTCGGGTAGTACTCGGCCTCCCGCATCCGTTAAGCCATGTCCCGACCCGATCCGACGTCCCGTTTAGAAGTTAGCTAAAACTGTCATTTTGACATAGATGGCGCCACTTTTTGACAGTTTTTTTGACAGATTCGGGTAGTACTCGTCGAGACGCATCCGTTAAGCCATGTCCCGACCCGATCCGACGTCCCGTTTAGAAGTTAGCTAAAACTGTCATTTTGACATAGATGGCGCCACTTTTTGACAGTTTTTTTGACAGATTCGGGTAGTACTCGGCCTCCCGCATCCGTTAAGCCATGTCCCGACCCGATCCGACGTCCCGTTTAGAAGTTAGCTAAAACTGTCATTTTGACATAGATGGCGCCACTTTTTGACAGTTTTTTGACAGATTCGGGTAGTACTCGTCCAGACGCATCCGTTAAGCCATGTCCCGACCCGATCCGACGTCCCGTTTAGAAGTTAGCTAAAACTGTCAAAAACTCATAGATGGCGCCACTTTTTGACAGTTTTTTTGACAGCATCGGGTAGTACTCGGCCTCCCGCATCCGTTAAGCCATATCCCGACCCGATCCGACGTCCCGTTTAGAAGTTAGCTAAAACTGTCATTTTGACATAGATGGCGCCACTTTTTGACAGTTTTTTTGACAGATTCGGGTAGTACTCGTCGAGACGCATCCGTTAAGCCATGTCCCGACCCGATCCGACGTCCCGTTTAGAAGTTAGCTAAAACTGTCATTTTGACATAGATGGCGCCACTTTTTGACAGTTTTTTTGACAGATTCGGGTAGTACTCGGCCTCCCGCATCCGTTAAGCCATGTCCCGACCCGATCCGACGTCCCGTTTAGAAGTTAGCTAAAACTGTCATTTTGACATAGATGGCGCCACTTTTTGACAGTTTTTTTGACAGATTCGGGTAGTACTCGTCGAGACGCATCCGTTAAGCCATGTCCCGACCCGATCCGACGGCCCGTTTAGAAGTTAGCTAAAACTGTCATTTTGACATAGATGGCGCCACTTTTTGACAGTTTTTTTGACAGATTCGGGTAGTACTCGTCGAGACGCATCCGTTAAGCCATGTCCCAACCCGATCCGACGTCCCGTTTAGAAGTTAGCTAAAACTGTCAAAAACTCATAGATGGCGCCACATTTTTGACAGTTTTTTTGACAGATTCGGGTAGTACTCGGCCGCCCGCATCCGTTAAGCTATGTCCCGACCCGATCCGACGTCCCGTTTAGAAGTTAGCTAAAACTGTCAAAAACTCATAGATGGCGCCACTTTTTGACAGTTTTTTTGACAGATTCGGGTAGTACTCGGCCTCCCGCATCCGTTAAGCCATGTCCCGACCCGATCCGACGTCCCGTTTAGAAGTTAGCTAAAACTGTCATTTTGACATAGATGGCGCCACTTTTTGACAGTTTTTTTAACAGATTCGGGTAGTACTCGTCGAGACGCATCCGTTAAGCCATGTCCCGACCCGATCCGACGTCCCGTTTAGAAGTTAGCTAAAACTGTCAAAAACTCATAGATGGCGCCACTTTTTGACAGTTTTTTTGACAGCATCGGGTAGTACTCGGCCTCCCGCATCCGTTAAGCAATGTCCCGACCCGATCCGACGGCCCGTTTAGAAGTTAGCTAAAACTGTCATTTTGACATAGATGGCGCCACTTTTTGACAGTTTTTTTGACAGATTCGGGTAGTACTCGTCGAGACGCATCCGTTAAGCCATGTCCCGACCCGATCCGACGTCCCGTTTAGAAGTTAGCTAAAACTGTCAAAAACTCATAGATGGCGCCACTTTTTGACAGTTTTTTTGACAGATTCGGGTAGTACTCGGCCTCCCGCATCCGTTAAGCCATGTCCCGACCCGATCCGACGTCCCGTTTAGAAGTTAGCTAAAACTGTCATTTTGACATAGATGGCGCCACTTTTTGACAGTTTTTTTGACAGATTCGGGTAGTACTCGTCGAGACGCATCCGTTAAGCCATGTCCCGACCCGATCCGACGTCCCGTTTAGAAGTTAGCTAAAACTGTCAAAAGCTCATAGATGGCGCCACTTTTTGACAGTTTTTTTGACAGATTCGGGTAGTACTCGGCCTCCCGCATCCGTTAAGCCATGTCCCGACCCGATCCGACGTCCCGTTTAGAAGTTAGCTAAAACTGTCATTTTGACATAGATGGCGCCACTTTTTGACAGTTTTTTGACAGATTCGGGTAGTACTCGTCCAGACGCATCCGTTAAGCCATGTCCCGACCCGATCCGACGTCCCGTTTAGAAGTTAGCTAAAACTGTCAAAAACTCATAGATGGCGCCACTTTTTGACAGTTTTTTTGACAGATTCGGGTAGTACTCGGCCTCCCGCATCCGTTAAGCCATGTCCCGACCCGATCCGACGTCCCGTTTAGAAGTTAGCTAAAACTGTCAAAAACTCATAGATGGCGCCACTTTTTGACAGTTTTTTTGACAGCATCGGGTAGTACTCGGCCTCCCGCATCCGTTAAGCCATGTCCCGACCCGATCCGACGGCCCGTTTAGAAGTTAGCTAAAACTGTCATTTTGACATAGATGGCGCCACTTTTTGACAGTTTTTTTGACAGATTCGGGTGGTACTCGTCGAGACGCATCCGTTAAGCCATGTCCCGACCCGATCCGACGTCCCGTTTAGAAGTTAGCTAAAACTGTCAAAAACTCATAGATGGCGCCACTTTTTGACAGTTTTTTTGACAGATTCGGGTAGTACTCGGCCTCCCGCATCCGTTAAGCCATGTCCCGACCCGATCCGACGTCCCGTTTAGAAGTTAGCTAAAACTGTCATTTTGACATAGATGGCGCCACTTTTTGACAGTTTTTTTGACAGATTCGGGTAGTACTCATCGAGACGCATCCGTTAAGCCATGTCCCGACCCGATCCGACGTCCCGTTTAGAAGTTAGCTAAAACTGTCATTTTGACATAGATGGCGCCACTTTTTGACAGTTTTTTTGACAGATTCGGGTAGTACTCGGCCTCCCGCATCCGTTAAGCCATGTCCCGACCCGATCCGACGTCCCGTTTAGAAGTTAGCTAAAACTGTCAAAAACTCATAGATGGCGCCACTTTTTGACAGTTTTTTTGACAGATTCGGGTAGTACTCGGCCTCCCGCATCCGTTAAGCCATGTCCCGACCCGATCCGACGTCCCGTTTAGAAGTTAGCTAAAACTGTCATTTTGACATAGATGGCGCCACTTTTTGACAGTTTTTTTGACAGATTCGGGTAGTACTCGTCGAGACGCATCCGTTAAGCCATGTCCCGACCCGATCCGACGTCCCGTTTAGAAGTTAGCTAAAACTGTCAAAAACTCATAGATGGCGCCACTTTTTGACAGTTTTTTTGACAGAATCGGGTAGTACTCGGCCTCCCGCATCCGTTAAGCCATGTCCCGACCCGATCCGACGTCCCGTTTAGAAGTTAGCTAAAACTGTCATTTTGACATAGATGGCGCCACTTTTTGACAGTTTTTTGACAGATTCGGGTAGTACTCGTCCAGACGCATCCGTTAAGCCATGTCCCGACCCGATCCGACGTCCCGTTTAGAAGTTAGCTAAAACTGTCAAAAACTCATAGATGGCGCCACTTTTTGACAGTTTTTTTGACAGATTCGGGTAGTACTCGGCCTCCCGCATCCGTTAAGCCATGTCCCGACCCGATCCGACGTCCCGTTTAGAAGTTAGCTAAAACTGTCATTTTGACATAGATGGCGCCACTTTTTGACAGTTTTTTGCCAGATTCGGGTAGTACTCGTCGAGACGCATCCGTTAAGCCATGTCCCGACCCGATCCGACGTCCCGTTTAGAAGTTAGCTAAAACTGTCATTTTGACATAGATGGCGCCACTTTTTGACAGTTTTTTTGACAGATTCGGGTAGTACTCGTCGAGACGCATCCGTTAAGCCATGTCCCGACCCGATCCGACGTCCCGTTTAGAAGTTAGCTAAAACTGTCAAAAACTCATAGATGGCGCCACTTTTTGACAGTTTTTTTGACAGAATCGGGTAGTACTCGGCCTCCCGCATCCGTTAAGCCATGTCCCGACCCGATCCGACGTCCCGTTTAGAAGTTAGCTAAAACTGTCATTTTGACATAGATGGCGCCACTTTTTGACAGTTTTTTTGACAGATTCGGGTAGTACTCGTCGAGACGCATCCGTTAAGCCATGTCCCGACCCGATCCGACGGCCCGTTTAGAAGTTAGCTAAAACTGTCATTTTGACATAGATGGCGCCACTTTTTGACAGTTTTTTTGACAGATTCGGGTAGTACTCGTCGAGACGCATCCGTTAAGCCATGTCCCGACCCGATCCGACGTCCCGTTTAGAAGTTAGCTAAAACTGTCAAAAACTCATAGATGGCGCCACTTTTTGACAGTTTTTTTGACAGATTCGGGTAGTACTCATCGAGACGCATCCGTTAAGCCATGTCCCGACCCGATCCGACGTCCCGTTTAGAAGTTAGCTAAAACTGTCATTTTGACATAGATGGCGCCACTTTTTGACAGTTTTTTTGACAGATTCGGGTAGTACTCGGCCTCCCGCATCCGTTAAGCCATGTCCCGACCCGATCCGACGTCCCGTTTAGAAGTTAGCTAAAACTGTCATTTTGACATAGATGGCGCCACTTTTTGACAGTTTTTTTGACAGATTCGGGTAGTACTCGTCGAGACGCATCCGTTAAGCCATGTCCCGACCCGATCCGACGTCCCGTTTAGAAGTTAGCTAAAACTGTCAAAAACTTATAGATGGCGCCACTTTTTGACAGTTTTTTTGACAGATTCGGGTAGTACTCGGCCTCCCGCATCCGTTAAGCCATGTCCCGACCCGATCCGACGTCCCGTTTAGAAGTTAGCTAAAACTGTCATTTTGACATAGATGGCGCCACTTTTTGACAGTTTTTTTGACAGATTCGGGTAGTACTCGTCGAGACGCATCCGTTAAGCCATGTCCCGACCCGATCCGACGTCCCGTTTAGAAGTTAGCTAAAACTGTCATTTTGACATAGATGGCGCCACTTTTTGACAGTTTTTTTGACAGATTCGGGTAGTACTCGTCGAGACGCATCCGTTAAGCCATGTCCCGACCCGATCCGACGTCCCGTTTAGAAGTTAGCTAAAACTGTCATTTTGACATAGATGGCGCCACTTTTTGACAGTTTTTTTGACAGATTCGGGTAGTACTCGTCGAGACGCATCCGTTAAGCCATGTCCCGACCCGATCCGACGTCCCGTTTAGAAGTTAGCTAAAACTGTCATTTTGACATAGATGGCGCCACTTTTTGACAGTTTTTTTGACAGATTCGGGTAGTACTCGTCGAGACGCATCCGTTAAGCCATGTCCCGACCCGATCCGACGTCCCGTTTAGAAGTTAGCTAAAACTGTCATTTTGACATAGATGGCGCCACTTTTTGACAGTTTTTTTGACAGATTCGGGTAGTACTCGTCGAGACGCATCCGTTAAGCCATGTCCCGACCCGATCCGACGGCCCGTTTAGAAGTTAGCTAAAACTGTCATTTTGACATAGATGGCGCCACTTTTTGACAGTTTTTTTGACAGATTCGGGTAGTACTCGTCGAGACGCATCCGTTAAGCCATGTCCCAACCCGATCCGACGTCCCGTTTAGAAGTTAGCTAAAACTGTCAAAAACTCATAGATGGCGCCACTTTTTGACAGTTTTTTTGACAGATTCGGGTAGTACTCGGCCTCCCGCATCCGTTAAGCCATGTCCCGACCCGATCCGACGTCCCGTTTAGAAGTTAGCTAAAACTGTCATTTTGACATAGATGGCGCCACTTTTTGACAGTTTTTTTAACAGATTCGGGTAGTACTCGTCGAGACGCATCCGTTAAGCCATGTCCCGACCCGATCCGACGTCCCGTTTAGAAGTTAGCTAAAACTGTCAAAAACTCATAGATGGCGCCACTTTTTGACAGTTTTTTTGACAGATTCGGGTAGTACTCGGCCTCCCGCATCCGTTAAGCCATGTCCCGACCCGATCCGACGTCCCGTTTAGAAGTTAGCTAAAACTGTCAAAAACTCATAGATGGCGCCACTTTTTGACAGTTTTTTTGACAGCATCGGGTAGTACTCGGCCTCCCGCATCCGTTAAGCCATATCCCGACCCGATCCGACGTCCCGTTTAGAAGTTAGCTAAAACTGTCAAAAACTCATAGATGGCGCCACTTTTTGACAGTTTTTTTGACAGATTCGGGTAGTACTCGGCCTCCCGCATCCGTTAAGCCATGTCCCGACCCGATCCGACGTCCCGTTTAGAAGTTAGCTAAAACTGTCATTTTGACATAGATGGCGCCACTTTTTGACAGTTTTTTTGACAGATTCGGGTAGTACTCGTCGAGACGCATCCGTTAAGCCATGTCCCGACCCGATCCGACGTCCCGTTTAGAAGTTAGCTAAAACTGTCAAAAACTCATAGATGGCGCCACTTTTTGACAGTTTTTTTGACAGATTCGGGTAGTACTCATCGAGACGCATCCGTTAAGCCATGTCCCGACCCGATCCGACGTCCCGTTTAGAAGTTAGCTAAAACTGTCATTTTGACATAGATGGCGCCACTTTTTGACAGTTTTTTTGACAGATTCGGGTAGTACTCGGCCTCCCGCATCCGTTAAGCCATGTCCCGACCCGATCCGACGTCCCGTTTAGAAGTTAGCTAAAACTGTCAAAAACTCATAGATGGCGCCACTTTTTGACAGTTTTTTTGACAGATTCGGGTAGTACTCGGCCTCCCGCATCCGTTAAGCCATGTCCCGACCCGATCCGACGTCCCGTTTAGAAGTTAGCTAAAACTGTCATTTTGACATAGATGGCGCCACTTTTTGACAGTTTTTTGACAGATTCGGGTAGTACTCGTCCAGACGCATCCGTTAAGCCATGTCCCGACCCGATCCGACGTCCCGTTTAGAAGTTAGCTAAAACTGTCAAAAACTCATAGATGGCGCCACTTTTTGACAGTTTTTTTGACAGATTCGGGTAGTACTCGGCCTCCCGCATCCGTTAAGCCATGTCCCGACCCGATCCGACGTCCCGTTTAGAAGTTAGCTAAAACTGTCATTTTGACATAGATGGCGCCACTTTTTGACAGTTTTTTTGACAGATTCGGGTAGTACTCGTCGAGACGCATCCGTTAAGCCATGTCCCGACCCGATCCGACGTCCCGTTTAGAAGTTAGCTAAAACTGTCAAAAACTTATAGATGGCGCCACTTTTTGACAGTTTTTTTGACAGATTCGGGTAGTACTCGGCCTCCCGCATCCGTTAAGCCATGTCCCGACCCGATCCGACGTCCCGTTTAGAAGTTAGCTAAAACTGTCATTTTGACATAGATGGCGCCACTTTTTGACAGTTTTTTTGACAGATTCGGGTAGTACTCGTCGAGACGCATCCGTTAAGCCATGTCCCGACCCGATCCGACGTCCCGTTTAGAAGTTAGCTAAAACTGTCATTTTGACATAGATGGCGCCACTTTTTGACAGTTTTTTTGACAGATTCGGGTAGTACTCGGCGAGACGCATCCGTTAAGCCATGTCCCGACCCGATCCGACGTCCCGTTTAGAAGTTAGCTAAAACTGTCAAAAACTTATAGATGGCGCCACTTTTTGACAGTTTTTTTGACAGATTCGGGTAGTACTCGGCCTCCCGCATCCGTTAAGCCATGTCCCGACCCGATCCGACGTCCCGTTTAGAAGTTAGCTAAAACTGTCATTTTGACATAGATGGCGCCACTTTTTGACAGTTTTTTTGACAGATTCGGGTAGTACTCGGCCGCCCGCATCCGTTAAGCTATGTCCCGACCCGATCCGACGTCCCGTTTAGAAGTTAGCTAAAACTGTCAAAAACTCATAGATGGCGCCACATTTTTGACAGTTTTTTTGACAGATTCGGGTAGTACTCGGCCGCCCGCATCCGTTAAGCTATGTCCCGACCCGATCCGACGTCCCGTTTAGAAGTTAGCTAAAACTGTCAAAAACTCATAGATGGCGCCACTTTTTGACAGTTTTTTTGACAGATTCGGGTAGTACTCGGCCTCCCGCATCCGTTAAGCCATGTCCCGACCCGATCCGACGTCCCGTTTAGAAGTTAGCTAAAACTGTCATTTTGACATAGATGGCGCCACTTTTTGACAGTTTTTTTGACAGATTCGGGTAGTACTCGTCGAGACGCATCCGTTAAGCCATGTCCCGACCCGATCCGACGTCCCGTTTAGAAGTTAGCTAAAACTGTCAAAAACTCATAGATGGCGCCACTTTTTGACAGTTTTTTTGACAGATTCGGGTAGTACTCATCGAGACGCATCCGTTAAGCCATGTCCCGACCCGATCCGACGTCCCGTTTAGAAGTTAGCTAAAACTGTCATTTTGACATAGATGGCGCCACTTTTTGACAGTTTTTTTGCCAGATTCGGGTAGTACTCGTCGAGACACATCCGTTAAGCTATGTCCCGACCCGATCCGACGTCCCGTTTAGAAGTTAGCTAAAACTGTCATTTTGACATAGATGGCGCCACTTTTTGACAGTTTTTTTGACAGATTCGGGTAGTACTCGTCGAGACGCATCCGTTAAGCCATGTCCGAACCCGGTCCGACGGCCCGTTTAGAAGTTAGCTAAAACTGTCAAAAACTCATAGATGGCGCCACTTTTTGACAGTTTTTTTGACAGATTCGGGTAGTACTCGGCCTCCCGCATCCGTTAAGCCATGTCCCGACCCGATCCGACGTCCCGTTTAGAAGTTAGCTAAAACTGTCATTTTGACATAGATGGCGCCACTTTTTGACAGTTTTTTTGCCAGATTCGGGTAGTACTCGTCGAGACACATCCGTTAAGCCATGTCCCGACCCGATCCGACGTCCCGTTTAGAAGTTAGCTAAAACTGTCAAAAACTCATAGATGGCGCCACTTTTTGACAGTTTTTTGACAGATTCGGGTAGTACTCGGCCTCCCGCATCCGTTAAGCCATGTCCCGACCCGATCCGACGTCCCGTTTAGAAGTTAGCTAAAACTGTCATTTTGACATAGATGGCGCCACTTTTTGACAGTTTTTTTGACAGATTCGGGTAGTACTCGTCGAGACGCATCCGTTAAGCCATGTCCCGACCCGATCCGACGTCCCGTTTAGAAGTTAGCTAAAACTGTCATTTTGACATAGATGGCGCCACTTTTTGACAGTTTTTTTGACAGATTCGGGTAGTACTCGTCGAGACGCATCCGTTAAGCCATGTCCCGACCCGATCCGACGTCCCGTTTAGAAGTTAGCTAAAACTGTCAAAAACTCATAGATGGCGCCACTTTTTGACAGTTATTTTGACAGATTCGGGTAGTACTCGGCCTCCCGCATCCGTTAAGCCATGTCCCGACCCGATCCGACGGCCCGTTTAGAAGTTTTTGACAGTTTTTTTGACAGATTCGGGTAGTACTCGTCGAGACGCATCCGTTAAGCCATGTCCCGACCCGATCCGACGTCCCGTTTAGAAGTTAGCTAAAACTGTCAAAAACTCATAGATGGCGCCACTTTTTGACAGTTTTTTTGACAGATTCGGGTAGTACTCGGCCTCCCGCATCCGTTAAGCCATGTCCCGACCCGATCCGACGTCCCGTTTAGAAGTTAGCTAAAACTGTCAAAAACTCATAGATGGCGCCACTTTTTGACAGTTTTTTTGACAGATTCGGGTAGTACTCATCGAGACGCATCCGTTAAGCCATGTCCCGACCCGATCCGACGTCCCGTTTAGAAGTTAGCTAAAACTGTCATTTTGACATAGATGGCGCCACTTTTTGACAGTTTTTTTGCCAGATTCGGGTAGTACTCGTCGAGACACATCCGTTAAGCTATGTCCCGACCCGATCCGACGTCCCGTTTAGAAGTTAGCTAAAACTGTCATTTTGACATAGATGGCGCCACTTTTTGACAGTTTTTTTGACAGATTCGGGTAGTACTCGTCGAGACGCATCCGTTAAGCCATGTCCGAACCCGGTCCGACGGCCCGTTTAGAAGTTAGCTAAAACTGTCAAAAACTCATAGATGGCGCCACTTTTTGACAGTTTTTTTGACAGATTCGGGTAGTACTCGGCCTCCCGCATCCGTTAAGCCATGTCCCGACCCGATCCGACGTCCCGTTTAGAAGTTAGCTAAAACTGTCATTTTGACATAGATGGCGCCACTTTTTGACAGTTTTTTTGCCAGATTCGGGTAGTACTCGTCGAGACACATCCGTTAAGCCATGTCCCGACCCGATCCGACGTCCCGTTTAGAAGTTAGCTAAAACTGTCAAAAACTCATAGATGGCGCCACTTTTTGACAGTTTTTTGACAGATTCGGGTAGTACTCGGCCTCCCGCATCCGTTAAGCCATGTCCCGACCCGATCCGACGTCCCGTTTAGAAGTTAGCTAAAACTGTCATTTTGACATAGATGGCGCCACTTTTTGACAGTTTTTTTGACAGATTCGGGTAGTACTCGTCGAGACGCATCCGTTAAGCCATGTCCCGACCCGATCCGACGTCCCGTTTAGAAGTTAGCTAAAACTGTCATTTTGACATAGATGGCGCCACTTTTTGACAGTTTTTTTGACAGATTCGGGTAGTACTCGTCGAGACGCATCCGTTAAGCCATGTCCCGACCCGATCCGACGTCCCGTTTAGAAGTTAGCTAAAACTGTCAAAAACTCATAGATGGCGCCACTTTTTGACAGTTATTTTGACAGATTCGGGTAGTACTCGGCCTCCCGCATCCGTTAAGCCATGTCCCGACCCGATCCGACGGCCCGTTTAGAAGTTTTTGACAGTTTTTTTGACAGATTCGGGTAGTACTCGTCGAGACGCATCCGTTAAGCCATGTCCCGACCCGATCCGACGTCCCGTTTAGAAGTTAGCTAAAACTGTCAAAAACTCATAGATGGCGCCACTTTTTGACAGTTTTTTTGACAGATTCGGGTAGTACTCGGCCTCCCGCATCCGTTAAGCCATGTCCCGACCCGATCCGACGTCCCGTTTAGAAGTTAGCTAAAACTGTCATTTTGACATAGATGGCGCCACTTTTTGACAGTTTTTTTGACAGATTCGGGTAGTACTCGTCGAGACGCATCCGTTAAGCCATGTCCCGACCCGATCCGACGTCCCGTTTAGAAGTTAGCTAAAACTGTCATTTTGACATAGATGGCGCCACTTTTTGACAGTTTTTTTGACAGATTCGGGTAGTACTCGTCGAGACGCATCCGTTAAGCCATGTCCCGACCCGATCCGACGTCCCGTTTAGAAGTTAGCTAAAACTGTCAAAAACTCATAGATGGCGCCACTTTTTGACAGTTATTTTGACAGATTCGGGTAGTACTCGGCCTCCCGCATCCGTTAAGCCATGTCCCGACCCGATCCGACGGCCCGTTTAGAAGTTTTTGACAGTTTTTTTGACAGATTCGGGTAGTACTCGTCGAGACGCATCCGTTAAGCCATGTCCCGACCCGATCCGACGTCCCGTTTAGAAGTTAGCTAAAACTGTCAAAAACTCATAGATGGCGCCACTTTTTGACAGTTTTTTTGACAGATTCGGGTAGTACTCATCGAGACGCATCCGTTAAGCCATGTCCCGACCCGATCCGACGTCCCGTTTAGAAGTTAGCTAAAACTGTCATTTTGACATAGATGGCGCCACTTTTTAGTTAAAGTTTTAAGACAGTTTTAGCTAACTTGGCGCTAAAGTGGCGCCATCTATGTCAAAATGACAGTTTTAGCTAACTTCTAAACGGGCCGTCGGATCGGGTCGGGACATGGCTTAACGGATGCGTCTCGACGAGTACTACCCGCAACTGTCAAAGAAACTGTCAAAAAGTGGCGCCATCTATGAGTTTTTGACAGTTTTAGCTAACTTCTAAACGGGCCGTCGGATCGGGTCGGGACATAGCTTAACGGATGCGGGAGGCCGAGTACTACCCGAATCTGTCAAAAAAACTGTCAAAAAGTGGCGCCATCTATGAGTTTTTGACAGTTTTAGCTAACTTCTAAACGGGCCGTCGGATCGGGTCGGGACATAGCTTAACGGATGCGGGAGGCCGAGTACTACCCGAATCTGTCAAAAAAACTGTCAAAAAGTGGCGCCATCTATGTCAAAATGACAGTTTTAGCTAACTTCTAAACGGGACGTCGGATCGGGTCGGGACATGGCTTAACGGATGCGTCTCGACGAGTACTACCCGAATCTGTCAAAAAAACTGTCAAAAAGTGGCGCCATCTATGAGTTTTTGACAGTTTTAGCTAACTTCTAAACGGGCCGTCGGATCGGGTCGGGACATGGCTTAACGGATGCGGGAGGCCAAGTACTACCCGAATCTGTCAAAAAAACTGTCAAAAAGTGGCGCCATCTATGTCAAAATGACAGTTTTAGCTAACTTCTAAACGGGCCGTCGGATCGGGTCGGGACATGGCTTAACGGATGCGTCTCGACGAGTACTACCCGAATCTGTCAAAAAAACTGTCAAAAAGTGGCGCCATCTATGTCAAAATGACAGTTTTAGCTAACTTCTAAACGGGCCGTCGGATCGGGTCGGGACATGGCTTAACGGATGCGGGAGGCCGAGTACTACCCGAAGCTGTCAAAAAAACTGTCAAAAAGTGGCGCCATCTATGTCAAAATGACAGTTTTAGCTAACTTCTAAACGGGACGTCGGATCGGGTCGGGACATGGCTTAACGGATGCGTCTCGACGAGTACTACCCGAATCTGTCAAAAAAACTGTCAAAAAGTGGCGCCATCTATGTCAAAATGACAGTTTTAGCTAACTTCTAAACGGGACGTCGGATCGGGTCGGGACATGGCTTAACGGATGCGTCTCGACGAGTACTACCCGAATCTGTCAAAAAAACTGTCAAAAAGTGGCGCCATCTATGTCAAAATGACAGTTTTAGCTAACTTCTAAACGGGCCGTCGGATCGGGTCGGGACATGGCTTAACGGATGCGGGAGGCCGAGTACTACCCGAATCTGTCAAAAAAACTGTCAAAAAGTGGCGCCATCTATGAGTTTTTGACAGTTTTAGCTAACTTCTAAACGGGACGTCGGATCGGGTCGGGACATGGCTTAACGGATGCGGGAGGCCGAGTACTACCCGAAGCTGTCAAAAAAACTGTCAAAAAGTGGCGCCATCTATGTCAAAATGACAGTTTTAGCTAACTTCT
Source organism: Cantharis lateralis (assembly GCA_963170105.1). Taxonomy (NCBI): domain Eukaryota; kingdom Metazoa; phylum Arthropoda; class Insecta; order Coleoptera; family Cantharidae; genus Cantharis; species Cantharis lateralis. Next base: position 191,602 of record OY720628.1, read on the forward strand.
AAACGGGACGTCGGATCGGGTCGGGACATGGCTTAACGGATGCGTCTCGACGAGTACTACCCGAATCTGTCAAAAAAACTGTCAAATAGTGGCGCCATCTATGAGTTTTTGACAGTTTTAGCTAACTTCTAAACGGGCCGTCGGATCGGGTCGGGACATGGCTTAACGGATGCGTCTCGACGAGTACTACCCGAATCTGTCAAAAAAACTGTCAAAAAGTGGCGCCATCTATGTCAAAATGACAGTTTTAGCTAACTTCTAAACGGGCCGTCGGATCGGGTCGGGACATGGCTTAACGGATGCGGGAGGCCGAGTACTACCCGAAGCTGTCAAAAAAACTGTCAAAAAGTGGCGCCATCTATGTCAAAATGACAGTTTTAGCTAACTTCTAAACGGGACGTCGGATCGGGTCGGGACATGGCTTAACGGATGCGTCTCGACGAGTACTACCCGAATCTGTCAAAAAAACTGTCAAAAAGTGGCGCCATCTATGTCAAAATGACAGTTTTAGCTAACTTCTAAACGGGACGTCGGATCGGGTCGGGACATGGCTTAACGGATGCGTCTCGACGAGTACTACCCGAATCTGTCAAAAAAACTGTCAAAAAGTGGCGCCATCTATGAGTTTTTGACAGTTTTAGCTAACTTCTAAACGGGACGTCGGATCGGGTCGGGACATGGCTTAACGGATGCGTCTCGACGAGTACTACCCGAATCTGTCAAAAAAACTGTCAAAAAGTGGCGCCATCTATGTCAAAATGACAGTTTTAGCTAACTTCTAAACGGGCCGTCGGATCGGGTCGGGACATGGCTTAACGGATGCGGGAGGCCGAGTACTACCCGAATCTGTCAAAAAAACTGTCAAAAAGTGGCGCCATCTATGAGTTTTTGACAGTTTTAGCTAACTTCTAAACGGGACGTCGGATCGGGTCGGGACATGGCTTAACGGATGCGTCTCGACGAGTACTACCCGAATCTGTCAAAAAAACTGTCAAAAAGTGGCGCCATCTATGTCAAAATGACAGTTTTAGCTAACTTCTAAACGGGACGTCGGATCGGGTCGGGACATGGCTTAACGGATGCGTCTCGACGAGTACTACCCGAATCTGTCAAAAAAACTGTCAAAAAGTGGCGCCATCTATGTCAAAATGACAGTTTTAGCTAACTTCTAAACGGGACGTCGGATCGGGTCGGGACATGGCTTAACGGATGCGGGAGGCCGAGTACTACCCGAATCTGTCAAAAAAACTGTCAAAAAGTGGCGCCATCTATGAGTTTTTGACAGTTTTAGCTAACTTCTAAACGGGACGTCGGATCGGGTCGGGACATGGCTTAACGGATGCGTCTCGACGAGTACTACCCGAATCTGTCAAAAAAACTGTCAAAAAGTGGCGCCATCTATGTCAAAATGACAGTTTTAGCTAACTTCTAAACGGGACGTCGGATCGGGTCGGGACATGGCTTAACGGATGCGGGAGGCCGAGTACTACCCGATTCTGTCAAAAAAACTGTCAAAAAGTGGCGCCATCTATGAGTTTTTGACAGTTTTAGCTAACTTCTAAACGGGACGTCGGATCGGGTCGGGACATAGCTTAACGGATGCGGGCGGCCGAGTACTACCCGAATCTGTCAAAAAAACTGTCAAAAAGTGGCGCCATCTATGAGTTTTTGACAGTTTTAGCTAACTTCTAAACGGGACGTCGGATCTGGTCGGGACATGGCTTAACGGATGCGTCTCGACGAGTACTACCCGAATCTGTCAAAAAAACTGTCAAAAAGTGGCGCCATCTATGTCAAAATGACAGTTTTAGCTAACTTCTAAACGGGACGTCGGATCGGGTCGGGACATGGCTTAACGGATGCGGGAGGCCGAGTACTACCCGAATCTGTCAAAAAAACTGTCAAAAAGTGGCGCCATCTATGAGTTTTTGACAGTTTTAGCTAACTTCTAAACGGGACGTCGGATCGGGTCGGGACATGGCTTAACGGATGCGTCTCGACGAGTACTACCCGAATCTGTCAAAAAAACTGTCAAAAAGTGGCGCCATCTATGTCAAAATGACAGTTTTAGCTAACTTCTAAACGGGCCGTCGGATCGGGTCGGGACATGGCTTAACGGATGCGGGAGGCCGAGTACTACCCGAATCTGTCAAAAAAACTGTCAAAAAGTGGCGCCATCTATGAGTTTTTGACAGTTTTAGCTAACTTCTAAACGGGCCGTCGGATCGGGTCGGGACATGGCTCAACGGATGCGTCTCGACGAGTACTACCCGAATCTGTCAAAAAAACTGTCAAAAAGTGGCGCCATCTATGTCAAAATGACAGTTTTAGCTAACTTCTAATCGGGCCGTCGCATCGGGTCGGGACATGGCTCATCGGATGCGGGAGGTCGAAGACTACCCGACACCGTCGAAAAACCTGCCGAAAGTTCAGCCGTTTGGGAGTTACAAGCTTTTGTCCAAAAACTTCCTGGACGGACCACCCCGTATATGGAATTAATTAAAATTTAATAACTTTTGAACGGGACGTCGTAGAGCGTCGGGATTTTGACCACCGTGTAGTGCAGAGCGAGCTCTATCCGAATCCGCCGTCAAAACTGTCAAAAAGTGGCGCCCTCTAGGTTTTTGCATTTCTAACTTCTAAACGACTCGTATTGCGGAATCGCAATAGGTCTCGTCGGACGGGGGACGCCGGACGACGTCCGATGGCCGCGTAACAAATTTCAAAAACCGACGCCGTCCAGGTTTTAAATTCGCCAACTTCTAAACGGTGCGTCGCACGGCGTCGGGATAGGTTGCATCGGACGGGGGACGACGTGCGACGTCCGATGACCGCGTAAAAAATTTCTAAAACCGACGCCGTCCAGGTTTTAAATTCGCCAACTTCTAAACGGTTCGTCGCACGGTGTCGGGATAGATCGCATCGGACGGGGGACGCCGGACGACGTCCGATGGCCACGTAAAAAAATTTCAAAAACCGACGCCGTCCACGTTTTAAATTCGCCAACTTCTAAACGGTGCGTCGGACCGAGTCGGGATAGGTCTCATCGGATGCGGGCGGTCGAAGACTACCCGAAACCTGCCGAAAGTTCAGCCGTTTGGGAGTTACAAGCTTTTGTCTAAAAACTTTCTGGACGGACCACCCCGTATATGGAATTAATTAAAATTGAATAACTTTCGAACGGGACGTCGTAGAGCGTCGGGATTTTGACTACCGTGTAGTGCAGAGCGAGCTCTATCGGAATCCGCCGTCAAAACTGTCAAAAAGTGGCGTCCTCTAGGTTTTTGCATTTCTACCTTCTAAACGACTCGTTTTACGGAATCGCGATAGGTCTCGTCGGACGGGGGACGTCGGACGACGTCCGATGGCCGCGTAAAGAATTTCAAAAACCGACGCCGTCCAGGTTTTAAATTCGCCAACTTCTAAACGGTTTGTCGCACGGCGTCGGGATAGGTCGCATCGGACGGGGGACGCCGGACGACGTCCGATGGCCGCGTAAAAAATTTCAAAAACCGACGCCGTCCAGGTTTTAAATTCGCCAACTTCTAAACGGTGCGTCGCACGGAATCGCGATAGGTCTCGTCGGACGGGGGACACCGGACGACGTCCGATGGCCGCGTAAAAAATTTCAAAAACCGACGCCGTCCAGGTTTTAAATTCGCCAACTTCTAAACGGTGCGTCGCACGGCGTCGGGAAAGGTCGCATCGGACGGGGGACGCCGTACGACGTCCGATGGCCGCGTAAAAAATTTCAAAAACCGACGCCTTCCAGGTTTTAAATTCGCCAACTTCTCAACGGTGCGTCGGACCGAGTCGGGATAGGTCTCATCGGATGCGGGAGGTCGAAGACTACCCGACACCGTCGAAAAACCTGCCGAAAGTTCAGCCGTTTGGGAGTTACAAGCTTTTGTCCAAGAACTTCCTGGACGGACCACCCCGAATATGGAATTAATAAAAATTTAATAACTTTTGAACGGGACGTCGCAGAGCGTCGGGATTTTGACTACCGTGTAGTGCAGAGCGAGCTCTATCCGAATCCGCCGTCAAAACTGTCAAAAAGTGGCGCCTTCTAGGTTTTTGCATTTCTAACTTCTAAACGACTCGTTTTACGGAATCGCGATAGGTCTCGTCGGACGGGGGACGCCGGACGACGTCCGATGGCCGCGTAAAAAATTTCAAAAACCGACGCCGTCCACGTTTTCAATTCGCCAACTTCTAAACTATTGACTAATCTAGTAAAAATGTATTTATTAGGATTTTGTCGAGGTATCCCGAAGTAACTAACTTTTCTTACGCCAAACACCCAGCAATGATGATGAACCATTTCTCCAGGTTCCAGATAAAGATAAAGTCTTATTAGAGACTCTATAAGAAACCAACTTCGGAGTTCGATCATTTGCAAAGCTTCAAAGAAAAGTAGACTTTTTGGAAACTTGGACCTCTTTTAATGAATAAATAATACTTTTTCTGAGCCACCTTGTACACAATTTTGTAGCGCGGTCCGCTACTAGCAGTCACTCAATCCACTGATCCTCAGTAATCCGCTCAAAAAATGATAATCGAAATGTTCGTTACGAATGCCCCGATAACATTTCGATCCTTATTGATGGCCGAAAAGGATGTTCGCCTGTGTGTGTTATCCTTCATCAATTTGTTTACTTTTTATCCACAATGCAACTCCAATTATGCCTCTCCTAGTACCTCCATTGCGTTTTATAATTTTATCAATAAAATAAAAAGGTTTGCAAGTGAAATTTAGCCGAAGAACCTGCAAGATCGCGGCATCGCGTATTATCTGTCGTTGTAGAACTGTCGTATCCCCGCTTTTGCGTTTACCTTTCACCTTCGCAACACCAACCCATCAACTCGAAGAATACACCATCGTCGTCTTAGTGTCGGCCAAGAAACTTGTGCGGATGCCGAATGCAACGAATTTTGTGATAAAGTGACGCGCTATTTTTTAAATTCGTCCAAAGACCGTACGATCGACGATTGGGCGAACGTCTTGGCGCCTTCGTGCCGTGCACAAATTTTTTCGAAAAAGTCACCAGCCGGATATTATTGGCGCTATGTACTCTGCATTGAAATAAAGAGAAAGTTAAGGAATTTAAACAAACCGAGTTTAGTTTTTATTTGAAAGTGCAATATTTTATTATTATTATAATTCTGAGTGACACATGAAAAGACAAAACAATTGAACGAGAAAATGAAGACCGTAAGTTAATACTTTTTTCTTGTTGGCTAATATAATTCGCTTTTGTTAAATAATCCGACACGGTCCGAAGAATACCCGTGCATGTGTGTAGCAGCACAGGTTTCAAAAATATAATTTTAAGGAATAGAAAGGAAAAGGAAAAAGGAAAAGTTTGCATTTGTTCAAAATTATGTTAACATTTTATTCCGAGTTGCGATTGAGGCAAAAAGTGTTTGATTTCACTTATCGGTTATAATTTTATAAGTCGGTCAGATTCGATTTGACACCAAAATTTCTGCATATATTAATATATGGCTAATGCGATATTAATTATGGTCAACAATCCATTTCGTTTCGAATCGGAAAAAGTTTACTCTAAAAATAAATATTTATTCCACAGTATTCGTTTTAGATTTTTCAAAACTCTTATTATTCCGATGGTAGGTACCTAATTTTTTGGTGGCCAATTTTGAAAATCTGGATAGCCTTTTTGCAAGCCATAAAAAAGGTTTCATAAAATTATTGTCGACAACGTCCACATTAACTTCTGCATTCGATAAGGTTTTTAACGCAAAATAAAAGATTTAGAAACAGCGACATATTGACAAACACGGCAGATATAATCGTAATTGGGTTTGGAAAAAAACTTGTCCGAATTGTTAGTGGCACGAACCGGTTTTCGCAATGTTGTCGAAAAGTGATTAATTAAGCAAAATGTAACAAAAGAAAACAACGAAAAAGGTCGCACGTCCTTGCGCGTTAGCATAAAAAAGATTTTGAAAAATTTTACAGTTTCCATAGTTCGTCGACTTTCGCTTCTGGTAACGTGCCGACGATACCTTTACGATTACATGGTTTAAAAAAAGACGCACCCATTTCGAAAAGCATCCTCAATATTTAACAATGAATTGCCTAATCACAGCACGGAGTTTACGTAATTAATTTGCTCAGATTGTTATCGCCTTAATTGAGCTTTACAATGCGATACGCTTGAAAACAACATTTTTTATTTTTTTCCTATCTCTAAAAATTTCACCGCAACCAAGTGCAAAAATGCACGAGCCATAATAGGCGAGCGGTTTACACCTATATTCTCAGTTCACTTACCAACCAATCGGCGTTTTAGTGGCTGGAAATGATTTTATTCGATTTCTTATATTATACCAAGAAAAAACTTCTATATACACTTAATTTTTGTATGAGTCGTTTAATAGTTATAAACAATCTATTGTTTTAATAATCTAAATTTCGGGGAAAATATCTGAAAAAATTATAGAGGCTTAATGGGACCAAAACACACATTTTTTGTGTCTTTGACTTTTATCGTAAAATCAATAGTTTTTAAGATAGAACTCGATAAATGGCGAAAAATAATGATTACCTTTATGATTTTTTTTCTCAGTAACCAATTGTCCAATCAGAATAAATAAAAAATAAAAATATTCAGCCAACCTTAATCTATCACGACATTTTTTTTCATTTTGATTTTTAGTATTACTAACAGTGAAAACCGTATTGAAGTAGATCTCTAACACCGCTTCCTCTGTGCGTGCGTATGACCGTCCGGCGAGCTAGGATGGATGCTTTAATTCAAATTCAAATTGTTTATTAACCATTAAAATACAATATATTACATACACGTGAATTGTCATAATTTAAATTACCTAAATACTAGAAGATGTCACAAGAACAAATATAATATAAATAACTCCTCGTTCCTTGACCGTACATTGTTAAAATTTACCACCGTCTTTTGGGTTATAAGGTGGCGGAGTGAAAAGTGGCACTTTACTTGCCGTTTTATCGACCATTCCATCTTATCGAACTTTTCCTTATTACATGCAAACGATTTAATCGATGAAGTAGCTATAATGGTCCGATCGCACTTCCATCTTGACACAATCAAACTTTTTGGACGTGCGTCTTGCAGGCTCTAGTATGGTGAAAATAAGGTTATTGCGGCAGAAGTAACGATATTTTATTCTTTGAGTTTTTGACTTTTCGTTTTTAATATCACTCGAACGAGAGTAAAATTACTAAACCCAATGCTAATTTTCGACGAATTATTTCTTCGGCAATTCATAATTATTTCGCCTGCCTACCTTGTAACACCTACCTGTTATTACGTCAAAATTAATCATCGGCAATTTTACAAAATGCTCTCGATAAAGATATAATTTAACTAAAATCATCAAAAATTTCGCAATCTTATTGCAACCGTCAGGTTCGATTTAAGAAAATTTGTCAAAAAAATAACCGGTTACTGCATTTTATTCCTTGTAGGACATATTTATCCTTGTAATGATTAATGTACGACCATCAAAAATGTATTTTGTTGTAGAATAATAATTATTAATTCAAAGTTTTAAAATTATTCGTTATATCACAAGGACGCGGCAAGACAAATTTATTATGTTTTAGCAAAACCGTCGTCGTCTTTGTTTATGTTTGACCTGTTTTGCGGGTCTCGAAGAATTCCATTCGAACGACGACGGACGACCCGACGCCGACTGCGTTAAATGTTAAGGTTACTCGCGTATCACGAGAAGATGCCCTCATGCGACAATTGTTCGCCCATCTAGCATCGGTGGGCCGGTAGTAATGGAAATCTGCGGGGGCCGATAGACAAGCCCCCCCCCCTCTCCGCGTAAAACAGTAAAATTCCGAATTTTGAAGGGAAATATTTATTTCGAAACCAAAATGTTGTTTCCCACTTATTCTTGTTTCGATGCCTAAGGACAAATTGAGGAAAAAACTTCTCGACTTCCGCCTAAATCTATTATTAAGCAAATTCTATAGTCGAAAATATAATTAGGATAAAGCAATCATCTGCTTTTAAAAGCACTTTGACTTTTAAAAGGTCACGGTTAGCTCGAATTCTTCAGCTATGATTTAACAGTGCAATACACGTTATTGTTGTTGCTTTAAACACCTTTCCATATGAAGAAAATATTCTTAAGGCTAATCTGGGCAACTCTGTTCAAATCTCGTGGTCCTTGAGATTGTATAAGGTGCGCTTTTACTTTCCAAGTCCGACGTCGTGGTTCTCTCGTTTCTTTTTATTATTATAACAACTACTTGGCGTAAATTCTTTTCGCAGTGCCAATATTATAATAATTCAAGTTGGTTTGGCGAAGACGATCGTCGATAATAATTTACAATATTAAAAAGGTTTGCCGATTTCCCTCTCGTCGGCATGCCATTAAATTTCGGCTCGGTTAACACAAATTACTATTATTATTATTATTATTGTCGTGTATACAAATTAACATGTAGCCAAACAGAAGTCAGTCGTAAGAAATGGAAAGACTTGTCTCCGCGCTTACTATCTAATCATACCTAATTATTGAAATAGAAAGTTTATTAAAAAATGTTTTTCTAAAATCACCTTGGCCGCTTAATCGATTTTTATGTGAAATTTTAAAATCGTCAGGATTCGCCGCTTCCATCTCCGATCAATTATTATTATTATTATTATTGCAACTGCTTTATAATATATTGAGCGATTACCTAATCCAATGTGTGACAGAAGAAAACGTAACAAACATTCCAAACATATTTGTAAAGGTGTGTCGAATGAAAAATAATTTAAAAACCAAACATGTACCTACGAGCGCGTTTCCAACTTCCGTTCCTTCGGAGAAAAAACGGTCTTCGTTTGAGGACGATGTTGCAATGGGACGACGTCTACGCACATCGGCACAAATTTGTTTCGTAAAAAATTTCAAAATTGTTACCCAAGGATCGAAAGTGAACAATAATTTTGTAATTTTCGCCCGAAATTACTTTACAATTCACCACGGCCGCAATAATAAATTGCCTCTTGCTATTTTCTATAGAGCAAAGTGGCAGAGGTTTAAAGTTTGAATTAAAAAACCTCTAACGACTTTTTCTTCTTCTTCTTCTCGGCCCTTAAAAAGATTGACGTGTGCGACCCCTCGACACGAAATTAGGTATAAATTAATCGTACGTTGACCTATTGTTTCCTACCGAAAAACTCATATAGGAAACGTAAACTTTTCATGTGCAGGCTGCGTATTTGATAATTAAAACATCGAAATAACGAAGACATCTGCGACTCTTGGAAAATCCTTAGCTTCGAGGCTTTCGCCGTTTGATCGCCACGACCAATTTAAGAAATAAGAAATGTTTGACATTTTGTCAGATGCTAAATGCTAAATCCGCCATTGACAATAACCTTTCCCAAGTCCTACTGAGTTAGGCCAAGTAATTCCGTTGCAGGTTAAACCAAAAAATTTGAGTTAAACAATGAAATACTACGTTGAAAAGCTCTTTTTTACGCAATATCATTGGTTAACCTGCTACTGAAAAACTGGGCTTGTTTATCAAGTTTGGTTTAAATCGTCAAAGGATCCAAGAGCGTATAAGAGACGAAGAAACAAACGAAGAAATATTCAGATTTATAAAAAACACACCACGTGACAATAAATGAGCGTTTAAACTAATCATTATTTTTAGTATAAATTTAAAACATTAATTTTTGGTATTTTGGATTAAAATTTTTTGAAAAAAAAATTCCACATATGTTACATACACGTAAGAATCGTTCGGCGAGGTTTTTAAATTATAGTCAGATATCCTGTGAGAATCTCGTTAATAGAGCGCAATTTATGCGCGTCACCTAATTTCATGCATTTTCTTGCACAATTAGTAGTGGCAAATTTCCGAACCGGCACAAGAAGCGCTACGAGGGCCTAATAGCATAAATCCAGGGGGACTCAAAATTTAGTTCTCAAAAGAAAATAAAGTAATTTGTAATGAAAATGTTTGACATTTTGTCAGGAGTCCGGCATAGCTTTCGGAAAAAAAATTGTCGGTGGAAAATCGAAATATTCGCAATTAAAATTAAAATATAATTATTTGATTAAACAAAGAATAATTTATATTTACCTTATTGTATAATCGCAATAAAAATTAATAAGCAAATAAATATTGTATTAGTTCAATTAAATTTGTGCAGTGAAAGTTGTAAAATTAGTAAAATTATAAGTAATAATTTCATTTGCCAATACTTTCGTTTAACAAACTTCAAGTTAAAATTCCTATTGTGTAATTTGAAAAGAAGTACTGGCGATGATGCTTAATTAATAAATTTCTCCGCTCAAGCAGCGAAAATGGATTGCATTATTTTAAACAAATAGTATATAAGCGAAGAGGAGTCGCGGTAAGATCTTTCTTCAATTAAAAGACTTTCGATTTATTTAACCGAACAAATGTTTTCCTATTATAATTTATTCGCTCATTCAATTCAATTTTCTTTTCATTTAATAAATATTTTCCGAATCGGTCATTGTGTTCGAGGTTCACATAATACATAATTTATTTTAAAAACAATATGAATAATTTTAATGTTGTCTTGCGAAAGGAGATACTAACATTTAGGTAAATCTCGAAAAATTATCATATTTATTTTTCTAATAATTAATTTTTCATTTCAGGCGCAGCAATGCTTACGATTGCTGATTATCGCTCTAATAGGATGGACGATCAAGTCAAGTAAGTGATTTAATTTGAATTAATTGCTAATTTATGTTAAGGGGAAGTAACTAGTGCAATAAATATTTAAAACAAAAATACTCAGCTATGAATGGACAGAATTGAACAAAAATTTAAAGCAAGGCATATAGATAGTAGAGCTAGGACCTACGCATATCATTTTTGAAAAATTTGAATCACAACATTTAGAAAAAAAACTTTATTTGTTTGATTTTACAGATTTTTTTATATTAAATGCGTTGACCCTAGAGAACACAATTCTATTTACATACCCAAAATTTGGACGTTTTATTTCTGATAGTTTCCAAAAAAAATTGTATCAAAGTTTTTACACCGTCTAGTGCTGCCTCACACGGTTAGAAGAACCAAGTTAGTCGTGTACAGTCCGATTCAACTGCAGTTGTTAATAAATAGTATTACATTACATGATAGTATAATATTACACGATACACTATCACATTTGGTGATATGTAATTGTGTGCTAGGAAAAGATATTTATACAAATACATCATTTACGGGAATTTATTTTTCTTAGATATTTTACCGGGTTACCGTCCTATTTTAGAACATAGGGAATTTACATGGCAAATTGATTTTTTCTAAATTCCTGCTTCCCATCATAACGGAAAAGAATCGAGATTTTTAATCCGCGTTTAAAGATATTGAACACTTGATATTTTGTTTTTTAATTATTGTTAAAAACTCGATAGAAAAATTAAAAAATGATGCTTTTAAAAAAAATATTTGCTGGCGTGGTAGTCGTGTTTAATATTGCAATATTAAAAAATCTCTTTAATTTGATATATTTTTTTATTCTTATCCGTTTATAATGGGAAGCAAGAATTTTGAAAAAATCAATTTGCCATGTTAATTCCCTATGTTCAAAACTCGGACAATCAATGAAATTATGTTGTTTTGACACAATGTAAAAGATTAAAGTCAAATTTCGCGATATTTTTTACTTTCCCATTTACGTAAAAGTATTTCAAACAAGTCAAAAAAAAATTTTTGAGTTAGCATTTTTTCCATGGTGTATGAGTCCATACAAATCGTTTGAGACTAAATTTGGAATAATGTCCGGATGTGCAGTATAGTAATGAAATTAGTCTCAATCGAAAGAATTTTCTTTGTGCGTCTAATGATAACCAATACTTGACTTTTTTCTCTTCAATTACTGTTGAAATAAAATTTTATTGAACTCCAAAATATTTTGAAAATGGGAAAGTCATGTGATGTCACATCAGATTTTTTAGATAAGTACAGTAGAACTCCAATTATTCAAATCAACTGGGACCGGACCCCATTCGGATGATCAAAAATTCGGATAATCAGTCATATCCATTCCTCACTCCAAGATGTCTGATGAACAGATGTTTTCTTGAGGTTACGGATAGCTTCGTTAAAAAAAAAGTAATTTTGTAACAAAATTTTTAATATTTTGTTTGTTATACATGAGCCACTGCCTTGATTTTCATTTTGTGCATTTCGTGGCGCATGTAATCTCAGCTAGAAAATTTAAAGAAGTTCCGATCTATTACCTATGTAATTAATTATTTGATTTTTGGTTCAATTTTTGTTAACTTGAAACATTTTAGGAAGCACCTTTCACCTTACCTTTTTTTATATTGCCCAAATATAAGTTTTGCACCATTTGGTGACTTATCTCCCATCGTTTTTGGACGTTTGCACGTTTTGTGATTTTCAAGCAGAAAATATTTGGAAGCAGATCGCTTATGAGATCCTTTTTGGAAGAGTTGCATTTAGCTTGATTTGTTATAATTCAACGTGAGTTTTTTGGATTTAGTCATTTTGGTCATTTGGGTTTCGAGATTGAAGCGGCGGAGTTCCAACATAAGTGCAGGAGCCAAGGCGAATTTCCGGAACGTTTTTGGTTTCACTATCCTCCGAGTGTTCGAGTGTGGGTGGAAGATCCGAAGTTGGATTATTTTTGTACTGCTGGTTACGTTGGGTTGGAATTGCCCTATATAAGGTTTGGAACATTTGAGGTGTTCATTTCTTCGCGATTTTTATCGACGCACTCGGACAGCTGTTTGAGCTGTTCATGATTATTTTTAACACCACCGAAGATTAACAAGGATCAACAACATTTACGTTTTATATTTTTTGATCTCGTTTATTTAAGAGTAAATTTAAATATACTGTGTTTATTAAACTGTTGTTTTCTTTCGGGGAAGCTACTCCTGCATTGATTGTTTTGCTGAAGATGCTACTCTCTCGCTTCAGCATTCATTCAGTTAGCTTTAACGTCGTGGGCATTCTACACAGAAATAAAGCTGGTTTTTGTATCCCAGCATGTGGAAGAAATTCAATTTTCCCGCAAGGGAAGAAGAATTTTTATTTACAATTTTTAAAATGTTTTGTCGACTTTTTTTGCATTTTTAGCTTTTGTGATCCGACACTGATTGTTTTATAACAAGCGGAACAGCTAAAATCCATTACACTAAGAAATAATTGAATATTCTGAAAGCGATTCGGATAATCGGAGTTCGGATAATTGAGTTCTACTGTACCTATAATATGAAAAATATTTATCAAATAGAAAACTATCACTAACTGTGATCGAGAATATCTCAATGAATGTCGAAGAGTTTTTATCTTGACGATTGTAATTTAATGATTAAATAAAATAATAATCACTTATACGTATCACATGGTATCACTATCCCTTAGTATAAGGTACGTACTATAATGGTATGCACATAATATGCGCTATTAAAACTAGAAAATGATAACTGCATAAAAATGCATTGACTGTACAAGAATTTTTATCTCGAGGTATTTATATCTACGTCAGATGATAATTTGTACAATACGTCGTGCATTTAATTTATATAGGTCTGTCTCGCTTAGAACTTTGCTTATTTTACCAGCTTATCAATTGCATTTTACCATTCTCTTGCCCTTAAGCTCAGGGAGTGCAATTTTTATAAGCCAGGACGACCTTATCTCTATGCCAATAATAATTGTTCGAAAGACATCCCAAGTCCTGATGTTCGAATTTCTTCAAAATTAATAACTTTTCCAATCTACAATTCGCTTGCGATAAAATACGGAGTTTCTTCAGCGAAATTAACTTTCTCGAGCTCGAGTAGGAATTGGCCTGTCCGACGACAATTTTTAATTCTTTCTTATTTATATTATATTAATTTTGTTACTACTATCAAATTATGATTGTTACATCAGCGAAACAATATTATCTAGCAGACAATAATAATTTCTTAACGAGTGGCGATGTAAAATATGCAAAATGCTATAGCAGGTAACGGTTTATTATGACTAATAATAATTAAATACATTGAGAAGGTGAAAACAAACCGAACAATCGAAAGGTTAAGTTTTTTTATTGCATTTCCTGCACACAATTCGAAATTCCAGCTTTTGAAAAGTTTCAAATTTTTACAACCGCTTAACCTAGTAACAAGTAAATTTTTAATCGACTAGTTCGGTTGCGCAATCACAGATGGCTAGTGCGTCATGTCGCGACGCGACGTTATTAAGATTTCTTTTTGTGTTTGCAAATAAAAGTGGAATTTAACTTTAGGCAAATTTTTTATTATAAAAATGTGGTCAAGGAGAACATTTGCATTTTATTTGCAACCACCTAGTATTTCTAGCTATCATCGAGCTAGAGCTCCGGATAAAATAAAATCGAAACAATTCGATTTATGCTTTTTTATTATTTTTCCTTAGGGTCAAGTGGTGCAAAAACGAGACGCTTTTTAAATCTTTTATTTTTTTGTCAACAAAAAACCCTAATTTAAAGCTTTTTCATATTGCCCTGTATGCAGAAGGCCATGTAGTATTACCTCACAGTAAAAAAAAAATCATTAAGTTTATAATAAAGGGCGTTTTTTATTAAAAATTGTGTCTCGTTTTTAACCACTACTTAGGCTAAAAACGAGACAGTGAGAGGTTAAAAACGAGACACTGTATTTTCTGTGCTTTTAGTCATTTTACAAAAATGTTTTAACCAATTTTTGCCGGTTTTCCTTTGTTAACCCGTAACTGATGAGGTTGGGTGTCAGGATACCCAGTAAGGCTTTGAAAAGCCTCTGCTGCTAGACGGTTGTGAGAACGTCATCGTACGTTCCTGTACCATTAGTCAGTTCGTTCCTAGTTAACTTAAAGTGCAGTATACGTCAGAACGAAAAGTACTGGGTATCTATAACCCAACCTCACCAGTTGCGATATAAAAATATCACCTCACCAGTTAAGGGTTAAACTGGGTTGTTTTCTTGTACAGAGGTTTGAACTATTGCTTGTACCTTCGGTTTAGTAAGAGCAAACCCCCATTTTGCCATAATTTTTATCTTATCACTTAAATCTTCTTAAATTTCTTCGGTTAGAGAAATTTTTCTTCCCTGTTTACGAAGTGAACGAGTACGTCTTCTCAAAAGAGCAGATTTCTCAATTATAAACTGTTTAGCTGCATTTCTAAGAGATATAGTGCCATCCCCTATTAGCTTTAGGGCTGTTTCCAAGTCTTTTTGTCTTAAGCGGCCTTTCTGGGAACTTAAACCTTCGGCATTATTTTAAAAGATTTAAAAATTTTGTCTTTTTTTTAACTCGCGAGTGTCTCGTTTTTAAACTTGGTGATGTCTCGTTTTTGCACCTGTTATTTGCAACGAGTATCCTTGCCAACTAGTGAAAATATACTAAAGTCGTTATGGAATATCATAGCCACATGTGTTATTTGCGAAACGCGATACTTACTGGGGCTCTGCAATCATGCACATCATTGCAACCGGAAAAGTTTGTAAATGCAATTTAAAAGATTTTTTAAGCAAAATACACACAGTCAACTTCAATATTTTTTTTCGATGATTGCGTTCAAGTTTTTTTTTTCATTATAGGTTTCAATAATTGCATATATGTGGAAGTAATTTGTAAAATATTTTTTACAATGTTATTGTATTTTTGCATTGGAAAAAATTGAATGTCTTCTTTTTAACCGCAATATCGGCCGTCTCGTTTTTGCACCACTTGACCCTATATGTTTTTCCCACAGGTTTGGCGGAGATTCGCGTCGTCTGTTACTACACGAATTGGTCGGTTTATAGACCGGGAACTGCAAAATTTAATCCGCAAAATATAAATCCTTACTTGTGCACCCACTTGATTTACGCGTTCGGGGGTTTCACAAAAGAAAGCAATTTTAAACCGTTCGACAAATACCAAGACATCGAGAAGGGTGGATACGCCAAATTTACGGGACTAAAAACTTACAATAAAAATTTGAAAACGATGCTGGCAATTGGCGGCTGGAACGAGGGCTCTTCCAGATTTTCTCCCATGGTAGCGAATGCGGAAAAGCGACGGGAGTTTGTCAAAAATTCGATAAAGTTTTTGCGACAAAATCACTTCGACGGTCTGGATTTGGATTGGGAGTATCCCGCTTTCAGAGACGGCGGAAAATCGCGAGATAGAGACAATTACGCTTCTTTAGTCCAGGTTTGTGTTAAGATTCGATCCGATTGCTCGTTTTAATTGATTTTTTTTTTAGGAATTACGCGAGGAATACGAAAGGGAATCGGAAAAAACTGGTAGACCTCGATTGCTGCTGACCATGGCGGTTCCCGCCGGAATCGAATACATCAACAAAGGTTACGACGTACCAAAGTTAATGAAGTAAGTATTTGTATAATACGTAGAAAAGATAAATGTGTTACAATCGATTTTTTATGCAGATACTTGGATTGGATGAATATTTTAAGTTACGATTACCATTCTGCCTTCGAGCCCGCGGTCAATCATCACTCGCCACTGTATGGTTTGGAAGAAGAATCCGAATACAATTACGACTCGGATTTAAATATCGTGAGTTTTCTATTTTCTTTCCAACAATGCGTTGGGTGACCTAAAAATGGTTTTGTAAACATAATATGCATTATGTATCTTAAGCAATACGATCTCGGATTACCAGAACCGCAGAAATTAAATGGACTTTTGTTCGAAAAAATTATGCTAATTACGCTATCATTTGCATTAATTACACTTACGCAGCGCGTTACGCCACATTTTTCAACATAAAAGTGCCTAAATCGTTAACGCAATTAGCTGACAATAATTATTTACTTAATACAGCTATTTATTCAATTTGTGAAGCAATGCTCTGTACAAATATGCTTAACGATCGATGTAAAACAGTAACGGCCGATAATTATTATCGACCATTTTTGATTGGATACATTTTGAATTCCCACAATCTTAAGAAAGGCGCACTAATATAATTGCGTAAATTTTAAACGTATTTTACCTTAATTTTTCAGAACCACACCATCAGCCATTACTTAGAAGCCGGGGCGATAAGCGAGAAATTGGTCTTGGGTATTCCGACCTATGGACGATCCTACACGCTCTTCAATCCGGACGCCACGGATATCGGCTCGCCGGCGGACGGGCCGGGTGAAATGGGCGACGCCACCAGAGAAAATGGATACTTGGCGTATTACGAGGTAAACGTCACGGGGCATAAAGCGCCGCAACATCACTAATCCAGCCGTTTTTAGATCTGCGAAAAAATTAAAGATAGCGACGATTGGTTCGTGGAACAGCCAAATCCGAACGCCATGGGGCCGTACGCTTACAAGGACAACCAATGGGTCGGTTACGACGACGAAAACATCGTTAGAAAAAAGTCCGAATTCGTTGCCAAAAATAAATTGGGCGGAATTATGTTTTGGTCGATCGACAACGACGATTTTAGAGGAACTTGCACAGGAAAACCGTATCCGTTAATCGAAGCGGCAAAGGAAGCTCTGATGGCCGCGTCGGGGTAAGTTGAAAATTTACACCTAACCCTTGAAAGTCTCTATACAGTTTTAAATTTCAGATACATCGTCGATAACGTAATTCCTGCTCCGGATAAAGCCGTTAAAACAGATTCCAAGCGAAAACGTAAACGACCCACCGGTGCTCCAAAGAAAGACGAATCAGAAAGCACCGAGAGGTTGAATAACAAGAGCAGAATAAAAATTAACAAAAAGAAAGAATCCGACGACCAAGCGACCGAAAGTCCTGCCAAAACAAGGCGCGAAAAGATTAGAAACGACAGTCGGAGGAGGAGTACGGTAACCGCTTCGACAACGACCACGACGTCGTCCTCCGGAAACCGATACACAACGCCGGAACCACCGACCACTCCAGACGCAGGTACCGACTTCAAATGCGAAGACGAAGGTTTCTTCCCACATCCGCGCGATTGCAAAAAATATTACTGGTGTTTAAGCAGCGGCCCTTCCGAGCTGGGAATAATAGCTCATCAATTTACATGTCCTTCCGGTAATAAATTTGAATTCTCCGGTTCCTTATATAATTCTCGTTATTCTTCGTAGGTTTGTATTTCAATAAAGCTGCAGATTCGTGCGATTACACCCAAAATGTGTTGTGCAATAAAAAGAAGGCGACTCCTAAGACGACCTCGACGACGACGACGGAAATACCTTCTACAACTGAAGCCGTCACTAGCCCGGTTTTGGTTTCTTTGAGCACGCGACGGCCGCAGCCTAGAAGCACTTCTACCACAAGTCGCACAACGTTCGCACAGTCTTCGACGGCCGAATACGAGGTAAGTGAAGAAAATTCGCTCGGCTGTTGTTGTTTTGATAAAAACGAATCCGTTTTAGGACGAATACGAATATGAGGATGAAGTAAACAAGGAAAAGGACGATTCGGAGAATTCCGAAGAAGATCCCAGAGTTATTAAAGAATTGCTCGACTTGATTAGGAAAGCCGGTAATGGTCGACACATTATTTTTTCGTAACAAACGTTTCATCCCTCTCCTTTTAGGCGGTATCGAAGAATTGGAGAAACAATTAAACCATTACGAAACTAATTCGACGTCCGTAACGTCTGCCGGATCTACCACGCCGTCAAGTTTCAGTAAATCTCTCTATCAAAGAGTACTGAGTCGAACCGTCGGTAAAAGTAAAGACACCTCCTCGCGGACCAAGTAAGTGTAGAATAAGCGAAACCGAAGAGTTTAAAACCTATTACAATTTCAGTAATAGCGGTGGACCGCAATTCAAGGGCTCGCAAGATTCTTCTTCAAAAAGTAGAAGAACAAAGCCCCAATACACCGCCATATCAAGACAGAGGTATATTAAGATCTCGCCTTCAGAAACGTACTAAATTTTTACGTTCTAGGCAAACGTCTCGACAACAAGCGGCCGTGATCGACGAGAGCAAAAATGATGATTACGAAGAAGACGAAGAAGAAGAAGAAGAACAACAACAACAAACCACGAGTAAAAGCCATTTCGTGCCAGAGTACAAGACAATAATTAGAAGTCGAACGACCGCCACTACCGAATTGTCCACCAACGGAAACGATGTGACTCAACCGCTTCGAATTGAAGACGAAAATAAACAAGTCGAAAAGCAAGTTGTTACATCAAAAACCCCAGAGTATGTTACGCTAAGTCGAAGACGTCCGACGACGACGTCCACGACCGTCGGTGATTTTACAACTTCCAAGTAAAATTGATTTTGTTTTTAATATTCTTGCCCAACTTTCACTTCTAAACTTATAGGTACCTGGAAATTCGCGGTCGGTCGTCCACCACCGAAGAAATATCGACGGCAACGCCCGAGGTCGTCACAAAAGAATTAAAAAATGAAGACATAAATGTCACCGTCAGTTTCAGAAGTATTCCGGGAGAGGAAGCAAGTACAACGGAAACGAATGTCACCACTAGGAAAGACGAAAAGGATAACGCGTTAGTCAAATCGGATTCGCAAACAGTTTATATTGCCTCCACAACAGAGTCCACGAAGGTGAGTGACAATTTTTCTTCTAAAAGTCCATCGAGATCGAGGTTTTACTCTAAAATTACACGCCCAACTGCCAACACGGAAAGCACAATCGAACACGATCGAACGACGAGCAGATCAAAAAGTAAGTTCAGTCTGCCGCAAGAAAAAAGTTCTCAAGTAGAAAATCAGAATAAGGTAGCGCACGACGGCAACGAGCAAGCGCCCACCGAAAGGAGCAGAAGTAGATTTACCCTTCACGAGATGGCTAATCAAAAGGCGAAAGACGACAACGAACAAGTGGTGTCCACGGAAAGCACGAGAAGAAGGGGAACGATGAGGTTCGGTCAGCAAGTAAATTCTGCACAAAGTGGTGGTTTACGCTACGACGACGGTTCCTACCATCCAGATTTATACCAGGAACGCAAATTTAGACCCGACATTGCGATCGAAATTTCAGATCTTTCGTCGTTAACGTCCGCCGATTTGTCAATCAAGGACGGTTCGAGGGCACGCACGCACAGCAGACGCGTACTTCCGAAACAACAAACCAATGAAAGTGCGGAAAATTCACAACAAGTTCGCGCTAAAGAAATTATTAAATCCGTTCAAGTTGAAGAGATCAAGACAACAACTGCGAGTTCCCCCAAAGAAAGAACTCTAAATTTGCCAAAGATTCAGAAACCTAATTCGTTGTTCAATCGACGTTTGCGGCCGAATTTGGCCGTTAACGAAACTAAAGTGGCAAACGTAAATTCTGGAAACGTACGCGAAAATGGTATAACTCCCGAGACAACCGAAAACACCACGGTTAAGAGAAGGCTGATAAAACGTGTGAAACCGACACCCCGATCGACTGCTTCGCCGACGACCACCGCTTCCACGTCTATTCCAACCACCGCTTCCACGTCTATTCCAACCACCGCTTCTACATCTACTACCGTTACTATTTCTCCCCCAACATCTACTACCTCGTCTTCTAGCGAACCCACTAGACTCTCGACGACCCTTTCCACGAGTTCTCCGACTACTGCTCGTCTCGAAAATATCAATAATAATTCTATAACTGTAAACAACGCAAACGTCAGTGTTGAGTACGAAGACGACATATACAAAACTTCGGAAGAAGAAGAAGAAAATATAAAATTGTCCGAAAGTAATATAAGAGAAGCGAGCGAAGTGAATTCTTTCGGCGACAAACCCCGTCGAAGAATTGTGAAAAAAATAATAGAAGGCAAATCGGCGCAAACAAAATTTAATGCGTTAGAAAATTTGAAACCGTCGACAGCGGAATCGCCACCGACTCTCGGTAGAAGAACAATTGTTAAGAAATTACAGACTGCAACTGAAGATATTCCAATTAATTCGACCCAAGCCGGAAGACGAACCGTCTTGAAAAGATTGCCAGCCGTGACGACGGAAACGGTTCCAACAACTCGTGCTACCAAGAATGGTCGTACGCGTAAAATAATTCGTCGTTTAAAGGTACCGGCATCTACGGATCGCACGACGTCCGCAGAATTACTCGCATCTTCGGAGAACGGTCTCGAAGACGAGGTGGAGCTTACAAACGAAACGACTGTACGTGACGAAGAGGAAGCGACCACGGAGTTAAACGTCGATCTAACAACGGATTCCGATATTTTTACCACAATTTTCGAGGATGCAGAAACCACGCCGCTCCAAACCACGACAGTTACTACGGCCAAAAGTACCACCTCTGTTTATTATAAATCCAAGTTCAGCAGGCCTCCATTTTTGAAACAAAGAGGTAGGCCAACTACGGAAGCCAGCACTCGAGTAATTTCGACGAGAAATAGTTCGAAGAATAGCGCACTTTCGCGTTTTAATACGAGGAGGAAGAGCATATTGGTATCGAAAGATGCAAAAAATAAAGTGGTACTGTCTACAACGGAAAGCGCTCAAAATGTAACGGAATCAGACGTCATCAGTGTCACCATCGCAACTGTTGCGGCGAACACATCTGTAACGGAATTAACGACCGACATGGTACCGGAGAGTACAACGCCAATTGACGATGTAGTTCCAACAACGCAGATTGATTTAGAAGTCACCACAGATGTTTCCGCGGAAATAGAACCGTTCGACGAAATTAAATTCGTAACGGATTCAATTCTCGAGAAGGAACTAGCGAACTTAATAAAGCTTTATGAAGCGCAAAGATTGGCGTCGAGCAGCACGGAAAATACAATGACAATAGAAAATTCGACACTAACGGACAATGCAACGGCAATCGACAATTCTACGCAAATTATAAACTCGACGCTAGCGAATATCGCGAGTGAAATTCAAAATTCCACGGCAACCGACAATTCGACGCAAGCTCAAAACGCAACAAAGACCAAATTAAAACCAAATCCTCTTTTGAAAACGCCTCTACAGCGACCAAAGTTTGTTCCCAAAATTAAAACGATCGAAAGAAATGCGACGAAGCCGGCACTTGAAAGCGAGCGCTCCGTTAAATCGCAAATAGAATCTTCCAACGGTAGCTTTGCCGATGGTCTTATTTACGAAGCTGACGGTAACGAAACAGAAGCGCACGGAGAAAATATTAACGGCAACCAGACAGTAGTTGTTAACGGTACAGAAATAAACCAAGAGCCAAGATCGCTGACGAACCATCCGCTATTTGCCCACCGATTCGTGACAACGCAGAAGCAAGAAAACGAAACGGAATTATCGAACATAACGGAAACTAATAAAATTCGCAGTTTAGCGGAAATTTTAGAAATTGAAAAGTCGAACGCCGGCAAAAAGAATGGCACCCGTGTCGACAAATTCAAAAAGATTTTAGAAAACGAAGCGTTCAAAACTTCTACCACGAGACGGCCGTCGTTTAAACCGAAGAATGGAAAACGACCTCAAAATCGTTTAAATAACTCTACAGGGATAAATAAATACACCTCGGCAACGTTCCAAGAAACGAAAGATTCGGAACAAGACGAAGTAAGCGATTCTTCCAAGTCCGAAGAAGAAAGAGAAACCGAAGGCGAAGAGGAAAGCGGCGGCGAAGCAACTCAAAAATTGGCACTTAATAAAAGGCCCACGTTTATACCTAAATTGAAGCCGTTAACTTCGTCGAGAGAGTCCGCGGAAGAAGAAGATTCCGATAAAACAACGCAAAGCTTTCTACCAAAACTTCCTACGATTAATCACAACTTTAAGCCGTTACCGCCGCTATCCGACCAGGAAGCATCGAAAGAGAACGAAGAAGCTACCATACGACAGAAATTTGTGCCCAAACGTCCCACGTTCAAACCATTCGATAGGTTAACGCCAAATCGGGATGACGTCGATGAGGAGCTTAAAAACGAACTGGCAACGGAAAATCAAAGCGACTTTGAAACGGAAACCGAAATAACGGATAGCGACGACGGCAGTTTTGATGGTGAAAATCAAGAGAACGAAAATTACGATGACACCGCATCGAGAGAAGGCTTACAACGGCCAAAATTTGTTCCGAGAAGCAAATTTTTAAAAAATAAACCTCAAGAGAAAACAACCAACCGATTTGTGCCACCCAGTTTCGGAGCGAATCGGAAAAATGTCAGTAAGAAAGTTAATAATCCGGAATTGCAATTACAAACTTTGGTTCAGACCGGAAATGCGAGAAACGCTCTATTCCATAAAACCCGAAAAGCAAATACGCCGTTTGTGGGAATCGCAAGGTCTTCGACTACCGCCAGCACGACCGAACAGATCGTAACAACTGAGGAAATCGTTGACGCAACTACAATTACGTACGAAGAAGAACGGATAACGGAAGAGGAAGGAAGGACGGAAGACATCCGAGACGCGAATTCGAAACAAATGCATCGAGAAGAAGTGGAGGCGGCGGAAAAGAGACAGAAACAAATGCAAGAAGACGTTGAGCAAAAACAAGCACAAGTCTCCGAAACGACTTCGGAAAAACAACCCGAAATCACGGAACAATCTTTTACGTTACAACACATCTTTGCAGAAGCTCCCACCTCGACTCCATTAACCACAACCGAAAAGGAAACTTCCGTCGAGTTTTCTACGCGTGACGCTAAAAAACTGGAAAGACTAATCGAAGTAAATCGAATAGTCGAAGTGTCTTTGAAGGAAGGCAAATTTAAGCACAATT
Organism: Cantharis lateralis; assembly: GCA_963170105.1. NCBI lineage: Eukaryota > Metazoa > Arthropoda > Insecta > Coleoptera > Cantharidae > Cantharis > Cantharis lateralis. The sequence goes on from OY720628.1 coordinate 215,215, forward strand.
TGATGGTAGAGAACGAAGTCACCTTGGGTCCGATTTTAGACAGAATCGGTGAGATAAATCGAGTCACGGTAATTAAGGTTGTCGATCCAAACGGCGATCTAAAGCTTATCCTTCAACAAAATGACACCTCGAACGAGTCGGCCAAAATCGAAAAGGCCGAAATTATCGAACCGCTCGGAAAGCTAACCCGATATGGAGAGAAGCTGGAAGCTTACCTGCTTCCGGCCAAAAGTCAAGATTTAGAAGACTTAAAATCAAAAATAGAAATTTACGGAAAATCCATCGTTAACAAATACACGCCTGTAACTACGAAACCACCATTTAGTGCAGAATTTTCCACCATAGCATTGGAAGGTCTGTTCAAACCTTTTACGACCGCAGATCCGTCCAGAGAGGATAAAGACGAAATACTCGAAACCCAAAACGCCAATTACGTAAACATCCGAGTTTTAAAAGACGAATCTGATCATCGAGGGACGGTGTCGAGTAAACCATCGGACGTGGAATCGAGAGCGCGCGTTGTGGAAATCACGCCAGAAGTGAATTCGAAAATAATAAAAATAGCTCCCATCGCAATTTCCTTCTCCAGCAGTCATACCGTGAACGAAAGCTGAACCCAAATTTATTGTTTCCTCGCTAAGTGCTGAGTTTTTTCTTGTATTGTAAAAAAAGATTATGTAAAAAAGCTTATTGTTGGTTTATTATTGTCTCGATGCACTCTATGTGAAAACATGCATGCAAAACTGTACGCACACCACACACACACACACACACTGTATATAGTAATTTATATGTTATATTGCACGTGTATTATATTCTGCACTAGGTAAATAACTATAACTTGGGGTTTTCCAATGTCGTGCCATATGTTGTTGGTTGTAATATAAAATATAAGTAAGGTAGATAATAATAGCACAAAATTTTTCAAACGGTTTAAAAATGCATCGTATGCTACTATTATCGCCTTTAGGGTAGTTAGAATAGAAACTGTAAAAATCGTTTTCTTTGTAAAAAGTAGTGATACGTCTTAAAATATAATTTTATTACAAAACCTTGGATTTATTTTCTCTATTTCCTAATTTGCTGTGGTTGGTTGTGGCATGGAAAGGTTAATTTTCTTTTACTGATCAACTAAAATGTGGTGATTTTTGCATGAATTTGAAAGAGAAGAGAATGGACACAATATTGACTAATTACTTTGTATAAAATGCACGCATAATTACTAGAAATGTATTATAAATACGTTACACCCCCCCCCCCTTTGCACACACGTCCCTTAAGAGCAACGAACACTCGGCTGCACCTTCACATTTAATTAAGAGAGAGAGAGTTAGCGAGATCGAGACGCACCAATTCGCCGAGCTTGAGATAAAAAATTTGAAAAAGAAAAAAAAATGAAAAATTTTAGGTAAAACAGCCCCTATTTAGAAAAGCAACAAGGCGTCCAGTTATTAGAAGCACCACGAGTCGTTACAGACCCACCGTTTCGAATACCAGGCCCATCCGGAAACGAGTGATTCCGGTAACCAAAACGGAAGGTAAGAACTTGAACGGAACAACCCGTCGTCCTGCGTTGGTAAAATTTGAAATTCCTTAATTTTTAGACACGACCACCCAAACGTCCCGAAACATATCGCGTATTTCGTCGCGCAAGCCCTACTTCCGGTTAACGACCATAAAAAATCTCGATCGGGCCATTAAAAACTACAACACCGATCAAAGTATTCAGCCGACGAACGAAAAGCCGTTGGAGAGCTTTAAAGAAGACGACACCACAAAATTGGGAGAATTAGCGACGGTGCTCAATCAACTCCAACATACCTCGGTTAGAGCCACACCGAACTACGCTAAAAGTTACTCTCCTAGTCTACAGAACGTCGGTAAGTTGAGTAGGTCAAAAATAAATTAGTAAGAGCGTAAAAACAACTTTTTCAGTGTCCCAACTTCCTTTGTCTAAAGCGCCCATAGTTTACTTACCTTCGAGCACCAAACAGCCGCTAGTTTACAAAAGCGTTCCGGTTTTGCCCCAAGTTTACCCCACCACCGTAATAATCAAACAGCAAAAACCTAAACCCTTCGAAAAAGTTGTGGCGAACGCGTATCAAGACAACAAAAATTATGACTACTACGATGAAGGCGTGACGAGATTTGTCCAAACGTACCCACAAAATGGCAAAGTCCTGATTCATCCTTCGGGCGTCGTTCAGTGTTTGGATCAAGGTAATTTTCCACATCCCAACTCGTGCAGAAAATTTATCTATTGTGCCAAAGTCGACAGCGGTGACATTTTGGGATGGGAGTACACGTGCGCAAGAAATTTGAGCTTCGATCCTGTTGGTGGTATTTGTAATTGGTCAGCAGGATTGGGATGTCGCGAATAATGTAATTTAAAGAGAGGAAGAAAACTTGTGCCACGTTGTAGCAACGATATTTTTTATTCGACAATTTTAACTTATAATTTGTAAAATTAAATTAATAAATTATTTTAGTACAACTTGAATTCGTTTTTAGAATTTGAATTCGTTTGTTCCACTTTTAAATCTTTCGTATTGCTTTATTAAGTTATATTAGGTAATATTGAAAGGTAGACGAAAGAAAATATATTTTTTAAAAAATCTTTTTTATTAGTTTACATCTAACGCTAGATGAATATTCATATATTAGAAATAAAGTACATTTTTTTATATTACAAAAAATTGCATCAAAGCAAGAAAAATAAAATTTGAATCGCCTTACAATCATAACTAATACTCAAAAGAATTTCAATTTTTTTACAAAGATTATTATTTGTTAACTATGTAAAATTGTTGTACTTTCCGCTATATTATCATATAAACAGAAAACGTAAAAACTAACTATCTTAAACATGCACACATTGTGTGGATGTGTCTCTCGTACATATAATTATGTGATTTTCTTTTAATTCATAAAATTATGTTAAATATTTTTGTCCCGATACATCCAAATTGTCATTCTTAAATCCATCGAATCAAACAAACGTGTAAAAGTTGAGAGGGAGAAAACAAAACATCCTCAAAAAACATTCAAAAGTGTCATTCAAGGCACGGTCATTCAATTGTTCAAACAACACATTACGGCCAATAAATATTTTATAATCCAAAAAAAAAACAAACTGTCTGTGATTATAACTTCACCAAAAGAAAAGGTGATCAAACAGAACACATCTCTTAAAAAAAAAAGGTAAACACCCGAATTAATATACAAAGCAACTAATAAATCTACCATCTGACAATTAAAGAACTACAACAGGTTTAAAAATAATTGTGCACTGGGGGAGGGGGGGTAGAAGGTTTTTAATTGAATTCACTTAAGCTGTGGGTTCCCCTTGAGTGTATTGCCCATACGGTGTGGCGTATTGTTGTGACCAACTTACGTCTTGCGAATACTGTTGACCGTATGAGTTTGATTTTTCTGTTGTTGTACCCACGGCTCCGTCAGCAATGGTTTGGGGTTGCCCCTAACCAACATTATTCTTTTAAAAAAAAACAAAACATTGTTACTTTGGCTTAAAATGAACCTGTGATTAAGCTGAGACTGGTCAAATCTAAAGTGGCCAATCTCACCTCTCGAGATAGTAAACAATCAACAAATCAAGAAAAAGATTATAAATTTCTACTCGTGCAACATTAAATTTACATTCATAGCAAACCACGTATGTGGTCCACACATAAAACGATAAATGTACTAAGTTTGCAAGAAATTCTGCAACAAATTAACAGCAAAAGAAAAACGTAACCAAGTTTGTGGTTCACTACTAATGTAAACTCGCATAATTAAAAACACAAATAAATAAAAATCTACATTTTCTATTCAACAAGAAATTAATAAAAATTAGTAACAATTAAAAATGCGACGATTACAATCTTGCAGAAAAAATTGAGAGGTTTAAAACTCGTCAGACTTAACAAAAAATCTAAACTCGAGAGAAAAAAAGTTTTGTCTGTACAAATCAGCAGAAATAGGTAATTAAAAAGATGTGGTATCTTTGAAAAGAAATTTAAGATTAACAAACCAGCAGATAAGCAAGACTTCAAATTATGGAAAAGCTATTTCGGTATGTTATAATTTTAAAACTCAAATTCGGAAAGAAACGGACAAGTTAACCAGAACCTTGGGGCTCTACTTCATAAACCTCATCTTGATTTGTTTGAATTATTACTTTTATTTATTATTTATTTTAGTATTCAAAAAAATTTCAGAAAAATCTACCAAAATACATCACATGCAACATCAAAAAATGTATTATAAGCTCCTCACCTGAGAATTCCAATTTTGAGCATATTGGCCATAGTAATTCCAGTTTGGATAATTATATCCCTGTCCATATGAACCTCCTCCGCCGCCGCCCTGTTGTTGCTGTTGTCCATAATTTCCCTTCCATTGCTGCGACTGACCACCCCAATTACCTTGGTTCCAACTGCCTTGACTCCACATCCCTGGTTGAGAGCTATTCCAGCTTCCTTGATTTTGCCAAGAGCTTCCAGTACCTCCTCCGCCACCGCCACTGTTACCTTGCCAACTAGCCACTTGGTTTCTACTGCTTTGAGATCTAGAATTGCGATTATAATTGCCACTGCCTCCGCTACTGCCAGACGTACGATTCCGATTGTCGCGACTGTCGGATCGCTCGTGACGGGGTCCTATGAACAAAAACAAGTCACAATAGTCCTCGACATTAAAAGTTGTGTGCTCTTCACCTGAACGATTATTGTTTCTGAAATCTCGCGAACTGTTGGAAGATCGACTGTCGCGACGAACGTCGCGGTTCCAACTACCAGGTGGTGGACGACGATTTTGCCAAGTGCTTTGCTGGCGTGACCTATTGTTGCGATTACCATACGAACGATTGTCACGGTAACCACCACGGTAGTCTCCTAAAAGAAAGAAATGCTGGCGTAATAACAGAATTTTGATCAAAAACCAATTTTTGCTTACGCCTCGACGTCGTATGATCCCATCTGTACGGATGACCACGATTATCGCGGTAACTGCTGTTCCTCTGATTACTCAGAGGTCCAAAGCCGGCTTCGCGTCCCTGATGGTTGTACTTCTGAACCAAAGCTTTAGCGTCCTCTTCATTCAATTCGACATAGCTCACCTCTTCTAACCAATCTCCACGTCGAGGTAAATTCATATTGGCTAAAATATTTGTCAAAATTGGATGTTTATCATAAAGTTAGTTGGTCGTGTGCGCAACAATTTCGATTTACAAACAATATGAAAATAAAAAAGTCGAAATTGTTGCGCGTTTTTGTACGCGAAAACTAAGACTGAAAAAACTGAAAAATGCGGGTTTTGCCTTTGATAAGAAAAACAAAAAACGCGTCAACAATAAAAGTGTGTATGTAAATATTTTGTTATAATGTAAAAAAAAATGATTTTGTTCTTGTGTGTACCTTTCATTTCGAGTATAGCTGAATCGGGAACATCTTTACCGTCCTGTGCTTCTTGCAGAGCTCGTCGTTTAGTTTGTTCCTCGTCCGCGACAACAACAACCACGGCACGTCGCTTGTAGCCCTCGAACAACCGCATTTTGCGGCGCTGGGCTGATGGGAATACGTTTGTCTGCCACAAGGCTCAGCATTATAGTTATGTTCGTATTGACAAGTTCCTCATTATTCAATGATGAGTTATGAAGGTCAAAACGCTTGTTGCCTGGTCGTTGCATTATTTAGATAAAAATCCACAAGCTTGCAATTCTTTCTGACGCCAAAGAAATAAAATAACGCGCAAATAAACAACGACAAGATAACAAACGTTTGACAAAAATTCCTTCTAAATAAACAGACCGTGGCATTAAATTATTATTAAGTGGTTTATTTAACCATTGTAATTTTCTTCTTCACACACACACATTCGCACATTAAACCTAGAACGTACCTTGCGCATGCTGGTTTCCCAAATCCTAACTTACAGAATATTTAGGAAGGCGTAAAACGCAAAATATAAGTTGCGGTGGTTCAAATGTCGGATGGGCGATTTCTTACAAGTTTACTCACTAAACCGCCCTAGTTTTGATGCCACAAAAGCACCCACAGCACTAATTTTACAGTAAATCTAAGTACAGCAAGATATAAGGAAAGCTTTTCGTGTTGAGCACAATCGACACTAGCATTAAGGATTTCCCAGGTATATTAATCACACGAGGTTCTTCTAATACATAAGGTAAATAAAAAATATTATTAATACTTTTACGTGTCCATTTTATCTTGACGTCAGTCACAACTAATTAATTTCGACACTGCCATATCGTCTTCTTAGATGTTAATACGACAACTATTGCTTTTTGTGGGTTATAATGCACCTCCGATTGCAAATTAAAATCAATAGGTCTGCTAGGATATAATAAGAATGTTCTGCTTCTTAAGGTCATTAACCAAAACCATTAAGAGAAGATCTTCAAGTAGATAGATTGATTTATCTGTGGTTTCTATAGCGTGAGCTTTAAGACAACATTCAAGTGTTGGCTTGAAAATATTAAATTTGTTCGTTTAGTTTTATTTAAACCATCCTCCACACCAATAGTGTCCCTACTAGTTTTATTACTTATAACCTAAAAGTGAATGCATGGCAATCTTGTTTTAATTGTAATCCCCCACAACTTTTCCAGACTATACTTTAATTTTCTAAACCAAACTAAGCGGAAAATTAGTACAGTTTCAATGAAATTTTCTCGACAGAAATCAACCATCCAACACATCCATCCGAGCCCCCCCTTTAAATAGAATTTAAATTCGTCACGCCTTTTTTTCCATTCCAACATGTTTCTCTATTAAATTTCCACACAAATTGGGAAACTTTGTTATAGTAACATTATGAGACGTACCTTACATTTTTTCGTAAATTTGTTAGACGATTCAATCAAAATCCCTACTATATAAATTTACGTACCTTAAATTGAAGAAAATAGTCGCACAAGAGAATACTTACATTTAAAAAAAACCACTTTGTGTAGTAAATTAACGCCTCGATTTAAACGAAAGTGCATCTGTCTGCACAAAAAGAAGAAAAACAAAATGCATTTATTAATCAAACAAATGCACTTCCGTTTGTTTTCTGAAAATTTCTTACGAAATGCTTACAAGGCATCTCCTCAGTATTTTTTGATAAAATTTGTAAAAGTTGGTTAAATCTCACCTGGTCAATTATAAAATTGCGGCGACGAGCGGCGGCCACCTCCACCAAAACGTTCACGCACTTCATCAGACGATCCAAAATAACATTCCAACGACCTTTATAGCTGTTTTTAAGTGGATTTCCATTAACCTGCAAGAAGTCAGAAGAAAATAAGGGTCAAAGCAAAAATTTTAAAAAGAAAAACTTACCGTCATTTTTTCCAATAAATGACTGTTACCAATGACGTTGTACCTTTTCTCGGAACTTTCTTCCACAAGTTTCTTCACCCAAAAAGTTTTACCTGATGCAGGTAATCCACACATCATGATCACCTAAAATTTACAAAAACCAGAAAATTTTTAACTTTAAAAGGCTAATTTATTACCTCGCATTCGCCACGTGATTCGGGTCTCAATGGGCCTAAAATTTTTTCCTCGATCTTTTCCAAATACAAATAATCAATCAGTTCCTCTGGATGAGCCGTCCAGGGTTCTTCTCCGGCTCCTAAGTTTAATTCAAAGGAACAGTTTCGGGTAAGAATGTGAGGGAAAAGAACGAATTCTTCGCCTAGCTCAACTTTGGGTATGGTTTTTGCAACGCCCAAAGACTCGCCATTGTGGGTAAAGATTAAAGTCACTGCATCTTCACTTACATCCTGAAATTAATAATAAAAACTCTTTTAATTATCAAGTTAGGAATAACGGTTATCCGACATAGAAAACCTTTTGTTTTATTTTTAAAGATACGGTAGAACCTCGATTAACCGTGTCTCGATTATCCTCGTTCACGATTAACCGTGCCAGCTCTTTCGAAAATTCTTAATTTTTTTACAGTTTCAAAAATAAAAGCATGGGAATTTTTAGGTAGGTTCCAAGAAATTTAGAAATAAATATCCTCAGCATCCGAGAAAAATATGCAGCTGCATTTAATAAAATGTTGGTGATAACGTATAATTATGACAATGCATACGCAAATTATTAACACATAATACGTAAAATATTAGTTAAATAAATTGTCTCGATTAACAGTGATTTTCATTTATCCGTGAGACCCCCACATGAACGAGGTTCTACTGTAATTTTATTGGGCAAAATAATATGCAGGGTTTTCCTATTATTGTTTTTCTGATCTCGTTTGTCACGAACACCACAAAAAAATTAGCCAGAAGTGGCCACCCTGTTTAGAACATTAAAATTTTGAGTATTTTCTTACCAAATAAGCACCAACCACATCACCGACGCCAAATTTTATTCCATAATCTACAAACTCTTTATTAGACACGAACTTTCCAGACGATTCGTATCCATAAGAATGTTCTGCCTCTCCCAATTGCAAACCAGAACTGAGTACAGACCATCCCACACGGAAAATGTGCTTAGGAATCTCCTGAACTGGCCCTTCTTCCACTTCCATAGTTTCAGTTTTAGTTTCCAAATCCTTATTTTCGCTATCTTCCAGTTGGTCCTCTTTCGATTCTTCTTTATCTTCTGTGACTTTCTTTTCTTCGTCCTCTTTAATTTCCTCATCAATTTCCATTTCTTTCACTTCCGTTTCAACCTTACTTTCTTCAATCTTTAAAGCTTCTTCTTTGGGCTCCTGCTCTTCAACTTCTTTATTTTCTTCCTCGGTTTTAGTTTCTTTTTCTTTGTGATCCCCATCACTTTCCATTTTTTCACAAACAATTTCATCACTTTCGGGTTTGTTATCTTGATTGTCACCATTTCTTGTATCCCCTTCTTTTTCCGCATTTTCTCCAGATTCTTTGTTGTCTGTTGCTTCACAATTTGAATTTTCTTCTGTTTTCTTGTTTTCGTTTGCATCGTTTTCAGATCGTTTTGAGCGTTCGTTGTTACCACCTCTGGGCCTGTTTTTCTCGTTGCGTGAAGAACTTCGGTCATTTCTACGATCACGTCTCGACCCGTGACCGTCGCGCTTCTTGTCAGAATGTTTCACCAGATCGTCCCACTTTAGTTCTTCCGTGATTTTAACTTCAAAACAAGCCTAAAATATTTACAATTAAATTGACTTGAATTAAATTAATACTTAAATAAAAACTTACCTTTCCTGAATTAACACCATGAGTAGCCCTGACACCGGCCCAAGCATAACCGAACGCACCATCGTGTAATGGCTTGCCTGCTAAGAATGATTTTTTGTCGACTTGTAAGTGCAGATCGGAGTCATCTAAAAATAATACTTAAAAACTAGAAACAAAATCAAGAAACCAGCAACTTACACCAGCTCAAATAAACTTTCTCGTTATCCAAGACTGGTTCGTCCTCAACAATTGGCGTTTTACTACGTCTTCGTTGGTACCTTTCGGGCGACTGACTGGAACGTCGCCTCTTTTCGCCCCTTGCCGATTGTTCTCTTGCCGATTCACTCGTCTTCTTATTTTCGTCTTCCTCTACAACTTTGTCCTCATTTTCAATATGTAAGGTTTCTTCTGTTTCAATTTTTTCGTTACTCTCTTCCTTCATTTCTTCTTCGTCCACTTCAGCTTTTGAAGAGCTCTGAATTTCTTCTGCCTTTTCCTCCAGTTCTTCAACTTTGGGCTGTACCTTAATTTCTTCTGCTTCTGTTTTATTTTCATTAATTTCCTACGATTGAATTTGTGTAAGTATCTAAAAGTTTGACAAAATTTAAACACTCACTTTAACTTTTTCAACAGGTGGACTCGACACTTCCATTTCTTCCTCTTCTTTTATGTCCTTAGTGTTTTGTTCCACTTCAAGTTCACTTTTAGGTTGTTTGACGTCCTCCACTTTATCGTTCTCTTCTTTTTCATCTGGCGGAACATTTTGAACCGTGTCTTCTGCTATGCTCTCTTGAGAAGTGTTCAGGTCTTCTGTAGAAGTGTCCGCGATTGATGTATCGGGAAGTTCTTGTCAAATTAAAAAAAAAATTAAACTTCCCTCCAAAATATACGATCGACTTAACCTAACTTATAGTACAAGAGATTATCAGCATTAGAAGTGGCAAGGTTATAGAATTAAAAAGCCTAATTTTGCGAGAGTCCGTTCGAAAAATCACATTTGAAATTTTCGATTAATTTATTGAACCATGAGTCATCCAAAATAACAAAAAAAAATTAGTCAGAATCAACGCAAATCAATTATTATCTATGGCACTATGGCGCAAAATTTATGCCAAACACCTAGTAATCAAAAAAGTACCTTCTTGTAATTCCTTTTCCAACGCATCCTTAAGGCGTTTGACAAGGACCGGTTTGTTGCCTTTGGTGTCCAAACCCCTCGCGGTCAGCTCCGAACGCAATTCCACCACTTTTAATTTAGCCGGATCAATCGTACTCATTTTACGATTAAATTATTTTTTCAAAATATTAGAATATTTTCCAAAATAACACAAATTAGCTGTCGTACAAAATCATCAAGCACAAAAATGTACGCGCAAAATAAGCAAATGGCGGCCCAACTATCGCATGCGCATTACGTAACTCGTCTGCCGTCAACACGGAATAAAGCACCGTCCACACGACGACGTTTCAGATTTTTTGTTTTCAATTTTAATTATCATCTTGCAAGAGAAATTTATGGGAACACTCGAGTGTTTGTTTTTCATCGACGATTTTTTGACGTAGTAAATCATCGTCGACGAATTTTTATAGTCTTGGGCAAATTCGCTTAGTTTTGTCTGTTTTGTTTACGTCAGGCGAAATCGATACGGCGTTGTTTCCACGCAACGCACGTAAATAAATCGAAAGATCGAAAATAAAATAAAATTCCAGTGTTTTAGAGCGGACGCCAAGAAAATGGACGAACTTGAAATTGAAGATATTCCAGGTAATTTTTATTCAGTTTAGCCGTCGAAGCGCGACCACAGAACCAACATTTCAGTGCCCATCAACAACGACCTGGAAAGACGAATAGCCGAAGCGTTTGAAATTTTTGATCATGCCGGTAACAAAACCATAGACGTTCGTGAAGTAGGCACCGTTGTGCGTAGTTTGGGTTGTGCTCCATCCGAAGCCGAAATTCAGGAAATAATTTTGGGCGTGGAAGAAAGTGAACTACCCGGTTGCGTACACTTGCGCTCCTTTCTTCCCTACGTTTCTCAAATGATAACGGAACACAGGTGCGTCGCCGATTGTGGAATCTATATTGTACAAAACATTACGGAGTTTTAGATACGAAACCGCTTCAGCCGATAAGCTTCTGGAAGCCTTTCATGTACTGGATCCCGAAAGACTCGGTTACATATCGAAAGATTATTTTGTTCAAGTGATGACCGAATATGGAGAACCGTTTAATACCGACGAAATTGAAGAAATGTTGGAAATTACTATCGATCCGTACTCGCAAAATATTCCCTACGAATATTACATTAACAAGCTTATGGTGAGTTAAAATAATTCCCCCTCCCCCCATTTTCACTCTTGCACATTTCCCTGTGAGTAGTACGATGCACCCGAAGATCGAAGCGCTTTCAGAATCGCCGACGCGATTGAAGCCGCCAAACCCCCTCCCCCTCCTCCGCCCCGAACTTTCTCAGAACAAATGAGAGATTTGCAAGAACTTCAAAATCAAGAAGGATGAACAATTTCTGCCTTTAACTTTTGTTTTAATTTCAGATCGATTAAAGAAAAAAAAATCTCCTTCTGTGGATCTGTCAGATTGTATGAACCTACACTTAATTGGTGACTGTAATTCAAGTAAATCAGAAATAAAGTTAAATTAAACGTTTTACAAAGTTTTAATAATTTGATCCGCCACTGACGAAATAATTAAATAAAAACTATTTGTCCGCACCCTGTACACCGTTTATCTCTTATCTTCTTCCATCACTGGGAGCTTTCCGTTTGTTTACCTTCTTCATTTATTTTACTCACGAAAGTCGTGAAAATGATTCCCGCACTAAATTTTCGCAATTTTCATATCTACTTAAATAAACCCATTTTTTTTGTCACATAAACTTGTGGCGCGAAATTCAAGTGCAGAAAATGATCGGTTCCGTCACCCCCCCGAATATTTTGCACGCCCAACCCAGTTTAAAGTACACCTATTCAAATTTAGCAAATAAAAATGGCGCAAGTATTCAACAAGGGACGTAATTCGGTCTTGGGTTTAAAGAAAGGTAATGCAAATTAAATTCAACTTGATTATTTCTAACACAACCACTTATTATTTTAGCGATTAATTTTGCTAGGGTAAATGCGTCGACCTTAAACACTTACGAAACTTTACAAGTGACTGTCCCGAAGCCTTTTGTTTATCATGTCGAGCTGAACCGGCCCAAACAACGCAATGCTATAAACACTGCTATGTGGTCGTAAGTTAGGCACTTGGTTTTATGTTAAAATCAATTTGACTTGTTTACTTTTAGAGATTTTGGGAAATGTTTTAAAGACCTGCACGAGGATCCAGATTGTCGGGTGGTTGTGTTGTCAGGCGCGGGGCAGTTGTTTTGTGCTGGCCTCGATTTTAAATCGGCAATGACAATGGGAGAAAAGTTTGCTGAAGTTGATGATCCAGGAAGAAAGGGACGGCTAATTTACAACGTGTTGAGAAAATATCAAGAATCCATGACGCAGCTTGAATTGTGTTCCAAACCGGTGTTGGCTGCGGTTCATTCGGGTTGCATTGGTGCCGGAACTTCACTCATAACGGCGAGCGATATGAGATATTGCACCAAAGACGCGTGGTTTCAAATTAAAGAAGTAATTGATTTAAATTGCCGGTTACTTTTGAAAATTATAACTTTTTTAGGTTTTCCTCGGAATGGCAGCAGACGTTGGTGTTATACAAAGAATGCAGAAAGTTATAGGAAACGATAGTCTTTTTAGAGAATTAAGTTATAGCGGAAGGCAATTTTCTGCCGAAGAAGCGTTGAGTTGTGGTCTCGTTTCCAAAATCTTTGACAATCAAGAAAGGTACAGCTAAAACCTACAGCTTACGTAGATTTTCATACTCTCTTTTCCTTTAGCATGATGAAAGGTGTGTTTGACATCGCCGAAGATATTTCCAAAAAGAGTCCCATTGCAATACAAGGACTCAAAGAAAGCATTATTTACTCGAGGGATCATTCGGTGCAAGAGGGACTTGACCACATTGTAAGAGCCATCTCCTCGTACCTTTGCGCAAATTGAAATAAACTCTATTTTAGGGCATCTGGAACCAACTAATGCTTCAAAGTGAAGATTTTGCCAACGCCACTATAGCGGTTGCAACTAAACAGGATGACGTGGTGTTTGCAAAATTGTAAAATTGGCTTCCGATATATTTCTTGGATGTTTACAAATGTTTTTTATTTTATCTAAGAATACAATATTTACAAAAACAAATTTTTTCTTTCAATTTTTTTCTTTTTTTAGCGAGAAAACTCTTAGATATCACTTCCAGCGCCATCTACAAGCGATTTTATTAAAACACACCTTTAATATAAATTAAGGAAAACTGCTTGCCTATGTAGTTATAAAATAAAGAAAATGATTTTTAGAAAATAATTTCATGGCCCATCGAATTGATTCTGCTAAATTCATAATTTGAAAAAATTGTCGACGATTCATCTGTCATCTTGACGTACGTCATTTGGTACAAACATAAAGTAACCATCGTATATAAACCGACATAAAAGTAACCAAATAACGAACACACGACAACGTCATCTTGGTGTGTATGTCTTTTTGGGTGTAATGTTATGTAAAATTTAATATTTTGCCAAACGCATAGTGGTGTCGAACGAACGTCGCATAAGCTTATTCACGATGGTAAATTTTTCATTTAATTTTTCAAGTTTTCCTAGGGCGTTGAGTTGACGTGTCTTATTTTTTTAGGTGTTGATCGCCGCCGCAGTATGCACCAAAGCCGGAAAAAGTGAGCAAAATTTGCTAATATTGAGCCGTCTTGTATCAAAATTGTGTGTTTTTAGCTATTCTTTCGCGCCAGTTTGTGGAAATGACGAAGGCTCGTATCGAGGGGTTGTTGGCAGCATTTCCTAAACTCATACCGGCTGGCACTCAGCACACCTTTGTAGAGACCGACTCGGTGCGGTATGTTTATCAGCCCTTGGAGATGCTATATATGTTATTAATAACCACTCGAGCTAGCAACATTTTAGAAGATCTTGAGACTTTGCGTTTGTTCGCACGAGTGGCAAGTTCTTGCGTTTTGCATTTCTCGTCGGAAGTGATTATAGTTTGATTTTCTAGATACCAGAGTATTGTCGTTCGTTGGACGAAAACGAAATAATAGAAAATGCCTTCAACCTTATTTTTGCATTTGACGAAATCGTTGCTTTGGGTTATAGGGAAAGCGTAAATTTGTCTCAAATTAGAACTTTTGTGGAGATGGATTCTCACGAGGAGAAGGTCTACCAAGCCGTGAGACAGGTAATTAATTTGTTGCGTTTAAAGTTTTCCTATCGATCGATCGTGAAACATTCCAACAATTTTTTTAGTCTCAAGAAAGAGAAGCCAAAAATAAGTTGCACGAGAAGGCTAAAGAGTTACAGCGTAAACGAATGGAGCTGGCCAAAAAAGGTGGAAAGCCCACGTTTGGCAGCAGTGGTGGTTTTGGCAATTCCAGTAGTGGTTACACCCCCACACCTTCTGTTGGCGATGTAGCCAACATTTCAAACGATGTTAAGGCATCCACCTACACTTCTGTTCAGTAAGTTTTTTATATTCGGGACTCAAAAAGTCACCACCTTGTCAAAATGTGTAACCACGACGCCAAACGGCATATCTATGCAAAGTCAATATTTTGTTATTTATAAATTTGAATTTCTGGTGATTCTTTTATTTTACAAAGTGCACAGGTCTAATTTATCGAATCATTCTAAAGATTCTATTGGTAGGTTTAAAGCAAGAGTTGCCCATCCACCAATAGAATCTGTATGTTATATGGAGGCCTAGGTGGTCTTCTACCAATTGTAAATAAAAATCTCTCGACAGGCAATAGCACTCTTGGGTACTATAATTACATTCAATTATTGCAATTTCAGAAAACAAGTGCCAATGCGTGCAATGAAATTAGGTGGTAAAGGAAAAGATGTGGAGTCGTTTGTTGATCAATTGAAATCGGAAGGCGAAAATGTCGTAAACACTGTAAACAATGTGGCTCAACCTGGCCAGAAATCCATCGCCATCAAATCAGAAATAGACGGGTAACTGACACGTGACGTTGTCGACAACAAAATTTAATTTTTTTCTCATCAGAGTCCACTTGAAGCAGGAAGAGAAGTTGATAGTTCGAATGGGACGCGATGGTGGCGTACAACAGTTCGAGCTCTTGGGGTTAATTACTTTGCACGTTGGTGACGAAAAGTGGGGACGTGTTCGGGTGCAATTGCAGAATCGCGACAATCGCGGTATACAGTTGCAAACTCACCCTAACGTTGATAAAGAACTATTCAGGTTGCGTTCACAGGTGAGCTTTTGCACTATTCGACGAATTCGAGTTTTAAAATCTCCCACGTTTTCTAGATCGGGTTGAAACAACCCTCCAAACCTTTCCCACTGCACACAGACGTCGGCGTTCTAAAGTGGAGACTTCAAGGCACGGACGAGAGTTTGGTACCATTTCTCATAAATTGCTGGCCTTCCGATGCCGGAGATGGTAGCTGTGACGTTAACATTGAATACGAACTTACCAGAACAGATTTCGAACTCACAGACGTTAATATTTTCATTCCTCTGCCGTAAGTTTATTAAAAATTATTTTAGTTATGTTTGATTAATTAATTTGTTGCTTAGCAGTGTCGGTTCCGTTCCAATTGTCGGCGAATGCGACGGCACTTACAACCACGAGTCCAAACGTAACCAGTTGGTTTGGTCTTTGCCTTTAATCGATTCAAGTAATAAGACGGGTGCTATGGAATTTTCCGTACCCAAGGCCATTCCTAATGATTTCTTTCCAGTTAACGTGTCGTTTAGTTCGAAATCTGCCTACGCACAAATCAAGGTGAGTTTATAAAGGAAAAAAATTGCTTAATTTGTTGCATAAACGTTTCTAGATAACGGACGTTTTACTTGTGGACGAAGACACGCCCGTCAAACACACAGTCGACTTGGCGATGTTTCCCGATAAATACGAAATTGTTTAACATGATTTTTTTTTTTAATCTAACTTAGGTGAAAAGCGGAAGAACACTTTTATATCATATTTTGTCTTGATTGCAAGTTTAATTTTGTACAAAATTTCTCAATGATTGTGTAAATACAAGAGACAATTAATCTGTAAGTTTAAAACCGACAACCCCCTTCCTAACCAGAACATGTTACTTTAAGATTTGTTTTCATTAAAAAGAAACTTATTGGTGTAGCAAGTATTAGAAAAAAACTGTTACTTTTTGTAAATAGTTTAAGTGATTTTTGAAATTTCCATCACTCTTCAAATGCAACTACACACAAACGATTAAGTTGTGCCGTTTCGAGTGAGCCAAAATATTATCTACTTTATTTTTGTAACCCATTTTCCTTCCCTTCTTCCTCACACTTTTTAGTTTTCATTAATGTGTATCTGTTGCTTTTTACATTAAATAAATAAAATTTATTATATTTATCACCAGTTGTGACTTTGCGAGGCCTACTTTGAAATTGGGTCTCAATTTTTGAGGTGTTATGAACAACAGCTCCATGTTAAAGTGAAACGTTTAAAAATAATATATTATAATAGTGGCAACTTCTTCGATAGCTCCTTTGTTATTCAAAATAATTCAACTAAGAGCTGGTTTTTCTATATCATCATTTATCTACTTGACCCGCAGATCGGGAAGTATTTGACGTTGAGATGTTAACATTTTCTCCAAGTATGGAATTGACTGTCGTGGTATTAAACCGATGCCGGTGTAATTCGATTTCTTTAAAAACGGATTAACTTCTCAGTTTTTAGCAACCCCTTCAGCTGCACTCAAAAAATTCGACGTTTTCAAAATTGATTCTCGTAGAAACGACCGAGAAGTGGATCGTAAAATTTTAACACGTTTCATTTCAGCACTGAACGTTGCTTT
This sequence comes from Cantharis lateralis, assembly GCA_963170105.1. Classification (NCBI taxonomy): domain Eukaryota; kingdom Metazoa; phylum Arthropoda; class Insecta; order Coleoptera; family Cantharidae; genus Cantharis; species Cantharis lateralis. The sequence goes on from OY720628.1 coordinate 232,321, forward strand.
TCAGTGAATTAAAACAACTATTAGTGTAATAGTTATTTTTTATTACTTATTTATACATGATAAAAATGTGAACGCCCACGATAAGTGTTACAAATTGTTAGAACTTATAACCGGACCAGTGTTGTTATTATCAATGCGAATGAAGTAATTTGATGTTGGCAACAATGGGATTAGTTTTCCTGTCATAAGGTCGGTAATTTTGGAAGTAGTCCTAGTCAGAAGTAGCTTCTTGCAAAAATGAGGAAGGAATCCTAGACGATTAGCGATGAAATAAAAACAATTAATAATCAAGTTGAATTGAATTTGAATGTTTAAGGACCAATTGCACCAAATTCAATTATAAAGAAGCCAACAATTCTGTTGTAATATTTGTTGGTGCATTAGGCCCTTGGAATAATTATTATTTACAGTTTTTGTGTTGCATTAAATTAAAATTCTAAATAAATAAAAAAGATTAACGAAGAGCTATTCCCCTCAAAATTAATTTATATTTTGAAGCATAGGAGAGAGATCACGAAGAATTTCGCAAAATTGATTCGCCTCGTACGGCGTGAAAAAGAAAAAAAAATTTATTTCAAAAATTTTAATAGGTTACATTTTGAATTAATTTGCAAAACAACACAAAGTTAATGATCTTTGCTTTTAATAAAACGATTTTACATTAATTTTTTGACAACGTTAATTATTTTTCTTTTCTTATTTTTTTGTTTAAATATCACACAAAATATTGAAGTCGCTTCTCGTGTATTCGAACCGTGTAAATAATTATAATACGAATACTTTCGAAGACATAAATTAAAAAAATTGTTAAGTAAATATAGTATATGTAAATTGTTAATCTTAAATTTCTTTGGTTAAAATGCAACAAATTGTTGTTAATAGGATGGAATATTACACATGGAACTGTCCGAGCATGGCGAACCGTGTCGATGACTTAGCGAGTGTTGTAAGGCCATCGGTGTTAACCATTCTTTAGGCAGGCAGCGTTCCAGAAACGGCACCCAACTACTAAAATAAGCTAAACGATTCACCCATGGCGGAATATCTTTACCGCAAAGGATCTGGAAGAAAAATTTAAAAGTTTAACAAACAAACTGTGCAAGTTAAGACGTAGCGGAGCTAACTTCCAAGTACAAACCGAGCTTGGCATTGCCTAGCTTTCCGAAGCTTCTTAGATATGCTCGAATGAAACAAAATCTCTTTCCAGCACAAAAACTAATAAATGGCAGATAATAATTCCCGCCAAGGTCCGCAGTAAAACTACAAAAAAACCGGAAAAAATAAATAATTTGAAAACTAAAAACCCCAATGAAAGTCTACAATCGACCGTTTTCTGAGCCGGTACAAATCGATCGGCCAATTTATTAGGGTAATGTTAAAATGTTTAAAGAAGCAAGGCTCAACCTAGGTTCGGTAAAAATTTAAAACACTTACTTTTGTGCAGGCCCCCGAAAAGTGATTACAATTGTTGTTCATAAGGTGATAGCGATCGCCTCTAAATTCTCTACCAAGTTCGCTAACGATACGTTTCACTCCATCTTCCGTGAAGTCTGTATAACCGATTTGTATAGATTGTCTAAAAAGTTGCAAAATATAAAAGCCTACTAGTAAAATAAATTTTTGAAGAGAATATAATTACCTAAATTTAAATTGTTCTCCTAAATCCTTTTCATCTCGTGGTTCAATTTCAAAAATTCCCGTGAATGGAAATTGGTGTCCGCCGTATGCGTACTCGATCCCATATATTTCCACACCAGAATGAAAAACACCCAAACCGATATTGGCAGTATACTCGTTAACTTTGTACATGTCGTAAACATTAAGAAGCACCGGCTCCTTGGCCATGTTATTTGGTAACAGTTCGTCCGAGCCTGAATCTCTGGTCACATTCATACAACCAAATGGCAGGTTACACGCGATCCCGTTCGAAAACATCCTAAAACACATTACAATAAAAAACAATCAAAATTATGACTCGACAGAATAAATAAAAAACTGAAAAGAATTGGTCAATATGAATATTCACAGCTTACCCTGAGCTTAAATTTGTATCGCGCGTGAACCGAAATATATTGACTACAATTGAATTTTAAGTTTTGTTTAATTCATATAAGCTTCCGTTTAGGGCCTTTTAAAAAATAATTCGCCTAATTTCGTAAAAAATATAAATTTTGACCAGGATTTTAGGTTAGCATTTGTTGACTTGTCAAAATGACAGGTGGAGGCGCAGGAACGGCCCGAGTAACTTTTCAAAATACTACTGAAGAATTTCAAAATTAAAATTAAATTTCTTTCTACTCTTTTGACTTTAATTTTCGATGATTCGCGATATGTCGATGTTCCGTCGATTTTACTTCAAGGCTAACCAAAATATTATACACGATGATGATAAAATGATACATTTTGGTTTAGGTACTACGTAGCGGTACGCCACTGTTAAAATTAAGTTCAAGTCACCGCAAGTTAGGTTATGTGTAAAATCATATCTTTGCTTGGCTGTATTAAAACTCTGTAAAATTAAATTGAAAAATATGACGGCCGTCGAAGAAAATCGCGAAAAAGCTCTCCAAGATTACAGAAAGAAGCTTCTCGAACACAAGGAAGTCGAGTCGCGGCTAAAAGAGAGTAAGTAATAATTTTTGTCTAGTCATAATAATAAATTATTGTTGCACTCAAAAATGTTTCTTTAGTGCGTGAGCAGTTGAAAGATTTAACAAAGCAATACGACAAGTCAGAAAACGATCTGAAAGCTCTGCAAAGTGTCGGTCAAATCGTCGGAGAGGTTCTGAAGCAATTGACCGAAGAAAAGTGTAAGTGTGTGTCGAGTCAAACTTGACTTCTCTAACCAATATTATTCTATTTAGTTATCGTAAAGGCGACAAACGGACCTCGCTACGTGGTCGGTTGTCGGAGACAGTTGGATAAAGCAAAGTTAAAGGCCGGTACTCGTGTGGCTCTCGATATGACGACACTGACCATCATGCGCTATTTGCCCCGCGAGGTGGATCCTTTGGTGTACAACATGAGCCACGAAGATCCAGGCGATGTGACCTATTCAGCCATCGGTGGTCTGTCTGAGCAAATTCGCGAGTTACGCGAGGTTATCGAGTTACCTTTGATGAACCCTGAACTCTTCCAACGAGTGGGCATTACTCCACCCAAAGGATGTCTTTTGTATGGACCCCCCGGTACCGGCAAAACCTTACTGGCACGTGCAGTTGCTTCCCAACTGGACGCCAACTTCTTGAAAGTTGTTTCTAGTGCAATCGTAGACAAATACATTGGCGAATCTGCACGACTCATCAGGGAGATGTTTAATTATGCCAAGGATCATCAACCTTGTATCATATTCATGGACGAAATCGACGCCATCGGCGGTCGGAGATTTTCCGAGGGTACGTCGGCCGATCGTGAGATTCAGCGTACTCTCATGGAACTGTTGAATCAAATGGACGGTTTTGATTCCTTGGGCCAGGTTAAAATGATTATGGCTACCAATCGTCCCGACACTTTGGATCCGGCTCTTTTACGTCCTGGTCGTTTGGATCGAAAAATCGAAATTCCTCTTCCAAACGAACAAGCTCGACTGGAAATTCTAAAAATTCACGCCACCCCCATTTCCAAACATGGAGAAATCGACTACGAAGCTGTCGTCAAGTTATCCGATAGTTTTAATGGCGCCGATTTAAGGTAATTGCTTTATTTTGGAATAAGATTTAGAAATACTATAAGAATAAATTTGTTTTTCCAGGAATGTGTGTACCGAAGCCGGTTTGTTTGCAATTCGTGCCGAACGAGAGTACGTAATTCAGGAAGATTTCATGAAAGCTGTTAGAAAAGTGGCAGACAATAAAAAACTGGAAAGTAAATTGGACTATAAACCAGTCTAAGTTGGACACAATTTTTGCATTTCTGCCAATAAATATGTATTCAATGATAAAGAAAACTTGAAGAAAATATTTTGTGTCTCGATTTTTTTTAACTTGTTTGGCATTACATTTTTTTAATAATAAAATTTATTTACTCGATCCCGTTTGATTTTCTCGTTCTGCTTTTTGCAGAAATTCTCATTTCCCAATAGGGCAATAGCCTATGCAGTTGAATGTTGCTTTTAAGCAGGTGCCATAAAGTAAACGACATTAAAATTAAAACAATCTTTATTTTTTTAGATCATAACTTCTTTGATAACAAATAAACACAATAAACTTGCACATTTAACAATAATAAAAAGAGGAATGAGAAGTTTTAAAAACATAAAATATATTATAAAAGCTTTCACAAATTAAAATTTAATATCACACGGTAAAATTTCCGCCAACTATCACCCAGTCGTCATCATCTGTGCTGGATTTTCGCCTCGGTTTAGTATCTGCTTCTGTACACGATTGGGTCATTCTTAATTGTGGAATCTTTTTTATCGACGCTGAAATAGCTCATCGCTCTATCAAGTTTTTTACACAAAATTTTACCTCGACGTTCAAATTACTTACTTAGGAAAGTTTGCAGACTGGAAGTTGTAAATTTTTTGACTACAGATGCGTTTTGTTGTTGAATTGGTGCAAGATCGTTTTGTTCCCGATGCCTTTTATCCAAATTCAATTCTTTTACATTCCAAGTAGAAGGTATGGAGTGCACTACTAGAAAATAATTTTTTAAACTCTAGATCGACATCCTTCAAATCATATTGTACTTACCGGAAGCTTGCAGTTTTTCTAAACATCCAGTCGTAATATCGGAAGCAATATTTTCGTTTGAGATACTAAGTGTGTGATTAATTTTGGATTTGCTTAAGTCTACAGAGCCGTTCGTTTCCGGTTCACTATCCACAAATTGCGAGTCCAAATTCAAAGACATGTGCATGCAATTGCCTTTTATTCGTCCTGGAAAAAACGCATTTGTAAAAATTAAGTTAGCCTTATTTAAGAATAGAATAGAAATACCGGAAGCGATGTTTTCATTAGCGATTCCATAATTTATTTGGGGTTTGCTCAAATTTGTGGAGTCGATACTTTTCGGTATTTTATCTGCACATTTTGAGTCCAAGTTCAGCGATCGCTGCATCCAATCGTCTTTTATTGCTGAAACAAATGAAATAACGCAAAATCGAAATCATCAAAAATTATCGTAAACTTAACTACCAGATCTGAAAATCTAAAATTACGAGAAAACTTACCAGTACTTTCTGCATTTTTATCCACTTTCACCTTATCGAAACACAAAATGTCGGCTAACAGTTTTTCTTTTTCCTCAATATCCTTGGCGATCGCTTCCCGACTCCTCAAATCTGGCTTAAATCCGTACATACTAACATTCGTAAAAACACTCCTCGAAGAGTAACTTTCGGCATCCGAACTAGCCGAACTTGCAGTCGTACAACTTCCTCTTTTATGACTCTTTGGTTTGTAAAGAATGTTATCGTCAAAATCCTGATGCGAAATTTCGTCGTATGCTTTCAACTTTTTGACTTTCTCGTTCAACAACGTCGATTCGACTGCCTCCTCTGCATTTGTAACAATCGTGGTGTCGGTGTGGACAGTTAAATCGTTTCCTGACGGTGTTTTTGTGACGGCCAGTTGGATGCTTGTCGCTTTGTTCACTTTCGGCTCTAAAACATTATTAATTTACCAATGCAAAAGGTATTTCCAGCTTACCTAAAAGATCTTCGGGATTTTCGGCGATTCTAATCAAACTTCTGTCGCCTTCCAAAATAAAAATTTCTTTTCTCTTCGTACAAATGGCAACCGATACGATTTGTCTGAGGTTACTCACGATTGCCTTAGCCTTAGGTCCATCGGGGTTTGGATCCAAAACGTACAGTACGTCTTTGTTGTATGTCACGAGTAAATCGTTGTAAGGCATCAAAATTCCAAACGACGTTTCTCTTGCCCTCGATTGTTTTAATTGTTTCGAGACGGGATTGATTAGTTGAACTTCGCGATCCGATATTTTAAAATTTTTTTCCAAAATGTCCTTAAAAAAAATTGAGAAATTAAAATGTGCAAAAAGAGGAGACAAAATACTAAGAAAGCTTACTTTAAACTTGAGTGTTTTTTGAACTTCGCCTGCCAGATTCGAAATCCACAGCCTTAACCCGGGTCTCGAACAATAAGAAATTACGTCTTTCGGATTTGGACTCTTTTGATGAAAAACACCTCCAAATTTATCCAATCTGAAAGTTTGTTTTTGCAATTTCGGCGAGTTATAATTTGTCATTCAAACTTACACTTTCCTGTCTTTTGTACCAATTTGCGTCACAGTTTTCCAGTCTTCCGCTTTACTGATAATACTCCGATATTTTGTAGACACCAACAAACCGTGAGCATTGTAACTCAGCTGAACGACGGACGAAGCTTCATTCAAAATGTATCGTGAGGTGATGATATGCTAATAATTTGAAAAATCATTAGGATCAATTTTAAATGCAATTAGAGGACTTACCATAGAAAAATTGACATCTGTGAAGACGACTTGCCCGCTTTTATCGCCCGAAAACAATTTCGTTCCATTTCTGGACCATTCCAAGGCAGTGATGGACGTTTTATGCATATCTCCCACCGTGTACCTCTCCACTTGTTGTTCTTGCTTAGGAAGCACTTGTTCGGGTAAGTCTCTGGCGTGCTCCTTAGGAACTTGAAAAATACTAACTTTTCCGTTAGCACAACCGCATGCTACCATATAATCCACGGTCGATACAATTTTTACTACAGTTATTTCGCTGCTTAGGTCCTAAAATAGAAGGAGTTAAAAATACAAACGCAGTCGTATAAATTAGAACAACTCACTTCCCCTTTTAATTTTTGAATTACTTTCTTCTTCCGATCGTACCAATACAACACCCCGGTGTTACTACCCAACGCTATAAAATCCGACACCACATCCACGCAGGTCAATTTGACATAAACAGGAAATAAACCACTTTGAACTCTCAGGGGTAAGCAACCGAAGAGATCAGTCAGAGGCGCCCACTCTCTCAAATCACCCATTGCTTTTTTTTATTCGATGAACATAATTTGAAATTAGACGAACAAAAACATATTTATCGTGTGTTCACGTTATCAGTGTTATCGTTGAATTGTTTTTTTCGTTTTAACATTATCGTCTTCTTCGTGCTCCGGGTACACAGTACCCGCTTTACATCCACCGGTGGACACACCAAACGGCACCTTCAAATTTTTTGTATTTTCAAAATCAGGGGAATTATCAATTTGTTAGGAATTCAAAAGTAACCTCGAGATGACTGATAAACAGGAATGATTGGAACGATAAATAGAAAATGAATCTCAGTGGTGGCACATCGAGCAGAAAATCGGAAAAACTTTTACCGATTTATCTTTCGTCGGTCGTTTTTGTGATATATATTTAAACTTATTATTCACACCAACATTTTATACTTTCAAAGGTATAAAACATTGAATCAATATTTTTCTGAAAATTCAAATTACCCCCTTAAAAATATTTTATGTACGCCCCTGACTGTTTATCGAGTAGAATTGTCAAACTAAATATTAACCTTACTATTTTAAATGTTCGCGACACGATGAATTTGTTAAGAAAATTTAAGCAAAACTTAATTTTAACTTCCGAGGACAATCTCGTCGTTTGGCATGACGGTTCAAAGAAGGTTATAAAACTGCCCGAAGCACCGTCAAACGAAAAGGTCAAAACAGATGTCAAAGAAGTTAGAAGAATTTCGTGCGCTTCCGTTTCCAAAAACCAAAACTTCTTGGCAGTATGTCTTCTAAACAAGCAGCTGGTAGTGTACGATGGCGATTTTAACGTAATTATGAACGTTTTGACCAATCGAGGTGTGAGTAGTGTGAAGTTTGGTCGTTCCGACGAATTGCTGATTGCAGACAAGACCGGAGACGTTTTTGTGTACGAATTTAAAACCCAAAATCAACCTCGCCTAATTTTAGGCCACCTGAGCATGCTGTTGGATATAACTTTGAGTGAGGACGAAAAATTTGTAATTACTAGTGATCGGGACGAAAAAATTCGAGTATCTTGTTACCCAAACGCTTATAACATTGCCAGTTATTGTTTAGGGCATGCAGAGTTTGTGGTCAAATTGGAGATGGTCGATAACATCCTCATTTCGGCTTCCGGTGACGGAACCGTTCGGTTTTGGAATTTCTTCGACGGACATCAGCTTCACAAAATCAACACAAACGAACACAGTTCGAGCGAAAGTGTACTTGAATTTTGTAAAAAATTGGAAGACGTTCAAGTAAACGCTTTACCCGTGAACGATCTACAGGTATTTAAAAACGGTTCAGTTTTTGTGGGCGTAACTGTTTACGGTTCAAACGGTGTCCAGTTATATGCAGCAAATATTAAAAATGACCAAGAGGTGATTGTAACGTTTTTAGAAACTGTGACGACTGCGTCGACGATAATCGCCTTTCATCTAAGTGAAAATTTATTTGTTTTAAATAAGGACGAATTTTTGTGTTACCGTTTAAATGGGGACCTTTACACCGTAGTCAAGTTAAATGGGTTTGCCAATTTTTACGAAAGCTGCAAGACATTTTTGTACGAAGAAAATAATTTTTATATTTCTACCTACTATAAGAGAAAGTACGACAACGTGCAAGATTATTTAGAAAGAAAAAGGATGCGGCTGGAAAATGCGCAGTAAATAATTTTTTATAAATAACCTTTTTGAAATAAAATTTGTTTATTTTCATCTCTTTAATTTTTAAATCTTATTTAATGAATTAATACTAGTTTTAAAAATGTGAACTCGTTTAATAATCACGCAAGACGGTTTTTTGATAAAAATGTGGGGCCATTTCCAACAACCATTCTCGTTTAATCACCGTCAAGTCTTTCATGAACAATTTAGCTCCATAAATGACATCGCAAAACATGACCCTGGAAAAACAAGGTAAGTTTTTTCAAATAGTCTCGGAAGATTTACTCACCATTGAGGTTGACGAATCGTGTACAATGCGCTGTCAGGATAGACGTGCAATTCGATATCGCCACGAACAGTTTTATAAACCCCCGAGTGATGTAAATAAACGGCGTTGGGAAATAATCCTGTTACTAAGCACTTGCAGACTACTTCGGTGTTGCCTGGAAATAAAAATATTTATACATTGAATTTTTTAAACGTAAACAAGCACCAGGTAGACATAAATTTTTTTCTAATTTGTAGGCGCCATTAAAATAAAGCTTTAATGCTTGGTGCATTTCGTACCTCCACAAGAAATCAGCGGAACAGCGTAGTTCTGCACCATTTTTTTCAACTTCGTTCTTATTTCGACCACCCTCTTCAGGGCTTTGTAACTTAAATAGTTGCGATGGCAAAAGTCTTTTCCGTAATTGCTTTGAGCAAATCCGAGGAAAACGTTTAAATATGTCAACAAATCGCCTTCTACCACTTCAAAGTTTCGTTTTTGTATCCTTGCACGAGCGACGCCGGTTCCGGTTGTGGGTTTTGTGAAAACATTTTCGACTTGCAACATGGAAACTATCGTCAAAATTTCTTCCGAGCATCCAAACTCGCCTAAAAAAGCGATGGTTTATAATATTATTTCCCATTTTTTCCAAGCTACTTACCCGACGTGAGCAATAATTTCGAGTATAATGGATCGAGAGCGAATTCGGCCATATTGAAACCCAAGGGCGCGGTCAGTTCGCCTTGAATATCGATAGCGTCCAGTGCGTACAAAATTTCCAACGCACTTTTAATGTTCAGTTTTGGGGGCGGACTTGGAAAATTGAACTTCAAAACATTGTCGATTCCCAATGCTTTCAATTGCAAAATAGCAAAAGTTAAATTGCACCTAATAATTTCAGGTGGAGTTGTCTCGGGTAATTTTGCAAAGTATTCTTCGGTGTACAGGCGGTAACATCGACCCGGTTTCATTCTTCCCGCTCTTCCTGCCCTTTGATTTGCAGAAGCCTTGCTAGTAGGTACGACTGCTAGGCTGTTTGTGTGAGTGTCGCGATTAAACCACTTCATTTTGACAAAACCCGAGTCGATGACGTGTACGATTCCGGGAATAGTTATGGATGTTTCGGCTACGTTAGTACTGATTACCACTTTTCTAAATCCATCGTCTGCCCGCTTAAAAACCTTCATTTGATCGTGATAGGGCAGCGAGCCGTACATGGGCAAAACGACAAACTTTTCCTTTTTACCTGCACTTTCGATGGCGTTGGCGTGTTCTCTTAACAATCTCACTGCTCTGTCAACTTCCTCTTGTCCGGTCAAAAAAGCTAAAATGTCGCCCGGTTCTTTCGACGAATTTATTTTCAAGACAGTGTCGACGGTACTTTGTACATAGCAGGGAATCGCTTCTGTAAAGTAATTACTATATAGCACTGTTGTGAATCAATGCGACCATAACTTACCTTTAACGTAGCAGATTTCAACTGGATATTGGCGACCATGCACGCTTAGTATAACCGCAGAGTCTTTCTTGGATTCGTTTTCAATGTTAAAGTACGTTTGGAGTTCTAGAGCGTCGATCGTCGCTGAAGCCACAATTAAACGCAATTCTCGACGTCTCTAAAAATAACAGCAAAAGTTTTAGTCGTACAAAATCTCGCAAATATGATTTTATAGTTCACCTTGAGAATTTTTTTAATGAGACCCATTAAAATATCGGTGTACAGGGAACGTTCGTGTACTTCGTCTAACATTATAGCGGAATAACTTTTAAGTAGCGGATCGGCCATCATTTCTCGTATTAAAATTCCTTCGGTCATGTACTAAAATTGAAGAAAAAACGCAGTGAGGAATCCTTCTTGCTCCCCGTAGGACTCGAAAGTCCTACTTTCTTTTGAGAAAACTCAAATTTCCAGGCTTTAAAATCGATTAGAAAAACATATAGATATTCGTACCTTAATATTAGGTTTATTTGTGCAGGCATCGAATCTAACGGCATACCCAACCTTGTCGCTCTGAATTAAAGAACCAATTTCGTCCGCCACCCTATTGGCTAACGAAATAGCGGCAACTCTTCTCGGTTCGCATATAGCAATTTGGCCTGGCCATTCCGCTTCGATCATGTACTAAAAGAAAAAGTTAAGAGGAACAGGATGCCAATAAAACGAAGTTTTAAAGCGAATTGTTTATTAGCCCAAAAAAACTTTTAAGAGTAGTAATAATACCAACATACATCAATAACAACAATAAATTTAAATTATTAGGTAAGTTTACAAGAGTTACACAATTTATATCATCACATAACTGCCAAGTACCAACTAAATATAACATGAACAAAAAAACGAGAGCCGGCGCAAACGTGCGGGGAAAATAGCAAAACCGCAAGTGTGCGCTCGCCCTTAAATTCGTAAATCTAAATTGTATACAAAAATAAGCGTTACGACACAACTTCAATTTATTTTATTTCTAATAAAGTTTTAGCTTTACAAACAAACGAGGATCACGAAAAATCGTCAATCCGCTCGTGTGCGCTCGCCTTTAAGTTCTTCCTCGAATAAAGGCAAGAATTTTGTCTGTGTACTTACACTGCTAAGGATTACAAAAATTGTCTTTTAAAAAAATGTTTACTCGATAAATAAAAAAAATGGGAGACGTGTTTCTTTTAAAACTTAACGGTAAGGAGGTACGACGTAATAATTAAATTAGGACTTAGAATTGATTGTCTAAATTGGAAAACTTTTGTCGGTTTCTACCAATACTCGTCTAAAGATAATAGATATTAAATTGTCTTGTAAATTTTGAATATCGCTAGAGCAGGACCCGAGTTTGATTACGACCAAGTGAAATATTTAGTAATTCGTACCGTTGCCGGTTAAGGTACGAAAAATGTAGTTTTGCATGTCCAACAAGTGAAATTCGGTGATGCAAATGGCGATGAATAAAATTGTAAATCCAATGTACTGCATATATCTCAGAAAATCCCATAGTTTGTCGCAAAAAATAGCCAACAATAAACAATGTATCATGTTGTGAACGTTGACGATTCGCCACAACCAGGCGACGCTAAAAAAGAAGGAACTTTTGAAAATCACATCCTGACGCATACCTTCCAAGATGGAAACGTCGTTACGCTCCAGTATGTCCTGATATAAGGCGATGTAACGATTCCACGCGGTCGAACTGATCAACAACTGAAGCGAAAAACAACAAATGATCCGCGCGACTTTTTTCGTCGTAACTTTCGCTTTGTAAACGACGCTCGCGTCGTGATCTTTGCAATCGTTGGGCGAAACGGTCGGCAGCTGAATGTAGCCCCGTCTCGGAGGATTATTCTTTAAAAACACAAACGTGCCGATCATGAGGGCGATGCAACCCGCGGCGTCGCACAGTCCGTCGATGTAATAACCGCTCGTACCGATCTCGGATCTCTCGCCCTTTATGTGTCGTCGAGCGCGCGCCACGTGACCGTCCATGTCGTCTAAAAACGTGCGAATTTCGAACAAAAACGCCCCTAAACGTCTGTACGACAAACTGTCGCTCGAAATGCACTTGGCGCTCAAAATAGCGACGAAAATATGAAAAAAGCTGATCGCGTTCGGCGTTATCCAACTGACTTGTGAAATTTTCAAAACCCGATCGGTTATCGTAGCCAGAGGCGCAAACAAATAATGATTCGTGTGATCCAACAACAGCGCCTTGACAGTGACGTCGCACAAGGGCGAAATCTTGCAACCCAACCAGCTGACTGCCTCGTAACTGGACGTGACGTTATCGTCCATGTTGCGTTCCCGAGGATAATTTTGTATGCGCAGGAATAAGTTGCAATCCATCCAAATAAAAAATATGTACATCAACAATAACAGCACGAGCAAAATCTTGCTCACCTGAGACGATGGGCCTATCATATTGTTATAAACTTGCTATTCGAACTCGACTTTAAAAAAAATATAAATATCTGTTGCTTAAAAAATAAAAAACAATACAACAATAAAATAAATTAGGTAAAAAGTTATTAACAAAAATTATAGTTAGGTATTTAGATATTTAAAAAAACTCCAGTCCAATTTAATAGGCGAACGTGAATTGATATTGGCAAGCCTGTAAAAGAGGAAAATTTATAAATTTTTTCCAAACAGTTGCTTCGGTTAATTTTGAGTTAGAGATTCTGCCGGTTTGTACATAAATCAAAAATATATTTTCTTCGAAACGACGAAAAGCGCGAGATTGCAAAAAATTGAAGGGATTTTCTTCCTATTAATTTTTCGAATCTCCACTTGAATTCGGAACCATCTCGAAAAATATTTTGTGACATTGCTACCCTTATTAAAATTATTTAAAATGACACACTACACTGCTGATTTTTAAAACTATGATTCGTGTGTATCCAACTTATTATAAAACACAACCCGAAATGTTAGAATAATCAACGACTTTGACAGAAATTAAACGTCACAAACGCACAGGAGTTAATTTTGCATTAGCTATTTGCCAAAGTTAGGCCCCCACACCCGGTATTTAAAACTAGCGTTACTTAAAATTTAACATATTATTTGATGGGTCGAGATAGTGCCGGATTAAACATTTGTGAGCCGCTAGGCAGTAAAATTTTCGGGGCCCTCTAGATTCTAGAAAATTGTTACTTGCATAATATGTCTTTAATTTTATTACTAACGCTCGTTGTCGATGCTTCGCTCTCGAGCACGAAATCAACCAATCAAAATAATCAATTTTGTACTTCCGGCACTGGGTAGAGATGTCAGAAATTTATGTGAGATGGCTACCGAGATCTTTCTATTAAACTTAAATTTTTTTTAATCGCACCTCTGTAAGTCGTTTAGAAGAAAAAACATTAGGTATCTTGACGGCTTATCGGGTAGGTAAATAAATATATTATGTGGCAAATCAAGACACTTTGAGTTGAATAGAAATCAGAAGATGAGCTGAAACCAACTTGAAATGGTGGATAATGAAGTGAAAAAAATATTGTCTGCATAATATGGTACGTGTGTATGGAATAAAGGCAACCGGCCAGACGGAAATTATGTAAGTAAGCTAAGCCACCCCAAGACTCTCAACGTTTTCAAAAACCTGCAAGAGAAAGTTTATGCTAAAATAGAATATTGTTTACTTATGAGGTACTTAAAAAAGGACCAGAGCAGCAAAGAAGATTCCGTAGAACCGCTAATCTTTTGCAGGTAAATTAACGATCGGGTGAACTTGGATGGTTTGTCAAACAAAAATAAACAGATTCGTGCGATTTTAATTTTTGAGCTAATAAACAAGTCAAATTCAGTTACGAACAAAATGCTTACCTGAGGAATTTGCGTGCTTTTACCACATCCTGTTTCGCCCACCAAAACGAGCGTCTGATATTTTTCCAACAAGTACAAAATATGGTTACGATTTTGAAAAATTGGTAATCGTTGTCTTTGCGTTTGAATGGACTGCGATAAATTTTTGTTGTAAACAAAGTTGGTGAACTCCACTAAATTTGTTGAATCGTTTTTATCCACGAGGTAGTTTGAGGTATCCGAAGGCTTTAAGAAGCGGGGTTTAAAATCACTCATTACGAATTCTATCCGTTGCTCATCTAATGGATTTCAATTCGTTGTTGCGTTCTTCGTACAAAAATGTTTTCTTCATACAAAAAATAAACAAACGAAATTTAATGGTGGTAAAATAAGTTTTTTCTTGCTGCAAAAAAACAAAATTGTAATTCCGTCGTTCGACACGCGTCAGATGCTAATTATATTATCTCGAATCAATTAACAATTCACACCAATTACGCATTTATTACTTTTCAGTTTCATCACGCATTTCGAATTGTGTCGTAAGAGCACTGTCAATTGTTTGGATCTCGAAATTTGCTAACTTACCGACCCCGGCAGAATATCGCTGATAGAAAAAGGCACATCCACTCGCAATTAAATAAATAAAGGAATTTTTATAAAATTTGATTATTGACGAATGACATAATTAATTAGGAATGTGTGGGAGAGTGAACTTTGTTCTAAACTTGACCTAAATTTTAACTTGCCAACAGATGGCGCCACGATGACGAATTTGAAAAAATTTACAGAAAAATGAGCGATTATCGAATTTTATGCTAAGGCAGGTAGATTTAATAATAAATAAGATCCGATCGAATTTAATATATCTTCCGTTTCCGCACTTATTGTGTAAGTACATTCCATACACGATGGTATGAAAGTTTTGTCCCGGTCCCGTCTAATATTCAATTCGAGCCGGTCCTGTCCTTAACGATTCCGATTGAAAAACCTAAAATTTTTGAAAAATTCCCAAAGAATTTTCGTTGGACTCAGCTTGCCATGTTTTTGACGATCGCTTTGTGATTTTACGATCGTTTTCCGTTTCCTCTTTCTTTGCCGATAATTCAAATTAATGAGGGCCAATTAAAAATTCAAATTAAACAATTAAACATTACATACAATTAACATAATTGCGTAAGAAATTAACGATTCACGGTAATTACTCGAAAAACAAGGAAAATCGCGGTACTACCCACTTCAAATTCGTGTAGTGTTGGCATGTCAAAATTTTCCCATGTCCGTTGCGACGTTTTGGGGTAAATACGAAGCAGGATAATAATAAACAAAGTTTTAAAAAATAAAATAAAGCTTTATTATTTGTAAACATTAATTGTACATTCGCGTCAGCGTCCAGTACGGCCAAGAATGTCGTGGTTAAATTTCAACGACAGTTTAAATCAAATAAAGGGACAAATAACTAATTTCGCCACAGGTGTCTTAAACGAAACGATCTTACAGGAACAAGGTAAATTTTGAGATTTTTTTCGGGATAACGGAGTGGTTGAAATCGTAAATTTGTAAACATAACCTAAAAATCAAATTGGTCAATATTTGTTTTAGAGGAGGAAGTTTCGAAAACAAATGAAGATCCTGACGGTTTAGAAGAGTTAAATCACGAGGTGAGTTTGATTATTGTTGACCTGACCTGTTGTTTTGTATTGCGTCACCAAAACGATCTTCGTTGTCCCCCTTGCTTAATCGATGTTTTTAATACCAAATGTTCTGCATATTGTGAAGTGTTGTGTAAACTTAATATAGAGGCATGGCATATTTACTTTGTCGATAAGAGAATCGTATCAAAGTATCGATCAAACAAATGGTCATGTTTACTTAATTGTATCATGGCAATAAAAGCATTAACACTATCGAAAATTCTAAATCCTCGTATTTTACTAAAAGATAATGAAAATGCGTCTACGTGAGAATTTTGAAAGACCGGACAAACAGTTGATGGCACACTTTTGAACTTACTTGGTTCTTTTGCATCTACTTATTCGCCTACTCGTGGTCACCGTGCTCCACTCAATTAACATTTGACTCATATTAACGGTTTTTAAATCCTATTATTTCCTAACTATTGTTAACGATGAGCAGTTGAGGACGTATCATGGTGGGACCTCATACCAGTTTACGCTTCTGCTTTCAGAACGACACACCGGCCTGTTTATCCGAGATCTCTCTGTCATCGCAAATGGTCCTAGTGACGTCCTTTTGTCTCTATTCTAGCTCAAAAACTGTCACAGACCTGGCTGTTTGGAATACCTCTCAGCCTGATTTTTTGTTTTCAATATTGGAGTTAAAAAATCCCTTAATTGTTATAATTGGTTAACTATAATTCTACCACGTCGATTGTATGTTTTTAAGTTGTATGTTTACCGATGCCTCTTCATATCTTCCTATGCATTGCTGCCTTTTTCCAGCCTTTGTGCTTTTCTATTTGTATTCGGTCACGGCCCATGTTGTTTGACAGTTGCTGTCGAGGTCTGACGTATATGAAATTCATCTCTTCAGATTCGTATTGATGTCGGAAACAAGAGTTAGAGAAACGGCTTGATTGTCGAATAATATAATTCGGGCCATCTTTTTTTTTGGTTTTTATTTTTTAATTTTATAGGTTTCCCATAAAATCGTTCACTCAGTTTTCCCCCTTTATGAATATAATATATTAGATAACAACGCAAATATTTGTGCATAAAGTTTGTAGGTACGTTATTAAATGTTATCAGCTCGCTTGCATACGCAAGGATTATTTAGGAAATTAAAAAAGTCGATTGGTTAAAAATACGCCACAAAAGGACTTGTTTTAACCTCTACGTAACTAACTACGTATTTACATTTTATCCATTAGATGTTTTAAGAAATTCCTCCAAGTTCGTGATTCGAACCCGGAACTGGGAAACCCCCAGTTGCGCCTATTATTATCCTGACTTATGGAATCAATTATTTTGCCCGATTTCTACAAAAACCATCAAATCGATATCATTTTATCCAATACATAAAAAATTACTGCGACCGTTCACCTGGACAGAAATTCGGATACGCCACTGTGGACCCTCCAAACAAAGTCAAACCTTCATAAAGTGGTAAATTTTAATCAGAATCAACTAAACAAACGAAACCATTATCTCTTGATGGACACCTGATGGGGTGGGCGTCTTATCAACGTCGCTGGTGGTAACGCAGCGCGTCGGGCGTCTAGTATATAAAGGGCAAGAATCGGGCCATTGTCTATTTAGTTGTGATTTCGTTAATTTATGGAATACTGGAATAGCGGGTAAGTTTTGTGTGCTGCTTGCAAATTTTACACAGCATTCCTGATCCGACTTTTGTTTACCAAAAGGGAGCGTTATCTGAAAAATTCGTTATTATTTGCTTACCCGGTTATCTCGGAACCTGTTGAGGCGGAAATAAACGCTCGCTTTTTTTAGAAATCCTTCAAGTTGGCGCCTTTTTTCAAGAAACAATCGACGAGCGAGCGGAGCCCCGCCTGCTTGCATCGATAGAGGTTTAATTTTTAGTACTCGATAAACAATTAAAGAACACAAAGGTTCACGGACTTGTTTTTCGTACATCAAAGTTTTTACGTGCATGCATAAATTGCGAGCGATTATTTTCTTATCACCTCCGACGCTTGCGCGCTCGCCCACAACGGCGCAACCGTTTCGAGTTTGTCTCGATTGTGTTGTGTAGGCTGTAGAGGTGAGGCGCGTCTTTTGCGAATTGTTTAAATAAAATCTGCTTTACACCAATTTTGCCGTAATTAACAATTTACAAAATTTGTGCTCGTCCAAGTTTTTAAGACGTATAACTTCGTTTGCTATTGGCGTTCCTATTCAATTTAAATTCGAAATAGGCGCTCATTTTTGGACTCGGCCAACCGAACTGTAGGTAAGAATTATTATTTCTTTGCTTTTTAAATGTCCGTAATATTATTATTCCACGTTTTTTTTTAAATTATCGTTACGTGATTTTTATACTGTGCGTTGCGCTATCGCCGCGTCTACCTTTTTCCTAATCGCTGTTTAAATAAACTTTATCTTGTATGTGTTCCGGTGGGAAATGGGCTTGTGCGATAAAATATCGACGATAAACTTCCTTATTAATGTTGGCGGAATTAACATCACCTACATAATTTTAAGGCCCTCGGGTTTTACCTAACTTTTAGTTTACTTCCTTCGGCAAACGAATTTTATTGTCGGCGTCAGGTGTCTTGACTTATTATGGCGACGAGACGTGCGGTTTTTAGTTTCGTGTTTTTCGTTGCAAGTAAAACTTGAAACCTCGTTGCATGCAGTCAAGGTGATAATGGAATAATGTGCTTACCTTTTGAATTCTATTGTAGTCGACGACGCGACGCTGAGAACATGGGCCGCAATGGCCCGCGTGATGGCATCGAGTAATTCTGGTGGGTGCCGAATTAAAAGGGGTTCAGAGACGGGCTAGCCGGGTGGGAAATGCGGATAATCCTGCGTAGGACACAACGGGTGCTTGCTTATATGCATTTTTTGATATTCTTGCTTGCTTTAACCCTCGACGGTTATATTATAAGTTTTCTAGAAGAAATTCAAACTGGAGTAGGAAATAATTTGTCAATGAAGGTTGCAAAAATCATTGTCGGGTTCCTGTACATCTTCCACCCAATACAATCATCTGACGCAAAAGTGGTCTGTATAATATGGCTTTAGTTGTAGCTTTTAAAATTTGATCCTTTTTCAAAATATTTCTCAGACATTTTCTGTTTTTTCATTTGGTTTATATAAATTTTTTTATTTCATCGCACCGTTTCCTAGATACCCCGACTTAAAAAGGGCTCGGTAAAAATTTTAATAAAATTACCACAAGACAAAGGAATGGAACGAAATTTACAACAAATAATGTCCGATAGACCTTTTTGTTGGATAAAAGCAGCCTAAACTGATTTAAGGATTAACTGATAGAGGAACTCAAAAATTCAAATTGTTTCAACACTAATAAGGGATTTTTCGAAAGGGCAAAGCATTTTTTTTTTTTTTAATTAATATTGTATCTTTCAACTTAAAACAAATAGCAGCTACATTTCCAAAAAAGCAAAAATTTAGAATGTTCGTACGTTTTTGATCTTATTGTTAGTATTATTTATGCGCGCTAATCGCGCATTTCCACGTTCGCGCTTATCTTGGTGTTTATTTCTTTCTCTTTTCGTATAAAAAATAAAACGAGCACAAAATGCTTCAACTTGCATTAATAACGTACGCGTTTCCATTGTCGACTGTGCCGGTTTCCTGTGACCCGCATTATAAATTGTGTAATATTTATGAATATGTAACAAACGTTTGTTCAAGACAGCTGTAAATTAAGTGTCTAAAACACTTGTTTTGTTTTTTAAAAGGGGAACTTGGTCACCCTCGGTACATTTTTGAGCCCGCGTCGATCTAACATTTTCGCACCGTTAAGTTGAGTTTCGCAATAATTTTTGTTCTTTTTGTTTTTAGGACCAAGTTCGACATGACGGCTTTAATTCAAAAACGGAAGAAGGTCTACGAAAACGGATAGAAGTGTTGGAAAAAGAGAAGGCAGAATTGGTCGTTAGTTTGGAACAATTGGACCTGGACTGTCAGCGTACGACGGAAAACTTGTTGGTTTTACGGGACGAGCTGCGTGCGGATTACGATTGCCTTAAGGTTCGACACGAAAAATTGGAATTAGAACACGCAGGTTGTTCTCTCGAAGAAAAGCCAAGCGAATTCGAGGTGATTTTAAAAGGGCACGAAGCTTTGAAGCTGCAAAACCGAGAATTGGAAGAGTCGAACACGAAACCGAATGAACAATCGAACGATCTTGTTTTCGAGTTACGGAAGAAAGTGGAGGAACTTCAATCTTCAAACGACGAATCTAAGCTGAAAATAGAAAACTTGACCGAAAGGTGCGAACGCTCCGAAGTTGATTCTTCCGGATACAACGAAAGGGTACGCGAGAAAATCGAACAGGAAAAACGGGAGTTGCACGAAAGCTACGTAAAGATTTTAACGGAAAATGCACAAAAATATATGGAATCGAAGAAAGGCGAAGAAATGTTGTTCGTTTTGCCTCGAGACGGATTGGCCGTAGAGTTTGGTCAAAAAGTCGAAAATCTTCTCAAGCTCTTTCTTTACTTGAAAACAAAAACTGAATCGTTGGAAAACGAACTGTACGAAGTCACGGAAGAAAAAAACAATTTGATCTTGGAAAAAAATTTCGAAATTGAAAAACTTTTAAAGAATTCGGAAATTTTAAGCCAGGAGGTTATCACAAAAAGTCTCATCATAAAAGATTGCGAAGCGGAGTGTGCGGAATTGATGAAAAACAATGACGCGTTGATTGCAAATTTAAAAACTTACCAAAATAACGGTGGACTCCAAACAATTTCCGAAAGCAACGAGGATAACCTTCTCTTCTTGGAAAGCGAATTGTTAAACGCAAATCAAAAAATAAAAGACCTAGAAATTACGATTTCGGATATCAGTAATTCGAATCAGGAAACAAACTTGGAAACTCAAACGGAGCTGGACTACATCAAAATGCAGCTTAACTTAACCGGACAGGAATTGAATCGAAGTAAAGAAGATCATCACGAATTGTCGCACCGTTACAATCAGTTGCAGGAGGAAGACTCCGAACTTAAGTTTACGTTGGAAAAATTAAGATCCGACTACGAAAATATTGAATACAAGTGCGAAGAAACAAAGGTCAATATGGAAGCGTTGTTTGAAGAAAATCAATTTTATAAATTGGAAATTGACAAATTTGACGGTTTGGAAGAGCAGAATAAGAAATATTTGGCCGAAATTGAGTTGTTTAAAAGTTTGGTCGAGAAACTAAGGATCGAAAATGAAGAGAACGAAACGGCCGCCAAGAATTCCGTAGAGAAGCTTCAAAATTCAAAGATGAACGAAACAAAGTTAAAATTACAAATCGATACGCTTTTCAAAGAGGTGCAAGTTCTGAAGGAGTCGAATAAAGTATTGGAGGACGGAAATAGAAATCTTGAACAAGTCGAAGCGGAAATTGTTCGAGCTCGTGAAGATCTGCTGGAAAGCGGTCAAAAAAATGAAAATCTATCGGAAGCGAATCGAAATTTATTTAAAGATTTGGAGCGGACCAAATCCGAGTTGTCTAAAATGTCTTCGGAATTTTTGACGCTGAAATGGCAGGTCGAAAATTCTTCCGGAGAAAACTTAAAAAAGGAAGAAGGAGGAGAAGAGGAGGAGTTACAAAATCGTTTGAAGGTTTTGGAAGCGCAACACGGGGAAGCGGTTAAATCGAGAGACGAAGTTATAGCGCTCGTGAAGGTCAAACACGAAGAGAGCGATCGGTATTACAAAGAAATTCAACGATTGACCCAACTTTTGAACGTGGAAATAGAAAAGTCGGAAAAAGTAAATAAAGCCTATGCGGACTTGCAACAAAATTATGCCAACGAACATATTGTTTTGGAGAGGGCCGTGAACGAGAAAACCACCGCCATCGAAAAGGAACAATCGATGGCTAAGGAATTGGAACGATTAAGGGTACACTTGGTGGACATCGAAGAAACCTACACGAGAGAACTGATGGACGCAGAACAAAATAATAAAGAAATGCAGGATAAGCTAAACGATATCGTAAAGCGGGAAAAGGATTCGAGTTCAATTTATACTTCGGTCAGTATTAGGGCAAATCAGCAAGTGGAAACGCTGCAAAAGCAACTTCAATTGGTCACGAATCAACGGGACGAACTCAATGTTAAATTATCGAATAACGAAGATCAGAACAACAAACAAATTGCCGCATTGACCAATTTGCAATTGGTGTTGGATCAATTTCAGAAAGGTAAAAAATTCCTTTTATTATATTTTGTGTTTATATTATTTTGACTAATTCCTCTTTGTGCCTTTAGATAAAGAGAACGACGTGATCCGAGAAACGGAGAGGATACGGCGACAAATTGGGATTGAAAAGAACGTGCAGGAAAATTTGCACAAGGAAATCTCTTGCCTGAAGTTGCAGTTGGAAGAAAGTAAGCAAGGTCTGCAAGCGGCTTCCAGGCTAGCCGATCAATTAGAGAAGTGTCAACTGCAAATTTTAAATTTTAAAGAACAAGGTAATGCAAGTCTTCCACGTGACCGTAGCCGAAAATCGGCATATCCAGGTTTTTGCTGTAGCATTATAATAACTATTTTGGTTTTGTTTAATTAATTCTGATGGCTGCACGTGAAATATCAGCTGGTAATTCTGGGTAATTCAGACCTCAGAGTATCGACTGATATTGACACGTTCTGTTACAACTGCAAGAAAAGCCCCACATGTTTGGTTTATATTTTTGACAATTTTATAAAAATGTAAGCTGTGCGAGTAACCGCACGCTGCTGTGTTTGTTCGAATGCGCAGCTTGTTTATGTAGCACGATTTTTTGGCACAATTTTTTTTGTAGACGTCTTGCACATGCACGCTTCCGACCGCGTTTTTTTAATCTCATTTGGTAACTGTGAGGTAATTTTGGACGACCTCAGTTTACTAAGTGGGATAAAATAAATGCGGTCGTTGCACCAACGATATTTTGTTTTTCGCACACTAGTTTTTGTTTTTGTAGCTTTTGTTTTGTTTCGTTATTCATTACTTTAGTAGTTGCAGGAATTTTTGAGCAAGTCGCATGCGCCCGGATTTTTTTTCTTGAAAATTAAGATTGTGAGTATTACATCAGGTACTGGTTTATTAGTCGCTCGACAACCAGTTCCTGTGTAACACTTCCAGTTTTATTTTCGCAAACTTCGCACGTCCCCGTTATGTGAGTCCGTTATTTTTATTTTTTCCCCCGTTGCATTTTGAAGGCAGTTAATTTATGTTTCACACTTGCAGAGAAGAAACTTACGGATCAGTTGACGAAAAGCGAGAGCGTTTGCAAGGAGTTGAGCACGCAAACCGATGCAAAAGTGGACAAGACGCTAATGAAAAATTTGATGTTGAGGTACCTCACCTCCAACAGCAACGAGGAAAGAAATCAAACGTTGAAGATCGTCGCGACGGTTTTGGATTTTAATCGCGAAGAGTCGGATCGTGTAAATTTAAACAAACAAAGTGGAGGCGGTGGTTGGTTGAAATTATTAATGCAACCTCAAACGATGCCCGACCGCGAAAACAATCAGGAGAGTTTGTCGCAAGCGTTTGTTAGATTTATGGAGAAAGAATCGAAACCCGTCGAGTTGCCCAATTTGTTACCTGCAAACGAAAGGGAACGTCGCGTAAGTGACAGCGGGGTGGCCATTCGTAAATCCCAGCCGGTTTTGAACGAAATAGTTTTACCCACGTTTGGCGAGTTCGAAAGAAGTAGAAATTCGGGGTCCATTTTAAAAGATGTCCTAAAAGATAACAGTTAGCGTTGCGAATAAACTACAGTTTAATGTATTAAACAAAATTTATTGTTAATATTATTTATAAAAAAAATTTTGTGTATATTCTGTATTTTTGTTAAAAATTTTAAAATATATTTTTGCAATGATTAATCGGGGGTTTTTAATTTTTATTATATTCGAATTTAACGTCATGTCGTGTCGCCTTTGACGTCCGTTAAGAGAGGGCGGCACAAGTTCACCCGATAAAGGTGTGCGCATCTTACATCTTCTGCGATCCTAATACAAGAATAGAAATCTTGAAATTCTTCTTGCTCACGGTCGAGGAAATAAATTGTGGAATGCGGTGTGTTGGTTCTCCTTCACTTTCTGTGTTCCGCATAAGAAATACAAGAATTTTGAAGTTTTAACGGCCGGGAGAAGCAGTCGACGATCTTGAAGTTTGTTTACCTTTGTATCCTTTTTCCCTCTGGGCCCCTAATGTCGAGCACAAAAATTTTGAAATTATCACGTAGCAGGACGAACTAAATAAGACAAAGTATTATGTTTGCGACTCTCTTGCTTTCTATGTTCCTGGTGGAAATAGGCGAAATTTTGAAATTCTCACACTGGGCCGTAGCAATAAACTAATCAAAATAATGCGAGGTTTTACCGCTTTATGTATTCCCGATACATCTGGATAAATCCCGTGATAGATCTGTGTCGCGGGATCTGTTACTATGTTGACTTTGTGATCCATCTTCCGCATTTTCAAAAATATGATGTAAATGCAAATAGTAGGTAATTCAGAACTATACCGTGTGATCCTGTTTTGGACGGCTACAACCGATTTCGACGTAACTTTGTCCGCAGGCCACCTCGCGCAAAGATTAAAAATACAAAATAACGAGAAAATTGGTGGATTTTCTAAAATCACTAGCTTCGAAGCTTTGGTCGTTTGGTCGCTATCGCCAATTTAAGATATTATAAAATAAACTTCAATTTTGTTTATATACTACATTTTGTTATTTTGTCGCGCCGTTTCTGACTGACAGCGACTTAAACAAGACTCTGTAAAATGCAAATAATATTGTCACCTATATCTCGGAAACGGTGCGTAATATAGAAAAATTTATAGAGACAAAAATGTAGCGAATGAAATTTATAAGAAAAAATGCCTATTCATTTTTTAATTTCGTTGCACCGTTTTCGAGATATAGACGAAAACATTATTTTTTGTTTTACAGAGTCTTGTTAAATCGCTGTCCGTCAGAAACGGTGCCACAAAATAGAAAAATGTATATAAGCAAAATTGAAGACAATGAAACTTGCAACAAATATTGTCTAAAAAGTTTTGCTGTAAAATCGATTTTAATATGACAAAAATCGGCTTCAAAATGGTCATACATTGGTAAATAACACAGGAGTGTCCGAGTTATTATTCGACTCACTGTATATTAAATAACAACAAACTTTCTCCCAATATTATGGCAAAAGAGGATTTTTGCACTCGAGTCAAAATGATATATATTTTTTACGCGGGCTCAAGACGTTCTGCCTGATAATTCAAGCTAATTATGCGCCTCGATAACGGATAGTCTGCATTTCAGACAAATGAGCAAAAAAAATATTGCGTTTAAACAGAATAAGTTACGATAGCGATATCAACTAATCTAATTATAGCATGCACACGAGTAACTTACAAAATTGCTTACACAACGTGTAATAAATTAATCATCACTAATTATAATTTTTGAAAAAGAAAAGCATGCGGTACTGCGTGTATGTTTTGTTATTGTGCGGCGGTGAATATAAACCAAACGGAATGTTTATATGAATTTTTTTATGTCTAATCAATTATTTCTAGGTCTCGTGCACGGAGATGTTCTCAATTTCGTCCGAACAATCAAGAATCAGATCAACTTTAATTATTATAATCCGGACAAGGAACGCGCGCTGTTGGAAGAAAAGTGCAAAAGTAACGGAGGACCGGAGACATTTCAAAATCTACTGGTAAGTACGGTCGGACACTGTTTGTTGAAAATTTCATTCCCTTCATGAAATGCGTCCGTATCTCGGAAACGGTGCGACGCAACAGAAAAATAATTGATATAAACAAAAGAAGGAGAATGAAATTTGCATCTGGCCCGCACGAACTTTTCACCCTTTCAGTCGGCCAAAGTGGAATTGGAGTATTGTCTGAACGGCGCCTTCGGCTATGGAAATCTCTCCAAAGTTTTTGAACTGTCCAAGAGCGAGGGGGCCTTGTTGGAGTACGTCGACGAATATTGCAACGCAATGACAGCGATAAAAGATTGCGTCAAAAATGCGGCCGCAATTTTTCAGGATTGTTTCGACCAAAACGAAAAGTTGAGTTTGAAATTTGTGGTCAACGTCTTCGACAGCTTGGCCAACTTTACCTGTTACAAAGACGGAGACTGCGTTATTTGTGGGTCCAGTTGACGTGCGTTTAAATTTCTCTTTTATTCTGAAATTTCCTTTTTAGTTTTCATTGCAGAAGGAGGCCCCGAATGCGTGCTAGATAAAAACGACGAATTGAAAGAGTGCACCATCGACATAATGCGGGGAATAAATTTAAACGACGTTCATCTGAGCACTGTGCCATTATTAATCAACTACACGACGGTGTGCGAGTAAGTTTTGATTTGTGAACGGCCGGCGTCAGATTCCTTCGTTAGTTGCCCATCTCTGACGCGCACGAATAAATTATCGAGATTCTAAATTTTTATTATTATTTTTCAGCGATTTTTCAAAGTTACAAACGTGCATTGTCAAAAATTTGGAACAATGCGAAGACGTCACTCCGGCCAACGTTATCGGCTCGTTGTTCACATTTATATTAAGAAATTATTCTTGTTAAATCATAATTTGTGTTGTTTTGGATGTTGCGTTATTATAATAATTATGTTGTAATAATATAAAATAATAAAATATAAAAAAAACTTTTAAACGACTTGGCGCCCGATTTAAACTCATCTCTATTTCTGCACACCGCACTGCGTTTTAGGTCTAACGAGAATTAGGTCAAACGAACTCGGTTTTGACGTTTATTAACTACAGCTGATCTGACGCACTATTTTTTTCGTGTGGTCTTTTGTTTATGTGGAATTTTTCTTATATAATTATAGGGGAATTAAATGAGGACAATTCGCGGGTATTTTTTTCCCACAAATTTGTGACGAATAAATGAAGGCGATGGAGGTGCCTACCGCGTCAAAGAAGGGTTACGGTAGTAAAATACAGAAGCTGAGCTTGAAAAATTTGAAAAACAGATTTGCAAGAAAGTCCTGCGCGAATGTCGGTGCCGAGAACTTGGAAACTAGCGAAACCGAGCGTAATTTGCAGTCGGATAGTGATGCTTCCTTTTCTTCCGGAGGAAGCAGTAGGAATCGGGCTGCAAGCATTCTTAAGAGTTTTAAGAAAAAGTGCAAAGGGGCGGTTTTTGACTGCAAACCGAAACGCAAAAGCGATAATTTTGATACAATTCATCATCCGATGTTTACTTGCAACGAAACTCAAATCCTGTCTCCAGAGACCGAACCAAATTGTAGCGAAATTAATTCGGTGCCACCGCCCGTTCCTCCACGAGTTCCAGAAATGGAATTACCGCAGGCGGTGCCCGAAAATGTAGCGGCAAGTTTTTATCCAAAGTCAAACGAGTAAGTTTTAACGATTGTTTTAATTGCAGAACGACGACGACGCCAACGGCGAACGCGGAGTTCGAGAAGAGCTGTCCTCTCTAGCGCCCTACGGTTGGTATTGGGGTGCAATTTCCAGACAAGAGGTGGAAGAAAAACTCAAAGGTCAGCCGGACGGCGCATTCCTTGTACGCGATTCCTCCTCCACCAACCACGTACTGACGCTAAGTTTTCGTGCTTCAGATACTACTCTTCACACGCGCATCGAGCACAGTTACGGTTATTACGCACTTTTCACTCAAGAAGAGGGCGTGAAAAGCATAGTGGAACTGATCGAACAAGCAATTTATAAATCGAAAAGTGCAGTGTTGGGTTATTCGGCGCAAAGATCCACAGATTTGCGTCCGAGATTTGTGGTGCGTCTTTCCAAACCAATTTCGCGATTCACCGAGGTGCGTTCTCTGCAATATTTGTGTCGATTTAAGATTCGCCAATATGTCAGCGTTAGTAATATTCCGCAATTGTCGTTGCCTAAATCGATCGTTGATTATTTGCAGGACAAGTATTGGTAACGGTTCCAAGTTTTTAGTCTTTTGAGCTAGGACCGGTCGCTACCAATACCAACATTACCTTGTGTGCGCCCACAACGTCGCGATGCAGTTGTATATTATTTGAAAACGCCAAATACTGAATACTAACTTTTGAACCACCCCGTACGTGTTTAGGTATAAATTTATTGCTCATTATTATTATAGGAATGGAAATTATTTGTTGCGATTTTTAAAAAGAAATTGCTTCAAATTTGGCTCGGATAAATGCCAACTTGTAAAGAAAAAATATATTTTGGGTTTGTGCAAATTTTGTTATTTGTAAAAAATATTTTTGTCAGAAATTGTTACAGCAATAAAAAATCGATACGTAGAGTTTTTTTTACTATTATCATAGCGTATCTCCGATTGAGGCTTTTCAATTAGTGAAGCATCGGGTAGGATCTTCGATATGAATATGAAACTTTGCTATCTCAAATTGTGGCACTTTATTTCTTAAAAAATTATATTCACAGATATAAAATTACGTCTACATTGAACTACACTCGACGATTCTTTCCAAAGTTGCTATCTGTGCCAGTTGAGGCCGAGCATATTTCTGGCCTGAAATAAAATATGTAGTTAGAAATATACAGAGTTTATCCAATTTTGCACAAAAACTCACCGTTGTAAAAGCAGACGTGACAGATTCGATATTTCCTAAATTTGTTAGATCCGATTTAATCAACAAGTCGTTGACTTGCATAAGTTCCTTCAAACGACTATTCAAAAATTTCCAAGTTTTTTCGAAATTTTCCGATTTATCTTGTATCAAGTACAATTCGGTTGCCTTATAAACGCCAGCCAGAGCGATCCGCCTGGCGTACCAATTAATCTGAAATAAAAACATATTCGTGTGATGAGCAATTCCGTTTCGTTCTTACCTGCTCACTTACATCCACAGAACGATCGCCCGCGTAGTAACAAATGTCGTCCACCATAGTGAGTAACGTCGCCAACGAATTTGGCACGTTTTGCGGTAAAGACATAATGGCGAGGGCTTGCGGCCACTTCGATAGGTACGGGATGGTCATTTCTAAACGTTTGTGTACCGCATCCTCTACAATTTTTCTTCCCGTCGGTGTTGGCGTCTCATTTCGATTTTGTATCTAACAAACATTATTTAATTCAGTTCCCAACGCCTCAACACTAGCTTGCGAAAAACTGACCTCTTTCAAATAATCGACTAAATTTTTGTTTGACCGTTTTTGAAAAAAGTACACCAAATCGCCACCGGTTCCCGAGAACATTCCATGCGTGACGCCGTGATATCCGGCGGCTTTGGCGCCCTCGGCTATCGCATTTTTAGACCAACCCAACTCCACCACAAACGGCAAGGACGATTCCAATATTTTATTTCTGATGATTTCTTCGTATTGTTCGTTTGTGGTTTTCTTTTCACCGCCTTCTCCTCCTCCGGTGCTTTGTGACGACTGGCGGCATCCTAAGTGAGATGGTCTGGATTCTAAAATACAAATTTGCAATTTAAGAGCGCAAAATCAAGGTGGAAAGAAATTAAACCGATTTGTTTTGTTTGTTTATTACAAAAATATCAAATTTGAAGAACAATTAAATGTAAAACGCGTTCAACGTTGGCCCTCGTCGAGCAGTTCATTTAATCTGATCGACAGGCTATCGATCACGTCCACCGTAAGCAAAGCCATGGAATAAACTTTTTCTTGTTCCTCCGGAGACATCTTCGTCATCTCCTCGACTTTCTCCTTCTGATTAGACACACTCAGATTAAAATGAAATTGGCTGTTTTCGGTGCTCTCCGCGTTTAAATGGTTCCTCTCGTGGTCGATTTCGGTTTTTAGCGCTTTCAAATCGTCACCGATCTTTCTTAAATAATTTCGAATTTCCTCTACATTGTCCCAAATTTGCGTTACGTTATTTTTGTCTCTCGAAATTAAAAATCGCAAAAAATTCATGTTGGCGATGATCGGGTCCGATCTTTCCAGCACGTCCTTGGGTTTTCTGGGCCCTTGAGTCTCGCAAAACAAATCTATCGTTTGTTTCAAGTTTGAACCGCGAAAATAAACGGACAATTGGCCCGTGGCTTTGGCCTTATCGAGCTCCTCCATTAAGATGTCTTTGTAAAGAGTAATCAAATAGCTTCTTATTCCGGGATACATAAGCACACTCATGAGGTTGTAAACGAGGAGGTACCGGCCGCGGGTGGAAAACGATAACAAAAATCGCTTGAAGATCGCGAGCGCTACCGTCCGGTGCTTTTGGTTTTCGTTGAAAATTATAACGTTGATAATTGTCAGACAAAAATCTTGGCCTTCGCCGTTATCCAAAATGTGATGGCTTAACGTACGTCCTTTGATTCTGTCCAGTAAGCTTTCGGCGAAACGTAAACCGTTCTTTTCTAGTTTCATCTCATTGTTTTTACTTAGAAAATAGCTAACGAACCGTAGGCAATTGCGGAAAATAAAAACCGAATCGTAGACGTGAGGCAATCGGTCCGAGCACACATTTTCAGACAAAATCAAGTAGAACATAGTTCCTAACGCTAAATCGGTAGTTTCTTTGTAATCCTGACCTTTCCAGTAACTTTTAGAATCGAACAAGACGAAGAGATCCGGTTTTAGTAGAATAAGTTGTTCGATTACTTCCGTGGCGGCTACACGCACGGGAGGATACTTGAAATTCAAATAAGCAAAGGGCTCGTCCAAGAGGTGAATCACAAATGTTAACAATAGAGTTCTGGTTTCTCGGTCGTGATTTAAGCCTGCTATGAGGACCGCATAAAACTTTACAAGCGCCAAGGTAATCGAGTTAATTTTTTCGACCACTTCGTAGACGTCCTCGTCATCGTTGTCCAGCAATTGTTGAACCAGGTCGAGATTGTTCACGTACACCTTTACCGCGTTTAAGGCCCAATCGACGGAACTGTAACGTTTCGGGGGAAGCCTCAACGTGACTTTTCCCAAGTACTCCAGAAGGCTAACAAATTTAACTTGTTCGAATTCGCCTAACTGTTGAAACCCTTCGATGAGTTGAAGGAGGACATCCATGGTGTCGTATTTGATTACTATTACGTTCATCAACTTCTTTAATGTTTCGAAACGTAAAGTTGGGAGATTGCAGTCGACGCAGAAGAGTTGTTCGATTACGTAATTGCAAACGTCACCTGCAAATTCCGATTCTTCGTGTTGCTCTACAATTTTTAACGCATCGTCGAGCGAACCGTGCGTTACGCATTCTTTCAATTTTTCAATTATCATTTTTTAAATCGCTCACTAAAAATTTTGACACTTTATTTTGAGGTTAGGTTGAATGCAAAAAACTAAATGTACACCAATTTAAATTTAGTAATGCTTTTATTCTTTTCTTTCGTGATATCGATCTACGTCTTCTTTTTATTATTCGGTTGTTTTATTTTTTTTTCTAGAACCAAAATATTGATCGTTCAAAATTTATGATAAAACAAACTAAGATTATCAACTTACATAATTATTACGCCGGAGGAGGTATCGTAAATTTCATATTTGCTGCATAAATAAATCAAATCAAATTTTGGATCCGATTAAAAAAGACGTACGTGGATAACAATAATAAGGGAAAATAGTAAACATTACGATATTAACGAAATTTAGACAACGAAACTGGGCTACCAATCTAAGATAGTACTTAAAAAAATTAATTTTTCTACTCACTTTTAAGGCCGTAACGTAACACGGAAAATAACGTCATCAGTGACATAATTTTAAAATTTTAACTTTTCCCTTTTTTTATAAAAAAATTCTTTGGTTGGTTGCAGTTGTTATAGTTGAAAATTTTACTGCCAACAAAATTCAATCGTAGTTAAAATGTCACCAGAATTATTGGAACAGGAATCTTGTCGTTTACTCCAGGATAAACGTTTTCGGTGGGTAAAATTCTATTTGTATTGCCTTTGCGGTTAGAAAAAAGTCCCATTTTAAATCATTCCGAGGACATAGATTAAAATTTTATGTCGGCCCTATACAAATCACCACTACCACCGTGCAATTTTATCAATCGATGTTGGCATTACAAAAATTTAAGCAACACCCCAAAAACAATAAAAGTGACAGTGACAGTTCGCCAGTGCTTATTTTGTGTTTTGTGTCACTTGGATTCCAAAAATTCGCAAATAAATTCAATGGAAGATGAAGTTTTTTTGCTCGCTTTCGAATCATTAATTTGAGACAATTTAAAATATGTCCACCAGATCACAACTAACTAAAGATTTGAACGGTAAGCGGACCGGCAAAATCCACTCAGAAGGGCACAAAAAATGAGTTTCTCTGTTTATGTTCCTATTTTTAGTCAAAAAGAGGCGTGTCCTTCTCTTTTAGCTCCCGAATTTAAATAAGTTTAATTAACATTCGTCTTGAGATTTTCATTTACTTAATTGAATAGTGAGTCATGGTGCGTTACCGAACTGTCACACTTTTGCTAAGTGTTCTTCGAATTATTTAATTTAAATTTTTCCACCTTTTTTTTGTTTTAGAGAGCGTCAAGGTTCTGTTGGGAAAGCAAGTGAAAATTTTATTTAAGAATGTGGTGCGTCTCGAAACAAAAGGAGATAAGACTGAAAATAGGGTTTTGGTGAGTCGTCTTATTCTATTTAATTTAAACTTGACAAAGTCGCTTAATTCTATAATCTCGCGATAATTTAAAAAAAATCGAATTTAGGTTTGTAACGAACGATTGGTATATAATAGTTACGTGTGGTGTCGCCACCGTTCGGGCTAGTTAAAGTTTGACATTTAAAAGTTGAAGGAGTGACAGCTCGTTCGTTGACGTTCTTTCGTGAATTTGTGTTAAATTTAATCTCTTAAAAATGCCTAAAGCCGAAGTCGGAACGCCGAAATACCTCGCCAATAAAATGAAAGCGAAGGGCCTCCAAAAGCTGCGATGGTATTGTCAAATGTGTCAGAAGCAGTGCAGAGACGACAATGGTTTCAAATGTCACACCATGTCCGAGTCGCATCAGCGGCAAATCCTCCTCTTCGCGGACAATTCCAAACGTTACATCGACGATTTCTCGAGAGAATTCGACCGCACCTTCACGGAGATACTCAGACGTCAGTTTGGAACAAAACGCGTCTACGCGAATCGGGTCTACCAGGAGTACATTTCGGACCGTAACCATCTACACATGAATTCCACACGATGGGTCACCCTGACCGGTTACGTCAAGTGGTTGGGACGCATCGGAAAGTGTATAGTCGACGAAACCGAACGGGGTTGGTACATAACTTACATTGACCGCGATCCGGACACAATCGAAAACAAAGAGAAACGTCGCAAGCGTATCAAGTTGGATAAAGACGACGAAGAAAGAATGCAAGAGTTTATAGATAAGCAAATAAAATACGATCAGGACAAATTGAAGGACTCGGCTGTCGAGGAGCAAAAATTAAACGAATTTGTTAGAACCGGCGAGGAAGAAAAACTCGCGCTAAACATAACTTTGTCAAAACCGTCCACCTCGGTTGCCTCGATTCCTTCCTTGGACCAACTGATTAAGCTGAAAGAGGAAACCGATTGGGAAACCAAGAGCGTTAAGAGTACGAAAAGCACAAAAAGTGAATCACAAAAGAGGAAAAAAAATGCGCTTGATGAAATTATGGAAAAGGAAGAACAGTTTAAGGAGAAGTCGAATCGTAAAGATTACTGGTTAACCGAAGGGATTGTGGTGAAAGTAATGACGAAAAGCGCTGGAGAAAAATACTATAAAATGAAGGGGGTAGTTATCGAAGTTGTCGATAAATACGCAGCGGTGGTTAAGATGCTAGATAAGGGGGCGAAATTAAAGTTGGATCAACAGCACTTGGAAACCGTCATTCCGGGCATTGGAAAATTGATGAAAATAGTTAACGGCGCTTACAGAGGTGCAGTGGTCAAGCTATTATCGATTAACGAACTTAATTTCTGTGTCAACGTCGAAATTGCGTCCGGTGTTTTGCAAGGCAGAAAATTAAGCAAAATCGAATACGAAGACATTTGTAAAGTGTACTTCGAAGATGAAGAGGAACTGCAAGAATAGACTTTTTAAGAATGTAAATGTAAAGCAAAAACTACGTGAATTCCACGTACTATTTTAATTTAAGAGCGAAAACCTTAGCCGCATAAGTTTTAATATTTTTTTTAACAAACAATAAAAGAAGTTCATTTTAAACGTTTTGTTGTTTCACTTTGAAACGAAAAATTCCTGCTTCCCTTGCGGGTTACAAGAGTTTTCCCCTCACGCTGGATAACGAAACCAGCTTTTAAAATAGTGAGAGAACCCAAGTTGTTATAACTAGCTGAAATATTGCGGTCGCGAGGTAGTGGTTCGGAAATGCTGCAAGTATAGCTCTCAAAAAAAAATAACGAATTAAAAAAATATATTTATTTGTGAATACCACAAATCCAAAATTACAGAGGTCAGTGCAATCGTCAGTCGTCTTGAAGGGAAATAAAAATAACTCAAACGAACGTTCAGGCGCGTTTACAAAACAAAAGTTTACGAAAAAGTAGCCACTACGCCACTTAACTTCAAAATTGAACGCACTGCTCAAATAACAAATAAATTGGCCCGCCAGATTAGAATTCAAAAAAAAACACTTACCCCGATAGCTATCAGTAAGTTTACAAAATAATTCCTTATACAGGGGTGAACCCAACCTGACAGACCAGCAGCAGAAAGATGAAAAAAAAACTAGTCTTCTGTCTCGCCCCCAAACGTCTGGAGATGGAATTGAAAATGGCTTCGGAAATTCTTCCCCGTGTTGCAGCTTGATTCTCGGGAACTTCAGTAGAACGGATCTTCGCGACAAGTTCTCAATTCTTATTAAAAAAAAATGGTGCTAACGCCTTCAATGGGTAAATAATAACGGGCGGCCAAAATCAAAATACTAAATCGCCGATAAGCACTTAACGCAAAATGTGCCAGCAAAAAGGTAACTATCACATTCAAATGGAATGCAGCAAACTTCCAAAAAAACTATGTTGCCGTTCGTTACCAATAAAAATTTCTACTCGATATAAAAAAGGTGCTTCCTATAAGCGATTAAAAAAATTAATAATTACATAGTAATTAAACAACAAAATCCTACCTAACGAGATTGGCGAAAAATTTTCAAAAACACAACGACAAGCTGGTATCATAAAATAATAACCTCGCGTCCAGAATCAAAAATTTGCTTACTTATCCAAAATAAATTTTGATAATACCACAAGCGTACGGTCTGAAGCACGAAGGCAGTAGCGTGCGCAATAAAACCAAAACAAATTCTACCAAAATTTGTTACAACTTGACTTTCCGATATCCTTATCTTAACTTTTGAAATTTTTAGGTATTTTCGCCATGCCGCATACTTTTGCTCACTGCCAAAGTTCCCACTAGGGTAAGGTCGCACCTAAAACGTTCTCATTTGCACGAAAATTTAAATGTTCAAATTCTAGATTGATTGCCACTTTCATTACCTGGAAATACAGTCGCTGGAGAGTAAACGTGGGAATCAGTTGACCTTAATGATCAATGACAAAATTTACTCGTTTTTGGCGGGAGATGATTCGACCTGCACCACGGAGGTCGACACGATGATATCGGCCCTTGCCACGGCAATCAGGAACATTTTCCCTACAGTTCCTTTGCATTACATAATAAAAAAGGTAACTTTTTAACCTTGCAAAATATCCAATTCTTCCTTTATTTTACTGGACTAATGCATTTAATTTCATAGATCGAAGTAATTCCAAACGCTCGCCTGCAACAGCTGCGGGACGTCGAAGTTCTCTCTCCGAGTACGCGAGAAGTGGGTCCGTGTGGTGGATTTTCCACACAGTATGCCTGTATGTGCGATTTTCACAATATGCCCTACCGTGAAGAAGTAGCCTGGGACGTAGACAACATTTACGTTGCTTTAAATACCAGAGAATTATGCCTAAAAGATTTCGATCACTTGGAGCAAAAGTAAGTAGCCACCTATATTTGACGTTCCCTTAACTCGAGCCTTGAATTGTAGAGATTTGGTTCCGATAATCAGCGCACTAGAATACAATACTTGGTTCACGAAATTAAGAGCAAACCATGTGCGATTATCACACGAGACCATGGATCGCGTCCTGCACGTACTGAAAAAGTCGTTGAGTTTAGAAGAACTTTACTTAGATAATTTAGGGCTTAAAGCGGACTTTGTAAATAAATTAACTAACGCGATTAAAGCGAACCTCGCCACCTCTCTACACACGATCGATTTATCCAACAATATGATCGAAGATAAAGGTGAGTTTGACTGGCTTTCGTTGTACGACCCTAATACTTTTTTTAAGGTGCAATAAATTTAATTGGCTGTGTGTCGCGCTTAAATAAAGGACTCGAACATTTAAACCTTTCCCACTGCGGACTCACGTCGAAAGGCATAAACCAACTGTCTCAGTCGTTCACCGCAACCAACATCGTCCACACCTCGTTGACCTACCTCAGTTTGAGTGGGAATAGTTTGAAAGACGACATTCAAAATCTGTACAACTTCTTATCGCAACCCAACGCCTTGCGACACTTGGACCTTTCGTCCACCGACGTAATATTAGAAAATGTAAGTAATAAGAAGTGGAAACTAATTTGAACGTTTACGTTTACCATTTCATTTTCAGCTCTTTGGTGCTTTAGTAAAAGGTTGTACCTCGAATTTGGTACACCTTAACGTTTCGAAAAACCCGTTCAGTAGTAAAAAAAGTAAAGAATCTCCATTATCGTTTAAGCAGTTCTTTACTAGTTCGCTCAGCTTACAGTACCTTAACATGGCTCATTGTAAGCTTCCTCAAGAAGCTCTCAAGTAAGAACTCTTCGCCGCATCCGTTTTTCTTCAGCTAATGCTAAACATTTTGCTTCCAGGAATCTACTCTTAGGTTTGGCGTGCAACGAGTACACAAAAGACATGAGTTTGGATCTGACGAGTAACGTGCTGGGTGCCCAAGGTGCGCACGTTCTGGAATCATGTGTTCACGGCGTTCGTTGTATTTCAAGTCTGGATATTTCGGATAACAGTGAGTGTAATAACTGGCTTTGCGCTCCGATTTGGAAACTATAGTTAATCTTTTCAGACATGGACGTCGATTTGGCAGGCGTGATCATTGCAATCAGCAAAAATAAATCGTTGAAACATCTCAACATGGGACGCAATATGGCGAATATGAAAGCGAAACACATTTCCACCGTGATGGACTCGATTGTACAGGTCATACAAGACGAGGAATGCGTCTTACAATCTCTAATCATTCCAGATTCTCGACTCAAGTCCGATCTGCACAATTTTTTAAATGCCCTAGGCGATAACAAATGCTTGGAAACAATCGACATAAGTGGAAACTTAATCGGCGACTCGGGTGCACGCTTGTTGGCGAAAGCCTTGCAAATCAACAATAAATTACGGACCATAATTTACGATCGCAACAACATCACCTTGCAGGGCTTCAACGACATTGGCTACGCTTTGGAGAGCAATCGAACTGTCCAATACATGCCTTATCCCATCTACGACGTCACCTTGTGCATGAAAGCGTCGGCCGATCGCACCGAGGCTGTAATGCGTAAAATGCAGGATCTCTTAAACAGAAACGCGATGCCAAAGAAATTCAACAACAATCGCAACTCGCTATTGCTTCAACCCAACTTCCTGCTAAGTTCCAAGCAGCAGTCCATGTGCAGGCTGATGGTGCAAACGCAGGAAGCTATCAAAAACGTGACCAACGAATCGCTGTTGCAAAACAACGACGTCAACCACGCGAACGGTGTCATACAGGACGCCAATAACTCCAGGCACCTTCTCGGCAAACTGCAAGAGGTGGCTCAACAAAAGGAAGAACCTCATCCGCTCGGCGTCAAATTGCAACAGGCGGTGATAGACATACACGGTTGCATCAACGACCACCTGCAGACCACGGCCGAAAAGATGCTGAAATCCAGCAAGGACCTCTGCCCCTACGTTCTGCGCGACAATCCGGCCGTTCAGAACATCAAAAAGGAGTGCAAGAACAAAAATCAAATTACGGTCGAATTTCTTTCCACGGTCATCGACCAACAGGCGGGGGTTGAGATTATGA
Organism: Cantharis lateralis; assembly: GCA_963170105.1. Taxonomy (NCBI): domain Eukaryota; kingdom Metazoa; phylum Arthropoda; class Insecta; order Coleoptera; family Cantharidae; genus Cantharis; species Cantharis lateralis. The sequence continues at coordinate 270,187 of OY720628.1, forward strand.
GCAAAATAAGGTAAGGCAAGGGGACTACGTAAAAGGATGGGAAATAATATTTCGTTTTGCATAATTCAGGGAGGTGAGTTCTGCTATGGCAACACTAATTTCGGAACTGGTCGTTGACGAAGTGCAAGAAGCGCTTTTGAAAAGTTACAAAATTTTAATGGGAGACACGTCGGGTTTACATTTGGATTCGCCACCGAGAAGGTCACGCCTGAGTAGTTCTGGCTCGTCTAAACACGGCGCCAGTGACGTCTCCATAACAGACAGCAGTCACCAGTCTGACCACTCGCCGATGGTAAGTTTTAAAAAATTTCCATGTTTAAAAATAAATTTGTTTTCGATTAATTGGAATTATTAACTCGTGAAACGTAATGTAAATATAATATATCTTATTAATTCATTGTCGTTTACTTTAACTCGTTTTAATTTATATTTATATAAATTTGTTTTCGTTGTGCATTTCGTGCAGAAGTTGGAATATTTGAATCTTGTAAGTAAAAATTGCGCCATAAGAACGAACGTCAATTAGGAGGACCAGGTATAATTTACATTTTTTTTTCTTAGGCAACTCCACATCTCTCGATCAAGCGAAAGAGTCTTCACGGTCGCAAGTTGCGACCCAAGTCTGTGGTGGATAGCGTGGAAGGCTTGTCGGCCGACGACATACCTAGTTTATTGCCGTCAATACCGCGCAACTCGGAAGAAGAAGATTCGGTTACCGAGCTTCCAAACGCCACACACCAATTGCAGCATCTAGTCAAAGGTCGACCTCGCAGGGCCAAGACGAGAGCCCCCACTCGTCCACTAATAAAACCCTGCGAGTCAACCGAAACTCCCGATCTTGGCGAAGGTTTGGACACCTTCTTCAGGCCGGGATCTGTAACCCCCACGTCGGACGATTGTAGTTCTTTTCAAGCGGACGGAAGTCCAAATCACGATTTCGCGTCACCCGTTCTCGGCGATGATCGAAAAACGCCGAAATTGAGTAGAAATTCGCCTCATCTGAAAGGCCTTCTAACTCCGACGCCAAGGTCGCGTTCCAGCGATAATTTGGAAAAATATTCGCCTTTGATTGGTCGAAAATGTAATTCGGACGTATCGTCTCCTCTCGCTAGAAGATTTACAGGCGACAGCATGATGTCCAGAGAGAGCAGCGACGGTAGTATCGCGGCGGAAACCAACATTCCTTTAGATTATTCGTCGCCCAGCAGTACCCTCTCCAAGGGAATGTCGCCGGACAGTTGTAAGACGGGTTGGTAATTTTTCTCACCGCCAAATGTTTTTGTTTTATGTTTATTTCCGTTGCAGACGATGCCGACAGTTTATCTCAATCAAAATCGAAAGCGGCGCCGCCCATTGCACCAAAACCACGTCCGTGGTCGATGGTGAATTCGGAACCGCGTTCGGGCGATTTGAACCTCTTGAGCGACGGTTCGTCGCCGTGCAATTCGACCGGAAATACTCCAGATTCCGGCGACGCGCTCGATAGTTCCGAATCGTCGTCGATGGATCGACGAATTTCCAAAGAGAGCAAAACCAAAAAGTCTGGTAAGTAGAGGTCATCACAATAGTACTGCGACAGTAGTTCTAGGCCGCTTTCTTCGTTTGCCACAAGAATTTTGAAAAGACCTAATTTGATTTAATTCAATTTTATATGCGTAGGATCTTACACGTTTGCTTTTTCAAAATAACTCAATTGAAAGAAAAAATCACAATTACCGGGAATTTTTAAAATCCCACAACAGTTTATTAATTGCAAATCAAATTCGGACTTGGAAATATTTTGCTCAAAAGTGGTTCTGATCTTTTGTCGTTTTACTGGTGTTGCTCGTCCTAGGACTCCGCTTTATGTGTGGCTTTTTACGTTTTTCTTTTGTTTTTGTAAAGGTACCTTCCAAAGTTATTTGCCTGTTGATGGCGACCTCAAGCTTTTTTTGCGCAGCAAGGTAGTTTTTTTGTTGTTTTTCGTTAGCGAAGCATAGAAATCGAAAAAATTATAATCGCGGACTGTTTTAGGAGGCGAAAGCGGATGAGAAGAGGGATTCGTTTTTGTTATCCAATAATAAACGAAATAGCAATTATGTTACCGATAATGCGCACATAACTAGGTGAGATCGACGGATCGCTCTGGCGGAGCCATCGAACGACGATTTTGTAATTTTAATTTAAATTGGTAGCTGATGACGAAACTACGTCGCAATATGCTTGGACTGCAATATTACAAAAATGCGACAACCACTCGTCGGATATTTCAAGTTTACGTGGTATTCGATATTGATCGATGGCTTTGTAACAGATTTAATAGTGCAATCAAAACGTTTTCCAAAAATTAATTAGCGTAGGTTAACTAACAGTGCACTCCGTTTTTTATGTTTTATCGATTATTTTATCAAGTTACAAATTGTGATATTTACTTTTTAATGTCTTTTCTATTTCCATTGTCCTACGTAGGAATTTTTAAGCCAAATTTCAGAAAAAATGAAACAAAAGAGTATCGCAAAAGGATAAGAAGGGAGGTTCATGTTTTGGTAATTTTTTCCATCTTCCTAGTCTTTCATCTGCCCACAATAATCGGCAACTGCTCTATCTAGAAATAAAATGTATTTAGAGATTCATGTAAGATCCCTGCTTTCAATTTTCATGCCAATCTATTAAAATCGGAAGCAGGAATCAAATCGGCCAAGTATTTAGGAACTCTGTAGATTGCAAAGTTGTGTGTTTTTCAAATATCACCCTTAATTTGATTTGGTATAAATTGATTGCGACAAAATGAATTTGGAATTGAAGAAATTTCTGTGAATACAAAATACGTTCTTCCCTCCATGCACGTTTGTTTCATGTTTTTCAAAATTCAGTATTTTAGCAATACATATAGGGTGGGACGACATAAAAGTGCCATTTATGCTAAGAACCAAAGCAAAATATTCTCCCACCCTGTTGGCATTTTTTTTTAGCACTGTCGAATGTTTGTACATAAATTTATTTACAATTTCGAGTTTTTTATACTTATTAATTTTGCGCTTGTTTTTATTATTGGATCTTTGTTTTGTTATTACAATTAAAAAAAAACTATTTTTGTTAACCCGTTATTTACGGACCTAGTTGTATCCTCACTCTTATTATTATTATTCTTGTTTGTTTGTCTTAGTGTAAAGTTGCTTCCATATTTTTATGTATCGTTCATTTTTATACTCTTACTCGTCTTTTAAAAAAAATAAATTTGATGATATTTAATGGTAAACGTGTTTTTATTTCTTTATATAAAATATTTGTTCAACGAAACTAATTATAATATAAACCCGAATATATTATAATCCACATTACTAGAAATCCAGCAAACGACGTCATGAAACCTTCTTTTAATAACTCCCAAGCACCACCGTACTCATCTTCGTCTACTTTTTGAAAGAAGTTAAAGTAAATGTAGGTGATGCCGCCGTTAAATATAGCAAACCTAAAAGAAAAGAAAGGGTTAGTTTGGATGCCAACGGTGAAATTACCAACCGACATTAAAAGTCCCACGATCCCCTTCAAAGGTGCGAAACCCCATAGTACTCCTAGGATTATTCCCAACACTTGTCGTCCCCAATATATTACATCCAAAAATTCGTCCTGAAACAAGCAAAATTGAACAAAAACTAATTAAACAAATTTAGTCGACTCACTTTATTCGTCCATTCGGAATTTGCTTTAAACGCACGACTCCACACCGACGCTACCTCTTGGGTTTTGGAATTACCATTTCTTTCCACAGTCTTGGTTCTACTAGTCATTTTTATTATAAAGGAACTTAAAAAAGAAGCCAAATTCACGAGCAATTTGATTAACACAGATTTGAGGTTATGGAAGTGTCAGGTGACGTCGAGGCGATTTTTAAAATGGTCGGTCGGCGTCGAGTCGACCACGGTCGTAAAACACAAGTAATAATCATGGTAATAATTAAATAATTTCAAAGACAGAATTACAGTTTCATTATTTTCCACCTTGTTATGGGGGTCAAAATTTAACCCGATAAAGTGGAGGAGTAAACCTGAACCGAAACACTTGCAAAACCATCTTGTCTATATTTTGGAATACCAACAAGGATTCAGTTTGGAAGAGGAAAAACAAACTCAAAATAAAAGCTATCCAGCTACGTAAGCTTTATTTAAAATAAAGTGGCAGAATTATTATTTAAGCAAAATATTAATCAAGTTAAAAATCGTTACGTTCGAATTGTCTGGGCATCAGAGACGCGAAACCCTTGGGATAACAAACATATACATCAACATAACTTACAGTACTTCTCAAAATGTTGAGCACTTTATTAAACTGCATTTCGTCATCAGGTGGATCTCTAAACATGTCTAAGGCCAAGTACTCGTATGCTTGGTCTCCAAATTTTTTATTAATTTTTTGAACCTCTTGCGCGCATTTTTGGACGTGTTCATAATCTAGGGCATCCTTGATGGATTTTCTAACTATGAAACCAAATAAAAGATAACTTCCATTAAAAGCTTTAGTTTGTACGACTTGTCCTAACGCTCTAGGCCCGCGATTGTAGTCTAGAAGAATGCGAAACTTTTTATCAACTTCTTCGATTGCTCTGTCAACAGCACCGTCCGCCGTGCCAAAGTAAACGATCATAGTGCCAGCTTCAATTTCGGTCACGGGATGAGGAACGTTGACGATCTTGCATTTTCGAATAATTTTGCGGCTGGGTACGGCGCTTTCATCCTAAAAAAAAACTCACTCACTTCCTCTTTCCTTTCTGTATACTTTTTTTCGTTTCATTGTTATTTTTATGTGAAGACGACTCCGATTTCTGTTGGAGTTTTTGTTTCGTTTTACCATAATTCTAAAAAAAGAAGGAGAAATTATGGAAAATGTTCGCAACAGAAATCGGACCGCAATAATTTTAAACATTTCAATGATGCAATTTTGAATTCAAAATCTGAAATGAAACTGACCTGTTGAAAATTACACACAGTAATTTGGACGTCGGTGTCTTTAAAAATGTGCTCGATCATAAACTTTACATCAACCCACTCTAAGCGATCCAAACCACAACCGATTCGTGGTATGGCCAACAGTTTGACATTATTCTCTTGCACATGCTGTTGCATCTTTGTCAACGAATTCCACATGGTTTGAAGAGTTGGTTTGCCATTAGAGTATTTCTTTGTAACCAAGTAATAGATAAAACGAGTCGAAAAAGGTAAAATTGCCAAACCACCTTGCTTTTGCTTCTGATTCATTAATTCGCCGTGCCTCTTGAATTGGGAGCTAAGTACAAATAATTAATTTAAGCACTCAACGATATACTATATAAATTAAAAAAATACAAGATACCTGAACAGCACTGCAATTCCACTTCCCATATTCAAGTCTTCCGCTACGCAATGAGCCAACGAATACTCCTTTGGCATTGTGAACAAGTCTTCATTAATTTCGGTCACTTTAGTGTACTCGATATTACCAGGATTATCCAGAAGTTTCATAAAATTATCGAATTCGACGTCGGACTTCTTTTTTGTATTTCTGTTAAAATCATCATAACTTGGTTTAGATATTCGGGAGGTCTTAGGATCTGGACCCACTTTGTCGTTGCTGCTGCTCGGCGTTTGAACACTTTTGTTATCGTCCTTGGAACTAGGAATCGTTTCAAATTTTGCTTTGCGATTCTCGAACGGTTTGTCGATATCTTCGAGTTCCTTCGAGTACCAACTATCTTCTTCGTTTACCACTTTTACATTTACATTCGTGTTGTCCGCAACACTTACGATCTCACTTTTTTTCACTTCTCTATTTGGCGTTTCATTTTTACTTTTCTGCTCCTTCTTTGTGGCGTTATCTTTCTTGTTTACGTTACTGCTGTTCGAACCGGTAGGGTTATTCTGTGCCTTACTCTTCCTGGATTTACCCATTTCGAATTATCGAAACGAAGATCACTGCCTGAAAGCATTATACGACATAACACAAGCATTCAATAAAAACTTAACCTCAAATTTTTTTGCAAAGTAACAAAATTAAAAATTTCCGGATCGACTTCCCCACAAAGTCCAAGCAATATTATGTAAATAGTATATTTTGTGGTCTAAATCAATTTAAAAAAAAAAAAAAGAGTTTGACCTTGAAAATTATGTTGTAATTTTAAATTATTAAATGGGTAATAAATTATTGGGCGTATAAGCATAAAAAAGATACGTACAGGTTCGAATACTTATTCCGGTAAGTATTGCCCAAAAATTTGTACAATTAACTTCCCGATCGATTTAGACTTTAGAGCACACGTACACGTAGTAACTTTCCAAAGAGATTTATCGCAAAGGAAAATATTGCTTGCACACTTGCACTTACATCAAGTTTTTGACCTCGATTTCAAATAGGGGGTTCCCCGAGCCGCTATGAAATCATCAAGATGCGTCATGTTGGCGTTACGTCAGATTTGCAAAATACCCAGGACCGGACCGAGGTTCATTAAATAAAATGATAAATGCGGTTTTTGTTTTTTCAAAATTCCCTGCTGAAATTTTATTTTAACGACGGGAAATATAGATGTATTTTAATTGGTCAGCTCTTAATTCTTTCAAATCACGGAATTAATGGAATGGGGATGTTATCAACCGAAAAATAATTAATACGTCAAATGGAATCTCGTTAATAGTGCGACCTGACTAATATCGGCTAATATCTAGTCCGATAAAAAAGGCATGGGGCAAAGCTTCAGTATTCTAGGAGGAATACGTAAAAATCGACTATAATTGACGTTTAGAAATACTGTGATTGGTATTTGTAAATTCGTTTAAAAGAAATCTTAAAAGAAAAAATTTGCTTAAGTTGTCATTCTTTCCAATCAAAACATTTCAAATTCTCTCTATTTTGTATCAGGATCACATAAAGCGTAGGGGGTTTTGCAACCCCTGGTTTGTTTACTTCGCGCTGCCAAGATAATTTCGAGATTTGCGCGAGGTCCGACCAGGAGCGCATAAGTGACAGAAGAGTACGGCAGTGCCCAATATGAGTTACTAATAAACCAACTATAAGTTCAAAATTTTTACACTTCCAACCAGGAGTACATAAACGAAAGAAGTTATAAACGAATAAAATAAACAAATATTTTTGGCGCAATATTTTAATTTGAAAATGAGAAATCTATTAATTTTATGCATTTAAAAGACAAATTGATGGGATTTTCGTTTAGCTTTATCACAACGGATGACGGGAAATATTTCGGACGAAGAATATTTAAATTTTCCCCAATACTTTTCCAGGTTTGTGGAAACGCATGCGTGAATTTAACTTCCTGAAGAAGGCCGATGAAAGCGAGAGCAGAAATAAGAGACGGAGAAATATTCTGGAAGCCAACTTTCCGATCCTATAAATGGCGACCGATGGCAACGGTAAGCGATTCTCGGACTCGTGTCATTTGTGCACCACCAGAATCAACACCGACAAAGACTATGACAACTTCGAAGACGAGGTGAGGTGTCCTTCGTTCAATGTAAGCCCCCTTTCACTTGCCAAGATTAGGATTCTTTGCTTTGTAGGTACACGAGAGCGACAATCTGTCCAAGATGATTTGCTAATATTGTTTCTACAAGTTGGAAGAATGCTTCGAGTAGTAGGAACGTGCAATGTGCATGGAGAGCCTTTTGATTAGTTTGTTCAAAGAGTTACTGGCCAACAGGGACGCACATCAACATCGGAAGAAATCCCACCGACAATTCACTTATCAAGATTAATAATTTGTAGACTATGCAAGAACAACATTACTTTCTCGCAGAACAGTTTAAGACTGACGAACAGGAATTACATAAGTTGTAGCCGAAGATGTGCGGTTACAGTTGCTAAAATCAAGTCTAATTTCAGTTGCTCTACGATGTGCACTTGCAAATATGTGGCTTACGTATGGCTGTGTTTACTAACGCCGAGACTTTGGGTTTTCATAAAAAAGAAACGCATCCACCAGATGAAGTGGTCTCCGTAATTAAAGTAAGTTTGGTTTCTAACAATCTTTGTTTCATATTTAAAACTTGTAGACGGTGATCACTTTGATAATGAAACAAATAGAAGATCTCCAGAAAATAACGAGAAACTTTTATCGTAGGTCGACGAACATAACCATGTAGTAAACGAAAAACAGCTAACGAATAGTAAATCGTAAGACAATAATATCTTCCCGCAAAACTAAAAGCTCATTGCAGATATCATGGAACTGAAGAACTTATTAACAATTGAAGGGTTCACCAATGACATGGAAAGAAAGCAAGTGATAATGCAAACTACCTATTGCAGCCAGCACTGACTCGCTGAGTTGTAATCGAGGTCGAGAGTCTACCACAAAATGTTAGTTATTCAAAGAAATAGTGACAGCTGGCTACGTTCCCTTACATCGGGATCATTGGTTAATTTATTTTCAAAAATTAGATGATATTTGAAGGGACTTGTTTGGCTTTATGGAAGACCACAGCGGTGGCTTGATGTGATCGCTAGTTGTAGTTATGAGCGGAGATTCTGGGTTCAAACCCCGGACTCGGCAGAATTTCTTAGCTCAGCCCTCTGGTGAACATCAAGCTGTGGATCGAAATACTTATAACTTCCCTTAACAACTCAATGGGAAAACGGGGTACAATAAGCCTAGAGCTTCAGTGCCAAATGGACCTCGACCACTACCCATTTCGTAATGATGATGGCTTTATGGAACATCTCGCGTCACACCGAGTTCTACGTTGCAGATTCAATTCGAAGAAAAGAAAACAAAATGTTCTGTTGTTTTTATATTTTTTAAGTGTTAATTTTAATTGAAATAACTTGAAAAATGCAAACCAAGTCAGTTATAAATTGTGTAAGTGTCATTAAGGCAATAAGATTTTAAATTGTTTCAAACGAATATCTACAAAATAAGAATTGTGCTGCTGGTTCAATCGTAGACTTTTAGTGAGATCATGTAATTTAATTCATCCTACTTCAAAATAAAATATTTGCTGTGTCTCCTATTCGTAGCGACAGTCAATAGATTGCCGTTGCAGAAGGTTCAAAACGACAGCTCGATGCAATGTTGACAAAAATCTTTCGTTCAACGACTGTTACCATTTGCTTCATGCAGATATTGCAATAGAAGCAAGCGACTTAGTAAAATGCAAATATACTACCTCCCTCTTTGGACGGCTGGTCTTTTTCAGAGAAATACTGCAAAAGCCTAACCCCAGTGCAACTAATTGTAGAAGTAATTAATGTGTAGTCTAATTCTAAACAACCCGAGACCAAGTAAGACTTGACGTGATTCTATCGAGCTGCTGTTTAGAACCTCCTACAACCAACGCCAATCCACTGGCCATTGCATCGAGTTTAGAATCGAAAGTTTACCTTTTCTTTCAAGTAGTATAAACATTGTTGGTTTTGAAAGTTTAGCTTCATACAAATACTTCAAAGCAGGATTTGTAGAAAATATTGTTTTACTGTTCGATGTTGATTACACAAATAAATACACTTCGAACTGTGTGCCTTTAGATTTTATTTTACCTTGACTAAATGAAAATGAATAATAAATAAATAAAATACAGGGCACTTCTGATTTGTTACAAACACATCTACTGCTTTTACAAAACTGTATAACTAAATAAAAATAAAGGAAACCAAATCTAATCGTGTCACAAATAGTTTCAATTACTATAGCTACTCTGTTAATATTATATTTTCCTTCCCACACAGCCAACATAAACCTGTCCTAGTCACAGTCGGAATCCAGATACCAATTGTTGCCTCTATACCACGACCCAGATGGAACTTTAGCAAAGCCGACTGGGGCAGGTTCCAGACAATCCTGGATAGTATCGTCCACTAGATCCCTCGTAAACTTCAGAACTATGGAAGATTTTGCGGCGCAATCATCTCTGCTGCAAAACAAAGCATTCCAAGAGGATACCGAAGAGAATATGTTCCAGCCTGGACTGAAGAGAACGAAGCAAAATACCAAGAATACTTGAACAACGAGGACCCAGAAAGTCTGAATATTAATATATGACTATGTATGCATTAACATGTAGTTGCTTTACTCCAATAAATAAATTTAAAAAAAAAGTAGAGAAGTTCACAGGCAGCTATTCACAAAACGGATATAAAGACCAAAACCGTGATCAGTCCATCTGCGGTTCTAAAACTTAAAAATTTGATTACCAACATATTGTCATAAGCTATGCTTTGATTACAACAAAATCGGAAAGAAAATAACCACCAGGACCGTGAAAGATCGAGTTCTAAATATAAGCAAGAACCTGTATGTTTAGTTTCGTCTCGGGACAATCCAATCTTGGAGCGAAGAGCATTTTCACTAAATCAAAATTTGTAGTTGGTCTTGTACATTTTCTCGCAAGTCCTTACGCTCTTTCGATCTTTTGATTCAATTCCACAAATTCGAAAGGCTCCAAATAGTTTTCTTCCTCCTTGTCGTCTTACACCACCCGAATTCAAATGTAGGCTTTCCGAGTAGCTCCCAGTCTTTGTTTTCTCCATTTAAATGCAAAGCCATCCTTTTACTGCGTGGTCACCGACTACAAGTTTTGAATATAAAACTGTGATTGCTACAAATAAAAAAAGGCAACTTGTCAACACCGGCAGGATTCCCAACAATCAATCTTACTGTTTGGCGAGTAAGTAGTGTTTTTGTTGCATACGCTGCAAATTGTCTTCGGTGTACGTTACATCCGTTCGAATCAAAATGGAAACTTGCAGAGTGAGTTGTCTGTGTGATCGCTATGTTCCTTAAACTCGAAGCATACTTCCAACTTGCAGATACGAACTGGCAAATCATCTTGAGCAGATCTACGCTCTCGTGTACCTACAAAACAAAGAATCCTAATCTGGACAAGTCAAAAGGGGGCTTACTTGGAACGAAGGATACCTCTCGATTTTCTTGTTGATTTCGCGTGTCGGCCCCCTCATCTTTGAAGATGTTGTAATCTTTGGTGGCGTAGTGGCGTACAAACGACACAGGTCCGATCAAGTATAGGTTGAGGTAGAATTTTTCCATCTCTTATTTCTGCTCTCGCTTTGAGCGGGCTTCTTCTGGAAGTTAAATTCGCGCATGCGTTTGGAAATTTGTCTTCAATTTTCGTTCAAAAAATTTGAATATTCTTCGTATGAGAAATTTCCGCAATCAACCCGGTGTAATAAAGCTAAGCGAAAATCCCATCAATTTGTCCCTTAAATAAGTAAAATTATATTCAAATTCAAATTAAGCGCCAAAAATAGTTGTTTACTTTTTTCGTTCATAACTTCTTTCGTTTATGTACTCCTGGTTGGAAGTGTTAAAATTTTGAACCTAAAGTTGGTTTATTTTAGTAACCCACATTGGCACCGCCGTACTCTTCTGTCACTTATGCGCTCCTGGTAGGACCTCGCACAAATTTCGAAATTATCTTAGCAGCGCGAAGTAAACAAACCGAGGGTTGCATAACCCCCTACGCTTTATGTGATCCTGATACAAAATACTGAAAATTTGAAATATTTTGATTTTAGTAACCCACATTGGCACCAATTGGCACTGCCGTACTTTCTGTCACTTATGCGCTCCTGGTGGGACCTCGCGCAAATCTCGAAATTATCTTGGCAGCGTGAAGTAAACAAACCGGGGGTTGCATAATCCCCTAGGCTTTATGTGATCCTGATACAAAATACAAAAAATTTGAAATATTATGATGGGAAGGAATGACAATCTTAGGTAAATTTTTATTTCTTTTACGATTTCTTTCAAACGAATTCGCAAATAAATATTGCAAATTTCTCAACGGTAAACTAAACTTCTAAACTAGTCAATTTTGGCAATTTGCCATAGAATATTGGGGCTTCGCCCCATGTCCCATCATGAGATTTGTTCTATTAGTCATACATATTTTACTTTGAAATCTCGTTGGGTAAGCCGTTCGGTCGTTTGTTGGACAATTTAAAATTAATTTCATAAACTACATATGCAACAGCCCCGCAACGGGGGGTGCTTTTACGTGAAGAAGACCGATCTAGCGAGAGCTGTTGTCCAAAAATGATGTTGGACGTTTGGCGTTTCTAGGTTAAGATTCTTTTGCATTTACACAATTCTATATGTTTGCAGGTACACAAGAGCGACAAACTGCTCAAGATGGTTTGCCAGTATTGTTTCGACAAGTTGGAAGCTCAAGAAGGGCGTTTTGGTTAGTGGGTTCAAAGAGTTGATATGGCCAACAGGTACGCATCTCAATATCGGAAGCGATCACACCTACGACTCGCTCAGGAAAATTACTAATTTGCGGCTTATGCAATAAGAACATCACTTACTTGCAGAACAGTTTAGTTTGCAACTAAGGACGACAATCAGGAATTGGTTAAGTTGGACACAAAGATCGAGTAGTTACGTTGTATCATGTGCGGTCACGGTTGCTAAAAATCAAATTACAGTAAGTTTTGTTTTAGTTTCATATTTAAAACTGATTACGTTGTTAAAGAAACGAAAGAAGAGGTCAGCACACTTAATGACGTAGTAAAAGAGAAACAGCTAAATAATAGTAAATCGGAAGACAATAACATCTTCCTACAAAATGAAAACCGAAAGCTTGAACTCGAGAAGTTATTGACATGGAAAGAGAACAAGTAATAATGCAAACAACAAATTTCAGCCACCACTGACTCACCGAGTTTCATTCGAGGCAGAAAGCTTACACAAAATGTTAGTTATTCAAAGAAAAGAAAATCACATAAATATATTGCTTATAAATTAAAACATGACCAGTTCGTGGGGATGCAGTGGATGCTAATTATTGTTCTCGAAACAGGACCCTCCGAAACCCTGCTAATAATTTAATTGCCAATAGTCAAACTTACAAACTCACTTTTTTGCATTTGGTAGAGTGTAAAACTAAATTAATAATATACTACGTTAGATTAGATAAGAAAGATATAAAATGTAAATTTTTTAGGTACATTAGAACTGAATCGTACGTATTAAGGGCTGCGAAGTGATCCAGGACAAATTAATATAAATAAATTTACCAAGTTACGAGGATGTGATAGTACGGAACGTTTAATCTCCATTGCGGTGACACGATAACCATTGTGACCATTATTAAATATTGGGGTACCTCAACAATAAAAACTGTTACATTTTAGGCTAAAGCGCTAAAGTCAGTCGAGCATGCGGAAGTGTTTTTTTCGTGTTTTAAACCTTTCATCGCCTTATTAATATTTATAACAAATTTACTCTTTAGAATGCAAAGCTGTGATGTTTTAAATTTTACACGTGATATAAGCAACGATATTGTTTGGCCAATTGAATCCCACTCTTAATTATTATTACGTTGTTATTATTATATTTTCTATGCGAAAGCTGTCATTAAAATTCCGTTTACAAAAGAAGAGGATACTTTAACGGAAGGCAGGAAAGTAACGGAAGACATCAGAGAGAGTGGTCCAATTTTTATTTGGTTATGAAATCCCTTTGGTGCAGTCGGTCATGATTATTATGTGGTGAGGTATTCTCTAATGTCAGATATTTATCTAAATGGAATTATCTCTTCTACAAGTTTTGTTGATGTTTAACGATAGACTTTTAGATGTCAAAATAAAGTATTTAAGCTGTTGGTGAAGGCCAGCTGATTGGCGTTGCAGAGGGTTCCAATCGGCAGATGGCTAAATTAAATTAGAAAAATTTAAAAGGCTGCGTAATATTACAGAAGGGCCTCAAAGCACTACTCCATCGTTGAATGCAGGTTTTTGATGTTGTTAATTTTAAATAGTTGAACAATTGAAAACACCGAACTCACCGAGAGATTTTAAATTAAAACCTGATTAATATCTAGTCCGATGAAGGAAATCTGGGGTAAAGCCCCAATATTCTAAGAGGAAAAGGCCAAAATCGACTAATGTTGTCGTTAAGAAATACTGAAATTTTTATTTGTCATTTCGATTAAAAGTTTGTTTACTTCGTGAGGCTAAGAAAACTTTAAAATTTCTAAGATTTCTACCAGGAGCGCATAAGTGACAGAAGAACCATTGGCTTTATATAAGTTTTAATAATATATTATATCGGCAGTGTCTGCGAGTGATAAAATAATATAAGTGGTAGAAAAATGAATCAGAGATTATGTATTAATAAGACTCTTAATCTAGATCATTATTGCAGGGTAAGATGTAGGTACTCTAGTTGGAGGAATCGCTTTATCTTAATTTATAATACGACACTAATAGCATTGCGGAAGCAGCGAAAGAGCAAAATTTTCCTGTTATCCCATACCGGCTGCTTTAAATTATAAATTCAACCTCATTGGAATGAACTGTTAAAGCAGCAAAAAATGGCTCACCACTATAAAATGAGAAGACGTAACAGAAGCAAGAATTTGAATCACTTCGAATCAGATTTGTTTGACTACGTCAGCTTTAAATTTTAAACTGTAAATACACAAAAAGAAGAAATGGAATATAAATCGAAATCACTTATTAATTTATCGTTCTTACTTAAGTCGTTCTATCTATACCATATTGTAACGTTAGAACATCCTAACTGCTGTATTGTCCCACGTGTAAAGTAAATGAGTATAACGAAAATAAAATTTATTTATCTCGGTTTTGCCAGATAGGGCGATTAACTCGAGACGGCAATATGCATGTGCAATGGGTTGAGAAAATACTTCCATCTTCTTGAACAATTACTCATACGTGCGCACATTTAATTTTTGTCAATGCTTCGCCTACAAATCGGTGGTTTATTATTGTACTTAACGTTGAATTAAATTAAATTATTGACAGAATTTATTTTTTGCATCCAATTTTCTCTATAAATCCTGCTTCGAAGTGTTGAATTCGAACGTCCGTGCGAAATGTTGCAGTTGCTTTTCATTCCCGGTTGACTTTGGTTGCTTCGGGATGACTGCACTTCTGGTTTGTGGAGTGAATAATCTACTGTACCTTTCGATACAGTTAAGACGTTACAGTCCGACCAGGATATATAAAAAGTTACCTGTCCAGTCGAGAGAAATGGACATAATCGAAGCAAAATAAATTATTATAAATTAATTGAACTTGGAGAGACAATTTTAATTATAAAAATTGCTTATTTATAAATTATTAAAAAATTTAAATTTCTAAATTTTATCAAAGTTTGAAAAGTCAGGGAAAAGCTCTTATTTCAGTCAGCGTAAACTTGGAAAGTCCGAGAAATTATATTGAAAAATGAGTGAAAACCCCGTTGTAACCCCCAGGAGAATGGAGCGTACTTGATCAGGTTTCTAACGAAGGAATTGTTGGTGTCTTGCAGGGGGGGTGCGCGCAAAGTCATATTCTAAAATGATTTGGTACCTATTAATCAGTGGCGGCTCGTAACATTTTCAAGTGGGAGGGCACAAAATAAAAAAAATAGTTTTTAAAATATTTATAATGAAAATCTATCCTTCTATTGGTTTTGGGATGGGAGGGCACGTGCCCCCTTGCCCTTAATGACAAGCCGCCACTGCGAAATCAATTAAACAATTGTTTTTGAAGATTATGACTTTTCTCGGCGATTTGGATCCCCCCCCTTGGATCCGTGCCTCGTATCTTGAATATTATTTTCGTGTACCTGCTTGGTTTTCTCATTTCTTCCAATTTCCAAGCAACGAACTCGGTTAGCGTTCGTCGATAGCCGGATTTGGAGCAAATCGATAAATTTTTAAGCGAGAATAAACACCGCGGCGCAATAAGAAAAATAATGGGCGATACTTGTGAAATTCACTTAGAAAAAGAAACTTACAAGCCCGGCGAGGTGGTGAACGGGAGCGTCCAATGTAATTTTCTGTCCGAGACGACGATAAAAGGAAATTATTTAATGCTTTCGGTAAAGATTTTTAAAAATTTATGGAAAATTTAAATTTTCAGCTGTTCGAGTTAAAATTAGCGGAATCGGAAAGGTCTCCTGGAAGGTGAGTCGGTATTCCTACCAGCGAGCCCAAGAAGTTTACCTGGACGTCGAATTAAATCTTATATCGGGTGAGTTCGCGAAGAATTTGCACGTCAAATATAAACCTTGTTCTCTTTGAGCAGATCAAACTACTACCGCACCGGGACAGCACAGTTATCCGTTTACTTTCACGTTGCCGTCGCCTTTGCCCTCGTCAATGGTGGATGGCAATCCGACGTACTTCAAAGACGTCGTTTCGTTCGTGGTGCCGCTGGTAACGATAGACGTTCACTACGGATGCATCGAGTACACCGTTCAAGCCACGATAGAACGTTCGTGGGCTTTAAAATTGGAATCGTCCGCGGGCTTTAACGTTTACTCTCACCAAGGCATTAAAGAGATCGAAGGGATCGAAGTAATCCGTGCGACTTGAGTAGTAGGTACAGTGCAACGAATAATTTGACCTAAAATTGCAGAAACCCGTCGAAGTCAGCAAGGCCATAATTCCTCCTTCGATTTTACAAAAAGCAGGTCCGATCACGGTTACCGTGAACTTGAAGAAAGGCGGTTACGTTTTGTCCGAAGACGTCAGTTTTACCCTGACGGTTAAGAATGCGTCCACGGTTAACATCCAGTACATTCAATTCAAATTCGTCCAGGTACAATAAGTACAGTTACGCACAAAAATATTCGGACGCCACTATGATAGCAACGTAAATTGTTTATCTTTTTTGGCTTATTTGTTGCAAATTTCCTTCTCTTCATTTTTGTTTATATAAATTTTTATATTTCGTCAGAATATTTTTGTAAGTACACGCTGCTTTTGAAAGAAAAATAACTCGAAACCTTGCAGGGTTACGTCTTTCAAGCGGAAGCGTACACCAAGAGCATGGATTCTTTCGTGGGAGACGATTTCGTCATCAAAGATGGTTCCATCGAGTGCGGTATGGAAATGTCGAGAAATTTGGTTTTAAAACTCCCGGCCGACATGTTTGTCGGTAACTTTGCTCCCAGTAACATCATCAAGAATTTTTGGGAATTACGCGTAAGTTTGTCTCTCTGACCTCCTCCCTCTCAATTTATCTTGGTGTCTCTTGCAGGGCGAAATACATTTACCGTTTCCGAATAAAGTATTTACGGTTCGAGTTCCTCTGACCATAGGATCGACTTAATTGTGTGTATTTTTAAAATCTTATTTGTAATCTTAAATGTCTGGACAATAAGTATCTAATTTGGTAAATGTAAATTCATGCCAAACTTTCCCAAAATCTCTCATTTTCTTAAAATTTACGCTTATAATTTCTTGGTCACATATTTTCACTTTTTCGACCAATTAAATCTTGGATAATAAGAAAAAACAATATTTTTGACAATTTACAAGTCGGAGAGATAATCGTACAGAAACTATTATGAGTATCCGTTGAGAATCGAAGCTACGAGAAGATAATATAAATATATTAGAATGCAAGATGTTTCGGTGCATTTATTGTTTCGAATCCGAATTTAAATCAGATTTTTCACCTTAAAACTTGGACAACGCAACGCTACAATTTTTTTGGTAAAACACAAATATTTTTCGCACCGTGTGTATCAAACTCGGCGGTTGGTTTCGACCGTAATTTATTGGCCACCCTGTGTAATAATTATTAAAATTATTTTTTGGTTTGTACTTATGTAATATATTATATAAGGCAGCATTGTAACAAAAACTGAATGTGAAAAATAATCCTATTGAACTATTCTTGTCCAGAAACTCTTGTATTGTTAATAAAGCTGTCTGTAAGTATTTAACATTTTTTGACATTAACCTAACCTCGAAATTTTCAAGACGCGGAAGTTGTTTTGCGATCATGGAAAGCTCAAGTGAAAAGCCAATATGCGTGATAGTGTTGGGCATGGCGGGATGTGGAAAAACAACTTTGACAAGTTGTCTTACCTCGATGGGCGATAAACCGTACGCCATAAATTTGGATCCGGCTTGCAAGCGGTTACCCTTTTTCGCGAACATAGGTAATAACTAATAACGTCTTGCATATTATTTAGGTCGTAACATCTTTTGCGGTTTTTCAGACATACGTGACACTATAAATTACAAAGAGGTCATGAAAAAGTACAGGCTGGGGCCAAACGGAGCCATCGTAACATCGCTCAATTTGTTTTCGCTAAAGTTTTCGGAAGTGGAAGGTTGCATTGCAAAGAGCGAAAAGAAGCACTGCTTCATTGACACGCCGGGTCAGATAGAGGTATTCTTGTGGTCTGCTTCGGGGGATATCATAACCAAGACTTTGTCTAGTAAATTTCCCACCGTTATTTTGTACGTGATGGACATGGACAGGAATACGTCGCCCGTCACTTTCATGTCCAACATGCTGTATGCTTGTTCGATCCTATACAAAACTTGCTTGCCGTTTATAATCGTCATGAATAAAGTCGACATAGTGGACAACAAATTGGCAATTTCTTGGATGCAAAATTACGAGACGTTACAGGACGCTCTGGAAGCCGAAGAAGGTTACATCAGTAATCTGTTGAGTTCTTTAGCCTTAAAGTTGGAGGCGTTTTATAAAGATCTAAAGTTCTGTGGGGTTAGTGCCGTGACGGGGAAAGGAATCCAAGAATTGTGTTCCTTGATCAACGACGCCGGACAAAACTATCAATAGTAAGTTGCGCTTGCTTTTAATTCATTTAAATTTCACTTTTTCTTTTAGTCCCAAACCTACAGAAAAAAAAACCGAAGGTGCTAGCACGTCGAACGCCCCACTAGGATTGTCGGACATTAATTTGAAACGTTCCGAGGACGACAGCGGTTCAGATTCGGAAGGAGAAGAATTAAATCCACATGGTAAGCACAATTGGCACCAACTTGATAAAAATTAGTTTCTACTTGAATTTAGCATAGTTTAGTCGTAAGGTGGATTAATTTTTGCAATTTAAAGGGTTTGCAAAAACTGAAATACCTGTCTCTATTTAACCCATCAACGTGGGTGACTAAGAGCAATTTCACCTAAACGCAATTACGAAGGGTGACATTTTGCCCTAAATTTCATTTCAATCGTCAAATATAATATTAGTTCTTAATCGTAGAATCAGTATTTTAAGTTATTAGAAATGTAATTATTGTTTAATTGTTTTTTTTTAACGATTCACATTTGCAGATATTGCTAAAGCGGAAGAAGAAGAAGACAACTTTAGAAAAATAGTCATGCAACAAAAATTAAAACAACTTGAAAGGGCGAAAGAGGCGGCCACGAGGAATGGAAAATAATGTTTTTAATTTATTACCCTAATTTTAAGAAAATATTTTTGTATACTCCCTCTTTGTAAATAAATTTGTTTATTTGATATGTTTCTCGTTCGTTAGCGCAAAACTTGTGAATTTATCGGTTTTTGGAACAGGAACACAGAACGGGCAAGCCGTCATGTATTCCTTTCGGCCACGGACCACAAAAGTGATGAATATGATGACTCGGCTCGCTTTTTGATTTTTCAAACAAAAGCCTTGTCCGCCAAGCAATCTAAAAGTTCCAGTCAAAATTTGAAAATTACTTTAATGAACACATTTTTGGTATCTATTACAAAAAACCGACATTTCTAACTTACTTCACCTTCGAGAATATTATCGCCATCCAAAAACTTTCCACACGTGTTTCATGTAAAAGTCGATAGACCAAAAGACAACCCTGAGAAAAGCGATTGCAATACCTAGCATAATTTTGATAAATAACAACATGGTTATCAATATAGTGTCGACTACCTTTTCTATCATTTTTATAAATTTATAAAGGGGATAGCATTCCATCATTATCATGTTCAAGTCCATTTCTTCCTGTAAAGTGAACAACAATTTGGTGCCGTTTGTTAATTTTTCAGGCATCATTTTAACATCGATTACTCCATTTTTTTCATAAATAACAAAGGTTTTCCATTCGTCAACTCCGATGCTGATCATCATGTCGTTTTTTAACATAGAAAACGATATGCCTTGAATTTCTTTCATCATTCCTTTGGCATTCACATTATGCACCGGACATACTTCCTCCTTGCCCGAATCTGAACGATCGTCGAGCATATTTAGTATAGGTCTGAATTCTTCCATCAAGGTCTCCCAACCCGGATGTGAATCCTTAACGGGTGTGGAAATTGGCGTCTCCTTCGGAGAATCTTTGAATTTAGGTGTCATTGCATTTCCAATTTGTATCAACTCGTACATCGTCACGCTAAACGCAATTCCAATTGTAAAGAAAATTATAGAGCGCATTTGCTGTGATTTTTTAGCCCGATATCTACGAAGGCTATTCTTTGTCAACAAATTAACGTACAAATTACGAAACATAGCATCATTAAAATGGGGAGGCGTGGGCGCTTTCCAACCTTCGTCGTCGGAGTAAATAACCGATTTATTACTTGTTTTATTGCCAAGTCTCTCAGATTTGGTCTCCTCGTTTTTTGAGCCGAAAAGATATTTAGAAATCGGCTTGTACTCTGCACCGAGCTTTTCGCCTTTTTCCTTAAAGTTCTGTTCCAAGTTTTGTGTTGTCGAGAAATAAGGAAGGAGTGTTTCTCCTTTGTCCGAAATTGTTTCGACATCAACGAGCACCTCGAGTTCGTCACTCGACAAAGCTCCTTCGCTATAAATGCTTTCCGCTTCGTCTGCTTCTTTGAGAGAAGAATCCGAATCGTCGTCACTTGATTTGTTGCTGATATCGTCGATTACTTCAAATTCTTCCGAGGAAGAAGATTTCTTCATTTCAATACCATCATCAAGTTTGTGCAAATTCTTCACGTCTACTGTCTCTACAGCGGCGTTGAAAGGTTCAGGGAAAGATTTACAAAATGAAACTTTATCATCACTTTCGGACGAATTCAAAACTTCGCCGGTGAAGTCAATCCAACTCGAATCCCAGTCGCTATTTTCCTGTTTCGCAAAATTGCTTGCCATAGCTGAAGGTAACAAGTTGAAATAACATTTAAAAAAAATTATCTTATACCTACCTAATAGAGTAACAAAAAAAATCCCCGCTCTCGTCCACAAACCTTAACATCGCTTCGCCATTTTGGCTAACATTTTTAACAAAAGAAATTTAAGGGTGGGAATTTCTTTGAGAAAATTAACTGGCCGAATCTGTGTCCTCGTTTGCATGGAAGATCAGAGGTTTTTTATTTGTTAATCCACAATAAGTATTATATAATCCATGTAAATTCAATAAATTTAGTCGAATTAAATAATAAGATAACTGGGCGAGCGTAAATTCCACCGGCGCTTAATACAGAGTTCCCCTCAAAATCCGCAATTTTTATTTGCTAAACGAAGGAATGGCAAAAAGAAATTAGAGTTTTATATTTTTCACAGTCATATAATTTAAAAAAATAACTCTGAAATTTAATATTTTTTCAGATTTGTTTTATGTGGCTTTGAAGTGAAAAAATTCGATTCTCATTTATTTGAACCGCTTTAGAGCGTTTGCGCCAACCCCAAACGTGTTTTCCGAGCTCTACACATCTAAATGTAAATTTTTTACAATTAAAAATAAAAAACGAAAGGTTTCGCTTCTATGTTGTGATGGTCAAAACCCGGATGGGAAGATTTTTAAAAAGGATTTACCTAAATTTGGTAAAAAGATTTCTGTTGCAGTCAAACAAAAAATCATAACTTCCATATTGTATTTTGTAATAAAAATAAAATTATAAACTTTCACAAAACTGAAGTAAAATCTAGAATATAATTTACATTAATTTTACAATACACACTGTATAATATCTGTCAACGGCTTGAATAAGTTGATTTGAACTGAACAAGAAGTTGACTTTGACTTCTTTTTATATATTAACTTATTCACGCCGTCGTCTTATATTATTACAAGACCTTTACTTGAAATATAATAAATAATCTAGTTTTTAATAAAAGAAATAAAACATTTATGATTAGACTGATTCCACCATTAGATTGGAATTGTTTTAAAATTTTACAATTGCAAAATTCATATTCTTTCTCCTGAAGATCACCTCTGTTAGACGAGAAAGTAATTCGCATTATAGGGATAATAATATGTTGGTTGTATGATACCTTCAAATTCGCTTCGGAGACTAAAAATCGAGTACGAAATTCTGGTATTTCTGGAATATCATAAATTCTGGACACCGGAAAACATGTTCTTTTCCTATCTCCATTGCTTTGCTTAATATCTTCTTCTTCGTCTTTTTAGCGTCAGTGCTGTAAAATTAAAAAACAAATTTAAATGTTTAACTTAAACAGAAAATGTTTTATTTACTTCTCTTATTAGGTTTCGTCAATCCCCAAAAATATTTGTACCGGCAACAAACTAAACTTGTCAAAATCTTCCACGTAAAATTCCATGTCCAGTTTATCTACATCGACCGCTACGGTCGAGGGATTCACCGAGAGAAGACAATACTCAAACTGTTGAGGTATTTTTCTGTAGAAACTGCTCAGTCGCTTATAGAAAGCTTTGAGGTGAGAGCTGTCTTCGTTGATGAGTCTCTTCACCTAAAATTTAAACATTTTCGTTTCGCACTTATGCAAAAGAATAAAGACTTACGATGACATAAAATGTTTTTGTTAATACGATTATGGTGAAGAATAAATTCTGACAGATTTTTGCTTCCAAACCAAAGGTTCCATACAATAAGTTAAACAAATTGCTCAGCAAGCGTTTTAAAACCGCACTTTGCTCCTAAAACAATCGGAAATTAAATTAAAACGAGAATTTCAAGGCGATTTGAAGCCAACTACCACCGACACGTTGGTTTCAAGACTTTTGAAGTCCAAAATTAGTAAATCGCTTTCGATATGCTTGATTTCGGTCTCGTAAAACTCTCTGTCGTCCTTGATGTCTGCAAACTTGTCAAGCGGCACGACGAGTAGCGTGATCGTGAGAGAATCTTCCAGGATTTGTAAAACGATGGGCGATTCGGGCAAAGTTTTGTTAACCATTCGCGCAAAAATTTCGGAGGAGATTTGACTGATGACACTGAACTTGGAATTTTCTGGTAAAAACTGAAAGAGTCGAAAATAAATAGAGAACCTATCGTTGATGGAATAGATTCGCTTTTTCAAAAAATTTTGGTCGTTTGAGGTGAGGTTAATAGAGGGATGATCCTAAAATTTACGTCTATAAGATTAGGAGCACAGCTAGAAGGCACAGACTTACGTAATACAAATTGTAGTGTACGATGCTGGCGACAAAGTACTTGGCGATGGTCTGATGATGGTGTTTGGCATACTTCTCGTTGATAAAAACTTCCATGTTTCGTGAAACGATTTCCTTCTCGTCGGCCAACAGACCCATAAAGAGAAAGTATTGGCCATCCATGAGTCGCAATTGTGAGTCGCAAACGAGTTTCATCAAAATTTTCGAAGCTATGAAACGTACGTATGGCGTTTTACTGCAAAGAGCGCTAAAGAGATGCGGAATCAATGGATCGTAATACTGCAGATGCCTGTAGAAAATGTAATAACGTACAATTAAGGACTTTCAAAAGGAAAACGCAACTTACACGTTACAAAAGTCGAGAAGGCCGTACAAAATTTGTAGCTTGACAAAGTCGTTTGCGTCGGTTATTGCCACGGTCAAATTCGTTACGCATTCGTGCACAAAGTTTTCATTTACGAAACAATTTTTTATGTACAAACTCATGCAGAGGGCCCAAATTTGTTGGTTCTTTTTGAGGTAGTCTGGAAAAAATATTTTGAGTAACAAAACGCAGAAAGAAATCAAAAATAAATTTACCGTTAAGTTCGGACTCCACACTTCCAATGATATTTTTCAGTAGGACAAAATTTTCAGACGAGAGCACAAGATGTCTCAAAACAATCAACTCGTTTATGTAAGCCACGTCTCTCATAAAATACGAATAGTGCCCCAATTTCCTTTCCAAAACGGCGGTCAATTTGTTTTCTAGACTTTCCTGAAAATACTAAAAAATTTTCATTAAAAAACACATTTAGCTCGTTTTTCAGTGATTTACCTGACTAGTGGACACGTCCCAGTTGTTGTCGTCCCGAATCAAACGTGAATAAGACAAAATCAGCGTCATCATGTACTTGACACATTGACCCGGAAAACTCTGATCGTAAAAAGCTTCACTTACGGTGTAGCGCATGTTACGAAAAGCGTTCACCTGCGTTGTGTTACAGTCGTTCACGTTCTTCTTCTCCAACATTTTATTTAGTGCGTAAACCATTAACGAGAAGTCTGTGCTGGAATAATCTAAAGACGCCTAAAAATTACGTTGTAGGAGTGTAAACCAAACAAAAACAAAATTTACCGCTAGAAACCGCTTTATTTTTTCCTCCAAAACTTGGTGGTCATCGTATTTCACAAAACACAGCAAAATACACAGAAGTTTTAGTGCAGGTGTGCGACAACCGTTCTCGTTTATTTTGTTCTCCAGCAGAAGACGCACCGAATTTTCGGTTAGCAAATGTAAGGAATGAAAACGTTGGAATATTCCAAGAACATCAAAATTGTTAGAAACGAGGTAATTTGGAATCGACCACATACTACTGTTTTCTTGGACGTCAAGATTAGAAAAAACTAGATTGTGCAATTCCTGTAAAATTTAAAATTGTTCAAATGGAATTAACTAGGATTTTTGTTCTACCTTGGCGAAAACAGCGGAAGTAGCCATCGGATGGAAAATTTGCTTTACAAAAACGCTTAAAACGTACATCACTATATTTGATTTGTTGGCATAAAACGTCAGCAGCTTTTTCAAGTGCGGTATACATGGTTTCAGATCGTTTGGCGACGCCAGGAGGCATACATGGCGAAGCCTCTGAAAGAATTGGTTAATACCATTTCTCTAGGTTCAATAATAACAGAAAACTTACATTCAAATTTTTTGTGATAACCAAGTCTTCTAAGAGTAGAAAAAGATTGCAGATTAACTGTACGTATAGAACGTTGGTCGACTTTTTGGTCCACTTTGGGTCCACAATTTTATTTAAAACGTAAAAAATTGAAGTTTTATTTACGTCTCCATGGGTATTGTTAATTATGCGCTACAATTAAAAAGAGAAAGTAATTGAAGTGAACTAATTGCAGAGCCGAAAACCAACCTTAAGTACGTCGTGAGACATCGGATCTTCTGAAGCCCGAGTAATAATTTTTAAAGCTTTATTGCGCACTTCTTCGTTAGAATCCACCAACAACCTGATGACGTTGATCAAAAATATTTCCGTTTGAATTTGTCGCTTCGTTTCGCTTTGGTCTTCGGACGAATTGTGCAACAGCAAAGTCACCAAATTCAAGGAATTCTTTCTGAATTCTAAATTATCACAGGTCATTGCACTACAGAAAAATTTCATTAAGTTCTGATAGACGTTCAGTGGGAGGTGCTTTATAATTTTAGCAATGGCCTGTTGATAAAAGAAGCAAACCGTTTAAATTTTTTTAAGACGAAAAGGGTGGAAGGCACTTACCTCGTGTTCGTCGTAGTTTGAGTTAAAGCAAATAAATTTTAATAAATCCGTAACCAGACAAAATTCCTCGCAACTAAACTTTTGAAAATTCTTTTTGATAAACAGGCGTACGTTAGCTTGATGCGTCAACTGAACACTTCGGCTTCTGCTGTCCACCAAAGAAGTTTTCAAACTGCTAGTTAGCGACAACAAGACGGGAAAAAGTAATTTTTTCGCATTGCTGTGTTTGCTTAAGTTTTCGACCATAACTTGCAAGCTTGCAAAGGCCTTGTATCCAATACTAGCACCACTTTCATCTGAAAAAACCACCGCAACTTTAAATTGAATTTAAAAAACGTCCGTTTAACAAACCAACTGTAATTTGTTGAAACTCCTCGTTGGTGCAATAGGTGAAACTGTGTAGCACCGAAATGGTAGCATTTAGTGTGTCTTCGGGTAAGGCAAACTTGGTTAAAAATAATTTGAAGTGATCCATTACAGCAACATCTCCGTTAACGGCATCGGACTCTTTCAGAACTTTCAAAATTTTCATATAGATAGGCGCATAAAAAAACACCTTGCCCGCGATATCCAACGAATTAAGAAGAAAGAAAATGCTAGCTACGTATAAAGAACAATCCACGTTGAAGCCTTGGTTGTCTAAAACGTAAATAATCAAGGTACACACGTACTTGTCGTCCAATTTCTTCCAGTTCATCTCGTTCGCCTTTGCCTCCTTAAGTTTTTCAACGCAATTCAACAAAAACTTATGGAAATCTACAGGAATATGATCGCGATAGCGATCCTGGTCTTGCGTTTGCAGTGGGGTTGTGGGGGAAACTTCTTTTAACAAACAAAACAGCACTTCTAGATATTTGCGACATCTTAAATTTTGCTGTTGGTCGCAAACGTATTCCACAAAATCCATGTTCGAGGAAATATTAAAATATAAACACAAACGTAAACAGCATAACCACACTTTTGAAGTTTACTTTAAACAGACTGGCAGTGGTTGTTGTTCTGTCTTTTTATATTTTCCTAAGAAAATTTAGTTTTTCCGCATTTTTGCAGAAGCCCTTTTATTTGATAAATGGGCAAAAATCGATATTATATATTTAACAATTATAGCACAGAGCTACAATTTCGAGTGCGCGTGGTCGAAATATTTAAAATAATTTTTTTAATTTTAAGAAAATTTCGAAAATTCATGACATTCTGTTCAAGTTGTCGCAATTTTTGTGCCTCTAAAATCATCCTGAGGGTACGTGAACGTCCGAAATGACATTTTGAAATTTCGCACAGTCGAAAGTGACGTCGACGAGGGCAAGCAAGCGCCGGTATTGATTTTTGGCCGTTATATGCACGCAAACGTAATTTTAACCTTAAAAGCTGCAAATAGAGGTCCAAATCTCGTGCCAGTGGAGAGTTAAAAATTAAAAATTGATGTTAGAAGATGGAGAGCGAAGTTAAAACCGAGATCACCTACAGCGAAATTAAATTAGAGTACGAAAAAGCGACAGTAAAACAAGAATTCAATGTAAAAAATTTGAAAGTTATAAAATTGTCCAACAAATACTTTAAATGTGAATTGTGCGATTACAAGACGCCGACTGTGCACACTTTAAGACGTCACTTCATCGTGCACAGCGACGAGAAGCCGCTGAAATGCGAAAAGTGTTCGTACAGCGGCAAGACGCCGCAGTCCCTCCGGGGTCACGTGCAGCTTCACCATAGCGAGAACGTCGTGACGCACAAGTGCGAGTATTGCGATTTCAAAACGGAATGGGGTAAGGAACTAATTTCCCACAAGAAAATTCATGCGAGAGAAAAACGCTACAAGTGCAAACTGTGCGCGTACGTGTCGCCTTACAGCAGCGCACTGTGGGTGCACACAAAAAAAAAGCACACCGGCGACATGCGTTTCGTGTGCCACATTTGCGGATTTAAATTCACGCACAGCCGCGGGTTAATTCGGCACGCGTTCGTCCATACGGGCGAAAAACCGCACGAGTGCGACGAGTGCGATTTTAAAACTGCGCGTCCCGAAAGGTTGGCTATCCACAAGAAGCGGCATCAAGTGACCAAGATAGAATTGATCGGTTGCGAATTGTGCGGGTACCAAACCACGACGAGCGCGAATTTAAAGAAGCATTTGCTGATACATTCCAAAGAGAAGAATTTCAAATGCCCAGAGTGCGACTTTCGCACCGCCAACAAAATGTACTTGAAAGCACACGAGAGGGTTCACGTCGAGAAGGCTTACATATGCGCGATTTGCAATTTCAAAACCGCCTACAAGCAACACTTGGCCGAACATGTGCGGAGACACACCGCCACCGGAGAGAAGCGCTTTCAGTGTTGCGTCTGCGATCGCCGCTACACCCGACGAAACACCCTCAAATCTCACATGAGAACCCACACCGGCGATTACACCTACACCTGCGACGTCTGTTCCTACAAAACCGACACCAAATCCAAGCTGGAAAAGCACGCCATTATGCACACGGGCGACAAGCCATTTCAGTGCGCACTGTGCAGTTATCGCAGCGCCTTTAAGGGCGCCATCAAGCTTCACACCATTTCGCACAGCGACATTCGACCCTACGAGTGCTACCGCTGCGGCCACAAAAGCAAAACCAAAAACCACATTCGGCTGCACATGAAAATTCACCGCAAAGAATAAAATGCCAAGTTGGAAAATAAATTATCTAGTCAGTTATGCAATCTGTGGTTGACTTGCGAGCCAAGTGTTTTAGTCCAGTCGTTCCGTAGTGAACAGGGGTCCGGATTAAGTTTTCTACGACAGATTCAAACCGAACCGGGGAGAAATTCTTCACGAGAGGTCCAAAAATCACAAGAAAAACTAATCTTTAGTAAAAATCGATAAGGGTCGGAGTTCTTTGAAGCGCTACAGCTCGAAAACTGGATAAACTAGAACAATAATTTTTTTATACTTTTACGCAAGATTTTATCTACTTTAATTTTGATATGACCTATTTTGGGCATAGGACGTACATGAAAGGGTTAATTTAAGATTTTGTGATTTTTGGGAGCCCCGTTGCGGTTTGCTTCTGTCGTACAAAACTTGAGGGCTTTCTTCCGATACCAAAGTAAAAAGTTTAAACTAGAAAAATTTAATTTCCGAGTTCTTTCCACGCAAAAATACCTAACGACTGGACCATTTGTGTTTTTGACTTTTTTGAATCGTAAGTTATGTATATTTTAATTATTATTGTTTGGAAAAAATACAATATTTTCACCAAAATTTGTTTGCGCTTTGGTTAGCCGGCGGCACAGAGAAGAGAGCATCGAGCAAAAATGGTTTATTTACAATAAATTAAAATATTTACAAATAAAATTATAATAATATTCAGACCCATCGAGGACATTTTAAATTCAAATTAAGATTATTTAAATTTAAAATTATAATACTAATAAAAGTTACAAATCTTGTCCTAGTCTTTCGAATTCGTCGAGCAAATGCGACATGTCGGAATGCTCGAGAGACGAATTTTGAAAAACAATTCTGAAGAAATTCGGGTGTCCCTTGTGAGCCTGATAGGTCACCATCATGGTGCCCTCTTTCATCATCCGTTCTTTCATTTTCGGCGCCACCGTGTGCAATTTTACGTTATAATCCTGCGATTGTTCTTGGCCGCGCAGACTTGGCGGTAAGTACCAGAAGCAGACGTTGGTGTACTCGGGTCGATCCAGGACCATACGAAAGCCGGGCCGTTGTTTCAAGTTTTTGACGAAATATCCGACGTTGTCGAAGACTTTGTCTACGTGCTTTTCGAAACCCGACTTTCCTTTCGCTTTCCACATGAACCAAAATTTCAGAACGTCAACTCTGCGTCCGCACTGAACGTGTTTGTCTCCGGTGTCGTAGCTGGTGTCGTAAAATTTGTCCTTTTGGAATAAATAGGCTGCGTTGGCGGAGTGCGCTTGGGACAGAAGGTCCTTGTGTTTTAACAGTAGAACCGAGCACTGTTGGGGCGCCGTGAGAAGTTTGTGAGGATTCCACGTCACCGAATCGGCCCTAAATGCAAAACAAAAACGATTAAAAACTTTCGTCAAATATATAGAGCGCGACCTCTTGGTTTTGACCTATGGGTAGGTTTCTAGATTTTTGTGATAACATATTTTAAGAAAAATGGTAATTAATTCATGCTGCCAAGGTCAAAGGACGCAATCGATCGTTCGATTAATTGGGTAACCGATTTCGTCAGATTTGCAAAGCGAAAGAACGAGGGCATAATTTCTACTTTACCTTGCTATTCCATTAAGTAAGCGACGGAATTTTTTTGACATCAAAGCACCGCCGCCCCAAGCGGCGTCCACGTGGAACCATAACTTGTAGCGTTCGCACACGTCGGCCAGCTCTTCCAAGGGATCGAAAGCGCCCAAAACCGTGGTGCCGGCGGTCGCACTCACCATGAACGGCGCCGCTCCTTCCCTCGTGGCCCTCTCTATTTCCTCCACCAAGTGCAACACGCACATTTTTCCCAAGTCGTCGGTGCGAATCAGGTAGACGTTGTCGGAACCGATTCCCAAAAACGATGCCATCTTCTTGATCGAGTAGTGCGCCTCGTCGGATGTAAATAAGACCAGCCTTGGAAGTCCGGCCAGACCAACGTCCTAACGAAAAGTTTATTTACTCGAGCTAATTTCTTTTACCAGTAGGTATTAGAAAGTTGTTAATTGACCACGAAAGCGCGAGTTTATTTGCTCGCATCAAACACAAAAAATTCCTTACCTTGATGTCGGGCCTGAACTTGAATCGCGCACAACTAATGGCGTACCCGTTGGACATGGAGCCGCCGGGACAAAAAATGCCGTCCCCTTCGCCGTCCGGAAAGCCGACAATTCTCCGCATCTCCTTCAGAACCACCTCTTCCATTAGCGTAAACACCGGCGACACTTCGTACGTATAAACGCTCGGGTTTAAGGCGTCGGTCAGCCATTGTCCGACCAAGCCGTACGGATCCAAAGAGGAAAACAGCTGATTGACGAAATACGGATGGCCGGTTTTGACGGAAAAGTGAATGGTATCCTTAACCAGCTGCGTCAATTTTTCGTGCGTCGCACCGTCTTCGCCTACGCGAAAATCGAACAACTTAAACAATTCGGCCGGATGGTGCCATTCCAGAAGCGGCTTGTTCCGCGACGTTCCTTCGAAGACGGCGTCCTTGATCAAAATTTGGAAGCAATCGTTCAAAAATTTCTCGTGCTGTTCCTTATCGGGCGAACTCTGAAACGTCGCCTTTTTCAAAACCGGCAATTTGTTGGCGCACGAAATGTTGAGCCCGTTGGAAAACTTTGTCGGCGCTAAGCATTCTTCGTCCGAAGACGTCGGCGAAGGTAGAATCTCGTCAATTTCGTCGCCGCCGAATTCTTCTTGACCGGTGGCTGGCATTTTACGATCCCTCGATTACACGACTGAATCACAAATGTTGGAGCTGCACAATCGTCAACGTTTTAAGAGTATTTGGGTCACGTGTAGAGGCCTTGTTGAGCCAACTTTCGCTTGAGGCGGCCGAATTGACCGTGGCGATAAAAATGTTGCGGTTGTTTCGATCATCGGGGGATTTCTTCCTTCGGACTTCTCTCGAAATCCGGCAGGTGATGCACGCGGAAAATGCAGGGGCAATTTCGGCTTAAGACCGCAATAATCGGCGTCCCGGGTTTTTCAAGTTTTCACTTTTTATATCGAAAGTGTTTGCCTAATTGTTAAGTAACCTTAAGAATTTGATGACCTACACAAGTTTAGTTGTGGTTTTTATAAAATAATTAATTTAATGCATTAATAATTTCCGACTTTCGATATCGAGGCTAATTGGTCAAGCGATTTTACATGGTGTAACGGTTTGGTAGCCCAAGGCTCTCTTGCTAATTACCAATTATCATAACGTACTACACCTATTTACTTAACGCTACTGTGTAATTATGCTCATGGAAGGTAGATTGTAGAGGCAATGACGGGTAAAAGGCTGCCATAATTCCATATCCTGTAAAAAATCTCCTGCTCTGATCGAAACATCGGCGATGCTGTTTAACAAATGTGCGCAAGAAAATTTATTGTTATCTTACATATTTAATCTACCCCCCCCCCCCAAATCAGTTACCCTTTATATTATAATCAAAATCTGTTCTCCCTTTTTCAAAACTTTTTGCCTCGTCGTCAATTTCGAATGGGATTGAATTACAAATTTGATGATGCAATTCGGAAAAATGTAACATAAACTTAGTCAATATCAAAATTGGCACCCAAGTCCCAATAAAGCGTGATAAGCACGTGATTGGTAATTCATGCATCCGCTTTTCAATTTTAATATACACAATTACATATTCATGTAAATCGCTTCTTGTAAGCAAGCTCTTTCAGATGCATGCCCGCAGAGCGTGATTACAAGATTTAACAAAACTTTGTTTGAAATGTCTTCGCATAATAATAAATTAGACAAGAAGAGCGTCCAAAACTGTTAAAAGTAGGTCCTCGATCCCCGTGACGCTACGGTAATGAATTTTTGAATTAATTGAACTCGAAATAAATCAACAGGAGGGGAGAATGGCTGGGGAAATCTGGTGTATAAATTAAGGTCAATCCGAGGAAATTCTACTTCTTAGAAAATAGGAAATCCGAGGATATTTAGAAAATCCTAAGAAATATCAGAGAAGCTTAGGAAATTCTATGGAATAAAAAATCTCAGAAAATTAGGAAGCTTTTTCAAATCCTAAGGCAATCCGTGGAAGTCTTTCAAAAATCTTGTTATCTTCTTCGAGTTAATACAATGAAAAACAGTCTGGCCTACGTCTATAAAACTACCCAATTAATCAAATTTTTGAACCTTAGTTTAATCATTATTTATATATTCAGATGTTATATAACTCCGTGAACTTGTCCCCTCAACCTCGACCTTTTCGTTTATTCTTTTAAGGCGCAATGATTGAAATATCGTCGTTTAACTGCACGAATTCTAAAATTATATTAATAATCTAGTTATAACAGGTATCATATTGCTATTCACCAAAGGGTCCACCTAAAAATTTCCAAACCACCAATGTGGTTTGTAATTTAGTTGGTCACTCGAGTAAGCAGAAAAGCTCAGTAGTTGAGGTGATTAGATAAGCATTCGTCATACCAAAAATTTTGAGCACAAACCTCTCATCTTTTACGCCGATATATTATTTGGGCAAAAATAGAGAAGTAAATTGAAATTTGAAGAGGCATGCAGACGTTTACATTTTAGCTTAAATCTGCGGTCAAATTTACAATACACTTGGACAAATGTCGGTCACACATTTTTGCTAGCATTAAATGGTAGCTAATCAAATAGGAACGTTCATACTAAAACTTTCGATTGGTTTGCCTTATCACACATGAGTCATCAGCCACACGTTAACCCAGGAAACCCTCAGTAAAACAACTGCACTATTATTATCCCATTCGACCTTGAACGTTGTCCAACCCCGATAACAAGATCGATGACCTAATGGAAGTGGCCCATCGGCTGGACGAAAGAATCCAGCACAAAATTAATTTAAAGCATCTTTTATTTTCTTATGTACAATAATTATTTATAAAAAATATACACATGGATAAACATTTACTACATAATATTTAAACTTGTTTAATTATTTATGTATTATATAAAAATAATAACAAACATTCTTTGATATGCAATTGACGATTAATCGTTTGCTTAGTCAACGGTCATACATTAAAATTAGAAACGGTCCCGCGTTTTTGGCTTATCATTAATAAAAAGTAAAATTTTGTTGGCACACTCATATTACACTGCACCTCGTCGAGACTTAACAACTGTGAGATAAAATTAACCAAAATAAGCACCACAATTCGAGCAACGACGATTTTTTAAAGCTAAACAACATAAAATTCCCAACGGAAAGAAAAAAATTGCACAGAAAATACCTAAACAAGTGTAATCGTCTTCTAAGATTCCGATACGACAAGCGGGGCAAGCACCGACCATAATTATTTCCGGTGGTACGATTATGGTCGTGGTCGTAGTGCCATAGTTTGGTCCTCCAGGTTGAGCATAAATAGGTGCATTTTGTCCTCCGGGCTGAGCGTAAACCGCTGCCGGGGGATATTGCTGGTACGGTGGATCTAAAAACTGAAATTTAGCAACTTGGCCTGAATAAACAAAACTTTATTTACGTGGTGCGGCTGTCGGCGTGTAAGGGGGCGGCAGATCACCTAAAAGGTCGTCGCGCTTATTAGTCGAAAACAATAATAAGTATAAAATAAATTACCTGCAGGATAATTGGGTGGTTTATTAACGTAAGGATCCATCGTGGAACAAGGGAGAAGCAATTAAAACGAATTAAACTTGATTTTGTTATCGTCAAATTTGATAACACTAATAATAATTTAATGACACAAATAGTTTTTTGACGTTCACGAGTCACGTGGTGTGAGGAGGGTTCACAATTTCGGGAACAAGAATTATTAAGGCGACAGGAAAAAACTACTTTCAAATATCTTCGCAAAATTCGAACATTGGCTCTTTTTGTATTATCTTGCGTAATTTTTCCATAGTTTACTTTTAAAATAATAACTTAAACAATTTCTGAAATAACATTCATGAACGTGAACAAAGCACGAACCAAAATTTGAGGTTACGTCGCTCATTGTCGTTTTATTTGACACACTTGACATTTACAAAACATTTGTCTAAATTTTTAGCTAAATTTGCAACAAAATCGCCTATTTTACATTAATTTCTGGTGAAAGTGTTTTTGTTTAGTGTGTAAATGTTTTCTGAGGAACTTTTCTAAGATTTTTTCGATTATTTTCATCGATTATTTCTTCGTTACATACACACCACGTCACTGGCGATGTTGTACAATAATTGGATAACTTTAAAAATGTGATACAAATAAATTGCGCACTTTTACCGTGGATTATTTGTAAAATGCAATCTAATTCTAATACGGGCAAGATGTTTATAATACGTGCATTGGAAAAGATTCTCAACGATAAGGAGATCAAACGCTCCCATCATTTGCAAATTAAACGTGCTTGCGAAGCTGCCTTACGTAAGTTGTGTTTTGCATTTTTTCAGGTTGAAGTAAAGCCTAATTTTTACGCCATATGTCAAATTTAATTTGATTGTGAACTTGGCAAAAAATTCCTTATTGATTTAGTGATAAGTCGTACTCTTATCTTGATGAGTTTTCCTTGTAATATTTTAATTATGTCTTGGCTCTCGCAAGCCGAATTTTTAATTTATACCGTAAAGCTCTTTCAACGTTCTATCTCGTTGGTCGTTTAACCACTCCGTTTCTTGTCTTAAAAAGGCAATACAACAAACGATTGCATCTGCTTAGATAGTCACTTATTTTTA
Source organism: Cantharis lateralis (assembly GCA_963170105.1). Classification (NCBI taxonomy): domain Eukaryota; kingdom Metazoa; phylum Arthropoda; class Insecta; order Coleoptera; family Cantharidae; genus Cantharis; species Cantharis lateralis. The sequence continues at coordinate 304,856 of OY720628.1, forward strand.
TTCGACAAAAGATGATAAACTGAATTACTTTAGTATCATCTGCTTAAGTAAAGAACAAGCTTCATAATGTCTTGTTTTGGTTGATTATTTACCTGGATTCTTCGCCATGAAAATCTGAGTATCACTCGATCGTTGAATAAAAAGTGAAAACATGATTTTATAGATTTTATTAGTTTTAGCAATTTTCGGACTTCTTTGATTTTTTTATATAATAAATTGCCAAGTTATTCGATTAAACGAGGGATATCCAGAGTGTGTGCGTTTTAAACGTACTTGAAAGGATTTTTTTTTAAATTCAGAAAACCGAAATACCCATCATGAAAGGCGAAAATTGGACAAATCTTGGCAGCATAAGTTGTTAATTTATGGATACATCACATATTCTTTCCATTAAACGCAATGTAATTTAGTTAATTCTTCTCGATTTGCTTTTCAAATGGTTTGTCCGGATTACATGTATTTTTCTACCTTTACTATTTATACATCACTTGTTAACGATAATTATTATGATTGAAGTTGTTAAACTTGTTTTTGATTTTTTTTCAGATGGTTTAATCTCTTCTTATTGATGCTCTCTTGTTTTGCTGATAATTTTTATTTTTTTATACTCAAGTTTTGGTTGCGCAGCAACCTCAGTGATGTTTTCATGCTAAGTAAATTAAATATAATAGATATTATTTCGGGTGCTCATTTATCCAATAGTTACATTAGGATTAAGTAATTATTATTTTAATTATTCATTAAAAATAATTACTAGATACAAATTTTAAAAGTATAGGTAGTTTGCCATGAACACAGCATTTTCCTTTTATTGCCTTCAATGCAAATCAAAGCTTTTTAAAAATCTACATCTAATTAATTTTATTTTATAAATAAATGCTGAATTTTAATCTGTATTCTCTTAAATTTAAAAATTTAAGAAACCAAACAATGCATAGCTTTCGTAGCAAACCACTAATTTAATCTTGTTTTAATTGCAGAGGAAATAAGGAAAGAATTAAAGGAGTCCAATTTAGAAGAAAAGACTTCAGATATTTTGCCTGTTCCGCGAAGCGGAGACGTAAATGCATCTACAACCGAGAAATATTTTTTGCCGTTTGAGTTGGCGTGCAAGAGCAGATCTTCCCATATTGTTGTTACTGCGCTCGATTGTTTGGAAAAACTGATTCAATACGGGCATCTGACTGCAAACGTTCCGGATTCTACAACGTCTGGCAAACTATTGATCGACAGAATAGTCGAAACCATCTGTTCCTGTTTTACCGGACCTCAAACCGATGAAGGTTAGCTATATCTGCTAGCTGTAGCGCAACTGTTCTAACTGTAAAACTTTGTTTTAGGGGTTCAATTGCAAATTATCAAGGCACTATTGACCGTTGGTACGAGCCAACACGTCGAGGTCCACAAAGGCACCGTCCTTCTGGCGGTGCGTACGTGTTACAATATCTTTTTAGCCAGCAAAAATTTGTCAAATCAAGCGACTGCAAAAGCCACCTTGACGCAAATGCTAAACGTGATATTTAACAAACGCGTCGACGACCTGATCGACGAAACCGAAAGTCACACCAACGATTCGAAATCGTCCGAAATTAAAGAATCGAGAAAGGATTCTTCTTTGAGTAATTCGGTCACATCGCTCAAGGACGATGCGGTCGTTTCGGCAGAGGAAGTCAAAAGTAACGAGGAAGTTTCCAGTTTGACGATTGTGAACGAAATTATCGACAGTTTAATTGACGGAGCCGTGAGTTTTGTAGATGGTAAACATAATCAGGATAATGCCGAGTCCGAAGGTAGTCTGAAATCGATGAAACGAATTCCTTCTCAAGAAAGCGTGGATACACACAGCGAACAAGATTCCTCGGTTGTTACGGCGAAATTTCCTCATCCTTGTCAAGAAGACGCTTTTTTAGTATTTCGCGCGCTGTGTAAGCTGTCCATGAAACCTCTGCCCGACGGCACTCCCGATCCTAAATCGCACGAACTACGTTCCAAAATATTGTCGCTCCACTTGCTGTTGTCGATATTACAAAAGCCGGGAGCGGTGTTTGAATCCAACGAAATTTTTATAACTGCAATCAAGCAATATTTGTGTGTGGCGTTATCGAAAAACGGAGTTAGTTCGATACCCGAAGTTTTCGAGTTGTCGCTCGCCATATTCGTCGCCCTCATTTCGAATTTTAAAATGCATCTGAAAATGCAAATCGAAGTCTTTTTTAAAGAGATTTTTTTAAACATCTTGGAGGCGTCCAGCTCCTCCTTCGAACACAAATGGATGGTGATTCAAGCGCTGACAATAATTTGTGCAGACGCGCAAATCGTCGTCGACATATACGTAAATTATGATTGCGACCTTTCCGCCGCAAATTTGTTCGAAAGACTGGTTAACGACTTGTCAAAGATTGCCCAAGGAAGGCACGCTTTGGAATTGGGCGCTTCTCCAAATCAAGAGAAAGCAATGCGGATTCGCGGTTTGAAGTGTTTGGTTTCGATTCTCAAGTGCATGGTGGAATGGAGTAAAGATTTGTACGTGAATCCGAACCTTTTGTCCACAGTTGGTGAGCAAGTTTCGCGAGAAATTGAAACGGTGTCGCTTAAATCGCGTAGCGGGTCAACCACAAGTTTGCATTCCAGTGCCAGTTCTGGTGGAAATAAGGAAGTGCTGGACTCCCCCGAACAATTGGAAGTTCTCAAACAACAAAAAGAGGTTACAATCGTTATCGGTTATATCAATTTAACAACCGATTGCTTTCTTTTTTAGGTTTGGGAAACCGGCATCGACATGTTCAACCGAAAACCTCGACGTGGTATTACGTTTCTGCAAGAGCAGGGTCTCCTGGGGAGCAGCTATTTAGAAGTGGCGAAATTTCTTCACTCTGATGAGCGGCTGGACAAAACTTTTATTGGAGATTTTTTGGGTGAAAACGAAGATTATTGTAAAGAAGTCATGTATGCGTACGTTGACCTCATGAATTTTGCCAATATGGACATCGTTGCAGCTCTTCGACACTTCTTGGATGGATTTAGACTGCCCGGGGAAGCTCAAAAAATCGATAGGTAAGTAATTAATTAAAATCCACACAACTGGGGTGAAAAATTTAATTTAACTATTTTCTTTTCAATTAGATTGATGGAGAAATTCGCCAGTCGCTATTGCGAATGCAATCCCAACAATGGCTTATTTGCTAGCGCCGACACTGCATACGTCTTAGGTTTTTCCATAATAATGTTGACGACTGACTTGCATTCGCCGCAAGTAAAAAATAAAATGACGAAAGAGCAGTACATCAAATTGAATCGCGGCAATACCGACAGCAAAGACGTGCCCGAGGAATATCTGTCGCAAATTTACGACGAAATAGCCGGGCACGAAATCAAAATGAAATCGGTGGTGAACAAACCCGGCAAGCATCAGATCAACAGCGAGAAGCGGCGTAAAATTTTGTGGAACATGGAAATGGAGGTGATATCGACGGCCGCCAAAAATTTGATGGAATCCGTTTCGCACGTACAGGCGCCTTTTACGACCGCCAAACACTTGGAGCACGTTCGGCCGATGTTCAAGATGGCTTGGACGCCGTATCTGGCAGCCTTTAGTGTCGGTCTTCAAGATTGCGACGATCCCGAAGTTGCGACTTTGTGTTTAGAAGGACTCCACTGTGCCATACGAATCGCGGGAATATTTCACATGACGCTCGAACGAGACGCCTACGTTCAGGCGCTTGCCCGGTTTACGTTATTAACGGCAAATTCGCCTATAATGGACATGAAGGCGAAAAATATTGACACCATCAAAACGTTAATCATCGTCGCTCACACCGACGGCAATTACCTGGGAAGTAGTTGGTTGGACATTCTCAAGTGTATCTCTCAACTGGAATTGGCCCAACTTATCGGTCAACAGATACGACCGCAATTTTTGTCAGGCCCAGGCTTCAAACCGCCCGATCCTAGTTTGCAAGAGCACATCGGCAAGACCAGCTCTCAAAGCATCGTCGTTGCAGTCGATCGCATCTTTACCGGATCTACGTGTTTAGACGGCGACGCGATCGTTTACTTTGTTAAAGCACTCTGTCAAGTGTCCCTAGAAGAATTGGCCTTTGCAAGTCATCCCCGCATGTTCTCCTTACAAAAAATTGTCGAAATATCCTACTACAACATGGGAAGAATTCGGTTGCAATGGTCGAGAATTTGGCAAGTTTTAGGAGAACATTTTAACGCCGTGGGTTGCAACCCCATCGAAGAGATATCGTTTTTCGCCGTCGACAGTCTACGACAGCTGTCAATGAAGTTCATAGAAAAAGGCGAATTCTCCAACTTTCGCTTTCAGAAGGACTTCTTGCGACCCTTTGAGCACATCATGAAAAAGAACGTCTCGCCGACTATTCGGGACATGGTCGTCCGGTGCATAGCTCAGATGGTAAATTCGCAAGCCAATAACATCAAGTCTGGTTGGAAAAATATTTTCTCCGTGTTTCATTTGGCGGCCGGAGACCAAGAGGAAGCGATCGTCGAATTGGCGTTTCAAACTACCGGCAAAATCATAACGGATTTGTACGACAAGCAGTTTTCCGCGATGATCGATTCGTTTCAGGATGCAGTCAAGTGTCTGTCGGAGTTTGCATGTAATTCACGCTTTCCCGATTTAAGCATGGAGGCCATAAGGCTGGTTCGAATTTGCGCTCTAAGCGTACACGCGTCGCCGCACCTGTTTGCAGAACACGCGGGCATGGAAAACGACGCGTCTGTGAGCGAGGGCGATCGCGTTTGGGTGCGCGGTTGGTTTCCGTTGCTTTTTTCGCTGTCCTGTATAGTGAATCGTTGCAAATTAGACGTGAGGACGCGAGCCCTCACCGTTTTATTCGAAATAGTAAAAACCTACGGAGATTCGTTTAGTTCGCATTGGTGGCGCGACCTGTTCAGAATTTTGTTTAGGATCTTTGATAACATGAAATTGCCAGAACAGCACACGGAGAAGGCGGAATGGATGACGACGACGTGTAATCACGCGCTATATGCAATCATTGATGTTTTCACGCAATATTTCGACGTGCTGGGACCTCTTCTTTTGTCGGAATTGTATTTGCAGCTTCGTTGGTGCGTTCAACAAGACAACGAACAATTGGCGCGTTCGGGAACGAACTGTTTGGAAAATTTGGTAAATTCAAACGGCCAGAAATTCGACGACGTTACGTGGGACAAAACGTGTCAGTGTATATTGGATATTTTTAATACGACCGTGCCTTCAAGTTTGTTGACGTGGAAGCCGGATTCTTTTCAAACAACGGCCGTAATCGAAAATGGCGATGCCGGCGTTCGGCACGGCATCTTGAAGAGAACGGCTATGACGGACGGAACTAATATGGATAATGCGATTTTGTTTAATAGTTTGATGATAAAAAGTGCGGTGCAATTAGAATTAATTCAAACAATCGACAATATTGTTTTTTATCCGGCGACGTCACGTAAAGAAGACGCGGAAACTTTAGCGTTAGCGACAGCCGACATGACGGGAAACGTCGCGTTGGCGGAGTTTCAGCGGGAGGAACAGGGGATGTACAGACTGCTCAGTTCCAATCAGCTGATCCAACTCACCGATTGCTTGTTGCAATCGCATCGATTTGCCAAAGCTTTTAATTTGGATCACGAACAGAGGAATCTCCTGTGGAAGGCGGGCTATCGAGGCACGATAAAACCGAACCTCTTGAAACAAGAAACGCAAAGTTTGGCGTGCCTATTGCGAATTTTATTTAAAATGTACGGCGACGATAGCCGCACCAGTCATTGGCCTTTAATACAGACCCGGTTAATTTCCGTGTGTCAAGAAGCTTTGGAATATTTTCTCCAGCTGCAAAGCGAAGCGCACAGAGACGCGTGGACTTCTCTGCTCCTTCTCGTACTCACTCGCATTCTAAAAATGTCCGACGACAGGGTAAGTGGCAGATATTTTTTGTATTATGCATCTGCAACACTAACGCTTTGTTTTATTTGTAGTTTGCTGCCCACGTGTCGTGCTACTATCCCCTCTTGTGCGAAATCGTGTGTTTTGACTTAAAGGCCGAATTGCGTTCGATACTCAGGAGGGTATTTTTGCGCATAGGGCCCGTTTTTCGTATAACGGTGACTTAGCTCTTACGGTGAGATGAGATTTTAGATTCAATTTAAAAGAAGAGAAATAGGATTTTATTGTTGTTACAACGCATTCTTGTACAAAGGTTATTTTATTTTATTTTTCTTGTGGTTTATTTTGTATAGAGAAAAAATTTTAAATGTGATATCGTTGGAGCGTGCTTTCGATAAGCGCATAATTTGTAGAAATGAAAATGAGTAAGTACAGTTTTATAGGAAACAAATTAGTGGATCGACACAAAAGTTTTATATTTAAAAAATTCTTTGCCTTATTTATTTTGTTCGTTTTTATTTTTTTATATACGAATGAAAGTTTTTAAATAGAAAATTATTCTTATTGCTACTTAGGGAAATTCCCGCATTTAAATGTTTGTAAATATTACCAGTCACTAAGAAGTTTATAAGGACATAGTTAAACTTTGTAACCATTATTTTGACAGTATATTTTTGTTGCTAATGTCGAGCTTAAATAAAAAATATTTAATACAAATTTTTATGCTGAATTTTCTTTGCCCTCTCTACCTATCAATGCATGTACTTTTTCATAAATTATTGTAAAAGGTAGAGAACAGCAGGTACTGGTTTTCATCTCAACACTGGAGGTCTACGATTGGATGTTCAAGATATCCTTACTTCTTCGCATTAAATCGATCACTGATGGAAGCCAAAATGACATGCCAGGAAATTTTATTAAATGAGGTGGTTTTCCTTTGCCTTCCCCATAGCCCACAGATCGATATTGGGCTTTATTGTTTACTGGTATTACTTTTATGTTATGAAGGTTTCCATTACATGAATTCCTTTAAAAGAAAAAAGTTGAGATTTTGAATCAAATTTTAATTTAAAAACAACAATAACATTATATTATTTATTATTCTAACGGATTCTTTTCTTTGTTCATCTCAAAGACGCTCTTTTTGGACACAATCACATCTTCTTGATGGAAATGATCGGCCGTTCGCTTTCGTATTGCCGTAATCGACTCTTCGGTAGCTGCCCATTCCAGAACCAATCTTCTATCATACAAATGAGTGCTTTGGCTGAGAGCTTGAAAGGCTTTCTGTAATAAGATATGCAGGTTAGTGTTACAAAATTAATTTAAGAAAAACCTCACCTTAGCATCTGTGGCCGTGACAAAATCGACAAAACCAAACCCTCTGTGCGAGCTCTCGCCCACTGACAATTTTTTTGGTAAACGAACGCTTTTCAGCTCACCAAACACTCGGAACAATTCTTCCACTTCTTTCCGGGACGCTTGAAACGGTAAATTCCGAACCAAAATCTTTGTGCCAGTTTGTTTGGTAGAATTGTTCTTTTTGCGCAGTTTTACCGTCTCGTTTCTGTAATAAAAAAGACTGTAACCTTATAAAAATGAAAAATCGCTCAACTTACGGTAAGGTTCGTTCCGAGCGTTTAAGTTCCAACATTTTTCCGTCCAAATGCGACGCTTGCAAGTTTTTCAACGCCTTCGTTACGGCCGTCTGACGATAAAACCTAACAAAACCGTATCCCATCGACAATTTACCGCTCGGATCGTCGGGATGTTTCTTTGTCATTACTCTTGCATAGCAAAGCTTTCCGCAGCCTTTGAAGTGATTATGTAGTTGGTCATCTGTGGTTCTAAAGTGTAAATTTTTAACGTATAAGGTGGTCTCGGGTTCTGGTTCCTCCTCCTCATCGTCTTCCGCCCCGTTTTCTTCTTCCACTTGCGTCTCATTCGCTACGGGTTTCTCAGCTTCCTCCTGTTTCTTTTTCTCACCCAAACAATTTATGGGCGCCCATTCCAAATACATACGTCCATTTTTGAATTTTCCATAAGCGAGGCAAAGGAAAGCCTTGCGTGCTTCTGAAGGTTCGATAAATTCTACCAAAGCTGTCAATTTATTTGGTGGAAAAATTAATCGATTGATGACGCCGAATTTTTCGAACATTTCTTTCACCTCGTTCATTTCGGTGTTGGCCGGTAGGTTTTTGACTAAAATAATGGTTTTCGATCGCTTAGGATTGGTTTCACTAAACGCGTCCAAATTGACTCCCTCGCCCTCTAGATACTTTTTAGTTTCCATTACTATTTGGGTTTCGGCGAGCGCCAAACGAACGGCAGCCGAATCGTCGTCGAGAAATTCTTCTTTCGTTTTTCCGTAGGCTTTTGAAACGACGTCAGTCACCGCATTTAAATCCACAAAGAGCGCATTCCAATTGTGTCCAATTTGAGCTTGCGCTTTCAATTTCTGCGCCTTTAACTTTTGGAAATTTTTCGAGTCAAGCTTGTCCTCTTCCTCTACGTCTTTCGCTTTGCCAGGTAAAAGGTGCAACATGCGACCGTGAAGGATAGTTCCGTCTAGTTCTGTGTAAGCTAGAGCCGCTTGTTCGGGAATCAGAAACGTGATAACGCCAAAACCTTTCATCTTCCTTGTGGTGAAGTCCACAGGTAGGTTCACCTCCGTCACGGTGCCGTATTTGGAAAACAGCGCTTGAATTTCGTCTTCTGTGGTGGTGTAAGACAAATTTCTTATAAAAATTTTACCCGATTCGCCGATATCTTCCTCGTTTTTGAGTGCTTCTTCCTGAGTCTTCCACTTGCTCTGTTTAGGATCGACGACCTCCTCCGTTTCCACTTTTTGTTGTTCGTACTGCGTTACCCAAATGCGTCGACCTTCGACAAAACTTTTATCCTTGAGTAGTGCCCGCTTGAAGTTCTTTTCGTTTTTGAAACCGACAAATGCAATGCCCTTTATGTGACGGGGTATTCGTATGGAATACGGCGACATATTGCGAAACAAATCTTTAATAGTTTTTTTTTTAAATTCGAATGGTAAATTTGTAACTTTTATGGTGAAAAGATCAACTTTTTCTTTCTGTTTTTTTTTGAATTTCTTCATTATTGCCGCCTCACCATCCGTAGATGTTTTTATGAGAGACTTGAGGTAATCTGCATCTGATACTTTTGCGTGTGCTAAATTTTTACCACCAACGAGATCGTCCACGTCCAAATCCGATGTTTCTGCATCCGATTCTTCTTCTTCGTTGTTTAATAAATTCTCCACGTCATCGGGAGCGTGAATTTTCATGTACTGTGCAAATTCTGGATCATTTTTCAACTAAAAAATTTTTAAACAAATAATTAATCGAGAATGTTCTAAATCGTGTCTGTTGTTTAATCGAATCATTTTAATACGAGGAAAGATAACAGATGAAATTTTAAATTGACTCACCTTCTCTAAAAGTTCCCGTCGTTTGGTTTTGTCAATTTTTTTTACTTTCTGTTTTACCACTGGTTTGTCTATTACAGGTACAGGATTGTTAATTTTATATGCTGTGCTATCTTTCGCGTACTTGCTCCACGATTTTGGTTTCTTCTCGTCTCCCAACAAAGCGCATCGTTCGACAGACACTTTATTGCTCTGAACATGGGCATTATTGAAAAAATTGACCGCCTCGGCGGCCTCATTCTCGTCGTGATAACCAATAAATCCAAACTGACGAAACCTACCATCTCGCGTGTACTTCAATTGAACGTCTGTTACTGTGCCCTTTTCGGCAAAAATTTGTCTGAGTTTATCTTCGGTGATCTAAAAACGATAAGTAATAGAAATATTTTAAAAAATTGACCCCGGTAAACTTACGGTTTTGGGTAAATTCCGCACTATAATTCGAGACATTTTATTGTTTTGCTGCTGCAACACATGTAAAATGTTAAAAATTTAAAGTGAGGTTATATTTCTGACATGTTGATTCGTATTATTTTTTTAATAAAAGTGGTAATAAAAAATGGGCAGGGCCGTATATAAGCGTGTGGTTTTGGGGATTCAACCCCCCCCCCATGGGTTGAGTAATACTATGGAAGTAATACTAAATAACAAAGATTAAATTAAAATACGGGCATAATGGCAACCTCATTTTTAATTCCATAACCCCCCCCCCCGTCCTGGCCTATGTCTAACTACGGCCCTGCGTATGGGGAAAGAAGTAACCAGTAGATGGCTCTGCAGAGGAAGAATTCAAAATTATAAATTTAATTATTACGCATTCAGGAAAGCAAGAAATAATAATATAGCATCTGTTAAATATTTTTGTCTTTTATATAAAAATATTTATATTTACAAATTTATAAATAAAAATTTAGGGATAAATGAGTCGAGGTTCAATCATTTCGCACCACTTCATTTCAATCTTATTTACATCTTCCGGTTCGTCTAGAGAATCTGTCCAGCAAAATTTTCCGTTTGGAACAACACACTGCTCTCCTCCTTCTAAATCAGAAAAATAATAATTTTAACGCTTCTGCGCAGACAAATTTTACTTACCCAAGATATCTAAAGCCAACTCTTGGTTCATCACATCAAAACTATTCACTTGGGCAATGATAAAGTCAGATATTTCTGGAGTGTAGTTTTTTGACAAAACATATTTCTGAAAGAAAATTTGCAAAACAAGTTAGATTGTTTGAAAAAAATAACAGTTGGTCGTATTACCTTAAATGCAATTATATCGTTGACCTTGGGTTTGGTTTCCATGATAGGATAACTCAATATCTCTTTACGGCACTCTGCTGTGTTAACAACCAACGAAATGGTCTCGACGGCCACAGCTCCTTCTTTTTCTATCGTTTCCACTACCTCCCCACCAAGTGGAGATACTCGTTCCACTTTTGTACACGATGGGGCTACTTGTTTCATTTTTCCACAAGTTGTTCCTACCATTTCTTCGGAGACGGGCTTGGCAGCTACCGACAGCACCGTTGGATTCAAATCATCGTCAAACTTGATATGCACATTTTTTACATTGGAAGTTGTCCTAAAAACGGGAACCGGAGTAGGTATTACTTCGATTTTAGAAGTTTTTGATTTTGACCTGCGCTTGCGTACGCGTTTGCGTTTGCTCTTTGTCGAGACAGAGGAATTTGTGTCATTTAAACTTTCGTTTTCAGTTTTTGATTCAGCCTCACTTTCATCTTGCAATTTTGTGATAATTTCAGGATCCGTAGTCAATTTTTTGTTTGAATGAACCTTGATTATTTTGTCTTGAGTTCTTACCTCCACTTCTTTTACAATTATCGGCGGTTCCATCTCACTTGTATCCATTTGTTCAAGATCTTCTAGCAATGTATCCGTGGGTGGTTCCGCTAGAGGTAGAGAAGATGGGGGAGAGACTGGCTCGGGATGCCAACCTTTATCGTCAGAAACCACAACCGATTTGATAACTTTTGCGACAGTTGAAATAGGCATCGGTTCAACTTTCTTTCTATGCGATAAGACACTGCTTTTAAAAGAAAACTCGCGCTTTTCCTCGTCCACTGCCCCATTAATATGTTCGTGTTTCTTTTGTTTCCTCAAAGTTCCAGTAACACTTCTTGCTAGCTCAGGCAACTCGCATAAATCATTTTGTCTGTTTTCAGAGTCTTCGACTACCCTAACTTGATCTCGACTCTCGCTAATCTGCTGCTTCTTTTTTCTCTGTTTGTTCAAAGTTACAGGCTCGATAAGATTTATGTCTACCTCTTCCAAACTGTCATTCTGTTTCTCAATGTTAAACGTCAAATCCAAGTCGCAAAACGAATCATCTTCCTTAATTTTGCGCTTCTTTACTTTTTTCACTTTTCGAACACTACCTTCGATAACTCTAAAAAAAGCAAAAACAGATTATTTTACAAACAAAAAACTTCCAACTACTCACGTTATAACTTCATCTTCCTTCAAAATTTTTACCGTCTCTCCAGCTGGAAGAAAGTGGTTGTCGCACAAGAGGGCGAGTTCGTCGGAAATATTAAACAACTTCGAAATGTGCTTTTGTAAATCACCGATGGTTTCGATATCTGACGACACGAAAATGAAGGCAGACACTCGAACATCGTTGAAAAACTTGGACAAGTTCAATTTCATGCGAAATCCATTCATGACCGGTTGTCGTTTTAAAAATTTAAGGTTATAAATTGGTCGATCGTTTCGTTCCTAGGTGGCGACAGTAATCACGTTAATGTGCTTTACATACTATAATCTAATGCAGTTCCGGTTGGTATACACTTTTAATTTAATATTATTTCGGGATGGGCTAGACATATTTTAGGCAACAAGTGATAAAGTGATATTTTTATTAACACCAATAAACTTTTACCATATTAAAAACATAACAAAAATATTTCATTTTTTTGAACTCGTAATAATCTAGTTGTACTCCCTTTACGGAGAGAGCGACCGCACCAAACCAAAAAAGGCAGTCGCAGTTTGTTTGGGTCGCTCACGTCCGAAACGTCAAAGCTACGAGCACACGCAACCGTTCGGGAATTGAATTACGCGTTTCAATTTGTTGCGTGCAACCGCAGTATCGACGGCTTGCGATGTCTTAAGACCCCATTGGTCGATTGGAAGGCGGTTAATACAGGACATTCTGAAAATAAACCATCGATGATAAAAATAACTGAAGCTAGATTAATTAACTGACCTTCCTCCTGAGATGTTGTGCAAGAATTTCCAATAACTATTTCTCAGCATTAGCGGTTCCATCATGGCAGCGTGGAACAAAATGGAAGTGCTGAAGCAATACAGAAATTCCGTAAACCTCGGAACGTTTGGAACCGCTCCCTTTTGTATTCCCACTGAATAGGTGAGCTAAAAGGGAACTCAAAAATCTTGAGCCGAAAATTAACTGCAATATTCCCATACCTGCATCATTTTCCAAAACAAGTATAAAGCGATGGTCGTATCGGGATAATACGTAAACGCCGTTCCAGCCGCAAAACCTGCTGGAAGAGCATAATAAGAACTGTCTTGACCCGTGATCCTCCGCAACAGGCAATTTACAAACTGAAAATAGATTTATTTTCTGTAAACTATTTTTGAAGCCATGGGAACTTACTTTAAAAATAGCAGAAGATCCGCCCAAAGCAATTCCGAGGTTGAGGATGTTTCTTTTGAACAGAATATCGCGGAGGACTTTGGGCGATTTGAAAATTCTTTGTAAATTCAAAATCAACCTCAACGCAACCTGGATGCTTAGACCTACGCCGAAGGTTTTTTGGAAACCCTGCAAAGCAAAGAGAATTTGTTTTATTCCATATTCGGAGCGAAAGCTTCGCGATAGCCTATACCTGAAATACGTAATGAGTGCAGCTGTGAGGATGTATGCAGGCATCGCTTTTTCCAAAGTTTTTAATCCACCCTGTGAGATCTCGATAAGCTCTCAGAGCTTGTTGTATCGAGAGGAAAGTGGATGGTTTTCGTGGAGCCGATTCTTCGTTGGCGTTGTTGTTTGATTCTTCGCTCTGTTTATTTTTTCCGTCTTCGGGAAATTGTTTTTCCTCGTGCGGTCCCACCAAAAACCTAAAATGCAGAGTTTAGTTTTCCAGATTCAAACATGGAAGAAGGTTCTAACTTGAGAATACTAAAAGTTAAATCGGTTCTTTCGTTTGCGGAACCTTTGTGTAGTCCATGCTTATAATGGAAAAGTAATATCGACAGGGAAAGGCTAAACACGAGGACTTGGCCGTACGGAACGGAGGAAACCATATTTCTCGATGCGGCCATGTTCCATACGGTTTCGGTAGCCACGTTGCTAACGTACAAGCATAACGGCAATCGTCTCGACTCGCGTTCTACCAAAATCGCTACAATGCTGGCAAGAAACGTCGGCACCATGATAACGCTTAAGAAATAATATCGTCCCAAGAGGTTCCGTAACAAGCAGGAAAATAACATAATTGTACCGCTGGTGACGCTGAGAAAGGCGGTCGACTGAAGGATGCCCAACAAAGTGTTCCTCAAGTCTTTTTTTTTGGGAATTCTGCGCTTTGACAATAAAGCTAACTGAAAACAAAAATATTGTATTGGAATCGAGGATCGCAGATGGAAAACGTCAATCTTACATCGCTCGAACTTTTATTTTTATATACAAAGCAAGTCAAAAATTACGGCTGGTTGAAGTACTTAAACGGAATTTCGTTAAACTGAGGGTAGGAAATCAGAAAATTTCGGTAAAGCAAGAAAGAATATAAGTAGTATAAATAAATCAGGTAGCTTTTTATATTCATTTTTCATGATTATTTCATGATTATTAGATTTAGCTCTTATTTCTTGCTGGAGTGCTCAGCCGCCCACCATCTCTTTGCCGAGATGAGCCAGAGATAGAGATATAAGATTGACGTTCAACAAAAGTGGCTTACCAAATAGACGGTGGAATAAATCCTTAAGGAACCGAGCACCGTGGAACAAAAACTCCCGCTGCAAGCTCCAAAACAACTGTCCGTCCAGGGATGCACCATTTCCACGCAGCCCGTCCGAATGGGCGCCAGTTTACTTAAAACCTGCGTCATTATTTCCAAAATTGGCCCAAATTAAGAAAAGACTAGCCCTCCGAATATAAACACGACCGTTATCATCCAAGTCGACAAACAAATCGATTGGAAACGTAATCTCCCCTCGTAATCTCAGATATAATAATTTATCTAGCAATTTGAACAAAATACGTATGTTTTCTAGCGACAAACAGGTACGATCGCACGATTGTATTGCTTTCAACTGAAATAAATTTATACGATCTCGTCCGTGAACTTTGTAACATAATTTACATTTTAAATTTACATTTTTCCCTACCAAATCACAATAAAAATAATATGTGATTACAATTGATTAAACTCATTTATCGGCTGTTTTACTCAAAACAAACAAAAAACCAAACAAAGTTCTTGTTTTGTTAATTAAATTCCAGTTTTTTAGATTTAATATTACTCGGCGTAGTTGATTCGTCACGTTTGCTCTGAGTAGGTAAACAAGGAAGTAATTAGAAAGTTCGGTATTTTGTACTTTTACTTTTCGTGCATAACATTAATTACGAATTCGTAATTATAAATATTAATATTATATAACTATAAAATCAGCATATTATTTAAAAGACTCTAATATTTTTGAATTTCCCTATTATGCACAATAACAGGCCACTTGATCCGGTTCTGTGCACCCATTAAAATTGTAATTTATTAGGTTTTTGTGTGTTTTTAAATATTGAAAATAAATATAACTCTCAATATTTCTTATCAATTAACGTTTTTTGTTGCTTAATGTCCAAATTATCTTTAAACAGTTGGATAACATCAGTGGCGTTCTTGAATTAATTTAAATTCAAACTACTCATAATTTTATCTATTAGGTTCATTGTATTTTATGAGTTTTTTTTATGTTAATAAAATAAATTAATTAATAATAATAAAATATTGTATTTTCGAAAGGCTTGAAAAATATATTTTCTAGCGTTTTGAATTGGTTTCTGTCGGGCGCTCCTGCAGGACCCTCAAACCGTCTGGGCCCCCTGTGCACTGCACCGAACTGCCCTATCATAGCTACGCCACTGCGTTGTCTTAATCGACTTAATTAACGACGAATACAAGATTGACCTCTTTATCGTCGAGATTTTCTAAATTTGCTTGATTGAATGAAATTTATCTATTAAATTTTATAGTATCATCAAAGTTTTTATCGGATCCGTACTAAATTGCCCGTGTCTGTACGGGGGCATTTCTGAAAAATAACGAAAATAGGTAGCGGCATAATGGAATTCAAAATTTATTTTGAAAATTCGAAACTCAAAATTCTGCACGGTATGCAACACACATTGCACCGCGAGCGCTTACCGAGTTGAACGAGCGATGGCGCGCAGTGCCAAATTATGTCGTGAAAGTTGAAAGTGCGTGAGAAAATGTGCGAACCAGAACCGGAAGAAGATTGGGAAATTTTTTTGGCGCACATAATTAACGACATCAAGCAACACGTAAAATTGGTGGAGGTTTGCAAAAGTTTCCCGAGTGATAATCGTCGACAATATTTTAATTTGACAACTTTGGAAGGTAACGATTTTACCATCGAAGTTTCGGTTGTTGGTTACAAAATAATCGGTCAAACGCACGAAAGTAACAGTTCGGACGATAAAGGCGATGTTTTTGAAACGCATTACGGTTTATTGAACACAATCAGCGAAGAATTTCGTAATTCTTTCGGAAATTCCTTGATCGACAAGTTGAAGGGATTACAGTGACGGGTGAGGTTATGTGAGAAAAGTTGGCAACAGTGAATGACCTTGTAATGACCCAAAATAACATACGCAACTTCAAAACATTGACTGATGACACATTTCAGTTAGTGCTTGGTGGTGCGAAGTTGATTGCGATTTTAAAATTACTTTTTAATAATTAATTTATTCGAGTGTGTCCGGGCGCTTTAACTAAATGTTTGCGAGCGAGTGCGAGTCCACTTATCAAATCTTGAACGTTTTTCGAATTTTCTTGGAATTTTCCATTGTGTCGAATTTTGAAGATGATCGGTTTATATAGAATTTAGGTGAGTTGCGAGTTAAAAATATTTGCATGATTAATTTTAAGGAAACTTATGCAGTCGTTGGTCTAAAAATTACTCTTACAACGGACGGATCGTGATTTGTCCAAGATTTTCAGGATTAACAATTTGGGGACATCGGCGTAAAATTCATTCTCGATTACTGAAATCTTAAACGAGACATTGTAGATGCAAATATTGAAGGAGAAAATATAGCTTTTCTTGTAAATTTTAAAAGAAACGCCAGCAAACTAGGTTATGATGTTCTCTCCTCACATATATTTCATTGTCGGAAACATTTTTTGACTCGATTCAATTTTGTTCGAACACATATACAGTGAGCGAATGAAGAAATGATTCAGACGGTCAATGTAAAATTGAATCTTTTGAAGACTTGTCATTTAAAAATCACCCTTACCCGCCCTCATTTGATTAGTCTTTGACTAAAAATTAGCATCGTGGTTGTTCAAGTGTAACAGAAGAACTGAAGTAGGAGATTTTAGATCTTTCGATATGACTTGATTACTATCGGTAGATTCGAATGTATCCTACTTCGGCCGATCAAAAAGGTTGAAGACCTTCGGGTTACATTTTTTTACCCTTCACCAAAATCAGTTCTGGATACCAACTTGGAAGAGGCGATTATTGTATTTTGTCCATCGCTGTACGCCTATATTGTTTTCTTTGTTTACATTTTAAAATTATTGTTTATCTAATTTAGCACAAATTCTGATAATTTTAACGATAAACTGGCTTATCTTTCCCTTAACAAGGCGTCGATACGACGAGACCAAATTAAAGTTATCGGAATTGACAAAATTTGCTCTATTAATTTTTTTTTACAACAAAGGCAGGACCGGTTCTTGCTGAACTGAGCCTTTCGTTTTCCGCCAGAAGAAAAAGAGTGGGAGATTATAGCTTCATATAATATATTGCTATGACCTACCCTTTAATTTATTATAACAATAATTTGTATATCGGAAACCAATATATTATCATCTGATATGGTTAAGCTACGGAAGAGATGTGGTGTATACGTGGCAGGCGATATAAGGAACTGTTTGTGATTATCTCACAAATTTTCCTTTTTCACTAAATCACGGGATAAAAATGAGCTTCGGAATTGCGGTTTCAATAAATCGGAGCCGGTCCTGCTCTTAAAATTCCTACAAAATAAGTGAAATTCCTTCGAAATTAGGTCACTACATAAACATAAACAAATAATTTGCCCAAATTGTTTGTTTGGTACACTTTAAATTGTAATGTGGTTAATCACGTCGTCGGTCGGTCATTGAAAAAAATTGCCAACGCATAAGTCATTCACGTCGTCGCGATTCTATGTACAGGATGGGGCAACTTTAGGTACGAAATTGTTCTTTGTTTTTTCACGAATCGCTTAACCTACTTGATCAATTTGTGTGCAAATTGTCATTCACGCCCGTTTATTTTGGTGCAACTTTCTTGGATTTTTTTCTCTGGAGAAATGGGTTAATACATTTTTAAGTGCGAATTGGACTCCGGCGTGTGCTTTATTTGTTCGAACGGTTTCGATAGAACAGAGGTCATTTGTTTTTCTTGAAACGATCGATTTTCAATTGTTTCCACGTTATATTTTTTGAGCGGTGTCGGCGCCCGATCTCTCGGAGCTGTAATTAGCAGGCAGGCGATGCAAAGGATCAAAGGTAGCCGAGAGGAAATTTTTCGAGAATTAAAGAGCGAAGTTCTATCGTTGTAAAATCGCTAATTTTCTACTCGCATTAATCTCTAAACGAGTTTGTCGACAGTACATCATCACTTACCGTACCAAGTACCTACATCGTTGTTGCACATGGTTTTTAGCCATAGCAATTTGTTGATATTTGATATTGGTCGTTATCGTTAATGTTTGATTGGAAATGTCCGGATTAAATTGGAAGAGGCGATAAATTCGGTGAGCAATGCGCTCTCGTAATCTAATCGAACGTCACGACTAACATTATAAATTTTTAAAACTTTTTCATATTATTATTTTGCTTATTGTTTTAGGTTGATTGACATGGATAGTTTGCATGTGAGCACATCGGTACAGCAGACAAGCAGTAAAACTTCTAGTAGAAGTGCATCTCCTTGTCGGCCACGCTCCGACCATCCTTCGCATCCTCATCACACAAAAACGTTGAGCCACGGATCGGCGGACAGTGCGAAGGTAAAATTTACTTTTTTTTTCCTCATTTTGCCAAGTCTTACGATAAATTTCGTTAGGAGTGGTCAGGGGAGAACACCGGGGGGTGTGCCCGCCGGTACCTTAATTAAAATAGTTTCAAGGGTGCAGTGTTTTGTTTGGAGGTCCAATGTCGACGATAGGATCATTAATTTTTTTATGGGTACCATCCAATCAAAATAATATGATGATATAATAATGGTAACCTTGATGCGTTATCGTAACCGCTTTTCCCTCCGTTTTAATGTTTGACGAATATAATATAATGTAATAATTGTGGAAAAGTGGTGATTTTTCCTAGCGATATAATTTACCCACTCGAATTATCTAAATGGGATTTAGTGTTGTGGTTTCACGCGAGTATCCTAATGGGGGTTGGTTAATTGCTAAAATCGTTTCAAGTACGTTCGTCCACGTCATGCTATTTATTTTGTACACCACAGGGGTTCAGTTGCTAGGCGAGAAAGTTGTCAGATTTTGTTGTTGGGAGAAGTAAGAATTTTTAATATAATTACAGAAGGAACGCGATTCCTTTTTTATTACGGGGTTCCCAGACGGACAGTCGCGCTCGATAACGCAGATTTCTAAAAGAAAAATACACATCTGAGGACGACGAATCTCTTAGGATCCTGCAGTTGTGATGGCCCGAGGAGTGACAGGACGATAGTCGCCTGGATCCGCTATCCGGCTACCTGAAATAAGGTTGACATTTAGGTGAATTCCGGTAGCTGAAAATTTCATTCAAAATCATTTCCAAAAATGTCGGTGTGTTTGTATGCGGACGTATCGAAATTTGGCGCCGATTAGATTTTGTTTAAAATCGGTCACGGAGAGTTCACAAAATAAACGTTGTTTTTTGACCGTTCAAAGAGCATCGGAGTTTCAATATAAAATCTGATTGTTTAAATTGTACGTGGGTGAAAAGTTTATTTCCAAACTTCTTCGTCTGCATTATTCAGAACGTTCTTTTTCCGAGTTGAAGAATCTGGTGTAATTCTTACCTCAATTCGATATTCAAAAGCCATTCATGTAAATTGTTATCAAGCAAGAAACTAGGATGTTTCGATAATCGATACTGGGTCAATTCGATTAGAATTTATTTTTAAAGACAGTTGTTTATTTTCTCATATTAATTACTTAAAAGATTATTACCTTGAAGTAGTAACTAGTACGTCTATGTATACGTCGATAGATTTACTTGTTCGTT
The DNA here is from genome assembly GCA_963170105.1 of Cantharis lateralis. Lineage (NCBI taxonomy): Eukaryota > Metazoa > Arthropoda > Insecta > Coleoptera > Cantharidae > Cantharis > Cantharis lateralis. The sequence goes on from OY720628.1 coordinate 324,708, forward strand.
CGTTATAAATAGTGGAATTCTAAAGATACTAGCAGATTTTACCTCGACGCCGCGACGTGCGCCTTTTTTTTCTTCCAATTCGCACCCCAACAATGTCTCGACTTTTTCCTTGCCTAATAATTTTCGATAAGCACTGAAGATGCTGTATCTGAACGTTAACAATAATACTATATCCAAGGCAAAAATGTGGTGTAATTTTTTGCTTACATAATTTTTGTGGCCTTTAAACTCTCACGATTGTTTGAATTGTGCTTCCTTTCGCATAATTTTGACTTTCTTCCGGGGCAGGGGGGGGGGACAAGCGGTTCTGTTGTGTTTGTGGTACGCGTGCACCCGCGCGGTGCACATACGAGGTGTAGCTTTAAATCGCAATCGACACTCTCGATTTATCATCGCCCGGTTGCGATGATTAATAATTTTTTTTAAACGATTCTGATTTCTGATAATTAAAAATGCTGTGCTATCATTCGTTTGATGAATGTACGTTCTAATTATGTGTTGAACTTTGTTACTGCTGTTGTGTGTGTGTTGCTTCCATTGCCAAGAATTCGAAGGCTACATTATAATTATTTTAATATTCGGTTTGATACGATCAAAAATTTGGTGATATAATTTTTATTCCGCCTTTAATATAAAAATCTAGTAATAATTGATCTTTTCTTGCTTGCAGTCTCAAGATGGAGTAACCCATCGTACGACCGCTCGACACCGCTCTCCGACCACCAGCTCTCACAAAACCGACATGGAGGACACGCCGCATTTGGTCCAAGAGGATTTTGTCGCCACAGAAGCGGACGATTCGGATCTCGCTTTTGGAAATTCCTTCTTGTCCAACGGTAGCTCCGAGCATGTTCTTCAATACGACGAGGTCGACTCCAGCGCCGCGAACACGCGAGCCAGCACCGCAATAGAGCACTTGAACAATAAAATAAAACGCACCAGGGACTGCATACGTCTCGAACAAATGTTACGCGATGGTAACCCCTTTTTTTCATACAAATTTTCTTGTATAAATCAATTTTTTCAATTCAGATAACGTGAACGAATACCTACAACTGGCCGCAAATGCGGATAAGCAACAATTGCAGAGGATCAAGGCGGTTTTCGAAAAGAAAAATCAAAAAAGTGCACACACGATAGCTCAATTTCAAAAAAAGTTAGATAATTATCAAAAACGTCTGAGAGAATTCGAATTGCACGGAGTCGCACAAACTCACAGGCCTCCACGAGAAGTGCTGCGAGACATGGGACAGGGACTGAAGTAAGACTCGGCTTCTTTCTTTCTTTTCGACAAGTCGTCTAACCCGTCCGTTTTTATTTTGCAGAAACGTAGGCGGCAACATCCGCGACGGCATCACAGGATTTAGCGGTTCGGTGATGTCAAAGCCAAGAGAATTTGCTCATCTCATTAAAAATAAATTCGGAAGTGCTGACAATATTAATCAACTTTCTAGTAAGTATAGAACACTTTCGGGCGTTGCAATAATATACAAAATTTTATAAAACGAAATTTCTGTATTTAATGCCACAACCTTTGGATTTATGCAATAATCGATTGTATTTGTGAATTACTTAGTGGAAGGTAAAACTTAGTGGTTTGAAACTGTAAAATAACTTTTCTTTAATTTCCTTTAGTTTTTTGAAGTAAATGTAAAACGAATTAACAGTATGGTTGTGGATTTTTGGCTTAAATTTATGTTATTTCACTCCCTTGCCCCGTTAGCGTAGTTTGTAGATTTCTCATTGTCTAAATTTAAAATTGATTACTGCGAGGCGGTGCATTTTGCCCAAGAGCAACGAATCCACCACCTCGTAAAAATCTAAATTATAGTTGGGTCACAATGTAAATAACCCCGGAATTTAAAATTGGTTTTGGTTTTTTCTCATTTTTGCTTTAATACGCACTACTAGTGTATGTGGCATGGCTGTGCACCTTGCACTGTAACCTCGTGATATAATTCGTAGCATGGTACATAGGGCCGGGCGCGACGGGATCGGATGGAGGAGCTCCTAGCGGAACCGGCGGTAGCGACAAGACTGAAAAATCTCATCACGGCTCGGCGACCTTGCCTGCCAACTTACACTCGGGAACTTCCCAGCCCGCCATGAACCAAACCGTAGCCGGCAAGTTTCCAAGCGAGGAGGGCAGCGAGTGCAGCAGCGTGACGAGCGAGAGCATCGAGAGGTATCATTCACGACCGCAAGAGGGTGGAAATCAGAGCGTAAGCTTTAATTTGAAAACAATACTTGCTCAACTGCAAACTCGACAAGAGGAGATTGATCGACTCAGAGAAAAAGTGGAAGCCACCAAGCCGTTGGAGCAGGAGGTGCAATTTATGCACGCTGCACTGCAGGTAAGCACTCAAAGTTTTCGTTAACAACTTGCAAGTTGACGGGAAGATATTGTAGGACGAAAAATTTAGGACCGAGCGTTTGGAAGAACAAATTAACGACTTAACCGAGCTACATCAAAACGAGGTGGAAAATCTTAGACAAGCCATGGCGGATATGGAGGAGAAAGTGCAATACCAAAGCGACGAACGTATCAGAGATATATACGAAATTCTGGAACATTGTCAGACCAAGGTAAGCACTCGGCGGACATAGCATTAGGTCGATAACAAATTTGTGGTTTCAGATACAAAAAATGGAACACCAAGCTGCTCAACAACAACAATACGTAACGCTAGAAGGTTTAGACAATTCCAATGCCAGGGCTCTGGTCGTGAAACTCATCAACGTGTTGCTGACCGTTTTGCAAGTGGTCCTATTGTTGGTCGCCACTGGGGCCGGTATTATAATGCCTTTTTTACGCACCAGGTGAGTCGTAATTTGTCGTAAAATGCCAAGTTTGTAGTCGAACAGTTGGTTTTTAAAAATTCATGCCTTTTTGTGTTTTTTAAATCTTAGGGAAATGAGTAAAACGGTCATCGTGACCAAAATAATGGATTATCCATCCGAAAGTAGGCATTTACCGACCTCGAGGTCCACAATTTTGACGAGGACAGTTTCGAAAACATGACGACCGGTAAACTCTCTTTTTTATTTTCTCTCTAACAATGTTTGTCACGTTTGTTTTCGCGTAATGATCAGACAACCGACTTTTCGACTATAGGTGCTTGTGTCGGGGTGCGTATGTGTGTATGTGTAATGTAGTCATCTAACAAACGCATTATTTTTATTGCTTGCATCTTCATTTCGTGTGTGAACGTTTTAGGGGATTCAATAAACTTCAACCACTTCCATCTGCATACCTTACCGTATTTAGCTTACGATCACTTGCAGACGCATTCTCCAATATGAATTATTATTAAACTTTATTATTATTAAACAAAAAATGAAAAAAATTGGAGAGTGCCTCTGAAATTTATCTGCAAATTATAATGCATTGCATGTTTATTTCTGAAACAGGGTGAGAATTCTAACGACCGTCACCATCGGCTTGGGAGCTCTATTTGTGCTGAGGCAGTGGCCGGAGGTGCAAGATATCGGCAGCCACGTAATGAAACGTCTCAAGGACATGCTAGATCCTGTCAAATAGCATTTACAGTATCGGTCTTAGTAAATTTTTAAACAAAATATTCTAGGTAGTTTTTGAAGAATTATTTCCTGCATCAGTGAAACTTTTCGAATGAAAAACATGGTAGCTAATTAATTAAATGATAATAATAACAATGAGTACGGGATACTTTTTAACGTATTTATGTGCTTGACTGATTTTTCAATCCAAAGTGTGATTTTGATTTTATCTCTTTTAATTTTACTTTCTTCATTATTATGCGCTCACCCTCGCGGCTCCTACGTTTTATAATATTAAAATATACAAACCTGTGTGTACATAATTCAACTGTTAAATTTTCTTGTTGATGATTATCTATGGTTATCGATCTATGTGCGCGTTTTTCGAATTTTCTAAAATTAATTTATTACTGTTTGTTTGCGACACCTCAGCAATTCTTCTTTTTCGACCTCGCCCTCCTCTCAAAATCCCCTCGAGCTTTCTTTTTACTTTAAAATAGAGAGCTACTGTACACTTTTTCGTCCATTAGGCTATTTAGGCATTTTTATAAGATTATTGTCCACTAGTGAAGAAAAAATTTTTTTATTTATTTTCCTGTTCTCTATACAGGGTTGGACTAAATTTTCGCACGTCCAAATTTTGTGTACAAGCACGTGCGCGTGATAGTCGAATGTTTGTATTTCTTACACATTTATTATTGTAGCGTAAGATTTTTTTAAAGAAATTTTATTTATAAGGTGTCTTAGCTTTATTTATATTTTTGTAGTTTAAATGGTATCGTTTTATTTATATCCTTTGTGAAACAGTGCAAAAGAAAAACTCGTAAAATGATTAAATATAGTTGCAAACTTTTAAAACACTTTTTGTTTTTAGTTTTCTTCGTTTATTGTTCCGTTCTCCATTTCCGTTATATTTTTTCCTTCATTTCCATGCTTTACATATTTACAGGAATGTCGAAAACAATTTTTTTAATTTTCAATGTAAATGGTTCGGTGCTGTTTTAAAGAACGCAGTCTAAAATTATCGCCCTTCCAGTTATGGATTAAATTAAGTAAAGAAATATTGCAATTTGAAAATCAGAAAGCAATCGGGTAGTAGAGTGAGAGATAGCAGACTATTTTTACTCTTTTTAACCCTTGTACTGTTGGGTAAGTAACCAAAGATGTTTTGGCTATTTAAAAATTCCCCAAAAATTAATAGGTATTTTAAAAGTCAGGACTGCATAAATGAGACTTATACCAACGTGATCTACTTTGGGACCTACTAAATCATAGATCTTCGTTAATAATTTTAAGAATCATTGGAAATGAATTACGAGATAATCGTAAAATATCATTTATTATTAATACAGAAAAGATTGCGTTGCAAAGGATCTCGGTGCGAAACGTCTTACTTCGGTCTGTGGAAAATCACAAAGTAAACTGTATCATCTGAGTACAAGGCAAATTGTGGGGATGGTATTCTTAGGTTGGGTAGTGGCTCGGGGACGTCGCATGCATAAAAAATGTAAAATCTAGGGGACCGCCGCTTCAAGCAGGAGCCCTACAGTTTTGAACTGACAGAAATATCGCTATCAGCTGCACTTTTGCTGGGACCTTAACTTTATTGACAGCGGCATTTGGAATTCGGAAAAGATAGTTTAAATCAGACTTCTAATAGATTTAGAAGTTCATACGCACTTGTTTGGACCAGAATCACCTTCCCACATGGAAAACCCACTTGTGACGTCTCATATTGACTGCTGATGTAAATTTTGAAAGATTAAAGACCTCTTTGAAATTTTAACGCAATGGAAATTCACTTAAGTATGTACTAACCGATAAGGACCATCATAAACATAATTATGTTATTGTTTATTGACTCAAATCGTCCAACCTCTCTCTCTCTCTCTCTCTTTTGATCAATGCTATTAAATAATCATAATCTATATAATATTGTTTTTTTATGTAATGATTAAGATAACACCTTATCAATTATACTTTAGACCTCAAGAAGGTCCAAAATAACAAATTCATTTTGATCTTATGTCGTCGTTGGTGGTGCATTACTGTTTTGCCAAATATTTAAGAAATCAAGATGAGTTTAAATAAATTAAGAATTGGATTTATAGGCGGCGGTAAAATAGCGCAAGCTTTGGCCAAGGGTTTTATAAACTCAGGTGAGGAATTGTTTCAATTTTTATTAAATTATTTTTGTTGTGACTCTTTTTTTCAAGGTTTTTCCAAAGGCGAAAACATGATTGCGAGCTGTCATCCTTCAGATATTGCATCCGCACAAGCGTTTCGGGTAAGTCCTACATCTTTTAATGTCAAGCCCGAAGCTAAATTTTAATTTTACAGGAGCTGGGCGCTAAATCACTTTTCGAGAACGTCCCCGTCGTGGATCAATCGGATGTGCTGATCGTTGCGGTGAAACCTACCGTCGTGTCGGTGGCGCTGGCCGATATAAAAAATTCCACTGGCATCAAGACCGATAAGCTCTTTTTGTCACTCGCAATGGGAGTTCCTTTGAAAAAGTTGCGACAATTTCTTCCAACCAATTCGAGAATCATGCGAATAATGCCAAATCTGCCGGCACTGGTGAACAGCGGCGCGTCCGTTGTAGTTCGAGGTTCGGAAGCCACCGATCAAGATCTGGCAATCGCGAAGACTTTACTCCGATCGGTCGGAACTTGCGAAGAAGTGACGGAAGATATGTTGGACGTTGTCACGGCTTTAAGCGGTTCCGGACCTGCTTATGTACGTTAGATCAAATCGAAGTAAAATTAAAACTTGATGGGATGATTTTTAGGTTTACGTTTTACTCGAATCTCTGGCCGATGGGGCCGTCAAAATGGGTCTGCCACGCGATTTAGCGTACAAATTAGCCTCGCAAACAGTTTTGGGAGCTGGTAAAATGATGAAAGATACGAAAATGCATCCTGCCATGCTGAAGGACGACGTTACATCGCCTGGAGGGTCGACAGCTGCCGGGCTTAGTTTTCTTGAGACAAACGGTGAGTTGGCTATGTCGCGAATTGTTTTACGAAGTAAATAACTTGTTTATTTTTAGGATTCAGGGCAGCCGTAATTGGAGCCATAGAAGAAGCGACTAAAAAGTGTGCCGAAGTTAACCAATTGCATAAGTAACTGATATCTGACACCATATTATTATGTATCTCAGAGTTTCTGTACGACCCTGGTTTCGCTTAATATAATTAACGCGCTCAACTTGGGTCATAAGTACTGCCAGTAGTCGTTTTTCTCATTTTATTCCGTATAGCAAAATAAGTTAAGACTGATGTTAATTTGAAAAATAAAATGCGAGAAATATTTTAATCGTAGCTTTTTTAATCGTTTAGCTGCTGGATAGCTTCGACTGTAGCTGATTTAAATGATTATATTGTGATATAAGTGAGACAAACGTATGTTTCTGTTAGGCAGAAGTGAAATCGAATCTATTGACCAATTTGCGTAAATTACCGTAATTTATAAATACCGCAAAAGTTGTATTTACTTCTCGATTCTGAAATCTTTCGTTTGAATACACAATAAACGCAAATACCTCCCATAAAATCCACTTTTCTTCAAGATTTAATATTTTCAGTTATTTTTTCCAGATATGTTAACTCAAATTAAGGGAATGCCTGAATTTAAGTTTAAAAAGCCTATGGGCTTTGAACCGCAGTAAGTGTAATAAATTCATTTTATTTTTACAGCGAGTGCAGTTGGGTTACTTTTGTGGAGACAGCCAGAAAAGAGTTCTTACTTCTTTAAGCATCGAATTGATTGATCTGTCATAATAAATTTTTGCCGAACTTTAATTGTCGGCCACAGATGAAAAAAAATTAAATTTGCAATTCCAACGCTGCATGCGGTAGGTACACAAATAAATCGCGAAAATCATTTGGATTCGCAGGAAAACCGCAATCAAATTTTTAACGACGGACGGTTGCAACATGAAAAGATTTAGCTGGCGGTGACGTAGGTATAATATACCGGCAACAGCTGATTTTGACGTTAGTCATCTGTTTCTTTAGATGCTCTTTTGTTGCATGAACAATTGCTGGTGGGCGCGTAAAAGTGATCGGAAAATGTCGGTTAACGGTGTATTGTGACGTTTGTGCGGTTAAAAGTGGTACAAAAGTGCAATTTTGTATAATTTCGGCTTTATAAAAATTTTAGGCGAAACGCGATTGCGCAATAGAATCTCCCAGTCAGCTGAGTTCATTGTCAAAGTGTATCGAACGAGCCCCCACAAGCGTTCAGTCCTTCGATGTTGAATCCGCGGTGTGTACCGGCTAAGTTGTAACGTTTTCAAATCCGTTTAATTAAATTCAATAAAACAATAAACCGAATTTGTGCAATAACAATCTGACTTTAACTTTCAATTATTCACCTCAACAACAACACACGGTGAGTACTTTTACTTTTTGTCGCCTTTTTAGCGTTTTATAAGGTTAACATTCTCAAAATCTGCGCATGCTGCCCCACAGGAATATTCCATCAACGAACCTAAAAAAATTGACCGTTTCCCTCGTCATTTTTTTTAATGCGGTTACGAATTGACCACCCCGCAATTGATTTTTCCTCGCTTTCACGATTCAATTTATCTTAATCCAGTTTGTTACCCTTTAGTAACCTAGGTTAGTGTTCAAGGATAAAGAGATTTTATTTATTATCCTTTGTCTTTCGGAAAAAAGTCGGAAGAGCGGCCCCACATTTTTTATTAATTCCCAAACAGCTGTAGTTGGCTCGGTGTCGCTACCCTTTTTTATTTATTAACAACTTAATTTGCATAAAAAAACTAAAATTAGAATTTTACTCGATAAAATTGTCGATGAATCATTGAACGAATAACCAACGTGTGTGTGTGATTCAAAAGGTTGCTTTGTTTAACTTTTGTTTTTCCTTCCCGCGCCCGCTTGGATTACAAAATGGCAACGTAATCAAAATGCGTTATTCAGATTTTTGGGACGATTAATTTTCGGCCACGTACCGGCTTTATCGAAAATTACCATCGACGAATTCCAGTGCATGAAGATTGCGGGGATTTGCCCCACTTAGTTGGGCTTATCTATTAGCATTTGGGGTGGAACCGAATCGAATTTTTGTGTTTCAATTTTCAAACGACCTCGAAACGCCCGGATCCACCACCATTTTATTTATTCGCTGTAGTAATATTAAAATCATCGAAACTTATTTATTGTTTCCAACGAAGGAAAACCGCCGCCTTTCCTTCGCTGCACCAGGTTCGAAGGAGCAAGACGCTGCTGCTTTGTTCGTCGGTTGTTTGTTGTGCCAATAAAAATCGGCGATTTAAAATTTTCCTGCCATCGTATCTGCCCTATCACTTTCATTACATAAACTTCCGATAATAATAAAGCTCGAAAAGTTAGCAAAGCGGAAAGCGGTTTTCGCTGACGTGATTCTTGAAAATTTCGTGTCTTGGGTTTGCATGCCTGGCAAGAATAAACGCAAAAATTTTTCAATATCAAAATAATGGTGCAATAATTTCGTCGAAAACTATTCGTCTCCTCGTACTACCGCAATCGGTTCTAAATTAATTTTCTTAATTTTTTGTTGCCCGATGCCCGAAGAAAATGGCACGGGCGCCCGCAATTGTTTCATTTTGCAGCTAAAAAATAAGATGGCTATGTGATGGAACGTTGACTTTTTGTCAGCCACCCACATTTAATTAAAGTGTTGTGCAATGACAAGGCCAACCGTGACAAATTCGGGCAACGCAACGCCGTGGAAACCTAACTTTTACGATGGCATATTTTTTTAAATTTTGGCAGAACAAGCTCCCAATTATGTCGGTTAATTGAACCGGATGATCCGAAAACAATTAATAATAAGTAATAAAGCGGGTCGTGTCACTCCCGCGAGATATTTGATAAGATAATTCACGAACAACAGGTAGAAGAAAATAATATAAAAATGTAAATTGAACGAGCGCCACCTTTCAACGTCGTTCGGCAATTCGGTTCAACTGTATGATTGACTTTTAAAAATTTTTCGATATCTCGGCGAAATGTTGAAATCTTAAATTAACTTTTTTATACTTTTGTTATACACGCATCGCGCAAAATTGCGTTATATTCGTTTAGAGAAAATCCGGGGTACCATAGCGTGCGGGTTAAGATAGCATGTGCCACGTATACATGAAAATAGCTCGAGTTCCGAAGCTAAACGTCTTCTCCTTCTTTTGTTGTGCGTACCTATTTTTTATTAAATTAATTTTGAAAAGATATTCATTTTTGCAATAATTTGATTGGTGCTATTTTCCGGCGACGCGACAGTGTGGGGGATAAAGTTACGCAGAATTTAAAATTTCAGTTTTTAATTTTTGAATTGCTCGGCGCAATTGCTATTGATTTTCTCATCATTTTACGAGAAAGTTAATAAAAAATCGGTTTTTTGACATCTTATTTGTTAAACTGGTCGTAGCGACCAAACGGTTATGACCTCGCAGTTGGGCTAAGGATTTTCGAAAAGCCACCAAGTTTCTCGTTATTTTGGTTCTATAATTTTTGACATATTAATCATCTAAAAAATATATTTTGAAATGCAGCCAAATTCTCCTCACACTTAACTTTGAATATAATAATATTGTCTTCTGCAATATAAGACGTACGTACAGATCCTCTGAACTCTCCTCGTAGGTCAAGTATTTTTTTTTTAATAAATAAGTCCTGCACACTCGTTCACCATTCAATTTCGCATAATTCATTGGGATCCTGTAAATTTTTCCATCGTGCTTTCGTACACAAGCCTACAGCTGATCGTTGTATGACGTCACGTGCACGCAAATAGTAACAATAAACTCTGAAGCTAAAAAATTTCTCCAAACACCATTTTCGATTTTTTACCTTGAATTTCCATTAGTAATTACTAATTAAATAGAAAATGACGGTGCAATTAATTATAATTAATCTAAATTAATCATTGTGTTTTTACTAACAAGTTTGGTCGTCACGCGACCTTAGGATAGAAAAATAGGAGCAAAAGGAATTAAAAATATTTTAGTATACTTACAATAGAAGTTTTTCGACCATAATTTGCTTCGGCCTGACACGAATTGATTGATATTTTTTTCATTTTGTAATTTACAAACCATTCACCGAAAATTAACGCACGTGTGAATGAGATTATGTCATCTACATTTTTTTTTCCTGAAATTTGTTTTATAGAAAATCGAATTCGACAAGGAAAATGTTTGTCCGTTTCTCTCGCAAGGTAATTCCAAACTTTCTACCCCGGATTTCGCAGTGGTCCCAGTTAAAGTGCTCGTTTAAATCGCTAGACTAGGCCCCAAAAAAACTGGATCCGCCTCTGGTTGTGACGAATTAAAATTCCCTCGCACGTCATCGGGGATTTTAAATTTCATAATATTTAAAAATATGATATCGACAGCAAGATTCAGATGTGACGTCACGGGTATTAGATGATTTGAACTTCAGTGTGAAATTTCAGACAACCTTCTTGTTCGACCCCCGTACGCACAAAATTTGTTTTAGTAGAGAACCTTTATATGTGTTTTGTCATTAATGTTATCTTAAGTGCCACTTCGAATCAACTAATTGACTATTTATGTTCGTACATAATTCGTAAATTATTGTGTGGCTCTTTAAAAATTTAATTACGATTTTTATTAATTAGCGAATTGGCTGTTTTTTTTTTTCTAATTTGGCTTTAGAACAATTTGAGAACTGATCCGGTTCCGACAAAATAAAGCACAGCAATATATATTATTTATAGGTTTTTAATTTGGTTTTCCTGGTGTTTTACCAGAAGGAATCGGTAGAAGGGCTATGCGTGTTCAAATTTTTCTAGTGTAAGAATATTTTACTGATGGCATTTTCTTTTGTTTCAGGTCTAACTAAAATACTCACCACCAAGATTTTGCCACTCAAACATTTCAATCGCTGAACCAAAAATCAAACAAATAAACGGCAGTATTAATATTAGAGTATTAAATAAATTATAGAAACTAACAATTTATTGAAAATTATTTTAAATTATTAATTTATTATTAACTGATTTGCCTTACAAAATGTTCGTCCAAACTGAATTTACCAAATCAAATAACAATAACGATTTGAATGGAACAAATCGCGATTCGGTCGTGGATGGCTACGAAGAATTGTTCAAAGATTTAGATTTAATTTCGCGTTTTTGTGTGCCGATTTGTTCGCGCGATAACGAAGTTCGCGAGGTGGCGCTGGATGTAATCTCGAAGACCGTCGAGGGATGGCTAGACGGGGTTGGTAGCCCGAAACATTATCGCTTAACGGACCGTAATCATCATTGTAGGCAAAACGCTACCAACGGATGCGCGTGTTCCGACATGGTCGGAAATACCGTCAACGATATTCCCAAAGAATACTTAGAATTGGTTACTCTACATTTGCCTATCATTTTGAGGTTATCCCTAAGTTGCCCGTTCGTTAACGTTAGAGACAAATGCCAACATATCCTGGACGTAGTGGAGGTGAGTTTTTTAAATCTTTCGTTTAGCCAATCGCAACGGTTCATTCTTATGGCCGATCGATACAGTAGCCGTCATAGAAATCATAAACATTTTGACCGCCACTGCGTTATTGCGAAGCGAATAAATACAAACATTGGAATTTTGAAATTTATACGATAACTTAATAAAAATAATAATTACACAATCAATATGTCATTATTATCTTTTTATTCTCTCATAATGATGTGAAGGGCTTAAGTTAGATTTTGGTAAAAACAATTTATTGCTGAAGTAAGGTCTATTTTGTATGCCCATTCAAATATTTTTTTATAAACCATCGTCAATTGAAAACAAAATCTAGTAATCGCATACTGTTGGAAATGAATATGGTAAATAGCAGCCTGAATTTTTTAAATTTGCTTTATCAATTGAAAGCTAGGATGCGGGGGATTCCCAAACTAAACACTATCAATTCGCAGCTATTTTTAAATATCTGAAGCCCACTTTCTGCTCGGTGTTTTTTTTTCGTGCCATATCCATTCAAACGTCCACCCGAATGCGTCTGACGTGAGCTGCGCTTTCGAAATAAAAGTTTCCCTTAGCCGCGGAGGTGGAAGGGTTAATTACGACAATTAAGCCGATTGAAGAGAAAACAAAATTACGATTTGTATTCGTCACGCAGCTCCCTCCATTAATTACCACCACAAATCGACCCTTTTTCTCACCTACGTTCCATAATTACGTGCATTTCTTTCGGGCTCCGGGTAGGTGGAAGCGCTAATAACATCTAAATTTTTTATCTACGAGGGACGTCCAATTAGTGGGCATACGCGAAATTTCTACAAATTGTATTGTGGTGCTTAAATTATTTAGTTTACAATTTAGGCGGCCAAATTACCGTAATTAACATTAATAGTAATTAATTTTTTTTCGGAGCGCTGCTCATTAAAAATTGAAATATGACACAATTGTTTACATGCTGTGTGTGTGTTTAACTGAGTCACGTTAATTACAGGTTTTGTATTACACTCGGTTATATTATTTACATATTGAGATTAAATATGAGATAATTGTATATCTTGGTGCTGTAATTTTTAAACAAAGGAATCGCCTTGTAAATTTAATTTTTTCTGCGGTGTTCAAACAATGGCTCGTCACCTTAAAATTGTTGACCGTCTCGAATGTATTTCATTATTTTTGCTTCCGAATATAACGGAACGCCCGCCCGACCGTTCCTGGATTCTCCCGTTGAACCGGCACATTATACTGCCACAACCGGCAGTATAAATCGTATCTCTCAACCATTTGTTGACGGCGGCATTACAAATTCGAATCGATGTTTATCAAAACGCTTTTTTTTAAACAGGAACAAAATATGTAGCAATATTTATGCGGTCCGTGATTTACGATTTTTATGCGTCGTCGTAAATTATTTCGTATCTTAATTTTACATCTCTTGATATGTAAAACGCATGTAACTGTACTGTACGCGGCGCACGGTTGACAAGTCGCTTTAAAACAAATTTGGAGCTAAAAAAATAAAGAGCGTTGTTACGGTACATTAATTTTGTATTTGCATGTAGCAAAAGAGGTTGGGTTCGAAAACACCCATGCTTGAAATTTAGATTTTCGATGTGCCGCATGATCGGTCGCCATTTGACTATCTGGAAAAAATATGACGGGTGTTCTCGATTTGAGCATATATAATTTAATTTCATCGAAAAGAAGTTTTAATGCGGATTACTTCGACGGTTTGCCATTGCTTGCCGAGGGAGAACGATTAGTCGACTTTTTTGCTGCTACTTAATTCTTTCGACTGGATGCGCTGCTCCGACATCCCTAAAGTCTTCGATACAGTGGCGGATTTAGCATTTAAGAGGCCCAGGCGCAATTAATTTTGAGGCCTCCTCTAAAAATTTTGCCACTCACATCAGTTGTCATTTTATTAGCCGGCTTAATTTCAATATGTTTTCCCTATGCCACAATTCCTTATCAATTATTAATTATTTTCACTACAAAAAAAGTTAGATAAGATTTCTTAAGAAATTAGGTGACGCGCATAAATTGCGCTCTATTAACGAGATTCCCGTAAGATATTTGACAATAATTTTAAAAACTCGCTGAACGATTCTTATGCGTATGTAACACATGTGGAATTTTTTTTTCCAAAAAATTTTAATCCAAAACACCAAAAATTAATGTTTCAAATTTATACTAAAAATAATAATTAGTTTCGACGCTCATTTATGGTCACGTGGTGTGTTTTTCATAAAACTGAATATTTCTTCGTTTGTTTCTTCGTCTCAGATACGCTCTTGGATCCTTTGACGCTTTAAACCAAACTTGAGAAGCAAGCCCAGTTTTTCAGTGGCAGGTTAAACCAAAAAGTGAGGGTTAACCAATGATATTGCGTAAAAAACAGCTTTTCAAAGTATTTCATTGTTTAACTCAAATTTTTTGGTTTAACCTGCAACCGAAATACTTGGCCTAACTCAGTAGGACTTGGGAAAGGTTATTGTCAATGGCGAATTTAGCATTTGAGAGGTCCAGGAGTAATTTAATTTTGAGGCCCACTCTAAATATTTTTAACGTCAAATAATTGTCACACTATAACTACTGTGCGGTCACGGAGACCGCTTGCTTATTTGTTTCTATTCTATAAATAAAACAAGGCAACTTTTGACCAACCCATAATGACTATTTTTGAACGTAGCGTAAAATAAACACATCAAAACTTGATGCGGTCTCAGTGACCGCACGATAGCGATTAAGGGTTAACTTTCAATGTGTTTTCCCTATGCCACAATTTCTTATGAGTTATGAAAATATTTTATTTATGGGGTGTTTGGCGGATTGCATATTTTTTTAATTGACGTGACGTCACTGTGCTGGTTAGTAAATTATGTTAAGAGTGTACGTTTTTTTAGTGCGCCACACTCCCGCTCTTTTTTCTGGTTCGTTTAGGTTGTTAACAATTTTATAGTTTCGAGTTTATTAAAATTGGGAGAGGAGGTCGTCGCAGCTCCTATTCTAATATCGCGAAGGAAAAAATTACTCTTGCCCGATTCGTTCAGATTTATGCAAACTCAGATGAAAACAGGTTTATTAAATTGCAAATGCCTCTTTTGCCGTACACCATACACGAGCACTTTGAACTTTTGTTGCTCGCTATATACAACAAATAATTTAGGAAAGATTTTTCTTCCAGCAGTGACAATTGCGCATCTTGTTGAATTTACGGGGAGCGGCGGTTGGTTCGCAGTTATCGTAAAATCTTCTACGAGTGCACGAAATTCGTCTATTGCGTTGGCCGGTAATTTTCCATTATCCTTCTCGATTATACAAATCGATTAACGTAAAGGGAAATATTTTTACTAAACCCTACATAAAATAGTACGATAAAAGGGTTCGATTAGGAGGTTTCGTGTCTTAATAGTTAATCGATAAGCACTCCATTATTAAGTTGTCTCTAAATTTGGACACGACTTGTATATTACACCTCGCCCCGGTCCGTGCGCGTACTATCCGAATATGAAACAAGAATAATATTTTTTCCGAATCTTATTTCTGAGCCGATTCGCGTGACCAAGCACAGTTAGTTTCCCACCTTTAATAATGCATGTTATTTTCCTGATATAGTGGCACAATTATCGGTTAGATTGTAATCTATGGAAATGTATTTCGATAAACAAAGTG
Organism: Cantharis lateralis; assembly: GCA_963170105.1. Lineage (NCBI taxonomy): Eukaryota > Metazoa > Arthropoda > Insecta > Coleoptera > Cantharidae > Cantharis > Cantharis lateralis. The sequence goes on from OY720628.1 coordinate 340,378, forward strand.
GGCGGTTTGTAGGATTTTGTCCAATTTTGCGCCACGAGAACACTTAACAATTACTGCCATATACAACTACGTACGTACGTGAAACAGAAACTTACTTCTAACAATTTCTAATTGCATTGAAAATTGTTCTAGCGGAAAATTGCATTTAGTAACGGAAACTACTCGAAAGTTGTTTGCGCAAGTTTCCAACTTGGTGCTAGCGAGAGCGCCGAGATAATAACTTGGAACTTTTTAGCCGAATCGCTTTTTTTTATCTTCTAGTTACTTTTGATTTATGAAGTTCTGATTTTTTTTAATTAAATGCTAGACATTTGAATGTCCCTTCGCCACGATGTCTTTGTGGAGCAATTGCGGCCGGTTAGGACCACCACAAATCCTAGTTGTGTAAGTCTAATTGAGTATAATTGCATACAAAGAGTAACCTGAACTCGCCAGCCCTATTTCCAGTGGAGAACTCGGATAGGTTGTTAATAACACTCCGATGTGATTAGCGATTCTCGCTTTCACCTCGACAATCAATTTTCTGAACGATTAGGAGTGGACGTGTGTGCGTTCGATATGCATCGCCGACTACGATAATTATTACGCAAGAGTTTCTCTCACGTTAATTTTACATATTTGCAATCTCCTTTTGTAACGAACGCATTTTGGTATTACATAAACAAATAATTTAAAAAATCGCCAGTAGGTCAATAATAGAAAGTGAGGCTATAGGCGGTGGTAACAAGTGCATTCGTTTTATCGTCGGTCCGTAAGTTTACCTTCAAACGATTATCCGCTTTTAATTACGGGTTTAGTTACTTGCATGTCATAAAATTGAAATTACTATTATCCTTCTTGTTTTTTTTTCCATTTGTTAAAAACTACTGCCGTGCTTTCATTAGTCGCCCCATTAAAAATTGATAGTTTTTAAAAGTGCAATTTGTTACTTTGTAGTTTAAATTAAATAATGATAGGTCCCCTTGCCTTTTCGTGAATTCACGTTACGTAAATAGAGGTAAATGATGATGAATAGTTTGAGCCAAACCCAAAAATTAGATAATTGCGTGACGAAATGAAAACGTTGTTGTCTATTAATCATCGAATGTTTTACATCGCCCTGTATATGCCGGGCGATTGCGTTATTGTTTTATTCGTAGCGTTACAATAAATTTGAATTTGTTGCCGTTTGGAAAGAAGGAAATAAAAATTTACAGACTTGTAAAACTCCGCAATATCCTTGATTAGCAATTTTATTTTGCTAATCCAGCTTAGTTTATATTTTAACGGGCAATAAACGCGTTTTTCGAACTGACAGAAAACGTTCGGAATCCCTTTCACTTCTTGCGAAAATATACAAGAACAAACTTAATATATACGTGTGATTGTTTCGATTCACTTTGTTGTTTATTATAACCGTTACCTAATGACTATAAATGGACGCAAGTTCGATGGCCTGGAAAGAGCTACTGCAGTTTTGCTGTGCTACTCTCTTTTTTTATTTATTTTTATTATTATTAATACAATTTGCAAGCGAACCTTTGTTTTAATTAACATTCTATTGCGTCACTCTTTGTTTGTTATATACGCCGAGCACGAATTGATTTCCACACTCGGAGAAAACAATTTCTTAACGTAGAGACAAACTGGGTTGTAAATGGTTTCTCGCCAGTGGCAACTTCAAAGGTGGTTCGTACCGGCGAGAAACATTTTAACGCCCGGTTAAGGTCAGTCAAGCGGGTAAAAATAATACATCATCGTTTAATCCGATAACCTAAATTGTGAAAAGCTTCCATAATTCTTAAAACGTGCAGGACCTACAGCCCGAGGGGAAAAAACGTAAAACTAAAATTTTATTGTAAATCTCTTTAATATCGCAAGAAGAACGCGATTTCAACTGTCGAGATTTATTTGCGTGTGTCGGTGTTATCGGCTTTTCAATCTTTACATAATGCGAGATCGCGATACGTATTTTTTAACACATTCAACGTGTAATAGGAAAATTTTTTATCTTTGACGTGTATCGCTTTTTTTTTTATTAAAAGTGTGTTTGTGCGAGTGCGTAAAGGGCATAAACGTTTATGAAGCTGTTGACGTTGGGAGCGCGCGCGATATCGTAAAAAATGAATTCACCGCTTAATGTTTTTATTTGTTATGGTTGCATGGCGGTGGCAGGAGAGGGTGCCACTTGAATGGATTATCCGGGGGTTAACACCATCGCTTTCCTCTTTAAACTTTCATATCGCTACATGTTTTCGTTGTCCTCGACATTTTATTTCGTCCTACGTCAATTAAAAAATGGTTTCGTCTTGGAATTCGCAGCAGAACGTTCAGCTAAAGTTGAGCAATCGATGATTTTTCCATTTGTCCTAATGGTAATTTTATTTTCAGAGACGAGGACTACCGATACCTTACCCTTTAATTCTTGGACCAAGTGCATACATCGATCCAGATGAGGTGAGTACTTTTTATCTCCGTTTTGTGCAACTCGAAAATAAAAACTATCGATCTCGTTTGTTGGTGTTCTCTAGAGATCAATTTATTTACAGTAAATGTAACGTATCGTTAAAATGTCATTATCTTTTTTATACCAGTCACTTATTCCGATATTAAGGCGGCGTATTCTTATCGCAAATGAACCTCTTCGGGGGAACGGTTGGGGTAAATTCGAAAATCAAGAGTCAAATTACCTTGAATTTTCATAATCTTTCATTGGACGTACGCACATCGTGGTTTCGAATTTTCGACAACTAGCTTTATCAATTTTGCCGTGTAATTAATGCTGGGGTTCGAAAAGGGAATTGTTGTTTGTTGTCGATGTCGTCAAAAGAGCGTAACAAGAATTTTATTATATTTGACATGACAATACTTCGAAAGCGGTGATTATTACATCGACAATAACAACCGGGTACGTGTAGTTGCTTGTTAAGTTTAAATAACATTATTTTGGTATAAAGAACAGATAACAATACATTAAATGTATAATCATGCAAACACGGTAATCAAGACTCGTGCGGTTCTCTCGTTTATCATACTCCTGTCGACAACTTATTAGATTAACGTTCGTTTGTAAACCATCGAAATTTATTTTGTTATTTATTAATATTATTGTTGGTCCAGCGGCAGGACGATTTCTCATGAAATTAGGTGACGCGCATAAATTGCGCTCTATTAACGAGATTCCCATGAGGGTATTTGACTAAAAATTTAAAAACTCGCTGAGCGATTCTTATGCGTATGCAACACAAGTGTAATTTTTTTTTTCAAAAAATTTCAATCCAAAACACCAAAAATTAATGTTTTAAATTTGAACTAAAAATTATGATTAGTTTAAACGCTCATTTATGGTCACGTGGTGTGTTTTTCATAAAACTGAATATTTCTTCGTCTCTTATACGCTCTTGGATTATTTGACGATTTAAACCAAACTTGACAAACAATGTAATTAAGTGACGCGCATAAATTGCGCTCTATTAACGAGATTCCCATGGGGGTATTTGACTAAAAATTTAAAAACTCGCTGAACGATTCTTATGCGTATGCAACACATGTGGAATTTTTTTTTTCAAAAAATTTTAATCCAAAACACCAAAAGTTAATGTTTTAAATTTATACTAAAAATAATGATTAGTTTAAAAGCTCATTTATGGTCACGTGGTGTGTTTTTCATAAAACTGAATATTTCTTCGTTTGTTTCTTGGATCTTTCTCTCAGATCTCGGATTCTTTGACGATTTCTTATGAATTAATAATTATTAATTAATTATTTTCATTACAAAAAAAGTTAGATAAAATTATTATATTTTATTTTGAGAGCTGATTTTTGAGGCCCCCTGCGCCAGTTCGGAAATCCGCCACTGAAAATCATAAGAAATTGAAAGCGGCTACTATACTGTGTTACTGTATTGGCCGTTTCCCAGCAGCGCCGTGTCGGGGTGGATAGTGGAGGCAGTGCCTCAACAAGTCAACTTGACAAAAACAATCGAAATCTATCCAAAATTTATCGAAATCGACGAGCGAATCCAATGATCGAACAAAGAAAGCACCAAATCTGTATTGTGTGTTTTGTTTTTTTACCGTTAGCCGCACAAAAGAGCGCGTCCGTACATCGCCTCCCCTCCGCGCAATGCATAGATAAAGAAAATAATTTCAGGTGTTTTTTCAAAATCGTCCTTGCTCCGAACAGCCGATGATCGTTAATTTAATTTACTCGATTTTAACTTTTGCAGGAGAGACCAATCGATGATCTCATTATTTAAAATTTCGGTGAGCAAAACGAATTAAAATTTTCCAATTTGTAACGTTTCATTAACCAACGAGATTATGATACAATATAGTAACTGGGAGCCAATTAAGTCGATGGATTTTGTTCTATTACGAGGCAACTTCGAGAATGAAAAAAGCAAAAAGTGTGGGCCGACTGCGCCAATTCGAATGTAAATTATTTGAAACCTGCAATCGAACATTCGAGTTGGTTCTTTTGTTTTATTTAACGTACATAATCGGGCGTGCACGTACAAACGAGGCTTCTCTAATTTTACGTTGTAGATTAATTTAATTACCAGAAAGCGGATTATTTAATTAAACGTCGAAACGTTTCGGCTGTGCTAATTAAAATTTGCATGAGAAAAAATATTTTCTATTTCCCAACCCAAATTTCGCCACACTAGACTTTTTTTTGGTTTTTAGCTTTTACGCTTCGGGGTCACCAATTATCGAGATTTGTACTTTTGATTGGAAGGTAAACGGTTTAATGGCCACGCCTCCCGGGGGTTTGTTTTTCGCAAATTTTACAAAATGTACTTTGTGACCCAGAAAGAGTAAATTATCGCTCGGAAAACGCAACAACTGAGACTAATTACTGCTAATATGTTAATTTCCAATTGACAATAAATAATTACGCATTGTCAAATCCGGAAATAAAACTTCCATGTCAGTTGGAAAATTAAAATATTAATTTACAAGCCACCACCGGCAATAATTACGTTTTACATTTTATTCCGACCGAACGAATCGGAACACAATGCAATATTTATTTCATCTAATTGACTAAATCGGTGGTCTTCAACCTGCGAATATTGCAAGATTTAGGACCGCCGGACTGCAGTATTTAAATTACAAAAAAAAGTCAATTATTAATCGATCGACGTTCGCGAGGGAAGCCAGGTTCAACGATTTTGGCTATTTCAATTTAATTATTTTGTTTCCGGTTTTTCTGATTTACTTCTTCCCGACGTAAATCACATATAGAATTTATTGAAAAAGCCGGAAACTAAAAAATATTCGTGTAACCTCTGCAGATAGAATCAAATGATGACGAATCGAGTTATTGCCGAAAAATTGGTCAAACGAAAAACTTACTTTCGTGCGTCTCGTTTCTATTGCAGCTACGAAGGCAGTAAAGTTATTGATCGCCGCTTTACGCACACATACGAAATTAAACAAATTTCTATTTCGCACGCACAGAAAAAATGATACTTTCGCTGACGTTCGGCCCTTTTAATTTTATCGCGAAGCGAAAAAAGTATCCTAAGCAGCGAGAAGGGTCCGGGAATCTCACTTGGATTTGAATATTCGGACATAAATTTAACCCGAGTTTCTGCGTACGACGTGGGTTACGCACTTTACCTCCTCTTACCGAAATAACCGTCTCTTTTAAACGATTAAAAAAAATTATCCTGCTTCGAAGGCAGGGCGAATAATGTTACGATCCGCCATTATGCATTGTTTTGAACAGTGCCATCTGTTTGTGAGTCCATAAAAGCCAAACCGGGCCTGCTAATTTTAGATTTTGTAACGTCCGTCGTCGTCGTCCTAAATTAACATCTCGACGCAATCTTGGCCAAAACTTGTCGAAAGAAAAGTTTCACGCGAGAAGTTGAAAAGTTTTACCTACTGTACGAAACGTCCGCATATATCATCTCTAACAATGAGATTAAAAGTTAGTTTTTACTTTTAAGCAAAGTTAAACAATACGTCCGTCGTCGGGATGAAATAAATAAAATCGTGAAATAATAACGCTCGAGGACGGGTTCGGTCTCGTAAACAACATGCAGGTTCAATTATCTGATAACGAAAGAAATTACGAAATTGAAATTTATGTCTGGTTGTTATGATTTTGTTTGCTTCGTAACAAAGGGACGAAAATGCTGCATAAATAGATCGAATTCAAAGAGAAATTGAAAATTTACCGATATACTAAATCCTTCTAATGGTCTCCGGGAAACTGTTCGGCCAAACGTGGGCACCGCCAATACCAAGATGAAGATTAAGGGTGGCGAACAACCGAGTAACTCGAAGAAGTTACGACAGAGGGAGAGAGAGCGACTTGGAACGAATGTTACAAAACAAGAATTTCTTATACAATATTTGACTTTCGAAGAGAGACGGGAGCTTTTATTTTAAATTGATTAAAGCAAACAAACTTCCATCATTAATTAATTTTATGATTACATTTTAATTAGTTAATTATTGTTTACGCTGTAATTTAGAATGAATAATTACAAGTCAGCCACGCATTTGTTTAAAGTGAAAATTATGAGGTAGAAATTCGAAAAAAGCGGCCGTTCGTCCTATGTAGGCTTAACCACAACGACGACGAGCAATTTTGCGAATTCCCCTCTCGGCATTTCGTTTACGCGTTTGAAAAATTTAATTGAATCCAAGTGTGTCGAAACGCAATTTCCATGCGAGCATATTAAATTTATAAGTATAGAGGAAAGCAAGGAGCAGGAAATTGCCATTTTGCGATTTATGTTTAATGGCGGTATCAGAAAATCAATCACGCCAGGTTTTAGTGTTAATAAATATCACTTACGCCTACAAATAAACTTTTTTCAACGAAATCCGAAAATAAATCATAGACCCAAGTCACGGAAAGCGTTTATTTATTAAAAAACCATATTTTCTTCGGCGAGCTACCCGGCCCATCGGAAGGGGGGGGGACTGTTTTCTATTCAACTCCATGGGATTTGGCATAGGTAAACATGACGCGAGTGCAATCGGAGCAACTATTATTGTCGTTGACAATGCTGTCTTACAATAATTTTATTTGTCGTTAGATCAAGGTTAGCAACCCTGACGTACACAATCAGTCAGCATCAACATTCCTATACGCTGGTTAGAATTCCGTCAGCCAACAGCTGTTCAACATAAATAAATCGACCTTTTTGTCCTACAAAAGTTTTTTTCTACAATGCGTGTGCGGGTTTCGTTCCTCCGCTTCCACGAAGTCTAATAATTTTATTTCTTGATGTGCTTATTACTTACTTGTTGCCATGCGAAAATTGCTAACAAACCGTGCAAAACTTCCACTTAACAAAGCATAACCCAACGATCATCGAAGGACGTGCGGAGTGCTTTTTGCGTCACCTTTACGTGGGCGATTGGATTTTTCGTCAAGGGAGGACAAATTGGTCAAACTGCATTCGCACAAATTGGACATGATTGTATGCTTCCTATTCGAAAGAGTTATGTAAGAAATTTCATCGCACGCCAAGCCGATATGAGGATCCCATCGTCAATCGAATAATTCTAAATTGTCCAAGCCCGGCCCTGACTTTCATAATTCGCAAATAATTACTATTACGTAAAGATTAACAATAACATTGACCGTGACTTTGATTGGCACACCTCTGCAGCGATCACTAGCGGCAAACAGTCTGCCGTATTATTAAAATTTTCAGAGCGCGGATTGTTATGCAATTGCGTAGGGAATTTCGAAAACTGCACATTTTCTTACTCCTTAATCCGTGATAGATTACTCAGCCTTGGTCGCAATCGACCGCAGCTAATTAATTTGATTGAGCGAACACTTGAAATGCTTTTATCTCGCAGAAGTTTTGACAAACGCGAAGGATAGGGTTAAGTGAGTCGGCCGGCGAACCCTACTTTATCGAAACTTTTATTATTATATTATTTTTTTGAAAGAAATTCATCGTCGGGATGATTTAAAAGAAAGGAGTCCTTGGAAACCAACGATTTCCCTAATCAGAAAACGAGATTTTATTTCTCAACATTAAATTTCAGGTTACATCGAATAACAGGTTATGCGCCCAGATCAGAAACCCTTGAAATATTTCCGTGCGCTTAGTTTTTTATTCAATATTTTTCCGAGTTATTCCCTGGTTCTGATTCTCAACTCGTTTCTGGTTAAAAATGCAAATATAAGACGGGAGCTTTTTAAAAAACAATTGCTAATGAGTCGCTTGTTACTTTGATCTTTCGAGATGGTTTATTGTCAATTGTTTTTTACAAGACGTCACGTGACGTATTTCTTCCCTCATTCTCCCCTCACTGGAAGATATTTCATTTTACCATTGATAATAGTGGACTTATGGTATTCTTCCACAATCTTAAGGGGGGGAGTAATCTATTTTATTGCAATTTTTTTATAATAAAATAATTTGAGATTTGGGGAGAGATGGTCGGTTGATGATTTTAATTTACCGCTGCTACCGGTTTCTCTTGTCGTTGGCGGCTGCAAATTATGGTTTATTATTCGAAACCTATCGTAAATTAGATTTTCTAGTCAAGTAACCCGACGGCACACTTTCTTGCTGGCGCTGTTGCACTCGAATGCAAAACGAGCCAATAAATGTCGCTTATAATTCGCTAACGGTTTATGGCCAGTTCACTTAACTTTCCTAACGTTAATAATTATTAATAGAAGTTTATTTTTTGTCGATACAAAATTTCTTACTGGCACAGTAAGTTTTAATTGGCCGAGTGCTGCTACCAGGGGCGAACTGGTTTTTTTAGGGCATACAATTTTCATTATAAGTCACTGAACCCGAATAAGTTGCAGAGCATAGCATCAGGTCAAGGGGCTTTTTATCGGTTCACCTGCCCGACTTTCCAACACCGCGAAGAATTTTTTGGGCGGGTTCGAGTGGGCTCGAGATTAAATAAATTTGATTGATAAAAAAATGAAAACTTGTCGCTTACGAATTACTTGGGTATACAAAAGTCGTGAAAAAAAATAATAAAAATTGATAGATTTTACCCTGAATTATTTAACAAACGCTTTCATCATCAATCAACGTCAAGACGCTTTGAGCAAACTTTGTACTATATTAAATTCCACTTAACGTTTATTTTACGGCTTTATAATCCAAATTTTTTTGTTTTGATTTAGTTCAACGGCAGGGACACCGCTTTACCGGAGAGTCCTCTGGTGCTGCCGTCCGGTACCATTTCATCATAATAAACGCCATTTAATTGATAACAATTTTATTTCCCTATCGATGCAGTTAATCGATTTATCGATAGAAATTTAAACAAACTTGTTTACAAATTTATCTTGCTATTTGCGGAAGACGATTGCGATAGTTATTGTCTCTCACTTTAACGTCTTCGTGTAAGTGTGTCCGCACCCCGTAAACTTCGCACCACCACCGGTTTTCTCTCAGTTGGTAAGTCCGACGAGAAGTACGTACCAAGGTAACAAAATCATCAGCATGACACAAAAAAATGCGGTCATCCCTAACACCAAACTGGTTTTTTCTAGTTTTTCCGGCCATTCCTTCACTTCTTGCAGTTCGTGTTCGTTCCTATTAAATTCTTTCACTTCCACGTCGCAGCGGAATTTTACCCTTAAAAATAGTTTTTGTTAGCGTCACGCAAGTTTTCACTTTTTTCGTTTTTCTCCTTACCTCAACTTGGAGTGCTCGGCCTGATCCCGTCGCCAGAACAAAGAGCCCGAGTTTCTGCGGTCCAAAATCCATTGGGGTTCCGGAACGGAAAAATTTTCCATTTCTACCAGTTACTTTTCCAAGATTCCGATCTGTATAGTTTCGATCGCCCCGAAATTAATGCAAAAGTGATCGTCGGACGCACTTATCTGAGGACAAAGTCTGCATCTGCGTTGTGGACGTTTCTTCGTGTTGACGAAATTTTAAAAGGTTTTCATAATCTGCAATCGAAAAAATGACACTATTAGTATATGAGGGTCAGAAATGCTACTCAAAGTCCCGAACGATCGTCATTATTTCGCCCACGGTTACCGGTCGACCTCTTCGGAGTCTTAGGCCGACCCTGCCTAAAATTACAATATTTCATCGTTCGCAAAATTGCTTTTCGGTGTAATTGTTTTTTTAAGTTTTCCACCAACTCGCACGTACTATAACGAAGTTTCGTTCGTCATGAAAAAGTTTTTGTGTTTCGTAACGAAGTAACGAGTTTCTCTTTTGCACAGTAAATTACCTGTTAGTTTGATATGGACGGAATCGACTTATTCGTAGGGTGATTTTCTCGTAAGCTCTCCCCTGTTACTATAGAGACTAGAACTCGCCTTAAAACCTGTCCTATCAGAGATTTATCTCGACGAGAAGGTTTACGTTCAAGTGCGTAAACTTAAATCAATTTTTATTGTTTATCGCTCTCGAAAGTGAACACCCGAACCATTTTTACCTTTAAAACGAAATCGTCGCTCGAAATTTATTTACATCATCATCGTCGTCGCCGGACGACTTTCTCTAATATTCGAACGCGGCCCACTTTGTTAAAACGGAAGTCGAATCGGCGAGATCTTGTTATTAATTTTATTTTGGAACGGCACTGTCGATAGGACGACCTCTGGTTTGATATGTCACGTGACGCGGTTACTACGATTCAATTTTTAACCCCCTCGCCGTTTCACCCCATCGTCCGTCGGTCGGATAGAACAAGCAAACCAAAAATTGTTTTACCTTGGCCGTGTTGATTTTTTAACCAAATTTGATTTCACTTTTGCTAACTCAATCGCACAATAATAATGGCGTGTCACTAATGAATGATCTTGGTTAAGGTGGATTGGGTTTGTTAATAATTCAACGCTCATGCGCCCGCGTGTGAGTGTAATAAATTTACATAAACCAGCTAGTTTTATTGCTTATTATCATAATTAATTTTCTTTTTTATTTTTACTTTGTACACTCGACTTATCGAGTAGAGCGGACCCTTCGCTCTCGATCTGGAAGGCGCGCAGAGGTCGCTAAATCAATTGTTACGTCCAAGCGGAGCAAAACAAATGCAAATCGCAGGCAAATCTCTATAATTTCGGGCCGAATTGTAAGAGTGGCGAGGAAGAAATAAGGAAACAATTGTAATAATTTGCGTAATGGATATCTACTTATTCGGCTGTGCTCCTCTCTTCCCTTCGGCTTCCTTGTGCAAAAGTTTAGCGAAACTAGGTACATTATTCCTTTGTTTAATAAGTTACGGAACTTGTGCACGTAGTAGACAAGTGTAATTTAGTGCGAACGCAATTATTCTACCGGTAATTGAAAATAAAGCTACACAACGGTGTACTATTTCAGAACAATAACGGAAAACAAAATCGCTTTAATTACGAACTGACACGACCAAATATCATCAAATGCTCTACATTTCGTCTAATAACTGCAAATTATTTTTTATTGTTTTTATTTTCGATCTAAATGTTCCGTTTGAGCGGTGGTTAGCACGCACCGGACTTTCGTTCGCGAATTGCGCCGTTAAGATCGAAACGAAGGGATAATACCTACGAGCATGTGATTTGGGCATGTACTCTTGACGTATACGTTCGCAAACGTGCGTTTCACAAATAATTCCTACTTTAACCAAACTTGACCTAATTTTGCCTATAAATTGCTAGTTTCCTTGCCCGGAGCTTTGCTTTTGCAAATTTTCGCTCTTGGCGTTTTAAGTAGGTATTTCGATGTAGAAAATATTCTTATCCCGTTTTGCTTTGAAAAGCTCTTTAATTTTCCATTCCTTTGTTTAAAAATTCACAAACGTTTATCTGCCGGTATGTTTTCCGTCTGTCCAACGTTTTGTTACGCCGCTGCACTAAATTCAATTGTTATTACTTATCAATCTGAGAATTTTCTAAACTGTTTGGTTTTCACGATAAAAACCTACTGCGAGTGTAGGGTTTTAAAGTGAAATAATTTAAATTACAAAAAACTCGCACAGCAGTCAGCATCTTTGAACGGCGCGCAACAAATCTCCAATATTTATTTACAATCAAATGTCAATCGGCGGTGCTTCTTGCCGTTTCGATTTATTGCCATCGGTAAAATTTATCGTGCGAATTAAATTAATGTGTGTCGTCTCGAATTTATTTTTAAATTGGAAGCGCCGGAGCGATTTTTTTTTCGACGCGCCTCGTAATGTTTTTTATTCAAAATCCTACGAATAACGAAAACCAAGTACTACGATGTTACCTAATGTCTCTTGTAATAATTGTCAGTCCTAATTTGGTATTTTTGTTTCAGTTGCCACCCTTGGGAACATACAATGAAAAGGTGAGTAACAGTTTTCTTTTTGAAATTTTGTTTTTTCCAAACAAATGATTTTCGGCATGGTTACGACCGGCTGCGATTGTTTTCTTTATGGGGTCACGTCAAAAATATTTTGTTTTGTTGGCAATTTAGTAGAACTCTAATTTGCATCGTGATAGTTTAACCGTCAGATGTCGCCACCGCAATTGTTTATAATAATAAATTTTGTTGTTTATAAAAGTTTCAAGGATAAACTCGAACTCATCGTTCCATAATTCATCGCTTATTTTAAAACACTTCCTGACTATTTCTCCTTGACTTAATTCTTTTATTGCACAAATAAATTTTATTTTTTATATTCCGTGCGGCAAATTATTGGCAACAGAATTTAAAAATCGCGAATATTGCGGACACGTACGGAGCGGCGAAAATTTTGAATTTTTAGTTCTACTTATCTGGGTTTGATTACTGTTTTTGGTTACGCGAAAGGACATTGATCCGCTCTCAATTTTTTATTATAAAAATATATTCTCCCATAATCGCGCATTTCCTTGTTTATTTTAGCGAGATTTTTAATTTTTAAACTAGAACGGGAAACTTACAGATAAGCCGGCGAAATAAATATGTTCATCGATAACTTGCTGGGGCATATCGGAGAGGCTTCGAAGTAAATTAAAAAAAAAAAACAGCAAAATTATTTACTTTTTTTTCGAGAGACGTTTTGACCTAATTAACCCTCTCCTAAAACGACAAGTCTAGATTGCGCTCGTTTATTCTAATAAATTAAATTTACGATAATTAATTATATGTATATTTTGTGATAAAAGAAGCACTGCAAGTACAGAGTACACTATTAAAACTGTAACAGGAGACTTTTGCGATTAAATTGTAATCACAAACTCGTCATGTTTACCAACAATGATCCTGACAAGTTTCGATTTCCTATCGAAATCTCGTAGTGTCGCAATCGAATTATTATTATTTTTTTAATTGGGTTCGATTGTCGCATCGGATAAAAGATGGAGTCTCCAATTTTCTCGATTTTTTTTATTGGAAAGCAGGTATGTACATAATATGTACGTCGAAATTAATCTAATGTATTACAAAAGATTTTCATTTTGCAAAATCGTAAATCGAGATCGGGGACTCGTTTCGGACATTAATTATCGTTTTCGTCGTTTGTCCGATTAATCAAGAATGCTTTGTTGGATTTTGAACAATGCGGCATCGCCAGAGTTTCCTTTTCGAAGGATATTATTTATTTGTTGCAGTCGTTCAATTAAATTAATTAAATTGGATTTGATTTCGGAGAGTGGCGGGCGGTTGTAATTTTAAAACTTAAGAAAACCCTTATGGAAGCTGTAACAAGCGAAGAAATATTCAGTTTTATGTAAAACACACCACGTGACCACAAATGAACGTATAAACTAATCTTTATTTTTAGTATAAATTTAAAACATTAATTTTTGGTGTTTTGAATTAACATTTTTTGGAAAAAAAAATTCCACATGTTTTTCATACACATAAGAATCGTTCGGTGAGTTTTTAAATTTATAGTCAACTATCCTATGGGAATCTCGTTAATAGAGCGCAATTTATGCGCGTCACCAAGCACAATAAGCAGTGGCGGATTTCCGAACCGGCACAAGAGGCGCTCGCCTTGTGCCTCATAAATTATCCAACTTTTTTTGTAATAAAAATAATTGATAATTAATAATTCAGCGTTTAAACTAATCATTATTTTTAGTATAAATTTAAAACTTAAATTTTTGGTGTTTTGAATTAACATTTTTTGAAAAAAAAAATTACACATGTTTTTCATACACATAAGAATCGTTCAGTGAATTTTTTAAATTTATAGTCAAATATCCTATGAGAATCTCGTTAATAGAGCGCAATTTATGCGCGTCACATAATTTCATGAGAAATCGCTCTTCTCTTAACCTTTTTAACATTTTCTTGCACAATATGCAGTGGCGGATTTCCGAACCGGCACAAGAGGCGCTCGCCTTTTATGAATTTTATCTAACTTTTTTTGTAGTGAAAATAATTAATAATTATCATGAGGTATTTCAGTGGCTAAATCCGCCACTGATAATATTATATACGTATTGCTGAAAGTGCATATAAATAGCTACCCGATTTACAAGATTCTTTCCTATTTAACCGAAAACTACGTTTCCTGACTTGGTCCCTTGGTAGCAAATGGTATCTGACAAGAATAGTCGCACAGACAGGCTAGCGAAAATCGCTTTGTGAGATTCTCTTTACCAGACCCGTTGCATATCGTAACCAATCGATAGTTTGATTTTGATCTAATCTATATTTCGAAATGCAGGGTATCCCCTTGGTCTAATTCACTTTCTGCTCGATCCCCGTAAACAAGTCGTTTTTGATTTTCCGAAGTTTTGCTTTTTGCCCCGGGTCGTTAACGGTAACGAGGTGTATCCAATTGCCCGAAACGCACTAATGAAAATTTAAAGATAATTCGGAGATAAAATTTATTATATGTAAACTTACTCGTGCCTAAGTGAAACATAAATTTAATATTAAGTTCAAAATGCCAAGTATAAAGTTATTTCAACAAAGCGAGGCGTTTTATATTTGTATTTGCTAACTCCACGAGGCATCAAGGACATTGCTATTTTGAATAAGTTTTATCATCCTATTTGATGCTAATTTTTACAACACAACACTCGTAGTTTTATCGTTCTGTTTTTCTATTGCTCGTACTGGCAACAAACAGAAGCGGGACTAGGACGACGTTGGGACGAAGAATAATTTTCCTATCGGTTTCTCTAAACGCATAATAACAAAATTATAAATATTTACCAGACCGACGTTTTATTATCGGCTTATGTAATATTTTTGTTTGTTTTGATATTTGATGAAAAATGTAGCGGCGTTGAGTTTAGGTGTCCGTCCGACGACGCCCTTCGGGGAGGAAAAAATTTTTAAATCATAACCGGCGACAACCGCCCCTGCCTTTTGATCACTTGCCAACGCCTTGGTAACCGCTTTTGATTTTTTCCACTTTTAAACAACTCAAATCGCGTTTATCGATTCTTCGCAAGCGAAAAAATAAAAAAGCGAAACAATTGCACTTAGCGCGCAACTTCTTTTGTTGCTTTTCAGCAAATTCACTCTAATTCCCGGGTTATTATTGTTTTGTGCTCTCGTTGTTCCGACTCTCCGATAAATTCTCGTCTTTAATTTTTAATAATTTCATTATCGTAAAAGAGAAATTTGGACGAAACGAAGGGCCCCCGCTGGGCAGAGGGAACAAATTTTTACGTACAGGATTTAATTTAATATTTGAGCATTTTTTGACATTAACGACTTTAACAAGATAAATTGCAATAAACTGAGGGCGCGCGTTCAATATTGAAGTATAATTTTTCAGGAACACTTTTAATATTCTCAAGGATATCTTTTTTCTTTTATGTTTGATCTCGTTAGGTTTTTTAAAACAAAATCAACACTAATGAACTGAGATGAATTGAGATTTCGAAATTAAACGAAAGGTCAAAATTGCTCCAATCCAGGAACGATCCAGGAATACAATTTAAATGACGAAAACATTAGAAACTTAAGTTTGATTTATTCGAGTGGCAGTACAGCCACTGTTCTGGTAAACACTGTTATTGCTTCGAAAAATTGGATCAAATTTTTTGGAAATAAATTATCCCGATACGAATGCACCTTTGTCATCCTTGAAACGATAAACCGTTTATGTAACTCGGTTTTATTGCTGAAAAAACGAATTGGCCAATTTATGTTTGTAAAATAATCGACAAAGTGTGATAAGCGGATTATGTAACGTGCCAATGTGCAGCCTTAATTGTTATTAATTTAATTAAATTCGATGATTGGGATTTCGTCATGCTTCGGAATTCTCTGGTTATTTCAAAATAGTAAACAGCGGGCATCGATAAGTTGTAGTTTTTCCGAGAAATCGCCGCGGGCCTCCTCGCTTCTCTAATTAGATAATCCGTCTGATGTTTGTATTTTGAAAATTGTATCAGCATTTATTTTCGTTTACATAGAGTTATAATGACGAACGTGTGCGCCGGGTTGCGTATAAAAAGCCACCTGAACTCTCGGCATCCGATGCTAAAAGTCATCGCAAAAACAGCGTTTAACTTTGCCCCCCGCGTTAATGGCGGCAAAAAGCAGAAATTTATTCTACCGAAATGGGTCAATTAAACTGCACAATAAATTTATACCTCGGTTGGTTCCGCTAGGACGAGTGTGAAAAGGCGAAACGGTAGAGTAATTGCGATGATAAGCAGAGTTAGCAATTTTAAACAGCGGAGCCGCCCGGCGACTATTTTGGTGAGGAATCGCCACCGTGACCAATTTGCATGAGATAGTCGATCGGCGATGCACACACGTGTTATTGTTGTTATTTCCGATATGCTGAACAAGGCCAAGGTGATTCGTTTGTTTCTTTCGTGTTTTTTTTTGAGATTCGAGTTAATTATTTGGCGCCATCTTTTAAGCAAAAAGTCATTATTTTGTAATTGCCCAAGTGAAGCTTCTGAAATATAAATTGATTTCATTAATCAAGGTACACGTCCAAATTGTATATCTACGTATAGCAAATACAAATGGGAAACAATTAACAAAGAATAATTAATTCTACATGAATAGGCCAAAGCAATAACAATGTATCAACGTCTTGCCGAAACAAAGGCCGAATCTTGACAACAATCTGTAGTAAAATTTTAAACAATGGATGGAACGGGACTAGAGCACTCGGAAAGGTTGAAATAAATTATCCGACAAGTCGAGAATTGGGTTCGATTTATTATACACGCACAATATTATTCGGTTGGATGGCTCGCGAAAAGGGGGGCAGGGGTGGATTTTCTATAGAAACGATTTCAAAATATTAAATTCTTAAGTCACCATTTCGAAATGTCAGATACGATTTTAAAAAACACGTTTTTCAGAGGGGCACGTGCCTTTATGCCTTTCTCTAGATTCGCCACTGGCTACAGTTATTAAGATTTGCTTATAGCAAATATATAAAAATATAGCAGAAGAGAAATAGGAATAAAAAATGGCGCAATTCTGAAAAACCGAGTAAGGATTTAAAAATTTAGTTGCTCAAGATTCATAAATCGAAAAACTCTTAGGCTTTTTAGTATCCGTAGATCCGTAAGTGAAAACGGCGCCACTTGTTTTGCGTCAAACAAATTTTAAGGACTTTCGTTTGTTTTGTCGTTTCGACTACATTGCGGATAATTCCGGCGAGTAAATACATTTTTGAGGAGAGCGTTTGCACAATGGTTTTGATAATTAAAATTAAGTAAGCAAATAATTCGAAATCAAAGGATTTCCGCAGAGAGGACGATTACTTTAATCCTAAAACCTTGCGGTGCTATCGGCGCGATATACCGAAACTTATTTAGTTAAGACACATTTAACTATGTACTAAGCCCGAAATCTCCTTAAAATTTATTTTAGTCGCTTAGGCAAACGGCGCTCGAAAACATTAAATTGAGAGTTCGGGCCCAAGATTTCGTCAACACCTTTTTCCGCCAGAATCGGATCTTATTACCAAATTGCGACAACGCATCCCGTTTATATAAAAATTTAATAAACTCGGCACGAAAGAAGGGCGGGGACGGATAGGATAACAAATCGATTGACATGTCGAGCAAGTGTTTTTAAACGAGCCGCCCGAATTTGCCATTCTTTCCAATCCCGGCCTTTCGTTAATAGACCTTCTTCTGCTCATTAAAAAAACACAAAAAAATTAATTACTTTCTAATGAAAGCGCTTTCGAAATGTTAAAAAGTTGTTTTTACAACGACAAAGAAATGCTGCATAATTAAAGATGTTCCTTCATAATCCTTTTCAACGCCAATCCAAACAAGAGTCGTCTTCAAATTTATGCACGCCCCCAAATTCTAATATTTCATTTAGATTTATACGCAAATACATAAAACAAAAAGCCTTCCAAAAAGCCGTTAATCACCAATATCAAAATTTCGCTTTGTCCGTTGCAAACAATTCCCTTTGTCCTCGATACGGACCTGTGCGAATGTCTACGTATTGGCAATTATTATGCCGATAAAGGATGATATAGGTTACAAAAAATTGTGCATTATCAATTTTGTAACACTCGTGTGCCAGTAATTGTTCTGTTTATGAAAACTAATTTCGTGACTCACCGTTCGATACGCACAGACGGAATTTTTTAACATTAAAAGTGCACAGCGGTAAAGAAATTTTGTAATCCAATAGCTAGACACACTCCCATTTTGGCGAACGAAAGCTCCCCCCTCTCGCATATCAATTGTTTTTTTAAGGCTCTTCGGTGGGTGAAATTTTGTGGAACAAAAGTTATTGTCCAGTCATTAATTTTTTATAAATTTTATTTATTCTCGCTCTAAAAAGAACCCTACTACGGCACTGCTTTGTAGACTATCGGATAGGATTTGGCCGAGTTCAACATGGGAAGGAAAATTTTAAAAATCATAAATAAACTGCCGGTCATTCGGCAAAAAATAGTCGGTAACGCAATAAAAAATTTGCTACAACAAAACACCGATATCTCAAAAAAACAAAATATGGAATCGTTTCCATGGACGTCATTGAGTTGACGTCTATCATGGTAACGTGGTAACGTATGATAACCGATTAATAATTATTATAACTTCACAATTTTGTGGTCCTGTTTGTTTCAAATTTCGGTGGAAAGTTTTGAACTCTTCTATTTTTTACTTTGTATTATTTTATTTTTATTCTTTTCGACCACAAACCGACGCTAAACCAGTTCAGTGCTCTACTGTTTTTTAACAAGAATAATAAGCCAATAACAATAAATAAATTATTGCTAGTGCGTCAGACGCAGTGAAAATAGTAAAAATTAAGTAGTGACAAATTGAGGAGGCGTTGTAGTACCAAAATTTGAAGCAATTGTTTTTTATTTCATGAAACTTAGGAGATTCCGCATTTTAGACGATTCGGAGAAAATAATAAAAATTAAATTGAAAGAATTTTTTCGCGGAACGCGGGGATTCCGAGAAAATAATAAAAATAAACTGGAAAGACAATTTTCTCGGAATTCGGGATATACCGCATTTTAAACGATTCCTAGAAGTAATAAAAATAAAATTGAAGGAATTTTTTCGCGGAACTCGAAAGATTCCGAGAAAATAATAAAAATAACCTTGAAAGAACTTTTTCGCAGAACTGGGAAGATTCCGCATAGTTTAATGATTCCAAGAAAATAATAAAAATAAAATCGAAAGAATTTTTTCGCGGAACTCCGGGAATTCCGCATTCTTTGCGATCCCGAGAAAATAATAAAAATAAAGAAATTAAATTGGGAGATTACTTTTATGGATTTTAAAAACATTAGCGTATTCAAAATTTCGGAAAATGATTTTCTTTTAAACGGTTTAATCGGCACCTACTCGAGAGCAACCTGTAATCTTGTAAATTCGAGGCTTAATTAATTAATCTTGTCTGTCAATATAATTTGTCCTAATTTAGAGGGGATTATGTGTTAAAAGCGTGTATTAATTGGAATTCAGATTTGTGTTACGAGGAGGAATCGCAAACTCTCCGGCCCATTTTTCAGAGCGATCTGTTATGTTTAGGATTAATCGAGCAAATTTCTGTTGGAAACTAAAAGTGGAATTCATCCATCACGTTAATAAATTTTGGAAAATCCAGGAGATTTGGATCGACTCAAGTTCTTAAACTTTAAAAGCTCTCGGAGCTTAATATCCGACTATTAAGGACGCGTTCGGTAATGTGTGCACAAATTTTATTGTTGCTGAGAGGGAGAAGAACAGCGGAGACCCGTTCGAGAGGGTAACAAATGGCGGGGTGCCGAATGGGGCGACCTTGACCCCACACATTCTGGAGATATGGGGTAAGAAGAGCGGCTCTCGTCGCGAATCGATTCTTTTCGCTGCCCCGCATCTGCGGGCATTACTAATTGAAAACGAAAGTATTTGCAACGCGGGGTCACCATTAAATAACCAATTTCTCGAAATAGTTTCGTTTTGTCGATGGTGCAGGAAACGGAACTTTGGCTGAATCGATTGCAGGGGTCCAATAGTTTCGCCAACAACTTGTTATCTTTCAATCATGATTTCCCGCTTGTATTAGCTTAACGGGCCCTTCTGTGCCCGAAGTTCATAATAACGTGGCAAACCATCGGCGAACTATAAATAATAAACACCCTTCGGCTTGTAACGGCAGCCGATAATGCTAATACGGCACATAAGCTTTCGTTATTGATTTATCGCCTACGGAGTGGGGTCGGAAAGTAATTTTTTATTCCTCTGGGCCCATCACCTAAAGTTTTTATATTTCGAGTTTAAGTGCGTAATTATTAAAACTCGCTCCTTGGTGAAAACAACAACAACAATAATAATTATAATAGGGTTGACGACGCCAACACCGCATAAAATGTACTTTATAAGTGACTTATTTATGTACCCCGGAAAACTCTATTGTTTACAACGCCGAAGACCATACTTTATTATCCCCAATTGTGTGTTACCTATGCGTGCTGCTTGTTACGACCTAATTTAATGTGCGACCTTTTCTGCAATTTGCGTAAACCTAAATATAAGTTACACTTTAATGAATATACCGCGGACTGTATTATTATAAGTAATCTTAACTTGTTATTGTTTTATGTCGGCCGTAAACTCGCCCCAACGTTCACGCCGGGGCTTGGGCGCGGGGGGGGGGCGGTTAACGCAACACGTCCTGCTTTCGAGATTAGTCCTACCTGCATTGTCTGCCGATTTAGTGTTTCTGCCAAGTCACGCACTTCCACGTGTGATTTTTTTCAAAACGAAAAACTTTTGAACGTTTATTACTGCGGCTTCTGTTGCGCGCTTTATTTAATTTTAATTGAAAAAGTTTCCTAATTAATGTGTACGGTTTCGTTGTTATTTTCTATATTTGCCTCGTTTCAATATAATTACTTCACTTTCGTTAATTTTTTGTTGCCCCGCCAACTGCGATCGATCGTAGCTCTCGAGACGAGCAACTACAATCTACGAGGGATGGACATTAAGTTTTAACTTTCCGCATTATAGCCGTATTTTTCGTAGATTCTTCCGAGGGAGGACGGTTACTACAAAATTGTATTACAACATCGTAGAGCGTGCGATTCCTTTTTTTTTAATTCAATGATCGGTGGGAGTGCGGTAGAAATAAATTATGTAAAATTTCCGTTGCCGTCTTAATAACTTTTCTTTTACGGTAGTAGTTGTACAGGGTTACTCCGGCGATCAAGAATTTTTAAAAATTTTTCTAAGTCCCACAACACAGTGAACTGCGCATGCGCCAATTCCGCGCAATCAAGTTTCATATATTTTAATTATGAGGGTTATTAATTATCCACTAATTATATAAAATACATAATATTATATTTTAATTGAGATGATTATTAATTTATAATTATTTAATTACATTACGTATTATCCGTCTTATATAAAATATACTGATTTTAAAATTAAAATTTCATTGTAATTATTTTGATCGCCTACGGGTGTAGACATTAGTCGCATTCCATTATTGTTAAATTGCAGTCAAAATCGATCAAGATTTTTAAAAATTTTCAAAGTCATGGAATGTGATAATTTTTTCTAAGTATGGTAATTAGAGCTGGAATGCATTTCTATGGTAATTAGAGCTGGAATGCATTTCTATGGTACTTAGAGCTGGGGTGCGTTTCTATTCTAATGACTACCTAAGTAATATAATAATACGTAGACTATTAAAATAAAATTAAGCATATTATGACAATAAGTGAGAAAAAATACAATAACCAACTTTCTACCCTTAATGATACAGGTTATAAGGTATATATCCTATAAATTTAGATATTTCTCATCAAATAGTTTAAGTTCACTTGACATCATCGTACTCAAAAATGGATACGAAAGCGGATGTTAAAACTTTGAAGAGATCTGCAGAAACTATTCAAACGAGTAAGTTATATTTAAAATTAATAGTAACTAAAAACCCTTACAGTTTAATTTTTTTTCATATTATATTTTTATTTATATTACCATATTATCTGAAATAGACATGAATTTTAAAATATCAGCATCAATGTCTGATGACTATCATCAAAATAACATTTGTATTTACAAATTGAAAGCTCAATATATAATTCATTAATTTATAGTTTATTTAACTTTGTTTAATTTAGAATAAATTAGTGATCATCTATAAAAAATTTTTTTGTGTATTTAGCCATTATTACCAGAGGAAGCCTCTTTCTACAATCATATCAGTCCACGACTTGTGGATTATGTAAGATGCCGCTCAGCTGTTGGAACGTGACGCCCAATCATTGTCGAGATTCGTTCTGTAGCGACTGCCTGCAGGACCATATCAGGACGATGCCTGTATGCCCAGCGGATGGGAAAGTAATCAAATACGTACACCTTTTTTGGAGGAACATATTAAAAATCACCATACCACTTGGGGAAATATGAAAAACCTACACGGATATCTAAATACTCAATTCAAAAATAATTATTATACTTAGTGTGTATATATATATCTATATATATCTATAGATATAAGATTTGAATAAAAAACTTTTAATTATTTATATATTTATTTATTAATTTATAATGCCCCCATGCTAATGTGTCGTATGTGTGAGGCATCAAGAATCGTTTATCATCATCATCGGCACTTAAGGTAATTTTTGTTTGAGAGATACTATGAACATTATGATTTACAGATCTTATACTATTTTGTTTCCTTAAAATAACCTTATTGTTAATTAAACAATCTAAATAATCATTAAAACAAAATTTGGTTCTTAACAATATAGTTTTTAACACCTTTAGCTTTTTTAATGAAGTCTTTACCCTCAACACGCATGCTATACATTTTAGATCTGAGACCTATAGTTTTGAATGTTAAACATTTTCCAAACGTTTTTGGGTATGGGAGTACTCCGACTTATATTTGAAGACGGATGTGTTGCTATTGACGGATGTTTTTTTTTGAGAATTTCCTCGATACTTGTTTTAATGCTTATGGTCTGGATCCTGCACATTATGTATCAGCGTATTTAATTCAATATATGGTTTTAACCTGCGGATTGTTTAAATTCTAACACTCGGTAAATGTTTGTAATTTTTCATACCATGTTTTAGAGCTTGCTTAAGTGCACGGTAATGAATAACGTAGCGTTCTTTATTATGAAGAGTTGTGAGTAGCTTCTTCTGTTTAGAGTTAGGTGGCGCTCGATGCTCGGGGCATAGGGGCAGATCGTTGTGAACATCATGTAACGTGTTTGGATACTCTAAATCTACCACCAAAATAAAGCCAAGACTGTTATCATCAGGAATTTGACTAACATCTATATTGATATTATTACGCCATGAAAATTTTCCACTCGGTAAAAATTCGCTCATGGCCCAACCATATACTAAAAAAAAAGAAAGATACATAAACATTAAAAAGTTATTTCGGTTGAAAATCAGCTTACAATTATTGACGTCGTAGTATTGAAGATAAACGTCCTGCTGTGTCTGATCGTAGTTGGACATATATTTATTATTAGCCTTAGCATATCGACTACTGCATTGGGAGATGCCTCCTCGAATTCCACGCTCGATGAACATCAGCATATCAATATCATGAATCAAATCTAATTCAACCTTAGTTAACTTTAACAAACTGTCCCACGTAAGGCCTGGGGCTAACACAAAGTGTGCGGGATCTAAACCATATGTGTTAAAGCAGGTTTCACGAAAATTTTCAAAGATGTCTGCCAATAACAATACATCAGTTTTCAAATATAAATACGAATACTCTCATGCTCGAAATGTGTGGAAGACTGGTTATTTGCATCATAATCACTAGTATCAAATCGTGAAATGTCTTTTTTAATGCTGTCGTATACATCGGGGCAGCGAATTTCATATATTAGAGAGTCGGTATCACAGTAAAGCACTTTGGTTGGAAAGTTTTTTTGCATGTATCCATAATAAAATTCGTATAACTTGGTTTTAGATATATCTAATATACTCATACCTACATAAACGGGTTTATTCATCATAATCTCAGTCTTATTTAACTCGATTATCATTAAATTCTCATCTAAAATTGTTCTACTATGGAAATTAGGTTTAGCAATCAACACCTTAGCAGCATTTCGCCCATTCCATTTTAACACCAACTTAACAATTTTTTCTTTTCCGTACATCCTCCATGGTTTTACCAAACGATGCGTGATTCATTAATTTAAAAAAAAATGTTTTCTCGAACTCATTTTTAGCATTAGTCCTCATTCGGGTATTTAGTTCAATATAGGGTTTCAACCATGCCGATTGTTTAAATTCTAATATTCTATGGATTTTTAAGATTTTCATACCATATTCGAGAGCTTGTTTGAGGGCTCGGTAATGGATAACGTAGCGTTCTTTATTATGAAGAGTTGTAAGAAGCTTTCTTTGTCTAAATTTCGGTGGTGCTCGATGCTCGGAGCATAAAGGCAGATCATTGTGAACATCGTGTAACTTGTCTGGATACTCTAAGTCGACCTCCAAAATAAAGCCTACGCTGCTATCATCTGGGATTTGACTCACATCTATATTCGTATTATTGCGCCATGAAAACTTCCCACATGGTAAATACTGACTCAGGGCCCATCCATATACTGAAAAAAAGTATAAAAAATATTATTAATAAAATATTTAAAAATAAAATATACTTACAATTATTAACATCGTAATATTGGAGATAAATGTCGGGATGAGTATGATCGTAATTAGGCATGTACTTATTATTAGCTTTTGCATATCGATTGCTGCATTGAGAAATACCTTCACGAATTCCTCGCTCAACAAACATTAATATATCGATGTCTGTGATCAAATCCAATTCGACGCGGGTTAACTTTAACATACTATCCCAAGTGAGGCCTGGGGCTGATACATAATGTGCAGGATCCAGACCATAAGCATTAAAACAAGTATCGCGGAAATTCTCAAAAGCATCCGACAATAGCAGCACATATGTCTTCAAATATAAGTCGGAGTACTCGCATAAGTTTTGAATGTTAAACATTTTCCAAACGTTTTTGGCATGGGAGTACTACGACTTATATTTGAAGACATATGTGCTGCTATTGCCGGATGCTTTTGAGAATTTCCGCGATACTTGTTTTAATGCTTATGGTCTGGATCCTGCACATTATGTATCAGCCCCAGGCCTCACTTGGGATAGTATGTTAAAGTTAACCCGCGTCGAATTGGATTTGATCACAGACATCGATATATTAATGTTTGTTGAGCGAGGAATTCGTGAAGGTATTTCTCAATGCAGCAATCGATATGCAAAAGCTAATAATAAGTACATGCCTAATTACGATCATACTCATCCCGACATTTATCTCCAATATTACGATGTTAATAATTGTAAGTATATTTTATTTTTAAATATTTTATTAATAATATTTTTTATACTTTTTTTCAGTATATGGATGGGCCCTGAGTCAGTATTTACCATGTGGGAAGTTTTCATGGCGCAATAATACGAATATAGATGTGAGTCAAATCCCAGATGATAGCAGCGTAGGCTTTATTTTGGAGGTCGACTTAGAGTATCCAGACAAGTTACACGATGTTCACAATGATCTGCCTTTATGCTCCGAGCATCGAGCACCACCGAAATTTAGACAAAGAAAGCTTCTTACAACTCTTCATAATAAAGAACGCTACGTTATCCATTACCGAGCCCTCAAACAAGCTCTCGAATATGGTATGAAAATCTTAAAAATCCATAGAATATTAGAATTTAAACAATCGGCATGGTTGAAACCCTATATTGAACTAAATACCCGAATGAGGACTAATGCTAAAAATGAGTTCGAGAAAACATTTTTTTTTAAATTAATGAATCACGCATCGTTTGGTAAAACCATGGAGGATGTACGGAAAAGAAAAAATTGTTAAGTTGGTGTTAAAATGGAATGGGCGAAATGCTGCTAAGGTGTTGATTGCTAAACCTAATTTCCATAGTAGAACAATTTTAGATGAGAATTTAATGATAATCGAGTTAAATAAGACTGAGATTATGATGAATAAACCCGTTTATGTAGGTATGAGTATATTAGATATATCTAAAACCAAGTTATACGAATTTTATTATGGATACATGCAAAAAAACTTTCCAACCAAAGTGCTTTACTGTGATACCGACTCTCTAATATATGAAATTCGCTGCCCCGATGTATACGACAGCATTAAAAAAGACATTTCACGATTTGATACTAGTGATTATGATGCAAATAACCAGTCTTCCACACATTTCGAGCATGAGAGTATTCGTATTTATATTTGAAAACTGATGTATTGTTATTGGCAGACATCTTTGAAAATTTTCGTGAAACCTGCTTTAACACATATGGTTTAGATCCCGCACACTTTGTGTTAGCCCCAGGCCTTACGTGGGACAGTTTGTTAAAGTTAACTAAGGTTGAATTAGATTTGATTCATGATATTGATATGCTGATGTTCATCGAGCGTGGAATTCGAGGAGGCATCTCCCAATGCAGTAGTCGATATGCTAAGGCTAATAATAAATATATGTCCAACTACGATCAGACACAGCAGGACGTTTATCTTCAATACTACGACGTCAATAATTGTAAGCTGATTTTCAACCGAAATAACTTTTTAATGTTTATGTATCTTTCTTTTTTTTTAGTATATGGTTGGGCCATGAGCGAATTTTTACCGAGTGGAAAATTTTCATGGCGTAATAATATCAATATAGATGTTAGTCAAATTCCTGATGATAACAGTCTTGGCTTTATTTTGGTGGTAGATTTAGAGTATCCAAACACGTTACATGATGTTCACAACGATCTGCCCCTATGCCCCGAGCATCGAGCGCCACCTAACTCTAAACAGAAGAAGCTACTCACAACTCTTCATAATAAAGAACGCTACGTTATTCATTACCGTGCACTTAAGCAAGCTCTAAAACATGGTATGAAAAATTACAAACATTTACCGAGTGTTAGAATTTAAACAATCCGCAGGTTAAAACCATATATTGAATTAAATACGCTGATACATAATGTGCAGGATCCAGACCATAAGCATTAAAACAAGTATCGAGGAAATTCTCAAAAAAAACATCCGTCAATAGCAACACATCCGTCTTCAAATATAAGTCGGAGTACTCCCATACCCAAAAACGTTTGGAAAATGTTTAACATTCAAAACTATAGGTCTCAGATCTAAAATGTATAGCATGCGTGTTGAGGGTAAAGACTTCATTAAAAAAGCTAAAGGTGTTAAAAACTATATTGTTAAGAACCAAATTTGTTTTAATGATTATTTAGATTGTTTAATTAACAATAAGGTTATTTTAAGGAAACAAAATAGTATAAGATCTGTAAATCATAATGTTCATAGTATCTCTCAAACAAAAATTACCTTAAGTGCCGATGATGATAAACGATTCTTGATGCCTCACACATACGACACATTAGCATGGGGGCATTATAAATTAATAAATAAATATATAAATAATTAAAAGTTTTTTATTCAAATCTTATATCTAAATATATATATAGATATATATATACACACTAAGTATAATAATTATTTTTGAATTGAGTTTTTAGATATCCGTGTAGGTTTTTCATATTTCCCCAAGTGGTATGGTGATTTTTAATATGTTCCTCCAAAAAAGGTGTACGTATTTGATTACTTTCCCATCCGCTGGGCATACAGGCATCGTCCTGATATGGTCCTGCAGGCAGTCGCTACAGAACGAATCTCGACAATGATTGGGCGTCACGTTCCAACAGCTGAGCGGCATCTTACATAATCCACAAGTCGTGGACTGATATGATTGTAGAAAGAGGCTTCCTCTGGTAATAATGGCTAAATACACAAAAAAAATTTTTATAGATGATCACTAATTTATTCTAAATTAAACAAAGTTAAATAAACTATAAATTAATGAATTATATATTGAGCTTTCAATTTGTAAATACAAATGTTATTTTGATGATAGTCATCAGACATTGATGCTGATATTTTAAAATTCATGTCTATTTCAGATAATATGGTAATATAAATAAAAATATAATATGAAAAAAAATTAAACTGTAAGGGTTTTTAGTTACTATTAATTTTAAATATAACTTACTCGTTTGAATAGTTTCTGCAGATCTCTTCAAAGTTTTAACATCCGCTTTCGTATCCATTTTTGAGTACGATGATGTCAAGTGAACTTAAACTATTTGATGAGAAATATCTAAATTTATAGGATATATACCTTATAACCTGTATCATTAAGGGTAGAAAGTTGGTTATTGTATTTTTTCTCACTTATTGTCATAATATGCTTAATTTTATTTTAATAGTCTACGTATTATTATATTACTTAGGTAGTCATTAGAATAGAAACGCACCCCAGCTCTAAGTACCATAGAAATGCATTCCAGCTCTAATTACCATAGAAATGCATTCCAGCTCTAATTACCATACTTAGAAAAATTTATCACATTCCATGACTTTGAAAATTTTTAAAAATCTTGATCGATTTTGACTGCAATTTAACAATAATGGAATGCGACTAATGTCTACACCCGTAGGCGATCAAAATAATTACAATGAAATTTTAATTTTAAAATCAGTATATTTTATATAAGACGGATAATACGTAATGTAATTAAATAATTATAAATTAATAATCATCTCAATTAAAATATAATATTATGTATTTTATATAATTAGTGGATAATTAATAACCCTCATAATTAAAATATATGAAACTTGATTGCGCGGAATTGGCGCATGCGCAGTTCACTGTGTTGTGGGACTTAGAAAAATTTTTAAAAATTCTTGATCGCCGGAGTAACCCTGTACAACTACTTACGGTTTTTGATAAATCGCACAAGCAAACCGAAATTTTGTGTTGGATGCACATTTATCACGTAACATCGATTTATCATCTAGCGTAGGACAACAACCGTCGCTAAATCAAGCAACGCAACATGGGACGGATAAACTCGTTTTATAGTGCAATTGCATTGGAACGCATCCAAAAACGTCGGTTATTTTATTTCATTTTTTTTTTACAAAAAGGCTAGGTTAGTGAACCGATTTGTTGCGCGCGGTCATGCTTTCCGCAACCGGGGTGTAGTTGGGGCAATTTTAATTAAAATTTAAGTCAAAAATAAAATATCGATGCGGTGGCGACATTGTTTGGGATTATTTTTAATAACGGAGAACCCGAAGAGATATTTGGCCGTGTGCCAAACATTCTTATCACTTTTAAAGCGAGGATAATGTGGATCTGTAGTTTGTTATTTTGTAAAATTTATGGATCGTTAAAAAATTATTAAACGCTAAAATATTTTATAACTAAAATTCGTGCCAAACGACCTCGGGCACTTTTACTTCCCGCATCGCTCGCTTACTTTTCCACTCCGCCTCGTATCGAGAAATAATTTCCTTTCGCGCGCAGTTGTCCCGTAAAGAAAGGGAAATTGTAAAATTGAAAATTACTTTTAATTTCCTCAATAGTATTTCGGCGCATTTTTGAGGGATAAATTATTATATTCTCGAGAAGAAATTGCGGAGACAATTTCGTACAACATTAAGATAAAGCAAAGTCGATTTCGTGCCAGAACATTTTCAGCTGCAACCAGATTAGGGCTGGCGAAAATAGTTAATACGATGCATTGGTCGATTGCTGCAAATAAACATCAAAGTCGAAACATTTTTCTAATTTTCTTCGTTCGGCTTTTGTTTTTATATCTAATAAGGGTGGGAGGGCTTTAATATTTCTCCGATGGCTCATTTGCGGGAAATTACATCAAATCTGTCATTTATTATGTGAACCGTTTCTTTGACAGTAGACCGACATCAAAGAATACAATATTTTTATAACTCGTGCCGTTTGAATAAAAATGAATCGAATCTTTTGATCCCTGTTTTATGTGTTTTCTTTGCCTTTTTGAAGCAAGGCGCATCTTGGCGTCATTAAATTTACTGCGATTGTGAAATACCTATTCCTTCGCCCAGTACGCCACTGCGCGCAGAGAGAGATAATCGATAACGTCAGTAGATGGACTAGGGCGAAGTTTGATCACAACTTTTCCTAGTCGGAATTTTGTCCCGAAGAAGTTTCCAAAAATCGCGGAAGACTGGATCGATTGGCCGTGTGTATTATAACATTTGCATTTTGTTCGACGAGTGTTATCCATACAAATTTTGGTATCAAGTGCAGTTTGCGTTCCCGTCACGTATTTGCTAAAAGCATTGCAATCCAGTTCCGATTTGGCGTGGTGTGGAAAATTGCAAAGTTTATAAATGCATGCTCTTTTATTAAAAGCTCTCTGCTTTTTTGCCGTATTCAACCGCACGCTCTGGCGTTTAGGGAAATCATGTTTCGACGTATGCAAACTCTTCGGATGGAAAATTATTGTATGTACCAACAAGCATTTCACATTTTCTCGAATTGAAAATGTTATCTTTTGTCGATCGACGAAATCATTTTGTAGCATTGCAACGCGCGACAGAAATGGAAATTTTAATTATATTTCAAGGCAAAATTGTCTCTCTATTTATTCAGTCTTAACAGGTAGTTTAGCAATCAATAATCGTGTGTGTGTTAATTTTATTCTTCATAAATTATTAATTTTTTTGTAAATAAATCGACAAGGTTTGCCATTGCGAAAACATTTTTGCACTTGCGATCGCAACATCCGACCGCGTATTGACAAACGAAAAACAAATCGCCGAACCTGGTAAAGAGCTACCAGCCGGACATTTCTCCCTTGTGACGTCAACTTTTTGGTGTGCTCGCGGAAAAAGCAATTGGACGGATTTGTGTAATCGAAGAGCACTTTGGTGTCTCGATATCAAAATGAATACAAAAAAAATTAGCGCATGGGTCGTTAACTCTAGATTAACGCAAATTGGGTCAATAAACTATTACGTCTAAAAGAGATAATTTTAAATTTTACAAACTCGTCGTTCGACTAGAAAGCTGAATAGAAAGATTTGGTGCGCGTTTTTCCATATTTGAAGTAAAAAAATGTAAATTATTAATAAGAATCTCTTAACTTGTACGGTTAATCTTGTTCCATTTTAGACGAAGGATAAAGAAAGCGGCAGTAGCCGGCATCTGCGTCTGATATATTATCATGAATAATGCAGTCGAGCAAAGCGCTCTCTCTGTGGGACCTTTTATAGCAAGCCTCAGTCCTGTTGGGAATTATCCTTTGAATAAATAAGGATGTTGAAACGCGTGTCTCCCGTTAACCTTACACAAGTTTGGATCTCAACTGATTGAATATTTATAGGCGACGACAACTCGCTCTTATTTAATTTTATCGCGCGCACTTTTTTCCTTCCTAATTGATCCTATTCCTTTTCTTTTCCGCTTCCAATCCTTCAAAAATGAAATTCGTTCACGCTTGACCAATCTTTATTCGAATAACTAAAAGAAATTTATCTGACGTTTTTCCGATTCGTTAAATTTAAATTGTAACTGCTAGCCCAATCTGAAAGGAAATTGGACTTGCAGAATTTAGCGAAACTTGTGCGGCGGCGGTGAGGAACCTGCCGTTAATGTTTCTTTTTCACATTTTTCCAAGGAAATTTTAACTCGTCCAAATTAGTAGTTTTGGAGCTTTCAAGGCAATTTTACGTAGTCGGTTTGTTGTTCCGCACGATAATGTTTTTAATCTTTATGTGAACAAACAAGGCAGACATTAGAAAAATAATGAATTATTTATTTTCTTACATTAATTGAACACTTAGCAACGAACTTAAGTGGTAGTTTCTTTTCCGTTCATCTCATTAACGAATGCGGTTTGTCGTTTCTCTTTGCACAGCCAATAAATGGCATAATCAATGTGTACTTTGTGTTCAAAAAATTGGAATATTTATAGGAATTATTTTTGTATAAATCGAAATTGCGTCAGCGACTTGCAATTTTCAAGTAAACAGAAATATTTTTAAGTTGTTTGGATTTGATTACGTAATTTGTTTTTTAATTTCATTTCGAATTAGGAATCGAGTAATATTCCAAAATGTCGCAGCGTTCCAATATGGGATTACTCGAATTTGCGTGGAAAAATTAAAAACTTACGGCATTTTCGATTTTAGAGCCAGTGCCTCATCCCATCATCGAATTCAATTTTTTTAGTCTTAAAATATCCGATAACCTTGTACCCTTGATCGTTCCTGAAAAACTCTGTACCGAACGCGATAAACATGCACGATTAAACGTTCCAGTTCGTTCCGTTCGTTCTCCTTGTTGTTTTTTTTTTTTCGACCGATTGTAATAATCTTATACTAATTCGTTTGACCATTAAAGTGCATAAAAGAATTAATTAGTCATTAATTTTTATCTGAAAGCAGAAACGATTTAGATAAGCCCAAACACTTGGGTGTAATCTACCGCTTGCGGTAAAAATAAGTTTAATTTGTTTTGTTTTATTTAATTGCAAGTTTACATAATATTATATTATTTCTGAAAAACTTTCTAGACGATAAATTCGTTCATTGACAGAGTGCTTTGGAAATAACGTAAGCTTTGCGAAGGAACGACACGCGGAACGGGATGGTCTGATCTAGGACATGTCGCCGTCGCCACTTCGTCCTGCAACGTCCTACTAAATTTCTGACGGCGAAATGTTCAATTGAAATGAATTATCACCATCGTGATTTTCATGACAACTGTAAAACAATGGAAATCTTCTGTCGTAAAGTCCTTTCGCTGCATATAAATAACGCGCCGAACTCCCTCCATTTTTCTTTATCCGATCATTTAACGAAGCTGTCATCGATCTGGAAGAAACCTTCGCAGCCGCAACGATTTCGCGAGTGACAGGAAACTTTGTGATTTTGATTTTGGATAGAATTTCAAGTTTTCTATTCGGCATAAACAAGTTATTTGCCAAACATTATGTAAAGCGGGCAAACACATGGCGATGGCTTTTTCGTCAGCGAATATTCACCTTCCGATCAGTGGCGGATTTTCGAACAGGCGCAAGAGGCGCGCGCCTGAGCTTCATAAATCCAGGGGGCCACAAAATTCAGCTCTCAAAATAAAATAAAGTAATTTTATCTAACTTTTTTTGTAATGAAAATTATTAATTCATAAGAAATCGTCAAAGGATCCAAGAGCGTATAAGAGACGAAGAAACAAACGAAAAAATATTCAGTTTTATGAAAAACACACCGCGTGACCATATATGAGCGTTTAAACTAATCATTATTTTTTGTATAAATTTAAAACATTAATTTTAGGTGTTTTGGATTAAAATTTTTTGAAAAAAAAAATTCCATACATGTAACATACACATAAGAATCGTTCAGCGAGTTTTTTAAATTATAGTCAAATATCCCACGGGAATCTCGTTAATAGAGCGCAATTTATGCGCGTCACCTAGTTTCATTATTTGTCAAGTTTGGTTTAAATCGTCACAGGATCCAAGAGCGTATAAGAGACGAAAAAACAAACGAAGAAATATTCAGTTTTATGAAAAACACTACACGTGACCATATGTGAGCGTTTAAACTAATTATTATTTTTAGTATAAATTTAAAACATTAAATTTTGGTGTTTTGGATGAAAATTTTTTGAAAAAAAAAATTCTACATGTGTTACATACACATAAGAATCGTTCAGTGAAATTTTTAAATTATAGTCAAATATCACACGGGAATCTCGTTAATAGTGCGCAATTTATGCGCGTCACCTAACTCCATTGTTTGTCAAGTTTGGTTTAAATCGTCACAGGATCCAAGAGCGTATAAGAGACGAAGAAACAAACGAAGAAATATTCAGTTTTATGAAAAACACTACACGTGACCATATGTGAGCGTTTAAACTAATTATTATTTTTAGTATAAATTTAAAACATTAAATTTTGGTGTTTTGGATGAAAATTTTTTGAAAAAAAAAATTCTACATGTGTTACATACACATAAGAATCGTTCAGTGAAATTTTTAAATTATAGTCAAATATCACACGGGAATCTCGTTAATAGTGCGCAATTTATGCGCGTCACCTAACTCCATTGTTTGTCAAGTTTGGTTTAAATCGTCACAGGATCCAAGAGCGTATAAGAGACGAAGAAACAAACGAAGAAATATTCAGTTTTATGAAAAACACTACACGTGACCATATGTGAGCGTTTAAACTAATTATTATTTTTAGTATAAATTTAAAACATTAAATTTTGGTGTTTTGGATGAAAATTTTTTGAAAAAAAAAATTCTACATGTGTTACATACACATAAGAATCGTTCAGTGAAATTTTTAAATTATAGTCAAATATCACACGGGAATCTCGTTAATAGTGCGCAATTTATGCGCGTCACCTAACTCCATTGTTTGTCAAGTTTGGTTTAAATCGTCACAGGATCCAAGAGCGTATAAGAGACGAAGAAACAAACGAAGAAATATTCAGTTTTATGAAAAACACTACACGTGACCATATGTGAGCGTTTAAACTAATTATTATTTTTAGTATAAATTTAAAACATTAAATTTTGGTGTTTTGGATGAAAATTTTTTGAAAAAAAAAATTCTACATGTGTTACATACACATAAGAATCGTTCAGTGAAATTTTTAAATTATAGTCAAATATCACACGGGAATCTCGTTAATAGTGCGCAATTTATGCGCGTCACCTAACTCCATTGTTTGTCAAGGTTGGTTTAAATCGTCAAAGGATCCAAGAGCGTATAAGAGACGAAGAAACAAACGAAGAAATATTCAGTTTTATGAAAAACACTACACGTGACCATAAATGAGCGTTTAAACTAATCATTATTTTTAGTATAAATTTAAAACATTAATTTTAGGTGTTTTGGATTAAAATTTTTTGAAAAAAAAAATTCCATACAGGTAACATACACATAAAAATCGTTCAGCATATTTTTTAAATTATAGTCAAATATCCTGTGGGAATCTCGTTAATAGAGCGCAATTTATGCGCGTCACCTAGTTTCATTATTTGTCAAGTTTGGTTTAAATCGTCATAGGATCCAAGAGCGTATAAGAGACGAAGAAATATGCAGTTTTATGAAAAACACACCACGTGACCATAAATGAGCGTTTAAACAAAATCATTATTTTTAGTACAAATTTAAAACATTAAATTTTGGTGTTTTGGATGAAAATTTTTTGAAAAAAAATTTCTACATGTGTTACATACACTTAAGAATCGTTCAGTGAAATTTTGAAATTATAGTCAAATATCCCATGGGAATCTCGTTAATAGAGCGCAATTTATGCGCGTCACCTAGTTTCATTATTTGTCAAGTTTGGTTTAAATCGTCACAGGATCCAAGAGCGTATAAGAGACGAAGAAACAAACGAAGAAATATTCAGTTTTATGAAAAACACACCACGTGACCATAAATGAGTGTTTAAAGTAATCATTATTTTTAGTATAAATTTAAAACATTAATTTTTGGTGTTTTGGATTAAAATTTTTTGAAAAAAAAATTCCATATGTTTTTCATACACATAAGAATCGTTCAGGGAGGTTTTAAAACTATAGTCAAATATCCCACGGGAATCTCGTTAATAGAGCGCAATTTATGCGCGTCACCTAATTTCATAAGAAATCGTTCTTCTCTTAACCTTTTTAACATTATCTTAATATATCGATCGACGACGTCGCTCTTTAAATTAATATTTTATCAAGTTATATTTTGACAGGAAACATAAATTTTCTCGAGCCTGCCTTTATCACAATTTTGGCATAAACTTTTGAAAATCTGGAGATAAATTTAATGATGGTGTGCGGAGTGTGTACTTCGTCGAGAAACGAATCGAATAATTAATTGAGAGCCTCCGATGTTTCGTGACCGCACCCCGTACATCCTGTTTACTACAAAATTACTGTAAAAGAACCAAGTTAATTTATTATTATTTCTTGGATATCATTCAGAGAATTCCCATTCGTGGAAATCTGACTGTCGAGATTTTTCATTTTCTCGTACGCTTCGAGAATTTTTCCAGCTTTGATAAGAAAATATAAAATGCGAATTTAATGGTTTCCAAAACCCACGCGCGCCTCATTATATTTATAAGATTGTAAACAATCAAATCGGGATTTTTATTTATAAATTTTTTTGCAAGGTCTTCCTGTTGATCGCAAATTATTTTCGAATAACTCCGGTGCGCTCTGCCAACCTCAACGCTGCGGGTGTGTGGCCTCCTTTACTGCCCGGCTTTAAATTTGAATTTCAATGCGGGGCCATTACTCATCCGATTGTTGTTGTATAAAACAATGGAAATTTGCAATTGACCCATAATTTTTAACGACTGCAATCCTTGGCGATTTCTTGAATAAAATGAAATTAAAAGTTGGGAGATCAAAGGGGTCGGATTTTGGCATAATTATCTGCAATGCACATACTCGCGTGTATGTATTTCTCGGTCGGTACCGAGGTCGCATACTGATGCTGACCCGTGCAAAAGATGTTCCAGTTAAATTGAATCTAATTTAAGTTATCGCGCCAAGTATCTCGTTTAGTTTTCGCACGAAAAACCCGTTTCGACGTATTTATTTAAATTTATATTAACAACGGAACATTTCTAACGAGTTATCTTTCAAATTTAGGATCGTTCGCAGTAAAACTAATAAAGAGAAGCTCGAATTATTAGCCGATTAAAAATATTCCTATTTGGAACAAGAAAGAGGCAAGGGAGGCTTAGTTAATTAGGATGGGGGAAACACTCGACGATTAGCCCCTCGAAAGAAAATGCCACGAGCAGCCACTGCCGTGCAGAGAAAAATTTAAAAATTACATTATTTTTATCCTTAATTAATCCCTAAGTGGTCAAATTTGAATGTCGATTTTTTATGGTTCCTTAACAAGGAAGAGTCTTTGTATTGGTGCATTGAAAAGAGGTAATAAATTTGTTTTATTTGACGACATTATCTAATCGCTTCTTGCTCTTTGGACTTGGACATGACAAAATTTTTGCTTTTGTTCGAAATAATCGGGCAACATAAACTTTAATGCTGCTTATTTAAATTCTTTTGTCTTTCCATTTTCTTACTACGCGGAGGTGTCATTATTGACACAAATAAGGTAATGTTGTGGAAACTTGACAGGTTACTTACACCGTAACCGCATCCGAAGTTGCTTTCTCGACTGTGAAGTGAAAATTGCACGGTTCGATCGAATCTGGCTTTGCGTTTGCTCGTCTCGAAAAAAAATCTGATGGTGCCATCGGCATCCAATATTTATGTCTTTTCCTTGCAGGGCTATCTCGTAACCTACAGAGTTGGGCAAATTTGCATTTTATTATTTCTGCAATCTGATTTTATCTTTCCATCACAATTGAGTGAAACTGAGTCAGTCGGGGCTCAGAGATGCACCGCTTCACAAAAATGAGCTTGTTCTCCTTTCTTCTCTTTTCCGTCGCCGGAAAAGATCGGAGACAAAAGACTTGGAAAAAAAATATACATACATACTATTGTCTGGAACGGGAATGCCTTCGCCCGTTCGAACAATTTCATCGGTGCACTTAAAATATTCGGGGGGTTCTTACAGATATGCAGTCTCCGCCAATTTGTGCAACACAACAGTTGGCGAGCAATTGCAGTCGAACATGCACAAGTATTTTTTCAATGTTTGTACCTTTTTAGTGCATTGACGTTTGTTGTTACCAGGCGCTTTGATCAGCTGATCTGACTCGTACAATGGTTAATGCTCGACCAATCAGCTGATCGTAACACCCCCACCTTGCAAGCCGGTTCTATGATTATGTAGATGATTTTAAACATTCAGTTTGTTGCTTCGCTGTGTGGAGTTCAGTTGTACGATAACAAATCATTGACCGACATACATTTTCTTTTTGTGTTGTCAAAAGTGAATTTTCGAGATTTTGTTGCCACGTTTTATTAATGCAGTGATCGATTAGGTGTTGGGTTTTCGAAAATAAATTTCTATTTGAAAAGTACTATTTCTCGTGTCAATGAACACAAATTATCTTTCTTCACATTCAACAAGTGTTTGGTGTAAGTGTAGGACCTCTTGTAATTTTTGGATTCGTCCAAGACGTTAACGTCGTAAACCGAAAATCAAAAGGCTGTCAAAATTCCGGTAGCAAGGGAAAATCTCGATTCGGTCCACGAGGGGACCACAATGGGCCACATACAACCCTGCGTAAGTTATTTTTTTTTGTTTTATATTGTAATCCGTATTTACGGACGAGACAGGTTCTCGTTGCTTCGTTCGCCAAGTGGGCTACCAGATTAAAATACTTGTTTTTAACGTCTACTAGACGATGGTCTTCTTCTTCTTCTTCGAGCGTAATCTCGCGTTTTCTTGGAAAATTGCGTCAGTTATTGTGAAATATGCAGTAATACGGTTTATATCGGAATTGAGGTATTTGGCCAAGTTGAGGGTGTTGGGAAATTTGGGCAGGTAGCAACCCTAGCCGGGTGCGGCACCGGGCGGCGCACTCCGGGTAAAATTTAAAATTATGTTATTACGTAGAAATTTGATTGACCGCATTTATAAGGTGAAAAAGAAGGATATTATCGAAACCACTTGTTCGATTCCCGAAAGAGAGCTTATCGATTTCGGTCGTCTTGAGGTGGAAATTTTACGACTTTTGGTTTCCCTCTTTTGTTTTTGTTATAATAGTAACGGAGCAGGCAGGATGCACCAGGGGTAGTTAGTTGGCGCCGGAGTGCGAGCCTCATTTTACATCGCAGATAGCTCACTCGGATGGAAGATTTGCTTGTTTTGGCATTGGTTACAGCGAACGCTGAGACTCTGTTTTTGTTGGTGGTTGCTTCCGCATGGGCAAAATCAGTAAAAAAATACATTTCCATTTAAAAAATGACTACATTTTCCTAGTCTGTTTCAAATACAAACGAAAAACATATACAGTACCGCTGGAAAGTACTAGTACGGAGATTTTTACGCCAAAATTTTGTTGGATATAATTTTGATCAGATGCTCTTTTCCGTTTCCGAGATGCGGTGACTTTTTCTTCCTTAATAAAAATAATAGTTTTTGAAAACTGACAGACATGGCATGCTTGGCTTGATCGTTACGTAATGTACTGTAAGATTCTTTTTGTTGGTGCCTTTTTGAAATTTAAAGCGATCGATTTTCGTCGCCGCGCCGCTTTAATTAAGTTCGCGTCAGAAACAATAATTTTGTCTCCTCGATTGACGTGTCTATTAAATTTACACTTTGGTGCCCTCGATTAATTTAATTCGTAATTATTGTCCGGACTGGTATTGCTTCGAAAGTTTCGCTAATATTATGGAAGGAGCCGAACGTCTTTCAAGGAGGTTCTGTTGTTTTTCTCAAATAATATCCTTCCCACACGAAGAAATAAATTTAACTTGGTTATATTATTCGTAATAATTGCCGTTTTTTGTGTGACCTACATTCGTAAGACCAGAGGTCATTTGAACAACAATAAATAAAACTCGTTCTATTCGAACTTTGTTTAATTGCAACGTCCTGTATATTTTTCTTGAACGAAAAAAAGTGTGTGCGACCCCGTAGGCCGGTTCATAAACGGGACGGCCGGCGTCCGTCGTCGGTCGGTGGGGGAAAATTAAGCTGACATAATTTTGTTTTTCGCATTAGTGCGGTCTCTCTCTGGCGCGTCCTTCGAATCTTAATTCTTCAAGATGATATTATCGAAAAGTTTTTTTCACGATGCGAATGCATGGATAGATGATTGCTGGGGTCATGAAAAGCTCGTGCGTATCAAGGCCGCAATCATAAAAGTTCTCGCGATAATTTGCAAAACGACGCCCAAACAGCGTTCCCAGTGGTAATAAAGTCGCTAATCAGTCCTAATAGGTAATCATCTTCATATTATTATTTTCTCTCTTATCGATAAATTTAAAAATCGACCTTGTGGAGATTTTCACTAGATAACCTCTCGCAAGTCTTGCCGACTGTTACATCATTCCGTATTTTATTTGCGAGCAGCACGTGTAACTTGGAAAATGAATCAAATTTATTTGATTATTATGTCACCCACTGCGTGTCCAAACAATTTCATTTTTCCATCGTAATGGACGATCAAGTGGTTTGGCCTTGAAGCTTCAAACCCCCCGTGCGTGTCTATTTTTATTCCTACGCCCAAACGGCACCCAATGCACTTCGAGTGGCTGGTGTGTGTCTCGGTTTATGGTTATTTTAAATAATTCGTGTAATCTATTTGTTCCAATTTTCTTATCGCGAGATATCCAAGTAGACACAACAAGGAAGGAACATGAAACAAAAATGGTATGGGGAACCTTTAAGGTTCGACTGTCCTGGGTCTGTCCGAAGGATTTTTGTTTCTTTGTTTG
Organism: Cantharis lateralis; assembly: GCA_963170105.1. Classification (NCBI taxonomy): domain Eukaryota; kingdom Metazoa; phylum Arthropoda; class Insecta; order Coleoptera; family Cantharidae; genus Cantharis; species Cantharis lateralis. Next base: position 380,948 of record OY720628.1, read on the forward strand.
TTTCAGTGGGGTTTAATATAATTAAAATTTAATGTTTTTGTTTTTTTTCTGATTTTCCTGAACATTTGTAATTGATAAGAATTTCGGGGGGGGGGGGGGTAACCCTTAAAACACCCCTTAATTACTGTCTCGAATCTAATAACTATATAATATTGCCGAATTTGCTTATAAAGAGCTACCTAATTTTTATTTTTATTACAATTAAAATTATTTTGTAGGCCCTCGTGCAGTAGCTCGAGAAGCCCTACGATTGAAAACAACATTTTCTATTTTTATTTGGAGTTAATTTGAAACTCGAAGAAACTTTTGTAATAACCATATACGTACATGGTCCATTTATGAAAAGGGTCAGCTCCGGAACACACACAAAATGACAAAATAAAACGTTGACGCCATAATAAAAGTTTTCCGAAAAGGCGAACCAAGTTAAAATGGAAATTTTTCCCAAATGTAATATATGAAACGCTTTCGGATATTTTATTTGTTAACAAATTTTTTTCGGTGTAACATCGGTTGTCGGAGCAGTGGTTGGCTCTGGATTGGAAGCGCCGAAAATATTTAATTAAATAAAATGCCAATTATTTATCAAAGCGATAAACGTTTGCAAAATCGCGAAGGTTGCGTTAAAGAGTGATAAAATTCTAAATAAAGACTGCAAGGACAGAATGTTTTTTAAATAACCAAATTAAATAAGTCTATCATGCAGAACATAATCTGCGACTCGAGCGAAGCGAGCATTTTCCGCGGGGGGCGAGAAAAAGATACCACGGTTGTGGCGGTGTAAATTTACAATAATAATTTTCGCGTGCTCTAATTTCGTATTCAGCCCCTTTTACACACACGTGTAAGCATTAAGAAAGTTTAACCCGTTTATGTGCGTTAACTAGTGCGTGTTATGGACGGCAGAATAAGATAACAACGACGGTAGCTGCAGCAGCAGTGGGCGGGGCGGCGAGGTTATTCAAAAAATGTTTCCTTCGTCCCGGTTTGTTTGGTCGACTGTTAACAAACACAACCTGCCCCCCCTCCGTAATGGCAGTCGAGGAAAAGTCGGAACAAATTACACGAAAACAACGAACCCTTCCACACCACAAAAGCTTCTTGGCTTTTTGGCGGTTTCGCGTTAATAAATTTTCCAAATCTAAATCATCATTGTAGTCGGGTAAATGAGATGTTCCAACATCTGCTAAAATCATCCAAGAGGAAATACGAGAAGAGTGCGTTTGCAAGATAATAGATATTGCCATTTTCGGGGGATTTATGAATCGCGGTCGCGGAACACCCTTTTGCTGCTGCTGCCTTTCGTATAATCCCTTAAAAACTTTGGCAATATAATTCGTACGCGAACTTCACACCAAATCCTTAACACTCGGATGTCTCGTTTCGATTCACTTGCAAATTAACAACCAAAACAATATCGGATCGTAAAAAAGCGCATGCGACATCTATCGGGCTCTTCGGTTAACCGTTTGCTACGGTTAAAAAATAATTTAATAATTTTAATTTGGATAAAAAATTTCTTATGTAATAAATGATATTTTTTTACATTGTCAATCAATAATAATAATTTATTTTAATTTGTTGATTTAATTATTCTCGTAGCGCTTCGTCCTTGAATTTATTTCCAATTTAAATGTTTATTTCTTGTTGGTCCGTAAGGACAATTTCGATCCATATTTTTTTTGTTTAAAAAGAACAATAATTATTGTCATGCTTTAGCTTGTTTCCAGAATGTCTTATTTCTGAAACCTGTAAGTTTCAAAAGGGAAAGAAAGTCGAGATAAATTCGCCCTTTTGTCCTGCGGCAATTTTCCGACAACCCTAAGTTACTTCTTCTCCAAACAACTTTTTTTTCAACCTAATTAATTCTGGTTTTATTTTTAGCTTGCTTTACTTGCCGAAAATATAACGATTATTAAATTTTGCGATTATCTTGTTGTAGACATCATTATCGGTAACCCCTCCGCTCGCTCTCGAGTGATTTTATCTCTGCTATTCTATATTAATACGAAGGACGTCGGGAAATTGAACTGCTAGGGACAACGATAAAATAATTAATAATATAACGACGGGGAAGCTGTCGTCGAAGTCGCCGAAACCGCCATACGTTTTGCTTTGCGATAACATTTTTTTAATTATTGATCGAAAACAATTGAACGTAAATACATTGAAGTGCCAATTTATATCTGGATAGCAGCAAATTTTTTGTGGTAAAAAAAAATTGGTTCCAAAACAAAACATATTTCGTTCGGTGTCAGCTCACCTTTAGCTTGAATTAATTAAGTGTTTTATTATGTAGGTTAAACCTTACATAACTGATAAGTTTGTTTTCAATATTTACGATCAAAACCAAGCCCATATTGTCATCTAACCCACTCTGTCGATTTTCTATTTTTTTTTGTTTTTCGTATAAAAATGTTTTCGCCCTCTAGAAACGTAGTTGGCTCTGTTTTATGCGAAGCTACCGGTTAAGGCCTGTCGGACACGTTCCGGCGATGGCTTCTTCGACCTCGCGATAATAAGCCACTTGCCATTTTTTTATGGCGATAAAACCCCCGCTGCTCTTTTGTTATTTTTAAATTTTTCGAATCGAAGTCATCGACTTTTTGTTTATCTTGTTTATACGACGAACTTTTGAACTTTCCAATTGCTAATGACATTGTAATGTGTCTCGAGTTTCTCCAATTTCGATTCAAATTTATTAATCGCGCAATTGGAAGAGAGCGCACGGCAATGTTATCATCATCATCGTCGCCTTAATGCCAAAACACGTGTAGATCTGTTTACTCTCGGCCGGTTTGTTTTGCGCAAAACTTTCCAGTTTATTTCGGGAAAAAGAATGGAATCTGGCGATGATGGGGAAAAAGAGGCGAGGTAGATGACCCGCCATGCGCCTCGCGAAGATTTGTCGGTGGAAAATAATTGAACGATTTATTTATATCGTCTCAATTGCGTCGACCCAGCTAAATAAAATTTTACGAATTTTTAATTGAATTATTTTTACCCGAGTGTATGTTGTTCGATGACGCGACCTATTTTTGATCGAAACTGAACAGCTGAGCCTTCGGGTGCCAAAAATGTTGTTACGAAGCAGCTGTTTGACCTATGTGCACGCAAAAAAGCTTGCTTCTGGTTTATATTATGCAGAATCGCATCCCAATTATTTTTTCGTGCCATCGAGTTTTTATCGTGCGACGCGGGTCGTTGAACCGGCCACTCGAACGACATAACATGTCCACTCGTAAAGACTCTCGTTTGCAAAATATCTTGAGGTGGTTGCTTGGTTTTTATTATTTTTAGATTTCGTTATCGAATTTTGTTGTTGGCATCCGCATGGCTCCACGAATTTTTGAACCCGCTCTGATCCGCTCGATAACCTTTTCAACTTATTTTTGTCAACTGGGATCGAACCGCAAAATAAATAGCAAAACAGCATTTTCTCCAATCTCCATTCCACGTTGTTCTCATATTGTGGCAGATGTTTTAAAAATACGACACAAGAATTTATTATTGTTCCACGGAATCATCTGAAACGCCTCGAAAAATATCGTATTTCATGTTATAATGTAAATAAAGTATTGTGCCACCTGTTTCCGCATCCTTGTAACTGTATTACAAAACTTTCGAGTGGCTGCTGCAAGGATACCATCGCACTACGTTCCTCTCTTTCCGACCTCTGCGAGCAGTTTTATGTCTTCGCATATATAATAATTTATGTCGCTTCTGGTTTTGCTAATATTACCCTCCCGGCCTTGATTTCTTGGCAGATTCGCTAACGAGGAAGTGCCCGAATTTATTGCGCACAAATAAACTTGTCGGGTGCACCTCGTAAGCTTGTCTAATTAGAAAACACCTTTCCCTCTTCGCCCTCTCGCTCGGACAGAGATACGAAAGAGAAATTACGCTATGATTACGGGCGAAGAGGGCTTGGAAAACTTTCTCTGCCCAGATTTCACCGCTTCGTTCTTGTTTCGACTAAAATAAAAAGGAAGATAACGGGCTCGCAATTTATCGCTGGAATAATTTATAAAAAATACACGTGCACAAATATTTGACATCGATAAGAAATCAGAGTTCGCGAGATACCTAGAGAAAACTGGCCGACGATAATATTTTCGTAACTCCCCCCCCGTATTATTGACCGAACCGACGATAATAAAAATGTTTATCGATGTTGTTTTGTATCGTCTCAGCGCACCCTTGTTTACATTAAATTCTCTCTGCAAAATGGATCTTGAAAAAACAAAAATTAAGATCATTACAGTGCGCCCCACTTTTGACAAATCCCCTCGCCCGCCGCCGGCCTCTCTTCTTCCGTCCTTTATGTTTGTTCATTATAATAAAAATGCCGTTTATATTACTACCCCGTAAAGAATTTAAATGGAAAAGTAAATTAAATGTTTTTGTTAATTAGATTGTTTGTTTTTGCTCTTGGCCTACGAACGCCGCTGCAATATTGTCAAATTGCGAACTTTGTCCATCGAGTGGAGCCCGAGGTTGTTTTTTCGCATTCCCACATCTCGAGCTGCCGACACGTGTGTCGGAAAAAGCCTGGCTTTCGTTGTTGTTTTTTAATAATTTATTTTTTATCAGACCGGAAAAAATATCAAAGCACCATAATAAATATAATGCGAGCGATAATAAATTGGATGTTAAAAGATCGGGTCTACCAAATTATGTTGTATAGTTGTTGTTCCTTCGTCTTCCTCCCGATTGTGTGCGTCACCAGAACTTCTGCACGCGCAGCTTCGGGTCGTTCGATTTTTCTTATTAAAAGTCATAACACGTGTCTCACCTGATGAGGCATGCAGTTATCCATAACAAAGCATTTTTTATACCCGAATCGAGAAACTAGGTGACGATGAAGAAGTTTAAATACGGACGACCTCGTTGGGCTACGAGGGACGATCGAAAGAAAACCTACCGCAAGAAGCTACTTACTACTATTATTATCTGACATTTAAGCTAGGTCATGCCATTGATTATAAATTTCAGAAAGATGCCCAACCGTGGCATAATAATATAATCATCAGTGGCGGATTTCCGAACAGGCGCAAGGGGCGCGCGCCTGGGCCTCATAAATCCAGGGGGCCTCAAAATTCAGCTTTTTTTTGGTGTTTTGGATTAAAATTTTTTGGAAAAAAAAATTCGACATATGCTACATACGCATAAGAATCGTTCAGTGAATTTTTAAAATTATAGTCAAATATCCTACGGGAATCTCGTTAATAGAGCGCAATTTATGCGCGTCATCTAACTTCATGAAAAATCGCGGATTTTCGAACCGGCACAAGAGGAGCTCGCCTGGGGACTAATAAATCCAGGGAGACTCAAAATTCAGCACTCAAAATAACATATAATAATTTTATCTAACTTTTTTTGTAATGAAAATAATTAATTGATAATTATTAATTCATAAGAAATCGTCAAAGCATCCAAGAGCGTATAAGAGACGAAGAAACAAACGAAGAAATATTCAGTTTATGTAAAACACACCACGTGATCATAAATGAGCGTTTAAACTAATCATTACTTTAAGTATAAATTTAAAACATTAATATTTGGTGTTTTGGATTAAAATTTTTTGGAAAAAAAAATTCCACATATGTTACATACGCATAAGAATCGTTCAGTGAGTTTTTAAAATTATAGTCAAATATCCTACGGGAATCTCGTTAATAGAGCGCATTTTATGCGCGTCACCTAATTTCATGAGAAATCGCTCTCCATTGCTCTTAAATGCTAAATCCGCCACTGATAATCATGAATTATGGGGTGACTTGGATCTGCGTTTTAGAATAATCCACCCGACCCCTTTTCCTTATTAAATTACTAGTGTTTTCGACAATCGTAGATTCGAATCCGGCCATATTTCTAGCATCCCCCTCGTGTGGTACTCTCTTCCATTGCTTTATTTATAGGAAAGCGCCTACTGCACGACGATTATTTCCATTTTATCGTAAACAAAGTCATAAAGTATACACGTGTGTAAATATAAACATACGAGAAGTTATTTTTCTAATTTAAATTCGTCGAGTCGATTACAGTAGTTTAATTAACAAGTGTGCGCGTACGAGGTGCAGCGAAAAAGTACGATGGTAAAATTAAACGTGAGTCATGGCGCGTTATTTATTTGTTTTTAAAGTTTCGCTTGCGAGTGGCAATCTGACATTTGGCTAGGAAAAACATTTGCATGATAATTTTGATTAGCATTTAGTGTGCCGTGGGAGTAGCAATAGCTCATCTTTTGTTTTTATTACAGACGCACACCTTATTCGTGGATGCCTTCCTTCAAAACAACAGATTGGACCATGTAACCCAGGTTATGGGGTTCCACCCCGCATACTTGGACCACTTCTTAAGAACTCAACATTTTATCTTGCGCGGTGACGGACCCCTCCCTTTCGATTATAGGCATTATATTGCAATTATGGTAAGCGAAATTATTAATTCTTCCGCAATTTAACATATTAAAACCTTTGTTTTTGCAGGCATCTGGTCGTCATCAATGTAATTATTTGATATCTCTTCAGAAGCAAGAATTTTTGTTACAAGGCGGCGATCACACATGGCTTAAGGGTCTCGAATATATTCCTCAAAAGTTGCGTAGCTTATACGATATCAATAAAATTTTAGCTCATCAGCCGTGGCTGTTGAATAAATCTCATATTGAGGTGAGTTGTTTCTCCGAGCCCGAACCGATTCGAAATAAATGTTTTTTCTTTCGTTTTACAGAAATTGACGAAAGGCAAAGATAGTTGGTCTTTGGCGGAAGTCGTTCACGCGATAGTCATATTGACTCATTTTCATTCGTTGTGTTCGTTTGTATTTTCGTGTGGGGTAAATCAGGAGGTGGATCAACTAGGCGGTTACGTTTTTCCCAACTCCGAGGAGGCAACCAATTCGTCGACACTTTTGCAGGCGAGCAATGCAAAGATGTTAAAGAAGAGCGAACCCAAAGATATACCCAGCATTAGCATACGTAGAGGTACGTAACCGCTTCTTTCTTAATATTCAGAATTTCTGCCTATACTCGTAACTTCAAACTACGTAGTTCCATGTCACGCAGGAAATTTCTCCAACGATTAATTATCGATACCGTAAAATTTGAGGTTGCGAGTGGGAGGCCATGCAATGATGTCAATCTTAACGCGAATGATTTTTTTGATTACATTAAGGACGTAATACTGAAGTTATCTGCCAAGTAAACTTAGTTTTTATTTTATTAAGACTCGAAATGATGGATATTTATAATTGTAGATTGGAAGAATGGGACTAATTTAGGTCCTCCTTCGCCGACCGAGCCCGAGGTAGGCATAACGACATTAATGCAACGCATGAAGACGCTATCGGAACGAAACGAGGAGTGCTCGCCGGTGGAATTGACGAAGCGTTTCGAAAATGTGGAGACGCAATCGGCCGAATTGGGAGCCGTCGGGACGGAACCGCAAGAAGCGTCGGCGGATATTTGCGTTTTTGTGGAAGACGCCGCCTTCACGTATCACGATTTCGCACGAAGACACGATCACGACGACATCATGACGTTCAGGGTGCAAGACTATTCGTGGGACGATCACGGCTATTCCATGGTGAATCGATTGTATAACGACGTGGGCAATTTACTCGACGATAAATTTAAGACTGCATACAACTTAACGTACTACACTATGGGCGGAAGGACGGACGTGGACACATCGCGTTTCAGGCGTGCCATATGGAATTACATCCAGTGTCTGCTCGGAATCAGACACGACGACTACAATTACGGGGAAATTAATCAGCTGCTGGAAAAGGCTCTGAAGACTTTCATCAAGAGCGCGTGCTGTTTTCCGGAGAGGGTCACCAAGAAGGATTACGATCGCGTGATGAAGGAGTTCAGACACACGGAAAAGGTAGGTTGGAGCTGTGCAATAAACAACCAAGCTAACGAGATTCATTTTTTAGGTACACGTGAACTTGATGGTGCTGGAGGCTAGGATGCAAGCGGAATTATTGTACGCATTACGGGCTGTGAACCGATACATGACAAATTAATTTTTAGTACACGGTGCGAAAATCTACATTTCGAAGCGCAAGAGGACGTTATATCTAATCTTATCTTCACTGAGGCGTTCGCGCGCAAGGCGCGGGCCCGAAAATATCAATTATATATAAAATATTATATTTAAAGAAAAAAAAATATTTAACTGTGCACAGAAAAGTAGATTAAATATATTTAGTAAATTACGAGGCGGTGTGGGCGCACGGGACGTTTCGTCTAGTGCTGCGGCTTTCTTTTTCGGTGACCATTATTAAATTTTGGGGTACCTCAACGATAAAAACACCGTTATATTTTTGGCTAAAGTCAGTCGAGCACGCAGGTGTGACGAAATTTCTTATTTTTATTATTTTCGTTTATTAAACTTTTGATCTCAGTATTAATTTTTGTAATAAATTATCGAAGCCCATTGTTTAGTAGTGTGTATTTGTCACTGCCAGTCTGGGCCGGGCGGTTTCAAAAAATTTGTTTTTACTCTTTAGAACGCAAAGCTGTGATGTTAAAAATTTTACACGAGATATAAGTGACGAGACTTGTTTGGCCTTTTGAAACGTCCCACGTCACGCCGTGGGCTACGTTGTTGCGATGATTTTAAAGTGTAGATAAAAGTTGTTTTTGTTTTTACATTTTAAAACTTAAATTAAGATGCAGAAGTACAAATACATATGATGCGTCGCGATTTAATTGGATTTCATAACTTGATTCTTTTTTTCTTACAATCATTTTTTATTATGTAAATGTAGTTTTTAATCGTCGTCTGTTCATACATATTTATTATTAATTATTACGTTGTTATTATTATTATATTTTTTATGCCTAAGCTGTAATTAAAATTATATTAACAAAGGAAGAGGATACTTTGACGGAAGGCAGGAAGACACGCGAGACGTAGAGAGAGGAGGCGAAAAAGGGGTAGCGATGGCGCGGCACCTTTTTTAGTTTTGTTCGGTTATGAAATCCCTTTGGTGCAGTCGGTCATGATTATTACGTTGTGGGGTATTCTCCAATTTGTGATATTTATCTAAATGTGATTACTGTGTAATTAGATTTTAGATTGTTTCAGCCGAATACCTACAAAATAAGTTTTGTTGATGTTTAACCATAGACTTTTAGTGAGATGTTTTAATTTAATTAATCCTCTTTCAAAATAAAGTAGTTAAAATGCCGTTTTTGTCCTTGACTATGCCTTTCATTCTCCGTTCAGCGATGGACAGTCGTTGGATGTTCGAAAAACAGCAGATGGATGGAAGGAGATATAGGCCGAAGCCCCAATATTTTATGTGGATGAAACGAAAATCGACTGTTATTCGTTTAAAACGAATCCTAAAAGAAATAAATTTATTTAGGGTTATGTCATTCTTCGCCTTCAAAATATTTCACATTTTCTGTATTTTGTATCAGGAACGCATAAAGCAAAGTGGGTTAGGCAATCCCAAGTTTGTTTACTTCGTGAGGCTAAGAAAACTTCAAAATTTGTGAGATTTCCACCAGGAGCGCATAAGTGACAGAAGAAATCCCCCCACCGAAACGTCAGTGGAATCAAAGATGGTGGTTTGTTTGTTTTCAATGTCAATTTTACATTACAAATCAATGTATTTTATTAAAGCTTTGTGATAATTGGTTAAAATATTTAATTTAAATTACAGTAATAATGGTAAGTCCCAATGTAAATGGACCATTGGCACAATGCAGCAAAGACGACTTAATTTGAACTAGAAAGAACGTTAAGTTTTCCGAGATTATGTTGTATTTGTAAGACTATTAATCTTAATCTAGATCATTATAGCAGGGTAAGTAATATACAATATGCAAGTGTTCTAGTAGAAGTAATCACTTTATTCGTAGGCTAACATATTTTATAATACGACACTTAATTACATTGTCGTACCATACCTCAATATCCTGCTATTCCGTACCGGCAGTTTTTGTAGGCAAGTCTACTTTTTTAGAAGACGTAGTTCATCCGGACTGTGTTCACTCACAAGAAATGGATTACAGGTCGGAACCACTGTTTAATCGATCTTCAAGAATTATACACGGATATTTTTTTAGCCTTTTGAAATATCCTACGTTGAAAGTGTAGCTAATGTTTGTTTTGTTTTTACATTTTAAATCTTCGATAATTGAATTTAATAACCTGATTTATTTTGCTTCTTATCATTTTTTATTATATAAATGTAGTTTTTAGTCTTCGTCGGTTCATACATATTTATTATTAAGTTACTGCTATTACATTTTTTATTCATAAAATGGAATTAAAATTGTAAAGTTTGTTGCAAAAATAATGTAAGTTATGAAGATAAAATTTTGCCGGAGACAGACAAAAGTAAATAATAGAAAGACTAGCGTTTCGTATATTGTAATACTGTAACAGTACGGAGATTTTTATAACAATTTGTGTTATTTAATGAATAAATTCCATTTCGTCTCTGACTTATTGTTCTGCACAACATTGCGGAAGTTACGATACTAATCGAATTTGTAAGCTTTAGTATGTCTTCCAGTCCAAGTGAGATGACTAATTCATTGACTTTGTAGGAAGTTCAAAATGACACCTCAAGAGAATCACTACAATTGTCTTCCTTGGTCTCGGGTTGTGTAAAATTAGGCTACATAAGTTACTTCTGCCTTTTGGGCTATTACAGTATTTCTCTGGAAATTGACATTTGCTTCGTCGATAGGAAAAGGGCAAGAAGGAGGTATATTTACATTTTATTAGATCGCAGCTATTGCAACCTCTTCATCAAGCAAGTGCTAACAGTTCGTAGAGTTAAATGGAACGGGAAATATAAATGCAATAATTTAGATGGGTGCGTAATTTCATAGTGGGACTCCTAATTACGCCGTTTGAGTCTTGTTGGTGGGTGCAGATTTCGTAACTTTTAGTTTTAATTGTCCAACATGCGACCAAACGCACCGACCCAGCGAGATCCTAACTAATATCTCGTTCGATGAAGGAGAAATGGGACAAAGCCCTAATATTCTATGGGGAAAAAGCCAAAATCGACTATCGATGGTATATATCAATACCATCTATCAATATTTATTTGTAAACTCTTTAAAAAAAAATTCTAAAAGAAAAAAATTTATTTTATGTCATTCTTTTTCATCAAAATATTTCAAATTTTCTGTATTTTGTATCAGGATCACATAAAGCATAGTGGGTTATGCAATCCCAAGTTTGTTTACTTCGTGAGGCTAAGAAAACTTCAAAATTTGTGAGATTTCTACCAGGAGCGCATAAGTGACAGAAGAAATTCCCCAACGAAACGTCAGTCAAATCAAACATGGCGGCTTGTTTGTTTACAATTGCAAATCAATGTATTTTTAACGTCGTATTTTATTATAGCCTTGTGATATTTGAATAAATATTTTATTTAAATTACGGTAATAATGTAAGTCACAATGTAAATGTTATATAAGAACCATTGGCACGGCGGATTTCCTTTAAATCATAATATAATCGCTAAAAAAGAACGCGATTGCACAACGAGGGTAAGATAATATACACAATACGTGGGTATTTTAGTTTGAGTAATCACTTTATTCGTAGGACAACTTATTTTACAGAATTAGAAGTGCATTGCGGCAGCAGAGCCGAAAGAGCAAACATATACCGGCTGCTTTAAATCACAGGTACGAACCACGTTTGAATGAACTAAGAAGCCTTATCAGGAGCAAAAATTGGAAACGCTTCGTTTCAGGTTTGTTTTACTATGTGTGTTTTAAATTTAAATTTGTAAATAAGTTGTAGACAAGTTGGCTACTTTAGAAGACGTGGATCACTCGGACTGTGTTCCCTCAAAGAAAAGTCGTGGCAAACCGGACAAAGGAATGTTCGAGTTTTAATGAATTAATTTGTTTTCAAGAATTATACATAGACATTAGATTTCCAACACGAATGCAACTTTTACGTTTGTTCTATGTGAAGGCTTAAAATAAACCGTACTTTGAAAGAATTTATATTTTACATTATTTGTTTGATATCACACAGACCTTTGTTTTTGTAAATAATACGCGGTTGTGTAGTTTAAAACATTAGAACTCCAGATGGCTCTATTGCGGTTTAAGTCGGCAACTTGTGTTGATATTTAACGTACTCGTTAACTGTTATGTGGACCACCAGATACACCACGACGATGACTTTCCCAAACTGCACGCACGTAGTTGTTCATTTAACCATGAAGGAAAATCATTGCCGATGAGGATCTTTTCTAGTTGTACAAACTAAAATAAAATCTAAAGAGACGCAGTGAAGTAATTATATAAAGCTAAACTTTTGAAATCTTTTGTTTGCATTTTTGCAACAATGTCTATGGATGGAAGAGGTAAACTTTTGATTTCAAAATCGAGGGGTCCAATGTCGAGTGTATTATAAGGATAAACATCACCGGTAAGATATATTTTTCTACGTATCTAATTTTCTACATAGCGCTTTGCAAAGTAGTTGCTTTGTTGCCCTGCTAACGTGCCCATAATACGGAATTGTAAATTTTAAATCATTTTAATTGAATACGACTTGCACCTACGTACTTTGAAATCATAAAAACAAGTGATGCCGATTCAATAATATTTATTTCCAATAATAATCACGCACATATTTATGTCTACTTAAGTGTAAAATTAAAAAATCTTTAGAAAAGTGCATTATATTCGCTAAATAACTTAAATAAACATTTACAAATTCAAATATGTGTCAACAGACTTCCATGTTGGATTCCGTGCAGTCACGTGATTTGGATTGTCATCAGCGCCACTGTGAGTTCCGCATAAACTAACTGCGGTCGTTCGAAATTTTGTACTTTGTATCAGGATTACATAAACAGAAAAAGGTTAGAAAAATCCAAATTGACGGAATTATTTTGTTGTGGTCAACTGCTAAAATTGCAATATTTTTACTTTTCCTATCAGGAATACATAAGCAGAAAGAAGTTACTAACGAATAAAATAAACAAATATTATTGGCGCAAAATTTGAATTTAGAAATGGGAAAATTATTACTTTTACGTGTTTATGAGACAAATTGAGGTACATATTTTTAATTTTATACAAACTGGGAAACTGCGGAATTTTCTTCGACGAAGAATATGCAAGTTTTCCACGATAACCTGGTCAATTTTGTGAACTCGGCGAAAGGAAGAAAAACCCCCCCAACGCACGCGTGATTTTAATTTCCACAAGGCCGTTGCCGAATGCCATTGCGACGAACACAATATAAAATGGCGATCAACCTGGACCGGTATTGTTTTTGCGCAACCCAAACCAATATCGACGAAGACGGGAGGTCGACGCTCGAAATTTTCAAAGAAATCGAGAGGTATTGTTTGTTCCAAGTAAGCCTCCTTTTGATTTGTCGAGATTAACTTTCTTTATTTTGTAGGTACATGGGAGCGACAAACAGACCAAAATGATTTGCCGGAATTGTCTCTACAAGTTGCAAGTGTGCTTCGAGGTTAAGGAAGAGTGAGTGTTCTCGTTAGTTTGTTCTAAGAGGTGATGGCCAACGGGCTGTGCAACGAGACGCACTCAACATCGAAAACGATCAAGATTTCATTTTGTCTCAAACGGATGTAACCTAGACACGTTCCCGAAGTTAAAGTAAGTGTCTACGTTGGTTATGTAACAACTATAGTTTTATATTCGTGACTTGTAGTCGATGACCACAGAGTTCAAAAAAAGGAGCAATGCGGAAAGTCTACATTTGGATTAAGGTGTGGAAGACGACTGTTAGCCTTTCCAATTTGAGGAATTGAATCGAAAGAACGCAAATGCATTCCCAAAGAGCGTAAGACTTGAGAGAAGACGTACAAGACTAACTAGAAAATGAGGAAGCACACGGTGAGATATCATGCAAGTAGCTCTTGTAAAAACCTCTTTGTTTTGCTTAACAGTCTTTGTGATATTTATTATGCCGATTCCACTGTGCGGTTATTTTTATATTACTTTGTTGGGTCGCAATCGGACTCGACAAAATTACCCGGTTAGGGTTTGTTTCCGTTTCGATTTATAGTTTTCAATTTGTTCACTTAAATTTCATTTGAATTTTGTAATTAGGATTGTTTGTTCCTAGTTTTACTGTTCAGCAAACAGGACTTCGGAAACCCTGCTAATAATTAAATTTTCAATACTTCATTAATTTTCACATTTAACAATGTAAATTTTTTAGGTACTTATGAACTTGTTGGTGTTTGCTGGAAGCTAGGATGCAAGCACGACAAATTTTAGTGTTTGCACATTAGTCGCCAATTCAAAACTATCAATTACGTAATATAAAAGTAGATTAAATGTGACGTTTCTTCCTTCTTTATCAGTGCCTGTATTTCGTATTGTCATTTGTAAGCGTACATGTAAACGTAGTTTTAGTTGTTGTCTGTTCATACATATTTATTTTGTGCAAGTTGTAATTAAAATTATATTAACAAAAGGAGAGGATACTTTGACGGAAAGATCAGACTGTGGGGAAAAACCCGCCCTGGCATTCAGATTATACCGGCCCACGGTCATGGGGCAGAAAATCGGTAACTTCATTAGATTTAAATAATTCTCGAATTTCCATAAAAAGCATTATCGTCCCCCAAATAGCAATGAACGTTCGACCGCTTACCGGCCCACTAGAGCATTGGCCCTTCTGGAATTTGCCAGAACTGCCAGATGACTTTTATTAAGATGATTTTTTAATTTAGTGAAGTATCTACAGTAAAGGCTCGATTATCTGGGGTGAGATGCCTCTAGGTAATAAAACCACGTTTTGGCGTTGCAGGGCCTTCAAAACAGCATCTCGACAAAAGTCTTATTTGATCTCGGGTTGTTTACAATTAGACTACAGTAGCCGAACAAAAGATCCGACGCACTGACCCAGCGAGAATTTGTACATATTATTAAAACCACACTGTTTACTTCAATTTACTTCAATTGTCATTCTTTCCCATCAAAATATTCCAAATTTTCTATATTTTGTATCAAGATCACATAAAGCATAGTGGGTTATGCAAACCCCAGTTTGTTTACTTCGCGCTGCCACGATTATTTCAAAATTTGTACGATTTCTATCAGGAGCGCATAAGTGACAGAAGAAATTCCCTAACCCCTAAGAAACGTCAGATGAATTAAACATGGCGGGTTGTTTGTTTACTTTTTCAAATCGATGTATTTTTAACGTTGTATTTTATTAAAGCGATGTAATATTTGAATAAATAATTTATTTAAATTAAGGTAATAATATAAATTGTATATAAGAACCATTGGCCCGGCGGTTTTCGTTTAAATGGTAGAAAAGTGAAAAGAACTCTTGGTTTCAGAGATAATCTATATTATTATTACACGGTAAGATAAACACAACATGTAGGTATTCTAGTTGAATTAATCGCTTTATTCGCAGGCTAACTTTTTATAATACGACATTGAATTGCATTGCGGTAGCAGAGCCGAAAGGGAATATCCACCTATTCGGTATCGGATGCTTTAAATTATAACCACAAACTGCATTTGATTGAACAGCAAAGAAGAGGATAAAACATGAAGCATTAATTAAATATCAACGAGTTTGTAGGAAGCACATCGTATCAGTTTGACAATGTTTCATTGTAAATAAGTTGTAGGCAAGTTAACTCGTTCATCCTGATTGCGTTCCCTTACAAGAAATGGAATATAGATTGAACCACTGGTTATTTTATTTTCAAGAATTATACATTAGCTATGCACGTGCAATGAACGAGCTGTGAAAATACTTCCATCTTGGGCTATTACCTACACGTGCGAACAGTTATAGTTCATACCTTCTGAATGCTTTACCTACAAATTAATAATTTATTGTTATACTTAACGTTGAATTAAATTCAAGTCATTTTGCCAAAATATTGTTGACAGAATTTATTTTTTGTATTCAATTTGTTCAATATCGCACAGGAATTTGTTTATTAGTATAATTTAATTGTACATAAAACTCGATTGTTTATCAGTCATTCTATAATATAGGAAAATCATTGCCGGTGACCTGCTCTAGTTATCCAAAGCAAAATTAAATCTAAAGACGCATGGGCCAATATGTATTTAATTGTGCAACCGACACGCAGTAAAATATATAAGAAAATGATTGGAGAGAGAGCGAAAAAGGAGTATTGTAGTTTTGTTGGGTATGAAATCCCTTGGGATGCAGTCGTTCATGATTACGTTTGGATTTTCTTCATAATTTTACCATCGATACCTCTAAGACGAATACTTATGAAGAAAGTCCAGTGAGACGAATTAATAAATAATTCCTAACGAGGGCCAGTTACTTTTTGGGTTGTTTGCAATTAGACTACAATAGATCTGCACGAAGCAAGTGGTAACAGTCGGTAAGGGAGGAACAGGGCACCCGTTAAATTAAACTGTATAGTATAAATAGAAAAATGGTTGTGCGATTTTATAGCGGGGCCCCAAAGTATCCTGTTGCTGAGTGCAGTTTTGAAATTGTAAATGATCTATAAGGAAAGAGCTAAAATCGACTATTATTTTCATTTAGTAACTCTGCAATTTTAATTTAATAATTCGTATAAAACAAATTGTAAAGGAAAAATATCCTTCGATTGTCATTTGCCAACAAAATATTTCAGATTTTCTATATTTTGTATCAGGATTACATAAAGCATAGTGGGTTATGCAATCCCCAGTTTGTTTACTTCCCGCTGCCACGATTATTTCAAAATTTGTGAGATTTCTACCAGGAGCGCATAAGTGACAGAAGAAATCCCCCAACGAAACGTCAGTTGCATTCAACATGGCCGCTTGTTTTTGTTTACATTGAATCTGAATTGAATTAATAAGACTATTAATCTAGATTATTATTACACGGTAAGATAAACACAACATGCAGGTGTTCCAGTTGGATTAATCGCTTTATTTGTAGGCTAACATTTTATAATCCGACACTTAATTGCATTGTCGTAGCAGAACTGAAAGAACAAAGATATCCTGCTATTCCGTACTGGCAGCATAAAGTATCAATCACATTTGATTAAACAGCAAAGAAGAGGAGTGTGGCTCATTGCTATAAAACCAGTTTGCTGAAAGTTTGTCAACACGTTCATCCGGACAAGAAATGGAATGCGAAAATCGTTCCATCTTGGGCTATTACCTATACATGCGAACAGTTGCTGTTATTCTGACCATCTAGGTAGTTATCGAAATAATTTATAGGCCACCACTGGCTTATTTTGATCTATTTCTCGAATATTTTAGCAAACTCATGGACCTGTTGTGTAACTTCAACTGTAAATCATAAACTGAGCGATCATTGTGAAATTGATCTGACCTCGGAAATGAACCGAAGACTAGCAAGAAGGTACACAGAGCGATGACCAGGCAGGGTCAAATGTTAGAAGTTCAAAAATGGAATTTCCGTCAATCACAAGTTTAGTAAAACAAATTCATTTAACAAACCAACTTACAAACATGCTCTATCTAGCGTACGTACTAAAGTACAGATCGGAAATTAAATTATTTTGTAAATATAGCAAATGCTTCAATCTCCAACCTAAACAACACTCGTGTGCTTCGATAACAAACAACGGCAAACCAGGCAACGTTCAACAAACCGTCGATTTAAAGAAAAATTAAATAATTTAAACTTTTTAGGTACACGTGAAATCTCGAATTAAGATGCAGATATACAAATACCTAAAATGCGTCGCGATTTTATTGAATTTCATAACTTGATTCTTTATTTTTATTGTCATTTTACTTTATGTAAACATAGTTTTTAGTTGTCGTTTGTTCATACAAATTTATTATTAATTATTACGGTTTTACTATTAATAAATTTTTTATGCGTAAGCTGTAATTAAGATTCTGTTAACAAATTTAGAGGACGCTCGCATATAGGGCAGGAAGGTTACTGAAAACATGAGAGAGAGAATTTCTACTCATGATAAATGCTTTGTGGGGATCCTCCAGTTTCTGATATTTATCTAAATGTGATACTGCGTGATTAGATTAACTGTATACTTTTAGTTAGACGATTTAATTTAATTATTCCACTTTCACAATAAAATAGTTAAAATGCGGTTTTTGATCTTTACAATGTTTTACGCTTCCAGCGAAGGGCCAGGAGGTTACAAACAGCAGCTCGATAGAATCATCGACGACTGCTACCATGCTACGTCACTTGGAATAGAACAGCTATCGTAAGAAGTAGGAATATTTGCAGTTTACTCGGTCCCCGCTATAGCAATCTCTGTCCAAAGCATGTGTTAACAGTTGGTAGAGGTAGAACAGGTCACCCGTTAAATTTTATAAAGCACTACCACGTCGTTGAATGCAGTTTCTGAAATTGTTAGAACACCGAACACACTGATCAAACGAGATCTTGTAATAAAACCTGATTAATATCAATCCCCAATTTTTATGAGGTAAACATCAAAATCTACTATTATTGTCAATTAGAACTGAAATGCAAACAATTCGTTAAAAACGAATCCTAAAAGAAAAAATTTATTTAGGGTTATGTCATTCTTTAAGCAATTCTTTACCATCAAAATATTTCAAATTTTCAGTATTTTGTATCAGGATCGCATAAAGCATAAAGGGTTATGCAACCCCGGGTTTGTTTACTTCGCGCTGCTAAGATAATTTCGAAATTTGTGCGAGGTCCCACCAGGAGCGCATAAGTGACAGAAAGTACAACAGTGCCAATTGGTGGCAATGTAGTAATCAAAATATTTCAAATTTTCAGTACTTTGTATCAGGATCGCATAAAGCGTAGAGGGTTATTCAACCCCTGGTTTGTTTACTTCGCGCGGCCAAGATAATTTCGAGATTTGCGCGAGGTCCCACCAGGAGCGCATAAGTGACAGAAGAGTACGGCAGTGCCAATGTGGGTTACTAAAATATACCAACTTTAGGTTCAAAATTTTTACACTTCCAACCAGGAGTACATAAACGAAAGAAGTTATTTACGAAAAAAGTAAACAAATATTTTTGGCGCCTAATTCGAATTTGACAATAGGAAATTTATTAATTTTAGTTATTTAAGAGACAAATTGATGGGATTTTCCTTTAGCTTTATTACAATGGAATGAGGGGAAATTTCTCAGACAAAAAATATTCAAATTTTCCCCGATAATTTAGCCAGTTTTGTGAACGAACACAATGAAGACAAATTTCCAAACGCATGCGTGAATTTAACATCTTGAAGAGGACCCTTCAAAGCGAGAAATCCCACCTCCACCTAAATTCCTGAAGTTGTCCGTAGTTGATACAACCACATATTCTGGAAGCCAACTTTCCAACCTAATAAATGGCGACCGATGGCAATGGTACGACGCGATACTCAGACCTGTGTCGGTTGGCTCTACCAGAATTAACACCAACAATGACTACAACACTTCGAAGACACAGGGTCGACGCGCGAAATCAACAAGAGAATCGAGAGGTATCCTTTGTTCCAAGTAAGCCTCTTTTTGACTTGTCGAGATTAGGATTCTTTATTTTTTTTTAGGTACACGAGAGCGACGATCTGTCCAAGATGATTTGCTAATAATGTAGTAGGACCATGCGGTGGGCACGGAGAGCCTTTTGGTTCGTTTGTTCAAAGAGTTAATTGCCAGCTGGGACGCACCTCAGTATCGGAAGTGATCTCACCGGCAACTCACTTAGCAATGATAATTTGACCAGCAAGATAACACTGACTCGCAGAACAGTTTAGTTTGTAACTTAAGAAGGACAAGCAGGAATTAGTTAAGATGGAGCCGTAGATCGGGTGGTTACGTATGGCTGTGTTTACTATTGCAGAAGCTTTGGGATTTTATTAAAAGGAAACGCATCTACCAGATGACGTGTCCCCTTAATTAAAGCTAGATTAAAGTAAGTTTCTTTTTGTTTCGAACATTCTTAGTTTTATATTTAAAACTTGCAGACGGTGATCACGTTGTTTAAAGAAAGAAATGGAAGAACTTATCCAAGAACTAATAAATCGGAAGCCAATAACATTTTTCAGCAAAAAGAAATGAAAAGGCTCAATGCAGAACACAAAATGTTAGTTATTTAAAGAAAAAACATTCCCACAGTTGGTGGTAATGCAGCGGATGCTAATTATTGTTCTTGAAACAGGACCCTGCTAATAATTTAATTGCCGATAGTCAAACTTGCAAATTCACTTTTTTTTTGCATTTGGTCGAGTTTAAAGCTTAATTAATAATTTACGTTAGATTATAAGACAGATTTAATAATACAAATATTTTAGGTACACATAAACTGGATGGTGCTAGAAACTAGAATGCCAGGTAAACTTTTTTATTATTTTACGGCCAGTGTAATCCAAAAAATTGTATTGTGGGCAGTGAAGCGATCCATGACAAATTAATATTTAGTACACTGTGCGAAAATCTACAGTTTGAAAATGTATGAAATTTATCTAAATGCGGTTACCGTGTGATTAAATTTCAGAATGTTTTAGCCGATTACATAGAAAATAAGTTTTGTTGATGTTTAACCATAGATTTTTAGCTAGACGATTTAATTTAATTAATCTACTCTCAAAATAAATTATTTAAAAGCGCGATTTTTGAGCTTTATTATGGCTTACATTTCTGGCGAGGCGGGGTTTCAAAGCGGCAGCTCAATAGAATCACGACAAAAGTCTCATTTGATACTGGATTGTTTAGAATTAGACTACATTAGTTCCACTGCGGTTGGACTTACAGAGTGTTTCTGGAAACAGCAGCTGCTTCGTCACATTTACAGTCGGTAGAGAAAGAGCAGGGCATCTGCAGGGCGTAATTTTATCAGGGGCGCCAAAGCACTACTTCCGTCGTTGCATACAGTTCTTGATATTGCTAATTTTAAATTGTCAAACAAAACACCGAACGCACAGTTCAGACGAGATTTTAAATTTAAACTTGATTAATATCTAGTACAACGAAGAAGATATGGGGTAAAGTCCTAATATTCTACGAGGAAAAAGTCAAATGGACTAATATTGTCGTATTTTTATTCGTAAATTCGCTTTAAAAGAAATCCTAAATAAAAAAAGATCTATTGTTCTTTGCCATCAAAATATTTCAAATTTTGTATCAGTGGTATCAGGATCGCATAAAGCAAAGTGGGTTAGGCAATCTCAAGTTATGTGTACTTCGCGCTGCTAAGAAAACTTGAAAATTTGTGAGATTTCTACCAGGAGCGCATAAGTGACAGAAGAAAAACACCAACGAAACGTCAGATGAATTAATCATGGCGGCTTGTTTGTGTCAACAGCGCCACCGTGAGTTATTCATAAATTAATTTCCTTCGTTCGAAATTTTTGTACGTTGTAACAGGAGTTCATAAACAGAACAGGGTTAGAAAAATCGTAATTGACGGAAATGTTTCTTCTAAAATTGCGATATTCTACGTGTAGTATCAGGATTACATAAGCAGAAAAATGTTATAAGCGGAAAAAATAAACAATTAATTTTGGCGCAATGTTTGAAATTGGGAAATTGATTAATTTTACGTGTTCAACAGACAAATCGATAGGATTTTATTTTAGCTTTCTTACAACGAAGTGAGTGCCTGTAGAAGTTTCTCCGACGAAGAACAGAATCCTGGCCAATTTTGAGAACGTAGCTGAAGAAGAACCTGCCGACGCATGCGTGCATTCAACTTCCTGAAGAAGACCGATCAAAGCAAGAGCAGAAATAAAACATCGAAAAATCCTACCTCAACCTAAACTTGTGCGTAGTATAAAAATGCACAACTCCATGCAAGCGTGACAAACCTCCAAATAT
Source organism: Cantharis lateralis (assembly GCA_963170105.1). Taxonomy (NCBI): domain Eukaryota; kingdom Metazoa; phylum Arthropoda; class Insecta; order Coleoptera; family Cantharidae; genus Cantharis; species Cantharis lateralis. Next base: position 402,728 of record OY720628.1, read on the forward strand.
TCTGGAAGCCACCTTTGCGACCCTATAAATGGCGACCGATGGCAACGGTACGCGATACTCGGACCTGTGTCGTTTGTGCGCCACCAGAACCAACACCGACGAAGACTACAACATCTTCGAAGACGAAGGGTCGACGCGCGAAATCAACAAAAAAATCGAGACGTGTCTTTCGATCCAAGTAAGCCCCCTTTGCAATTTTGACGTTTCGAGGTTAGGATTCTTTGTTTTGCAGGTACACGAGAGCGACGAACTGCCCAAGATGATTTGCCAGTATTGTTTCTACAAATTGGAAGTATGCTTCGAGTTTAAGGAACGTGCGGTGCGCACCGAGAGCGTTCTCATTAGTTTGTTCAAAGAGTTGATAGCCAACAGGCCGTGCAACGAGACACATCTCAACATCGGAAGCGATCACACCGACGTCATTATGATACAACATCACGACTTGCTAAACGACGAGATCGATCTGTCGCACCTACACAACGCGGAAGATGCCATCATTTTGACCAATCATCAGAACGTGGACGCTCTCGATTTGGATTTAAATCACGAACTCACTCAGCAAGATTCCATTCTGGCTCGAACGGACGTGACGTACACCGAAGATAATTTGCAGCTTATACAACAAGAGCATCACTTACTCGCAGAACAGTTTAGTCTGCAACTTAAGAACGATAAGCAGGAATTAGTTAAATTGGAGCCGAAGATCGAGAGCGAAAATCGTTTGGTGATCGACGCGACTCCTGCAGGTGTCGAGTGGTTACGTTGCAATATGTGCGGTCACAGTTCCGAAAATCAAGTTGAATTTCAATTGCACTACGATACGCACTTTCACAAATGCGACTTATGTATGGCGGTTTTTACCAATGCGGAGACTTTGGGTGTCCATAAAAAGGAAACTCATACACCAGATGACGTTGTCCCCGAAGTTAAAGTAAGTTTCCTTTATTATTGTAACAACCCTAGTTTAGTATTTAAAACTTGTAGCCTGTGACCACTCGGTTGAAAAGGGCAACTTTGCCTATAAAAGGAGAAAATAAGGACGCGGAGAGCGACGCAGAAAGTTTACATTTGGGTGAAGGCGTGGAAGACGACGAGGAGGAAGAGGACGACGTGGAGCCTTTCGAATTTGTGGAATTGAATCAAAAAAAGAAGAAATGCATTCCCAAAGAGTGTAAGACGTGCGGGAAGACGTACAAGACCAACTACAAACTGGCCGAACATATGAGGAAGCACACGGGAGAGAAACCATACAAGTGTGGTTCTTGCGAAAAAGCTTTTCGTTCTAAGATCGGATTGGCCCAACACGAAGCTAAACATACAGGTTTTTGACTATTTTTTTTGCCGATTTTGATTAAAGTTTCTCGGTGTACCTTTGTAATGGAATGCGGTAATTTTTATATTAGTTGGTTAATTTGTTATAAAAATAATTTCATTTTTTGATTTGTAGCCTTCAGTTTTTGATATAACCTTTGTTCTGTTTTTATTTATTTACATTAGATTAAAAGAAATTATTCGGGAATTAATCGGACAGTGAAAATGAATAGTTTCGGAGTTAATATTTAGGAAGGATTAAGTGTGTAAGTAGATTGTAATGTAACTTTCTGATTAGGCCAATACGACTTATCCTGTCCCACTTGCGGTAAAGGCTTCCAATGTAAAAGTTACCTGATGGTACATCAGCGAGTTCATTCCGACATCAAACCGTATCCTTGTACGACATGCGGCAGGAATTTCAAAACGAAGCAGTCGCTTCTTGACCACACCAATCGACATTTGGGCGTCAAACCTTACATGTGTGACGTTTGCGGCAGGGGATTCATAACGAAAGGTTTGTGTAAGGCCCATCAGAAGGTTCACACGGGTCTGGATAACCGGAAATACTCGTGCAAGGTGTGCAACAAGATGTTTGTATCCAAAAGTTACTTACAAACGCATTTGCGTATCCATACTGGTGAAAAGCCTTTCATGTGTGAGGTGAGAGTGTAAACTGAAAATTGACATCACGAAATTTATAACCTCTTCATTTTTAGGTTTGCGGTAAGGGCTTCTTAACGCGCGTCGATTTACGTATTCATTCCACGATGCACACCGGCGAGAAATCTTACGTTTGCGAAATGTGTGGCAAAGCTTTTGCACGTAGGGACGCACTGAGGTGTCATCGTAGGTCGCACACCGGTGAAAGGCCTTACAGGTAAGGGAGTTGGACCTATACCTTTATCTTGGTACTCAGGCTCTTTAATTTTAGTTGCGATCAATGCGGTCAAACATTCACGCAATTTTCGCCAATGGCCATTCACAGGCGGCTTCACACGGGCGAACGACCTTATACTTGCGAGGTATGCGGAAAAGCATTTGTTTCAAGATCAACGATGACTTCACATTTGAAGAAGCATGATAATAGATAAGGACATTCGTGTTGTGCAAATGATTTTATGATGATTGTGGTTTTTTTTCAATAAATGGACAAACTGCCTTTGTAAATTTGTACAAAAATTACAATCTTTATTTTACACTTTCGCGAACATATACGGATCTGCAAATTCTTAACTTGTAAACTGTACACTTGCAGTTCAGAAGAATAAGTAACTTTTTTGTTAAACCATTTGACAGATTTTTGCTTCCTGCGTGTTGATCTGAAAAATTTAACCGTCAGAATATGTTTGTCAGTCACGGAAACCTGTAACCATAGGAATTTTGAGGAAAAAGTATACACTTGTAATAGACTAATCGTAGCACTCTTCTTACTAAATGTGCCATATCTTTTTAATTGTTCAGTAAATTCTTAAATCGGAGTACAGAAGGTAAAGAAAAATTTAAAAAATAAGTAACTATGTTTCTCATGATTTTCTGGCACGGTTGAGGGTGAAAATCCATCTTGACAGTTGCAGAAAAATCGTAAAAAGGGTGAATCAGCCAACTTTGATTACCAATAGTGATTATACTTGACGAATTACGTACTAGCGGACGTTTGATGTAACTTACGAATAATTATTAATAAAAAAGTGAACGAGTGGTGTTTCGTAAATATAGCATACAGATTGATTCATTGTAATTCGGTCGTTGTTAGAGTGCTGCAGGACATGTATTTACAATCAAGTAAGTAAATACTTATTTTCAAAGCTACATATCTGATACCGAAGAGACGTGAATACTACTTGATGACCTAAGCCAACTCTTTCATCAAGTGTTGCCGTTCTTCGTGGTTATCAAATATTTCCAAATTCCATTTGATTTTAATTTTATTTTTCATTGCTGTCTTTTCTATTTTTTATTAGATCTCATCTCCTCTGCTCGGCTTCCTAGTACTTACGTATCGGTAATTGTTGGTTATATTTATCCTAGGACCGTCCTCGCAGTCGCTGGGGGAAAACTACTCGTACCAATTCCATGTGGACTCCAGTGGAACCGCGACATATCCAAAGGTTGCGATTGGTATTAAATTAGCATTTAAAATTAGCAACTATTGTAAGAAGTAAGGAATTTTTACCATAAGCATTTCTTGGGTGAATTCTGCCTGCGCCATTTGAATTTTCTGGTAAAGCATTAGGAAAACGATCAAGTTATTTATAATTCGTAGAGTCAGAAAACCCCCGTTGAAATATAATACGTTGGTGAATGTTATTTATTAGGAGTATGATTTGTAATAATTATTATTTATTTTTGAAAGCTAGTACTTTCCATACGACCGATCTTCGGGGACTATTTAAATTCTTATTTTTAGAAGTTTTAACATGAGTAAAAATTTCTTATTTCTAATAATTAGTGTAGATCATAATAATTTTGTTTTTTATTTAATTTTGTGTATATTATTTTGTATGAGGTATTGATTCACACACAAGAGAGATTTCGTTGGGAAAATCTTAATGTTTTAAATGATTTGATGTCCTAATTATATTAACTGGAAAGTAGATTTTGTAGAGAACAAACTTCTGCATCCGCATATGTTCTGGTTTACGCAATTCCTTTTTGCAGAAAGATAATAAATGATGATTCTCGAAGATTGCAGTTTCATCATTGTACCTTCTGCAGAAAGGAATGTTAGAATAAAATACATGCAAAGGTTTTTCTTTATAAAAACATCATCTCCGAGTTAAAAATAATTAGGAGCGCAAACAATTGAAGATTAAGAATGCATAATTCAAATCTCTCTAGTGGCCTGAATAATTGCTTATTCGTTGTAATTTATTTAGGAAAACAATTGACTTGTAATATTTATAAAATAATTATATTTTGTCACTAGATGTAGTGTTCGGCTATTATTTTGATAGTATAATAATTATTAAATAATGAAACGGAAAAGATTGTATTTTTCTATTTTTGAAATAATAAAATAATAATTATTGCATTACTGAATTGATATTTTATTTCGTTTTGAACTTCTGCTTTTTTTTAAAAATGCAAACCTGAAAATTTTTCAAGTCGCGATTGCAGGTCAAGGCCGCGGCCTTGAGCTCAAGGACACGGCCTTGGTTTCAAGGCCGACGAAAAATCGAATTTTTCTCAAGGTCGTGGCATTGAGCTCAAGGACACGGCCTTGACTTCAAGGCCGACGAAAAATCGAATTTTCCTCAAGGCCGTGTCCTTGAGCTCAAGGCCACGGCCTTGACTTCAAGGACGTCGAAAAATCAAATTTTTCCCAAGGCCGTGGCCTTGAGCTCAAGGACACGGCCTTGGCTTCAAGGTCATCGAAAAAATTTATTCAGGTCGTTTTTACTGTTAAACTTAATTTGGAATATTTAAGAATTTGATTTTCAGTTTAAACTTGATATTTGTAAAAATATTAAAAGACATTGGAGTTTTTTTAAAATATCTATTATAATAATAAATCTACATCTTTACAATATAGAAAAACATTTTTATTCTACATTTCATAATAAAATAACTACAAATAATTAATGGACATTGCCACACAAAGGTATAAATTTGTGTCTCACCCATTATATCAATATTTCGGCCGATCGCAAGTCGTGAATGTCTTGATATGATCGAAGAATGAATCCACCGTGTTCGCTGGGATGTCCTCGGTGCATGCCTGCAATACATTGAACACACATCGCCGTAGTTTATTATACGGCCTGCAAGTTAATCGAATAAGTAATCAAAAAATATATCTTTATTCGAACGGAACTTACTCGCAAATCGTTGCATTGGCGATTAGGTTTTGGTAAAGATTTTCCGAAGTTAAGTCTGAGAAATTGGAGTCGCCCAGTGCTTCCTCGGCGCAGTTTTCTAATCCGCTGGTGTTGTTTTCTAAGCATTCGATTCCACCTGCCGTCAGGAACACTAAAATAAAATATATATACACAGCAGGTAGATTATAAAAATTGACGCGAATTGAAATATTTACCTCTGATCGCCTCTGCATTTTCGCGGCATACAAAGGTTAAGATCCCTTTTGTTATATCCAGGAGCAACCGTAAACTATCCCGCTCGTCGTCAGTGAAGCAACCGTCTGTCGGCGGTACACTTTGATTAACACATCTTTGAATGATCCGTTTAACCAAGCAGAATTCTTCGGACACGATATCCAATATGTCGTTGTTCCGTCCTATTTCGACGCGCGTTTTGATGTCGTCCAAGGTAAAGTAAGTCAGCAAGCAGTCTCGTGCTTCGGTGGCGATGCTCTGAAAAGCTAACCGTGAGTTAACAAAAATTAAAATAACCGAATTTATTAACTTCAAGTGTTTTCGACGCCTTATTCCTGGTGTTGTCGCACGGTGGTACAGGTTGCTCCTCTTGAGCCCACGTCACACCGATCAAAGTAAATAAAAGCAAAGCCAAAAAATTCAGTTTCTTCGAAATAATCATAATCGCGTACAGAAGTCGACTGGGAATACCAAAACTTTTGACTTAACCGTCGCAATCGCTGCCCTTTTAGATAACAGAAGAAAAACGTATTAAGGTCATTTACATTATTTATGTTAATCGTAACGGCGGCGGAGGGGGAGGTATAATAAATAAATAAGAACCTTAAGCTCAAATAAACATAATTATTATATTGAATTACATTTCGATTATTGCGGAAGCGCTAAGCAGCTAACAGGGCAGGCGGCTATCTTTTCAATGATGGCCAAGTGTAAGCGACGCAGATTTGTGATTTTTGCACGGGGTTAAACGACGCACAAATCTAAACAAAGCGTCGACGATGTTGGCCGGCGTAGAATCGCTGCAGTTTTCTAAAGCGGCAACGACGCAAGATTGAAATTTGACGTAGGAACTGAAAAAACAATCCAAAGTTACTCGCATATTTTCCATCACAATAAGTACTCACTCGCAACCTTCGGTGTTGTCGGTCAAAGACGGCAGATTATCCAAGGAAAATTCAGAAAAGTCGATTTCGTTGAAAGTGTCCGTGTAGCATTTTTCCAATTTTTCCGATTGGCTCTGAATGCATTCGACGCCGCCTTCGGCTATAAACACTGTAACAAAATATTATATCTCGTGATAAAGAGGTCAAGGGCTCTGCGATGTGAAAAACGAAAACACTCACTAGCAATGCGGTCGCCGTCCTTGTAGCAAGAAAATTCGACCAAGCTATCCGTTATGTTTAAGAGCAAGCGCAAACTGGCCTTTTCGCCATCCGTAAGACAATTTTCCAAATTTCTGACGACCTTGTCCACGCATACCTTGACGGTGGGTACTCGGGCGCAATATTTTGCAAAAACTTCGTCCATAGCTCCCACTTTTCGAGCCGCCTCAATTTCGATTTCAATCGAAGTCGCGTTAAAATTATTTTGGACGCATTCGCTACATTCGCCTATGGATTCCTAAAAATAACCCTATAATACTCGGCGGAAGGAATCCGAAAACTTGTTTTCACCTCGAGTTTTCCAAAAGCTTCGGCACCTCCTATATTCGTACATTTCGCCCGAATGGATTCCTGCAAGTCGTCGATCTTATTTTCGCCGGCCAATTTCTCCCGAATCGTTTTCAAATGATCGTCCACGTCGGCCTCGGCCCAAACGGCCCCTGCAAAAATTCCAAAATTATTTCAATCAAAAATATCGTTCAAAACTTACCCAAAAGTAAAACCAAGCAAAGCCACTTCATCTTATTTACCAGACGCTTCGTAACAAATTGAATTACAAACAATAAAACTTAAGTAGATAATTGTTTATTAAATTTGTGTCTTTTATAAGAATTCCGATTAGTTAATTGGATTAAACGGTTGTAATTTCATCAGAAGACAGAAAACGATAAACTTTGAACTTTTTCCACGAGTTTTTTTTACAAAATTATTTTAAATTGCTTAGCGCCATCTAGCGGACCTTCCCGTCGCAGTTCCATAGCGGACTTGGTTCTCGATCTGCGGAATTTTTAGATTATTGTTATCGCAAGTTTTGGAGTTTTTAAATTTTTTTATCAATTTTATGCAAACGCCAACGTTAAAAATTATCCAGATAAGATAACCTTTTTTTTTTAATTTCGAAATTAACACCGAATGAACTCTCATCTCCAAAAGAGATTTTATAGTCATCTTTTTGTAAATTTTGTTAAAAGTGGAAGTGTCTCGATTGGTGCCGGGATAAACCTGCGGCTTGATAGAACATAAAATTTCGTCGTCATGTTTTTGGGGCTGCTGGTGGCGGTAGCTCTTGTGCACGTTGCCCATGGTGCTCGAATTTTGGGCGTGGTACCGACGCCGTCGTACAGTCATCAGATCGTTTTTCGACCGCTTTGGAGGGAGCTGGCGTTGCGAGGACATCGGGTTACAATTTTAACCACGGATCCTATGAAAAATTCGACCCTCACGAATCTGAAAGAAATCGACTTGAGTTTCAGCTATCGACACTGGAACGTTACGAGTATCCTGGCGGGCAACGAGAAGAGTCCGATGGACGTTATCGAAGCATATTTCATGATGATGATCGAGATTATGGATTTGCAGTTGGATCACCCCGAAGTGCGCGGTTTAATTGAAAGCGAAACCGAAAGCTTCGACGTGGTCATAGTGGAATATTTATTTCCCATCATGTTTACATTTGGAGAACGTTTCGGGTGTCCCACGATTGGAATGACGACGTTCGACGCTCCCAACGGCATTTACAAACTGATGGGGAATCCCACGCATCCAGTTTTGAATCCGGACGTCGGCTTACCGTTTATTGGTAGACTTGACTTCTTGCAACGTTTGGGAAGCGTCCTCTTCGATAATTTAAGTTGGTTGCTAGTCGCGCAGTATCGGCCCTTAATGTTGGACGTTGTTAAAAAACACTTCGGGCCTGGAATTCAAAGTTTGGATGATGTGGTAAGAAATGTAAGCATGCTGTTTGTCAACACGGATCCAATTTTGCATTCCATTCGGCCGTTGGTTCCAACTGTCGTGCAGATCGGAGGCGCCGCTCATCTGACATCGCCCAAACCCCTGCCGACGGATTTGAAGGCGATTTTGGATGACGCAAAGAACGGATTTGTATATTTCAGTTTGGGAACAAATCTAAAAGTTGGCGACTTGCCCGGAAGCTTTCTGGACGTTTTGATGAAAACGTTTTCCAAGTTGCCGTACAAAGTCGTGTGGAAGTTCGATTCCGACGATCTTCCGAATAAGCCCGACAACGTGGTGATCCGGAAGTGGTTTCCTCAGCAAGACGTTCTTAGTGAGTTTGCTTTAAAATCATTCATTGCGTATCTCATTTCATCTTTTAGGACATCCAAACATCAAAGTCTTCATCACGCAGTGCGGCAGACAATCCATCGACGAAGCTTTCTACAATCAAGTTCCTATTATCGGCATGCCAATTTATGGCGAACAAGTTAATAATGCAAATCAGATGATTTCTAAAGGCATGGGCCTATCTGTCGACTATAAAACGGTCAAGCAAGAGGACCTACAAACCGTAATATTGGATGTGGCCGAAAACGCAAAGTATTCTTTCTCTCGTTTCCTTTCAACTTGGATACTAATATTTTACCTTTCAGGTATCGAGATCGGTTGAAACATTTCGTAACCTTGGCGTTGGATCAACCAATGAGCGGTTTAGAAAAGGCCGTGTGGTGGACCGAATACGTAATCAGGCATAGAGGGACTCGACATTTAACAAGTCCTGTCTTAAATCTGCCACTCTACCAGTATTTTCTCCTGGATGTAATCGCATTTCTTACAGCAACCGTACTTATTGTATCTTTCGTATTAATTAAAGTTTTAAAAATATTGTGCAGATTAGGAAAGAATATTTTAAAGCCGAAGAGAGATTGATTTTTATTAAAATCTATTTTAAAAATATAATTTATTTTTTCTATTATAAATGCCTATAATTTAATTAATCCATAGCATTATTATTTTTTATTCATTGAAAACCACCGTCAACTCTGCTTTAGACCGAATAAATCTCCGTCAGTTGGCACTACTGACACAGTTTTTTTTTTCACATTTTTTAACCTTACAAATCAATTAAAAAAACAGTGTGTGTCTGTCTAACAAGAAATTTTACAATGTCTTCGTTCAAAAAGGCTACAAAATTAAACCAGAAGGTCCATCGCGAACGAGATCAGCCCGACGCACGAAAACACTTGGGTCTGCTGGAAAAACACAAGGATTATGTTAAACGAGCGCGGCACGAAAACAAAAATAAGGAAACCTTAAAACTCCTGCACAGGAAGGCTCTCAACAGAAATCCCGACGAGTTCTACCACCACATGATAAATGCAAACGTCAAAGAAGGAGTACATTTCGAAAAGACACCTCATTCTATCGACACTCCCGAACAGACACAGTTGATGAGAACGCAAGATTTAAAATACCTGACGTTCAAACGCACCCAAGAGTTTAAAAAGATCGAACGCCTCCAGAGCGAGTTACATCTCACGACGGTGGACAATCCTTTTAAAAATACTCACGTACGTTTCGGAAAAAAAGAACAAGCGGCCGAGAGTGATTTTTTGAAAGCTTTAAGCGAAAAAGAACTGCCCGATGTGGACATTGCAGCGCTACGCGAGGCCAGCAACCAACGTAAACGCAAGTACATGCAATTGGTCAAACGTTTGAACCGAGAGAAACAGTTGTCGATCGTTCAAAATAAATTGCACATCAAGAAATGCTTGGACGAAAAGAACACATTGCTGAAACCGAAACGAATTAAAAAGGGTTCCAAAACTTCCGCTCCGGTTTACCAGTGGAAATACGAACGCAAGAAATGAGGTGTCGATTTTTCTGTTAAATTTAATTTATAACTTACGTAAATAAAGATTTTTAATTTTCAAAAGTTTAGTTCTTTGTTTGACGTTTAGATGACCTTCGCTTAGTTGGCCATTAACCTAAAAAAAAATTGTAAAAATCAACTTTCGAATAAATTTTAAAAATGTTGCAAGATGTGGACGAATTAGGTGAATCCGAATTGGGAACGCAAGAATTTTGGAATAAAAACTACAAGAATGAAATTGAAAATTTTAGAAGTAATGGTGACGTTGGCGAAATTTGGTTTGGAGACGACATCGCCTACAGAGTGGTCAAGTGGATAGAAAAGAATATTCGAAAGGAAGCCTCCATAGTGGATATCGGCTGTGGCAACGGAATGCTGGTTGTAGATCTGGCCAGAAGTGGTTTTACGAAATTGACCGGTGTCGATTATTCCAACGATGCCATAACACTGGCAAAGGAGGTTACACAAAAGTGTGGAATCGAAGCGAATATTCTTCACGCCGATATCGTGGAGAGTGGTTTGACTGAAACGTACGATGTGGTTTTAGATAAAGGAACATTCGACGCTGTAAGTTTAAGTGCAAATGCCGTAGAAAGCAAAAGTGCTTATTTGACCAACGTTAGTGAATGTCTGAAGAGTGACGGATTTTTCGTAATCACTTCGTGTAACTGGACAAAAGAGGAATTGCTTACACAATTTCGTGGCAAGTTTCAAGTTTGCGAAGACATTCCAACACCTCAGTTCAAATTTGGTGGAAAAGTCGGCAGTGTTGTCACTTGCATGGTCTTTAAGAAGGCTTAACTTTGGTTTTAATGTTTTCGTTTGTCCTACCGTTCATTTTAAGTGTAAAAATATTTTGTATTATGGTAAGAGGTTGAAAACAAATTTTATTAATAAATTTTTTAACCGAGATTTTGTTAGTTGTACATTTTTAGCCTTAATCGTAACCAGTAAAGGAGTTCAAGATAAAAATCAAAAACCTTCTTGTAGTTTTGCAAAAATACTCTGTTTCTTAATTGCCTGTCTGATGATTCTCACGGCAGATTTTATATGCAAAAAAGCAGTACCATAAATATCAACGTGAAACCTACCGATGTCACTAAGGAATTTTCTTTTATCTCTGGTGACTGATGACTTTATATATTGTGACCCTTGATATGATTTAGTTAACAAATTTAAAGATATTTCTGACTCGGAAATAATAAATCTGGACTAGATAAAGCAAATTTAAAAATGTTATTTGGAATACGTTTGGTCTACGATGAAAAACCATTTGCTTAGAGGACCTAAATGTTCTGTTTGGGTTTATCCTCTTTCTACGATTATGACAAAATTTGTTTATTTTTCATAAAAACCATACTAAAAACTTTTCCTTGGCAACCGAATTTACGTTTTATAATCAAAGTTTATTTTTATATTCATTGTCATGTTTTGAATCTGTTACGAATAATAATAATAATAATTATTGTTGTTGTAAATTTATATTTTGGCATTTTTTGTACGCAAAGAATTTTGTACATCCTACACCCAAACACCCAAAGTAGGTCTTAGCAAAATTAAAGGAGATACAATCCTGCGTAAAAGTATAAAACAATTACTATTCTAGTCGATTTAGTTTACGATGAGATACAGCCCTTCATAAATGCTCGATTTTTATCTACGTTTGGCCAAAAAGCTTTGTGGACTAAATTATCTCAAACTCCCAAGTATGAAATAACTTTCTAGCTACAGTGATTCGCAAACGTTCTCGGACACTCCCATCTTACCAATGTAAATTGAACATTTTGAAGCCGTTTTTTGTCACATAAAAATCGATTTCATAGCAAAATTTTGAAGACAATTTTTGTTGCAAATTTCAAGACTAGAGTCTTCTTAGTTTCTCTAGCCTTGTTAGTTTAGAATAATAATTTTTTATACTTTTACGCAGAATTTTATCTGCTTTCGTTTGATGAGATCCATTTCAGTTACACGGTTACAAAAAACGACCAATTGAAGATTTTGTCATTTTTGGGACTTTTCTCCACAAATGAAGCTGTCGTAGAAAACTTGGAGCGGTTTTTCCGATACTAAAGTAAAGGGTTTATGCAAAACCAAAATTTCATTTTCGAATTTTCCCAAACGGACCATAAGAAATTTAAGAATTGGAAATTACGAGAATTGGAACCACCAATATCCGATATCGAAGGATGTTGATAAATTCCACGATTCGCGTAATTTAAAACTTCCTCCACTATTAAATCGACAATACACTTCAATGCGGACGCACCTTGTGATGTCATCGATAAAACGCGAAATTATAAACACTCGGGACTTGGTATAAAATAATGTGAATCACGAACCCGTTCAGTAGCCTAAAAACAAGTAACAGGTTAAGGTAACCATGGAAACGTGCTTGGAACGTTACGACGTCGATCGAGATGGCCGTTTAAATCGCCAAGAATTTGCAGAGTTGTGCAAAAGTTTGTTCAAAAACGACGATTCGGGCCAATTTTACGACTCGAGTGCCGGCCTATTGGGGGAAATTTTCGACGTTTTCGATCGAAATTCGGACGGGCACGTGGACGGCGACGAATTTAAATTTTGTTGGGACAACTGGATTCGAGTAATAACTAAGCCCGTATCGGCGTTATTGATCGTGGACGTTCAAAACGATTTTATCTCGGGTTCTCTAAGTTTACGCAACTGTCCGGCGGGCCAAAACGGCGCGGAAGTGATCGAACCGATTAACGAACTACTGAATTCTGTAAAATTTGATACGGTCATTTATTCGTTGGATTGGCACCCCCCGAACCACATTTCGTTTTTTGAAAACCTACATTTGCGAAAATTGCACGAGTCGTGCCCAATTCGGGTCGAAGATGCGGCCGTTTACGACGAGGTGGTTTTCGAGGGGAATCCCCCAGTTCGACAAAAATTATGGCCGGGGCACTGCGTACAAAATACCTGGGGTTCGCAGCCGCACGATAATTTAAAAGTCAAAGATTGCGTGAAAGTTTTGAAGGGCATGAATCCGGACGTGGATTCGTATTCTGCGTTTTTCGACAACAATAAAATTGATAAAACCGAAATGGAAGAGTTGCTGGTGAGAAAACACGTTACCGATGTTTACGTTTGCGGATTGGCACACGACGTGTGCGTTGGTTTCACCGCCCTCGACTCGTTGAACTTGGGTTTTCGAACCGTCTTGATCGAAGACTGCTGTCGCGGAACTCACGATAAAGATATCGATTCGACAAATCAAAATATTTTGAAAAATCACGGCTGCTTGGTGAATTCCAAACAGGTCAAAGCCATGGTCGAAGGAAGAGACAGAAAATTCGAACTGGGCTACAAGTTGGCCATGAAACTCGCCTGAGTTTAGTAATTTCCGCTTGTTTATGTGATAAAAACAAAGGATAAAGAAACAGGGTCGTACTTAAACAATTTGTTGAGAAAAATTTTAAAATTATTATTAAATTTGTGTAACATTTTTTTAATATTGCTAAATTACAATAAAATACGTTGAAATCGTGTCATATTTATTTAATTTTAGCGAACGAGTAAAAGGGAGTTTAAAAATGCATAATTTTTTAAATCTTAGCGAAAATTTGTACAGCGAAAAATTGTACTCTAATAATATCGTCTTGTTTCTCTAATTAGGTGAATTTTATAAAGGCATTTGGAGTAACTTTCATTTGAAAAAGTTGCAAGAGGTGCGGAAATCGAGATTCGTCGCATTCGATTTCAAATTTCGTCTACAAAGCAATCGAGTTTAGTTTTGTACTCAATTCGTCGATTTTGTTGTTCTCTGCCACAAATTTTGAGTTTTCTTTTAGACTCTGCATCGTCTCGTCCAACTTGTTTGCTTTCATGTGTTGCACCAGCGTCGGTGACTTAATTAGACGTTCCAGTAGGGATAAGTAATTAACTAGGGTCTCTCGAGTCATGGTGTCTTTGTACTTGTCGATTAGAAAACTCAAGTGCTTACCCACATCGGCGTTGACCAACGATTTCACCAACACTTGGTCGCCCTTGCTCAGATAATCGACACACAGAAGGCTGAGGGCATAAATGGCTTCGTTTTGCATTACGGCATAATTCGACGACAACATCTCCACCAAACACTTGACGCAACCGTCAATTTCCAAAATTGCGCCAAACGGTTTGCTCGACTGACAGAATTTAATGAGCCAAGCTAGGAGACGCGACGCCTCGCCCCGCACTCCAATGTGGTCCGAATTGTAACACCAAAACACTATTTTTTCTAGCAAATCTCTTTTTCCTATCAGATCGTACGCTTCTTTCTCTATAAAAACGTGAAATTAGCAGAAAAAATGCACAAGAGAACGGAAATTATTACGTTGGCCATCGACGGCAATGCGTAGAGTCCCCAACAATTTGAAGACCACGTGGGAATGTTCGCTGTTTAGCATGGGATACAAAATTTCGATGAGTCCTTGACTTAGAATTGGCGTTTTGTTCTGTGGCAGAATCACCAGGTTGCGTAAGGCGCTCAAAATTGCATACTGCAACTTGGCGTCCTTCTCCGTTGTGTTGTGTTTTGATAGAAGATCTAAAATCAAATAAAGGTAAAAATTTAAATGCTCAAAGTTAAACTTACTCAGAAGGCTTTTGGCAATTCCGTTTTGAACCATTTGTATGCAATGGTTATCGTTGCGTGCGAAATTTCCTAGAGCCAAGATGCTGGTACTTAAGAGGTCATAGTCTTCGCAATTCAGCCACACCAACATGTTTTTGTACGACGTACCCTTCCCTTCATTGTATAAATAATTCATCGACTCATCTGAGAAAATAGAAAAGTTATTAGTTTTAATTTAAATTTAGTAGTAATATTAAACTCACCTCCCGTCAAAATTAGAACAATCACATCGCAAGCCATTTTAAGCACCGCCCGGCTGTCCTCATCCTTTACTTCTCCTTTGTGTTTTTCCACGAGTTGGTAAATTAGTTCACAGACGCCCTTACGGGCTAGGAAAATTTTGATGTCATCTGAAAACCGCAATTTGATACTCCGATATCTAAAAACTATGTAACTTACCGCACTCCAGTTGTCCGTGAATAAGCTCCAAGCAAGTCACCGAAATTTCAGATATCGTGCAAATCTTCAAGACGTCCACAATAGAAGCACACAAGTTTTTCGACAACCACTCCTCTCCAATGTGTTCCGTTAGGATGTTCAGTATGGTCAACAAGTGAAAACAACACCCTTCGTTTTTCTCCAAATTTTTAACCATCTCAATCAAAACCATTTCAGCAAATTCTAAAAACTTCAAATGCAAAACTTCCTTTTGCAAGTCGTCGTTGTCCATCAACAGGTTCAGCATTAACCCGCACCCGACACTGGCCACGTCACTTCTCCTCCACATATTCTCTCTTCGTAACGAATCAAACACCACCTTAAGACCATCTTTACCGACAATCTCTCGCGCTTCGGGATTGTCGTAACAAATGTTGCCCAAAGCTCTACACACCTGGATAATAGACTCCTCGACTTCGTTTCCGAACAACCCCAACAAGAACTCCACCACGTCTTTTCTAGTTAACAACTTTCGATTCGTTTCGTCCTTGGCAATTTGTGCAATCGCCTCGCAAGTCAACGTTGAAATTTCGTTGCCCCTTTGACTGAACAACGGGCGAATGGCATTGGCATCACTTAATTTCACATCCTCGTGGTGCGTTATGATCGCTTTCAGGTTTTCCTTCACGTTCTCTGCGTTATTTGAATCTATCGACACTGTTAAATTATCTAACAACGAATTCATTTTCGTTCAATAACATAACCTAAAAATATATTTATTTGTAATTCGTCATATTCGAAATAATGCCGGAAGTTATATTATGAGTAAATTTAAATACACTCGTCGACTTTTTTTATGGCGTTAAGTACACGGTCGATCATTTCTTGACAATAATTCCATATTTATTATGGGGTAACGACGAATAAATTAGATAATTAATATCCAGTGCCGGCGGAAGGTACAATGAAGCTACCGATTTTTAACCTTTCTCGCTTTCGATTCAAGATCCAAAGTTTATCATCATATTTTGAATTTGTTCAACAGTTGGAATTATTTTGCGATAAATATTTTTCGTTAGGTACTTTCTCAATTTTTCCATTTTTAATCGAAGCTGGACCTAACAAAATACTAGCCTCGCCCTATACTACTGCCAACCCTGTATATACTTTTTCTTAATTTATCAGAAAGTTTTCATTTATTTATTTTCTGCGCCTCAGGATAGGCAACAATAACAACCCGAATTGCATTCAGCGTTTATTGAAGATTTTATAATATTTCGAAGATTTGTAACAGGAGAACATAGATTAAAGGTGGTCGATGATGCCTGCGAAAATCACAAACTGAATATCACGGACTTGTGGCTTAAAATTTAACTCCGAGTATCAGGATTACATTAAAGGGTGAAACAGAATGCAGCGCCGTCGTACGGCGTCAAATGTCACGTCCAAGTTGAAAAGCGTGTAAACAGGTTTGACTGCACACAATGGACGGCGTCGAGCGTTACGTTACGTAAAAGTTGGTCAACTTTCAACTTTTACGCCGTAAACGCTGCTATTCTAACCTCACATTTAAAGTTTTCTGTAAACTGCGAATCAAAA
This sequence comes from Cantharis lateralis, assembly GCA_963170105.1. Classification (NCBI taxonomy): domain Eukaryota; kingdom Metazoa; phylum Arthropoda; class Insecta; order Coleoptera; family Cantharidae; genus Cantharis; species Cantharis lateralis. The sequence continues at coordinate 419,483 of OY720628.1, forward strand.
TTTGAATATTTTGAAGGAAAATTACTTCAGTTAATTCGTGAATGCAAATAATAAATAAAAAACGTTGAAGAGGAGGTAAAACACTTCTTATAAAATGTTAAATAAAATTCGAAAGTGACATTTGACGGCGTACATTGTGTTCAAAAAGTTTTTCACGGTGTAGCGTTGCGTTCAGCGCCGTACGACGGCGTTGCATTCTGTTTCACCCTTAAGTCGAAGGAGGTTTTGTTTAAATTATTTTTAAGTAGATAAAACTTCCCCCTAACTTACCGACCACGGTATGACACTTGTGAGATTTGAAATTTTAGAATTGTAACTTTCTCGACCAGGAGCACAGCAAAACAAGAAGATGTTTGTTTACATTTTATGATGCTATTTTTAAATGTTGACATTTGACGTTTACTTATTTTTTAATTTAAATTTTATTAACCAAACATTTATCAATCTTATACGCAAAATTCAGTTTTTCGCATTATTTGACGTTAAAAATAAATAAATCGACTTCTTCTCGATTGATATCGTAACGGTTACTGGAGTGACGACAAAGGTAATCGAAGGAAATGCGAGAAGACTAAAACCTTTACTTTGTATTCAGATAATCAACAGGCTGTTACTATTTAAGTGTTCGAAAGGGAAAGGGCCATCACAAACGTCAACAACTTGTCGAGTACCTTCAATCTCACCGACATTCTACAGTCACCTCGAGATGTTCCCAAAATTGCAGTTACCTTCGATTTAGACCCCGAAAAGTATTGCGAAGAGAAGAACTGCAGCCTGAAATCAGCTGGAAGATTACGTTGTCCATTTAAAACAAAGCTGGAGCAAAGTGGGTTACAGATTGTGTGGTGAAAATAAAAATAATATTGAACAAGAATATGTCGATTGTTTGAAGTGACTGGACTCTAATTTGTTGGCCTGTACCATTACAGAATAAAACAATCAAGTGTAATTTGTGGTCTCTTCATGACAAACCTGCACGGAAGCTCAAACCGACAGATGCCGGGAAGTTGCGGTCAATAATATCTTTGTCCTACCGATCTACCAGATTGAATTATTTTTAAATACCATAAATAGTTGAATAGAAAACGGAACAGTGTCTCGATGACCTACAAGTGTGATGGCAGGCAGACTAGCTTTTGTAGCTTCAATTGAAAAAAAACCAAACATTTAATTTAATCTTATATTACAGCTCCTTTACACGAAACGGATAAGAACGTGAGCCTGTAGGAAGCTTTAATATTGATTGTCTACTAAAGGTTAGGAGTCTTGCTGGAAACACATAACAAATTCTCCCGAGAAACAACCTATAAGGTGTCCAGATAACAAAACCCAGTAACGAATTAAAGTTCTCGATTCCTTCATTGTAGCGATATTTTTAGCCAAACCAACACCAACATGACAAGCATACTTACATTACTTATAGAACCATTTTCCTCAAATTTTGTAATTAAAATTCCACTTTGACTACCCAAAATTTCCATCATTTTGGTAAGGTGATTTTTACAATAACTATACGTTTATTGATTGTGTTATGTTCAAAGGTCGAATCGTAATGTTTGTAGATGACAAAGTTTATGAAACAACTGCTGCCGAATCTATATAAAAGAAAAATTTGGTGCAATTCAAAATTACATTCCTCTATTGAATCTTTTAAAGAACAGTATATTTCGATTAACACCAGTACATTCTTCCACAGTAATGATAAATTCGTTCCACACAGTTTTGTGCAACACCCTAGCCTTCATATAGGATCGTACTCTTTGATGTCTACCTAAAAGTACAAATGTATCATATCAAAGGAAACCAAAATAATCCACAGGTCAAGACTTTTTCGTAAAATTCTATATTGAAGGGAAATTTAAGGCATTTAGAATTATTTCGAGGAGGTAACTCGACAAAAGACAACACCATATCAAGTTTTTAAAAACTTTATTGTTTCAACAAAATTAAGTACAAAATCAGTCTTATCCTACAAAAATAAATTAATTTGACTAGTAAACATAAAATTAAGGAAATAATTTTAATCGACTTCTTCTATCGTTGGACCTTGCGAATTGAACCTTCCAGCTTGTTGACCGCAACTTCCGGGCATCGCTCCACCCTGCTGTTGGTTCGAGCCTCCGTGCAGTTTCGTCATGATGGGGCCACAAATCGCACTCAATTGCTTCATTCTGTGATCGTACTCTTCCTTTTCGGCCAACAAATTAGCGTCGAGCCACTTCAAGCAATCGTCACATTCGTGTTGGATTTTATTTTTATCTTCGCCAGACAATCGGTCGCCGACTTCGGCCAAACTTTGTTTTAAATTGAAAACGTAACCTTCCAGCTGATTTCTGGCTGCGATTCTTTCTCTTTGTTTTTCGTCCTCTTCGCGATATTTTTCGGCGTCCGCCACCATTCTATCGATGTCGTGTTGGGACAACCGCCCTTTGTCGTTCGTTATGGTGATGTCCTTGGAATTATTCGACCCGGTGTCTTTGGCCGACACTCTCAAAATGCCGTTCGCGTCCAAATCGAAGGTGACTTCGATCTTGGGAACTCCCCTGGGTGCGGGTGGAATGCCGGCGAGATCGAAGGTGCCCAACAAGTTGTTGTCTTTCGTCATGGCCCTTTCGCCTTCGAAAACTTGAATCGTGACGGCCGGCTGGTTGTCCGCATAGGTCGTGAAGGTTTGCGTCTGCTTGCAGGGAATTCTAGCATTTCTTTCGATTACCTTGGTCATCACTCCGCCGGCCGTTTCGATGCCCATCGAGAGCGGCGTCACGTCTACGAGTAAAACGTCCTGAAGTTTGCTGCTGGTATCGCCCTTCAGCACGGCAGCTTGAACCGCGGCACCGTAAGCGACCGCTTCGTCCGGATTGATGGACAAATTCAACGATTTGCCGCAAAAGAAGTTTTGGAGCAGCGCTTGAATTTTTGGAATGCGAGTGGAACCGCCGACCAAGACGACGTCGTGAATGGACCCTTTATCCATTTTGGCGTCGTTTAAGGCCTTCTCGACAGGTTGCAACGTACCCCGGAATAGGTCCGAACACAGTTCCTCGAATCGAGCTCTGGAAATTTTGGTATAAAAGTCGATTCCGTCGAACAGGGCGTCGATTTCTATGGAAGCTTCGGTTCCGGACGACAAAGTGCGTTTGGCCCTCTCCGCGGCCGTCCTCAATCGTCGCAGCGCTCTCGCATTGCCGCGAAGGTCTTTCTTGAATTTCCGTTTGAATTCTTCCGTGAAGTGATCGACCAATCTGTTGTCGAAATCTTCGCCGCCGAGATGGGTGTCTCCGGCCGTGGATTTCACTTCGAACAAGGAGCCTTCGTCGATGGTTAGAACGGAGACGTCGAAGGTTCCGCCGCCCAAATCGAAAATTAAAACGTTGCGTTCGCCTTTGAGATTTTTGTCCAAGCCGTAAGCGAGAGCGGCCGCCGTCGGTTCGTTGATTATCCTCAAGACGTTCAAACCGGCGATCGCTCCGGCGTCTTTGGTTGCTTGCCGCTGGGAATCGTTAAAGTAAGCGGGAACGGTGATCACGGCGTCGGACACTTTCGCACCCAGATAAGCCTCGGCGGTTTCTTTCATCTTCGTCAGCACCATAGAACTGATCTCTTCCGGCGAGAACCTCTTGCGTTCGCCTTTAAATTCGACTTCCAATTTGGGCTTTCCGCAATCGTCGGTCACCTTGAAGGGCCAATGCTTCATGTCTTCTTTTATTTTCTGATCGTCGAACTTCCGACCGATGAGGCGCTTGGCGTCGAAGATGGTGTTGCTGGGATTCATGGCCACTTGATTTTTGGCGGCATCCCCGATTAACCGTTCCGTGTCGCAGAAAGCGACGTAACTCGGCGTGGTGCGGTTTCCTTGGTCGTTGGCGATGATTTCCACCTTTCCGTGTTGCCAGACCCCAACGCAGGAGTAGGTGGTTCCCAAGTCGATACCGATAGCCGGTGCGTTAACCATTTTATTTATTTTCACAAAAATTTAACTCGAGATGATTCACAATAATTCGATTAAGTTCACTAGAAAATATAATTTCTTCGCTAGATGCTCTCTGTTCACTTGTCGCTCGTTTGGTAGTTCGGAATAAACTGAGTTGGACGCTGGCGCCGGCGCTTTTATATATCGCAGTCGGCTTCGCGAATGTTCTCGAATAAGTAGGTCAGTTCTCGACCGTCTATTATTTTTGTTGACCGAATTTTCTAGAAAACTTACGCATATTTCCAAAAATTAACCGTTTTATATTTAAATTACTCTTAATTACAATTTTGAAAATTCAAAAAATTAAATCAAGGGTTCAAAAAATATAAATGTATTTTTAATTAATACAGCAAGAATATTATTTTCAGGATTTTTAGAATATATTACTAATTTTTTAGGATTACATACATTTCATGTTTAATTAATATTAATTAATCTGGAAAAATAAATATTACGTATTATCATTTTGAATAATTATTCAAAAAACAAAAAGTCGTGACCGAAAGGGTTAAATAATATAAGCAATAAATTTAATTAGGAATTGTAAATCTTTCTTAAACAATGGTAGAAATCAATTTGTTTCAAACAAATAAATTTTCTAACGTACTCGTAAATATTATCCTTTGAATATTTTCTTGGTGGAGAATAAATTTATAATTTTTGAACCCTTATTTAATTTTTGACTTTTTCAAAATTGAAATTAAAAGCAATTTAAATATTTTAATTCTAAATTTAACATTGCTTGTTGGCCATTTAATTCTATTCTGACCAAAACACAAGAATTCCGTTTTTGATTTGTCGAATAAAACGGTTAATTTTTGGAAATATGACCGGGAGATAGTGACACAAAATTCCAAGTCATTTGTTACAAGTATGGCGATCCTTCGGGGGTTAAATTAGTAAATTAATGTCAGAAAAATCATGGTCATAACATTGGACATCGGGGCCTAACCGGAGGATAATTTTTTAAAGATGTCGTATTTATTATGGATTTCAAACGATATGTTACACAAAAATTTTTGTATTTTCCAGTAGTCTGTAAGATCAAATTTTGAAAATGTTGACGACCTGTTGTAAATAATAACGAATTCTTTAATTTTAAGTTTTTCTAAAAATTTTAAATATATATTTTGGAATTAACTAATAGTAAATCCGCTAATAGTCTAATGAATAAAATTTATCTAGAAGTTTCCAGAAAATTCAATAGATTATTAGTGCGATGTTTCGAGAACATTCGCGAAGCCGACTGCGATATATAAAAGCGCTGGCGCCAGCGTCCAACTCAGTTTATTCCGAACTACCAAACGAGCGACAAGTGAACAGAGAGCATCTAGCGAAGAAATTATATTTTCTAGTGAACTTAATCGAATTATTGTGAATCATCTCGAGTTAAATTTTTGTGAAAATAAATAAAATGGTTAACGCACCGGCTATCGGTATCGACTTGGGAACCACCTACTCCTGCGTTGGGGTCTGGCAACACGGAAAGGTGGAAATCATCGCCAACGACCAAGGAAACCGCACCACGCCGAGTTACGTCGCTTTCTGCGACACGGAACGGTTAATCGGGGATGCCGCCAAAAATCAAGTGGCCATGAATCCCAGCAACACCATCTTCGACGCCAAGCGCCTCATCGGTCGGAAGTTCGACGATCAGAAAATAAAAGAAGACATGAAGCATTGGCCCTTCAAGGTGACCGACGATTGCGGAAAGCCCAAATTGGAAGTCGAATTTAAAGGCGAACGCAAGAGGTTCTCGCCGGAAGAGATCAGTTCTATGGTGCTGACGAAGATGAAAGAAACCGCCGAGGCTTATCTGGGTGCGAAAGTGTCCGACGCCGTGATCACCGTTCCCGCTTACTTTAACGATTCCCAGCGGCAAGCAACCAAAGACGCCGGAGCGATCGCCGGTTTGAACGTCTTGAGGATAATCAACGAACCGACGGCGGCCGCTCTCGCTTACGGCTTGGACAAAAATCTCAAAGGCGAACGCAACGTTTTAATTTTCGATTTGGGCGGCGGAACCTTCGACGTCTCCGTTCTAACCATCGACGAAGGCTCCTTGTTCGAAGTGAAATCCACGGCCGGAGACACCCATCTCGGCGGCGAAGATTTCGACAACAGATTGGTCGATCACTTCACGGAAGAATTCAAACGGAAATTCAAGAAAGACCTTCGCGGCAATGCGAGAGCGTTGCGACGATTGAGGACGGCCGCGGAGAGAGCCAAACGCACTTTGTCGTCCGGAACCGAAGCTTCCATAGAAATCGACGCCCTGTTCGACGGAATCGACTTTTACACCAAAATTTCCAGAGCTCGATTCGAGGAACTGTGTTCGGACCTATTCCGGGGTACGTTGCAACCTGTCGAGAAGGCCTTAAACGACGCCAAAATGGATAAAGGGTCCATTCACGACGTCGTCTTGGTCGGCGGTTCCACTCGCATTCCAAAAATTCAAGCGCTGCTCCAAAACTTCTTTTGCGGCAAACCGCTGAATTTGTCCATCAATCCGGACGAAGCGGTCGCTTACGGTGCCGCGGTTCAAGCTGCCGTGCTGAAGGGCGACACCAGCAGCAAACTTCAGGACGTTTTACTCGTGGACGTGACGCCGCTCTCGATGGGCATCGAAACGGCCGGCGGAGTGATGACCAAGGTAATCGAAAGAAATGCTAGAATTCCCTGCAAGCAGACGCAAACCTTCACGACCTATGCGGACAACCAGCCGGCCGTCACGATTCAAGTTTTCGAAGGCGAAAGGGCCATGACGAAAGACAACAACTTGTTGGGCACCTTCGATCTCGCCGGCATTCCACCCGCACCCAGGGGAGTTCCCAAGATCGAAGTCACCTTCGATTTGGACGCGAACGGCATTTTGAGAGTGTCGGCCAAAGACACCGGGTCGAATAATTCCAAGGACATCACCATAACGAACGACAAAGGGCGGTTGTCCCAACACGACATCGATAGAATGGTGGCGGACGCCGAAAAATATCGCGAAGAGGACGAAAAACAAAGAGAAAGAATCGCAGCCAGAAATCAGCTGGAAGGTTACGTTTTCAATTTAAAACAAAGTTTGGCCGAAGTCGGCGACCGATTGTCTGGCGAAGATAAAAATAAAATCCAACACGAATGTGACGATTGCTTGAAGTGGCTCGACGCTAATTTGTTGGCCGAAAAGGAAGAGTACGATCACAGAATGAAGCAATTGAGTGCGATTTGTGGCCCCATCATGACGAAACTTCACGGAGGCTCGAACCAACAGCAGGGTGGAGCGATGCCCGGAAGTTGCGGTCAACAAGCTGGAAGGTTCAATTCGCAAGGTCCAACGATAGAAGAAGTCGATTAAAATTGTTTCCTTAATTTTATGTTTACTAGTCAAATTAATTTATTTTTGTAGGATAAGACTGATTTTGTATTTAATTTTATTGAAACAATAAATTTTTTAAAAACTTGATATGGTGTTGTCTTTTGTCGAGTTACCTCCTCGAAATAATTCTAAATACCTTCAAGATCTTGGGAGAGATATTAAAAAATAGAAACTACATACGTTCAAATTGTTTAAGTTGCAAGTCATTTACTCCCGAGTAAAGCTAGTGCATCAGCGTTAAGGGGTTAATAGGCAAAAAAACAAACAAATTTGTTAATACATTGTTTAAGAAGTGTACACACTATACACAATCTGTTGGAGCACCTAAACTTTTATGATCAATTATAGATTTTAAATTTCATTCATATCCGACCTGTTGTGAAGTAATACAAATTCTTTGGTGGAAACCAGATCAAAATTACTACATTTGTTCAGGGGTTATGAGCGAACAAATATTAAACGGCATCACTCCTTGCATGCTCCTTTGGAAGTATAAAGCATTTCAGATGGAATAATTTTAATTAAGCAATAAATTGAGATTTATGACCGTTTCTTGAAACACAGTTGTAATTATCTCTATTTTTCTCAAACGAACAGGGAAGTTTTTATATCACCTGGTTGGCCGGTAATGTGTTAACTGCATCAGGCAGTATAGATTAGTTATTCCACGAAACCAGAAGTACAGTCATTCAAATCATTAATTTCAATTGGATTCAAAAAATTAATTCTGATGGCAAAAGGGAAAAAGGGAGTAGAGTTTAATTCAAAGTTAAATACAACAATATACTATTAATTTGTAGTTTAATAAACTTTGAAATTATCCAAGAAGATGCAAGTATTTTCACAGCCCATTGGCCATGCATACTGCCGACCTTCATTAAATCGTCCCAACTGACCAACCTTAAAACTGAGATAAATGAAGTTTATTTTCATTATACTAATTTATTTTACACATAGAACAATATATTTTGAGCAGTTAGGATGTTCTAACGTTGCAATATAGTCTAAAATAATATTCAGCCACGAAATTGAAAAAGCAAAGTTTGAAGTTGGAAATCAAATGTCCGTGTATAATTCCTGAAGATAACTTGAGCAGTGCTCCCGATCTATATTTCATTTCTTGTGAGAGAACGTAGTCGGAATATGATCTATGTCTTCCAATGAAGCCAACTGGCCTACAACTTGATTATAATTTAAAATTTAAAGTATTTATAATTTTAAGTATAAATTTAAGTAAAACAAACCTGATACAAAGTGTTTCCAATTCTTGCTTTCATTAAGTCTTTTGGTTAATTTGTACTTGTAATTTAAAGCAGCCGACACAGAATTGTTGGATTTGTTTGCTCTTTCGGCCCTGCTACCGCAATGCCATTAAGTATCATACTGTAATATAAGTTAGCCTACGAATAAAGTGATTACTCAGACTAGAATACCTATGTAATGTGTATATCTCACCCTGCAATAATTCCTTGTGCAATCGACCGACGTTCATATTAATATTTAAACAAAAACCGCCGTGCCAATGGTTCTTATATACCATTTATATTGTGACTCACATTATTACCGTAATTTAAATAAAGTATTTATCCAAATATCTCAACGCTTGGATAAAATACATTCAGATTAATGGTAAACAAAAATCAGCGGCCATCTTGAATGCATCTGACGTTTCGTTGGGGAATTTCTTTTTTCACTTATGCGCTCCTGGTGAGAAATCTCACTAAATTTGAAATATTCTTAGCGCGAAGTAAACAGAACTTGAAGTTGCATAACCCACTATGCTTTATGTGCTCCTGATACAAAATACAGAGAATATGAAATATTTTGATGGTATAGAATGACGTAAACCGAAGTAAATTTTCGCTTTTACGATTTCTTTTAGACAAAACGACAAATAAAATTTGTAGTATTTCTAAACGCAATAATAGTCGATGTTGGATTTTTCCTTATAGAATATTAGGACTTTGCTTCAATATCTCCTTCATCGGACTAGTTATCAGTCAGCGACAAAACCAAGCTGCGCCAGTAGGTTCAGCAATTTAAAAGTAATAGCTTTAGTATCAAAACCTGCATTAACCCTGACTTGCTTCGTGCAGAGATTTCAATAGCATTTGCCTAGTAAATGCAAATATGTCTCCTTCTTGTGATATCTTCTTCCAAATGATGAAGCAGCTGTTGTTTTCCAGAGAAATACTTCAAAATCCCATCCGCAGTGCAACTACGGGCAGTAGACTTTTGTCATGATTCCCTCAAGCTGCGTGGTTGCATCTTAGCTTCCAGTACCCACTATCAAGTTCATATTATGTACCTAAAAAAATTTAGATTACTAAATGTGAAAATTAAATTTTCAGCAGAGTTTCAAATGATCCGATCTTTAGTGGTCATTACAATAACCCCATTTCAACTCATTTTTCTTTGGGGCTCCGGCCTATCCAATTATTGCAAAATTCAGAAACAATTTAAGTTAACAAACAGAATAAAGTTTATACCAAAAATTGAACACTACCGATCGAAACAAAAATACAGTTGTTATGAATGACTTTAGGAATCAAACCCTAACCTGGTAATTTTGTCGAGTCCGATTGCAAGCCAACAACGTAACATAAAAATGACCACATTCCATTGCAAAATTACAGCGGAAAATCTTAAACAAAATAGGCAAGAGAAAAATGTGTATGTTTAGCTTCGTGTTGGGACAATCCGATCTTGGAACAAAAAGCTTTTTCATGATATCTCACAGTATGTTTCCTTATTTTCTAGTTAGTCGTGTACGTCTTCCTTCAAGGCTCACACATTTTCCTTCTTTTGATTCAATTCTAAAAATTCGAAAGGCTCACAATAGTCTTCCGCACCTTAATTCAAATAAAAGTCTTTATTTCCTCCTATTATAGGCAAAGCCACCCTTTTGAACGTCGTAGTCATCGGCTACAAGTTTCTAATATAATACTATGGTTGTCACGAAACAAAAAAATAACTTACTTTAACTTCGGGTTGCGGCGATGCTGTTGTAGTGCAAACTACTTTAGTGTACGTTACATCTGTTTGGGTCAAAATGGAATCTTGCTGAGTCAGATGTTGGTGTGACGCTTCCGATGTTAAGGTATGTTCCTGTTGGCCATCAACTCTTCGAACAAACTAACCAAAACGCTCCACCAGCAAACAGTACGTTCTTTAAACTCAAAGCTTTCTTCCAACTTGTAGAAGCAATACTGGCAAATCATCTCTCGTCTACCTACAAAACAAAGAATTCTAATCTCGACAAGTCAAAAGGGGGGTTACTTGGAACGGAGGATACCTCTCAATTTTCTTGTCGATGTCGAGTGGCGATACCTCGTTTTCGAAGATGTTCTAGTTTTTGTTGTTGGCTTCCAGAATATTTGGGGGTTTGTCGCGCTTGTATCAACTATGCACAAGTTTAGGTTAAGGTAGGATTTCTCCATCTCTTATTTCTGCTCTCACCTTTGTCTTCGTTTTTTGGTATGGAGCAGTGGTGGCTTGTCGGGGTAGGCAGAGCAGGCAGTGCCTCACCAATAGAACAAGCCTGGTTTCATAAAAACATTATTAATATTTTCTTTAAGTTCCAAATCCAAGTATGCCTTGCAATCTGGCCAAGTTATCTGGGAAAATTTAAATATTATTTGTACGAGAAACTTCCACAGTCATCCCGTTGTACTAAAGATAAACGAAAATCCCGTCAATTTGTCTCCTAAACACTTAAAATAGACAAATTCAAATTAGGCGCCAAAAATATTTGTTTACTTTTTCGTAAATAACTTCTTTCGTTTATGTACTCCTGGTTGGAAGTGTAAAAATTTTGAACCTAAAGTTAGTTTATTAGAAACTCACATTGGCACTGCCGTACTCTTCTGTCACTTATGCGCTCCTAGTCGGACCTCGCACAAACTTCGAAATTATCTTAGCAGCGCGAAGTAAACAAACCAGGGGTTGCATAACCCCCTATGCTTTATGTGATCCTGATACAAAATGCAGAAAATTCGAAATATTTTGATGGCAAAGAATGTGACAATCGGAGTAAATTTTTATTTCTTTTACGATTTCTTTCAAACGAATTCGCAAATAAAATATTGCAGTATTTCTCAACGTCTAAAAGCTAAACTTCTAAAGTCAATTTTGGCATTTCCCTCTAGAATATTAGGGCTTTGCCCATGTCGCTAACATCAGAATAGAATTTTTGTCAGATTTTACCGTATTTTACTTTGAAATCTAGCTGGGTCAGCGCGTTCAGTAATTCGACAATTTAAAATGAACAATTTCAAAACCTGCATATGGAACAGGGGGTAATTCGGCACCCCGCTTGTAAACTTATGCCGATGATGAAAGCGATGAAAGCCAGAACAGAAATAAATTGATAACCTCCAAATATCCTGGAAGTAAATAGCATAGGATAAGTAAAGGCGTATTTTCGCGAGGTACCAAAAGTAACCGGTTGCAACCGCTCGTATTTTGGCGACAAAACGGTTGTAGGGGAGGTAGTTTACGGTCAAATATTTACCAACCGAAGCAACCGCTCTCAGACAGTGGTTACAATAGCGGTTATAGTAAAATGCCCGCCACATTTAAAATTTGATTTTCACATTTACATTTCAAATTATGAAATTTGAAATCCTTTAATAATTTTAGTGTGGTATTTATATTTTTTTGTTATATAATATATTTGATATATATATTTGATCGTAACCTACATATTAAAATTCATAGGAAAGCTAACTAGGTACTTGGGTTAAATTATTTTACAAAAAAATTATTTTCACACCTTATTAAAATCCACCTCCAATCCAATCCAATCTTAGTTGGAATGAATTTTTTAATGAATTCTGATACATAATTTATATTTTATGTTCGCAAAAACGTAAATTATTTTTAAAGTTTTAGATTTAAAAAAGTACGGTTAGGTTCTATTTTTGCAGTCATTTAAAAATTGTAGTGGGAGAAGTACCAGTCGTAACCGTAAACAACCAACCGGTTACTTTTGGTACCTCGCGAAAATACGCCTTAAGTTACCCTTTGTAATGGCGATGACCACATTTTGAAGTTGAAGGTTTCGAGGTTAAAATTCTTTATTTTGTAGGTTCATGAGAGCGACAATCTGGCCAAGATGATTTACCGGTATTGTTTCTACAAGTTGAAAGTTTGTTTCGAGTTGTAGGAACAACTGTTTTGTTCAAAGAGTGGTGGTCGACAGGGACGCACATCAACATCCGAAGCGATCACTCAGCAAGATTGATAATATGCAGCTTATGCAAAAGAACATCACTTACAAGCAGAACAGTTTAGTTTGCAACTTATGAACGACAAGCAGGAATTAGTTAAGTTGGAGCTGCAGATCTAGTGTGCACGTTCACAAGTGCTACTTACGTATGGCTGTGTTTACTAATGCGGAGTCTCTGGGTTTTCGTAAAAAAGAACCGCATCCACCAGATCACGTAGTCCCATTAATTTAAGTAAGTTTCTTTTTGTTTCTAACATTCTTAGTTTATATTTAAAACTTGTAGATGGTGACCGCATTGTTAAATTGCTGAAAATACACGAGAAACTTCTATGAACTCGAGAAGTTATTAAACAAAGTATATTGTTTATGAACATGGCCGGTTGGAGGGTATGCAGCGGATTTTAAATATGGTTCTCGGAACAGGACCCTCCGAAACACTGCTAATGATTAATTGCTGCTAGGGAAACTTACAAATTCACTATTTTGTATTTGGTAGAATTTAAAGCCTAATTAATAATTTACGTTAGATTATAAGGAAAATTTTCTAGGTACACATGAACTGGATGCTGCTAGAAGCTAGAATGCAAACGGAATTATTTTACGAATTACCTGCTGTGAAGTTGGTTACACTAGGTGGTGTGATCGCATGGGACGTTTGGTCCCCATTTCGGTGATACAATGTCCATTAACCATTGTGGCCACTATTAAAGTTTGGAGTACATCAACAGCACACGGGAGTGAAGAAATTCTTATTTTTATTATTTTTGGTTGTTTTGATCACCGTATTAATATTTGTAACAAATTTACTCTTTTTCAATGTAAAAAATAGAGGATACTGTAACGGAAGGCAAGAACGTAACCAAAAATATTTGGGAGTAGAAAACTAAACCCTGTCTAGTTTATTATGTTCTGGAGTATTCTCTAATGTCTGATATTCATCTACTAAATGTGATTACTGTCTAATTAGAGTTAACATTTTTTCTCCCGAATACCTAGAAAATAAGTTTTGTTGATGTTAAACCATAGACTTTTAGCTAGTTGATCAAAATAAAGTAATTAAAATGCATTTTTTGAGCTTTATTATGTCTTATACTTCTGACGAGGGCCAGTTAATTAGCGTTGCAGTAAGATTTAAAACCGCAGCTGGCAGAAACAGCTTCGTCACTTGGAAAAGAACAGCAATCGCAAGAAGGGGGTATATTTGCATTTTACTAGGTCAATGCTATTGCAATCTATGTACAAAGCAAGTATTAAGAGTCGGTTGAGGAAGAGCAGGGCACCCGTTAAATTGAACCGTAAATTCAATTAGCAAAGTTTAAATGGGGCCGTAATTTTATCGAGGGGCGCCAAAGCACTACCCCGTCCTTCAATGAGGTCCTCGATATTTTAAATTGTCGAACAAAACACTGAACGTACTGATCAGACGAGATTTTAAATCAAAACCTCATTAATATCTAGTCCGGAAGAAGATATGGGGCATAGCCCTAATATTTCATTAGGAAAAAGACAAAATCTACTAATATTGTCGTTTAGAAATACTGCAATTTCATTTTATTAATTCTTATAATAGAAATCCTAAAAGAAAACATTTACTCTAGATTGTCATTCTTTGCCATCAAAATATTTCGAATTTTCTGCATTTTGTATCAGGATCACATAAAGCATAGGGGGTTATGCAACCCCTGGTTTGTTTACTTCGCGCTGCTAAGATAATTTCGAAGTTTGTGCGAGGTCCGACCAGGAGCGCATAAGTGACAGAAAGTACGGTAGTGCCAATGTGTGTTAGTAAAATAAACTAACTTCAGGTTCAAAATTTTTACACTTCCAACCAGGAGTACATAAACGAAAGAAGTTATTAACGAAAAAAGTAAACAACTATTTTTGGCGCAATATTTGAATTTTAAAATGGCAGATTTACTAATTTTATTTTAGCTTTTTTCCTCCGATAACAAGGCCAGTTTTGTGAACGAAAAATGAAGATAAATCTCCAAACGCATGCGTGAATTTAATGCAAGGGCATAGAACACCTAAATATTCTGGAAACCAACTTTCCCACCCTGGCAACTGTATACGATACTCGGACTTGTGTCGTTTGTGCGCCATCAGAAACAACACTGACAAAGACTACAACATCTTTGAAAAAAATCGCCTTCGTTCTATGTAAGCCACCTTTTGACTTGTCGAGATTAGGATTCTTTGTTTTGTAGGTACACGAGAACAACGAACTACACAAGATGATTTGCCAGTTTGTATCTACAAGTTGGAAGTAGGTTTTAAGAAACGTACGGGGAGCGTTCTCATTAGCTTGTTTAAAATGCTGATAACCCATAGATCGTGCAACTTTGCACACCGTAGCATCGGAAGCAATCACATCGACAACTCGCTCTGCAAGTTTTCATTTTGACTCAAACGAATATAACGTACACCGAAAACAACAAACAGTTTAGTTTGCAACTTACGAATTAGTAAAGTTGAAGCTCTAGATCGAGAAGGATTGACAGGAATCCTAC
The DNA here is from genome assembly GCA_963170105.1 of Cantharis lateralis. Lineage (NCBI taxonomy): Eukaryota > Metazoa > Arthropoda > Insecta > Coleoptera > Cantharidae > Cantharis > Cantharis lateralis. The sequence continues at coordinate 434,560 of OY720628.1, forward strand.
CCGTGTCCAGTGGTTACTTTGTGACATGTGCGGTTACAGATTCTATGATCAAGTAAAATTGCAATTGCACTATAAGCATCTTCTCAGATACGACTTATGTATGGCTGTGTTTCTGTATGCTGCAATTTTGGACGTCAGACGACGTGGAGTACAAACTAACCGAGCACATGAGGAAACCCACAGGGAGAAATCATGCAAGTGAGGTTCTTGTGCAAAGCCTTTAGTTCCAAAACCGGATTGTCGCAACGCAAAGTTTCAACATACAGATTCGTGCTTATATTTAGAACTTGGTACTCCACAGTCCCAGTAGTCGGTCTCTTGCCGATTTTTACTAACATTCAAACTTACAAATTCCAGTATTAGTATTAATTTAATACAAAAACAAGTTTAAAGCTTAATTAATAATTTATGTTACATTTTTTAGTTACACATGAACTTTAATGGAAGGGAGAAGGTGAAAAAGGGGTAGCAATCTAAAACGCCCTTTTTGAACATTGTTACGTCTTTCATTTGCAGCAATGGCCAGTTGATTGGCGTCGAAAGAGGTTCAAAGTGGCAGCTCGATGGAATCACAACAAAAATCTTACTTGATCTCGGATTGTTTTGAATTTGACTACATTAGTTACTTCTGCAATTAGTTGAACAAGGTGGACCTTTTACAGTGTTTTTCTTGGAAGCGACAGCTGCTTCTTCACTTGGAAAAACATAGCTATTGCAAGCAGGAGGTTTATTTGCATTTCATTAGGATTATTATGCCATTGTATCGTTAAATTAAACTGTAGAAAAATTTAGATTTATGAGATTTCAACCAGGAGTGGGTTAGTGAAAGAAGAAATCCCCACTAAACGTCCACCGAAGTTCAATTTATTTTTAACGTTATATTTTATCAAAGCGTTTTGATATTTGAATAAATATTTTACTTAAATCGCAGTTCGACATTTTAAATTTAACAAAACTGCACTAAACGACACGTCATAGACCGAGTCCATTGGTGCCTCGCCACCTAAATCTTTCTATCTAATTTACTTCCTTTTCGTGTTCTTCTCTAGTGACAAAGCAGCTGTCGTTTTCCAACCGCAGTGCAACTAATGTAATTTCATTCTAAACAACCCGAGACCAAGTAAGACATGTCGTGATTTTATCAAGCAACCGTTTGGAACCTCCTGCAACGCCAATCAATTGGCCGTTAACATATCGAAACTCTAAAAAGGCATTTTAACTACTTTATTTAGAAAAAGGATTAATTCAGCACATTGGGAGATAAAGTAATCTTTGAATTGATTTGATTTTTATTATTAATAAAGTAATTGCTTAGTTTGCTGTTTCCCCATCTAGTTGAAACCATATATCCTAAAGACCACCACCACAAAGGACAAGAGTTCTTACTTACTTACTACTTGAGCTACCTTCGTCAAGGTTTGTTATTAAATTTACAATTCAGCTACGACAAGGTAAACTTCTTCTATCCAACATTTTACTAATGTGCCTTCACAATAGCTATGCGCTTGTTGATGGAGTAACGTTTGGTCAAATCGTAATGTTTGCAGATGCCGAAGCTTACGAAATACAAGCGCTGCCCAATCAATAAAGCAAAAATGCCGAGCAATTCAAAGTAACACCTCTTTTTAAATCTTCTCCTTTCCTCCACAGTTATTAAACATTCGTTCCACCGCTTGGAATATTCTGATCTCCGTATTATATTGTATTCCTTCGTGGCTATCTAAAACGACAAAAGTATAATAAAGTAAAACGAAATAATTTACAGCTCCAGCCTTCTTCTTTATAACAATAAAACTTATAATTAAAATAATAAAACCTTTCTTTGATGAAGAAACAAGCTTATTTGATACAAATCCTGATATAGTAAATCAAAACATTCAACAAAATTAATTTCTTCCAAGGTTAGGTTTTAATCTCCATCATTTAATTTCTTTGTAATTTGAAATCGACCAGTACTTGGACAATTTATATGTATTAATTTTAATAATAAAAAGCATATAAGCTTTAGTTCACCATATTTACCTTTAATAATTGAAAGATCTCGGTATATTGGACAATAAATCAAACAAGTACGATTTGTTGTGCCGACGTTACGGAAACTTTATGTTTCCATTATCGAGACTGGAAGGAAAGAAATTACAATTCAAAAAGGTTTTTACCTTTTATTAGGACCTCTAATAGCATTTTTGACCTAGAAGAAAATATTGCAAGTCTGAAAATTAGCTTAAAAAATTAAATAATTATTTATTTTTATAATGTAAGACTGATTTGTCAAGACTAGTTGACCCAAAACCCTAAAGTCACTCCAGAAGAGTGTCCGGCTTAATACATAAAAGTTTATTAAAAACTCTTTATTTATATTTAAAGTTAGTAAGCTCACAAAAGTAGTAATAAATTAAGTACAAAAGAAAGTGAATACTTTAGTTGACCCGACCCAGTTCCCGAAGCTTTTTATGATGTTGTAATGTTTGATAATGATAATCTTCGTCGTCTACGTTCCACGCGAGGGCCATGTAATAAGTCAAAACGGTGGCTAGTAGCAATCGATCCAAACTTAAAAGGCAGCATTTAAAAGATTTGAACCAAAATTTATTTGTGTAAAAATTGCTTACCTCATGGTGGGTATGACCCAAAAGATGACGCAAAAACCTATAAAGCTGGGATGGCGAACACGTGACAGAAGACGGTTTAGGTCGTGTGATTTATATTCGCACGGATTTCCAAAATTTCTTGCATTATAATAAACCTGTTTCACGCCTAATAGTTCAGCGGGGTCCATAACGACCGAGCCCAAATAAATTAAGACCCAAGCAAGACCGTGAATTACACCAAACAGCCATTTGTTGTTAATCATGTTCAAGTCGACATTCCAGAGAACCACGTCTGGCGTTGAATGCCAATATTTCATCATCAGCTAAAAGTTATAATTCAAAATAAGAAGCAACAATGTAGCGAAACTTACGTGTAGAGGAATGCACGAACAAATAATAAACACGCATCGTTTGATCGTTTTGAAGTTCTCGAAACCTTCCCAATTTTTTATAGAAGAAATTGATAAAATAGAATGCTGCAGGATAAACAAACTCAATAGAACCTGATCGATCAACAAGTACCAAGCCAGCGACGTCCACGCATTATCTGTTAAATCAGAAATGTAATAAGAATTATTTGCAGCCGATACAGACTACACTCACCTCGAATAGGTACAAATTGCGTCTTGACGAAAGTTGTACTCGAAAGAAAACTAAAAAGGTCGATCAAGGTAGTACCGCACCCTATTAAAGTTACTAACGCGACAGTTGCACTTAAAGCTATGAAAACCACAGCCCCAAGCGACATTTTAGCACATCAACAACACAGGAATTTGTAGGTTATGTTTTGTTAAAATACGCAATACTACGTATGCTTATAAACTGAGAGTGTGTCGATTTTAAAATTAGTAATTACATCATAATGAGGAAGTCGACTCACATCTTCTGTGGGTTTGTTTTCAAAAAATTTTAAGTATTGTTATATTTGACCCACAATCAGCGGCGTCGACAGAGGGTGGCCAGGGGTCCACCCTGGGTTCATAAAATTAAAAAAAAAAAAAACTTGTTAATATACATGCTTTTCTGTAGTTCGTTAATAAATAAACAAGTTATACGTAACCTCCTAAATGCTACTTTATTAAAAATAAAAGCGATGCTCAAAGTAAAAATATAAATACAAGTCATGAACTTATAATTAACGATAAAAGAAACAAAATCTTGAAAACTAATTAAACAGATATGCAGCTGCAACATTTAAACATCGCAAATGAACTTCCAATCTCGCCATACCGACGAATGTTGGGGGGTTAATTCTTTTTAGTTAATCTAAAGTACGGTACGAAACAAGTGTGTGTGTGTGTGTGTGCTGGAAGTTAGCTTAAAATATATAATATATATTATATGTATAAGAGAAAAATTTATATATACATAAAAAATAACATCGTTAACCCTCTTGACCAAAGTCTTCCGTAAATTTCTTTAATTTTTCTAAATCTTCTTCGTTTACTGTAGGTTTCGATGTTGCCAATGATTTTAACATATCGCCCTGCACATGAGATAAATAAATTCGGTTACATGTTCTGAGAGCAACTCAAACTTACCATCGTTAGCGGCGGTTCGTACAATTTATCGCCATCCACATCCCAACAACTCATCTCGATAGCTCCTGCGTCGCCGGGCGAGCAAGGCGTTAAAAGATCGTCCATAATTACGGTAGGATCCTTTGGACACGGCCCACGCACCTTTTTAAAGTGTGTTGCAGTTTGTACTTTACGGACGGGCTGCATAAGAGCGTCACGGACCACGATACTAATATCTGCTCCCGAATATCCATCCGTTTTATTCGCCAAAGTTTTAAGGTCTTCTTCGGATAATTGTGAAGGAGTATTACCTAAGTGTAACTTAAACATAACTAATCGGGCGTGTTCCTCGGGCAATGGAATGTAAATACGCTTTTCAAAACGTCGCCGAATGGCGGCATCCAACACCCAAGGTATATTCGTGGCGCCCAGCACTAAAATTCCCTCAGAATCGTGTCCCACACCTAAATAAACAAATTTACGGAAATCTAGATTAACAAAATCGAGGCCACCTCACCTTGCATTTGAACTAAAAATTCTGTTTTTATGCGCCGAGCAGATTCTGATTCGGTGTCTGAACGTGCCGAACACAAAGAGTCGACCTCGTCGATAAATATAATGCTCGGTTTGTGTGCACGTGCCAATTCAAACAAATTTTTCACTAACTTTTCAGATTCGCCCAACCATTTCGACACCAAATCGGACGAGGAGACGGAGAAGAAGGTGGAATTGTTGGCTTCGGTAGCCACTGCTTTAGCTAAAAATGACTTTCCCGTTCCTGGTGGCTAAAAGATACATTTATTAAATCGAGAATAAAAGCAGTCCACTTATAAATTACGTTTTTCTGAAATTTGGCCTGGTGCGGCCTAACGAGAAATCAATTTAATCAAAATTTTCAGGCCAAGATTAAAGATGTTTGGCGAGTGATTATGTATCTTTATATAAAATCCTTCTTTTAAAACAAATTCAACCAATGTAAGCACCAGGCCAAATTTATAAAATCATAAAATTAAAAAATTGTTAGCAGAGGCGTGCGTAGGTCGTATAATTGCAAAATTACCCAAATCCACCTCGACTAATACTTACCCCAAATAGTAAAATTCCTTTCCATGGTATTCTTTTACCGGTGAAAAGCTGAGGAAACTTGATGGGCAAAATGACAGCCTCTTTGAGAGCCTCCTTGGCCGCATCCAAACCGGCCACGTCGGACCATTTTACGTGTGGCTTCTCCACAACAATTGCACCTTCTAATTTGGATTGCATTTTTTTCTTTTCTGGATCGTCGCCGTCATCGCTGTCACTGTCGCTTTTTTTTTCATCCCTGTAAAAGCGACCACTGTATTTAACAAGTTTAAAAAAACAAAAAAGAACCCCAACTTGGAATTAGTTTCGCCATCCTTCACCGGCTTCTTCTTGTTGCCCTTCCGAATAGATTCCTTAATTTTTTCGGCTCGATCTAAATACTGTATACATTTGGCTCGTATGCTCTCTTTAGCTTTCTCGCCCTGCGCCTCATCTGAATAACAAATATCGGATTATAGGTACAGCAAATGATAAAATAAACCCGACTTACATTTAATTGCGTGCAAGAAATACTCAACACCGTGCTCGTACAAACGCAGCGCCTCCTCGTAATTTTTATTGCGATCCTCCTCGGTCGCCTTAGTTACAATTTCAATAGCTTTTTGTAACGTCGTCCCAGAAGCCATAATCACTTCAAACACTTAAAAATATTCAATTTTCACAAAACAAAGTTATGGTGACACGAACTGTCAAAAATGGGTGCTCTCGAAAAAGGCACTCCTTAATCAACACCGCGAACAAATATATGTAAACTTTAATGGACACAATTAACCAAAATTACAGAGTCTTTTTAGAAGGGTTAATCTGACAATAACTTGTTCGCTGGTTCTCCAATTTTTTTCGTATTTGGTATTTGTCATACCCTAAATCGTAGACGCATGACGTCATGCGGTTGTGTTTGTGGTGCGTTCACATCTAACACAAAAGACAATTTTTAAATTAAAACCCAAAAGTTTTATAATTAATCTTGTTTAATTAAAGGTTTAAAATTATAACGATTACCTGATTCATGCCGATAAGTAATCACGACGTAATTTTTTTTAAATTACTGCGGATGAATGTCAACTCAGTGCCGTGCGAAGCAAGGTAGCGATTTTGTTCGCGACAAAAAGAAGAGAAACCTAGCTAAAAATTTCTTTTATTGAAATAATTTATTGTTCAAGTGTTACATAAAACCAATGTCAAAACAAATTAAATAAAAAATTAACTTCGTACAATACTTTGCAGTGGCCCATTAATTACGTTATTAAAATGACTGCCGTCCCAATAAACTTTACCGCAGTGTTCGCACACATAAAATAAATTAACCTTTTCTAACATCGGAGTGGGAACCGCATCTACTTGAATCCTACTACCTCGACTTGTCAAACAAAGACCAACATCAACGTTCTCGTCTGAACCTGTCAACAAAAAAATTCTTAGCTTAATAGTCTAATTTTATGGGTCACTTACACAATTCCCACTTCTTAGTTGAATATCCAGTCGGTGCGCCGGGTTGGTCGTCATCATAATCTTCCTCGCTCGAAAAACCGGTGGCCTCGTCGTAGCTATCATCGGAAGGTCCTTTATTCAAAACCAGACTCGATTTTGCGATGGCGTTCATCGTTGATTTCGAAATTTTAATAAAACTATTGCTATTGCATTCCTAAAATTTTGAAAAATCAAAAGAAAAGAACCCGATTACCGCCATTAACTCACTTGACACCGACTAAAGACGTCGTCCTTGGTTACCACAACTTTGTAATAATCCAAAACTTGTTGCAATTGTTCTTCGCCATTGTCGGACACTACTTTAAAACAATAGCCCGGCGAAACACAGCCATACAACTACAACAGTTTGGTTTAAAATTATCAAGTTACAAGCAATGGGAAACAAATACCTTATCAAAAATGCTGCCTTTGGTTAAAATAAAACGATTCTCGTCCATTGCGAGCCGGACGCACTCCATATGCTCGTCATTATTGTTAACAATTGCCGTGTCGATTCCACACCGTCGCAATGCAGTTCCCAATCCGTGCAACATGTTGTCGCACACAAAACGCACATCCTGGCTGGTCACCGAATTGGAATGTGGACTAGGCGGCTGGGCAATCGCCTCCGATTCAGTTTTTTTCTATAAAACAATTGTTCTCTAATTATCTCGAGAGAAACCAGAGACCATCGAAAACAACCCACCTGCTTTTGTTTTTTATTTTTGCTCTTGTGATACCTGGAAGTGGTCATGAGTTGATAGCAAGTGTCATGAAAAGAATAGCCCTGTTCCTGACAGCAATTTTGAAACGTGTCGTAAATTTCAATCAAACAGTAGGCGTCCAGGGCAGCGTAAATCAACTGGCTGTTTCGTAATGGCCGATTTTCCCAATTCGAAAATTGGTCAGATTTATTTAGGGGTTTGTTAAAGCACAACTGAACCAGAGTATTAAGGCTAGGTCCGCCCGAAACGTCGGCTATAAAATTACAGGTTGAAGAACGGAATGAAATAATTAAGCAGGAGGCCACACATACCCGAGTGAGGAAGGGTTACTTGATTGCTTTTGTCAAAGTGCTTCCATAACGACAACAAATCTAAGAAACCCAATTGTTGGATGAATCCCAGACGAGGTAAAGATTGCTTTATCATTGTAATATCGCTAGAAAAATTAAAACCTGAAACAAAAGTTTTAATTAACTGCAAGTAATACACTGGGTAATTTTAAATTACCTAATTTTAAAATATCACAGTTGCTAAACAAAACTTCGTTAAGTTTCTGCCACAGGTCGATAAATTCGTCCGAAGCAAGGTTGATGATGTCGAGAATGAAGACAAACTTCCTGGTGGCAATTTGCATTAAAGCCAACTCGTTGGTGCAAATACCAAAACTCGGTTTCCATTCACAGTCGATCCCCACAATATTAACGTCCTAAAATTAAAAATAAAGTTAATCTTATCACCGTCATACCGATTTATATTTTGCTTACATTCAAACCAACGTAAATAAAATGTTCAAAAGTACTGTAATCGTTGACGATTTTAATGGTGTCAAACGGTAACGAAAACTTGTAATAATCGACCGTTTTTGTCGCGTCTTCGTTCCAGTTCTCTTCAACCGGATATTTACTGTACTGAGCCTGCTGATGTCTAGGCAAATAAAAAACAATAACCATAGTCAAACTATGTCCCAAATTACTTTTCCTACCTATCGTGGTCGGGATTATCGTGCAACATTCGAACCGAATGTGGCCAATCGGACCGATCAATCTGATAAAAGTGCGCCCACTTTAATGCTTCTTCAGCATCCCCATATATTGCCACTTCGGCTACGAGCAACTTCTGTAAATGCGTTTCGTCTCTTATAGCCTCTTTGACCATTTCCTCCCAACTTTCATCACCAAATCCATTTTCTACGTAACGTTTGTGAAGCAAAAATTGCAAAGCACCCTCGTTGCGTCGCCTGTTCAGATTTGGGGTCGAATCGCTCGACAAGCGGTACATTTTAACAAACCGTGAAATCAGTTTTCTGAATGGTTTATTGTATAGTTTGTTCCACTTTACTTCGGGAATTTGCAATTTCCTAAACAGAAATATATAATAATCGCAATAATAAAAAGAAAAATCGGAAAGATCCTTCGAAGATATGATTTTCCGTATCTAAATAAATTCTTGAACAATCTAAATAAAACAGTTTGAATATTGAAATATAATTGAATTTGAAAATAATAAATACTGAAAATAGAACTATTCGCTTGATAAGCCAAGAAGAAAACAAAAAAAATGTCTTACAAAACTATCGGCTCCAAGGAATTTCGTACACTCGCATGCTCTCCTAGAATGTTGTCCAAGAACCTGACCAACAGCATCCGATGGTGGGGACTTTCATTCAAAAACTCGTCAACACAAAACAGTTTATCTTGTAGTAACAACGGCAATAGAAACTCGTCAATTCCAAACTTGTTTTGAAGTCTTAACAGGATAGCACATTGACTTGCCTACAAAAAATTTACTTTTACAAAATATAAAATAAAAACGAGCACCACTTACCTCTTTATATTCCTTCTCTCTGATCATGATATTAATGCGATCCAAAAACATATCCGAATGCTTTTCCATCTCGTAAACGAGAGCAACCAGTTTCATCAAATCGAAAGAGCGTTGCTGACGTACGACGTTAAAGGCGGAAATTTTTATTTCTGTGGTGAGTAGGGAAGGCTGAATTTGATCGTCCAATTTTACTTTCCAATTTTTAAGTTCGTCTATGATGAAATAGGCGAGCGATTTAGGCTTTCCGTCTTTGAAATCTTGACAGTTGTAGGCCAGAAGTAGAGCCTCTTCGTAGACGTTTGAGCACTGGTCAAAATGGTCGTGAAGCATGTTGATAATGGCGGGACTCTTTTTAACTACAAAATAAGCATCGAGGACACATTCCGAGATATAAAAATTTCAATTGTAACTTACGCATGTTCCAGTAATTTCGAAGATGAGCCAACCAGTTGTAGGTTTCCGTGTCCAGATTCAGATTTACAGTAATAACGCCACGGGAGATTCCATTATCGTTGGTTTTAGTGGTCGAAACGTTGCGGTTAATCGACATACTGCTACTCGAACTGGGAGATGTCTTCATTCGAGGTACATAGAATTTTCTACTACGATCCATGGCTTACTTATCAAAACGTTTTTACGCAAATAAACACTTTCTCGTAACAGACATGCACATTATGCAAGATCACACAAAATTTAAGGAAGTAATTGTGACAAAATAAAATAAATTGTGATTCTAACCTCACCTTTTGAGATTTTAACACAAACAAACCTTATCACCGGAACTTACAGAAGGACATGTAACTCGACGAAACACTTAACAGGAAAATAATTTAAAAATCATAAAATTACTCACAATCTCGTGTAAAATTTAAATTTAATAAATACGTCACGTTGACGAATCGTGACGTCACGTCATAGTGAATTTCTCTCTCCAGGGCCGTAGTTTAAATATCGGGCGGTAATAAAATAAATTTCGTTTACATATTTTACTTTATTTAAAAAAAAAAACCTAAAACTTTTAATTGAGCTTTTCGAATGTGAAAGAATGCGGAACTTAAATAGTAGTGGGAGCGATTTCTCGCCTGGTTGGAGACATCCGAACAGCTCAACTTACTTACAGAATTATTATTTCACATTAACAATTAAAATGAAAACAGTTTAACATTTTGCACATTCAAAATTCTTCTAAATTAATATCCACAGAAAAAAGTACAACTTGCACACTAATAGGCTTCGCCTTCCTCGAATTCTTCTTCAAAGTTTCGAGCAGTAGTGCTGCCGTTGTGACTGTTATCCGGTTCATACTTTTGTTCATCCTGATCGTCTTCGTATTTGACGTGCGCCTGGGTGTAGGTTTGAGTGTGATACTGTGAGTAGTCGGGATAATCTGAAAACACCAACAAATTAAGTGACTCTCCCAAAAGAAGGAAGGAAAAATGTTGGAGATTTATACTACCTAATAGTCAAAACTCAACGACTAAAGGCCCTGAAAATCTCGCGTTTTACTTTAGCAACAATTTAAGAAACTGCCACATCGCCACGATGTAAAATAAGAAATGACGACGGCGAGCGAAAGTTGGTGAAATAATGAAAGATGAAGAAATGAAACAAAAAATGTTTTCTCGTTTTGTTGCATAAAAAAAGAGTAGGAGACTCACCGTCCAAGGGTTCTTCTTTGATACGGATTTCGGTACCTTCGTCGCTCTTGATGTACTCCAATCGTTCGCCACGCTCTCTATCGCGCCTCTCTTTCTTTTCTCGTTTCCTTTCGCGATCCCTATCGCGCGATTTTGAACGACGACGTTTACGCTCCCTGTCACGTTCGCGATCCCTGAAATTCAAAGCAAAAAAATTAGCATGTGAGGGCAAAAGAAATTGGTTAATAAAAAACTCACCTATCTCTTTCTCTCTCCCTAGGCCTGACTTCGACTTCTTCAATCTCTTCGTTCCGTACTCTTTCCCTACTCGCACCACGTCGGGTACGTTTTCGATCTTTGGAGCGCGAACGACTTCTCCTCCTCCTTTCTCTCGATCTCGAGCGCCGTCTTTCCGGACCCCTCTCTCTTTCGCGATCCCTACCTCTCTCCTCGCGTTCACGCTCCAGACGATAACGTTCGCGTTCCCGTTCGTTGTCTTCGCGACCCGAATGTTTGATATTAACGTCTGGACCGCCTCGCCTAGTACCCCCTAACCCGCCACCTAAACAGAATCAAAATACAACTGAAAACTGCTGCAAAACTTTGTACAATCGAGTTTAAACTTACCCAAACGTCTTGGTAACCAACCCTTGACCGTTCTTGCTCTTTCCACGTCAACCAAGACTCTACGACCGTCAATTTTCTTACCATCCGCATGTTTATATGCAGCTGTAAACACAATTTTACAACATCCTCAAAAAATGCACAACAAAAACTTAAAAAAATAAGAGAGAACAAATTTTTCTGGTTTTATGAGACAAAATTACAGGATTTTGAAAACGAAAATGGCGCGGCGAAACTTGCAAAAAGTCGAGAACTTTGATTAAGAAGAAACAAAAAACGAAATACTCACTTTTTTTGTATCGATGAAGGAGCAATTTTGCAAACGAAGAGGTTTATAATAAACAAGATTCAAATTTGGTTCATGAAGGTCGGGGTTCGATTTTGAGAAATCATGGCAAAGTAGAGAATTCAGTTTCAAAGCTATCGATTGTAACACTTTGATGTATTTACCTTATTATTAAAGGTACAAATTTGGTTAAACGAACGAATTTTTTACAAAGAATTGACAAGTCAAAACCGCACTTCAAATTGTGTCGGTTGATTCGTCTTTCTATTGCAAAAAATTCATTCCGTTTAACTTCGACTGCATCTCTTACAACTGATAAGTCAATTTAAAACAGAGCATCCTGTATGGCCATTTTTAACAGGAAAATTGAGTAGCTGAAAAATGACTTCCATTCAAAGGCAGTTGAAAAATCAAAAATGAATCCTTTCATTCTCCCTCGCTCTCTATTTTAGTCTTTCAATTTAAATAATCATAGCCGATGATGGTGGCGACTTTTTTCAATTAAAAGTTAGTGTTGCTGAAGGATATACAGCAATTAGGCAAAATTTTAAAATAAAAAAATCAAAGCAATTTTGTAGGCAATTTTAAAATGGAAAATTAAGAATTGAGGGATACCAAATCGGAATTTGTCCTTTTTAGCGACACACGAGAAGGTAAATGTTTAATTTCAAACGGTTTAAGAAGCACCCTTGATGGGTAGCTCAAGTTTCCACTGGATACACAAAACTTACTAAACAAACCGAACCCAAAAGGACCTGCAAAAGTGTATTAGGTATATAGAAAGTAATATACCTACCCGATTTTTTACTTACGTAACGCAACGCATGAGTAACGAACGAAAAAGCAGGAAGTTCCACTATTTATCTTTTACTTTAGTTCATTTTTTTAATTACCTGGTGCGCAATTACTTACTTCGCGCGCAAAAACCTCAATAATTTAAAACACAACAAATTTTAACAAAAAAGAAGTCACAAAAATATAATATAAAAACTTTTCAGTTGTCAGCAAGAGAAAATTTCTTTTTTTTTAATTTTAACTGGTAAAGTTGAATTGAGTGTGAATATTTTTGACAAGCTTTTTTTCAATTAAAAAAAATTTAAAACTTAACCCCAACAAACAAAATACGATTATTTGTATGTAGGGTTCTTACCGCACATACAAACCTATATAGCCAGCAAAAAGTGGAAGTATGGGGCAAACGGCACTAGTTGCCTGCAGCTCGGACTGTATAAAAAAATAAGAAAAATTACATATTAATTTCATCGGATCACAAATTATAACACTTGTCGTAAATTTTTTGTGGTTGCTGGCTACATATAAAAAAACTAATAAAATGAACAAAAAATCGGGGAGTTACAAAAAAATCTGCTAAAAACGCGAATCAAACCGACGCTCTTTCATTTTTCGACTCTCTCCGGCTTCCACATTTACTAATTTCAAATTCAACAAAACAGCGTCCGTTTGAATGATTTTTCACGTAAAATAAATAAAAGTTTATATAAATCACCGGCATACTCACAATGCATGTCTCTCTCGTGTTCATACTCTATAAAAGCATACCCCCTTGGTTTACCATTTACCGTGTTGTGAATTAATACAATCTGAAAGAAAACAAACTATAAATTTTGACGTTACAATAATTATAAAACAACGTAACCTGGCTTGTAATTTTAAATGCGACAAACAAACACGTAAAAAGAATATGCCAGGAAATTGGTCGAATTATAAATAAGAATAAATTTGTTTGTTTGTTACAACACCGACTTTGATTAATGTAACTTCTCTAGCAGTTTCAAATGCATCCAAACATTAGAAAAGAATAAGAAAAGTTTAGTTTGTTTTACCTGGGTTTACATTCGTAGCAATCCATTAGTTGGGATCGTACGAGAACAACACCAGGAAATCAAGTTACATGAATTTCAAGATAAAACTACTTACTTTTTTAATCGGACCGTAAATTTCAAATTCTCTTCTAAGTTTCGACTCGGAAGTGTCATAATTAATCCGAGCCACATACAACGTTTTAAACGGATCGGTGGTAATATTGGTTTTGGAATTAGGATCCCAAACTGCAATTTCTTGTTCCAGCTTGTACGCAACCTGTTCGGCTCGTTCCCTGCGACGTCTTTCGATACGTTCCTCGCGAGTTTCCACCCTAGTAGGCGGTGGAGTGTCTTTAGGGTCCTAAAATTTCGACGTCGTATTCTCGGGTATTGTAATTGTGTTTGTTTAACTTACCTCAAATTCGGACAAATACTTGCCGACGCCAGCATAGCCATGACCCTTTTTTTCGTGCGGTAATTTACTAGCCGGTGGTAAATATGGAATTGGATCGCGCGGGGCGAAGAGTGCCAACAAATTCGGTGGCAAAAATTGTGTCATTTTGTTACATTTGACTCGAAATAGTTAATTTGTAATGGCGTCAATCGCGTTTGGCTCGAGTCCGCAATGTTGCGTTCACAAATGCTTAACTATTAAACGGCCAGTGTTACCAGTACCATCCTTCCTTTTATAATAAATCGAAATTTTACCAACATAAAATAATTTAGCTACAAACACCGAGTGTTTGCAAAATTAGGGTCAATATGCAAAAAGGCAGTGGTGGCTCGTGTAAGTGACGCCAGGTCGCTTTGAAGCTCAATACTAGTTCATGACTGCTTTCGGCTCAAAGAATGGGGTCATGTGGGGTTATGCTGCTCCGCTCCTGAAATTTGTGAAATATAAAAATTCCATTTAAAAATTTTTGTAGTGGAAATCTATTTTATCGATAACAACATTTTCAAAATGTCATCATTTCGAAAAGTTCAAAAATAGCAGCTAAAACGTGTAACGGTAGTGGGTGGTTGTTTAGAGCAAATTCTCAAAATAAAAATCCAAAATAGAATGAAATATTGACCAACTCCGTTATCTAACCTCAAAATTTTCTAGCTGGGTACTGGGTATTTTAAATTAAAATGGTCTTGACATGTCGAATACAGAAGTTGCTGGAAGTTGGAAAGAACCTAACGTTTAGGGCCGATACTGGTCAATTTGGTACCGCCAAACTTTTACGAAATGGTTACCGAAATTTAAGTAGTCTTGAGGAGTTTAGAAATTGTAGGTTATCTGTCTTCCGATGTTTTCACACTTCCAGGGAACCGAGATGTGCGCAAGCCAAACTGACACCACAAGAGGTGAGTTTTTCAATTTTGGTTTACTCTAAATCTATGACAATATCGTGACCTTCCCCTCGGAGAATTGTAATTTATTGTTTACATTGTGTGATTTAAACGCAAATATTTACGTAATTACTTAATCAGAAAAATTACAATCGCATAGTTGCGTAGAAGTTTAAATTTTATGCTACATTGGGTTGAGGGTTTTGTTCCGTCTTTCTTTTTAGAATCTAACTCCGTCTCGTCATGTAGTAGTGTTCGACTAAACAGTTGATCTGTTCGTCGATCCAAATTGTTATTAGTTTTACGACTATGTTTACACTTTTAAATAACTAGAGCTTGAGCAAACATTTATAATCCCCATGCAAATCGGACGTCATGCAATTCCCCAAAAAGCTTAACGAAACTAATTTATTTGTTAGTTTTGTCAAGATAACTCGGCACAAAATTGTTTGAAATATTTCACAACTTCATTAAGTTGTTTCTTTCGAGAGTGGAATAATGATGGTACTTAAGGTTTTCTTCCTGGTCGCGCTTGCCCTGGTGAGTTAATTTTACAGCCATTCCAAATCAAGTGGTTTTATCATTTTAAACAAAAACAGTTTGAACTATCAAGGAATTTCTTACTGGATCGCTTGATTTGAAATGACTCTTGCTGAAGGAAAACTGAACGATTTTGTGACGGAAATGTTTTCAGAGTTTGAGCTTGGTCGATGCCGACACCAAGCCGGTTCGTTGGGGCGAACTTGACAACGTTCAGCGTTTAAAGCGCGATACGGATGTTCAGAGTCTGGATATTTACCCCCTGATGTTTATCGATTCTATTGTAAATCTGCTCAAATCAACTTTGACGCGCTTCACCGACCAGTTTGTGATCTCGACGAGAAACACCTTCTTGTCGTTTTTCGATGCAACAATTTCGGGTTTGACGAAAATCACCACTCAAGTGGAACCGCCCGAAGCGTTGTCATCTATAACGTCTCACACTCTCAACACTTTGCTCAAAAGAGGGATCTCTTATCTGACGTACGTACGAGACACCGTTAAAAACTTTTTTGATGTTTTTATCAGCGAAGGAAACAGGAGGGTAGCTAGATCTGTATCTCCCGATCTAGTCGATCAGAGTCAGTTGAGGAGGTTTCTACTCAATGTTGTGAACATTATTGCGACCATGGCATCGCTTTTCGTGCCACCTGGATTTTATCCTCTCGTGGCCATGATACAGGGAGCCGTCATCGACCTCATCAATCGCACTTTCCCTCCTCCTCCTTTCTAAAACCTTGGAATTTTTGCTTTTAATATGTAAAACCTTTGTAGTTTATGTATAAGAATAAAATTTACAGAATTTATCTATTTAGTTATTTAGATTTTCCTGACTTCAAAACTTACCACACCAATATTTTATTGGAAAAAGATCAATGTTGTAGTCTCCCTTACTGGTTAATTTTTACAGTTGTTTCTTCTGCATATAGGTGGATCGTGCTCTTTGTGCCAATGAATTTTCCCATGAATTTAAGAGTGATTACGCTGTCAAGGCGTACGATACCAATCAGTTGTCTTCTAACAATCCAATCGAGGACACCCATGCAGAAGCCACATGTTTGCTCACCCAGGGTAAGACAATAAAGAAGACAATTGTATGACGATTTCAATATATTTTATTGCTTAGGTAGCTTTTTCGGAATTTTTGACGGACATGGCGGAAGCGCTTGTGCTCAAGTCATAGCAAAACGCCTATTAAATTATTTGGCTGCTAGCTTATTATCTAGGGAACAGTTGAGGGCGTACGTCGACTCGCAACGATCGACAAAACCGATCAAACTGCTGGAGTATTACAACGACAACGTGCAATTCGTGGAAGATCTACGGCAGCTTTACACCAACAATTTTATGGATTACATTCGGGAATTGGCCGAGGTAATAAGAATTGTGCTTCGTGTTGCTTATATACAATAATTTTTTTATTATGTAGGAAAATTACAAAATGCCCGTCGAGTTGGCTTTCGAAAGGGCTTACTTTCGCTTGGACAACGACCTGTCCAGAGAAGCTTTACCGGACAGTAACGGCATTGTGAACAGAAAAACACTGTCGGTTGCAATGTCCGGTGCAGTTAGTTGTGTCGCTCACGTGAACGGACCAAACCTTTACATCGGCCACGTGGGCGACTGTAATGCTGTTTTGGGTGAGTTTGTAAGTGTAATTTTATTGAACTTGTTTGTCTCTTTCGTGTTCGTTTTACTCTGTAATATTTTATTCGATAGGTTGCTTGACCGACTCCAACATGTGGGTTCCGAAAAAATTGACTGCAGAGCACAACACCTTCAATCAAGACGAAGTGGAAAGAATACTGAACGAACATCCCAAGAGCGAAAGCAATACGGTGATACGAATGGAACGACTGCTGGGTCAGCTGGCGCCTTTGCGCGCGTTTGGTGATTTTCGTTACAAGTGGAGCAAGGATTTGATGAACGAAGTGGTTGTTAAAACTTTTGGCGAAAAAAGCGTGCCGCCCAACTATCACACGCCGCCGTACTTGACAGTAAAACCGGACGTTATCCATCATCGCCTTACGCCGCAAGATAAATTTTTGGTTGTGGCGTCCGACGGTTTGTGGGACTTTGTGTCGAGTTTGGAGGTTGTACGATTGATTGGCGAACACATGAGAGGGAAAGTCACTCTTACCCCTTTGAAACTTCCACGTAAAACCATGAAGGTTGCAGATATTAACGATATGTTGTTGCAACGTAAGGATGGTTTGGATACCAAACCCAAAGATCGTAATGCGGCCACTCACTTGATAAGAAACGCATTAGGCGGATCCGAGTTGGGGGTTTTACACAGCAAATTGTCCGAAATGTTGAGTTTGCCGCAAAATGTGAGCCGACTGTTTCGCGACGACATTACGATAACCGTTATTTACTTTGATTCCGAATTTTTGCGTCACTGTCCATCATAGACTAAAGCGCGCCATCAAACGTGCCATAATTTTCACCCTCGGTTCCTTATTAATTTTAAATTGTGTAAATAATGAAATGGTGCAAATTTAATTTTAAATAAAAATTCGACAGTTTTGTCTAATTTACTTTGAATACAAGTTTTTTTGTGGATTGGTAATTTCCAGCCAATTATAAGTCATGAATACTGTACTGTCTCTGAAATATGCAGAACAGATGCATTGGCTGGAACATAGTATCCCTTTTAATTTGTTTTTTACATTGCGAACTTTGCGAAATGACTTAGTTGACGTTAGTCACTTTTTTTTAAATATTAACATGGCCGCCTCTCTCGAAACGCTGTTGACGTTTCTCGGTCTAAATTTTGTTTTTTCGAATTGATATTCGGTAATTATTGCTGATGTAAGTGCGATTGTGACTGATTAGTGCTCTAGTGTTTCCCGCCTCATTGGAAGAATAATCTACAGGTTAGTTATACCAAAATATAGATGTCAAATGGGTTACGGGATTACCAGATTAATAATTCTCGAAAGTTGGTTAGTATTTTCCAGCCAATGGTAAGTTGGTGATGTGTACTGCTATGACGTCACCAGGAAGAAATCATGAGTCTGACGTAATAAAATAAGGAAAATACATTTGAATGGCGAAAATTTCTTCGCCAGTTAAAATTTTGTATCTTCGGGTTAATTGTTTAGTTCATTATTCATATAAGTAAGTGATTGTGATTGATTAGGGTCGACGGATGATCAACAGGTTAGATATATCGAAAGATTTTATTATTTATCTGAAAATCTCTTGGATGCTTTTTACAAAATTTACAGGATCTGCCACGGTAGGCAGTTGTCAACATTCTCGACTTGATATTTTATCTAGAACAAATTGAAAAAGAGTTTGCCTGTTAGCGGCCTTGGCTGGTTCTCGTCCACCATAGGATATAAAGTTAAATAGGATGCACTTGCTCTTTTGTTCGCTGGACGTGTCTTTCGTCTTCTGATACAATTGGATAGCAAAACATCATTAACCGCACCCAATTGGATGGAGGGCAGCCTTGAGGTCTAAATGTCGAAACCTACCTCTTATAATATTTGTTGTTTGGAGCCAACAGAGTGTAAATTCTCCACACTCGCATTCATTCTAATTAGTTCCTATTAGTCCACGGTAGCAAAACAAAGAAGAATAATTCATAAATAATTTTTATTTGCGTAAATATCTAAGCGTTGTTTTAACAATAATAATACTGCATAAATAATTTGTTAAAGTACATAAAAATTTAATAGTTGTATCCTCTTGCTGGAGGTACGTATTGATTGCTGGGACGATATTGTCCGCTGGAATCGCCCTGGAAACTTCCGGCCGAGTTGAGAGACCGTAAGATGGCTTCTGGGATTGGTGGTGGAGTGGGAAGATGGGCTCCGACGGGATGGAAACCGTTTTCGTCGGCGGTGTAGGTGATGGAATATTGGACTCCATCGGGTCCGGTATAGGAGTATCCTCCTCGAGCGGTTACGGCTGGTCCTTCGGGTCCTGGAGCGTTGGGATGTCCTTCTTCGTTGACGGATATCCCGTTTCCGGTTTCGTAACTGTACTTATAATTTCCGTCGCCGTTGTTGTTGTTTTCGTAACGAACGATTGGAATGAAGGCACCGGAATAGCCGCCGCCGCCACCGCCACCGGAGTATCCACCCCCGGATTGATAATTGTAGCCGCTCAATTGGCCGCTCAAGGCGATTCCTACCACCGTGGTCAGTACAATCTGAAAAAACAAAAGAGCGATTAGAAAAATTTAAACCAAAAGCGCAAAACACTCACTGCGATTTTCATTTTGATTTATCTTATTTTACACAAGAAGGCGAACTGTGCATAAATTTGCTTGATCGTCATAATTTATATACCCCGAGCGGGTGTTATGCCCCACCAAAAATAATTGATGAAGACGTCGATCGGTATTTTGCATTAGAATATTTGCAATCCAGATCTTAGGGACGAGTCATGATGTGCATTTTAGTTTTTGCTTTTAATAAAAGAGAGAGAATAATTGCGGGTGAGCCGAAGAGAAAGGTGGATGATGATGTGTAATAATCGCATAAATGCTTGTGGGTTTCAAGGATTACACAATTATAATAGAGACTCATCTAGCACTAAACAAAAGTGGGCCATTTTTAATAAAACAAAAGTATTAACAATACAATCAAATTCTTCGTGATTTCGGCTACCTTGATAATTCGCCACTACGCCCTTATTGTTGAGAAATTTGCTCAAGAATTTCGTTGCTGACCCTCAAACTTCCTGTCTTGTCGTTTCCAATATTCTTCCTTTGTTCTTTTAGTAAATTTTTCATTTTAGATAAAAGCAAAACCATTTTTTAAGACGGAAGAAGCCAATTATTGATTGATAATTTATTTTCAACATGTGATGGCTGATGGAACGGATGAGTTGCTTCAAGGACCAGCGTTCTGACAAGATTAATGGAAGATGCCTTTTGTGGCTTAGCCCGAAACAATTTGAATCGACAGGTCCGTTGGGAGTGTGGGACGAACGGCTTCCTAAGTAAAGCTTTAGTTGCAGTAGCTGCGAGGTGACAACCCACGTGTTAATCACATTTTTTTTGTGACTTTTGCAGAACCCCCATATCGCCCTTTTTACTCGTAAATTGAAATTGTTATGAAAGTTACTTCATATACTCACCACAAGCCCATCCATTAACGAAGCCCACTACATCCTCACCGTGGACTTCGAATCAGACTTCGGACTGACCAGCCGCCATTATCAGACGAAGGGCTAATCCGGCAGTTGTTAAGTTCTAATACTACAGAGGGTTGTTTTTTCAACTTTTTCGAAAGGAAATCTTAAGGCTATCTAGAAGGAAATAGCAATCTTTCAGAAGAAATACATGAATAGTTTGCGGCAGCACGCACCCGAGTTTACCAAACAACATTATGATTTTACATCCGGCTCAAGCTGGTTGGTAGGGTCAGTCTGTGTTGAGACGAATAATGCAAATTAATGTTCGTCCGAATGATAAGAATTTCATTTTGGAAGCGGAATAATCGATGGGTCTCACGTAAGAAAGATTCTAATAAAAGGATCGGCACTTGTCTCTCAATCGACCACCCACCTGACCACTTGGATTCAGACAAGCACGACTAACACATTTTAGCAATCTCGGCAGCTAATCAAAGCGTCGACAAACTCGAACTTGACGTTTAACAATTGGGCGGCACGTTGCATCATAAGCAATGCAAATTTATGCAAAAAAATTAGCAAGTTATTATAATTCGGGCAGGTGTGAATGGGGAATTAGCATAGCTGCGTCTATGATTTGCAGAAAGAATTGCATACCGGAGGAAGGATTAAACAACGTCGATCGACTCTGCGGTCCGATATGATATTTAAATGGAAGGGATCGGCAGATACAATTTTTATTAAGCAATTAACGTTGTCTAATAAATGCATTGCAAAATCGCGATCGAACGATTTTTCGACGTGGAGGTCGAAATGGATATTACGATTTGGCAGGTAAAAAATTCCAGCACGCGGTGAGAATTTTGCAAAATTTCACAATAACGTTACTTGCTATTACAAAAAGTCTACGGATAGTCTGAAATACACAAGTTGATTTATGTGGTACCAAATAAGAAGATATCGAGGTCAAACGATGCTTGCTGCTTATTAAACTCTCACTTATCAAATAGTACACAAAGAGAATGCGGGGGAATTACTTTTGATATTTCGAATCTTGCTCTAGTTATCCTCGTTTTAAATATTCATCCATCGATTATTGCGATCGATATTGCACTTTAATTGCCGACACTTATTCAAGAGATGACCTTTTCTCGAGCACTCTTTACAATTTAATTAATTTATCAGGTAAACAAACAAAGAGCGGGTACGCGTCGTCTCATCCAGCCAAGGATTTTTTACATTTTTTACAGATGGAAAGTGATTGCGCGAAATCCTCGGGCACGTTTATAATTTCGTGTAAAATTTATAATATTCTCGTTTAAACAAAGCCAAACGGCCGACCGTAAAATAATTATTATTGCTCTGAGTAGCGAAAGGTCAGTTAGGGAGTGTAACGGACCCACTTATTAAATTGTAATTTACAGCCGAGAGATACGATTCCATCGCTCTCCGTGATGCATCCGAATTTATTGTCACACAGACCCGAATCCTTTTGGCACGCAAACTCTACCATCAGTTGCGTTGCGCTTCGTAATAATTATTATTATTGTAGAAAGTTTTTTAAATTATGTTAATGCAATAGCGATTAGTCAAACTTCACAGTTTATCAATCACCGACCAACTAACAAGTGTTAGAGGATTCCTTTCGGATCGAAGTTGCCTTCTGATTTTTTTCCTTTAAATCTGCATTGCACCAACGAAATATAAATTAGAGGCAGTGTAAAAAATGTAGTTGGTCCACTATGGGCACCCCTTGTTAGACCAAATCTCCCTTCGGTATCTGATTAGATGATCTGTTATTCGTTGATTAATTAAACAAGCAGTGGATTTTCTAAAAATCCACAAAAACCAATAAATCAAAATTTTACTTCTTTCTCTTTATAAGTTCCAACTTAGGATCTCGTCCTGGACAGTGACGAGACTGTGGGGCTTTCAGGACCAACAACGCGATATCCCAACGAACGGACCAATCAGAGGTGTTCGTTACATGGATAACGCCAACACAGCGATCATAAACGCGTTTGCCGTGGAAACCAATTCGAGGTGATCGAATGCCAAAACAGCAACTGTTTTTTGACGATACGCCCGAATTAAATTCGTCTTTTGTTTTTTCTCCATCTCTGGGTCTTGGATCAGCTCTTCCGTGGACATCAGAATTCAGCCAATTCATCACGATTGCAGTTGTTTACGTTGACCTTAAATTTCATCTCATTTTTTATGCTTAATATAATTATTTCTCCAATGTACCTACACATGGATAATTATAAGAGGTGCATTTTTATGCATGGCGCTTAACATATGCACCGGGCGTCACCCCCGTCAGGCGCGGCTGCGATTATACATAGATGCACCTTTGATTTTCCAATCGAATTTTATTCAAATTGACAAGTCATTCGGAAGAATTAATGGGTGCACCTATTAATTTATGACGTAATATTGCGATTGTGCAAAATTAACAAACGTTTCGTCTAAATTTTTGCTTTTAATGAAAAATGGATAATTTTTCCTGTATGTTTAAGTTTATATTCGTATCAATTAATTTGATATGCGGTTAGATAACCACAGTTATTATGCGTTCTTGAAAAGTTGAAAATACCAATTACGAGTTTACCAGTTGAAATTTTACGTAATGCGAGTGTATTTTGTTGGTGTTAATCTGCTTCTGTCGTTGTTGCACTTTTAATTTTATTAATCGTTAATGAATATGATTATTATGAAATGAAGAGTTGTTCCATCATGGGCAATCTTCTCGACCTTGCCCTGCAGGTGATCCAATTTAGCTTCATACATTCCAAAATCGTTAATGTATGTAGTGGTAGGGGGTTTTCGTGCTGATATAAATAGCAAAATCTTTGTGCTCGGTGTCATCATACGAATCATATCTCAAAATGCATCATCAGGTGAGTGCTCCATTCGGCTTTTTATATCATCCAAATATTTTAACTTTTTAAATTTTCAGATCTTCATATTGCTAGCTCTAGCTACTTTCGCCGCCGCCGGTCGGCTGGAGAACCTCTACCTACCACCTGGCAGTTCGGCTCGTGGCGGTTTCGGAGGAAGCGGCTCAGGATCGGCGGGCGCTTACTCGGGATCGGCGGGTGCTTACTCCAATCAAAATTACAACAACGGAGGACAGGCCATCCCAATTTTACGCTACGACAACAACAACGACGGAAGCGGCAACTACAACTACCAGTACGAAACTGGAAATGGAATAAGTGCTCAAGAAAGTGGACAACAGAAAGGTGCCGATAATCAAGAAGCTCACGGTTCGTTCTCTTACACCTCCCCCGAAGGTCAATCCATTCAAATCACTTACGTCGCCGACGAGAACGGTTTCCGTGCACAAGGAGCTCATCTTCCCACACCGCCGCCAATTCCAGAAGCCATCTTGAAATCCATCCAACAAAATTTGGCAGAAGAAGCCAGAGGTGGTTACAAGGATAACGAAGGACAATACAACGAAAATAATTACGGTGGCGGCGAACAAAAATATCTTCCCCCAAACTCCCAGGGGGGTTACAGATATTAGAGTGCTTGCCTTTAGATTTAGATATTATGTAAATATGCCATGTTTTGTAAAGGATACTCATCAGTCAGTAATTTAAATAATAAAATATTTTATATTTATTTTGTGTCAGTCTCACCGTTTTAACTTGTTTCTGTGAGGGACCTGTCGCGTATGTGTAAAATTTACACATTTACATGGACTTCTACATAAAAGCAATAAAACGCGACCGGACGATTGCTAACTAAATTTTTTTCTATTTATTCCTATTGGACCTTCCATGTTAAAAATAAAGAAAGGTCTGCCATAACAAGCAACGAATAGCTTTTTAATTCGACCTACATACATTTTAATTTAAATCTTTTCCTTTTATATTTGTTTCAAAAGAAAAGAAAAAAGTTTTGGGTTTATTGGAAAGCATACATAATAATTAGTTGTCTATGTTTGTGCGGCCTAAAGGCCGCAAAGCTATGAGCTTCAGCTGATTTTGTAAAACTGGTAAATTACTGAGTTCTCTACAGATAATCCAGTTCTGGTCTAATCAGAACTGACAGACGGATACCAACACCAAGTTAAAATTAATTAATTAAATTTTCACCTCCACCCTGTAGATGCATTTTTATCAAAAATGACCTTAGAAAATTCAAATAAATTCAATTTTTTTGACTTCCGGCTTACCTCATGCGTGAATAATAAATTACGGTTCAATCTTATCTAAGTTGCACAATTATAAAAAAAAATTATAGACGAAATTAACCATCAAATCGATTCACTTTTGTTTTAAGCGGTGTTGGTGTACGTCGCTTCAAGAATTGTTGGTGTTCAGTGTACATTTTGCACCTTTTAGCTGTGGAAATTTTAACAGGAGTTTATAATAAAAATTTCCTGACGACCTGAAAATGGGGTAAATTAAATGCAGTTCATAAATCGCTTACAAATACTAAAAAAGAGCTTTTGTTCAAGATTTTATAAATAAACATTTTGGTGGTAGTTTTGTGACGTTGGGAACTTGAACATTTTGTTGCTTGTCAATCGCGAAGGCGGCGTCAATTGGGAGCTCTTCGCCCAACATTGACATGACATTCGACTGGTGGTAGTCTGGTCTTTTGTAAATACCATAGGACATGGGTAAGTTTAAATGTTTTATATGCACGATTTACGAAAATTTAGAGAGGGAAATCAACTGTTGGTTGTTGCTATTTTTCCGACTTGTTCCTAACAAGTTTATTTTTTGCAGAATTTCGTTCGGCCTTTTCTGCGTGAGGTAAAATTTGAACGCTCGTTCACCAAAGTGGAAACCGGAAAACCTGTGCAACAACAAAAGAGTAAGTTAAATTTTTTTTAATTATTGCGCGGGAAAAAAAGTTTTGTGAACGACTCAGTTTGGCGGGAAGGTTTACTTTAAATCCTTCCCATTTTTCAAAACGACTCGAAGATTTTCATCCACCTAGAGAAATTCCAACGGTGTTTCCCTACAAAACTTTTTTTTTCAGAATATCGTTCGGCCATCTTGTGACATAAACGGCCTGACGTTGCCGCGTTTAAATTTGTTTGATTGTCAATTGTTTTTCAAATGTCAAGTTGGCGTCGTTTGACAAAAGAACATCGCGGTTGGCGTCCCATCGACTTTAGTTAGTTTGTTCTTCGGAATCAGATAGAAAAGTGGAATTTTCCGAAAAGTTTAGTCAACAATAAGAAGGTGAGTTAAAATTTTACATTATTTTGTATGTTCAGGAAATTAATTTGGATGAGTCAACTTTTGTAACTACCACCAGTTGCATCTGGTTCGTTTTTTTACAATTTCAATTTTTGAAAACTATACTTATTTGTGCCGCTTATACGTAAACGTTCTTTTCAGAAATTCGTTGTTTCATTTTGGTTGCTACGTCGAACATCTTTAATCAAAGACGAAAGTGACGTCATATGGTTGGATTTTGAATCATCGGCAAGGTGGGAACTGCAGTTTTTCAAGAATTTGGAGCTGATGCTAAAAGTAAGTTAATGATATTATTAATGTGCATGGTTAATGTGAATTTTGTAACAATTGAAAAAAGTGCATGCAAGCAGGAGGCAATCGCCTCTCCTGGCGTTCGTGTAACTACGCCACTGTCTTTTCCATATTTTTGCGTAATACTGGACTCCCTGAATTTTTAGTTTATTTTTCATATTTTCTACTAAATTATCAATGTCCAACATTAGCTGATGAGTAAAATTTAAATAGCATGTCAGTTCCGGAGGGTTAAATCTAATAATTTTGATTCGGAGAGAAGAAATTAACAGATTGGCTTGACTGCTCACTAGCAATTTTTAGAATAATATTATTAGATAATGTGCCGAATACTTCTCCTTACTTAACTTTGGTTAAAACCTTCTCACGTTACCACTTCAATCTAAAAATTGTTATAAACTAAAACCATATCGATCCTTTTATTTTTTCCTGCTGTCAAGTAATCAAAAGATTAGGAGTTTATTACTCCTCGGCTCACTGCGACTTAATAAAATATTAAGTTTGAATCACCGAATGAAACTAAAAGTATTTTGTTGTTGCAGATCGGCATGTTGGTAAGTGAAACGCGCGTTCGAATTTTTGTGATTAAGCTTGATGGAAGCTTTAAATAGCCGCGATTCAGTTTGCTTTAAATATTGAGTGAAAAAGTAGTGTCGGTGTTCATTTAAAAAAGTTATTCGTTCTCGGTTGTTAAAAAATAGTGAAGGTGTTTGGTTTTGTCAGATGGAATCGGAGAGAGAGGTGATCGGAAACTAGACGGTTATTGCGACAGGACTTCTGTGATAAAGGTGAGCTTGATTAAAAATACAACTAGAAAACAATTGCAACTTACGGGTTTTTTCTTCTTGTAGGTAGGTTCGACTTCGAGGGTTTGTCATCAGTAAAGGTTAGTCAAACATCTTTCTCCAGTGATGTAGCCGTGAATTATAGTGAAAAAGTGTTCGAATTACTATTTTTTCTTTAAATGTAAACTGTAAGTAAATCTTAAATATGTACGGTAAGAAAAGTCAGATTCAAATTGCAGCGTTTTAACTTGTACGACAGCTAACAGGAATCTTGTTTTCAGGTATTGGACTTCTCAATCCCAAATTAGAAGCAACCGAGGTCCCGAGGTAGCTTTTTGGCGTTCAGCCGACATGAATTTTGTTTTCCCTATGTTTAACTATCAATCGAAATGCCATAATATAATTCTGTAGCAACCGTGAATAAATAGGCAAGTCCATTTTGTGAAAAACTGGATGTCTTCACTTCCATATTCAAAAATACATTGTTTTGTAATTAAAATTCACGATTTTGTAGATTCTGCTAAACTTTAATTTACTCCTCCCGAACATTGACGTTCTTCGAGTTACCTACTTATTCACGGTTGCTACAGAATTATTGTTTCTTTTAGGTGAATATTTTGGACCATTTCACCACATCTGTAATTAAAAATGAATGAAATGACGGTGCTGCTGTCAATTATAGGACATTTGTTTTCCCGATGTTTAAATGAGCAGCCGAAACCTCATAATATAATTATTGTCTATTTTAGGTGAACACGTTGAACCATTTCATCATATCCGAGATTAAAAGTATTTAAAACGACAGTGCTGTTGTAATCGCAAGTCCAAGATTGATCTTTAAAGCACTGGTCTGGATTTTGAACAATTTGAATTTTGTATTTTAATTATATTTGATCATAGATAAATTGTTTGTTATTTACACCTAATATTTTTTGATTATTTAATTTAATTAAACGGATACGATACTTTGGGAAGAGGATTTGAATTTCAATTAACCCGAATTATATTGAATTAATTTTTGTGCCAACTTTTGAGACTTAATTTTGTTAACGTGATTCTAAATAAAGTTGCTTTACTTCCACTCCTTGTCAACCACTCCAACGCTGAAATTTATCTTTAATCACCTCTTTGTTTTCGTAACAAAGCACAATACGGGAATTTGATTAACAATTAATTTAATTGTTTTCCAATTATATGCTCAGAATTCAGGACAATCCATTCTCTGTTTGACATAATCTGGGGTACTATTTTCAATCGGTCAATAAAAATTTCTGAAAGAAAGAAAAATTGTCCTTAAAATTAATCATCTATTATTCGGACATGTAATTCCAACATTACAATTAAGTTTTTTTCTCTTGCAATTGTGTTCCGGAAACTATTTAACTTGCGTTTGTTTAAGTTTTACATCCGAGAAATAAAAATCATCCAAGAAATAGTGAAATTGGTAATCACAATAATTTTATTACTTTTCCTAGTGAGCTAAAAGGTATTTTGTAATATTATCGAATTACCTTGCCTGTAGGAATCCTATAGTCTTTTTAAATTCTATATTGAACACATCCCTCTACGTGGGTCATTTACTACGGAGGAGTTACATCGTGGTTCAGTTTTCAACTTCAAAATAAAGGTCTTAATGTAACTGATAATTCCGAAACCATTGATCGTACATAATAAAAGATTCGAACCTGTAGTTTGTACATAAAAAATTAATAGTTTTGGTGTCTATCATTTTAAGTTGAAAATTGAATCACCCGAAATGTTATATTTACAGCCAAACTAGATTCCTTACGATTGAATCTTTTTTCAATCAAAAATTCGTAAGGAGCATTAATTTAGAAATTTAATTTTAACTTGATTGTTAAAATTTACTTTCAACAGGTAGAATAGAAAGTTTTACATTTGAATTTTAATCTGCCAAATTGAAATTAAAATTAATATTATGAATTTTTGATTGAAAATCTTCTGGTTTGGTAGTAAATATAATATAAACAACATTAAACGCAGCACGTAAATGACTTCAAACGAGATTCGAATAATTCTAGATTGTACAACGTAAGTGAACGAACTTATTCTGGGTGCAACAATAAATGAAATACAGCGAAATGTTCCCACCCCTGCAGGCATGGCAATTAGATAATATTAAAAATTTGTATCTACACTAGGTGACAAAAGGTGAAAAATTATTGTGAGTTCCAAGTCGACCGTCCTTAAATGCTCAAGCTAGGCAATTTAAATTTGGACTTATAATTCCTGTTAGAGTGACGGATACGATGTTCCGTTGAAGTTGAAATGACACGAAAGTACAAATAAAATGCGTGTAAATTATAAATTATTTAATGCAATGCAGGCATGATGTATATAAATTAGGTCAATTTTTACAATATAATACACCAGAATATAATTAATTATTTCTTTAAAGATAATGAAACAAGTTTCTAGAGAAAATTGTTAGTAAATTATGTGACAAGTGCTGCAATATTATTAAATATAAGGTAAAATGTACAATCTAACTCTTTACATCTGGTAAAAGCATAAAAAGCTGCTTCTTTTTTTATCTCTTATTTATACATACACATATCGTTACAAACAAAAAAGATCTTTATATACTTAATTATCTAAAAATAGTATCATCATTATTATTATTATTCATTTCACCTATTTATGTGTGTTTACCAAAATATTTCTACGTACTCGTCACTTTTTTTTATAAATCGTAAACAATTCTCACACCAGACACACTCACAAATAATATTAATTAACAACAACAATAGCTAGGATTCACCACATTAGTAGGTAAATATGTGTAGGTACTTAATATAAAACATGATACGTAAAAATCTCAAAAGAGCCGCCACGTTTCATATAAAAACTATCGACAAAAGTACCACGTCTTCCGAAATTGCGAAGCGGCATGCCGCAACCGCACGCGACGACACACGAGCGAAAACGCCGGCCGCCGTCCTTAATCCCGTAATTTACTTCCAATCCTCCGTCCGCCTCTTCCTCCTCCTCTTTACAAGAAAAACTAAACAATAAATGCTGTCAAATTATCACTTACATCACAATTATTATTAATTATTATTCGATAGGGACTAAGAAATTAAAAGCTTTATAAACTTATAGTAGATAATAAGGAAGCTGCTTCAAGTTCAGCCGCCTCTGTAGAAAAAAAAGCTACACAGTATGTACTAGCTAATGTAGGGGAGACTGTGGAGGAATGGGGCGTTTCGCACATTTTGTTTTTTTATTTTTTTTGTCGTGTTTTAAATCTGACAAAATTTTTTTTGTAAAGACCTTAATCTATTGGCTACGTGATAACGATAATTTAAAAACTTTGCAAAACCCGTTATTGACTTTAAATTAATATTATATTTGTTATGGCAGAAGGCCTCATTCCTCCCACACTGGTGGAGGAATGAGGCAGCGTATTAGGAGGAATGGGGCGCATAGTCATGTAGACCAAAATGTGAAAACACACATTTATTAATGAAAAATTTAATGGAAAAATATAAGGAACAAAGATAACTACAATTTAAGATCATACAGGATAAAAAAAATAGATTCACTCGTTGGGATAGGGAGAGGAAAACGTGCTTAATGTCTTCAAGTTTTATTTAAATTCTTTGCTACTTGGCGAATTGGTATCTTCTCTTTGATGATTAGCTGCATGGCAGTTCTTATTTTTTGTTCAGTAGTGTGCCGGGATCTATCTGTTATTTGCTTGTAAAAACGTGGCATTTTGTCTTGACGGAAACTGAAACAAAACTATATAACCATAGGCGCCGGATAGGGGGGGCAAATAAGGGCACTTGCCCCCTTTAGAAAATTAAATTTTTTGTTTTTACCTAGCTAGCGCTCGTAAAATATTGAGAATTCTCCTTTAAAGTCATAAAACCTAACAAAAATGAATACTTTGCCTCCCCTCTATATTTAACTTTGCCCCCCTCTATATTTAACTTTGCCCCCCTCTATATTTAACTCTTCCGGCGCCACTGTATATAACATGTAGTTTTCGGTCATTGGGAAGTCTGCCCCATTCATCCTGCAATTGAATGCCTCAATCCTCCTGCGAAACACTAAATACAAATATATTATCACAAGCCGTAATCCAAAACTCTTATGTTAAAAATCTTAATCAGTAATCATCCGTTGAACATTACGCTCAAATAACGTAAATATATGAAATTATTAAATATCAAGTGTATGGTCATATTTCACGAGTAATATTTCTTAAAAATATTACTTTATTTATATAAAAATTATGTATTTTAAAAAAACATACCTTGCACATTCTCAGCAGAAAACAAACTAGATACACTGGAACACTAATACAAATGTTATCTGTTGTCATTCATAAAAATTATATTGTGTAAATGCAAAATTTTTAAAATGCAATGCCCCGTTCCTCCTGCGCCCCATTCCTCCACAGTTACCCCTACATATAACAAAAATATAAATATTTTGTAAATTGGCCTCGAACGCGCGTCTCCGTTTAGTGTCCGCCTCCGTAGCGCGAGTTATTGCTTAGTCATTTTTTGTGTTTTTGATTTTCAAGATCCTTGTTCCTTAAAAGTCTATTGACAACCGCGAGGCTTCCTCGTTAGTTATTGTATCACACAACACTTGCACTTTGGTTTCTTTTTGATTACGACGTGTTCGATTTGAGAAGCGTCTCCTGCAGGCACCACGGTTCCCCTCTGAACGTCGACCGATCCTGGCGACGTGGGTTTGTCGTTTTTCACGTTACCATTCGCACTGTGCGGCGTGGACGAGTAAAGGGACGCCGTCGTTTTTTTCGGCGACTCCGTTATGGGTTGCGTGCTGTTGAAATAATTCGAGGAATCGGTGTGATCCAGCAAGTTAGGGGATGGAGCGCCGGCGGACGTCGGAGTTATGGGTTTCCCGCCCTTAATCAGTTCCACTATCTCGTCTGCTTCGCGACTCAAGTCACCGCCTGGTCGAAACGGATTGTCCCAACCACTCTCCGTACTGAAACAAAAGAAACGGTTAGTTATTGTTGCAATAATGCACGTACGGTCCTGTTCGAAAACAAAAAAGAATCAAAATCGTACCATTGCTCGTCTTTCGGGACGGTCACCACGTAATAAACGACGCCTCCATGGGAGGAGGAATGCACACTCGGCATCTTCGATCGTCGTACTCAAATTCTAATCGACTATCGCGATCTGGGGACGAAACACATTTTCAAAATAAAAATCGCAACTCGACTAAACCTTGGCAAAATTTTCAAGACCACTAACCAGAATCGACCTCTCAAAAACGCGATTATCCCACCGACTAAATAATAATCGAGTTGGCATTCATCTCGGCTATGAACTAACTAAACGCCTCCGACTTGAACGCTAATTTTAGAATCCTATTCAGAAAAAGTGCGCTGTTTCTGACGTAAGTAGTTCATGGGAAATTTATTTAATTTTATGGTGGAAAATCTATATTTACCCGCACCCTCGTTAAAATTCTTAATTTTTTCATTATGCCTTCATAAATGAGAAGTTCCTGTTGCCCATCGTTCATTTGCGAAGTTCGCGCAGGGCTGTATTAGGTTAAATTTCACCAGGGAAAACAACAATCTTCGAGGAAGACATGAATCGACTCCCGAGGTATGGAAGAAAATGGAACAGTGTGTTAACCAATTTGATGTGTGTAAGCATAATAAGCATCGTTGGCATTTAGGGCTGATTGCATCCAAGTCATTTAAAAATTTCAACATCTGTGGTTTAATTCAAATATTTGAGTAGATACTATTTGAATATGAGAACCCACACACAATATTATTTAGGAAGAAAAAAATAGAAGGTTTGACCTTCCCCCTCCCCGGTTGTCAAGAAAATTTTGCTTAAACAAAATATTGGTGTGTCAGATTTCGGAGGCTTGCAAAACAAAGAAGAGGTCGCATATTTACCTTGAAGCAATATTGACATTATGAAATATACCGATATAAAATTAATGTGCTAGCATAAAACAGGATTCTTTAGATGAAGAAGTGGAGAAGAGTCATACGAGACTCGAGATTAGCACGAAAGTCACCAAAGAAAAGGAGGAAAGCGAGTTTCAATAAGTGCGTCCTTGACCCGGATACAATTTTCCGATTTCCGCGCACACGTTAATCTAACACGTAATTACGTTAAATGCGAGTTGCAAGAAGTGGATCCCGCTCAAGTGGACTCGTTTAAGTAATAACTTTATTTTTAACCTGGCGTGTAATTATCAATTAAAATTTTTATATTCGTTTCGACATAATTTCCGAAAAAGGGGCAAAATTCAAGACACGTCACCATTGGTTTAATTTTACGAAATGAAACAAATGCTGATGCAATTTTACGGCAATTTATATTCCCATCCCACACTTTAATACCTCATAATAATTACTTTTCGAGATAATTGTTGCACTTTAACAATTGAGGATTAATCTCCGTGTTAATGCGTCTTTGTTGGTTGCTAAGCAAAAATTTTGCCAAAATTCGGTGCATCTCGCGGTTGGTTATTTTTAGCCAACGCGCCTTAAAGCGCATAGGTTTTCCTCGGGCGCCTACTGCGTAATAATGATAATTATTTTAAAAGTATTGCGTCATGTGCCTAATTGAATGGCATAGGCTATCTCGAAATCCAATTTAAAATTGACGAATGTTTTTTATGAAATTACTGCACGATAGATTTAAAAGCGTAAACATCATGCCAGATAAACAAATTTATTTAGCTTCGCTATCATCCTTTTGATGTTGGGTACGAAAATAATGTGCGTTTCATATCGCCCGCGCTTGTTGTTTGCCAATGGAAAACAAGTCGGCTATGTGTAATTCTTTTCATTTTTTTGCACGAGATGAGTCACCAGATCAACATGAGATGAAAGTGTAAAAGCTATCTGGCTTGTGATGAGATAATAAGAGATAACAAAAGATAGCCGAAGGACGTCCGGGTGCAGGTGATGCTGAAAGTCTGCACGAGATTTGGAAATGCAAATCGAAAGCTATTAAACTTTGAACTGCCCAATCGCTTGTGGCGCTACTGAAGAAGGTCTAATTTTCCATATAGTCGATACTTTACAGTGAGACACCTGCGCCCCCCTGCATAGAGTGAATTCTTTGGTTGCAAATTTCATTGCCTTCAATTTTGTTTCTATACATTTTACTATTTTGTCGCGCCATTTCTGACTGACAGCGACTTAAACAAGACTCTGTAAAATGTAAAAAATATTATCATCTATATCTCGGAAACGGTGAAAAGAAATAAAAAAATGAATAGGAATGTTTTTCTTGTAAATTTCATTCTCTACAGTTTTATTCTTATACGTTTTTCTATTTTAACGAACCGTTTCCGAGATATAGACGACAATATATTTTTCATTTTACAGTCTGGTTTGAGTCTGTCAGTCAAAAACGGCGCGATAAAATAGGAAAATGTATAGAAACAAAATTGAAGGCAATAAAAAAGTCGATAAAGTTTTGCTCCAAAACCAATTTTTATATGACAAAAACGGCTTCAAAATGTTCAATTTACATTGGTAACATAGGAGGGTTCGAATATTTTTGTGAGCCACTGTGTACAGGGTGGTTCAAATTCGAATGTTCTTATGGGGAATTCGGTAACTATAAGAGATATGGAAAAATGGATGGCGCATCTTCGATCTCTTTTTTAGGGAAAAGCTTAATAGTGAAAACCGGAATCCGATACCTTTTTTTTGTTTTAGAGTTATGGCCAAAAATTCGCTTTTTCGACTTTTCGTTAAATGCCGATATCTCGGTTGTTTGTAAAGTTATCGAAAAAATTTTTACATCATCTTATTCATACATTTTTTTGAGGAAAATAAATTGGGATAAAGGGATTTTAAATATCTTCATTTGTTTTCGAGTTATAATATAAAGTTGTGTTTTTTTAAATGGAAACCTTAGTAGGCTATGCCATATTTATATAGAGTTTTTTATCCTCTCTTCAATTATATATAATATGTGGGGTGTATTATTTCAGTTTCATCCCGTTATATTAAAAAATGTTAAATAAAAATAAAGGATCTGAAAATTAAACGTTGGCTTTGTCAAAACAAAACAAAAAATCATTAGTGAGATCTAAAACAATTGTCTCCAATTGTTTTTAATAGGTTTTTTTAGTACTTATGCTCTATTATTTACCTTATATTTTATAATACAAGAAGCTGAAGAAACTACTAGGAGCTGTGGATGCAAATCCTTCCATTTCAACCCGTCAAATTGAAGCTGAATCGGGAATTTTCAATAAATTTCACCTCGTGAAATAAAAGGTAAATAATAGAGGAGGTGCTAAAAAACATATTAAAAACAATTGGAGACAATTGTTTTAGATGTCAATAATGATTTTGTGTTTTGTTTTCACAAAGCCACCGTTTCATTTTCCTATCTTTTATTTTTATTTAACAGTTTTTAATATAAGGGGTGAAACTGAAATAATAGACCCCACATATTGTATATAATTAAAAAGAGCATAAAAAACTCTAATTAAATATGTCACAGCCAACTATGGTTTCCATTTAAAAAAACACAACTATATATTATAACTAGAAAACAAATAAAGATATTTAAAATCCTTCTAGCCCAATTGATTCTCCTCAAAAAAATGTCTAAAAGAGGTGTAAATATTTTTTCTATAACTTTACAAACAACCGAGATTTCGGCATTTAACGAAAAGTCGAAAAAGCGAACTTTTGGCCATAACTCGAAAACGAAAAAAAAATATCGGATTCCGGTTTTCACCATTAA
This sequence comes from Cantharis lateralis, assembly GCA_963170105.1. NCBI lineage: Eukaryota > Metazoa > Arthropoda > Insecta > Coleoptera > Cantharidae > Cantharis > Cantharis lateralis. The sequence goes on from OY720628.1 coordinate 470,163, forward strand.
GCTTTTCTCAAAAAAAGAGATCGAGGGAGATCGATAGTTACCGAATTCCCCATAAGAACATTCGAATTTGAACCACCCTGTATACATTTACATTTTTTTATTTGGTCCGACCGTTTCCGAGATACAGCGACTTAAAAAAACTCAGTAAAAGTTTCAGAAAAATTAACATTAATTCTTATGGGAGTTTTAATAAAATTTTCACCGAGACTTTCTTAAGTCGCTGTATCTCGCAAATGGCCAGATCAAATAAAAAAATGCATATATACAAAATTGATGGGAATGAAATTTGCAACAAAAATTGTCAAATAAATATTGCTCTAAGAGTGATTTTTATACGACGAACAAGGTCTTCAAAAGATACATTGCTTAACATAGGGTGGATTTTTTTGTGTGCGCAATAATTGTTACATTAATTTAAAAAAATGATTTATAATTAAAATGAATTTTAATTGCTATAATTTAAGTTTTAAAACAAATGTAATTAAATTATTTAAGTAATAATAACAAAGATTGGAATTTGGAAAAAAGTTCATTTATTTACTTATCAAAAAAGCATTAAGTCTACATTAATTATTGATAAATTAAGATTGCTTAATTTAAGGAAACTCGTAATCGAAATTTTATTTGTGAATATTTGATAATTACCTATTTATATCTAAATAACTTGAAAACAAAATTTTATAATATTTATACTACGATATTTTAATTTATATTATTCCAATTAAACATTGCGTCAAGTGCGCTTTTGCTCTAATTTCTCCACCCCGATTTGCCAGTCCATCTCACCACTATGCAAAAGTAGGGAAAACCGGTGTCGGTTGAACCATTTTCGGAAAAATCCCCGTTTATAACAACAATTCATTTTGAACCTATTTGATATTATGCCAGAGCTAAAATTATTAGCGCAGTTTCAACCGACCCTGATCTACACTAATTAAGTTTCTGCTAGTGGGGAGTCCTGTATATAAGTTGCCAACTTTGAACAAACCTGGAATTATTGTATCTCACACTTTTTTGATCAACTAGTAAAGTTTGTAAATAATTAATTTTTAATTCCGAGTACGATAAAACTTGCCCGTAATTATTATCTTGCTTATATTTGGAAGTGACCAACTTAAATCTGACAGAGATATGACAAATTAACAGTTAAATATTTATTTCTTTTAATAAGCAATATAATAACTCCGGGTAAATATCGTAATCAAAACAGTGCGAGAATAAAATTCCAAGTTTTACCGAGTTTGGCAGTTTATACAGAAGTCCCCCATTGAAAATTGCTTGACTTTTCAATAGTATATGTCTCCAGCCTCCTCTATAACAATTGCAGAAGTTGAAAACAATTTTACTCGGCATTAATACGAGTACTACTCTATTGGTCAATTGATATCTATTTAATTTCTACTAATCTCCCCAGTATCCTCTACAACTTGCCCTATCGAAATCTAAAACCCAATAATAAATTTAAATTCCTAACGGCTCCTTTACGCGGCGCTTAAAACTTCCTGCGAACCGCATCCGCTCACAGTCTACAGTCTCACTGCTGCCACTGTCAGTTACCAATGAAAGGGGTTGATTTATTATTTGAACCTTAAACTCATGTCATCTTGTTTATCCTTAACTTATCTAGCCGAAAGTCAGAAATTAAGAAATATATAGACAACTCTATCCAGCTCATACCAATAATAACAACAGCACTGTTGCGGCTTGAACTCGAAAATTACGAAACTGAAAAGACGGGATGTTAACAGTGGCACGACTAGAAGACAACTGCAGCCGACTCCGCCCATTAAAATACACGTACAGCAGGCACAAACAACACGAGCGCTGTTGTTGGTATTGGTATGAATTAAAAGAAGCCTTCCTTCTTTTCTGCCGTTTCTGGGTGGGGTTACGCTTTATCACCTAAAAAAATGTATGAACATGTCAAATCGACAACTGACAAGATGACGGTGGCGGAACAGCATAAATTAATTTAGCAATAATTACTTGGAGGGCCATCAAGTTCCCTCCTTCGTAGCGCACGAAAAAACTTCACTTTGTCAACTGTTTAGTTTGCCCTAACAACCGATCTAACATCAAGTAGGCCGATTTGAGAATATTTAGATTAAATAACAAAATCGTAAAGTCGGAGCGGTTCCAGAATACCCATCGGATGTCTCCATTGATTTACCCCGATAACATTGAATGGGGGAGTGAGCGGTATGCATTGAATAAATGCGGAGGGTGAAAAAATTGCATCATATGGTCGCGGGCTTTTTTTTATTACACGTCAGACTCCCCTTCGAAATCTGCTCCAATACTTAATCGAGCGTGAAAAGAAAACAAAGAAAAACCGACGGAGGGCTATCGCACCGGTAGAAAGTAACACACCCCTCGTCAACCTCAAGACGTTCCCGTGTCAGGTAATTCAATCCGCCTAGTTACGAAGCTAGAACACGCAAGTACCGAAAATAAAGCATAAAAATTAATAGTCTACTTTTCGTTAATCTACATCGATTACCTGTCCGAAAGTCTGATAGAAGAAAATTAATGGACTTTCGACAGACTTTGCGACTCCACCTGATCGCGTTGGCACGAATCAGATGTAGGTTACCGAGTTTCGCAACTTCCTATATAATACCATCGATCTGTTTCCCTCGGAGCGCAAATTGAGGTGCAACAAAATAACAACAATTTTGTCTGGAACCTTGGATGATCACGTTACCTAACCGAGCTAATTTAACAAATTCCTATCGGACGAATCATCGAAAGTGGGGGGCACCAATTTGATTGTAATTTTTATTTTTTCGACCGAACGACTTGGCACCTGCGAAAGTGTTTCGACTTGGATACCATAACCACGGATACTATCGGGTGTTGGTTCACGAGGAGTACGCGAAATCGATCGTGGGGCCCCAATTATTTCCACGACCAGAACGCCTGCGCCCCAAATGCAGGCCATTACGTCATTCCTGCAATTACAACAACAAAGGTTGGAGGTCATTTTCATTAATACACTGACCATATAACGGAAAGTCCCGCATAATGCCACTTCGATAGGCCCTCACGCTAAGCGTTTTTCATATTTAAACGAGAAAATGTTTTCTCAATTTCCTTTTCTAAAGCACGAAACGAGCGGCTGGCTATTATACATAATCTAGAAAATGTTTATGTTTGTTTGCTTTTAAAAATTCTTAATGGATTTTCCATTAGGTGCTCGCGTCCTTGCAGAAGTGCTTTGTTATCGTCGCTATTTGAAACCGTGACGATCGTCAATTTTTTTTATCACACTAAATTATTCTAATTAGCTAGATTGAATTAATTCGTCTTGGAAGAGAGTTCACAAAGGGGGTCATCCTCGTCACCCAATTGACTGCTCGTCCCACACCCTCCGATTAAAAGTGCCAGCCATGCAAATTCACGTTAACCCCAATTTGCATCAGGACGAATGAATCAAAAAGGCTTACCTTTCTTGTTTGTTGTACGGAATGTGGTTGACTTCGTCGAGAGTTGCTGCGGCCATCATCAACTCGATGTCGGAAAAGCTGAGCGGTTCATCCGGTAGGTCCACTTCTTGAGGCTTTAACTGTTGAAAAAACGACACGCGTACTTTTTCCCTTTCGGTTCTGAAAATAAAAGTTCCAATCAACAACTTTCCAAATTACATACAACAACCTTATTGGGTAAAATAGAAACAAACACGAACGCGACTAAAATCCATAAAGTAACTTCCGCATTTTTTAAAAAGCAGCTTCCGCTTTATAAATTTTTAATTTATTCCGAGCAGGTTCGTTGAACAGCTGACGAGCGATCAAACAAGAAACGCCCGTGGTGATTTTTTCTTTAGAACGGGGTAGGTGGGTGATTTCATCCAGTTTCGTGTTGAAGGCTCTCGTGAAACTGACGAGGTAGTAAATTTAGAACGCCGATTCCGAAGTTAAGATAATGGGGTTAAAAAGCTACCCACTTGCGTTATTAAGCAATCACTTCTGGGTTCGAGGACCTAAAATCCGTCCTAGTGGTGACATAATTCAATCAAGTTAAAATTATTACCCACGACGACCAAATGAGCTGGATTTTTGGATTCTGAATATTTTATTTTGCGATTGGGATTTGAACGCTAAACGATTGGATTTATGCCGAGTGAAATCTTTAGTAGTAAATTATTTTCTTAGATGGAAGGGAAGGGAAATCTCTTAAATGATGGCTTAAATTAATTAATATGACATGAGAAGATTAACGAGATTCTTGTTTGATACATAGATACATTTGTCGAAATCCGATGTTGACGTGTGCCCTTGGTAACATTGTTTTAATATTCTCGGGCAGGTTTGCGTAATCTGACTAATTTTTATTGTTAATAATGGAAATCATTAATACGAGCCTTCCGAAGCACGAGAACGGCCTTGAGAAAGTCGGTCTCTGCGACCGTATTATTCAAACAAATTATACAGGGCGGTGACGATTTTCTGTCATTCTCTCTATTTCTAAAAATGGCAGAGCAATGGCGAAACAGCATTTCTTAATATAAAACAAATTGAAATCTAATAAACCGCCAGGACAGTGACGGAACAACTTCGAAGCAACTGACATTAATTCAATGAAAATAATCACCTCTATTTGGTTTAATAATATGTGAACGGACGGATTGGGACGCAGGAAATTACAAAAGTATGATTGCATAATAATATGTTCAAGTCCTGTTCCGAGAGTGGCAGTCACCAACCCCATATAAAATCCAAAAAAATCGAATTTGGTTGGTTACCATCGGGTAACATTTTTTAATTTGCTTCTCAGATCCGCACCTGGTTTATTCATTCTTCTATTGCCTTTTTTTTATAATGAAATTTGAAAGTTAGACACTGTCGCAGATATTCTCGATCATCTTTTTTCAAACTCCCTTGATGTTTAGAGGCGGGGCAGATTCGACCCCGGTTTGCTCCGTTCGATTAAAGTTCTAGTCGCACCACAATGGAATGCAAACTAACCTATGCTTGACTTCCTCGCCAGACCCAACCCAACCCTGTCCTTTTCTTCACTTGTTTTCTCACGATTCCACCTGACTGCTATACTTTCACTCACTACGGCCTTTGTACATCTGCCGTTCCACCCACAAAAATATCAGCCCCTTTACGAGTGTGGGAGCTTATCTCCGTATTCTAATCGACATACCGGTTACCATGACGACCGATTGAACTTTGGCACTTTGCAAAAATAAAAACAGTTTGCTTTACCTTAGCGGGTCAATATTGTGCATCGTGGAAAAGTTGTCCAGTGCCCCAGTTACCCGGACACATTTACCGCTGCGCGGAGCGGGAAAATCAAAACCGAATTTAATTTATTTTGAAATTATAAAAAAAAAACAATCGAGCGAGTTTGCTACGAAACCACCAAAATAATATCTAAACTGAACTGAAACTTTCGTTTTCGTACATGAAGAAAGTTAAAAATTGGTTAATTTGAATTCATTAAAATTTTAAAGGTCGTCCCCGAGTGTTATTAAATATAAAACAAACGATTATGTCATGTTGCGATTATGTAGCGTTCGCTCACGTTGCTATGCAGTGCTTTACGTCCGTTTTTTTCTTAATTCGTGTTTTGTCTTGGACGTAAGGGGCGTATACCGTATGGGCCTTAACAGAATTTTCGATATAATATGTTTTATCGTAATTTTATTGATCGTTCGCTCTTTTGCGCACCAAAGTAACTGTTGATTATTTTTCGCGATAAAAAACAACGAATCGACGTAATTAACTTTCGCTTTTATCAAAAATGTCTTCTTCAAACCTGTTTTTTGTCTCTACGACTTGCACTATCGTTCCGAATTAAAATTAAGCTGATACCACCGAAAATATCGATTTTTTTTACTTTACCTTATGTCGGCACCGGAACGATTAGAAAGCAGCTAATTTCTGACAGTTTGGTTTTTGACGATCCTAGATTGGGGGTACCACAAATTTTGTTCACAAAATCACCAAAATCACTTCACCATTCTAGACGCGCTCACATTCCTGTCGCTATAGTTACACACCGGCTACCATCTTCCAGATATCCAAGCCGTGAATATACGCGGGTTTGTACGAACGTTCCTATAGGCGAAATAAATTAGCCACGCCTCGTAAACAGTTCGATATTAGACCACGTGGCGCTAGACAACGTGCGCTTTCGTCACAAGTAGGAACCTGTAGCGAAAATGCGAATTGTTCGGATGGTTGCAGTTTGTTTTGAAACAAGAAACCGGGTTAGCATCATCTGGTAGCGCAACGAGGTAAATAATCATCCCCTATCCATGGCGGGCGGTGTCGTCGCGCACGTGTTGATCACACACGATCAGGAATTATTTTTAACTTTTCTTTTACTTACTCTGTTTGTTCTAAATCCTCTGCAAACGATTTGGGATGTTCCGCGATCGGACTAGGCTCGGGTTCCTCTTGTAGCGGGCTTTCGTATATCAGCGTTTCAACCATCGACCCTTTCGAACTTCCGAAGGAAACTCTGCGAACAAAAAACGCAATTATTTAGAAAGTAGCTAATGACATGTAATTTGAATGCAATTTTTTTATGACCGGTACGGTTCTATAAATAAACGGAGAGAACAATCTCCTCAGAAGTGTGACGCACGTAAACAATTTGAACTTGAAAATTTGGCAATGAGGAACACAACGTGAAACGAACTGTAGATAATTATAGACGGTAAAAACTAAAAAGAAAGGTAATTTCTATGGTTCTACGATGTAAACTCTTGCGACCTTTTCAAATCACCAATAACGTAGTAATTGCGGCGTTCTCCCCTTGCGAGACACAAAAGGGTCGGAGCCGGACATTTGAACGCGGCCGTTTGAACGCCGCCGTTTGAACGCGGCCGTTTGAACGCAGAGACGTTTGAACGCAGGGACGTTTGAACGCAGAGACGTTTGAACGCAGGGACGATTGAACGCAGGGACGTTTGAACGCAGGGACGGTTGAACGCGAGGACGTTTGAACGCAGGGGCGTTTGAACGCAGGGACGTTTGAACGCAGGAATTTATTTATTGTTATTATTAATAATAAATAAATAATAAAGTTACTTTTCTTTAACATTGCAAAGAATCTAAATCTGCAATCGGACGTTTGAACTTACATATCTTGCCACTTTGAATTTGTTGCAATAAATGCTTCTAGAGAAGGTTTTCCTAATGCGGAAATACAGGGATGTATATTTCATTTTACGAAAAATTTTAAGAAGCACATCGGAACTCTCCACCTTTTGAAACGTTATAGCGAAGAACCTGATTTTGGGTTATCAGCTCGGATGATAACATCTCTGGCCTTTGTTCCGATTGAGGATTTAGATGAAGCGGTAGAGCAGTTATCTAACGCATTGCCAATAGAATTAGGACCCGCCTACAGTGGTTTGAATATAGGAAGAGCCAACCGCCGAGGAAATGGTAGACGTCCTCCAATGTTTATGCCTCAACTTTGGTCTGTATATCACCGCGTAATAAATGATTTAGACAGAACTAATAATAATCACGCCAAGGCAGCACATAGACGGCTACAAACAGAATTGGGGATGGATAATCCAGTAATTTGGAAATTTATTAACGTTCTGAAAAATACAACATGGTAGGGATGTTGATTTTGAGCAATTGATTGCCGGGCACGAACCTCCCCGGAAACGAAAAAAGTACGTTGATGCTGTTTATAGAATCAAGAAACTTGTGATGGATTACAATAATCGGTACAATGTTGATTTTTTGAGAGGTATTTCGTATAATTATGAAATGAATGGTTAGGTTTTTAATTTTTTTAAATAATTAATTAAATAATTAAATTTTTTAAATAATCTTTATTTAAATTTTTCTCTGCCAACTTCTTACCAAATTAAAAATTACAAATTATGTTTTTGTAGCGACGAATATATTTGGTGGATTAATAATAAAAAATAAATTAAATATAATATTTAAACATAATAAAGGGGGGGGGTCAACTGCATCTAATTTCTCGCGCTCAAACGTTCCTGCGTTCAAACGTCCCTGCGTTCAAACGGCCCTGCGTTCAAACGTCCTCGCGTTCAAATGTCCCTGCGTTCAAACGTCCCTGCGTTCAAACGTCCCTGCGTTCAAACGTCCCTGCGTTCAAACGTCCTCGCGTTCAAACGTCCCTGCGTTCAAACGGCCGCGTTCAAACGGCCGCGTTCAAACAGCCGCGTTCAAATGTCCTAGACCGCAAAAGGGTCCCGAGTTACCGATAGGGGCGATGTCAAATCGCGTATTCTTTCTCACCTACGGTATTATCCCATTCGCAATAAAACGAAATTAAATTTTTTCATTGTTCGTGGTTAATCGAGTTCGTCCAAAGCATAATCTGTTCTTTAAATCGACATAGCGACAAAAAGAGCAAAAGAAAAATGCTTTGCGGTAGAGCGCTTGCTTCATTTCGTGACAAAAATTGTTTAGATGTAGTTTTGTCGCACGTAGGTACGGCTCATGGCATTGTGCCATCGGGGCTGGGACAATCCAGCTTGAATGAAAATTCAAGTACAGAATTGTAGAGCGGTGGAGAGCTACACCACCGCGATCTGAATAGAGATATTATTTGCATTTTCTAAGTCGTTGCTCTTTGATGAAGTATTCGTATTTTGATTTCATTCCGTTGTTTAAAATCGAGGTACAAAATTTAAAAAAAAATCTAAAAATAAATTTACAAAAAGTGGTTTGAATTGAAGCTTTTTTGTTGGTTTTTTGCTTTTAACCAGCGACTCGAATGTTTTCCTATAAGATAAAAACAAAAAACTTGTAATCTGAATCCCTTCGTTTCGATCGACTCCTGTTTTTATTAATTCTATGATGGGATAACACTCTTTAGATTAATCAAGTACATACTTACCAACTTTTTAACTTTGATCGATAACATAGAAATGTAAACAGGACCGGCTTAGACTGCAATTCGTCATCGAACCCATCGACTCTCGTGTAGGTAATCAATTTAATAATGTATTTTGGGGTCATTCCCTATGGAGCGGTTCAAACTGGTCACAATATTTTGTGTTTAGTCTAACATGTTGGTAGTTCAAAATGACCATTATTTAAATTTTATTGTTTTTGTGTGATTGCCGAGACTTAAGACAAGGTGCAGCATTTATTGCATTTCAAACGGTTTGTGAGAACTGAAATATCTTAGCTCCTCTTAGCCCTTTCTAAAAAAAAAAATGGCATCTTTGCAGGAAAGTTTCTGTAAAAACAGGAAATGTCTACAAGTTAATATTTATTTTCAAAGAAATCGGAACTAGTTCATTGGTTTATCAAATACCGATAAAAAAAACTTCTAGACACTTCCCTTTCCTGCAAAAACTTTTTTTTTACAAGAAGTAAATATTGTGAACTTCCACCCTTTAGAATTGCATTTAGGTAAAAATATGCTAGAAGGAATCTTGTAGCCTGCTTATTTTTAAAGAAACTACTTTTAGTCTTACCCCGATTGGATAAATATAGGCTAAGATATTTTAGTTTCCGTAAACTCTTTAAAATGCAAAAATTCCTGCACCTTGTCAAAGAAATACGGCAGACGCACGAAATTAGAAGACAGTAAAATTTAGTTTCATTTGTAATTTTAAACCACTTGTTATAGAATGAGCCCTACCATCGGCCCTTTTATTTTTATTAACTTTATGAAGAAATCGGGCATTAGAGAACGTAATTTCCTCATTCGGTGTGCGCTCTAATCCGAGGACGCGTACGAGAGGATTAACGAGATTCTGTAGAAATCTTTCCCCCGCAGTTTCGCGAAAATTTTTATTCGTATCGCCGATAACAACAAGTAAATAAATGTTAAACAAAGTTGAATTTTGCTGGATCGATCCAGATGGAACGCAACAAGTGGGAAATCTTCTCAAATAAATCTCGACTAACGAGCGCACGGCTTTGAAATTTCCGGCATTGGAAGGGTTGAAGTTATTAGCCGCGAAGAATGTCGAGATTAGAAATCAATAATTCGGCATTGCCAACTTAAGCAATTAAAATTCCACCAAAACAGTTTTTGCGACTTGAGATCACATTAACGGTACATACAAATCCAGCATAAAATTGAAAATTTGAGTTAATTAATTTCAAAATTGGCTATGATATAAGATAACAGCAGTAGTTGTTGTTTTGTGCAAACAAGGTCGTATAATTTCAAATAATTGGATCAATTTGACTTTGTTGACCGGTAACTCAATTTCTTCGTTGTTATTGTTTTAGCATTGCAAACTAGAAACAACTGCGCATCATTAATAATGCAAAAACTACATCGTGCAATGGTTAAATTTAAATATTACGCAATCGGTCGAATTTTAAATTATTGAAAATATTTACCGAGAAAAGCCATTCCTCATTTTATGCCAATTCGTCCAGATATGCGTGTTGGCATAGGACCAACAGGACGTGTTCGGTGGGCGACACAAAATGAGCGGAGAAAATGTAAATAATTAAATTTTTATTGACGTAAGAAATTTAAAAAAAAACATTTCTTTACGACCCGAAGTGTACGAATATAAACAAGCAGGGAGAACGTTCGCCATGGCACGACGAAAAAAAAAGAAAGACTGGGGTTTATTTTTAAAAATGGCGGTTTTATTTTGAGATTTACCGGTCGCTTCCGCATTGCGATTAGTCGCCATTTTTGTCATAACTCAGCTAATTATTAGCGGAAGTTTTAAATTTGGATTTTTTGAAGAACTCTTGGCACGTTCGAAAGAGGATGGGACGCTTCATCAGCAAAGTGTGCGTGGATAATTCGAGATATCGCATTCCAGTTTGCTGGAGTGAAGAAGAATGCGCCAGAACAAGGAAGATTCCTGGACGGAACAATACCAAATGCTTGTGCGATTTCACCGCCGTGATAAATCAAAGTCTGAATGGATCGAGCAGATTTATTCCCAGACACGATGTTTGTATTATGTAGCTCGCGTGACTGTCATAGCATACTGAGTGATTAACTACAAAAATCTTTGCGATTTTTTTAAGCCCCGTCCTGCGGACGGACACCGGTAATTTTAATCAATTCCCTCGCGATTACTTTAAGCGGCCTAAAGAAAATAATACTATGACATAATTGGATTGTCTTATCTGCGTTGCACTTATTAAATTAGCTATAGGGTCACCAATTGTGATGACCCAAAAATGTTGGCGATAAAATTGCCGAGCCAGCGACGACGTTGATAAATTGGTCGATTAAAAATTAAAATGTATTTGCGGATTTAATTAATATAAATAATTATTTGGAAGAGCGGAGCGAGGGGGTCATCGGTTCTGCTTGGAAGAAGAAGAATTTACCAATGAATTGGGTATTATATGCAAGATGAGGAGGCGCGATTTTGGTGGCACCGCCAAATGAAGTTATGAGCAACGCCAGCACAATAATGTAAACTCGTAAAAACCATAATAGAATTGATTGCTCTCCTGTAAACTAACCTTTGGAGAGGCGACCGTAAATTTTCGAATTTATGCGGACTTGATTCATGCATGAATAGCAGTTAACCTACTTTGAGAAATATTTGGTTCGTTCAAAAATAAGCTACGCTTTTTGACAACGTACAAGTGCTTCCGATGGTGGATTTAATAAGGATTCGAATGGAAGCTGTACGAGGGGCCATTTGAAAGTCGGCCATCTTTGTTTACTACTCCTGGGGGAATCGAAATCAAAATTCCACATCCAAGCGCTGTTAAAGTTTACTCAGCTAGACTGCAGGTTACACCCCCACTTTCAGTCCCGGATCAATACCGAGGACTTCCCCCAGGCAACGGCACCCCTGACCTAGGAATATGTGACCTTCAGGCAATTAACATTCGGACCGGAAGACGCACACACTTTTCTATACGGAAATTTACCGTACGCACGACGCACCGACTAATACCATTTACCACCGCGATTATAAATTTTTATTACCTTGCCAAGTTGGAAAACTGTTCGATTTAATTGGTCGGAAGGTTTATTAACCTTTCATGAATGAATAGTTTTGTAACCGGAGGATGTACTTGTTTCTCAACAGTGTAACTTGCACTTTTTCTCTTGACTTGTATGAGCTCTCGTTTATTGCACTTTCTTATGTGAACAAGTTCAACGTTGTTCGATAAAACTTAACATTTTTACGTTATATTCGAGAGTTATGTCATTCACTTTCGATTTTGCTTCTCGAGTTTCTCTTTTGATCAAGCGAAACGAGATCAAATTGATTTTAAATCCGATTTTCTGCAATCTAAATTAAATTCGGCGTATTTTGAGTACCAACATACTTTTTGTAAAATTTTCACGCGCGACAGGATAACGGGTGCGCGGAGGTAGATATCTATTTCTCGAGGTTTCCAATCGATAAATATCTAAATTATCAATGAATTTCGGTCAATCAACAAAAGTTCGTTGTACGTAAAAAAGCCGGGTGAATTAATTTTAATATCGGTATTTTCTTCGGGTTCAGAAATACAGTGGCTCGCATAATTATTCATCTCTCCCTATTTTAAGCAATGTAAGATGTACCTTTCGAAGATCTTTTTAGTCATAAAAATCGCACTTAGAGCAATACTTTATCTGACATTTTTTGTTGGAAATTTCATTCCCTTCAATTTTGTTTATGTAGATTTTTTTATTTGGTCCGGCCATTTCCGAGATACGGCGACTTAAAAAAGTCTCTGTGGAAATTTGAAACTTTTACAGAGTTTTTTTCAAATCACTGTATCTCGGAAACGACCGGACCAAATAAAAAAATGGAGATAAACAAAATTGAAGGCAATGAAATTCGCAACAAGAAATGTCTAAAAGGTTTTGCTCTAAAATCGATTTTTGTATGCAATTTACATTGCGAACATTGTTACAGTTAAAAAAAAGGTTAAAACAACTGCAAAAACAAAACTTATGGATTAAGCTATTCAAATAGCGAAGTAGTACGATCAGTAGCGTATTTAAAAAAAAAGCCTATGGGGAGGCGGAAGGGCCAAACCAGAGTATTTGTCAGATTCTCGTTAATCCATTCGTGCGCGTCAGAGATAACTGACAAATTCACCGAGATTTCGGGTATGGAAACTATTATTAATTCTATTATAATTGGCGAACGGTAAATAATTGAGATACAACTCCAGTCATCTTGGGGGAAGGGGCAGCGGGCTCACAAATTTAAAAAATATTCTAATGAAATTATGGTGATTAAATTTTGGGAACGTACGTAATTACCCAAGCTGTTAGGACTTAATTATGTTCCAACAACCCTGTGGGCTACCCAAGACGGTAACTTTGAGTCATATTCAAAATGGGTAAGGAGGAATAAAAAAACCTGCACCGCGACCTTACATTCGAAACGCTGCAAGAATCATAAATTATATAAATCACTTTCAGATTTATACAAAATTATAAATCTTCTTTTTATATTAAAAATTGTATTATTAAGTTTTAACAGCATTATTTAACTTTCCCTAAAACCCGTTTGGAGAAATAAAGCCGATTAATCACAGCCGGAGTTATATTGGGGTCTCGATCGATTTCCACCATTTTTAAAACGTTTCCGACGTTAAGTGGCGTCAAATTGAAAGCTACCAGTAAAAATTGAATCCAACATATTTTCGTTTCTCTGGTAATTTATATAAATGCAAGTTATTCGAAGGAATCGGTTTACATTTCGATGAGAACTACACCATGTCTGGGATACTCATGCCAATTTATCTTCTCATACTTTGACGTAACGAAATATTTATAGACATTACAAGTACAAGAAGTTTATTTACGTTTCCAAAAGTTGCAATTTACACCTTCACAAGTTAAAAACTTTCTAAACAAATCGAGAAAGGTCGATGTTTCGTTGTACGGGGTGCAATCGGCTCCAAAGCATACTTTGGGTTTTGGTGGATGCAATTTTTGAATGCACCTCGTAAAAATTCCGTTTCTAAATGCGAAGGTTACGTAAACATTACAAATAAGCTACAATCAAACGTTCGGTGTCATAAAAACCCCAAGGTCAAAAATTTGGAACTCGAAGCGATTCGATCACACATGTAATATGTAATAAGGGCGACCGCGGTGAATTTCGGCCTCCTACTTAAAATTTATGGTGCGCAAAAATTGTTTACATCTTAAATTTATATTACGTCAAAACATAAACACATTAAATTTCATTTGAATACTCGAATGTGCCATTAATTGATAACTGCACAGAGATTAATGCGCAATCGGACGCAGGGACGGCCTCAAAATCAGTTGGAAAGATTTTGTTTGCACTTTTTTGTTTTGTTTGCGCAAACATTCAAATATTTACCCTTCAAATGATATTAAAAAGTCCACTCGAGTTAACAATGAGTAATCTCGATTCACCTGCCGCTGCCTATTAAATTTACATCGAATTTGTGTCGGCGACGTTTTCGTTCAGACGGACTCTCCCTATTTTTTGTAGCAGTCTCGAAACCGGAAGTTAATCTAAAATTGATTACGTTCGACAGTTCGCGGAGGTGCGGCTAATAGGAACAATAATAAATAGATTCGTGAAACGCGCGCTTTGTACATTGAATTTTGTGATGAGGGCGTCGTACTTTCTACTTGGTTTAACATCGCCAACAAAAATAGACAAAGAGATGCCGATTTTGTTTAACTGTAGAACAGCTTGAATCAATTGCCATGTGATGTTTATTTTCATTAGCGTCGTTGCTAAAAGAAATGGCTGGAAACGTTTAAATTTTTATTCTATAACTGTACCTGTAGATGTACCAATGCAAAAAGTTGTCCGACGAGTTTCAATTAAGACGAAACTTGGTATTGAAAAAAGATTGAGTGTTAATTTTGCGTTACCACCTTCGTGATGGTAATGTGGCGGAAAGACTGCCCAAGGGGAATCGTGTTCGTGTGTTGTTTCCGCTCGGGGGACGTGAACTTCAATCACGAATCAATTTGACGTTACAGGACTGGTTATGGAATTGTTCTGTAGGAAGACCATCAGACGTCTTCAGAATGCACAATTATTCTTATTTCTTCGTGCCGTATTCTTCAACACATTTTGGTTCGATTGACAAGGAATATACCAGAAAATAATCAAAATTGCACGATCTACGATGCGTAGTTTTCATTTAAATAGGTGCAACCACGATTTTTTTGGTATAGGAAAGGAAACGGCCAATTTAAGATTTTGTTTTGAAACCTTTTCGGACAAATTTGTCTTTTCCGAGACCTAAGGACTGAATTATATATAAATAGCTACCTATACTGAAAAATTCATCACTTTTGCGCCGATGAACGAAATTCATCATATTCAAGAAAACTTCATGGTATTCATGAAAACAACATTGTATTTAAGAATTTGTTCATGAATATGATTAACTTTGTTCATCGGCGCAAAAATTATGAATTTATTCTTCATATTTCTAGATCCGTAGTTTTCGAATCGAAGCCGTTTGGGAGAACTGTATCTCTCTAGATCCGTAATTTTCGAGTTGGTGCCGCTTCAGGGATGTTTTTAATTTTTATAGCCACTCGGAGATCTGAACCTCCAGAGACCAGAACCTTCTGGAAAGTGTCAATACAGTAGCTGCGGCATTTTCCTCTAATGTTTATACACTCTTGGATATTATGGTGGTATATTATGGTGCACTGTACATTTTTGTCTGATATTATGGATATAATTTGTTCATTTTCCTGATAGTTTTTGCTATCCAAAATAAACAAACCAACTTGTGGTATAATTTATAGTCTGTTATTTTCCAAGATAAGTTGGTTTAGACAGGAAGGAGCGCAAAAAGTGTTAAAAATGTATGGGGGTGCAGGAGGGAATCCTCTAGGCCAGGGGGGTGTCGTAGGGGTTAAGACAATGCAAAGATTATTCTTTCCACCCCCTCTTTCTAGGATAAACACAATTGTTTATGTTTCCACGCACGATGGTAGGAAACGATTTCGAGTGACACGTAGAACCTTTCCATTGAGATAGGAAGATCAAGTTTAATTAATAAATTAAGCGAAACATTTAAAATTTAACGGTGATTTTTGCAAGACGATCATCTGTTTCTGGTATTAAAGTGAGCATAAAATTTTAGCTATTTTATGAAAAGAAACGAAACCGCTGAAGTAGACGTCACTCGCATTGGAAAAAACTGTCATGTCATAAAGATGGCTAATTCGCGATGTTTTTTGCTCGTAAAACATCTGGACAATCTGATCTTTGATCAATAATATTCCTCGGCGTGCAGCATAATTGGTTTGAGTTGATGAGGTCAACTAGCCTATTGAGAGTCGTTTTGTACCGTTAAACAGTTTTATTGTTTCGCGTATAACAACAATGTTTTTTTGATAAACGCGATACAATTATAAGTGCACAGTCATTTCTTCATTTTTCTCAACATTTCAAAATGTGCATTGTATCTTTCATGTCGGAACGAAACACAAATTGCATTGTGTTATTGTAAACGTCGAGCACTGACAAGTTGCGGTCACGATCTGTGGCGACCACGAACTTGAGACTTATCGGTCTGATGGCCCCTCTGAATATTTCTGCCACCGCAAACAAAAACAGTCGCATCTTCTCAAGGAAAACTGCACGCCTAAAATGCATCCATAATCGACCGAACAAAATCCAAACAATTTCGACGAGAGACCCACGCCGCTGGAATCGTCCAGATGATTGGAAACGAACGATAAACCACTAACTAGGAAGTTTTTCTTTACAAGGAAATTGTAGAAATCACGAGAAACGTTGATAATAATTGCACTGCTGATACGAGCAAAATGAAACGTTTCGAGTGATTTGTGTTTCGTTAGGTTTGCAATGCAAGATAATGAAACCGCAACCACTTAAATGAGAAGTACAACAATTTTCTATAATTACACGTCCGTGGTTTGCAATATATCCGAGTCATTAATCCGAAGTGCATTAAGCTAAGTAAATGAAAATGTAAACGTGGCTCTTTCCAATTAAATATGATCGCGCTCGTTTACTTTTTTATAGGTATGTCGTTTTGCAACTTTATAGATGATGATTGTTGGAAGGGAGAGTTTCCCCCCTGGAAAGTCTCGGAAGTCTGCTCCATGGTTTTTTATTTTATTAACTGACCACAGAGTTTGCCTTAATTCTTCCTTGTTTATATGATTGCAACAATCATTAACTCTCGCGTGATTGGCTTGGCATTGCCTGTAGCTAGGGGGCATTTGAACTTGACATGTGCAATTTTAATTTTCACACCCTAAAGAGGGTACGTCGTATAATTGCCGCACAATATATTATAGCAGTACATGTATTTGATTTGAAAAAGCGAATATCTCAGAAGAACCTCCCCCCCCCCCAACCTGTTAACTAAAACATAATTATTAGTTTTTGTAATACAAAATTTAAGTCTTTTAATATATTTTCGTTCTATGATTCATTGTCACGCCGCCACTGACTTCATTCCGGAAAGGACTTTCGTGACAGATTAACCCCGTACGGGTTTTTAGTTAGAAATAACAACTTCGTTTGGATAATGTAAGTTTACACGCCAACTAAGACGCTGTCCCGTTTAAGAAATGTCACACTTTAGTAGATAGACTATGCGGGACCTAGGACAGTGTTCTTTCTAATTTAGAATTTTAATTCAAAACTCACAGGCTCCTCCTCCAACCTGCCGTGTGTAGCATTGCACTAGATGACAATGTTAATTGAATTCAAAGAAAATATTTATGAAAATGTTGGAAAAACTAGAGGGGTTTTCTGGAGCTTTTATACCTATTTACTACCACTTTTGCAAAAAAATTGTTTAATAATAATTAAGTTGTTTTTTTAATGTCTGTTGCGGCGTCTCATCGCTCGCGCTAGCCGTCGCTGACTTTAACCTTGTTTATTGGGCGACAAAAAATTAATTGTTATTCACATTAACAAATTACATAAGCAAATAAGAATATTTAAATAAAAAAAATAGAAAGTGGTTTTCTCAAAACAACATAAGAAGTTTCCTATAGTACGGACACGAAAACCGATTGTTTTTTTTTTCAGAAAAATTTGCTTGTTGAGTTTCAGGCGACGGGGGAATCTGCAGAAATCTGAAATATGCTTCTTATATTAGTTATATTGCGGTTTGAGAGTAACCGGAAGAGTTTAATTTTTTAAGGCAATTCCTTGCTTCGGGTGGCAGGTGAAACTATCTGTTCCTCTCTTGGTTTGGCGATTGCCACCAGAAATAATATAATATTTATAGCAGGGTGGCGGGCACATTGGTTTGGAATAAATGCCGAAACCGTTTTAAACGGCATCACCGATTTCCTCATTTTCTCTAGAGAAATGAAGTCTTCTACAGATTTCCTTTCTTTTAAAAATCTGCACATGCCACGCACGTAAACAAAAATAAAGGTTTCCTTATTTGGTCAAATAACATAATTAAGTATGCAGATGCAATTACTCCAGTAGTGTGGTTTCCGGTGGACGCGAAAAGAAAGTTGCACAAACGAATCTCGAATTTTAATCAAAATGTAATTTTGTCACGAAACATTTTTTTGGGCAAGCGCCTGAATGAACGAAAAAGAACGACCAACCATAATCCATAAATTAAAACCGAAAGAATGAAGAACGAGGTCATTTTTTCTAAGCGCTCTTCCATTATGAGTTCAAGTCGACCGATTGTTGGAGTGACTCATGGAACCAGCTGATTTTTATGTAACAGTAGAAAGCGACACGCACAGAACAATAATTTGAAATTGAAATTCCATGAAAATATGCGATGATGATGACGGCGGCCGAGGACTTTTTCTTAGGGGCGGACCCCACCGGCGAGATAATCAAATTTATTAACAAACATTGTATTTACCTTATTATTAATTTTAATTTCATTTTTAAAATTACTTTTTAATTTGGGTTAAATGTGAATTAGCGTGTGACGTTTACCGGTACAATACACGTGAAGACCGTAATGGGCTACACGCCCTCGAGGTAATTTATGCTTGCGAACCAACGTTTAAGAACATTTTTCCACTCTTCTTCGTTCACAACTCCCGATGGTATCGACGTCGTCGGCCGGTATTTTGAAAAATTGGTTCCAATGTTATACTCCACTTCTTCCGTTTTTCTGCTACATCTCAGGTCAATGTCTCTTCGAGCTGCTTCTCTTCCTGTTGGCGCTCTTCGGCAAACCCAAGATCGACAAAACGAAAACAAACAACGACGACTTGCGGATCATCCTGTACCGAGTGTGAGAAAGTAATTAAATTTATTTCTCCAGAATAATAAATCAACATTAACAAAGATTAGCTTATCTTTAGAAATAAATGCTAAGTGTCACTTAAAATTAAGTCATGAATGGAAACAATTTATCGAAGAAACCTTAATTTTCTTTTTAGTTATTTTTTAATTTTCTATTACTTCTGCTTGTCATCATCATTAAAACATTTAACTGTGAAAGTTAACTGTACCACTTTTTTTTTTCTAAGCGAAATTATGCTATTTGTATTAAAAAAAGTCCCGGAAGGTTACGGGGTGCGTACGAAAAAAAGCGGACTCACCTCTTAAGACTCTGGTGTTTAGTGCCGTTGATGGTCAGTTTCGGTTTGGATTTGTCGCTCGAACTGGTCATGGAACTGGCCGTCGTGGTGGTTACATCACTGGCAAAACTACTAAAACTATTATCCTTGCTAATCGAAGTCGAATTATTCAGTCTTCCGTTTGTCAGAGGCGGCTGCGAGCCGAGGGAGAGTTGTATGTGATGGTGATGGTTTTTGGGTACCGGTGGAGGTTTGTCGTCCACCGGTATCATATATGACAACATTTTGAACGTGCACTGCACTCACCGATTCGGACTTTTTTTTAATTATTAAAACGAAAAGCGAACATATCACAAGACACGACGGACTATTTCAATTATTATCACAACACTTTTTTTTAATTTACTTACTACTCTGCACTTCAACGTAGGTTTAGGCGGCCAATTTCGTCTGTGCTAGGCAACATCTTCGTGGTACGAAAATCCTGCAAGCAAACAAACATAGACCACATGATTCATACAAACTATATTGGTTTTAGATTTAAAATTTAAATTAACTACCCACTACCGTGTCTGCCAAACGTAATTGATTTATAAATAGAACGAAACAATAAGCGAAGCAACAACGGAGATTTTTTATTACAAAGTTCGGAAATGCACCTGAGACTACGAAAATTCCTCGGAGAACACCTGAACCGCTATAGAATTGGGGGTTTGCGACGATTCTCGATCTGGATTCGAAACCGGCGAACTGCAACTGTGAACCAACTGCTAGTATATCGGGACGATTAGTTAGTTTGCTGTACCGCGACCGTTCAAGAGAGGAAACAGATTTTCTTACGCGGCAGCGGTCGATGATTACAAAGATAGAAAGGACATCGAAGTTGCCGAGACCGCGTAGCCGAGAGGAATCGAATTCATTCCATTTATTTTCGATGACGTATTATGTCATTGTGGTGATTGAAAGAAGGCGAATTGAATTTAGATTATTAGAATAGGAGCTATTGCATGTTCTATCGGGGTCACCAATTTTTTACGAAAATTGTTTATGTAACTGATAAAGAGTTTGGCCATAGTATCCAAATTATGAACAGTTCCATACTCTCTTCACGGTTGTTAAATTGTATACAACTAGATTCTAATCTTTTATTGTCTAAAATCGTCAAAATTTATCCCCCCCCCCCCGCTATCCGGATAAATATGCTTTCGCATCATGGAAAACAATGGAACTAGGCCCCTTGTTGTACAATACACTATTTAAAGTAATCTCATTATATAAATTGTTTATTATTTGAAGTTTCGCCACTGGCAATGATAAAAAGGCAATGTCCTACTGCCCAATCTAATGGTACCACAAACAGGTACATCGAGTACGAAATAAAATTACTAGTGACCAATTTAGGCCCGCCCCGAATTGATATATCTCTAAATGTTAACTGTCGAAAAGGTATCGTAGAGTTACAAATTATAATCTTGCAAAGTTGAATTTCGCCTTTCGTCTGTTCGATTTTAAAATTTAAATCTCTGGAAATTGGCGTTTCCGAATTGGAATTAATTTCCCCAGTATATTTTTAGGCTCGAAAGTAATTTCCTACATAATTTATGATTTGGATGTCTCACTCTTAGTCCCATCGGGCATTTACAACGCAAAAGCCGACTATTTGATGGTTTCCGTAGCATTCACTACAACACAAACTCATTTCTGTGTGTTAGTTTTCCTTGACATTCCAATGACAGCTTAACAATGTAAGAAATCGATACATTAAGGGGTCGGTTTAAACGCGAGGGGTTAAATTTGCTACGTCACTACGAATTCATCTTCTCGTAAAAGTTGGTCGAAAAATCAACTTTGGCTGAATGGCATTAATCGCTCATCAAAGTGTCAACGAGAGTTGAATAAATGCAAATTTAAGCGTAAGATTAAAATCTTCTTCAGTTAATTAACACCTACGACGACTTTTCTCACGCTAATCCGGTGCATAATAAGGGGCACCCGATTTTACATCGGGCGGGCGGGCGGGCGATCCAACCTCCACAGAAGACTTTTCGATCAACTCGGAACAAACGACCCAAATTTTAATTGAAAATTAAACGCAATTAACGGCAATTTTAAATAATTGACTTGAAGGTTTCATTCTTTATGAGTCATCAAAATTTATCGATCGTACCAAATCTAGAATGGATTAATTAAAAATCGGGCGAAATTCGATAATAACAGAAATCGATCCGCCTACTTAGTTTTTGGAAACCTACTTTTTCAGCAGCTTAAATCAAAATTCGTTTGTTTATCGATCAGCAGACACTGTGCGCTAATTAAATTTGAAGAAGCGCATCGTCTTTTGTGTATTATTATATAAAAGTAAAAATCAAATATTTCCCGATGGAATGCCGAGTATGTGGCGCCCGAATACGGTGTATTTTGTGTTTTGGAAGGATGCGTTTTTGGCACGTGCCCTAGTAACTATTATTGACATGACAACACATCAAGTGCGCACGGAAACCCCCCATTTAAATTTTTCAACCCCCGAGTTCAGGTGCAAAAAATACCTGCAAGACGCAGCACTTTCCTCGCGACCTGGATTCTCCAGTTTCCGAAGAAAAACAATTGAACACTCGCGGACACTACAAGTGCGATTTAGATACCGGCAAACAATAATATCAATGTCAACATGAGCGAGTAAGAAATGCGTCAGCGCGAGCGCACGTTCGCGTGCTCCTGCTGTACCATAGGTGCAAGCCGGAGCTCCAAACACTCCGGCGATTTTCTCTTCCTCATAATGTCGCGGCTGCGCGAAACATTTGTCGGGGATAAACAAATTGCTTACATTTTTGTTGTCGGCAAATTAAACCTCATAAATAATAAAAATAAGGCGACTTATGACTTCCCATTACGTTCGGTTAATATGCGACTAAATTTACTCGTAACTTCTCTGCCGATACAGCATGCCTCGCATTCTCGAAATAAACAAAACATAAATAAAAAAAGAATGACGAATAACGCAATTAAATTTGCATAAAATAATCATTTTAGCACGCATTCTAAACAAAATGCTGGAGAGCGCCGCGGGTTGCCTACCGCTTGGTGATAATCTACGAGAGCTCTTCAATGTATTGTGCGTCAACAACGCAGTGGCGTACTTTTGGCACCTTCATGGATGTCATCAGGGTCCTGGGTACGACAAAAAACTGCAACCACTGGAAACTAGAGGTTTTTATAGTTATCGGCAAGTCTATTTACGCAAACTGTGGCGATGACATCCCTGCCATCTTGGCAACGTCAAATACTCAAGCTAAACAACGAGAAGCGACAAACAACAAATGAAGCTTCTGATTGAAATTTTAATTTTCTATGTTTACTGCCCCTTTCTCGTATTCTTTTACCCCACCCACATCCAAATTTTGATTCAATTCATGCTAGGGCTCAATGCCAACTTAGAACCACAACATTACCAACGCCATACTTCATCAATCAGTAGACGAAGGAGATGAGGCAGCTCTATCTTTTAATAGATTTCATAATCGAAAATCCACTTTTTACTTTTTTGAAAATTCTAATAGTTTAATACTCTAGAATTTGAGGGGTGGCTTAGCCTTCTTGTCTGCTCTGACGAGCCACTACTGCCTACACAGTTGCACTGGAATAGTGGAAACTGCATTATCAACAATTATCGACTATCATTGAAATTTCGTACTGCATTCATTTAACGCAGAAGCTAAGGCCGAAGCGGCCGCGTTAGATTATATTTGTAGCAGATTAAATTGCACTCCGCTATAAAGCAAGTGGGCAAGTTGCAAGTCGCTGCCTACCCACTTCCCTTCATCAAATCTCTCTATCAAAATTGGAAAGGTATTTAGCGGACACCGTCATTTCGGCGACAGTCAATTCTCCCTCACAGGTATGTGCGGGAGGTAAAACAGTCTAGAATGGGAATCGAACAGCGGACCTCTTGAACAGAACAATCTACCTTGCGACTATTAGTTTCAACCTCGATTTTCTCGAGTTTGTCTGGATATCTGGCTCTATTATTTTAGGATACTGATATTTGACCGTTGACCTTCATGTACTATAAGTATCAAATTTTTAAAAAATACGCTTACCCTGTGATCTCCTTGTTAGATTTCTAATAGTCAAAGCATGGTACAAATTCCACTTTATAAATTAAATTTACATCGATTTTTAAAAAAATATTAACGGGCCAATTACATCGCAATATTTTGTGTCATAATTTTCGTTCGACCCTGTACAACCATAATAACAATAACATCCGGACTTTGGTACTTGTGCGCTTGCGCGTTGGTATATTTAATTTTCTTTGTTGTCAGATGTCAACACATCTAACCTCACTTATTCACTTATACTGTTCCATGTTCGTAATGTGGAAGGCGGATATATTTTTGAAAACGTGGTGCTCTTAATTTTAAAATAAAAATGTCGGACACCGAAGAAGATTTTCGGTTTTTTGGCACACCATTAGAACCATACGACGAAGGCAAGTATTTCTTTATAATAATATTTAAGGTTATTTTGATTGATTTTTTGGTGCGTTTCAGATTCCTTTCCCAGTAAGAAGCCGATCAGCATCGAGGAACAAAGTGCACGAGATGCACAAGGCAGACGCCGTTTCCATGGGGCTTTCACCGGAGGCTTTTCGGCAGGATTTTTCAACACCGTTGGTTCTTTAGAGGGTTGGAGACCTCAAGAGTTTAAAAGCTCTCGAAGCGAAAAAGCACATAATGTTCGACAAAAGCCTGAAGATTTCATGGACGATGAGGATATGGGAGAGTTTGGGATTGCACCGCAAGTCGTTCAAGCCACCAGCGACTATTCGAGTGCTAACAGCAAGAAGAGGAAAAGACCCATGGTAAGTGCATAAAAATGATTTTCTTGGTGTGCTTGTGTGTGAATCTGAGCTTGAAATCGCATTTTGGGAAACATGTGACTACATGAGGTTACATCAGACATGTGCTGATGGGGAGCAAACCTCCATTTTCTTAACATGTGCTCACTGTTTGTTGAAAAGAATGATGGCGGGTTAATTTGATGATTTTTACCCGACCATGTGGGATTAAGGGATGCTGGAAAATTTCGCCATCCATGTGGTACCAAAAGTGAATTTAGCAAGTTTTCGCAGTGCCATATCTTTGTTAGTTTTCTTTTAATTTTCCAAGTTGTAAATGACAAAGAAAGAGTTTGATGTTTTCCATGTGGTCGTTTTTTATTCATCGGGTGTAGTTTTTGAGGTAAAAAAATTTTCAAGGCAAATTTAAATTTGGGGATTACTGATATTGATATGATAAGTAAGAATGAATTGAAATTTTTAGGGTTTAATTATTTTTTGTCGAGTTATGTAGAACCAGGTTGGCTCCCGCTCCCAGATATCGGTTGTGTTTCTAACAAGCGCAGGAAACTACAACCAAAACAGACAATTCGATATTTTATTATTAAAATTTTAAATAAGAAAGCAATGTAGTTGTTATGGGAATTCGATGAAATATCTTACGGAGTTGACGTGTCTTTTTTATGTAGAAGTCCTATTGTTTCCCAAACCACGGAAAGTGTAATACACTTCATTTTGAGAAGAATTCTCTTTGCATATTACCTTTGTGGTTTTCAAGTTTTATTGACTTGGTTTGTAATGGCAGAAGACACACCACATCGTCTTCTCCTAAATCCAGGGGTTTCTTAAAAAATCTCAGCAGATTTTGGTACATTTCTCCAACCATCCGTCAGGTGCGCCTCGAAAACTTCCAAGATCGGGCGCAGGATGCCTGAGAGGCTCATTTTTAAACTGTCGATAAAATCAATTCTAATCAATTTAGTGCGACAAAACAAAATTCCTCACCTTTCTTGGGATGTATTTGAAGAAAATAAACTTTCATATTCAGTAAAAAAACTACTATAACTTCTATATATAATTTATTTAGTATAATCTTGTAAAAATACATTAAAATCAAACATAATTACTGTGCCTCTCGGATCGGCTGCCCTCGACAGAGAGTTAACCCCTACATTCCGAAACATCTCACTCACATTCTCTCACCACTTTCTTCCATCTCCCTCAATCATTTCTCGAAATTTCTTAACGATCCGATGGGATTTCTGGATCCCATCCATTACCGCAAAAAAGCAAGCTCTAATTTCATGTGAACTGAAAAATTTAACTGTTTTTATTTGTTTCAGGCTTTAAATGAAGGTCCGATACCGGGAGAGCCTGTATTGGAAAGTCTTCTTCAAGCAGGCAATGAAACTGTGGGTTACTTTTTGATGAAAAACATCAGTCGAAAACACAAGAGCCGCGAAACAGATTCCGGTGCCAAGGTTTACGGATGTCAGATGCCAAAAGACTTACCAAACGAAATGAACGAAATTATGGTCGACGATATTCAATACGAATTGCACGAAATTTACAAAACTTTTTTGGCGAATCCCAAGACCAACACGTTTGGTTTAGACTACGTCGGTCTGAGCAGAATTTTCGGTAACGAAAGTCGTCCTGCACATCTGAGTGGGACCGAGAGAAACAACAAAAAGTTTTCCATTTCTGGTCAAGCTTTTGGTGTGGGCGCTTTTGAAGATGAAGACGATGATATTTACGTAAAAGACGACATGAGCAGATACGACTTTGAAATGTCTGCCGAAAATGTAACTCCAAAATTGAAGGATTCACACAGTGCCGGTAAAACCATTCTCGACATTTTTGTTTTGGGCACTAAAACGACGATCGATAAAAACGTTTTTCCTCCGCCTACAATACCAAATAGTTTCACTGGAAAATATAAAACAAAAAGGTCGCGATTTGCGCCCCGCGAGGAAGATGCTGTCCCAGAACGGAAAGCAATGGACGCTACGGTTCGTGCATCGTTTTTGGGTGAAAACGTCGAAAAGACGCACACGCCGTCTAACCAACAACACAAGAAACCCAAAGAAACTCTCGCGATCACAAATGAACCTGAAATTAAAAAAGAAGTTGTCCCCATTTTTCCAGGTTTGATGTTGGATCGTTTCGTGTCTGCACAATTAAACGAAGACACCCACAACATATTGGAGGTGGTTAAGTCATCTGAAAGTGAACATGGAACAAAAGAAATGCGCGACGCTGTTAAACTTAAAATGTTTGGTCCGTTAACTCACTCTATTTTTGATTGGCAACCATGTTCGTTTTTGTGCAGGAAGTTTGATGTTCCGGAACCAAATGTCGAGTAAGAAAATAGATGCTGATTTAATTCTGCAGGTTTACTTAATTTAATATTTTTTTACAGAAGTTCAATGGTGAAAACGAAAAAGAGGACGAAAAATTTGATTTTCGAGTATCAGAAGCATGCAGAAGTCTCTGTTGATCTCAAACCTGGGCTTTCGGTTAGTAAAGATCCGGAACCGGTTGTAGTGCCAAAGGAGGAACCTCAAGATGTTCCATCTAACGAAGATGTACCAGCAGAAGTTCCGCACGCAGCTGAGCAGCCTCAAAATGTGGAGGAAGTGAAAAAGATTGACGTGATCGACTTGACGGAACGCGTTGACGTTGCGAAAAATTTCGATCTTTTTAAGTCGGTTTTCTTAAGCAGTGACGAAGAGGAAGATGAAGATGAAGAAAAAGTCGAGGAACAGAAGACTGAAGAAATCGTTGAAAGTGTCGTTTTAGAGCCTCTGATCCCGATTATCAAAACCAAAGAAGGAATTTTGTCAAATTTGGACTTTACCAAGTTTAATTCCGCCCCAATTATCACAGAGAAAGTGAAAGTGATCGACGAAACCGCTCCCGATACTTACGGTCCTAAATTACCTGCAAAGCTACAGAGCATTAATTCAACAATTGTCGAGCAACCTGTGATAAACGAGGACGAATGGGTAGAAAAGGGAAACGAAAAGAAACACAAGAAGAAGCACAAGAAGGAAAAACGAAAAAAGCACAAACATAAATCTAAGAGGTGAATCGAACTATTTAGTTTTTATTGTGCCACTGTGGAAAGGACGAACTGGAAGTATTAATTAATTTTTTTAGGAAAGAAAAAGGAATAAAGGACATTTTTTAGTTGATTTGTGGTTCTTGTTTTAAAAAACAAATCTGAAATATTTTTAGGAAATTTTTCGGGATTTGGTTTAAATTGAAGGAAATATTACGTTGGACTGCTTGAAACTTCAAATTGTCATGAAGAAGAATCAAGATTGCTAGAAATTTTTGAAAAGAGAAAAATGCTGAAGTTCTTAAAAATCAAGAATTTGCAACAAACAAAAGAATTATGATTCCAGACTGGAACCTTTGATTTCCGAATGTTTAATAAGTTGTGGGTAGAGAAAAGATTTAGAAATTGTTGCGAGTAGCTTTAAGTGTGTGTGGCTGTGAGTGAAAATAGCAGTGGAGGCTTTAGCCCTCGATATGTGTGTGAAAAGTGTCAAGTGTTTGCCCAAAGGATTACAAATTTGGATACCGAAACTTATCGAAGCTTGGCATTAAAGGTTTGTCATCTTATATTCTTGATTTTATTGGAGCAAGGTACTTTAAACAAATACACCTCGGTATATATGATCTTTTACTTGAAATTTTTGTTCCGATTGAATTTCAATTTGTTTACTCTAAAATCGTAACATAACCCTACGCTTAAATGTCATTAACATCTAGGATTCTACAAGCGCTTTTACAAATTTAATGATAGATGGCGCGGATTGTTTTTTATCTACAATTTTCAAAAATGATTTTATCAAAAATAGTACGAAGCTTTAATTATTTTTCGATTAAGCGAATCGCTCTATGTAAACGATGATAAATTATATCTTCATGTCGGTCGGATTTTCACATGAGGGTGCGTAAACAGAGAGATAGGGGAGCATTGTAAAAATTTTCAAAGAGCAATTAAAATTAATTGCTTTGATATTATTGTATTTTGTGACTAATTTTGCAGGATTGTGCAATATTTTGAAATTAGTCATAAGTAATCGGGGTTCGAGGGAAAGTAAATAAACAAACTACAATTTGTTGTTTTGAACCGACTTATTTACCAAGTCCTACCCTGGAACCAAACGCAAAACTTTTTGTTGTACCTACATACATACAATGGTACAGCTGGGTTTACTAATCCGAACAATTGAAACTTTGGTCCCTTTTCATTTTCGTAACGTCTGTTGGTACTTATTTCGAAAATTTTTAGTACGGGGTATAAAGTACGTTGGAAAGAATTACCTTCTTGCATTGTGTATTTCAACATTGCGCAAGGTTGCTTGGGTGCCATCGATGTTTTTTTGAAGAATAGATCAAAATAGTTGAAAAGACCAAGTTAGGAAATAAATAATATTTTGAGTTTGGAAGTAAAGATCTACCAATTTCTGCAAAACGCACAATCGAAGTATGTAAGTAGAATTTTGAAATTTACCTCTTATCATTTTTGTCCGCATCTGTATAATATGAAAAAACTTGCAATAGATGCATTAATATGTAGTTGGTACGTGTGAAACTTGCGGATTTTTTTATTTTATATTTTGGGTCGTCGATATTGTTTTTAATATTGCGCTGTAAAAATCCTTCAATAATTTTGAGTGTTGCACATATTCCGAATGTACCGCAGGGTTACAACCCTGAGCTTTTTTTATTTAACCTCGAAACATACTTTTCTATTCAATTAAAGGTTTCGACAATATCAAACGGTTTTGAACGTCTATGCCAAACCTCTCTCTCCCAAAGATTACATACAGTTACTCCAGAAATTATTATAACGCTCCTATGTTAGCAATGTAAATTGTACTTTTTGAAGACCGTTTTTGTCATAAAAATTACTTTTACAGCAATACTTGTTCGACATTTTTTGTTGCAAATTTCATTATCTTTATTTTTGTTCATATAAATTTTTCTATTTCATTGCCCCGTTTCTGAGCCACAGTGACTGAGCAAACGACTGTAAAATTGTTAATAAAATTATCATTGCTCTTATGGGAGTTATCTTAAAAATTTTACAGGGTTTTTTAAAAATAATCTCTGGAGTAATTGTAGCTATTAATTCAAAAAGTTTTTTGGAAATTTTGTGCAGGGGCGTACTTATACCCCTTCGCGTTTTCGATTCTATAAAATTTTCTTATTAGAATCCAACGAAATAATACGCGAGTGCAGATGGATTTGTGGCTTACCAGTGTCAAATGAGTTCTAATTTGGGATTTCATCGTCCTAAGAAAAAGTAGAAATGTTATCAAATCTCTAAATAGATTTTTTCCGCTCTAAATGAGTTACATTTTACCGAAGTAGTCACAACACATCCCCTTAATGGGCGCCTAAAATGAAACAAGGTAAACTTCTGTTTCAATCTTCAGGGTGGTAAAATCGTTTCTGCACCTGTTTATATAAATACCGTAAATGCATCGAGAATAAAATCCCCCCCCCCCTGTTTTAGAAATTTAAAGCGATACGTGCGATCGACCCTAAAAATAAATTCGGATGCCGTTATTTATGTATCTTCTCCGTTGACAAGGAAATATAATACCAAGTGTTAATTTTTTTGTGTCACTTTAATATCGTAATGACTATTTTAATCTCGGTTATCGCACCCCACGTAAGTGCATAGCATTTTTCTAAGACTAGGTAATTATTGTTGAAGAACTTTGGTTGGCAAGCAAATGCCCTACGATTATTCGTTTCCAATTTACCCTTGTCTTGTAACACGACCTAAAAGATAAGATAGCAATTCCAAGATTTCGAATTTTTATCTCTTCGGGATGCTCGCTCAGCGTTTCTTTCAAGACGAACTCAAATATTTAAACACAAATCGATAAGCAACAATTTATTTAGACTCGATTGCGAAATTGCACTTGATTTTTAATTACGCATTTTTGACCATGCACCCGATAACGAACATTCCTTTAATTTATCATGACATTCCTGATGTCTTATTCAATTACCATATCCTGTCCCATCGCGCTCATTTTCTGTCTTCTCATTCCCCGATAACGGGGAAGGAAAAATTTCCGTTACTTTCACTTTTCGGCTTTTGACCCAAATTCTCGGAAAACACTTGGTACGTTAGATAGCAATACAATGGCCATTATGCCAAGTGTAATTTTGTTTGTTTACAACAAATACCAACGCAGCCGGCTCCGCTTATATTAATTTTGCACGTGGAAACCGGCCTTTATTAGCATTAATTATACCTGGACGGCGTAAGAACGAACGGTAAACAGCAAAGTTCGGCCTGCTAATCTTTTCAAAGTCAAAATTTTTATTGTTTGTTTAAATGTGCGAAGGATTACTTGTCCCGAGAGTTGGCATGTTAACCCAAAAGTACAAAACGGTTGTGTACTGGGGTACCTGATAAATGGAAAAATTTTCAACTTTATTTTATGACTTTTTTCTTTACGGTGCATTTTTATGGCCGAGAATATATTGCCTCGGAATTTAGTATCTGCTGGAATTTTATAATTTAAAACCGCTCCAAATGAGAAGGGAGACAACTTAATCTGATTAATTCTTTTTTTGCATATTTTTTAAACCGCTGTTATTAAGGAGGGCGTTTCTCAATTTTAAGAAATGTGCGGACGCTGTAATATTATTTTCACTTCACTTTCGCGAAATTTAAAAACTGTAAAAATTCAATTGTTTGATTTCTTTTCTCCTTTTATTTTCTGAATTTTAATTTTGGAAAATTGTGGGGCTTGCACACAATATGTCTGGGATACTTACAATAGGTTACCTTTACCTGCAGACGGTTGCTTGGTACACCGGTGATTCGGTGAAAAAATCAATAGAATTATTTTGAAAACTCTGTTCTTCGATGTAATCTTCAAATTCGAGGCTTAAATCTCAAGTATATTCGGCAGTTACATTATTAGTAGTCTGACATATTGACAATCACAAACAATTTGAAATAACTATGCAATATCCCGAAAAATTATATAAACCACATTAAAGAGAGATGTTTTTGCAACAAATTTGTACAATAGAAAAACCATACAAAATTTTTATTTTATTAAAATATTCAACAGATTCTAATGCCCCCCCCCCCCTGCTCTTATAAACTAACATAATTATGCTCGTCTACTTTTGTACAATAGAAAAATTGTTGGTGTGCTATTTACGCAAAGCCAACCTTATTTCTATTTCTACCATATTTGAATTTTGGATCAATCCTGAGGCGCGTTTCGCGAGCTTGCTACATCTTTTCCAGATGTAATTCAGAAAGCGTTAATTGTAATTCAGAATTCAGGTTATATTATATTGGGAAATTTAGGAACCGTAAACGAAAGGGTGCGCTGGAGAGTATTCTATATCCCTAAACCTGTCGGAATTACACCTACGTTTCGTTCCTCTTGATCAGGGGGGGGGGGTAGCTAATTCA
Source organism: Cantharis lateralis (assembly GCA_963170105.1). Classification (NCBI taxonomy): domain Eukaryota; kingdom Metazoa; phylum Arthropoda; class Insecta; order Coleoptera; family Cantharidae; genus Cantharis; species Cantharis lateralis. Next base: position 501,881 of record OY720628.1, read on the forward strand.
AACCGTCGATTCGTTGTTCGTCTTCGTGCCACAATTTTTTCCAAGTTTGGCCCGTTATTTTGACACCATCTTCTTATATAGCAGAACTTGCCGTGATCTAATGCGCTGTCGCGATCTTTAATAAAAACTTTTCCGTTAAAAATTATGAAAGTAGTCAGGGGTCGTCGTCTCGAAATTTTCCGCAACGAAACTTGCGCGTTAGTTCGATGCAAGTTCACCGAATTCAACATTGAACAAATTTGGCGCTCATTTGCACGCGCGACCACTTGATAATATCGAAATCAAATCAATTTTAATTAATCTGCTCCCATTGCGAAAATGTCAAGAGAAATCTGATAAGGCAATTTGAAGTGGAAGTGATGGTAATTTTGAGAAAGGAAAATGAGAAAAAATAAGCATGTGCCATTTTGTTAATTTTATTTTGTCTAATTAATTTTTTGCACGCCCATGCGTCGGTGTTGAATGTCTTGTACGAGCGAGCGTGGGAAATTTTTTTTATGAATGCACAATTTCGAAAGGCGATAACGAATTGTTATCTCGTCGCCATGGGGAAGCGTAGCGGACGCGGAAAATTTTGGCAAAATTTAACGTAAAATAAATCGTAACTCGCTCGAAACGTCTGGAAATTAGAAACATGGCATAAATCGAGAAGCCTTGAAATTTAAGGCGCGATAATGCACGATCTTGTACATCCCTATACTATGCGACGTCTACGCCGTAGTAGCGTACGTTACGCGCCGAAAAGTAGCACCGAATAAAAATGCGAAATTAGCAAAAAGTACAGCTCGTCAGTGTTTTGTTTGATGATCGAAAGTGAAAATGGCGTGTGCACTTTCGTTTGGCGCGATTGTCATTTGTAGATTTTAGCTGTTTGACGTAAAATTAGTGTTTGATGAATGCGGTCGTAGTAGGCGGGGAGGGAGCCGGCGTGCCCCGAATCCCATTCTACGGCTCTTGACTCATTTTCCTTACCGGCAAATCGAGCCGGCATTTACGGCGTGCTTTTGGTAGGTGGGTACACACACCAGGCGTTTTAAAAAGTTGGTTTAGTAGCTGCCCGATTGTCGTTGTTGATAGACGTCGACGTTGTTCTTTCAGAACATAATAAGCATGTATACAAGATTGAATGAAGAATTGAAGAGAAGTCATTTTGTTAGTAATAATTGTTGTGTTCTTATATCGCTTATAATATTTTTCGTGTGGTATACACCGTGCGTGAGAAAAAAACTGAGAAATTAAGTTTTACTTTTCCGGTGCTTTCATTTGAAAAAAATTGTTTCGATTTAAGGTGAGTCGAATTTATCTGCTTTTTAATTTTTTCCGAAAAAATTATGCTACATTATTACGAGCCACGTATGTTTCGGTCAACTTTCTAAAAACCCGGCACACAAGCGCGGATCAGGCGCGGCGTGCGTTTCATGCCGCCCTTTGCCGGCTACGTGGCTCGATCTTTTGCATATTTTATTCGACCTCGCCACTAATTTGCGACAATTTTAACATTAAAATGCACCTAATTCGCCCTATTTCGCTATTAATTCCGTAGTTTACTTGTAGCAAGTCGTTTTTTCCAAAAAAATTTCGACCAACTGTCAAATTTGACACTTGGCAAATTTTACAAGTCGACTTTCTGTCCGCGTCCGCGATTCCAACATGTCGGTTTTAATTGATTTAATATGTCGCAATCTGCGGCAATTTAATTGTCTGCAAAATTTCGACAAAAAACGAAGAACATTTTCGGGGACCGCGTCAGAATTTAGGAGGCGTCTGTCGGGACGGCGTCGCACGCAAGGGGGTAACAGATTTTTTTTTTAATTTCGATTACGTAACACTTCTTAATTTTCAATCAAACACCTGGTCCGGTGAAGGTGCACGCTATTGCAGGTACCACCACCCCGCTCTCGCCCCTTCAATTAGAGTTAAATAAATTTTCTACTACCACCACCACAATCGTAATTGCCGCACAGTTTTTATTTTATAAAGACAGCTGGACATTTGTGGATCTTTTCTTTATAATCCCTTTAATTTCTTTCAGCAGCAGCTGTCGACTTGGGCATCTTCGTTAGGCCACCTTGTGATATTAGTTGTAGACATATTTTTTTAATTGGTGGACAAGAAAAGTTGATCCTCCAAGATGCTGGTCGACAATTTGGATTACATTTACGAAGACATGGAATTATCGATAGATTGCTTCGATCCGTATATCAACGACGAAATTTCGCCGTGGGACAAATTTAGCGTGGACGGAGTGGACGACGCCTTCGGCGGCGGCAGCAGTTTCGATGACTTGAATTTCGACTTACACGAGTCCAAATGCCTGACGCAAGATTTGATGTGGAGCAGCGGATCGGGAGACTTGGAAGATGCAACCAAGATCTTGAAAAAAGTCGCCGCCGAGAAACCTCAGGTGTCGACGAGACCGACTCTTCCCCAACCTGTTTCGGTGAACAACCCACCCAATCAAAGAAGTTTATTGATCAAATCTCAGCCTCAATATCAGGCTCTATCTTCCGCCTCCTTGTCGCCGCCCATATCGGACGACGAATGTGCTCTTCCCGAGCCCAAAACCGATACCCTGAAGTGTCTGGAAGAACACATCACGAGTAGCGTTCTCAACGTATTCCTCGACAGCGACATTCTGGAATATTTGGCCGAGCCCAACGATACAACGCTGCCCCTGTCTCCCCGTTTGCTATCGCCACCCCCAAGGCCGTCTTTCGCAATAGACCACTGTTACTCCAAAGAAGTCGAACCCGAAGACGACGATGGTCCCTACGAAAGCAACCTCGGCGTCGATACTCCTTCAGAAACGGGTAAGTCCATAGTTTAACTTTTTTACGTATAGGTGCGAAAAAAATTCGCTACATTCTCAAATTCGAAACGGAAATTGTTGCTAATGTTACTCACCCAACACACATTGGATCCAATTCCGAGAATTTGCGGCGCGGAATGCAAAAAAAGCAAACCGTGGCTCTCGAGACGCCACTTTTCCCGCCAATGCGCGCGCACACGCATCCGGTTTAGTGTGGTTACGCGATATCAAATTCAATTCATTAATAGCTCAGGAATTTACAGTCGCACAAATTCACCCATACAAATAATACCCACACACACACATCGCATTTCTTGTTGGACTTATTTGCATAATTATTATTACTCGAGCGCGTCCGTCGCCTTGCTTTTGGAACCTGATTAATTTTTCGAAACAGAGATGGTCAGATTTCTACGATCCAAATTTATACGCACACCTGTCGTTTTTACGCGTTTGCCACACGCACCTCATCATCGTTACGATCATCTGCGACCTCACCACCACCGACAGGTGTCTCGTCGAGAAAAAACAACGGGAGGGCCACTTAAGACCAAGCAGCAGATCTCTTTCACAACTTTTGATTGCCAGACAATGATAATGGTTGCTAAGCACGATCCATGATGACATGGAAGACAAGTCGCATCCCTTATGCCGTCCATCGCGTGAGACACCTAGTAATTTTTTTAGCCCCTATGATTATATCCTCGGTTTGATTCAATTGATTGTACAAGCTATTGTTGACTCATCAACAACAGCACAAGACTAAATTTTGAATTCTCGTAATTGGGCTATTTTTGGATAATTTTCTTAGTCAGTCGCGATTCAATTTATTATCGACGATCTTTTTTTCTTTCTTTTTGTTTTATTACACTTACACGAATGCGTGTTATGACTGTTTTATATTAAACAGGAAATCGTCGAGTACATAGTTGTTTCAACATCACATCATGTTTTTTTAATCCTTTATCATTTTATTACTCTCCGGCTCCATCTGTTTCATAAACAATTCGACAATGCTAATTGGAGTCGGCATTAACTTGGTAAACCGTATATACGGAAGTTTACGCTGCGGAATACTTTAAAGCGGTTATTATTGCGATCATTACAAGATTATGATTTGCAATCGAGCCGGAAACCACCGAATTCCCGGGGGTTTGGGGGGGGTCGAAAAATAATAAACACCCAGCCCCCTGCTGCCGAAGAAGAAAAATTGCGTGAGAAAATGTCGAAAGCCGCCGTTTACGTTTCTCGATATACCCACAAATTATAATAATAATTTTTCGTGTCGAAACTCGGGACGGAAAAAAACCAAACAAAAGTTTAACAATGTAGACGAATGTAAATTACACCCGGGCAGGTGGAATCGCGGTAATATCGAAAATTCGAACCTCCCTATTTTGTAATAATAATTTATTCGAAAACTCGTTTTGGATGGAACACGGACCAAGGCGGCGAGACGAAAGAGAAGAAGTAAGTAGTTCGCGAAAGGGAACACCCTGTAGGTCGGGCAATTTGCGCCTACTTACCATATTATTCAAAACGATGGAGAGTGTTTTAAATTTCATGCACCAATTAAGGACGCCGAAAGAAATGCACCTTTAAAATCAGCTTTATTCGGATTTTATTGTAATTTTTAATTATCCACTACCGAAGGTCGCATTTGAAATTGTTCATAATACGTAAATTTTCTTCGCCTTGATATTTGATTGACAAAAAAAGTCGCGACGACGACGTAGACATGTGGGGAACACGACAATGGAACATTTGGTGTTCTTTCCCGGGGCAGGGGGGGAGTTCTTCGATAATAATTATTGATCTTGGCGGGTGGTTAAGTCAAAGGCTAATAATAACGAAGAATCGGTGGGGTTCCTTATTTAACTATTATACATTTCTTGGTATTTGTCGTGAGAGGTCTTATTTTAGAAAATGGTAGAAATAATGGGACTTTATTTTTGGACCAAGAAGAATTCCTCTTAATTTATGAATCCTTAACGAGTTATGTAACTGCTTCTTTTTGTTCTATTTTGGTTTTTTTTCTAATTTGGGGTCATTGTGACCCTCGATAGTTAATCTAATGTATTATATAAGTCTTATCAATTCTCGACAACGTAATTAATAATTAAGTATTCAATTAAAGATATTTTGTAACTCAAAATCGATTATTACTTTGTAACATGTCACTTTCAGGTCAATACCGAAACGATAACGTCAGCCGATTGTACACAGCATTGTTGACTTAGTCCGCCAAGGCCTAATGCCTGATTTATAAAAAAAATCATAAACCGTTTCAATTGGGGCTTTTCGTCTGTTATCCAAGAACCTCTCTTCGAGTCTTAGAAATTTTGAGTTCCTACCAATTTACGTAGACCCCCCCTCCGCCATTTACCTCTGTGGTCAGAAGAGAAAGCTATCATAAATATTGATAATCAAAAACTTTATGGTTTGTAAAAAATTGAAGGTCGAGTCGTAGTAAAAGTTTTCGGTTCATTAATAAAATTATCGCAACATTTCTGATGACCCATATTTTTTTTCGATAGATAACCTGCAATTTTTTTTCGAGTACTCACTCGAGATTTTTATAATAATTCTTATGTAATTCGATTAATTTAGAAAAATTGCGAAATTATTAAAAAAAGAAGATCATCACGCAATGAGATACGTGGACACCCACATTACGATAAATTTGTCGCACGCGTACAACCTTTTACATAAATTTCGGTGGGTTAAATTTAATTTTTTTGCGATGCATATAAGCGGAAGTACTCGCTTTGCTTTTCGTTAAAATTTTGTTTCGCACTGTTTTTTTTTTCTCGTCCCTACGTCTTCTTGATTAGCGGAATCTCACGCGTCCCTCCCTTTCTCTACAATGCAACGGCAACGGAACGAAATTTTCACAGGACAGGGGTCGCCGAAATGCACTAATTTGTTTGACGTCTGGGAATGTGAATTCGTCAAGGTTTACACCGCCTTTTGAATTTTTTTCGAAAACATTTTTATTCGCATCGACCATTTGCATTGATTTTCCATGACCTTTTGTAGCTCCGGGATACTTATTGCGATCGTATGCAAATTCCAAGTTATGGAAAACCATCCATGTTTGTAATTCTACTACGACGGAAATATTTCTTTCTCGTGCTGATTAATGCATTAATTCGATTCGCCAAGTTCAAATTTTTTCTTAATAATACAAAATACAAAAGCAAAGCAATTGCCTCCCTCTCCGCTAGATTTTCAATTGTTTAATAGTATATCGTATCATTCGGATTCAAAGTCGCACAATTTTTGCGCGCCAAATTAATACACAATGTTGTGTATTATCAAGTAATGTAATATATAATGTTGTAATATTCGCGTAATATAATAAGTAGCCTGATTATTATCTTATTGACATAATATTAAGATTAAAAAATTTAAAAAAAAGATCTAATTTTTACCTAGGTACTTTCAAGTATAAGCAATGTTAATTATAATACTTTTTTTATTGTATATTTTTGATTACAAAAATGCGCATTGTCCACGGATTCTTCGCGAGAAGTCCGGTTTTTGTGCCGTATCAAGTAATTAACTTTTTTAATATTCGTAACTAAATCGCCAACTTGGTGAATTTTTGGATATTATTTAAAACTTAATTTTTGTAGCTAGTTGCAGCAATTTTATGTAGATAGTCAGATAGGTCAAATTATTTTTGAAACAGAACCAATTCTTTTGATCGTAGATAGCAGTAGCAGTTCACCGAGGGCAGATTACTCGTACCTTGAAGATTTCGATTCGGAATTATTCCGCCATTATACAAGCGTCGATTACGCCATATCACCGTCGTGCTCAAAAACAGAAGGTATTGTTTTGCTTTACATTCCGAACTTAAGGAAAATTGAAAAGTTTCGATTCTTTTAATTTTCACTAGAAATTGAAATTAATTTGAAGGGACCTAGTCCCCCCCCCCCCCGTCTTTACTTGCGCCCCTGTTCTCTACCGTATTCTATTATAATAATGCTAGTCTCTATATTTGGCAAGGCCTGCAGCCTCGTGACTTGTACCCACAGATTTTATTTTATGATTTAAAACTACCTATACGTATAATTTTGCACAAAGCTAAATAGCTCGAGCTACGGGCAAATTGTTTGTTAATTAATTTTACAAATACGCAATTCTACAATACACGGTGAATGTTCTTTTGAATTCACTAAGTAACAATTTTTTAAAATTTATTTCAATAAAATGAAGTTAATTCCGTCTTATAGATTTGGTAGACGCTGTTCTTTAGGTTTGATTTAAATTTTAATTGTACTGTGAAAAAGCATTTGTCGCTCTTGTAAAAATGACTTAGTAGCTACATAACTGCAACAAAATTTTGTTGTAGCAGCAAAAGAACTATTGAAACTTTGTTAGGGCGACAAATTCTTTTTCGCGATATGTTACTATGAATTAATGTGTTCGCTTAATCCTCGCTTCACTTTGACAAATAAGAATCTTGCGAATCCCTCAAAAGTGCAAATTTCTGAGGGATTCTCACGATTGGAGGTAGAGCAGCCTCGGTTTTCGTCACCCTGTAGATGCTCAACTTATCAAGTGAGATCTTATAATATATTATAAGTAGTTCCAGACATATTAATTTATAAATTATAGCGAGGTGCTTACACTTTACTTTTTAACCTTACACAATATTTTCCACCCAACCGAGCAGAAATTTTGAAATTTAATTAGGTTTTAATAAATGCACATTTTTATGTTTCTATAATAATTAAAAGTACTAAGATATCGCGCGGGGCGTTTTTATGGCGATTTATAAAAATAAATTTGTAACGGATATGAGGGTAATTAACATATCGAATAACGGAGGGTACGGGGTGTCGTCGACTAGTAGCTCACTTGTCGAATTTACAAGTTTCCTGCAACGGCAGCGGCGAGACGAAATTCTCAAAACTGATTAACCTTCAATTATGACTTCATTCTCTCCGAGCCGGGGCCACTGGATGAATTATGCCGGGTGAAGATGTAGCCGCCGGTTTTTTTACGACCGAAATCCAGACGATTCGCTAGACTTCTCGTGATGTAATAATTGCGGAAGATTCATCGATTTTTCCGATTAGCGTTGCAGCACTTGCGTGCCGGGCGCGCTACCGAAAAATTCGTTTCCAAAAAAAAAAAAGAGAATGGAAGAAACAAGAGCATCGCACCAAGGACCTTGTTTTGTTTAAACAATAAAAAAGTAGCGATGATCCAATCCGTCATTACCAAACGAGATCGTTGCGCTTTTGTTTTTATCGTTATTTGTTGTTTGCGTGTTTCGGGGCGCGTTTACCTCTCCATATCGACTTTTCGAAACGAAATTTACAACAATAATGAATCGTTTCGATAATTAGGCGGCGAGAACGTCGACCGATATTTGGACATTTAACAGAATTAATTCGGGTTTGGCCTTGAGGATGTGATAATTCGTAGTCCACGTGCGTGCTTGCTCACGATAAGGCTAGGCGATTTCTTGTAGCAAGGTCACGAATTTTATTGGTTGCCAAAATTCGATATAATCCTTCTGCGCATCGGGCCAGTGACCAGGAGGGATTCGCGTGCGAAGGCCGCGAACGACTAGACGTAGAACATCATCATCATCAATGAGGGCGGGTGGGGCACGACGATGTCGGCGTCCTTACGCTAACTCGCTCTCGGCTTTTTTGCAACCCCCCAAACCACGACCGACTCGTCTGCAATGGCCGGGGTCGCGCTTTCAGAGGATTTCGAACCCGACGGCGCGACGTCACAGGTTTCTACCTGCCCTTACCGGTTTTGCACTTTGAAATGTACAAACATATTACACAATTGATACACTTCCAGGTGCGTTTGCTGCATCTCTTAGAAAACTTTCTTTTGAATTTTTGAATAATAGAAAATTTGGGCCTCATTTAAAAGCGTTCCGGTTGTTATTCTTTTCAACGTTGGCGCACGACAAAAGATTCTTGCAATTCGATTATTTCTTTTTGAAAAAAATAAATAAAAGTACATATTATATAGAATAATAACGGATGGGGTGCATGAACCCGAACCATTAGAGGCGCTCCGATAACTCCGACACCTGCCTACCTCCTCAGGAAATCGCGAGAAAATATTAAATAGGAAATGCTAATTGCGTACTTTGTGTACCTTATCGAGACGGACACGTGTGCGTCGATTGCAAATTAGAACAGCGCCACCTATTAGTCGGTTAATTGGCAGGCGAGAGAAAGTGAAGGTGTAATTGTTGTTCTTTTTTTGAATTGCTAGCGACCGACGGAAGTTGTGACCTCTCCTCGATCGGTGCGTTTTTACCATTTCCGCTATTTTCAATTTTCTAGTCATTATTAATAAATTGTAGATTGAAAAAATTTTTAATTTGATGTTCGAATTGTATGCTAATTCGTGGCTTATTAATTTTCAAGGCTCTTCGGGGGGTAAAAAAGGCGTGTGAAAGAAACTTTGCATAATTTTCTAGTAATACACAATTTATTGTATAATATGATCTGGTTACCGTTATTTTAAATCGCCGACTGGTATGTGACCCACAATCGTTTGACCTATGTATGGCGAACAACAATCTGTTCCATGCGGTTACGACAACTCGGACCAATTTTCGTATTTAATCAAATCGATTAATTATTTAAATATTAGTAGTGCGATCAGGTTTTTTTTTAGTCTATTTGACATTTACGAGCGAGCGGACTTGCATTTCGGCCTCGGGGGGTGTTGCCGCCCGTTTGCACTTTTACTCTCCCCGCGTAAGAAACATTAAAGTCAAATTATAACGCAACCTAGGTTTTGTCTCTCTTTTTTTCTACAATTTAGAAATCGTAAATTGCCCTTAATGACGGGAGACGAGCGCTTGAGATCCGAGAAAGTGATGCCCGACCGACCGACTACCTAATATCCAATCACCTTGTGTAAATATTTAATTACGTAACAAATTATCTCGCCGAATTTTAACCGATACAAAAAGTTTTATCGTCTCTGTTCCTGTTATTTAACGAAAATGCTTCCTTTCCGCAAACCGCATCGAGCCGCATTATCGCTGTTTGTAAATCGAAGATAAGGCTATCGGCAATGGGCGCCTTCTTCAATTTGAATTTTTTTCTTCCCACGGCTAGGTAAACCCGCATCGAAAATCCTTCCTACGCCTATTTCGACGATAGCGGTGAATTCCAAATTGAGCCGGAAATTTATATCCGCGCGCGAGATAACGCAACTGCCCCTTGTTGGGCTCCGTTTTCTTGGCGTCGTCGGTCGGTTAACCATAGATAATTTGTTGACGAAACGCGAAATCAACACATTTCTGCGGTTTAATTGTCGAGAAAAACTTCCTGGTACCGGTTAGAATGATTGCTGATAGTCTTGGATCGATTAAACTGGGTTATCTCTCGAGTACCACACGGTAGTTTATTTGCATTATTACTTAACTGTCGCCAAAGGCCTGATAAAATTTGCGCTCTCCTTGGTTATCTGCTTATGATAATGTTAGGTAATCGCGTCGCTCCTCAAGGCCGTCGTGATTGTAAATTCACGTGCGTAAAATACGCAACTAGTTTATGATTTCTCGGTCACGTGGTGCGGACGTCGCTAACGTCGAGGTCATTTGCCGCGCGTCCGTATATATAGAAATCGGGTTTTCACCCACAATAAAATTATTGTCTCTTCCGCACAGAAACTTTTCCTAGGCGTTGGTCTCAACCCAGATTTGGCCCAGTCCAACGCCCATGCCTACGGCTTCGGAAATAAACTGGTTCGCTAAAATCGGCTTTTCTAAGCGCTTATCCGTCATCCCCAAATGTTTTCCGGGTGCGGTGCCGTTATATAAATATAATAAACCGTCATCTTAACCTATTTCCCTTTGTTTTGTTTTGTACCCGCTAATTGCCTGCGCCGAGTCGCGTCACTCCGCTAGGTATAATATACTCGTGAGAGCGAGCGTAAATAAAAGTTCCAAAATTAGTTGAAATTATCCCAGGCCGAACAACTAGAAAATGTATTTTCGTATCCCATACGGGCAAGCAGACGATGAACTTGCGTCGTCGATTTTATCATAAGACAAAATCCACTGCCCGCTTAGGAATGTGAAAGGTAGTTGTTACAGGATCCAGTTTGAGAAACGGCATTCTCTCGACGAACACCGCCGTGTTTAATGACGACGACCAATTTTACACGTGTCAAAATGGCATTATTAGCGAATAAAACGGTATCGCATTAAGTAAGAAGGTTAGCCGGGTACCCGTTCTTCGGACCTGTTCCGTCATCTGCTCTCTCGTCCGTCGTCTACTTTTGCTCGCGTCGAGGAGAAAATTCGAAATTGTAGGTGGTACCGTACCCTTCTATTGTTTTGCCTACCTACAATTTCTCCTCTGCATCCTGTCCACCTTCTAACGGGCAAAAAATTACACACTCACGAACTGGGTCGATTTCATAATTTGTTTCTTGTATTTAACACCAAATTAATCGATCGATCTGCAATAACCCAGATTTTTTTCTATTATCGCCATTTCAAAACCCGATACCAGCTACTTGCGTGTCAGATTTCGAATTTTGACGGCGAAGGCCTCCGGGCGAATTTTTCGAGCCTGTCTGCACGTCGCAATCTTGTTGCGCCGCCCCCGGGCGTCATTCTTTCTTTTTTTTGCAATACCACCCCGTATGCGTTTCTAGAAATCGCCGTTTTATTTTTATTGGTCCTCGGGCATCGATCTTATTTTGGCTGCAGTTTACTCGAGTTCGCATTTTTTTCTCTTGCGGGATGGCGGAAAATTTTGACTGGACACTAATTAATTCTCTCCGCCCGCTCACCCTTCGTATCGCGTGTCGGTATCTTCGGCTGAATGACGTAAAAATCTACCCTGTTTTTGCGAAGATTCTAATACCGGTTAGGTTGTTGGCCAAAATACGGTTCCAAGGTGATCTTTTTTAACTGCGCCAATGTATGACAAATCGGTTACATCGTCCCCTGGTGTCATTTTTGCTTCAAGTCCGCCCGAAATAAAAATGATCACCTACACCATTTTGCTGCTAAAATCTCCCAATAAACGTTGCAGTCTCGGGCGCCACCCGAATCCACCCTTGCGAGATGTTATCTTCGAATCGTTTGACCTCGCAACTCCTTCCTACGCACCCATTTCCTTTCGCCAATACCACGAAGAACGACATTCTAGATTTTTTACTGTTAAAGGCACCACTTGCGAGAAAATCCATCGATTAGCATTCCGACTCTTTTCATCGATTAATCAATCAATCTTGACGAGTCGAATGATAAAGAACGCAGCGAACGATGACGTGGGCGAGCATATTAGAAGAAGACTTGTAGAGAAGGAAAAAATCGATTAGAATTTTAAAAAATTCAAATTCTGCGTTTGTGCGGTGTCCACTCGCAAGGTTATTTATTAACCGTGAACTTTTGCAAACGAACCACAATTAAAATTTACAAGTAAAAAGTTAATCACGTTCATAAAAAAAATCCTTGAACATGACTTGTCCGCTACACCAAGTGTATTAACCTTAATTTTTTGGTAAAAATTTTTGTGTTACCACATCGGTTTACCTTGACGCTGCGATCGATAAATGATAATTATATAAGGTGCAACGACTCGCGGGGGTTGGTTTTTTTCCAGAGTGTGAGCAAAAATTAAAATTAAAAAAAGACTCGCTTGGCACGCTAACCCACAAAGTGGACAATTACGCGCTCTTTTTTTTTTATAAATCTAATTCCCCACAATTTGTAGTTATTATTTGTGTTGCAATCTTGTGAAAGTTGTCAATTAACAATTTTCCAATTTGATCGTCGAAAATTTAACCCTCGAGTGGGCGACGCAGAAATCATTAAGCCGCTTCAATTTTCCTTTTCGGTTTGTTTTTTCGACAATTACGCAGTTTATAAATTTAATAATGACCATTAAAGGGGCCACCAATTCTTTGTTCATTACAGCGCTGGTGTTAGTAACCTAATATTTTTTTAACCTTGAATTTTAAGTCATTGCTCCACATTATTATAATTTACGAATTTTGTAAGTGCTAACTGATAGAAGTACCGGATGTGCACTTTAATTTTTTTTTTTTCGATTCGCATCGGAAGCGAATCAAAGATTTGCATCGAAATTACTCCATGGTCGTTTCAAGAATTCGGCTTTGTTTGCTTTAGATTTTTGTTCCGACATTTTCTGAGAAGTTTTTCGAAAATATAGCACCTTTTCCAGATAATGGTTTATGGTCCTAATGGTTTAATAATGCTGGCCCCCGGGGTCGGCTTTTCTCAGAACATCTTCTGTTATTTATTGTGCGCTTGCAGCTTTTGTTATCTTTTCAAACGTGAAATGCATTGTGCGCCCTTCTTAGCCGAAATTGTTTGGGTCGTGCTAATTCTGATCGATACTCGAAACTTGGTCGTTGAAAAGGGGGCCATAAAAATAATAACGGGAGTCGGTTCCCAAAAAAACGTTTCGTCCGACACGACGTCTTCGGGTTAAACTTTCGAAAAACGACCAAAGTGTACGAATCGATAACGAAGCAATAAAAATGATAGTGCCCACTTTATCTCGACACAAGTACTTACATGCGCCTTTTTTTTTCTGTCTCGATAAATTCGATAGGTCGAGCGCTCGGGGTCGGACCTTATCGTACGCCACATTTATTGTTTACTTTCTATAATTATTATTAAGTAATGTCGTTAAAAACTGGTGATAACCTAGTAATTATGCCTACCTGAATGGTCGCGGAATGGGTTCCGTATAGCAACCGCGACTGCGACGCGTGGCTCCCGAAATTGTGCACATTTTAAATTTTGCCAAATTTGTTTTGGCAGCCGAAAACTTGTTTATGATTTTACGATGTGTATTTCCATCAATTTTTCCGTCGTCGACATTTGGGGAGGTCAAAAACCTTCGCACCGATCGGCTAATTAATAAATAATTAAGTAATTCAATCGGAAAACCGGAACGTAAGCTTCTCTGTTTTTTGGAGATCGATAATTTCGAGCTTGCGACATTAAAGGTGGTCAGGGTTAAATTATCGCACGAGTTAAGAGTTTAGGATAGGTCATTTAAATATAACGAGAAAATTTTTTTTTATTAAAATGCGATTGTCGCGTGCTAGGAAACAATCAATATAATTTCGGGGATCCGCGGGGACTCGGTTATTGCAAATTCGTCGTTGGAAGATTGGCAGCAATAGGAAGTCCATCCTAGTACTTGTTCGGAGTGACCGACACAAATCTAATTTCTGAATATTGTTGGAAATGCAGAGGAATATATTACTTGGGAAATGGAGACTTATTTATATTGGCTTTTCTCTCATTTGAAATAATGAAACTTTGATCTCTTGTAATTTGGTTATTGTCGTTTATATTATCCGAAATAATCAAGTCACATGAATATTTCTTATCGTGTGACAATTCTATGGGTTTCTAAATGGATACAAACTGACGGGGCTTGTATTGGACGCTAATTTGTATTATTTCGATTAAATGGGATTTACTTTTTGTTCCTTTGCTTGGATTTAAACCAACGAGGTTTATATTAAACTTAAACTATTCGTAGTTAAGTAAAACTTCATTGTTTCTGTATCGCATCGGAAGACAAGTCTTTCTCACAATGGATTATGTTATTGTCCTTCCAATAGAAAAAGAAGTAAAAAAAAAAATTACGGAACACTACCGAATACAAACATTCGAACTAAAAAACTCTCTGATTTTGTGCCGTTTCACTAATCGGGTAACTTTTTTTAACTTGAATCTTCTATGAGAAATTGATCCGTGAACTCGAAAGATTACAACCTCGGCAAGCTGGTTGTCGGCGGAACGGGCGTGCGGAAATTCGGTCGAGACGCGGACGATATAGAAGATTCGCGCTTACCACCTCTCTATGCTTGTTATTTCCATTCTGATTTTTGTTTTTTTTTTGTTTGTAGAAGATGAAGAAGATTTCGAAAGGACCGACGCAAATTTCTTATTTAAGCAAGATGTCGATGAGGAAGAGGAGGAGGAAGAAGAAGATGCGGATGAACAAAAGGAATGCATAACACGTATGGTAAAAAGCGAGATCGATGAAGAAGAAGAAATCGACGTGGTTTCCATTAGCGATCATCCTGGGGACATCAAAGGTAGCACTAGTACCAGCAGCAGTAGCAGTACTAGTAGCAGCAGAAGTTATCTAATTCCCAAAAGCAAGCGCAAAACATACGGTGCGACGAGTACCATTCCATCGAAAACAGTACCAATACCCGAACGTAAGTGCGTCAACGGTAAATACATCTTGATGGATATGGAAGTGCCAATACCGGTTAAACGCAACGCCGGCCGCACCGCAACCAAACCGGTGCCAAAGAAACGACGATCTTCGAGCAGCGACGACGAAGATGACGAAGAAGATGACGATGACAGCGATTCGGAATCTAGCTACAAGCGCCCTTACTCTAGATACGGTTCCAGAAAACAACGCTCTTCACCCAAAAAGCGTCGAGTCAGCGTCGAAATGGAAAGCGGTTCCGATAAGCGCAACCTGCATAACTCCCTCGAACGAATGCGCAGAATCGGCTTGAAGAATTTGTTCGACAATTTGAGAAATACGATACCCAGCATCTCGCAACGCGAGCGCACTGCCAAGGTGGTCATTTTGAACACCGCAACTGCCATGGTGGGCCAAGTGCAGCGACAAGAAGAAAAATACACTGCCGAAAAGGTGGCTCTGAAGCGTAAGCAAGAAATGTTGCGTAAACGATTGTCGGAATTGAGAAAATCGGCGGCTCGCTTTCGCTAAGAGGCTAAATGGACACATGGTGTTATTGTGAACTTAAAACGAATACAAGGACATGCGGGGTGAACGTTTTGAGCCCGAGAGGTGGTGGGTCACACTTCACGTAGTTAGTGCTGCATTTTTAATACATAAATAGTTTAGGGTCGCGTGTATATATAATATGGAACGAAAGCAACATCAAGTTTCGGCTTTAGCATCGCCATCGATTTTTGATTTGATAAAATAATAAAATGAACTGTGATTTCTATTAGGAAGTTTTTTTTTGTTTAGGAGTAGATGAGAATATTTTTGCGGTTTTTTACACACAGACACATGATATACACTATAATGATATATAGGATGTTACGCAAGTTAAGTGCTGTTGGATTTTTTGTTATAAATATTAATAAAATAAACGAGAAAATGATTTAGACAAAAAAATAATACATTTTTAACGACGGAAGGGTGTACGTACCTTAGCTGTTTTTGTTATAACTTCACATGATTTGTGATTTCATTTTGTGATAGTCGGATTTGTAAGGTGTTTTTCGCGAAAAATGTTAGTATGAGCAATAATTTTTTCCTCGTCTTTTCGCGAATCATTTTGGACGCTTTGTTCTTACATTATTTGTGTTGTTATTATTTAGCAATGTAACGTATACGCTTTTTTTTGTAGGTTTAGGTTGTTGAATTTTATGTGAAGTTGTTTTATTAGGAAGAGTATTCAGTCAAGGTTTTTTATGTCATTTGTTAAGTAGTTAATTTCTTAGGGTTAAGTTAGGTAAATTACTTGGAGTGCTTTTTCTTTTAATTTCAATTAAGGACCTTGATGCTTCCGCTCGATCGGGAGCCCCTATCTCTTCGTAGTAATTTTTTTTTTTTTTTTTTAATTAGTAGTAGCTGTTTTGTTAGGTCGTTTAGTTTAGTCGAGAGGTGAGGTAATTGTTGTGTTCATATTTTTACAGTATTTTATATCTATTAAAAAAATATCCGTAAAAATCACAAAAAAAATTGAGTATAGTTTTTTACAAAATAGTGAGAAAAATGAGCCTTGAGTATCAGAACCGTGGATAAAGATTTGATTTTTTTTAAACTAAATGAAACCTGTGATGCAACCTCGCTTGTGACCAAATATTTAATAAGATTTTTTAGTTTAATAGATTCGTTCAAGGCACATTTTTTCAAATCACCCTTTGTCCCTTATTTTATAACCAACAAGACAATTCACAACTTCTTGTTTTTCTTATTTGATACCTAGTTAATAATGAAACTTGTAATAGAATTATTATATAGTATAATGAATATATATATTTGTCATATACATACAATTCTCAAAAATAATGTAGTAAACTTTATTATTGGAAAAATGTTATCATGGTAATTATTATTATTACTACTATTACTACTCCTATTTGTATATATTACGAGTTTGTTAATGTTTTTGTACTTATTTTGGTCTTTTTTATATACTTTTGGCCGATAACAATTTGTTTGCATTGTTTCTATCATGAGTAACCATTATTTTGCCAACAAAATTGCAACTTATGTTAAGTAACTTTTTTATTTTTGGTTGTAGTTCCTCTCATAAGTTTTTACATAATAATAAAATATTAATCGCTTGGATTTCGTCGATTTTATATTATTACATCAATCCTACTTCCTAACTTGCTCCTCAGTTGGCCTGGTGGTGTTCTGTGGAAAGGCCGTGTAAGTTTGTTTGAATTAATTTTTAATTGGTGACGCACACGATTTTTTTGAGTTTACTTATAAGAGTGACTCATAACTAATACTTGTGTTTTGTAGTACGACTTCTCTAATAATTGTGTTTCACTGGAATTTTCAAAACTAGAATTTTAATAGAAAATAACTGGAGAGGAATTTCTAGTAAAGGTGTGGCAACTTCAAGCCTTGGATTGCAATAACTTCTTAACTAAAATCAAAATGTAATTTTAAATGCAGTTGCATGGTTTATTTTTGAAAATATTTAATTAATTTACGAAAAAAAAAACAAATTGAAAATATTGATTTTTATTTTCAAAACTGCATTTCTCAAGGTGCTCGATATAACATCTCAACTTCTATTTGATTGATTTTGTGTGTACCTTCAGTATAAGTTGCTTTATAGTCCCGATCCTGGAAATTGCTAAATTATTATAACTACATAATAGAAATGTTCGGGAAAACTTAATTTTTTTTCAGACAGTCTCCGGAATACCGCATAATAATTTAGAAATTTCCAAGGTTAGAATCTGTCAAAGTAGAATGTGAGATATTATGTCGGCCATAATCGAGTTTCGGTCTAGGGTACTTAATAACGAGATTGCTCAGTTTTTTATTATCTATTACAAAATTATAAAACTTGACATTTATCTACAGTTTAATTTTTTCAGTCAGTTCCAATTTGGCTCTCTTTGCTTTCCTTGCTAAAACACGCTTGTGGGTGTGCGACTTTAAATGAATGAACCATTGGTTGCCAATGAAAACGCGCTGGCAGGGTTCGCAAAAGTGGGATTCTGAATCGGAAAGAGATCGAGCGTTGGTTTTCCGTTTTGGCAAGGCTTCTTGCAAACAAAGGGAGCCATCCAAATAACTTTGTAAAATTTCTTGCCCTGGTAAAGTAACTTTTTCGTGCCACTGCTCCACGTTTGTCGTATCCAAACTGTAAACTGGCGGAACGTCGCGGTTTCCCGTGCTGAGGAAACGGTTAATTATCCAACGCTTTTGTTTCCGTGCGTAACGACGCGTAGCGGTTTTTAGCTGCTCCACCGCTAGGTCAAATGACGTCTTCCCGGCGTTTTCTTCCCGTTCTGCTTCGGTCTTCATTAAGTAGTTATGGAAGTCCTTCAAACCGATGGATTGAAATATACCCTTCGTGTAATCGGCAGTTCTAAAACAAAATTAGCCAACATTTTTTTCCTTAAAAAATATCGTAGCATTCTAGACTTACTCGTCATTTTTCAGGCGTTGTTCGTTGTAGCGATGATGGAAGTCTAGCAATTCATCCACCAGACCTTCTTTTATCATAGATTCCACCCGTGTGTCTAACCGTTTGTCTAAAACTGTCTAAAATAAGTCGGTGAGAAGGCGTTCAGATTTGTAATACGCACCTGATCGCATTCCAACCACAAAATTAAGGAATTTTGGAAACGTAAGCCTCCACCCCACGACGAACCTCCTTCTGATGTTTGTTGTTCTTTTAGAATTTTACTGTGCTTGCATCCCATGAGTTGGTAAACTTCCAGAGACCTAAAACGATAATATATTATAGATTCTGCAGAAAAATTTGAGACTAGGGGTTCCACCTTACGATTTTTCTTTTATCTTGCGGATGCAAAGTTTGTGCTCGCTCCGGGTCCACTTCTTGTAACATTTTGTGCAACTCTTCGCTAGGTTTCTCTTCCAAGATACTCACCAATTGCCCACTTCCGGGTAAATTAGTTCCATCGACAAGTATTTTAAAGAGCAACGCTTCGATGTAGTAATTTGTTCCTCCCACGACAATTGGAAGTTTATTTTTGGCAAAAATCTCGTCAATCTAAAGTGCGATTCTTAAAGATTCCTTCAACAATGAAACTTACACACGTTTACCTTCGCCAGCGCCTTGTTCCTGTAATTGTAAGCGTTGCATTCTTCGTGGGGATGCAACTCATCGACAAGGTGATGTGGCACCAATCTGCGCTCTTCCTCCGTCGCTTTCGCTGTTAAAATATTGAGACCCTTGTAAATCTACGAAAGAAACGTTGGGTTGAAACAAAATTGCACTTTCAACGCTCACCTGCATGGAATCAGCTCCGACAATTTCACCGTCGAATTTTTGGGCCAGTTCTAAAGACAGTTTAGTTTTACCGCAACCAGTTGCTCCCAAAATTACAACCAGGGGCACTTTTTGTTGTTCCATTCTTACGATTTTAGTGATTAGACGGGTAAAGCATTTCAACATTGCTCATATTCTTGATGGGTTAACATAACCTTAAAATTGAAAGTGAGAGTTTGTGAAAAACTGGGTGAAGCAATTTGTTTTCAAGAATTACATAAAATTCCATTTTAAAATGAATTAGTAATTTGTTACAACGGCAAATTTTAATTTATAAATTAAAAATTGTACCATGAGCCGCCACTGCTTATTAGCTGTCATTTACCTGTCAACGTCAACTTTCAAGTTACATATAACCTCATTGTTTAGTTGTTCAATTCGTCATGAATGTTCGAGATTTCTTTGCCGAAAATAACGTTTGTGGACAAAATGTGTTGCAGTTGGTGTCTCGAGGAAATGCCGTGATAGCAGAACTGCTGAGATTAAAAGATTACGTGCCGAGTGTATTCCGGTAATTTTAAACTTTGTGTACAATCCCGAATCAGTAATACCTTTATCGTGTGATGTTTTAGATTGGAAAACAAGCAGGATGTTCAAAAGTATGGAGAAATTATACTAGATTTTAGTTACTTTAAAGTTGCCGATGCTCACGAACACAAAATTGAAAATAACGATGTAAGTAGTTTTCG
Source organism: Cantharis lateralis (assembly GCA_963170105.1). Classification (NCBI taxonomy): domain Eukaryota; kingdom Metazoa; phylum Arthropoda; class Insecta; order Coleoptera; family Cantharidae; genus Cantharis; species Cantharis lateralis. The sequence goes on from OY720628.1 coordinate 521,927, forward strand.
AATTATTTCACTTGACAAATTATAATAATTTTAGTCCTTACGAGAACTCGACGAAGAGTTTCGTGACAATCACTTGGAAATTATAAACCGGTTCTATTCGGTTTTTGAAAGCATACACGTCTATATTTCCGATTTGAAACATTTTTTAGACGAATTGGACGATGGAATCTACATACATCAGTCGTTGGAAACTATCTTTGCAGACGTCGAAGGACGACAGGTTATGGTGAGTTTGGTACAGAAAATGTTTGTTATTATGCAAAAAACAATTTTGGTTGTAGTGCGAATCTTTGTATTTGTATGGAGTTATGCTTTTGGTCGTGGACGCCCACATCGACGGAATTATCCGGGAACGCCTGTTGGTTTCATATTATCGATACACGCCGCAGCGAAACGATACCCAAAGTCACATAGATGAAGTATGCAAGTTATTGCGAGACACGGGACACAACTCACTCAAAGGAGGCCCAGTTAATTATCCCGAAGATTATTTCAAGTTAGTAGAGCCTTTTTACTAAACTAAATCTCGGTGCCCTTTGTTACTTTTTGAATTTAAGAAATGAAAATCGGACATTAGTGGGATATTTGCTTATTTTCTATGCAGATTGACGAGAAAATTCGAATGGTGCTGGCAGAACTTTGCAAGGGGTGATATTTTTTGTTGTAAGGTGGCCCAAAGGATTGTTGGGAAAGAATTAATGATTACCAAAATTATAAATTTTGCATATAAGTTTTATTCCATAGTTTTAAAATTACAATTTAAACCAATGAAGAAATTTTTTTCAGACGAGTTTCAGTCTCCCCGACCTTCGTCGACGTTGTAATTGGCCGACTGCGCTCAGACGACGTCTATAACCAATTGTCTGTGTATCCGTTATCGAAACATCGGAGCACCGCCTTAACTACCCAAGCATCTATGTTGTACGTCTGTTTATTCTTCTCGCCCAATATTCTGCACAACCAAACAGCCGTAATGCGCGAAATTGTCGACAAATATTTTCCCGACAATTGGGTAATTTCCTTGTACATGGGTTTTATCGTGAACGTGGTGGAGGCGTGGGAGCCGTTTAAGGCGGCTCGTATGGCTTTGAGTAATACTCTCGAATTGGTCAATATAAAAAGTTATGCTTCGTTTTACGCTTCGTCCGTTGGCCAACTACTCAAATCGAGTTCGCAGTTACTGAAAGAAGGGAATTTGACCAAAGAAAGCGTCATAAACGATATCAATAACATCACTAGCGTCTTGAGAGATTGTAACGTAACGATTCGTTGGTTGATGTTGCATACGGTGAGCAGAGTGAGCGGAAAGGGCGAAAAGAATAAGAAATGCAAACAGTTGCGCGAGCTCGTTTTAACCGAAACAAAATACTCGCCAGGTCACATCTTCAAGCTGCTTTTAAACACGGCCCAGTTGGAACTGATCACCAAAGATATTATCAGGAATTTGCTCGACGATAAAGACGACATGTGGAACGATTTGAAAAAGGAGAGCTATTCAAGTTTGATGGAATTGTCGGAAGTGTTTGGTGGAATAAAACCTCTCACGAGGATCGAAAAAAATGTGAATTTGCAACGTTGGTTTGCAGAAATTTCCAAGGAGGTGGATTCTCTTGACCAGAACGACGGTAATTCTGGTCGTAAAATTGTGCATCTCATTCAGGCGCTAGTAGAAGTGCAAGAGTTTCATCAGTTGGATAAAAACATGCAAGTGGTGCAGTTTTTGACGGAAACGCGCAAGTTTCTCGACTCGATGATTAAAAATATGAACGTCAAGGAGGATACCTTGATTACGTTACAAATTATTGGAGACGTGAGCTATGCGTGGGAGCTTATCGACACCTATACAGCGATTATGCAACTCGGAATCAAAAAAGAGCCCACTTTGTGTATAAAATTGAGAGCGATTTTTCTAAAATTGGCTTCCGCTTTGGAGATCCCATTGTTGCGGATCAATCAGGCTCGTAGCGAAGATTTGCTTTCCGTTTCGGAATATTACAGCGGCGAATTGGAAATTTACGCGCGTCGGGTTTTGCAAATCATCCCCAAGATGATGTTCGAAAATATGGCGCGAATAATCGAAATGCAAACGCGCGTCCTGAAAGAGTTACCCACGCGCTTGGAGAAGGAGAAGTTGAGGGAATACGCTCAATTGAACGAGCGCTTTGAGTTTGCTCAACTTACGCATTCCATTTCGGTATACAGCGAAGGAATGAGAATGATGAAGACTACGTTGGTAGGGGTGATTTGCTTGGACGCGAAGAAGTTGTTGGAAGATGGGATACGTAAAGAATTGGTTCAGCATATTTCGAAAACTTTACACAACGAACTGATTTTTAGTGCGCGACCCAAACCGGAGGACTTGGAGCAACGATTGATGAGTTTGGCGCGCGTTATGGATGGATACAAACGATCGTTGGAGTACATTCAGGTAAGATTTGTTTTACATTATATGTTCTTCAAATCAAATTTTGATTTATGTAGGATTACGTTAACATAAACGGTTTGAAAATTTGGCAAGAGGAAGTGACGCGGATCGTTAATTATAACGTGGAACAAGAATGTAATGGTTTTTTACGCAATAAAGTTTACGATTGGGAAAGTGCTTACCAAAATCGTTACGTTCCTATACCACGTTACCCCTCGGTGGATAACATAAGCGAAAATTTCATCGGACGATTAGCAAGAGAAATTATTCGACTCACCGATCCCAAGTAAGTCCTTCTCTGTTTTAATAGATGCGCATTGGTGAGATTGAATATTGCTTTTAGGAACTCGATTTATTTGGAACAAACGTCAACATGGTACGACTCGAAAACGCACAAAGCCGTTCTAAATAAGGAAGCATTTGTCTTAGTGGCGTCCGCCATCGAAATAACAGGACTAGTTGGTTTGGATAGACTCTTCTCCTACATGATAATTAGCAGCTTGCAAAAAATTATGAGTGAGTTGATGAAATTATTGCTCTTGTTTTTTCTAATACGTTTCGTTTCAGAAATCCTAGAGAATAAAGAAAATAAAAATAGTGCTTGGACCAATATCCTTTCGAGTATAACGTCAGAAATGGATTTTGGAAATATGACTAGCGTCAGTAAGTTTTATCAAAATTGCGTGAATCGCACCTCAAAATTGTGGCCAAATATTTTGGATCTCACCTTGAGTGTGGGTCAATTGCAGTTACTCCGAGTTTTGGCTACATTTCAATTAAACATGCGGTGCAAATTTGATGCGAAACATTTGGAGTCTTCGCTGAGCTTAGTGAATAAGTGAATGCTTAATTTCGGTTAATTATTGTGATAATAAACATAATATTTATTTTAGGGCGCTTCTGAGTGATATTCGAAAGGGCGAGGAAACGGTGCAGGCGAGCGAAGATGTTTTTGTTGCGCTATCGCCTTACTTCGACTGGGCGGGAATGAACAACCCCCTGCACAAAATTTATGTGACATCTAAATCGGAAGAGACTTTTGCGTCCACTTTGTTTATTTTTGCCGTCACTCACCTGCACAAGTTGTTCCTCTTGACATCGGCGGCCAACTTGAATAAACGGAACGTAGATCAAATTGACGGAGTTGCATTTATTGTTGCCATCCACACGATATTTAAACAATTTCATCCCTATCTTAACGAATCATTTTTGAAGTTGTTTTCAACGTTTTTGAAAGAGTTAACTAAACAGAGCATCAAGTAAGACTATTTTTTGTTTTCTTGTGTTTAGTTGGTTTGTTAAAATGTATTGTTGTAGTTTGAAAAATGCAGAAGTTCCCAACGAGGCCACATTGGGAGTTCGCTTTTTGGAAGTCTACGGAACATTATTAAAGACGGCCAATATTTCACTACTGAAACACATTCCCGAAGAATTACTTTACTTGCATGATTTGTTAAGTTTTACTTCATAAAGTTACCAATGCCGGACTTCCACATGTGTAACGGTAAGGTTTGTTGCCTGTCGTTGGTGGTGGTAACCGATGAACTTTCATTATGCGATTTTGTATTTTATTTCGATTATATGGTATCTCACTTTGTAATTTTTCAGTTGGGCGATCGTACACTACAACATTGGTTGTCCGACATTTGTTTTAAATAAAAGCCCGATGTCGAGGAATCAGCACAACGGCAAGTCTCGGAGTGGTATGTTCCAAAATTTACACTTTATATTTTTGTAAGTGTACATATGCTCATGGCTATAGTGGTTGCTCGGAATAAGTGCGATATTGTTTATTTCGATTGTACGATTTTATACTTAAATCGCACTCAAAGCCGCAAACGACTATAGGTATGGCATACGTACAGCCCTTCGCATCATGCGATACCAACTAGTAATATATATAAGAGTAAGCGTGAATGCACATCTTCTCTTACGCATATTGTCGGTTAGTCATCGCTTTGGTGTGGGACATAATTAATATGTATAATTTAATATTTATTGTTCTATTGAGAAATATATGTTTTGTATCTTTTATCTGATGTATAATAAAAATGTAGATTTATTATTAAAATAAATATGAAAAGAAACATTTACGCTTTTTATTTTGTTGTTTAATAAGACACACGTAAAAATATTTAAGTGAAAAACAAATCTTTAAATGGTAAAATTATAATTTTTCGATGAACTATTTCAACAACAGAAAAAATCGAATTTTAATTAGGTCACGACCTTGACCCCATTTTTTAACTAGGTCACGTCCTTGAGCTCAAGGCCACGGCCTTGACTTCAAGGTCGCCGAAAAATCAAATTTTTCTCAAGGCCGTGGCCTTGAGCTCAAGGACGTGACCTAGTTAAAATTTGATTTTTCGACGGCCTTGAAGTCAAGGCCGCGGCCTTGAGTTCAAGGTCGTGGCCTAGTTAAAAATTTGATTTTTCGTCGACCTTGAAGTCAAGGCCGTGGCCTTGAGCTCAAGGTCGTGACCTAAATAAAAAATTCGATTTTTCTCGATTTTAATTTGTAATTTTAAAGGAAAAGTAATAATTGATAAAGGAAACAAAATAAATTTAAAGAAAGTAATTTATTTTACAATTTAAAAAAACACTATGTAATACACTTGTCATTCTTTAATAATTATTATAAATTTCAGCTTCATTTCATCCTATAGAAATAACGGCGTAACACCACAGTAATTTAACAATAATATACATAACATAATTAATTTATAGTACAAGTTAATTATTTTACAAGATGTATATAATTACATCAGATCAACAAATTAACTCCCATAGGGATTTCAATTATAAATTGTTAATCTTTAATTATTTGCTTTCCTAATTTATTTAACGAAACCATGAAAAGATGTTTTCGTAAAGAAAAACCTTTGCATATGTTTTATTCAAATTTTCTTTTCTGCAGAAGGTAAAATGATGAGACTAAAAATGCAATCTTGGAGAATCATCATTTACCAAAGCAGATCATGTAGGGATGCAGTAGTTCTTTCTCTACGGAAACGACTTTCCAGTTAAAATAAATAGGACATCAAATAATTGAACATTAAGAATTTACATAGAAATCTCTCTGGTGTGTCGGATCAATTCTACACTCAGACGGGATAGATCAATACAAAAATAAATAAAATGAACATATTATTATAAGTTCAAGAAACAAAGTGATTTAATATCACCTAATTAGTAGAGGCTACAAAGTATCAACTTGTAATAATAAGAATATGCATAAAGTTACCGAAAGAATGCCTAAAAATGACCGAAAAGTCTTAAGCAAGCTGGTCGTTTTACTAAAAATAGATTTTTACGATCTAGCGTGAAAATTATTTAAAATCTAATTGCTAAGCTTTTATTGTTCAAAATCGACACTTTTCCAGTTATCGATTAAAGTATTTTATAAAATGTTGAAAACACTTTAATATATTTTGGTAGATTTACAAAGCTTTAAATTTGAATCAAAAGTTTAAGTCTTAAAAGACTGAAGTCGTAACTCGTTAAATTTTCTATCCAAAAAGAGGGCGTAAATTATTTTGTAGAATAGAATTTTTCAACAATTTTAACTTAACAACCAATTCTAAGCAATAAAAAATACGGAAAAGTCGAAAATTTCAATGCTACAACCAGTTAAAAGGAAAAACAAACTTATTATTAAACTATTACAAAACAAAACCTTTGTGCGGTTTGGAATGTATGATAAACATTTTCTACCTCTAATAATTAGTTGAGCGAAACGCTTCGTTTTCACTTTGTTTCTTTAAATCAACAGTTACAGCTATAAATTAAGCCTCTCATATTATATTACTCCCGGTTTAGTTAAATTTTAACAATCAACAAACAAATTTAACAATCACAACCGTTGGATATGGCCAGGTTCAATTTGTGTCCTTGTGGAATTGGTGCGAGCAATTTTCCCTCAACGACTGGGAGGATGGTCCAAGAATATACAATCGACAATTGCAGGTAGGTAAGTACAAACAAGTCGAACGAATGAGGTAAAATCTAATAAAAAATAGAAAAGACGACAGTGAAAAATAAGTATTCAACAAGTATTCGAGTTTCAAAGATGTGACTTTGAAAAATAAATTAGATTTATAAGTATCAGTACTTACTTTGAATGTCAATCCCATTGTTTGCCCATTTATGAAAAAACACCACAATCATCATAAAATCATTTACACAACGGCAACGCAGCTAAAAATAAAAAACCTGAGCAAACAGATAAAGGCGTAGGTGTAATTCGTTTACCTGTAAGGCCTTTTGCCGGTGTGTGACACGTCGTACATGGATACAATTTCATGACGGAACAATCTTTCACATCGGAAGCCTTCACCGCAAGTGGACAAGTGGAACAAGATAAGTTGTCTTGGCCTAAACAGAAAGTAAATTATTAATTAAGCTTAAAACTCTACTAAAAGCAAAAAATTAGAATCGGTAAGTATGACTATTAGTAACTAAATTATTAGCAGGGTTTCAAAGAGAAGTAAAAATGGGGTGCATTTTGGTAAGTTATAAAATCCCCACCGTCTCCCTTTTCTTTTTTCTCGAGGGCATCGGCTGTTCTAATTATTATTACGAAGTAATATAAAATCAACCCCACTTCATTACAAAGGCACACCGGGTGGTATCGAATAAAAAAATTGACAAAAGAAAAACCACTACAAACGTTCTAAAAATAAGCAAAAACCTGTATGTTTAGCATCGTGTTGGGCCATTCCGATCTTGGAACGAAAAGCTTTTCCGCAAGAACCACTCTTGTATGGATCTCTCGTGTGCTCGACCAGCTTGTAGTTGATCTTGTACACTCTCGAGAGTCAACATTGTAATGATTGTAGTGTAGATGCGACAAATCGATTCGTTGTTTAGTAATTAGTGACGTCCACATGATTGATTCCGATGTTGCAGTGCGTCTCGTTGCAAGGCTTATTGGCTATTAATCGCACCGCCCGTTCCTTAAACTCGAAGCATACTTCCAACTTGTCGAAACAATACTGGCAAATCATTTAGGACAGTTCGTCGCTGCAAAACGAAGAATCTTAACCTCGAAACGTCAAAATTCAAAAGGGGGCTTACTTGGATCGAAAGAAACGTTTCGATTTTCCATAGGTCCGTCACGTTTGCAATTTTGTATTGCGCACAAAACTAGGTTAGATGTTTTATTTCTGCTGTCGCTTTGGTCTCCTTTAGGAAGTTAAATTCACATATGCGTCAGAAGGTTCCTCTTCCTAAGTAACGAAATTGACAAAGATATTGTGGGAAATTTGAATATTCGTCGTCCGTGAAATTCCACAATCACCTCGTTGTAACAAAGCTTAAAAATTCCCATCAATTATATCGCTTAAAATTCAAAAATTTCCAATTGTCAAATTCAAATATTGCGCCAAGAATAATAAATTGTTTACTTTTTTAGTTTATAACTTCTTTCGTTTATGCACTCCTGATTCGAAGTGCAAAAATTTTGAACCTAAAGTTTAGTTTATTAGTGGCTCACATTGGCACTGCCGTACTCTTCTGTCACTTATGCGCTCCTGGTAGGCGTGTCAGTAATTTTCGAATAATCGTAGCAACGCGAAGTAAACAAACATCGGGATTGCATAACCTCTTTTACTTTATGTAATCCTGATACAAAATACAGAGAATTTGAAATATTTTGATTATAAACAATAACGTAAACCCAAGTAAAACTGAATTTCTTTTCAACTCCTTGACAAATAAAAATTGCAGTATTAAAAAACGTAGAACATTAATCTAGGGGAGATTTTGAAGACATTCACGAGTTTTTGAAAAAAAAATATTACTTAAACTTTCTTCGAGCTGGAATTACTCGACCACGAGTCTTTTTAAAACGATTTCCTGCGGAAAAGTGGCACAATCCTATCAATCCATTTGTTTTTAATATTTTCAAATCTAACACCGATAACCAGTTCATAACCGAGGAGTACTCTTGTGCAGTTTACATCGTAGAATATGTGAATCAGCAATCTGATTCAACATTACACATCCACATCCGGAATGAGGAAACAGAAATTCTCGAAGAAATGAAATTTATTGGAACGTACAAGAGTAATGAAAATCTGATCTTAGAGAGTCTAAAAGAGTTTGAAACAGATTTATAAATGCAAAAAACAATGGAAATTGTCCGACAACTGTGCTGAGAGGAAGATAATAGACGATTCTAATCTGACGGACATTGGTGCTAGAAACCTCGAACGTGTTGATTTACAAGAATTGTAACCGCTAGCACTACCATCGACACAGAATTCTCTCGTTATTCGGCTGAACGATTGTGAAATCTAATTAGACAGTGATTACATTTAGATAAATATTACAAATTGGAGAACCCCCACAACATAATAATCATGAGCAACTGCACCCAAGGGATTTCATACCAACAACGAAAAAAAAAACCTTTACCTTCCGTAACCTTCCGTCAAAATATCCTGTCCGTTTGTTAATATAATTTTAATTACAATTTGCACATAAAAATATAATAATAAATATATACGAACAGGCAACGACTAAAAACTACATTTACATATTAATAAAAATGATAAGAAATTGGCTTCTTGCGTGTCAACCCCTCAGTGACATTAACTGTAGATATAATGTCCTCTTGCGCTTCGAAATGTAGATTTTTGCACCGTGTACTAAAAATGAATTTTTTGTGCTTGCATTCTAGCGTCCAGCACTCACAATCTAGTTCACTTTAACCTAAAATATTCACATTATTAAAATCTTTCTTTTAATCCAACATAAATATTATTACTAAAAAGCAGGATTTCAAAGGGTTACTGGATCTAATCCCCACTAGCCGGCGACGTTTAAATTTATAAACCATACAAAACAATTCGTTACGCTGCGATATGAATGATAAATCCAGACACTCCCTACAAGAAATTTTACAGATTTAATTATAACACTATGATTGTTACAAAAAAAAGTAAACTTACTATGAAGTCGAGGATGACATCTTCTCGTCGATGTATTTGGCTCCAATGTAACTAATTCTATATTGAAGTTACAGACTACACTGTTCTGCGAGTAAATCCTGCTGCCAGAGTCGTCGGAGTGATCGGAGTCGACCGGAAGCATACTTCCAACTAGTAAAAACAATAGTGGCAAATCATTTCGGGCTGTTTGTCGCTCTCGTGTACCTACAAATCAAAGTGGGGCTTACTTCTTGGAACAAACAATACCTCTCGATTTTGTTGTAAATTTCGCGCGTATCGGAAACCATTGCCATCACAGAATATAAAAATACATAGGTCGGTCGCCATTTACTTGTTCATCATACTGGCATTTGTGTACTGCGCACTAGTTTAGGGTTTCTTCTTTCTTTTACTCTTGAATTCACAAAATTGGTCAGATTATCGTGAAAACTTTGCATGTAAAACCTGTGGATAATTGTTCAAAACGGAAGTATTTTAACAGCCGATTTCACATGTATAGCTGGCAGGAGCAGAGCTTGGCATTCGGGTTGGAAATCAAATGCCCCCGAGTATAATTCTTGAGAACAAATCAATCAGTAGTCTCCACCTATATTACATTTCTTGTGAGGAAAAGTGGGTGATTAAACAAACCTCAAACGAAGTATTTCCAATTTTTACTTCCGATAAGTTTCCTCGGTTCATTCAAATGTGGTTCCCACTTGTAACTCCGCTGCCGCGTTGCCATTAAGTGTCGTATTTATATATAAAATAAGTTAGCCTACGAATAAAGTGATTACTCAAACTTAAATACCTTTTCACGGCTTATATTATTATTTAAACCAAAACCACCATCCAATTACAAACGAGCCGCCATGTTTAATTCATCTGACGTTTCGTTGGTGGATTTCTCCTGTCACTTATGCGCTCCTGGTAGAAATCTCACAAATTTTGAAGTTTTCTTAGCCTCACGAAGTAAACAAACTTGGGATTGCCTAACCCACTTTGCTTTATGCGTTCCTGATACAAAATACAGAACATTTGAAATATTTTGATGGCGAAGAATGACAATCTACAGTAAATGTTTTCTTTTAGCATATTTTTTAAGCGATTGTACAAATAAATGATGAAGAATTTCTAAACGACGATATTAGTCGATTTTGGCTTTTTCCTCATAGAATATTAGGGCTTTGCCCCATATCTCCTTCATTGTAGTACGTCTAGGTTTTAATTAAAAATTTTGTCTGATTTGTGTGTTTTGTGTGACAATTTAAAATTAACAACATCAAAAACCTCCATTCGACGATGGAATAGTGCTCGAGGCCCTTCTGTAAAATTACGCAGCCTTTTAAATTTTTCTAATTTAATTTACAGATGCCCTTCTCTTCCTCTTCCGACTGTTAAAACTTGCTTGGTACAGTAAAACGCAAATATACTTCCTTCTTGTGACTGCTGCTCTTTTCCAACTGACGAAGCAGCTGCTGTTTACCAGAAAACACAACCCCTGCAACGCCAATCAACTGGCCTTCGCCAGGAGTGTAAGACATATTAATGCTTAAAAGACGCAGTTTAAATACTTTATTTTGAAAATAAATTAATTAAATTAAATCGTTTAGCTAAAAGTCTATAGTTAAATATCAACAAAAAAATGCAGATTTTTGCACAGCGTACAAAATATTAATCTGTCATGTATCTCTTCACAGTCCGTAAAGCGTACTAAAGTTCCGCTGGCATTCTAGCTTCCAGCACAATCAAGTTCATGTATACCTAAAATATTTATATTATTAAATCTTTTTTATAATCTAACGTAAATTATTAATTAAGCTTTAAACCCTACCAAATGCAAAAAGGTGAGTTTGTAATTATTTCGGAGGGTCCTGTTTCGAGAACAATAATTAGCATCCACTGCATCCCCACGAACTGGCCATGTTTTAATTTATAAGCAATATATTTATGTGGTTTTCTTTTCTTTGAATAACTAACATTTTGTGGTAAGCTTTCTGCCTCGAATGCAACTCGGCGAGTCAGTGGTGGCTGAAATTTGTTGTTTGCATTATTACTTGTTCTCTTTCCATGTCAATACCTTCTCGAGTTCAAGCTTTCGGTTTTCATTTTGTAGGACAATGTTATTGTCTTCCGATTTACTATTATTTAGCTGTTTCTCTTTTACTACGTCATTAAGTGTGCCGACCTCTTCCTTCGTTTCTTTAACAACGTAATCACCATCTATAAGTTTTAAATATGAAACTAAAACAAAACTTACTGTAATTTGATTTTTAACAACCGTGACCGCACATGATACAACGTAACCACTCGATCTTTGGGTCCAACTTAACCAATTCCTGATTGTCGTCCTTAGTTGCAAACTAAACTTATTGCATAAGCTGCAAATAGTAATTTTCCTAAGCGAGTTGTAGGTGTGATCGCTTCCGATGTTGAGATGCGTACCTGTTGGCCATATCAACTCTTTGAACCCATTAACCAAAACGCCCTCCTTGAACTTCCAACTTGTCGAAACAATACTGGCAAACCATCTTGAGCAGTTTGTCGCTCTTGTGTACCTGCAAACATAGCATTGTGTAAATGCAAAAGAATCTTAACCTAGAAACGCCAAACGCCCAACATCAACATAGTTGACCTTCAAGATATTTGGAGCACTTGTATCAGGCTACGCATTTTTGGACAACAGCTCTCAGTAGATCGGTCTTCTTCACGTAAAAGCACCCCCCGTTGCGGGGCTGTTGCATATGTAGTTTATGAAATTAATTTTAAATTGTCCAACAAACTACCGAACGGCTGACCCAACGAGATTTCAAAGTAAAATATGTATGACTATAGAACAAATCTCATGATGGGACATGGGGCGAAGCCCCAATATTCTATGGGAAATTGCCAAAATTGACTAGTTTAGAAGTTTAGTTTAGACGTTGAGAAATTTGCAATATTTATTTGCGAATTCGTTTGAAAGAAATCGTAAAAGAAATAAAAATTTACCTAAGATTGTCATTCCTTCCCATCATAATATTTCAAATTTTTTGTATTTTGTATCAGGATCACATAAAGCATAGAGGGTTATGCAACCCCTGGTTTGTTTACTTCGCGATGCCAAGATAATTTCGAGATTTGCGCGAGGTCCGACCAGGAGTGCATAAGTGACAGAAGAGTACGGCAGTGCCAATGTGGGTTACTAAAATATACCAACTTTAGGTTCAAAATTTTTACACTTCCAACCAGGAGTACATAAACGAAAGAAGTGATGAACGAAAAAAGTAAACAACTATTTTTGGCGCCTAATTTGAATTTGAATATGGAATATTTATTAATTTTACTTATTTAAGAGACAAATTGATGGGATTTTCGTTTAGCTTTATCACAACGGATGACGGGAAATATTTCGGACGAAGAATATTCTAATTTCCCCAATACTTTTCCAGGTTTGTGGAAACGCATGCGTGAATTTAACTTCCTGAAGAAGGCCGATGGAAGCGAGAGCAGAAATAAGAGACGGAGAAATATTCTGGAAGCCAACTTTCCGATCCTATAAATGGCGACCGATGGCAACGGTAAGCGATTCTCGGACTCGTGTCATTTGTGCACCACCAGAATCAACACCGACAAAGACTATGACAACTTCGAAGACGAGGTGAGGTGTCCTTCGTTCAATGTAAGCCCCTTTCACTTGCCAAGATTAGGATTCTTTGCTTTGTAGGTACACGAGAGCGACAATCTGTCCAAGATGATTTGCTAATATTGTTTCTACAAGTTGGAAAAATGCTTCGAGTAGTAGGAACGTGCAATGTACATGGAGAGCCTTTTGATTAGTTTGTTCAAAGAGTTACTGGCCAACAGAGACGCACATCAACATCGGAAGAGATCCCACCGACAATTCACTTATCAAGATTAATAATTTGTAGACTATGCAAGAACAACATTACTTTCTCCCAGAACAGTTTAAGACTGACGAACAGGAATTACATAAGTTGTATCCGAAGATGTGCGGTTACAGTTGTTAAAATCAAGTCTAATTTCAGTTGCTCTATGATGTGCACTTGAAAATGTGTGGCTTACGTATGGCTGTGTTTACTAACGCGGAGACTTTGGGTTTTCATAAAAAAGAAACGCATCCAGCAGATGAAGTGGTCTCCGTAATTAAAGTAAGTTTTGTTTCTAACAATCTTAGTTTCATATTTAAAACTTGTAGACGGTGATCACTTTGATAATGAAACAAATAAAAGATCTCCAGAAAATAACGAGAAACTTTTATCGTAGGTCGACGAACATAACCATGTAGTAAACGAAAAACAGCTAACGAATAGTAAATCGGAAGACAATAATATCATCCCGCAAAACTAAAAGCTCATTGCAGAGATCATAGAACTGAAGAACTTATTAACAATTGAAGGGTTTACCAATGACATGGAAAGAAAGCAAGTGATAATGCAAACTACCTATTGCAGCCAGCACTGACTCGCTGAGTTGTAATCGAGATCGAGAGTCTACCACAAAATGTTAGTTATTCAAAGAAATAGTGACAGCTGGCTACGTTCCCTTACATCGGGATCATTGGTTAATTTATTTTCAAAAATTAGATGATATTTGAAGGGACTTGTTTGGCTTTATAGAACATCTCGCATCACACCGAGTTCTACGTTGTAGATTCGATTCGAACAAAAGAAAACAAATGTTCTTATGTTTTTATATTTTTTAATTACTTTTTAAGTGTTCATTTTAATTGAAATAACTTGAACAATGCGAACTATAAATTATGTAAGAGTCATTAAGGCAATTAGATTTTAAATTGTTTCAAACGAATATCTATAAAATAAGAATTGTGTTGCTGTTCAATCGTATACTTTTAGTGAGATCATGTAATTTAATTTATCCTACTTCAAAATAAAATATTTGAATTGCCGTTTTAGAGATTTACTGTGTTTCCTATTCGTAGCGACAGTCAATAGATTGCCGTTGCAGAAGGTTCAAAACGACAGCTCAATGCAATGCTGACAAAAATCTTTCCTTCAACGACTGTTACCATTTGCTTCATGCAGATATTGCAATAGAAGTAAGCGACTTAGTAAAATGAAAATTTCCTACCTCCCTCTTTTGACGGCTGGTCTTTTTCAGAGAAATACTGCAAAAGCCTAACCCCAGTGCAACTAATTGTAGAAGTAATTAATGTATAGTCTAATTCTAAACAACCCGAGACCAAGTAAGACTTGACGTGATTCTATCGAGCTGCTGTTTAGAACCTCCTACAACCAACGCCAATCCACTGGCCATTGCATCGAGTTTGGAATCGAAAGTTTACCTTTTTTTTCAAGTATAAACATTGTTGGTTTTGAAAGTTTAGCTTCATACAAATACTTCAAAGCAGGATTTGTAGAAAATATTGTTTTACTGTGCGATGTTGATTACACAAATAAATACACTTCGAACTGTGTGCCTTTAGATTTTATTTTACCTTGATTAAAAATAAAATATAGGGCACTTGAAAGCAAACAATTCTGCTCGTCAAGTTTTCTGGACGTAAAACATGCATTTAACAAAGTGCGGCACAAAGGACTTTTATACAAAATAAAACAATCGTTGCCATATCATTGTTATCGCATACTTAAATCATGTTCGAAAGATCAGAATTTTCGAGTACCGCAACATGAAGAAGTAACAATAATTTGCTCCATAGCCTCAGGAGTATCGCAAGAAAGTGTACACGGGCCAAAACTGTATCTACTGTCACACCGTTTACAGAAACGGCTACATGCTTCTGATTTGTTACAAACACATCTACTTCTTTTACAAAACTGTATAACTAAATAAAAATAAACGAAACCAAATCTAACCGTGTCACAAATAGTTTCAATTATACCGAATGTTCACCGAGCTATAGCTATTCTGTTAATATTATACAATAAATTTAAAAAAAAAAGTAGAGAAGTTCACAGGCAATGCTATTCACAAAACGGATATAAAGAACACGTTAAATACCAACTCAAGATGCCGACCAAAACCGTGATCAGTCCATCTGCGGTTCTAAAACTTAAAACCAATTAAAACTAAAGAATTGCATATGATTTACAATTATATTACAAATTAAATTATACTAATAAACAAATGTCTGTGTGATAACGAAAGAATTGAATGCAAACAATAAATGCTGTCAACGTTAAGCATTCACCAAGAATGGAGATGGAAGTATTTTCACAGCCCCTTGCACATGCATACTATTGTCCTTGCTTAAATCGTCTGACAAATGTTAAAACCGAGATAAATGAAGTATATTTCCATTACACTTACAAGACAATATATTTTGTTGCAAGATGCTCTAACATTAGGCTACGTAACGTAGATAAGGCGATTTAACCAAGGACGGCAGAGTGGTTGGTAAGAGCAAAGCTTGCGGTCATGTTGGAAATCAAATTCTTGAAGATAAATCCAGTCCGGATGATTCACGTATTCTAAGGAAGCCGACTCTCGCCTACAACTTATTTACAATTTAAAGCAAACATGGTAAAACAAACCTGATATTCAAGGCATTTTCGATTTTTGCTTCTGTTAAGTCTTCTCGCTTTATAGCAGTGAGCCACTTTTCTCTTCGCTGCTGTCAAAATCCATTCAAATGTGGTTTGTACTTATAATTTTAAAACCTTCACCGCTGCTACGACAATGCAATTAAGTGTCGAATTATAAAATGTTAGCCTATGAATAAAGTGATTACTGCGCACAATACCTACATGGCCAAGCCCCTACATCTTTCGTTCGAATTAGGTTGTCTTTGTCGTAACCATTTAAGTATATTATTTAAAGGAAAACCGCCGTGCCACTGGTTCTTATATATCATTTACATTATTACCGTAATTTAATAAAAAATTTATTAAAATATCACAAGGCGTTGAGCAAATACCACGACAAAATACATTCAGATTAAATGTAAACAAAAACAAGCGGCCATGTTGAATGCAACTGACGTTTCGGTGGAGAATTTCTTCTGTCACTTATGCGCTCCTGGTAGAAATCTTACAAATTTTGAAATAATCGTGGCAGCGCGAAGTAAACAAACTTGGGATTGCATAACCCACTATGTTTCATGTACTCCTGATACGAAATACAGAGAATTTGAAATATTTTGATGGTAAAGAATGACGAACGTTTTCCGCATATAAGTCTGCTACAAAATCACGCTCGCTCAGTGCGTTTGGTGGTTTGCGAGACAATTTAAAATTAATAATATCAAAAACTGCATTAAGCAGCTGGATAATTGTTCCCTGCCATGAAATTACGCAGCCATTTAAAGTTCTGCATTTCTATTTCACAATTTACAATTGCTTCGTGTAGAGATGGCAGCGACCTAAATCCAAATATACCACCTTCTTGTGCTGTTCTTTTCAAAGTGATGAAGCAGCTGTTATTTTCCAGAGAAATACTGCAAAATCTAATCCCTAATTACGCAGTAATAGCATTTAGATAAACATCCCAAATAAAGAATGCCCACAGGTATTTCATGAAAGAACAAAACTAAAAAATAGTCACACCATCACTACTCCTATTTTACTTCCTCTCTATCTCTTTCAAGTCTTCCTACAAATATCCGTATAAAAAATATAATAATTAATAATAACTATGTACAAACAGATGACGACTAAACTCTACGTTTACAGATTAGAAAAAGGAATAGAGTCAAATGATATCGAAATTAAAGCGTATTTATCGTTGAGGTACTCCAAAATTTAATAACAGTCACTGAAAAAGAAAGAAAGTCCCAATCCACAGAACAACTAAATTTGAAGGTTCGTCAATAAACACTTGGACTTAATCTTGAAACCAAAAACTAATGCTACATTTGCACATATACTACAAATTAATTTATTTGTCGTTCTTACATCTTAGCTTCCAGCACGAGAGAACCTACCAGAACCGTTATGCAAAAATGTGCAAGTTTAGTTTCGTGTTGGGACAATCCGAACTTGGAACAAAAAGCTTTACCATACAATCAAACTTGCACGATTTCTCCCCCATGTGCTTCCTCATTTTCTAGTTAGGTTTACACACTATTATCCTATTATAGGCAAAGTCACCCATTTCAACGGCGTGGTTATCGGCTAAAAGTTTCAAATATAAAACTAGAGTTGTTACAAAACCAAAAAAAACTTACTTTAATTTCGGGGACGAAGTCATCTGGTGGATACGTTTCCATTCGACACTAATACCTACTTGCCATCTGTAAGTTGCAGACTACACTGTTCTGCGAGTAAATGATTCTCATGTTGTATAAGCTGTAAATTGTCTTCCATTGAAGTTATTTCTATTCGAGTCTAAATGGAATCTTGCTGACCGTATCGTCAGGGTGATGGTTTTCGTTGTATAAGTACGTCTCGTTGCGTGGCTTGTTGACCATCAACTCTTTGAACAAACTAAAGAGAACGTTTTCTATTCGTTAAACCGGAAGCATACTTTCAACTTGTGGAAACAATCATCTTCGGCTGTTCGTTGCTCTTGTGTACCTACAAATCAAAGAATGCTAATCTCGACAAATCAAAAGGAGGCGTACTTACAACAAACAATACATCTCGATTTTTTTGTAAATTTTTGCACTTGCATTTATGTACTGCGCACTAGTTTCTGCAGATTTCTGCTCTCGTTTGGATCGGTCATCTTCTGGATATTAAAGTCACGCGTGCGTCGAGGAGGTTATTTTTCCTTTTGCTCTTGAATTCACCAAATTGGCCAGGTTATCGTGGAAAATTTGTATAAATTCCGCAGTTTTCCCGTTGTATAAAATTAAAAATATATACCTCAATTTGTCTCTTAAACACGCAAAAGTAATAATTTTCCCATTTCCAAATTCAAATTTTGCGCCAATAATATTTGTTTATTTTATTCGTTAGTAACTTCTTTCTGCTTATGTATTCCTGATAGCAAACGTAAAAATATTGCAATTTTAGCAGTTGGCCACAACAAAATAATTCCGTCAATTTGGATTTTTCTAACCTTTTTCTGTTTATGTACTCCTGATACAAAGTACAAAATTTCGAACGACCAAAGTTAGTTTATGCGGAACTCACAGTGGCGCTGTATGGCAATCCATATCACGTGACTCCACGGAATCCAACATGGCCGTCTGTTGACACATATTTGAATTTGTAAATGTTTATTTAAGTTATTTGGCCAATATAATGTACTTTTCTCAAGATTTTTTAATTTTACACTTAAGTAGACATAAATATGTGTGTGATTATTATTGGAAATAAATATTATTGAATTGCCATCACTTGTTTTTATGATTTCAAAGTACATAGGTGCACTTCGTGTTCAGTTAAAATGAGATTGATCATACAATTCCTTCCTACGGGCACATTAGCAGGGCAACAAAGCGAGTATTTTGCAAAGCTCTAATTGGAAGATTGGATACGTAGGAAAATAAATCTTACAAGTGGTGTTGTCGATCCTTATAAGTTATAATACACCTAACATGAAAGACTTTGATTTAGATATTGAAAGTTTACCTCTTCTTTCACCCGAGGGCATTGTTGCATATTTAATCCGAACCACCGGTTCTTATACAAAGGAAGATATGGAAGGTTTCAAGTTTGGCTTCATACAAATACTTCTAAGCAGGATTCGTAGAAAACATTGTGGAAGATATCGAGACAAATCCTCTCTTAATTGTTGCGTACTTTTTTGAAGTCCTATCGATATCCAGGATTATTTTACAGCATGTCGGTTGCACAAATAAATAATACACTTTAGCCTGTGTGTCTTTAGATTCTATTTTACTTTGTACAACTAGAGAAGATGCTCATCGGCAATGCTTTTCCTTCAATGGTTAAATGATCACTTGCTAATGAAATTTAAAACACTACCGATAGAACGACCACGTGCGTGCAGTTTGGGAAAGTCATCATCGTGGACATCAGGTGGTCCACATAACGGTTAACGACTGTACTAATAAACAGAGCTCCGTGTTTGAAACTACGGTTGATTTTAATTCGATGTTAGGTACAACAATAAACTACTAATTATTAGGTAAAACATTCACATAGAACGAACGTAAAACTTGTAGATAATTGTCCAAGATGAAAGTATTTGATTTAACAGCCGATTTCACATTTACAGCTGGCAAGAGGAAAGCCTGCATTCGTGTTGGAAACCAATGCTTCGAGTATAATTCTTGAAAACAAATTAACTAGTACTCCCGACCCACATTCCATTTCTTGTGAGGGAACGTAGTCCGGTTGATCTATTTCTTCAAAAGTAGCCGACTTGCCTACAATTTATTTACAACCTGAAACAAAGTGTTTCGAATTTTTCCTCTTGATAAGTTTTCTCGGTTGATTCAAATGTGGTTCCTACTTGTAATTTAAAGCAGCCGGTACAGAATAGCTGGATATGTTTGCTGTTGTGGCTCTGCTGCCGCAATGACACCAAGTATCGTATTATAAAATAAGTTAGCCTACAAAAAGTGATTACTCGAACTAGAATACCTTCGTATTGTGACCAAATTCAAAATTACGGCAGAACTGTGCGTTAGGTATTTTAATAATAAAAATACTTTTCCTTAATTCATTTATATGCTATAATCTTGCATACGAAGGTAATACACAGTTAGGTATTTTGTTCGACAATTTAAAATTAACGATAACAAAATCTGCATTCAACGACGGAATAATGCTCCGGCGCATTTAAATTTTAAGATTCAACTTAACGGGTGCCCTGAACGCCCCGCAATGCCAATCAACTTATTTTGTAGGTATTCGGCTGCGACAATCTAAAATGTAATTACATGGTAATCGCATATCAAAGTGATTTCGTAAGCAAACAAATCATCGCTACACCTTTTTCACTCTCTCGTGTCTTGCTTTCTTTCCATGTCATTGGTGAATCCTTCAATTGTTAACAACTTCTCGAGTTCGGAAAAATAAGTTCGTTTAATTTTTGCAAGGCGATGTTATAGTCTTCCGATTTACTATTATCTAGCCGATTTGCCTTTACTACATTCTTTAAGTTTACCGACTTCTGATAGAAGTTTCTCGTTAATTTTCTGAAGTTCTTCTATTTGATTCTTTAACAACGTAGTCACCGTCTACAAGTTTTAAATATGAAACAAAAATTTTAGAAACAAAAAGAAACTTACATTAAATATGGGGACCACGTCATCTGGAGGATGTATTTCCTTTTTATGAAAACCTCTAAGCATTTTCACGTGTGAAAGTGCACATCGTAGTGCAACTGAAATTAGACGTGATATTAGCTACTGTAATCGCACATGTTACAACGTAACCACTCGATCTACGGCTCCAACTTAACAAATTACTGTTCTGCGAGTAAATGCCGCAAATTATCAATCTTGCTGAGTGAGTTGTCGGTATGATCGCTTCCGATGTTGAGGTGTGTCTCTGTTGGCCATCAACTTTTTGAACAAACTAACCAAAACACTCCACACGTTCCTTCAACTCGAAGCATACTTCCAACTTGTAGAAACAATACTGGCAAATCATCTTGAACAGATCGTAGCTCTCTTGTACCTGCAAAACAAAGAATTCTAATCTGGACAAGTCAAAAGGGGGCTTACTTGGAACGAAAGATACCTCTCGATTTTCTTGTTGATTTCGTGCGCCGACCCTTCGTCTTCGAAGATGTTGGAAACTTGGCTTTCCGGAATATTTGGGGGTTCTTTGCGCATGGGCTTCCTTAAGAAGTTAAATTCACGCATGTGTTTTCTGCATTTTTCGTTCACAAAACTGACCAAGTTAATAAATTTAAATATTGCGCCAAAAATATTTGTTTATTTTATTCGTTAGTAACTTCTTTCCGCTTATGTATTCCTGATGGCAAACGTAAAAATATTGCAATTTTAGCAGTTGGCCACAACAAAATAATTCTGTCAATTTGAATTTTTCTAACCTTTTTCTGTTTATGTACTCCTGATACAAAGTACAAAATTTCGAACGACCGTAGTTAGTTTATACGGAACCCACAGTGGCCAATCATTTTGTTTATAACTTCTTCCGTTTATGTACTCCTGGTTGGAAGTGTAAAAATTTTGAATCTAAAGTTAGTTTATTAGTAACTCACATTGGCACTGCAGTACTCTTCTGTCACTTATGCGCTCCTGGTCGGACCTCGCACAAATTTCGAAATTATATTGGCAGCGCGAAGTAAACAAACCAGGGGTTGCATAACCCCCTATACTTTATGTGATCCTGATACAAAACACGGAATATTTGAAATGTTTTGATGGCAAAGAATGACAAAGTAAATGTTATCTTTTTGGATTTGTTTAAACGAATTGCGAAATAAAAAGAAAAGTTCATCAATGAGTTTTAATTTAAAATCTCGTTGGGTCAGTGTGTTCGATATTTTAAAATTAACAATAAAAACAAATATTTTGGAAACCGCTATTATGCAGAAAATTTCTTTCAAAAAAAAGGACTGAAATATGAGCTCCTAAAACCTATAATAGTTACGGTGCTACGACCACACGAAGAAAAGCATTAAAATTGTCAACATGATTAAAAGTCAAAAGATTTATTAAATTTGATAAAATTAAAAAAAAAATCTTAATTTGCATACCTCAATAATAGAAATCTCCCTTATCGGCTTAAAAACAGAATACTATTTTTTTCCTATCTACAAGTAGGAATCGTCTTTACCGACTTAAAAAAGGAATTATTTTAACTAATTCATTAAGAATTAAAAAGTTTTAATTATTTGCAATACAAACAACTGCAGCCCACCGAATTTCTTTTATCTCTAATAATAAAACTGAATTTTTTTTGTCAAATTGCATTTTGTCAAAATTGTACATTTTTATTTTCGCGATATAATTTATAAATCCGATAGAATTCCAATTTTGAAACTTATGGGCTCCTGTTGAAGAATCTAGAAGTTTCGCTACGTTTTGCACTGATTTAATTGAAATTTTTCGTTATACTTTTTCAGCTTCTGCAATCCCGATCGTAAATCTACAAATTTTCATAATTTCTGGGGTACACACACACAAATAATATGCACATGCACAATGCATATTTTATTGCGCTAAATTTCTATTTTGATTTTCAAACTTGGCGCGCATTTGGTTGTCATTGAATCAGCTGTCATGCGATGTCATTTTTTGACTCACTTGAACCCTGATCTCGTCGTGTCCTTAAAATCCTATAATTAGTAGCGATTTGTCATACCGGTGCATAATTGTGAAATAGTGATTTATTGCGTTAGTCGTCAAAATGAGCTTACAGTGGACCTTAATAGCCGGATTTTTGTACGCGGAAATCGCAATAGTTCTTCTTCTAGTGCTACCTGTCGCCAGTCCCAAGCGATGGCATGCGTTTTTCAAATCACGCTTCCTACAAGGACTGCAACAGCAAGCGGGCGTCTATTTCCTCATACTCCTAGCCATCCTCGTCTTGTTCCTGTTGGACGCAATTCGCGAAATGCGTAAATATTCAAGCGAAACTCAAGACCCACACCAGCACTTGAATATCGAAATGCAGGGCAGTATGCGCTTGTTTCGCGCACAACGAAACTTCTACATATCCGGATTCGCCCTGTTTCTATCCCTGGTAAGTAAAATTTGCAATGCTTTTTAGTTTATTTTCTAAATGTATGTCCAATCCAGGTCATCCGTCGCCTAGTCTCGTTGATCTCCTCCCAAGCCGGTTTGTTAGCACAGTCGGAGGCCTCCATGAAGCAAGCCATGAGTGCCACCACCGCCGCTAGGAGCTTCATGCAACAACGTGGTGAAATTTCGCAAAACGAAACCAACGAAGCGCACGACAAGGAAGTAAGCGAACTGAAAGAGAAGGTACAAGAATTGGAGGACAAGTTGAGCTACGAACGAAAAGATAAAAGCGCACTGAAATCGCAGGCGGAAAATCTGAGCAAATCTTACGACACGTTAGCCGAAGAGCACAGTTCGTTGCAAAAGAAATTAACAGCCGGTGGTGATAACGATAATAAAAAGGACGATTAATTTCTGTCACTTATTATTTATTATATTTGTTTTTTGTTCTGACAAAATTCAAGTTTTGTCGATTTAATCCCTACTTTTATCCAAGCTCTCGGGAAGCATTTAATCGAAAAAGGTGAACGCTAATTTTGTACTTTAATTTATAAAATTTGTTTCTTTGTAAATTGCAATGATGGAAAGTTTCACTTTATATTGTTAATTGTATTTGTATTGCAATAAAATGTTTTCTTAAGATTGTGTTTTGATAATACAACATTTAAAATCAAACACTACTAATTATCGTTCGGTAAATGATGTAGCTGCATACAAAACCTTTTCCACTTAGTCGCTAGAAAAGATAAGATAATATCAAGTTTTAAAATTAAATTCTATTTATCGTAATTATAATATTTGTTTAGATATCCAATTTAAATTATTATTTTCCTTACCAAGAAAGAAATCTGACTTCATTTTTAAAAGGTTTAAAATAAATCGGCAAAATCAAAAACATGAAAAACTTGAATATCTACTTACGAGTTCCTTTTCCTACCCTTACATTGTGAATTATCCACCAAATTTTACAGCAAACGAAAGGAAATTTTCCACGCCTTTTACGAACCACGAATTATTGGGGCTCATCCAATCTCTGACCTGCAAAAAATTGCTCCCCTGCAATCGGAATAAGTAATGGCCTTTAAGAAAACTTTATAAAACAAAATTTTACTAATCTCTCAACAATTTTGAAGAACAATTCTTATAAGTAAACAAATATGACCTAATTATAATATAGTTACAGAAAAAAGATCAAGCAAAGACAAAAAAATAATTAACTTTTAATTTTCTTCGTCGTCGTATTGCTCGGCGACTACTCCATCGACTATGTCCGCTTCTGCCGCATAGTGAACGGATTCCAAATAATTTACATGGAACTCTTGCGCCGATTCCACATCTTCGAATGTCGCTTTCAGTACCCTCCAATCGGGGTTATTCTGGGTCCACTCGATCGCCTTCCAGATGCACTCGCTACCTTGCAACTGCAACCACAATTAAAATAAGTTTCAAACATCAAAAATAAAGTAAAAGCACTTACAGTCATTTCGGTGTTAACTGCAATGAGGGTGTTGCTGTAAAGTTGACCCTCGTGGTCGTTGACCGCAATACGACAACCGTAAAGCTCTGGATCGTAATAAATCTGAATATCGCCTTCGCCCACCTCTACCCATGTATTATTCGACTGTTCGCTCAGAGTGCAAGATTTCATAAACAAAATCGACCTATCGTCCTCATCGTCGTCTTCGTCGCCCTCATCTTCATCGTGTTGTTCTTCGTGCACCTCACTTACAACAGGACCCGTGTACTCCTCAACAGTGGCGGGAACGCTGGTATTCTGTTGTTCCTTTACCGCAGTAACTGCCACTTGAACTTGCGAATAGAACTGTTGCGCCAATTCGCAATTTTTAAAACGTGCAGCTAATTTCTCCAAGGAAGCCTCGTCGTCCGAGTAATTGTACCCGCCCCACAACCACGCCTTATCCGACGTAGCCATAGGCTGCAAATCCAATGCCGGGCTGATCAACATATTGAGAACCACTTTATGCACCTGTTCCCGACGCAAAATTAATCTATAAGTTCCCATAACCGGATGATGTAAAATTTTCAATTGTCCCACTCCGCGCTCCTTCCATTCCTTGTTACCAATATCGTATCGGTACAATTTTGCCCTTTCGTTAAAAATGGGCACTTCGTCTTCCTCTCCAGTAGTGACTACGATGGCGTCGGGTAACGGCACTATGGGTTCGTAATGAGGATCGTATTCTTCAGTCCCCGCAACAGTTTCGCCTTCTTCGTCATCTTGTTTGTCTTTTTGCGGTTTTTCCGTTTTGGTTCCTGCCTTCGAGGAGCCAAACACCGGCGCTCCGGCACCCAAAAACGAGAACGGTTTCAAATCGTCGCCCGCGTTGCCGAAAGCAGGTTTTTCGGGCATAGCAGCAGCCAAACTTGCAAAAGTTACTTCCGAATCGCACTTAAACACAATTTCGGGCTCCGCCGGTTCCGGGTCGTTTTTGTATTTCGCCGCCAAAGACGCTAAACTGGCCGACGCTTCAAACGCGGGGGCCGTGTTGCCAAACAAAGGTTTAACCTCCACTTTATTTTGCGTGGCATTTCCTCCGAAAATGCTACCTAGAGGCGTGTTGGAGGTGGTGATAGAAGAGAACAAACTTCCGGTCGTGGATGGAGTCGAAGTCGCCGTGGTGCCAAAAATGTTGGAAGCAATGTTGGCAAACAAGTTACCTGCTTTTGGAGTGTCCGTAGCTTTGTTAAATAAGGTATTTGTGCCTGGAAAAAGACCTCCACTAGGAGTAGCCGGCTTTTGTGAGAAAATATTTTCATTAGTAGACAATTGAGAGAAAACATTTGAGGTCGGTGTTTGAGAGAAAATATTTGTAGCGGGCGCTGGTGAAAATATTCCACTTGAAGTCGAAGTTGATGTTGGCAACGAGAAAAGATTTGTAGTGGGAGTTTTCGTTTCCGATATGAAGGAGAACTTATTAGACGGCACCGTCGGAGTGACCGTTATGGGAAGTACAGATGCCATCGATTCTGGAGTTTTATTAAAGGTTTCCAATACGGACGGCTTGACAAGCATGTCTTTCAAGAGAGATTCCGCAGGCGGCTTCACCGGTGCAGTGGGACTTTGTGAAAAACTGGAGAAGGGTTTGCCAAAAATGAATTTGCTTTTTATATCGCCAGAGTCGACAGCGGAAGGTTTGCAGGGCGTTCCAAAAAGACAGCTGGTGGTATCGAAAATTCCGCTGGGCTGTTTCGAAGGCGGTTTGAGCAATTCTTGTAAAATTATGTCGTCCTCCTTGCACGTTGCACAAGTGCAGTCGGGTAACTTACGATACGACATGAATTTTGGTGGCAGCTTCAGCTTCAACGCTTCTTGTTCCTCTTCAGGTGTTACTTGCGTTTCAGATACAAATTCAACGTCGGAGTAATCGTCTTCACCTTCAACTTGTGGCGCGTCTAAAAAAAATAGCAAGGCTGTTTAATTTTGAATAAAAAGTTATGGTGAATGTTAATGACGATGAGAGAGGAATGAGAGTTAGAATCCGGTACCTTTTTGTTAGTACTTTATGTAGTCGCGCCCGAGATGCGAGAATAGAGGATTGGGAAATAAAAAGACAGGCAAATTAAAGGTAAAAAATTTATTCATTAGTAATAACAATATGAACCCAACAACATTGATACAAAAATGTACAACAAAAATGAATCACAGGGACGAAATGGTCACTGGGAAAATCAATGTACAAGTAATTCCTATCGTAAAATAATATTTATACAGGACACTTTCTGGATGGCTTATATTTAGGATTCAAAATGCCCCCAAAGAAATTTTAAAGCAAAAATGATAGGAGATAATTTTAAATTAACACCATATTTTTATGTTATAAACAAGGAAGTAAAAAGTATACGAAAGAATAGATGGGGGAGAGAGGTAGTTTAAAATTTAATTGTGATTTTAAAATGGTTATTTGTAAAAATGGCAACTTTTTGGAAACCAGGTGCAGTTATATAGACAAAAAGGGAGTTAAATTCCCTTCATCACAAAAGGGAGTTACTTGGCTTTTTTGAGATAAATTAAAAAGAACAACAAAAACAATTTTAGCGACCACGTTTGGTCCAAACAAAAGCCCCAGTTAAAACAACAAGAAAGAAACAAGTGCCACAAGCAAGAGTGTTATTAAGCCTGAACAAAAACTTACCGTCTCGATTGGCAATCCTGTGGAGAGCGTCGTCGACGGCTTTCTTAAATCCTTGAGCAATTTCGGCAGTCTTAAATCTCAAACAAAACTGCCAGTGGTTATATTCCCCTTCCGAATAGTCCATAACCGAAAACAACCAAGATTTCTCGTCTTTGATTAAATATTCTACGCTTGGGACGAGGAAGTGATTGAGACAAATTTTCAAAACTTGATCGCGGCGCATTACGACTCTGAAAATTACAAATTAAAAGAAATTAGCAAAAGGTAATTTAAAGTAGTAAATTAAAACCCACCTGAGTTTTCCCGATTGAGCAGACAGCAGAATTTTGATGTCGCCAGTTCCGCGTTCTTTCCAGTCTCCTTCGACAAACCGGTAGAGTCTTGCACGATGACAATACAATACTTCCTCGCTTTCTTCGCCGGTCTTGACGTCGATCTTGTCTGGCAGAGGAATGACCGGTTTGAAGTATATTTGATCTTCCTCCTCTTCGGGGTAAAGCTCGGAATCGTCTTCCCCCTTGCCACCACTACTTTGTCGTCGAGGCGAACGCGGAGTAAACTCAAAGTCGTGCTTCTGCGGAGAACCAAAAACAAATTTGTCTTCGTTCTTTTTGGCAGCTGGTGGTTCGTTGAAGCCAAATGGTTTCGTCTCTTTGTCAGAAATTTGTGGTGCGTTAAAACTGAACGTGCTCATCGTCGTAAGGGTGAACGGTGACTTTATATTAGTTGACGTGTTGGTGCCGCTATTTGTTATGGCGTAATGTAGCGGCATGGAGTCGTCTCTGTTTAGCGACGCCGGAGTAGAACTTTCCGTTGATTGTGAAACTCCAAAGTTGAATTTAACCGGAGTATCTAAATTTATTCCTTTCTTTGGTTCTTTTTTGGGTACGGAATCGTCTTTTGGATTTTCGCAAGAAACGCAATGTAGTTTATCAGCATCGTTTCTCAACAAACATTGATTGCACTCCCAAGAACCTACCTTAGGTTTGAAAGAGTCCCACAAAGAGCTTTGTGTGGTAGTAGGTTTCGTTGCAGGAAACATGCCAAAAGTGTATTTTGAACCAAAAGTTTCCAAATTAATACCCTTTGGTTCTTCTTTTTTCGTAACAGAATTATCCTTTGGATGATCACACGAAACACAGTGTGATTTTTCCGAGTCATTTCTCACGAGACATTGGGTACACTCCCACGAGCCGGCCTTTGGTTTAAATGCTTCGCCCCACATAGAACTACCCGCCAATTTTCCAGGAGAAACTTCCACGCTGGTCGGTTTTGATTGCGGTTGGTTAACCATACCGAAAGTGAACTTGGCACCACTAGAAGTTTCCAAATTAACTCCTTTCGCAGGTGTGGCATTCTTTTTTGGAACCGTATCGTCTTTGGGATTATCACACGCGATACAGTACAATTTATCCACGTCGTTGGAAACCATGCAAATATTACAATTCCACGATCCTACTTTCGGTTTAAAAGCGTCACCCCAGCCCGATTTAGGTTTTTCTGAAGCTTTAATGGGAGTAATCGTCACGGCATTGTTGACAAACGAAAATACGGATTCGTTACAGGTCGAAATCATTGGATCTTGAAGGGTTTGATGTTTCAGCGCGCCACTTTTTTGAGTTTCACAGCCTTCGCACAAATTACTTTTTGCGTTATTGACGTTGTAACAATTCTTGCATTCCCAACTTGCCAATTTCAACTTCAATTTTTCTTTTGTATGATCGGGAGTAACCTTTTCAACCGGACCCGCCTTCACCTTCTTATCTCTCTTCACGTTCTCTTCGTCCTTGGAATCATCCGTAATGTTCGGCTTGGCGCAGTTGTTGTCGTCTAATGAATGTTGAGCTGAAATTATCGCGGTATGGAATGCGTTCAAAATTTCTTCGGTTTTAAATTTGATCGCAAACATTTCGGAAACCAAAACGCCCTCAGAGAAATCTTGGGCGCACCACGACAACGCGTTGGGCGAGTTCTTCATTTTGTTAAACTGGATGTTCTTCAGCAAGCGATGATTGCAACAAATCTTGAGCACCTGTTCGCGTCGCATTAGCAAACGTATTCTATTTTCTTCCTTCAAAATTTTCATAATTCCAATTCCCCGTTCCTTCCACTGCTTCGTTTCGGAATCGTAGCGCAAGATCTTGGCGCGCGATTCGAACAACACCTCGGCGTTCTCTTCGCCTGTTTTTACTTCGACCAATTCCGGTAGAGGAACAACGGGCTTGAATTCGACGTTTGGTTCGTATTCTTCGGGTGCCACGGGACTACCGTCGGCCTTATCGGTTTTGGCGGCAGGTTTAACTTCGCTCGACGAAATTGGAGTCGAAAACATGCTAGTCGTCGTCGAGACGTTGCTAAACACAAAGTTTTCGTTCTTGGTAGCCGCAATTGACGAAGTGGGCGTAGAAAACAGGTTGGTGGTGCCGAAAGCAAACTTGTCGATTTTTGGTGTGGATTTTGCTGGAGGTGTTGAGAAAATATTCGTGGATTTTACTTCGGGTGTTGAAAAAATATTCGTGGAATTCTTCGCGTCAAACGAGAACGACGCAAAAGGTCCGGCAGTTTTAATTTCCTTTGGCGAAACAGCCTTAGGTAGCTCTTGTTCTTTTAGTTTAAATGTGGGCGTGCCGGTGAATTTAAATCCACCCAAAGTCGAAACAGATGTCGGCTCGGGTTTTGGTTTCTCCGGAGTCGGTTCTGGCGCACATTCTTTGGCTTTCTCAAATGCGACGCGGAAGGATTCTGCTTCCTGTTCGTTTTTAAAACGCGCACTGAATTTTTCAATCACGATTTCTTCGTCGGCAAAATCGTGAGCAGCCCACGAGTACGCTTTCGGATTGTTAGGCATCGGAATCAGCACAATATCGCACGTAATGAAATGATTGGCACAGATTTTATGCACCTGATCGCGCCGCATGAGAATGCGCGTTTTACCGGTGGTTGAATTTTTTAAGATTTTCAAATAACCAACCCCGCGTTCCTTCCAATCTTGTTGTACAAATCTGTACAGCTTGGCGCGCAGATTCAGCAAGACGGTTTCGTCTTCTTCGCCAGTGTTAACGGGAACTTCATCTGGAAGAGGAACGAGTGGTTTGAAATCTGGGCAGGGGTCGTGTTCGTCGACGGAGGACACGTCGCTGATTCCACTGGTGTTGAAACATTGAGATAAAGATTTTTCGATTTGAAGGCCTAAACCAACGCCCTTGCTCGGTGTTGTGTCAACTGCCGAATATTTTGGTGGCGAAATATTGGACAGAAGTTCTTGAGTAGAAACTATTAAAGGTGGTTGACTAACAATTGACGGCGAGTTAGTGAGAGTGAGACGACTGGACGTAACGGGAGGCAAAGGAATCTGATAATTATGGGGTTGGGATTTGGACGTGGTGCCTCCTTGCAAGTGTTGAGGTGGAATGGTGACAGAAAACACTTGACTGGTTTGAACAGACGACATATTTGGCAGAGGATCGGAATTGGTTATGACGACGTTAACTGGCGGAGCTTTAGAAGTTGGTACTGGTAACTGAGAAGCACTGCTTGCTACAACCAATGGAGAGGAATATTGCTCGGTAGGAGCAGTTTGTGGAGGAACCACGAGTCCAAGTTGACCCGTACGTGCTGCACCAAACTGATTCAACCCCGATTGGAACAATCCGGCTTCCCACTGATTCATTTGCATTGGCTGTGCTTGAGCAAAGTTTTGAGAAAGAGAACTTAAATTTCTCAGATCTTGAAGATGCGAATCTTGATTAAAAGGCAATGCACCTGCCTGTGGTACACCCAAACCGGGATAGTACAGGTTTGAATATAAATTAGGATAAAGCGCGGGATGCGTAAACGGTAACGCACCGGCCGTTGGTATCCTTGGCGGTAAATTTGGATACAAATTGTTTGGGTAGGCACTCAAGTTGGGTGTTAAACCGTAGTCGCCACCGCATTCCTCTTCTAAAGCATACAACTCTTCTTCAGTCAAAGCAGGCGGTTTTGTCTTCTTCAATTCGGCCACTTCCTTTTTCAACTGCTGAATCGAGTCGTTCATATCGCGGAAGTTTTGCAATTCATCAACCACGCCCTTCAAACCGTTGATGGAATCTTTAATTCCCTTCAGATCGTCGTTCACCGACCCCTTCCAATTTTTCATTTCTTCGACCATGGTGCGTTGCGTTTCAACAACCATGCGGTTTTGTTCTAAAATTTGAGTTATTGTCGAGTTACACGACGCTTGCATTTGTCGAAATTGTGCGTCCAAACGTTCGGGACTGGGTCTAGATTCTCGACACTCCCACTGATGTTTTGTTATGTTAGGTGTTCGGTTTTCGTAATTAGAAGTTGTGGAGAAACCGTTTCCTAAAATTGTAGACGAATACATATTCACGTTGTCGGCCATACTTCCATCCGACGAGGTGTTATCGGCCGAATTACCGTTAAATTCGTTACGGTGACCATACATGTCCGGATCAATTCTGCACAACATACGTTCAATTTTCTCAATTTCCGAACCCAACTCTTGATTTAAAGGATGTTTACCGCCCACGGCGGGATCTCTTAAACGATCTAAAGTCAAATAGAAACAATCTCGTGCGCGCGACAACAAAATTATATGCTGACTGCGCATCTCGGAAGTCACATTTTCCTTATTCAGATTGGTCTGTTCGTTTGCCATAGTTTTATAAATTTGAGCTTGATGAAAACTGGCATAGGGACTCTTCAAACCATTAAGTATGCTGATGGCTTTCTCGAATTCTTTATGCTTCATGAGTTGCGTGGCGATAAACAATTTGCCATCGTCGATGTAGCTGACAATTTCGTTGGAACCCATTTCTTTCGATTTATATTCGAATAGTCGATTCCTGCAGACACCCAATGCTTGGTTCTTCTGCATCTTTTCTAACAGCGGCAAAGCCGCCTTCCAGTACAACTCCGCTCGCGCTTCATTAAATTCAATTTCACTTTCCTTTTTAAGACTCTTGGCTCGTTCTGCAAACGTATTTGCCAATATTATTAACATTTTGATGTCGAGACCGTGATTTCCGACACAACGAACCACTTCGATGCCGCGGCTGAGATTTAATCGAAGTTCGCTCATTTCGCCGCTGTACTCTTTCAAGTACACCTTGTAGGCGGACGTAAACCATTTGCACTGACTCGAAGTCACGACTTGATCGCTTACCGCAAGCGGAAGGACCTGTGGCTTTTCGGAATTGTAGTAGACTTGTTGTTTCATTTCTTCAAACTGTCTTTTCGCCGTGAGAGTGGTACAATATAAAAACGCCTCAATATCCAAAACATTAATCGATTCTGCCGAACAAAAGTTCAAATTCTTCGTAGAATAGGGCAGGCCGTTAAACATTGTACAACGAAACGATGCGAAATTTAAATTTAAACATATCCAAACGAGATTGTGAATGGAGCCCGGATACATGGCTTGAGCGACCTCGTCGTATTTGATCAGATCGTTCAAGTAAGGTAAATTCAAAGTAATGTCGGTGAAACTGGTGCAGGAGACGAAATAACTAGTGGTAATTTTGGATTGTTGATCGCGGGTAACAAAAAGAGTCTTGAACAATTTTTCGCGCCATAAACCTGACGAATTTTGAGTTGCCCTGTCAACTATCATTCGTTTACTTTCCTTTGCGATAGCAGTCAGTATGTGTCCAGATTGAGAGCAACGAAAGGCTGCTTCTTTGTGCCACCGCTCCACCTGCTGCTTGTATTCTTCTTTAGTGTGATCCAGCCAAAGAGATTGCAAATCTGCTGGTTCCGTGTGGTAGGCAACGAAGAGTAAAGGTAAGGCCATGTTCATTGCATCTTTGTATTTGATGAAATCTCTCTTAGCCTGTTTGAATAGTAAAGTTGCGAAGTGTAGAGAGAGTTGTGCTTTGTAATGATTTAAAAATTCGTGCACCAAAGTGCGCTCGTTGCATTTTTCTAAATGTTTTGTCGCAATCTCGAGACTCTGATCTAGATTGAAGACGACGGTCACGCACTCGGGTCCGGTTCGATTAACGTTTATGTGTTCATCTAAAGTTAAAGCGGCCAATTTATCCAAAACTGATATTAGTAAGATCCAGAACTCCCAAGCGAAGTTGGACTCGTTCATATTTTCTCTCTGATAGCGAAACAAAACTTCGGAGATGGTTTCGTACCATGACAAATTGGTTAAGAAGATGCCGATACTCCGTTTCTCGATATCGGCCACGTGTTTGTACGCTTCCTCGATTTGATTGTTGTGTAGAAAGTGTCTTACCAGCCGTATCCTTAATTGAATGTCGGTTGGCCGATTGTCCAGTTCAGATAGTAAAAGTTTCGCTACCTCGTTGGGATTGTTGCTTTCCACCGATACCAAACGTTCTTTTAATGCAAAAACTGCGGGGTTTTGAGGGGCCAACATTTGCGCTTGTTCGTAGTAGTATCGTGCGCGCGGTACATCTAAACCAACTTCTTCTTTACCCAACAATTCGCATACTGAAAAGAAAAACGTGTTAAGTATCAACAAATCATCTTTTTATTTACTAATAATAAACGGACTAGCTGTGTAGAAAAATATTATTTTAAATTGTTGATACAACTAGAAATATTTATTTGGCATTGCAAAGTTCAATGATTGAACAAGATGCCAAATTATAAATTTATTAATTAATTCTGAATATTATACAAATTCAAACAATTGTTCCTGTGTGCAGTTTCTTATCTGAAATTAGCATTATGTGAGCATCAAAAGAGAACTACTTGATTTATTTGTTCAATAGATTCGCATCCTAGAGATATCCCGAGATGAAAAAATCGGGCATTGCAATTGAATTTTTAACTGGCGTTCAGTACATTCGTTTAATAACTAACTTGCGGAAAATTGATAAAATTAAAAACTAATTATTTTATTAAATGCAAAGACAGTACAACATCAAATTAATAAGGAAAGCTGATAACTGATAAGATAAATAAAGAAATTTTTAATATCAATAGCTTAACTGCAATATCACGTATTAACTATTAATTTTGTAGTAAAAAATTTACAATTTTTCAACAAGTCAAAAAATTAAATTTCGTTCAGGGACCGTCCAAGTTCTACGTTTCCGAATTTTTTTGCACTGGGTGCTAGGTAATGGTCTATATTGCTATGATATAATTATTATAAAATTACAAACTTTCCAAATAAAATATAAAATAAAAATTTATTCCAAAATTTTATAAAAATGTCCTCTTAACTTGATATGCTATCTTCTTGCACCACTAACTTATCGTCCAAACTTTTTAAATTATAAATTATTGATTTATAAAACAATTAAAGTTATTCTTCAAATTATATTTTAATAATTCTCATAATTTAAATGAAACCAAATTTTCACAACCATACTTTTTTTAACTTTATTTCGAATTTCAAAAATCAAAAATTCAGACCATTTTTACAAAAATCACCGCCGTCAAAACAATTTTAAAGGTAACGAGAAACCGGTAGTAAATTTTGGAGTTACCCATTTTCGTAAACTTTGAATCGAATTGGTACCGTCCAACGAAAATACTTAAACAAAACAATGTGACTCACCTTTAACCACGATACTGTTCTGTTTCGAGTCGACCTGCAGACTTTTTCGGTAAACTTCCAAGGCCGCCTCAAACTTGCCTTGCTTCTCCAAGACTTTGCCTAGCAAATTCAAACCTTCGACTGATTGAGGCTTCGTGGTTAGATACGTAGAGATGTAACGAAGGGTTTGTTCGTAGTCGCCAACTTGGAAATATAATTTTGCAAAAGAAAAGCAACGCACGTTTCTCTGAAAACAATAAATATCGGTAACAAATTACAAATCGACCTCAAGAAATTTGAATAGAAAATGCCGGGACGCCAATAATGGCGGTTAAATGTCGAACTCACCTCAGTTTCGTTGTTTATATTCTTCAAACGACTTTCGACGTGTCTGTCGACTTCAACTTTTGTCCGAAACATGACTATTAAAATTTGTTACACAAATAAAAGTTACAACATCACTCGATAAAATAATTAAGTTGAACGCACAATCAACATTTAACACTTGTACAATTCAAACCGTTGCAAACTCCATACGACGATACATATGATTTTCTTCTGATTTATTTTTGACAATCATTAAATTGACATTGCGGTGCTTGTCGATAAAACAGCATTCTAGAACCGTTATTTCAGGGCTTCCCAAACTGTGCGAACAAGGGCAGGCGAGGAACAAAAATTAATTTTTAGAACCTCATTGTTCATAACCACAAAATGAATTTCATCCAAAATATTAAACAAACTTTAATTTCGCACCAAAATTTACTTTTGGGTAGTATTTTAGCAGTAATTATTACGTAAAGTTATATAAAAATTATTTAACTAGTTAAATTAACAATTAATAGAATAATTTTTATGTAACTTCACATTATATTTTCACTAGATAATTAAGTAATTATTACATTTTTAGGTGGTGTGCGATGGGCGAGCAAAAAAACCAGCGGCAGTACAAGGAATCCAAAGAAGAGCACCATTAAAAAGCATCGCGGTTGGAAATATTTAGACGGTTCGAAGGTCACGTCTGGTACCCTGTTGGCCACCCAACTTCGTCTGAGGTTTCATCCAGGTTTAAACGTAGGTTTTTCCAATAACAATTGAACCTGGCGTCAAGTCTTTCATTTTTTAGGTTGGAATGGGAAGGAACGGGACTTTGTATGCAAAAATACCGGGCACAGTTTATGTGACTTGCGAAAGACCCGATTTAAATTGGGACCACACCTGGGTACAGAAAAATTACAACACTCGTAAAGGAACTTCTTTTTTTAAAAAATATTTTAATGTCATCCCCGAACCCCAGCATCAAAACTTTCGGTTACTTGAACAAACTTAGATCTATCCAATTTAATGTGATGTAGTTTACTTTGTTAGTATTTTCATTAAACGATGCTAAAACTGGTCTTTTTTTTACTGAAGTACCTAAACGTCCAAACGCTATCAATTCACTTGGGTGTTGTTCCGTTGTGGGGTCCGTAACACATCTTACTATGTAAACTGCGTGAAATGTGACGGGATCGCCCAAGTACACCAAAAAATCACCTCCAAATTTAGCGCCGGATGTGATGTAGTGTCCTTTGTTCCATAGATCTGCATATATTGCACACTTTACTGGATTTGTCAATCTTAAAATTTCATGTTCTGGCGTTTCGGTTTTAACAACTGAAAGAGGTGGGAAAATAAAAGAATAATACGGCAAGAGATAACTTACTCGAAGAAGATTGTAAAGGGCAAGACAATATGGGCCAGATCATGTTGCTCTCGCTGATATCACAGGATTTGTTGAGTTCCTCTTCGAATACTTCCTCTCGACTTTTTGTACTTTTTTTCTTTTTTTTTCCATCCATTATCTTATCCATCATGGAGTCTAGGCTATCCTTTCGAGTTTTCCTGTAAACCTCCCGCTCGGCAACCAACAAGTCATCTCGCAACTTATCAAAGTGTTGGATATTATTTTCGACATTTACAATTGTCATGATTTGAATAACCCCTTTCGATATCAACAGGGCCGCTTCCTCGGGTAATAAGACCACCGGCAAAGCTACAAAAGTAGAAATATATTAATTTATTCGTAGACCACTTTAGCAACCAATAATGGGGCCAGGCAAATTTTTTTCAAAGCTACATGTTCAGTTGGGGTGAAACTCAATTTTCGAGAGGTATAATCCTAAAATCACAAACTAACCGGGTGTCGAAGTTGTACTGCCAGTTAAAATCCCAACGATGCGATATTTGGTGCGTAGAGTCTTCCAATCTAAAAAAAATAACTTAAAATCGTAGATTTACAAGGTAATTCTCACCTTGAACGGAATAAACGCAGACTTGGTTGTTTTGAAATAATAATTCCATCATTTTTGAAATCTTAACCTAAAATTTTCTTTAATTACATTGTTGACAGTTCGCATTCAGTGGCGCGCGATTAAATGTAAATGTAGTGCATTACCACGATCAGGGGCATTCCGAAACAGCAAAATGTACGGTAATAGTAATATCTCCTTTACTTATAAAATAATGCATAATTAAAATGTAATTTTGTGTCCGTTAAATAATATAAATCACAGTTTGATTCGCCACTGGCAGAGTCCTCCAATGAAGCAATTAACGCATTCCTATTGGACGTGCGACGTCAAGAATATTTAGATTAGATTAGAAAATTAGGATGATAACATTAACATTTAAATGCGGGTTTCCAAGCGAACGTCATGCATAAATTAATTTCCTCGGAATTTTTATAATTAATTATATAAACGGGAATTTTTTTATCAACCGTACTACGGTTCATTAGCGTTAATAGTATAAAAATTTCACACTATCGATTGTTGGAAATCCCGCTCGTATTTATTTGTACACCGTGCGTCACAAGTGCTAAGTTTGTGCTAATCTTAAACTGGTTTGTTTTGATTTTTTATTCATTGTTTAACTTTAAGATTATTTTTTGTGCTTTGGAAATTACTCCCTATCCCCGAGGGGCTATTCCGGAATGATTATTAGACTTTGGACTAATTAATTATATTTAGGCAGGTCAACTGTTGCACAATATAATAATTTCAGTCTGATTAACATTTTTTTTAAATGTTCTATTCAGACAGTGGCGACGATAAGGCCTCCACAGACGCAGCGGTGCGGGGGAGAAATAAAAATAAAGCAATTAAACACCGGTACATGCTTTCAAACAAAATACAAAATTATTAATAGCTTTCAAGTTTTCGACCTATTAATATTAGATAAAGTACTTATCAATCAAGATGTTGCAAATAATTAATTCCGGAATTACCAGACGAATTTTCGTTAATCACATGTTTACATATTATAATGATAATTATTACTTTCGTGAAGTTTTCACATATAAATGAGCGCAAACAGTGCAAGTGAACAGATCTGAATTTACCATCAAACGTTAATAACATCCGAAACCGAACACGAAGAAACAATCGAGGTAAGTTTCTTTTGTTTATTTATTGCAACAATTTTTTTCTGTCTAAAATTAAAAAAAAAAAATCTGAAGTGTTCCATGATATTTTTTAGATAACCATGTTCCTGCCATTTTTGTATTTCGCCTATGGAAGCAACCTTTTGGCCAGCAGAATCCATACCAGTATTCCACACGCCGTTCGTTCAGATGTAGCCAAACTTAAGGTAAATTTTTTGTTATCCAATTTGTGCTTTCTGTAAATCCAACGTTTTTTGTTTTATAGGATTACAGACTTGATTTTGATCTTTATTCGCCGCATTGGCGAGGATGCCCGGCCACCATAGCTCCTCACAAAGGCAAGGAGGTCTGGGGAGTTCTATGGGAAATCAGTGCGGAAGATTTAGTTAAATTGGACCAGTAAGAAACCGTCGCTCGCCTTTGATGTCGGTTAAATAATGTTTTCATTTTAGACAAGAGAAAGTTTACGAAGATTTTTATTCTCGTTACGAAGTGGAGGTGGAATTAATGGACGGAAAGCGGAAAAAATGTTTCGTGTATGCCCATAAAGAAGCCTCAAAGTTCTATCCCCTTCCAGAACTGCCGGCGGAGAGACGGCCGTCTCAAATTTATCTCAAACAAATAATCGAAGGCGCCGAAGAATGCAATTTACCCGAATATTACCAAAACATGTTGAAAGAGGTTCCTGACAATGGAGAGAATTTTCAGCCGGATTATAATGTGATAAATTTATAGCGTAGGATAACTTAGGATTATAACATTTTTAATTTATTAAACTAAAACTGAAAACTTAATTTTTGTTTTGTTTAAATATCACTTTGCGCTCCAGGTGCATAAATAACTATTATATACCTAACGTTGCCAGGGGGGGGGGGGTTAACGTATTCTAGACATGGCCAAGTGTTCAACATAGCCTCGCCAGACGAAAAATTCATATAAATTAAAAATTGCGAGTCGAACCAGTTCTGGCCAACTGATGACTCCCGCCAACTGGATACACGGGATTTTCGTTGCCACTACTATTCAGTTATCAATCTTGAATATAAAAATAATTCTAAAGTTCGCTTTTTCGCGACGATATTTATCGTCAATAGTTCAGGCGTGAAAGGTATTCAAAGTCGCCCAAGACAATAACAAAATCAAATTTTTATTTTGAATACCACCCGCGAGCAAACTTTTGAAAACAAATTGTCTATATAAAATTTTGTCGTATTTCTTACCATTTCTGTCTAAATTTACATTAAACCTAATTTAAAAAAGGACCCCCCCTTTCTGAGAATTAATCATAATATTTCCTCGGATTATTTAGCCTCTCCAGTGGCGTAGGTAAGATATGGTAATTCAGTGTGGTAATGTTAAATTAACATCTAACAAGATGACGTGACAGTGGCGGAACAATATTAATTTATCTAATTAAAAACTTATTGTTTGAGGAAAACAAAGTTTTAATTTTAAATAAAAGTTTGAAAGGGGGCTTGTTCGCGAGGAACAAGGGATGCAGTTTTACGTCATGCCCAGGACATTTTCAGATTTTATTTTATTTTCAGACTATGACCGGAACATTCCTGTATTTTGCGTACGGTAGCAATCTGTTGGCAAGGAGAATTCACCTAAACAACCCCAGTGCGGTTCGAGTGGGATTTGCAAAGCTGAAAGTAAAAAACCATTTTTTTTCTTTTTTGAATAAAAAAAATATTAACATTGTCTTAATTAGAATTACAGGCTGGATTTTGAAATTTATTCCCGCCGTTGGCATGGCTGTTCCGCAACCGTAACGCCCCACGAGGGTTTGGATGTTTGGGGAGCTCTGTGGGAAATTGGCATGGAGGATCTGCCACGTTTGGATAAGTTAGTATGCAAATCTGTTTTCCCGCCTAAAATAATTGAAATGTTTCAGGCAGGAAAGCGTAGACCTGAAGTTATATTTTCGTTCCGAAGTGGAAGTCGAATTGTTGGATCAAACCAAGAAAAAATGTTTTGTCTATCAGCACGTGAAGGTTCCCGAATACATCGACTGCAAAAGTTTGCCCGAGGAGAGACAACCGTCTTTGGTTTACATGAAGACCATAATCGAAGGAGCAACGGAATCCAAATTGCCGGAGAAATATCTCAAGTTCCTGAAAAGCATTTCTCATAATGGAAACGATACTGAGGTTGATTTCGCCGCCGTTTAATAATCTATACACTGTTGTTCTTAAAACCGTAAGCAAACATTAAATAATATGTTGAATTTTTAAGAAAAATTAATTGTTTTTGTTAATTGAGCAAAGTTTGAGGATGAGGAATAGAAAAGGCGTTTTAAAAAAATATCATTTATTAACTTAAAATTCCCAAGCCTACTACAATCAACTATGAAATGCTTTTATGATCTGATTAATACTTTGATAAGATCCGGAAACACAGATAAAAACTCCGCTTAACAACAGAAGGCAGTTTTTGGACAAATTCCATTTTGACAGTTTGTTTAATCGCCAATGCTCCACTAAATCTATGATGGGCGGAATTATCAAACAAATTGTGCCGCTACAAAAAGCCCCCACCAAGCTTATAAATAATTCAAGAAACGGAACCGTGGCAGCAAGAATAACTGTAACAAAAATGGTGCGACGATTATTTCGACACGGCCAGCACTGGCGGCTTTCCACGTGTGGTAGGTGTGACCGAAAGCCGCCGTTACAATTTAACTTACAAGTCAAAAGGACGAAAAAGAACCTGACGCCGAGCTCAGACGCCGTGGGATATTTTGAGAACGATCCAAATCTCGAGCGTAATCCAGAATAAATAATTTGAACTGGAATGTAAAATTGCAGTGCGTAACTTAGCATAATCCCAATCGAAATTGCGATCTTAACCAGAATGGACAACCTGAAAATAATATTTAAAATTTGTTTTTTAATTGCAATTTTATTCACATTTCATCCCGCGGGAGATTTAACGTCACACTGCCCTCGACTTCTTCTCCATACTTGAGGTACGAAAGAGTTCCCATCAGAATGTACAAAAATGTTATTATGGTTATTCCAACATTTAGAACGCCCAAAAGTTTGTCGAACTGATGCGGATTTTTCATTTCGCGTTGCAAAGGCAGAACCTGAAAGATTTGGACGCTAGAAGCCGAGGAGAGGAAGATTTCGGAAGACTTACCAGCGATATTCCTTCCATCGCAAATAATGCAGTGCCGAAAAATAACGGATACTGATGCAAATTTGCAGTCAATTTGGCGGAAGACGGAGGCGGTAAATCTCGAAATGTGTAGTAGACGACCGCAACAATTCCGAAACCCATCAGAGCATTTGCTGCGATCGAAAATGGAGTCAAAAATTTAAGACTTCTCACCATGCAGCTCCCCACGATGGGCACGAAAATTATTGCCATAAATACGTGAACGTCCAAATGGTAACCATAGTAATCGCATATCTAAAATTCAGTTTATCATTCGTCGGCAAACAATGCACAGTCGCAATCCACCTGTTGCATGTTTGTCGAAATAAAAACAAAATAAACGCAACAGAAGCCGAGTTGTCCCATGCACAGAAACGTCTTGATGAGGTTCTGCATAAATCGGGCATACTTTTGCAAGCGGGGCGGCCCGTGGGTGAAGCACAATCCCACGGTGTCGGCAAAATCGGGCTGAACCTTCAGGCTTAGTTTTTCTTTCATGCCATTGGACGCGTCGATCTAAAAGTATTTTTGGCCAAAATGTCGGTAAAGTGAAAGACGCTTACCAAAATGTGCTGAGTGTGGAGCGAGGTTATTCCTAGCACTACGACCAACCACGGCGCTACGGCCATTCCGGCATTTTTAAAAGCGTCTCCCATGGCAAAAATTCCAGATCCTATGTTGCCCTTTAGGAGGTGCAGAAAAGTTCCCAAATATCTAAAAGAAAAGTAAGCTTGGAAACACCTGGCGTAGTTCGAACTACTGCGAACAGATGGCGCTAGTAAAACGTTGCGTTGTAGTTGCGTTGCACTGCCCCAGGTGCTTCGCAAAGGTTCGCAAAAGCCTATTTGACTTTATTTCTACTATTTAAAAAAATTATACTAAAACTTAGCTGCTCTTTATTAATAACTCTCCGCAACTCACGTGGTTGGATGTTTGATTTCGACGTTTTCGTTCACCGACAATTTAAGTTTATTGGAACATTTTGGAGGAATGGCCACATCTTCGCATCTGTCGATAAACAAAATGAAAAATTACGTGACAAAAAAAAATTGTGTTAACTTGCCTTTTTAAGTTGTGGTTTCGGATGCCTTCGGCGCTAATTGCCATTTCCATATTTAATCGCAACCAAAATTGTGTTTTCGAAACGAAACGAAATGCAATATTGAAGATGCGCTTGCATTCCGGACAGCAGAAGTCAAGGTTCAGTTAGGTGCCAAGTAATTTTAGTTTAATGTCACGGAAATGTATGAAGCTGGTTATCATCCAAACAGCTGTCTAAGCTCATTACAAAGATGAAAAAATCCGACTCGACATCGAATCGGAAATCGGAAAGGTTTTCGCCCCAAGCTTTCGAGATTCGAAAGTAAAATCTAGCGTAAATTCCTCGCCAACACGACGCGTCCTTAAACTAATCAGTAAAACGTGTCGTGTGCATGCGGCCTTAAGCACGATGGTGTGATTTTTATGGAAAAGCTGTTCCAGAAGTTGCATCTCGGGTGCCAATTATTTATAATGCAGATTATCAAATCAGAAAGTTTCACTTTCTGTTTAAACATATAACACTTAATCAATATACAGGGCGTTTTATAAAAGAT
This sequence comes from Cantharis lateralis, assembly GCA_963170105.1. Classification (NCBI taxonomy): domain Eukaryota; kingdom Metazoa; phylum Arthropoda; class Insecta; order Coleoptera; family Cantharidae; genus Cantharis; species Cantharis lateralis. The sequence goes on from OY720628.1 coordinate 564,690, forward strand.
GGCACAACATATAAATATTTTTAAACTTTGTTTTTAATGAAAAAGGTCCGGATATATGATTTTTCGATTATATCTCGACAAAGGTCAGCTCTAGCTAAAAAGGTGTCAGATACAAAACTGAATCTGATGAAAATTTCTACAAAAAAGGTTTTATTACTTTTTTTCGTATCTCTTATAGTTTTCGATGTATGCGCTCGCGAAATTCGCCAATTTTCAAAAAACTATTTTTGCCTTACATTTTTCAATACACTATGCCTCTTCACTCTTTTGTCGTTGATTTAAGAATAATTTTTTTAGAGAAGAAGTTGTAGAGCATTAAATTTTCTTTAAAATGAGTAAAGCAAAATAAAAACTTGGAAATCAACAAAACTTCGTCAGCGTATACCTCAGAAACTATAACAGATACGCAAAAAATGAATAGAAAACTTTCGATAGGAAATTTTATCAGCTTCAATTTTGTACATAAACACTTTTTTCCTAGGGTTAACAGTTTTTGAGATATAAGCATAAAATTAAAATCCATGATATTTTTCTTTTACGTCCAGGAACTTTTAGTACGTTTACCTTCTAAGGGCCAGCAGCGGCTCGTCAGAGGTGGCAAGAGAGACTTCCGGTTAAATTTCGAACTAAAACTATTGAAATATTTTTAATTTTTTGTAAATTAGAATGTGTGCAAAGTCGGCATCTTGAAAAAATATTGTTTTACTCGGAGCGAATGTACTTCTAACGGCTCGATTATAATATTCGCCTTATTAAAAATCTCTTAATATAAAATTTTTAACTTCCTTGTATTTTTTAAAATTTATTTAGAATTTTGTCTGAACTAAATTAGGTTGATATTGGGGAGTATGCCATGCCACTCCAGCCCCCTAGGGTCTGGTACAGTTGAAGGAAATAATTTGGACAAGAAATATTCTCTAGTCTAGAGTATCATTCTTGTACAAGAATACCATGGGTCACTTGCACAAATATGATCCAATCAAACTCCGGATACTGTATTACAGTTTACATTTCGCCGTCGCCAGTTCGCCGGGTCGTCGGAAACTTAGTATTAAAATTAAATAATGAATTTAGGACGACGATTAGGCGGGAAGGAGACGTTTAAAAATAGGAAACCTTTATAAAATTTTACTTTCGTCACAAAAGTGACAACTAATGTTTTTTTTTCGAATATATAATTCAACAATTTTTATACTAAAATAAATAAATAATATGTAAAAGTATAAAAAAATGTATACTTTACAAAAATAACTTATCAATAAAATATCAGTCGTTTAAAGTTATTTCCTAAAAGCGGCGGCTATCAGACGAATACTCTCGTACGAGCCCGTCAGGCATCCCAGTATTCCCAGTAGTAAAATCAACATGTCCTTAATTACAATCCTGGGTGTCATTTGGGATATATTCGAGTGTAAAATCATGTCTAGAACGGCGGGAATAATTAAGGATATTGTCGTGCTGCACAGGGCCCCAACTAAACTGATGAACAGATCTAGGAATGGTACGGCTTCCGCCAGTGTGACTGTAAAGAAAAAAACATATTATATACAAAGGAAACACGTTCGTTGAATTGACGAACTTGTTCGTTGCATCAACGAAACTTGTACATATTATATTACTTACACGTAACTAAAACGAAGAAAGTCCTAAAAGCTAATTCGGTTATCACAGGAAAACGGAATGGTCCAAAATTGTTATTGGCCATTGGATATAAAATATCAACAGGTACGTAAAATTGCAGAGGAAAAGTTAAAACTATGCCGACGGAAAGCATCACCTTGACACTTTGGGCTAATCTGCAACAAGGAAATTATATTAATTTTCGAATTTTCCAACGACTTTCGAGCACATACATTTCGTCTTGTGGTAAATCCAGCGTGACGCTGCCCTGGATGGCTTCGCCGTACTTGATGTAGGATAGCATTCCGACTGTTATGTACAAAATTGTGACCAGAGTCATTCCGACGTTCAAAACTCCGTAGGTTTGACCGAACTGTTTGGGTTTGCGCATTTCGCTTTGGAGCGGTAGCACCAGCGGAATTCCTTCGAAGGCGAAGAGCGTGGTGCCGAAGAAGAGCGGGAATTGTTGTAGGGTCGCGACCAATTTTACCTCGGAGAGAGGCGGCAAATCCTGGGTCGCGTAATAGATGGTTATCGCGATACCGCAAGTCATCAAAATGTTGGCGATCGTGGAGAGTGGGGCCAAATATTTGAGGTTCCTCAGCATGGAACCCATTAACATTGGCACGAGCGCGATAGCCATGTGATAGTGGAGGTCCAATTCGTATCCGTAATAATCGCAAATCTGTTTAATGTTGGTCGCAATGAAAACGTAATAAACCGAACAAAAACCCAATTGGCACGTGCACAAAAACAAATTCACCAACGTTCCAATGCGAGGCGCGTATCTCTTCATGCGTAACGATCCGGTTTCGAAGACCAATTCCACGGTTTTCGCGTAATCCGGTTGGAAGTCCAAGTTTAGCTGTTCTCGCATTTTGTTGGACGCGTTGACCAGGAGGTGCTGACTGTAGACACAGATGAAACCCAAACACACGGTGAGGGGTGGTCCTATCGACAGACCAGAATTTTTGTACGCATCCCCCATGGCGAATATTCCAGATCCGACATTTCCTTTGAAGAGGTGCATCAGCGTTTCCAGATAACTGCAAGAAAAGAGGATAGAAATCTTTTTTGTTTTTGAAAAAGAAAACACTTACGTGGTCGGATGTTTGACTTCCTTCGGGGGAGGTTCCTTTTTACCCATTCCGCCCGTGTCTTCGATGTCGATTTGGTTTTCCTTTTTGATAATCATCGGAACTTGTTGTCCAAATTCGAGCACATACGTAACGTCGATGCTATAACAACAACAACTTTAAAAGAATACCGCGCAGATTTTGGTATTTAAATGCTCGGACGTGCGTCAAAACAACTTTCTATGACCTAGAAGATCTTGGAAAAAATTGACACCTTTACAACACAAGTTGGATAAATTCTGGGTTGATGGAAAAGCGGTGGGAAATTTAAAAACTTAAATTTTGAAATTGCGAAAAATTTGTTACGACCTCAGCTCCGTCTGACCGTCATCGTAATTAGGACAAAATGTATTCCGGAAGCAAGACCAAAATTTTTTTATTTAATTGTTTTGAATTTTGTATCTTGGCAATAATAATATTTACGTAGACTTTCGAAATAATGCGGTTTATTATTACCATATTTAATGTTGATAGTCCGGTAGTACTAATCGAATCGTTAAATTTTACTAAATATAAATATAGAAGGGGAGGGGGGCAACGATGATGCATAGGTTCTAGTAAATTCGCGTGAGTAAATTTTTTTGAGAAAGCAAACGTCTAGAATTATTTCATCATGCTATTTATAAGCAGCTAAATTGGAATCATTGAAAGAGGAGGACGAAGTTATATTTTTGCTAGCTCAGCAGACGATACGAACAAAGAATGTCTGTATGACGTTCGACTCCAATGCTCTGTGTACGGTGCAAAAAAAATCTTGTTTTTCTAGTTCTTAATCAGTAGACTGACACTTTTAAGTTATCATTACTTTTAATTTAATTAATTTTCTCGGCTCAGGTTTTAATTTGAATTTTTATCCATCCGACGAGCATTTGCGGATTAACGAGATTCTCAAAATTTTATTAATTATATTGGAAACCCTTGGAAACGGCAATGCACTCGATAAAATTACAATATACGGTGGCTCACAGAAATTAGCATACAGTCCGCTTATGCCTCTGGTGCTCTTTACCTTCTTCCAACTCCAACAGTTTCGAATTCGTATCTTATTTTGGTGCTAGAGGGTCAAGTCCATGGGAATTCACCTGAATATTGAACCACAACACACCACAACGAATAGAATTGCACACACCGATTTGTCTAATCGCTGCAAGCTACTGCAACATTCTCAAGTTCATCGAGAAGTTTTGGTCCCAAGCTAAACCAGTTGAGCGTTCAAATAATTATACACATTCGGTTCTTCGAACCGGAAAAAACAAATTGCACCGTTTATTGAATCGTTTGCCAAATAAAACGTAAAAAATAGGAAATAATTCCAAGTTTGCATAAAATTCTAAGGTCGCTTAAGCAATAGAAAAAGGATAACGTTGGTGAGGCGCAATTGTTAATTGCAAATCCACTACTTTAATTGATAAAACTATTAATTTTAAAAATGCGGTACCAAACAGTTTTGCCACGAGTAAGTTGAAAAACATCTTGACCCTGGCCAAATCAATAAAATTGGATACCAGACTAATGAATTTTGATTGAAAATGTTAAAGTCAATCAATCCAAAAAGGTTATCAACTTGAAAGAAATTAATAAATTTCATCAACACAAATAATTTTTGTCGGTGCCAGAGGTTAACATCCGTTCAGAACTTTTATTAGCGGAATAGGGAAAAACCTGATTTTTAAACAAAATACGATCGATAGCGTATCAAACGAAGCTCGGTGATTGGACAATATGTAGTGCCATCTACGTTTCGATCTTGGTATAACCTTAAGGGAGGTTACAATATTTTTAATTTAAACTTTAACCGCCCCCCAAAACGTACACTTTGGAAAACACCCTTTGAAACCGACAATTCAAAAATGTCCCCGCCGCCTTCGAGCAAAATAAAAACGTTAAAAAAATAGTTTACTTTTATCTAAAAATAAAAAAATAATTCACTTTTGGTAGGGCTCGACAGGAATAAAAATTTCCCTCTGTTCCCGGTCCATCCCGAATTTTTCCATTCTGAAAATGCACAAGAAATTAATATTGTGGACCAATTTAAGGGAGTCTCGTTTAGCTGCGCTGTGTTCGTAATGGAAGCGCGCGAATTACTGAAAATTAATTTATAATTCGCTAGATTTCGAGCACTTACAAAGCTGATGCAACATTACATGATGTAACATAAACTTGAACTAGGAAACTACTTATAGTAGGTAATTTTAATTTTTTTATCAGCGGAAAACCGATATTATCATTTTTCGACTTTTGCTATCAATGGAATTTTAGCAATTTAAAAATTCCGCTATTATCCAAACCGCAATGTGTAATTAACTATGTAAAACGCGTAATGGTATTTAACCCTGAACTTGAAATGTAAATATTATTTATAGAAAATTTTAAAGTAGGTAGCTATTTATACATACCGAAATTCCGTGGTCATTCCTTTGGGCTACTCGACAGATCGAAAAGTAAAAATTTCTCGAGTTGTCTCTTCGCGAAGCTTTAAATACGATCAATTGCACTATCACAATAAATTGACGTCAAAACTCCAAAATATTTATATTTTTCCGAAATAGCCGGGTAAATTTAATAACCCAATCCATTCGGATGTAAATAACTCGATTAATCAATTTGATAATATTTTTGTAATAACCTAACAAATAACAACGAATTTTCCTTATTTTTATTTACATTTGCCGATAAATACAAAAAACGTGCAGATATACCAAAATTCTCCTCGACCTTTAATCAAATTGGAACATTTGCGCGGGGCAATCAAAAATTGCAAAATTTGAAAATTTGCGATTTAATTATCAAAACAAACGTGGAGGAAATCTTACGAAATAAAGAACCTGTTTGTCTTATTTCTACATCAACGTTCGTTCGTTATCTTGAAGGAAAAACGGTCAAAAATAAACGTGAACTATTGAAAATATTAATTTTTCAAGAAGTAATTTTTAGAATAACCAAAATTTGCAGTCCAACAAATCTCGAGGAATCCTTCTCCGAAATCAACCTGTTATTGAAATAGACCAATCAAAACATATTACGGCTAGTTGTATTATTCCCCCCCCCCTTTGCCCCTTTTAAAGCATTACAAAAGTCCAGAGAAAATGGAAGAGTAATTATTCTTAAGGAATACTTAAATTTTAGGTTATTTTTTAACTGAGAAACCTCGCACATTGTTAAATTTTTAATGGCAAGATAAAGAAACCTCATGTTACACATCTTTCGAGAATTTATAATCAATGGTGTGTAGCTTTAAATTTTATAATTCACCGCAAACATTGAAATTAGAATTCACAATAAATTTTCACTCGTAAATTATTTATTTAATTAGAAATTATCATTCCGTCAGCAATATGGTGATGATAAAGATCAGTGGAGATGATGAAGTTTCGGCGTATGCAACCAGTTTGTTGTGGATTGGCGATCTCGTTCCCGAGGTGGCTTTAATGAAAAAATACCCGCGAGAGGTTTTCAAAATTGAAAGTGAAAGTGAAATTTTCGGAAAATTCAACTCTAATGTTTACTGTTTCCGTGTCGCCTGATCAGTTTGACGGTCAAAGTGTCACGAGAAGCATACCAAAAAAAAAAAATTAAAGAACTCAGTATTATCGAGATAAGATTATTATTGAATTTATGTAAAAATTAACACAATGTAATATTTTTTCAGTCTACTTAATTGAGTCAAACATTTTAATTTAGTGATTGGAAGAGATTAACCTGTTTACCCTTATTCTAATGATCCACCTTCTGACCTCGAGTAATTAGATAGGAAATTTTTCTATGTAATTGGGTCATGTAACAATACTCCAGGATATTTTAAATAAAAAATCACGAAACATTTTTGTTCAAAATTATAATTTATGGTAAAAATTCTATTGCGGTGATAGGCAACCCTCCATACGTAAATTAATTATTTAACTCCACTTGAAAGCGGTAGATGGCTTTTGCGCAATAAAATTTACGTCATACCAGATAAATATTTTGTTGTCTCGAGACTTCGGCGCCAGGCTTGTTTACTTATGACAACGAAATACAGTTTTCTCAGAAAAAATGTATAGCTTTTTCCTTAAACGAGGCCGAAAAAGGGCCTCCATTTTCGTTTCTTGCGTTCACGGCAATGGTGAGCTGGCTCCGGGTACGCAGGATCGCCAAATCCTGAGAGGACTTACGGCAACCTCAATCCGGAACAATACCAAAATACGGGGGGATATCCTATCCCCGGGGATAGGACATTTCGCCGTCGCCGCCGAAATAAAAAAAGTGTAATATTTTTCAAATTATTTAATAACTTAAAAAATATAAAATTAATTTAAAAATACTGTCGTAATTTTATAATACAAAATTTACAAAATAAATAACTAACAACTACGCTTCTAAATGCAGTCTTCACGTCCTACCATCGGTGAATGCTTTCACAATCAGTCTAATACTTTCAAAGGATCCGCTGAGGCAGCCCAACAGTCCGATTCCCAAAATAAATACATTTTTAATGACCATCCACGGCGTAACTTCCGATGTACTGCTATGCGTGACCAATTGTAAAATTGGAGGAAACAACAGAGCGATGGTTGTGCTGCACAGTGCGCCGACCAGGGTGATGAAAAGTTCCAAGAACGGAATCGCTTCCGCCAGGATAACTGTGGAAGAGTGTTGAGTGGAATAAAGTCTCATATTTTGATTATACTCACAAACTATGACGACGAAAAGCGTCCTGAACAAGAGTTCGGAATATATTGGATGTTTGAACGGTCCGAACCTTTCCTGCACCTTCGGAAACATAATTTCTATGGGAATGTAGAACTGCAGTGGAAACGTCAGCAGCATTCCAATGCAGATCATCAGTTTCACGCATTGGGCTAATCTGAAAGGGAGTTTGGTTAATTTCTAACGCTTCTCTTGGAGTACGATCACTTGCTTACATTTCCCCCGGAGGTAAATTAAGAGTGACGCTTCCCTTAATGTCGTCTCCATATTTCAAGTAAGAAAAGAATCCGACCATGACGTACAAACATGTTACTACCGACATTCCGATATTTAGTACGCCTAGAATTTTGTCGAATTGTTTGGGCTTCTTCATTTCGCTTTGTAGCGGTAAAACCAGTCCAATCCCTTCAAACGCAAAGAGGGCAGTTCCAAAAAACAAGGGAAACTGTGATATGTTAGCCACGCTGGTCACAGACGACAGAGGTGGAATGTCTTGCGTTGCATAGTACATTGCTATGGCAATTCCAACTAACATGCACACATTGGCCACCATCGAAAATGGGGTTAGATATTTGAGATTTCTCACCATGCAACTTAAAAGTATAGGAACGAAAATTATCAGCATGTGAATGTGGACGTCGAATACGATGTCGTAGGCTGCAAACACCTAAACACACGAAAAGACCTCGGTCGGAAATTTTTAACTCGAAATTTTACACGCGAATCTCACCTGTTCAAGATTGGTGGCAACGAATACGAAATAAACGCAACAAAATCCCAACTGGGTTACCACCAAAAAGCAGTTGATGAGTTTGCGCATGAAGCCCGCGTAGCGTTGAACACTTGGCGGGCCGGTCGCGAACGACAATTCCACCGTCGTGGCAAAATCCGGTTGATGATCCAAGTTCAACTGTAGTTTGAGTCTGTTCGAGGCGTTCAGCTAAAACGTACTACCCGATAAAATCTAATTTCTTTGGGTTAAATAGGTGAACTCACCAGTAAGTGCTGACTGTGAACGCAAATAATTCCTAAACAAATGATCAACCAGGGTCCCATGGCTAGTCCAGAGTTTTTGAGCGCGTCTCCCATGGCAAATATTCCAGATCCCACGTTTCCTTTAAACAGGTGCATCAAAGTTTCGACATATCTATAATAATAAACGGTTAAGTGCTTAGTCGAGAATTTTTAAGGACAGTTACTTGATGAGCTTTATTTTTCACTTCCGTGAGCTCTGGATGAAGTGTGCTACATTTAAATGTGCTAGATGGTTATGATCAAAAGATGAACAACTGAAACAAGAAAACCCAGAATGTTGTTGCGATACAAGGCAAATTTTCCGGGAAAAGCTGAGGCAGATTATGAAATGAAAATTCTACATATATTGAGGTGTTTTTTTATTTTACGCAGACATAAGTGGGGGGAGGTTAGAAATTCACGTTCGCATCACTTACGTGGTTGGATGTTCAACTCCGGTCGAGTGAGCTCCACCGCCTCCCTTTGCTTTGGATTCCTCCAATTTTTTAGTATACTTTTCCTTGGTCGGAATGATGAGATCTTTGGATTGAAAATTCATTTCGTACGGATCGTCGTACCTGCGAACAAGAACTTCGTATGAGGCCGCCGTAACTATGGCCAACTCGTTGGAAACTTACCCATTCCTGACGTCCATGATGTACACTCCGGTGCTTTCGGTGGACTTCTTCGGCGCCAGATCGCTCTTACGTCGCATTTCCATTCTGAAACAAAATATGTTACGATAATTATTGCGTGTTCGTGGTCACTCATTAAACAAATACCTCCGCAATTATTTGCGATAATTGAAATTGACTTCCTTAATTATTTATTTTTTCAAGCGCATCAAAAGAATTCATTGCCTCCGATAATTACAAACAATTTGTTAACCCAAACATACCTCCAAAAATCGCTCGGATTCAAGTTCAACATTTTGTTGCTAAAAATACGCGACTCGTTGCTTATATTAAAACATCTGCATTGCCAAATTCCCTGTTTGGAAATAAAATTTGTTTTATCAAATTTTGCGAACTGGCAGGTCAAGCGAAGCCTATACTTCCCCAAAAAGGTCAACTTTTAATTTAGTATCGAAAATTCCTGATTTTAAAATAGGAACTAAATTTAAATGTTTACATAACAAGCTAATTTTTCACTCTCGGCCAAGGTCATGGTGTAATAAATTATCTAAGTATTATCGCATAAGTAAGCACCAAACACGGCGACCTTTTCGAATGCGTGAATATTGAAAAATTAGGCATAGGAGGATAAGGGTGGTAAAATTGCTCACAGAGATATTTAATCGTTGAATAGGGGATTAAAATCGCTATTTAAAAATATCATTTTCAACTGAAACTGAGATCTCTTTTTTAGGGAAAACCTTAATGGTGAAAACCGGAATCCGATACTTTTTTTCGTTTTCGAGCTATGGCCAAAAGTTCGCTTTTTCGACTTTTCGTTAAATGCCGATATCTCGGTTGTTTGTAAAGTTATCGAAAAAAATTTTACACCTTATTCATACATTTGTTTGAGGAAAATAAATTGGGATAAAGGGATTTTAAATATCTTCATTTGTTTTCGAGTTATAATATAAAGTTGTGTTTTTTAAATGGAAACCTTAGTAGGCTATGCCATATTTATATAGAGTTTTTTATCCTCTCTTCAATTATATATAATATGTGGGGTCTATTATTTCAGTTTCATCCCGTTATATTAAAAAATGTTAAATAAAAATAAAGGATCTGAAAATTAAACGTTGGCTTTGTCAAAACAAAACCAAAAATCATTAGTGAGATCTAAAACAATTGTCTCCAATTGTTTTTAATAGGTTTTTTAGTACCTACTCTATTTTTTACCTTTTATTTTATAATACAAGAAGCTGAAGAAACTACTAGGAGCTGTGGGTGCAAATCCTTCCATTTCAACCCGTCAAATTGAAGCTGAATCGGGAATTTCCAATAAATTTCACCTTGTGAAATAAAAGGTAAATAATAGAGGAGGTGCTAAAAAACCTATTAAAAACAATTGGAGACAATTGTTTTAGATGTCAATAATGACTTTGTGTTTTGTTTTCACAAAGCCACCGTTTAATTTTCCCATCTTTTATTTTTATTTAACAGTTTTTAATATAACGAGATGAAAATGAAAGAATAGACCCCACATGTTGTATATAATTAAAAAGAGTATAAAAAACTCTAATTAAATATGTCATAGCCAATATGGTTTGCATTTAAAAAAACACAACTATATATTATAACTCGGAAACAAATGAAGATATTTAAAATCCTTCTGGCCCAATTTATTCTCTTCAAAAAAATGTCTAAAAAAGGTGTAAATATTTTTTCTATAACTTTACATACAACCGAGATATCGGTATTTAACGAAAAGTCGAAAAAGCGAACTTTTGACCATAACTCGAAAACGAAAAAAAATATCGGATTCCGGTTTTCTCAAAAAAAGAGATCATCCATTTTTCCACAACTCTTATAATAGTTACTGAATTACGAAACATTCGAATTTGAACCACCCTGAACTTTTGGCTATAACTCAAAAACAAAAGAAGATAGCGAATTCTGGTTTTGGCCATTGAGCTTTTCTCGAAAAAAGAGATCGAGGATGCGCCATCCATTGTTTCATATCTCTTATAGTTACCGAGTTTCCCATAAGCACTATCGAAATTTGCCCCACCCTGTTCATAGTACGGTTTATTATAATATTTTTTTAATTCCTTCAAACAGAAACTAGTTTTGTTAAGTATCTGTAAACACAGATGTAATTAAAATCACTCATTGCTTTTGTTTTTGAATTAATAATTTACGACTGAATTTTTTTTTACATGTTTTAATCAAATAATTAAAATTTTTATTAACTCAAATTTTTAAAAATATTGATTGTAATTATGAAACAACGATCAATAACTACCAAAACAACTGAAAATTTATAGGAAAAAATAGTTTTTATTTTTTTTTAGTATGGCGCACCACTTCGAATCAATTGAAAAAAATATATATTATACAAAAGAATATGAGGCTTCTAAAAAAAATAATTTTAGAAGTTTGCCAAAATCGTATCATATTTAAAAAAAATGTTTTTGGGCAAAAATTTTTTTTTCCACTAGAAAATGAAAACCTATACGGCTGTTATTTTGTCCTCAGATAACCTTTATACACGCCTATAACATATTAAAATTTTATCGAAATCGATTAAGCCGTTCCCGAGTAAAAAATTGTTTTCTATTTTTCAGTACTTTTTGATTTTTTCCAAAAGGCGTTGAGTTAGAGATCTAAATCTTTCAGGATTCATCGCGCAGGCTACACTGCTACGATATAAATTCGACCCCCCCCCCTAAAAAAAGCTTGACAGACGTCCACTGTCGAAGATGCATTTTCATGCATTTGTCATTTCTAATCCGAGGTTGCTGAGTTTAATTAAAATTCAAGTTCATCTGTTTTTGTAGTGAAGTTTCACGGGTTGATGGTCACATGGTTTGACAATTTTGTCAAAGCCAAAGTTGGCTGCGGGTTTAATTGAGTTTCGTAAGCAACTGACCCCCCCCCCTCCTGATGTTTGATTTCATTCACCTTCGTTTGTTTATTTCCCATAAAGAACAATCATATTTTTGTTTCATTGTAAGTGCACTTTAGTTTTATAATTTTTTGGTTAAAAAGAATATAAACAAAGTAATTAATAGGAAATACAAATTTTTAAAGCAATGAATGTTTTAATTTTCAATTGTACAAGAAAATTGTATTTATTTTGGATAATATGAAAAATGTCATCGCTTTTATAATAATTTACTCAATACATTAATTATTAAAATTTTGTTTAAATTACATAATAATATGTTATGTATTAGCACAATGGTAACAAATTGCGATTTCGAACCTACAGTTTATTAAAAATTACATCAAATTAAATTGTGACATTTTTTATATTATCTTAAATTTTTTAAATTTACGTAACATTGCATAGGGGAAATTTAAATTAATTTCCAATTTTGCCTTTTTCCTCGTACGTGGGACCCCGATAATTTTTCACTGGGGGCTATTCTATACCCCCAAACCTCCTGTATAGATTTTCTTGCGAAACCTCATTCAAATCCCCCCTTGTATCCCCTTATTAATAAAGTTTAAAAAAAACCTAAAAGCGAGAAAGATTACCGGGAAGTCTGAGGAACCTCTGGTCCGGCTGGTCCGGTGGCGTTTTTAGAAAGTTTTTAATTTACTGTGTAGTGTGGGGAATTCCCGCACTCGAATACTAATTTAAAAACTGGAACGTCTGCGTCAATGCCAGCGTCGCCGTCGACGACTTAAAATTGACTTTAATTGCCGATACAAAGCCTGCTCTGTGCAATCCGCCACTCAATAACTGAAGTCTCATCTTTGGTTAATAATAATCAAAACAATTGATTCGTGGCAAAAAACGCATATTAAGGCGTCTGACAGGAAATCACGAAGCCGGCGAATGTTTATTTTGCTTGAAAAAATTCGAAGAATTTTAAAGGTTACGTTTTAATTCAATTAGCATTTTACGATAATAATTAAACGGTAAAGGTAATTTCGCGACCTTCATTTTAACACAATAAAAGACATAAAAAATATGGAAACTAGCATTAAAATGCATTTACTGTATTTTTAACGATAACAGTGTTGGACTTGAATGTTATCACGGAAAACCTGATGAGTGGAAAAGTTGCCTATACTCGTGTTGCTTAGAAAATGACCTCACGGTTTGCATGTCTCATTAGAACGAACATCATTATTATATTAACTTTGATAATTTATTTAACCTAGACTAAATTGCTTCGTACGACGCTAATTTTTTAATTGAAAACATAATATTGTTGAAGTGAAACCGAAACCGGAAGTCTTCTGCCTAACCGCACAACCACAAAAAGCCGAAGTTTCGAAAGCGTAGATGATTTTCATTTTCTTTAATTAGAACGTCGACGTCCAACTTGAAATACTCTAACCACAAAATACTTATCGCAAATTACGTGTAATTAATTATTATCCATTGTCATGGGGAAAAAAGTGCATTATTTAGAGTTCTCTTGAAAATTCTTTACGGCGACCGTCGAAGGCCGGTTTAAAAAAATTACAAAGTTATTCTGTGGAATTTGCAATTTGTTGAATAATTACAAAATTTGTAAAAGCGAATTTTTTTTTTATTTTCGGGAAGGGAATCGTCCAATCTTAAAATTCAGCGTTGAAAAAAAATTTGTGCCATGTACGGTTTTCGAAATATTCTGTTTATTCCGAAAAAACACTGTCTACGCTTGGCACTGCGATAACTCGAAAACCGTGCGAAGTGCAAAAACAAACATTTTGGATTTTATCTAAAGAATCAATCGTACAACTGTAATTTACAATAAAAATCCGAGTGTTATAAAATTTGTTGGATATTATTGAAGCTATTGTCATTGGACAAGCAGGGGGCAACGTTGACCCAGCTGCATCACAGTCTGGAATCTTGAATTAGCAACCTTGTAAGGAAAAGTAAATCAGTTTTTTTATCAATCTCGTTTTATTTATATACAACGTGGGGAATTTCCATCAGAATCGGAATATTATTCGTGGATGCGGTTTTACATTTGATACCAGAGGGGGGGGGGAGGTTACGAAAAACAAAAACAACCTTACTAATACAACGAATCGCTGATAGCCATCCCGCAATCTTAGATTATTATTTTCATAACAATGGAAATTTAATCAAAACGCTTAAAATCAAAGTGGGCCACTCGAAAAACAATTATAGCTGATTTCTCGAAAAACAAATGAAAGTCTGCCGATGATCTTAGCAACGAAATTTCGAAAGCAAAAAATTGAAAATGAATAAAAAATCGCAAGGTTAACCAAGACAACATTTTTGAATTCGAAATTAATTAATTAATCAATGCAAGATAGGTATCGCATTGTTCGTTAATTAAGTGCGAACGGAATAGATTATGGTCAGGAATTCCTGTGCACAAAAATTAAATTTTCCCCGCTGCAGGAAACCGTCGACCAGGTTTCCTTTGGGAAGCACATGCTGGTATTTACAAACAAAACTTACTTGTAAACGATTTAGTAGAACAACTCAGTAGTGAACTTGTTGGCATACCAAACACCACTAACACAACTCAATCCTTGGTTAATCGACTTTAGAGAAATGTCTGCAATGCTCTGAATTAGCAACTCTACTATCCCCACTTTTATATGTTTCCATTAAGTTCACGTAATATTCAATAATCAAATTTTCAATAGTTTATTTATCAACAAATTTAAACGGTCAATTTAAACCTGCGAAGGGGGGGCACGTTGCGGGTTGGAAACTACTCGAGAGTCACTCAATTAGATAAAGAAGCTACTCGGTTGGTGCTTATCGATAGCTGCATGCAATTGTTATTCTAATTAAACCCACAAATTTTCCACCCGAAGAGATCGGATTTCTTATCGAGTATGCGATTGAAAGTTCGAGTGGACCACGATCTGATAAAATCGCGAGCCTACACCAAACTTCGATTTGACCCATTTCGATCCGATCGAAATATTATGGAAATTTTAAATTTCTGGAATGTCCCGATTGGATCTGAGGTGGCCTTGATTTAAGTTGTCATTGTGTCCCTTATCGTCCACTCGATTGAAACCAGGTAAATTCTAGTTTGAACTTTACAACATACTTGAAGCTACTTGAATATTAAGAAGGTAATACACTGACACATTGTGATGCGGTAACAGACACTTTAAAACAAGTCATGTTATTCGGACGAATCAGTCTTTCTGCAATAACTCGACAACAGTGAAAGATAACGAACTTGAGCAAGAGATCAAAAGTGTTCGCCGTAAAATGACGAACGAATTTTGTTCCGAAATTTTTTTTATACCAATCACCGTTTTCGAGTTATTGAAGATTTCGCCATTTGTGGCTGGGAATATTCCATGCAACCACACCTCCGCAGTGTGTAAAGCCAGGCTTTCTTAATGGTTTTTCAAATTTTGAAAAATTTAGGAAATAAAGAAAAAGTAAAATAGGAAATTTTCTGCTCTGCATATTTTTGATTTAACCATTTTTTTTTATCGCAGTGTTGATTTTGGCGCAATTTTTTCAGAATGGCGGCACTGTTCAATCTCCGGGCGTTAATTAAATTAAATCAAATCGCGAATATTTTTTGGCAATATATATCCACTGTAAATCTAATTGGGTCAATTGATTTTAATTAATAGGGTCAATTAAAATCATTCGATAGGAATCAATTCAAAATCGAACTTCGAAGGGACTTTCATAGCCCCCCTACTAATACAATAAATTAACTTCAAAATAATAATAATTAAAACCTTTTTGTTGAATTATTGAGCTGTTTTATGCGCACTGTAATTCTTTTTTTACGCCTCTATCAGGCAAGTGTTCAATTGCACATTTCAAATGCGGCTTGAAAAGCTCGTTTTGGCTAAATTGCAGTTTAGCAAACCAAGTCCGATTTCCTTGTAACTTTCCGAAAAAATGCTCTGAGGCTTCCTGAAGACGAAAATCCAAAAATTATCTTGCGGAAATGCATGGGGCGGGTTGTGGAGAGTGTGGTAAAGTAAATGGCGAGTCACGAATGGATTAACGAGATTCCACGCGCGATCGATCTGAAATTTTGCATAAATGTGTTCTCATCGAAAATTCACGGGGGGTGTCTGTTGAGCGAGGGGGGGCACTTGTCCCCGTCTGTACGTAGGTTAGGGTTAGAGTTGTGATTTTTTTCTAACAATGTGGGTAATAGTGAGGTTATTAGATGAAATATTTTGCTTTGTCAATAACTCCCCCCCCGGGGAATTTTCGATGAGAACACATATGCAAAATTTCAGATCGATCGCACGTGGAATCTCGTTAATCCACTCGGCTAATCCGCCTCGGCCAGTAAAAAAACTCGTACTGGAAAAATTCAGTTTCCAGCCTAACGATAAAAATAACTATTTTATATTAATAAGAATACGAAATCTAAATCTAGTTACCATTCAAAACAATATTTCTTTCTGGTTTTACAAAAACTACTGTTTCTGACGGTTGCCAACCTACTGATTAAATTTGGAAATACAAAAAAAATGACTGAATCCATTTCTCATCATGTAGGCTGGGTGGACCAAATGATTTATGTTTTTTTAGTTTTTAAAATTATAAAAATGAAAAATTAATTAAAATATTGCACATTTTTGAAAAAATAAAAATTTGTTATTCTCAAAAACGTACTTTTTTTCAAAAATTAATATCTCCAAAACTAATGAAAATTTGGCATTGAAATTTAGAAAAATTATTGGGTAAGTATGGCCCCAAAACATATTAAATTTTTAGAATAAAAAAAAAGTGAGAAGTTTGAGAAAAACCAAACATCGAGTTTTTTCACAAAAATAGCAATATTTCTGGTATTTTTAAAAAAATTCAAAATTTTAAAATTTTTTAAATTGTAGTATCACATTTCACGTGAATTGAGAAAAAATCAATCCAATGACTACAAAATTAGCGAATTGGCAGCGATTTTTCTTATGAGATCCGCTAAATTTCTATTGTTCATTTACAAAATTTCAAAAATTAATATCTCCAGAGCTAATAAAAATTGGACATTGCAATTTTGAAAACTTGTAGGGTAAGCATGCCTCCAAAACATGAAATTTTTAGAATAATAAAAGTGAAATTTTTGAGAATAAAATAGCAGAATCATAAAATGATGCTATTGGGCGACAGGACTTCTTTTTGTGATCAAGCGCCATTAGGTCTACCCAGTCTGTATGATTCAAAATGGTATTTTAATTTTAAAAATTTCGACAATCCTATAATAATGAAAAATATTTTTGAGCTAGCAAGCAAAAATAAAAAACAAACAGAATTTAAAAATTAAATATAAAACTTTCTAATCTTAGAAATAAAAATTTTGAAATTCAAAGACGTGCTTTTGTTTATGTTTTGTAAATTTAAAAAACCATAATGCGGTTTTCAAGCGAGAAAAATTATGCGGGATTACCCGCATTCTCCATCAGAAGCTGGTTTCGAAAGAGTGGAAAATTTTACAATCCACCAGTCGTTAAAGAAAAATAAGAGGTCATCGTTAACTGAATGGAATTTTGTCACGAAATTCTTTTTTTAGACTAGGAGACCACAATTATGTAATTTGCTGTCCCTCAGCGATTGCTTCGTTTAATTAATTTAAGAAAATCCTGCCGTCAAAATGCAAAGGTATATGTAAATTATCGAGATTTTAACATAAACAGACGCAGGACAACAAAAATTACGAAAATAATTAAAACCACATAACCCGTTTCGCTTTCTTGGTAATCTTCCAAGTTGTTCTAATTAAGGAAGAAGTTGTGGTATAGGAAAAGTACCGGAGATGTGTCAAGTTCAATGTAAAGCGCATTCCAATTAACATTAATTGATTCGATATTGCACTAATTAACAGGCATTTGTCTTGTAATAATAAATTAAACGGTACCGTAACAAAAATTATCCGCCTGCGTAGTCGTTTAACCGAGCGAACAACAGATGGCGCACGTTAATCTACAATATGCAACAAAAATAAAAGTATTATCTTGAAAGTGACGCGCGTGGATAAACGAGCTTCTTGGAGTAATTAATCTACAATATATAGCAAATCCTACGTGTTTCGAATGTAAATGTTTATATTTTGAAACGCATTTCGTGGTTAATAACAAAATTGTTATAATAATCGTCGGAATGTTTTCCCTTGAAGTCCTACGTATTGATTATTATTTTTGTCATCAATATTAAATAGTAACGTTTCAATTATCGTAAACAATAAACTAAAAATAACTACAAGTAATCAAAAAATAGCGTCATTAATATAAAAGAAAATTTCAATTAATTTTGATTGAACTACGTTAACCGACGATGGCCTGATATTTAGAATAATTAAAGGGAACCGGTTAAATCCGCATTTCTGGTACTCTCAGACAAAATAAATATTTGCAAACAACTGCTGGAACGGCCACGAAGAGGTTCTTCAGACTTTAATGAGACTGGAATTTTCCCATAAAATACCAGTAATATTTAAGCAGTTAACTGTTCTGCAAATGGGAGGTTAATTAAGAAATAAAACAAAATATTAATTTTCTGCATTTTGTTTGAAAAAGTTGAAAATTAAACAAATAACTACTTGATTTAGTGAATAGTTTAGAAGATTACCGAGAGGTGTCACCATTAAATCAGAAGTCTTAATAGAAATATCATTGCCGTAAATACAAATATGCGGAGTTCCCAGGGCCTGATAAAGAGAAATTGAATAAGAATAGTCCGGAAAATCACAAAATCTTAAATCGGCTGTTTCCTGTTTATCTTACATCCAAAATAGGTATTATCAAATTTAAACAAGATAAAATTCTGCACCAAACTATAAAAAACTTATTGTTCTAGTCTATTTAATTTGCGAGATATAGCCCTTCGTAGCTGCCCGATTTTTATCAGCGTTTGCCGAAAAAATCCTAATTTTCAGTTTTTGATGTAGAGTTTTCCAGTAATTCAATTCGATAAACGTAATTGATCCGATTGATTGGATCGCACAAAAACCAGCGCTTTTTGCAGCACAACGTTGACCTTAGCAACGGGCGAAAAAATTGCATGCTTGAACTGTCTTAGGAACCATGAATTTTTTAATGAATTGAAATAATAATTATCAAATAGCAAATTTGTATCAGTCGGCTGGCCTATTTAAAATGATATAGACGTCTAGTTAAACAATTTCAGAGATATTATAGGTTTCCAAACTGCCCTAATATTTTATGAAAATATAAAGATTCATTTTTTTCCCATATCTGTAGAAACCTATTGCGTCAGCTACACAGAAAAGAAACTCGACATCAAACACTGAACAAAAGCTGCAATTTTAAATGGATTTTTACATCAGTTTTACATCAGAAAAACTTTAACAGTTGGATTTTATTTTAAATGCCCCATTGACCGCAGAATATAATATTTTGAATCAACTAGAGTAAAATAAAAGGAGAGTCGGCAATTTGTAATTTATTACCCGCCAACGTCGGACAAGCCACCTATGTCCGGCTCGAGGAACTATGAAAGTTCCACTAGTTCGTCGATTTGACACAGCACGCCAAACTAACCTAAAACTCCAATTGTGCAAAAATGAATCAGAGAGACCCGGATGACCGTAATTTGGGACGCTTTCCAGGTCCCGGTGGTGCGAAACAAAATTCACCAGTAATTTCTTAAAAATCAGTTGGTTTTGATTTTCTGTTACATATCGGTGTACATTTCAGTATCAATTCAATCCCGAAGAAATTAGGGTCCTGAAAGAATGCAGCAAGGAGGCTTTCTATCAACGCAGTTTACCTTTAGGCACCTTAATTGGCGGAGCGTTGTACATGGGCGTGAAGAATGGTTAGCTAATTGTGTTGTATTGAAAACGACTTATATTTGGTGATTTTAGGAAATTTACAGGGTCATCCTACGTACGGTGCTATTCCGAAAGTTATTATTGGTTGTGTGGTCGGCTATTTCGCGGGTAAATTTTCTTATAGAAATAAATGTGCGGAAAAGTTGATGAGGTTACCCAACAGCCCCCTTGGCGATATGTTACGACAAAGAAAATCGGGAAGTTTTCAAGAAAATTTAGATGGTGGATTAGGTCCCAGTATGTCTTTACCTCCCTTCAGTGGTGTGGCCCCGTCAGACACTTACAGCGACGTTCAAACACAGCCACCTAGGAATAGTTTGGATATGGATACATCTCGGCCTGAAGTGGGCGGATTAGATGACACGTTTAGGCCTTCGTTAGATAGTAAAGCTTTGAACACGTTTATATACCGGCTTTGCATTGGTTTCTAATTGTAGATCAAGCATTTGAAGAAGAAGAAATGCCACCCGTTCAAAACTCAAGGCAGTACACTTACGAAGAATTGCGCCAACAAAATAGAGCGGAGTATCGTCAACAGAGAATGTAAGTTGTCTCATCCAGGCGTAATCAAGCCATAATCATGTTGAAGCATCGAATTATAATTCGACACTTCAACGTGATTATATTAATGGTCCGTAAGAGGGATTATTCCCTCAATAGTCGAAATAAATATGTGATCTAACGACTGTTAAACACATTATTTATGATAATTTTTTGTTGCAGACCGAAAAGCTTTGAGGCACAACCACCACCGCCGCCTGGTGCGTCACCACTGCCTCCTGTACGAGAACCTCCTTTAGTGAAAAGTCAAACAAATAAATATGGCGATAGTTGGTCGTAATGCAAGCCATCCCGTTGTAGTTTTTAAGCAAAGTTAAAATTTTATGTTGTGGTGAATTTTTGCTTTAATTAAAATAATTTTTAACAAATTTTGTCTCGGAAATTTCTTTAAATTGGTGGTTTTCGAAGGGGGCATCCCAGCAGCTGATCTAACGTCTCGGTAAGATTTTTGTAAATTCTTTTGTTTAAATTCTGTTTTCAATTTAATCACTGGTGATGATAATTTTAACCTGATTTTATTAAATTCTTGATAATCTTGGCAAGTGGTGATCTATATAATCATTTGCTGTAAAATTCAAGATAGATTTTATTTCGACAATTTCGCGTCGAGCATTTGATTTGTTCCGCGTTTGTTGAACCACGATAGAATTAAACGATTTGCCATTTGAAGTTTTATTGTGAGCCGATTTTATTGTGGGACATTTAAAATGTAAAACTGTGATGGGTTCTTTAGTAATCTGAAGTGATTAAATTTTTCTGTACTTATTTGGTAATTCATTATGCGCGAATTATATTTTGAAATTAATTTTTTGTTTTTTCACAGAGATGGAGCTTTGCGAAAACCACTTAAACTTCCGTTTCGGCCAAAAAAACTTAAAGGTACACATTTTTATTCTGCTCCTCAAGGGTCGCCACTTTTGATATATTTAATAGATTTAAAATTTTGGAATTATTTGGGTTAAAAATAAAATAAAGTGAAAATTTACGCTGACATTTTTTTGTTTAAAATTTCCTACCCTCAAATTAAATAAATCAAATTTAAGATATTTTCGCCATTAAAATATTGAAATATAGAATATTTACCAGTATTTTTTTTTGGTGTATAAAGCAGCAAAACAAATATAGCGAATACTACAAGTAATAACAACAATACAAACTCGTGAAGATAAAGAAACTTAATAGTCACCTTTTATCATCCTAGTCAGTTTTGACGATTAGAAGTGTGATACATCAGCAGGTGCGAATATTCATCTGTTACAACAGTCATCTCTCCGAGATTCCATCTGATGTCATTAAACACTTGTCCAAATTTTTAAATGACCACTACTTTTTCACTCAACATTTAAAGCAAAATTAATTCACAGTTAATTGTTTTTTCACAAAAATTTGTACTCGACACAACACTACCGATCGCGAAAGCCAACCGAAAAGATGAGATTATCAGGTTTCCAATTTGGGATGGCGAAGGATCCATCAAACAGCTGAAAGAATAATTACAACATAAGTAAAAAGTTGTTGATAAAGAATTTGTATATCTGAATTTTCTTACTTACCAGTTTTACCACACACACTAGCACTATAATTCACTGCTACATCACTGGAGAAAGAATTTTCACTAACCTCGACTGTTGACAAATCCACTCCTACGCCGTCGAACCTACCTACAAAAAGAAAGAAAATTCTGTAAGTACATTTATTTCCTGGTAGTGATTTCGATCAAACCTACCTTTCACACTGATGTCCTGCCGCAGTAATCGTCTTGTCTCCAATCACCACCTTCCAATTCCATCCAACTGCACCAAACACTATCACTAATTTTTTAACGACCGAGACCGAATAATTTAACACTTGATATTATTTAAAGCAAAATTAACACGCGGATATTTAAAGCTTCCATCAGCTTTTTCACAAAATTTGTATCAGACGCAACACTCCCGATTTTCACTTAGAGCAGAATGCTGAAAAACAAAGGTTCCGTTAGCTGTCGCAAAGATCAAAAGAATGATATTTACTCACAATGCTCACTGGTTGCTTCTAATTTTGGATCGAGGAGGACCCATACCAGCCAAAAGTTAAATGCCCACCTGGAAAACACGAGTTAGCTGTCGAACGTACCTATTGAAAATAGAAAAACTGTAAGTATTCAAATTTTGCTAGCCCTCTTTCTAATTAAACTTACCTTTAACACTATGGTCCTGTCGCAAAATCCATCCTGTCTCCAATTCCATCCAATTGCACAAACACTATCACTAATTTTTTAACGACCGAGACCGAATAATTTATTAAAGTGGACACTTGATATTTAAAGCGAAATTAACACGGTGTTATTTAAAGTTTCCATCAGCTTTTTCACAAAAGTTTCTATTCGACACAGCACTAAAAAACAAAGGTTCCGTTAGCTATAGCAAAAGATCAAATTTCTGTTGTTTACTCACAAAGTCACCAATTCCTTCAAATTTGGGATCGATGAAGAACCATGATCTAGCTGAAAATTAAATGCCTGGAAAATAAGAGTGCTGTTAGCTGTTGTAAAGGTAATAATGCTAATATTTATGTCAATTTTCTTACCTTATAAGTTTTAAACACAGTCTGCATATTTAGAGGAAATTATGATTTCCACAACAATTCACTCACTGCTACATCACTGGAGAAAATTTTTGACTAACCTTGAAATCGTTGACAACTCCACTCCTACGCCGTCGAACCTACCTACAAAAAGAAAGAAAATTCAGTAAGTACATTTATTTCTGGTTGTGAGTTCCATCAAACCTACCTTTCACACTGATGTCCTGCCGCAGTAATCGTCTTGTCTCCAATCGCCACCCTCCAATTCCATCCAACTGCACCAAACACTTAAATTTTTAACGACCGAGAACGAACAATTTTTTAAATGACACCAAACACTACTTTTTCACTGAATATTTTAAGCAACACTGTTTCGCGACTATTTAAAGCTTCCGTTAAGTTCATTCATAAAAATTTGGCCCGGATTTCACTCACTACTCTTCCGATCTGCAACAACAAAGTACCTTTAGTTTCCTGGTGCGATTGCAACTTAATGTAAAAGTATGATGCAAGTATTCATTTGTTTTTTTCTATTTTTTAGTTTCCTGTACACTCATTTGCAGTGATGGACTGGAATGTAAAATGTAATGGAAATAAATGGAAATTTACTAATTTTTTTTGAAATGTGATTTTTGTAAGTTTTTGCACAATAATTGAAATGGAAAATCATAGTGAAAGTTCAGTACCCCTGAAAAATGTTTGAAAATCAGTGGCGTAGCTACACAGAAACCCGAGATTGAGCTTGACCCCTTTGTTCTACCTAGCGGTAGTAGCTACAAAATTTGTGGCCAAGTTGACTCATTCAAATAAATTTCCTGAACATGCAAATATAAAATAATGACTCACCTTCTTATTGTTCGACGATTTTTCCGGAAAAATCCACTTTCCAATTTGATCCTGAAGTGCAAACCAACAGGAATTGTAACGGACGCCAACTGCGATGTACTTGACGCCAACATGACATTAAAACAGTTGACAATCAAAAAGTTGTATAATGCGGCCACGTCATGTTCTTTATGTCATTAACGGCCGAATAAAAACCGCCCCTTTTTCCAATTATTTTCAGAAATTTGCGTTAGGCATGCACATAAGAAATATTGTCGACTTACTTTGATCGCTAGCCCAATTGGCTGGAAAATCACTTTCATCGAAAATTTTACAATCTAACTCACTTCCTTCTGGCTTCATCAACTTTCTGGAGAAATCCATAAAATGTTCAATTTGATACCAAGAGCAAAGCAACATTAACTGCGATAGTCGTTTGTCAAGTGACGCCAACATGACAGTAAAACAATTGCCGATCAAAAATATGTAAAATGCGGCCACGTCAGCCTACTTGTGTCACAAAAGGCATTCTGCAAAAAAATTTATATGAAGAAAATCACCATTGCCATTTCAATTTCTGTAGGTAGAAGAAAATCGCAGAATCAATTTTGTGCGGAAATAATTGATGGAAATTTAACTTACTTTTTCTGGAAAATTCCGGGTCTCGCTTTGATGGAAAAGCTAAACTACCACCAACTGACACCGTCTTTGCGATTGAGCAATAATACAATTTTAAATGAACAAAATCTGGAATAAATTCTTGTTTAGGAGGTAAAATAATTAATTTTATTTAACGTACCCCTGCTTTCGGGTTTGTACAACTTCAAATAATTTTGATCCTGTCGAGGAACAATTTTTGAACGTACCCACACCGGCAACATTTAAAACGAAAGTGAGTCGATTCGACGGTTACGTTTGATAACAGACTTTTTTTTACAAAAAGTCGCATGAGCTAATAAACCGGAAGACAAAAAACTTTAATTTATTTGAATTTTCGTAAATCGCATTTTTAAATGCATCTACAGGGTG
Source organism: Cantharis lateralis (assembly GCA_963170105.1). Classification (NCBI taxonomy): domain Eukaryota; kingdom Metazoa; phylum Arthropoda; class Insecta; order Coleoptera; family Cantharidae; genus Cantharis; species Cantharis lateralis. Next base: position 589,506 of record OY720628.1, read on the forward strand.
GAAGCGAAAAATTAATAAATTCATTTTTTCTTAGGAAACGGATTTTGTATTGCTCTTTGTCTTTGTGGTCGTACAGCGAACTTTTCATATGCAACCTAGGATTTTCCACCTTCTCTCTTATTCTTGCAACCGCCCAGGTTAGTACAAACTCAAGAATCCCGAATTCAAGTGAACACAAATTTCAACTTTTTTGAACAGCTAACAGGACTTGTTTTCCAGATCTGATCCAAATTAAAAAAAACTAACAAAGTTTCGACAAAATTATTTATTTATTAAAATCAGAATTGGAGTCTCGGCGTTTACACTTATTTTCTTAATTTTTGGTCGAATCCAGGGCCAAGATTTTGATACCTTCAAAATTCGAAAGAGTTCTTGTTCGTTCATTCAAATCCGGTGGGGAAATCCGACTCCTTTTATCTGCTGCATATTTTTGTTATCGTCCTAGGCTGTCGCGTGTCCTCATACACAGCCAAGCCGATTACATAACACTTCCACGCCAAAGTTTTGTGCCAGTCCACTCCTGCAAAAAATATGACAGGTGTCATGTAGGTTTTAATAAGACAAGACAAAGCAATTAGGTACTATTTTTTATTTATTACAACATTGATGAAAATTTTGAACGATTTTCCTCAAGTTAGAAAATTATACTTGGCTTCGTTCTCGGAATATGCTTCTCAAAACCGTCGGTTTTCGAATAATACAGGTAAATATTTCGATCTTTCTTTTGTCGTAAAAAGTAACAATGGCAACCGTAAATAAAAACAGCAAGTGCAAGTCAAATAAATATCGGGAAAAGTCTAAATTTCTGTTGATTTAATTTTAGAATTTGTTAAAACCCAGCAGAATGGCAGCGGCTTGCCACAATTGCCACCTCAAATGTGGCAAAGGCAAAGACGGTGGTGGTGGTAAAGGCGTCACCCCGGAAGTTCTCGCAAAACTGGAGAGCGGTTTCAGTAAACTGGAATCTTCCGATTCTAAATCTCTCTTGAAAAAATATCTGACTAGAGAATTGTTCGACAAACTCAAGAACAAAGAAACGTCGTTCGGATCCACCTTGTTGGATTGCATTCAGTCAGGTACCAGCAGTGTTTTTCTCTAAAATTTTCCGATTTTTGTCATTCTCTCCCCGCAGGTCTCGAAAATCATGATTCCGGCATTGGAGTTTACGCTCCAGACGCCGACGCTTACACCGTTTTTGCCGATCTTTTTGACAGCATCATCGAAGATTACCACATGGGATTCACCAAAAAGGATTGCCATCCACCTTCAAATTTTGGAGACGTTAAAAGCTTGAAAGATGTGGATCCCTCCGGATGCTTTGTCGTTTCGACTCGGGTCCGGTGCGGTCGATCTCTCGAGGGTTACCCTTTTAATCCGTGTTTAACCGAAGCTCAGTACAAAGAAATGGAACAGAAGGTTTCCAGTATCCTCGTGGGTCTCACCGGCGATTTGAAAGGAAAATATTATCCACTGACCGGAATGAACAAGAAAGATCAGCAACAGCTGATCGACGACCACTTTTTATTCAAGGAAGGCGACAGATTTTTGCAGACTGCGAATGCCTGCCGATTTTGGCCCTCCGGCCGGGGCATCTTTCACAACGACAGCAAGACGTTTCTGGTTTGGATCAACGAGGAAGATCATCTTCGAATTATTTCCATGCAACAGGGCGGCGATTTGGGTGCGATCTACAAGAGGCTCGTCGAAGGAGTGCAGTGCATCGAGAAGCAATTAAAATTTTCCCACAACGAGCGACTTGGATTTTTGACCTTCTGTCCCACCAACCTGGGTAAATTTTAATGTACAGCAGCAGTCATGGAAATTATTTAAAAAATATATATATTGAGATAGTAATTCTCGAGGAAACTTCCATGGCCGCTACTGTAAGTATTGTAGTAGCATTAAAGGCTTATAGGTATCCTGTATCCTGGATACCCGAAAAAGTGAAGGAAATTCAAGAAAATCTTGCTTTTCAACTTTTTCGAAATCTCTCAAAAAACTTTCTGCTTTATGTACCTACCTGATTTTTTGCTCATTTAGTAGGCGCTCATTTCCAGGCGCGAAGCAATTGTTTTTTATTTAATATGTTTGCAACCAAAATGTATAAAATGAAAATGATAAAATTTCGGACGATCGACGAAAGTTTGTATTATTTTTACCACCCCTTCCCGGCCAACTTGAAAAAAATTCAAAGCAATAAATAAATTAATAAAAGTGCAAATTTTTTTAATCGGAATTTTAATTCGCGGCTACTGGCGGTAAAAGTAATTCGTTCTGCGATTTCTGTAATTTTTAAAATTTAAGCTATTCGGGAGAGGGGGGCGGGTGTTGTGACGATCCCACATTTCTTCTGCGCGTTTAATAGTTTTCTTTCTCAAACAGGAACTACAATTCGAGCGTCGGTCCACATCAAGGTGCCCAAGCTTGCGGCCAACTACCAAAAATTAGTTGAAGTAGCCGGTCGCTACAATTTGCAAGTGCGAGGAACTCGCGGGGAGCACACGGAAGCCGAAGGAGGCGTGTACGACATCTCGAACAAAAGAAGAATGGGTTTAACAGAATACGATGCCGTCAAAGAAATGCAAGACGGAATATTGGAGATTATAAAGCACGAGAGCGCTTTGAAATGAATTCCAGAGAAAATTAAAACAAAATTCTTTATTTTATAACAAATTAAAATACAACGGTTACATAAGTTTTTCCTTTCATTTGATAAAATGTAAGCTAAGTGCATTAAAAAATAGATAAAATTGCTACACTTTTCCATTAACACCCCCTCCCCCCCCCTAAACTCCGTGTTTGATTCGAATAGGACGCGGAACGAAAGTTTTGATATGAACGAGTTTTTTTATACAAAAATATAAAATTCATGCCACAAAAATTGGTCGTACAAGGATTACAAATATTTACAATTGTTTTGAACACCGCAGTATTAAAAGTCATCGTGCAAAAGTCGTTAGTGTTTGTGCAAACCGGAACTCTCCCTAAGGGTCGATTGCACCAACGCCATTTAAGAGTTTAGAGTCTTAAATGACCTTGGTCCGTTGGGCCACAATTGATAATAAAATAATCTAATAATGTATTAACAATGTTTACGTATTAAATATATTTCTTTGTAAGCCATAATAAGTGCTTCCTAAATATATAGCAATGGAATAATAAAATCTAAAATTAATTTTTCGGTAAATGAAAATGAAAGACTTGAAGAAACCAATTTTTTCTTTATTCATTTAAGATGCAGGTTCGCACCAAGGCTTCTGACACCGCATAAGGATCACAGTTTGAAGACGGTCTACGATCTTCCAGGTAGCCCTTCTTGTCTTCCGCACAACCACGTGGAATACGAATGCTGGCTGCACGATTTGCCACGCCTGAAAAACAACGAATCGCATTAGTCTGAGTGCACGACCGGTTTCGGTGTTCGAACTTACCTGCGCTAAAATCGTGGATCGACGAAGTTTCGTGATGTCCGGTCAAACGACGTTCGTTGTCCTTGCCTCCTTTAGGATCGTAGGCTTGGATGTGTCTCAAATGGTGGCGGCTGAGCTTGTCGATGGCCTTTTCAATTTCGCTAAAAAAAAAAATGGTCGATTAAAACGCTTGCAACCTACCGTTTCCCGAGACAAAGCTCACATAATTCCGTTATCTTCTCTCATGGCCAGGGTGGAGAAGTTGGTGTGGGCGCCAGCTCCATTCCAATCGCCTTCCATCGGTTTTGGATCCAACGTTGCGATCACGCCGAATTCCTCGGCGACGCGATGCAAAATGAAACGGGACATCCACAATTGGTCTCCAATGTCGATGCCTTCGCAAGGTCCCACTTGATATTCCCACTGGGCTGGCATGACTTCGGCATTACTTCCGGCAATGTTAATTCCGGCATAAAGGCAGGCTTTGTAGTGGGCTTCTACGATATCACGCCCGTAAACTTTGTTGGCTCCCACCCCGCAATAGTAGGGACCCTGAGGTCCGGGGAAGCCGTTCTTGGGCCAACCCAGAGGTCTAAGGTCCATGTCCAAGAGAGTGTACTCCTGTTCGATTCCAAACCAGGGTTTGGTGTCCTTGGCGGCGTCCATCGCCTTCACGCACGAGTGGCGTTTGTTGGACTCGGTTGGTTTCTTGTTGTATTTGTAAGCTTCGCACAGTACCAATTTGTTGTTGCCTCTTCTGAAGGGATCGCGATACATCGCCACTGGGTACAGATAGGTGTCGGAATTGCTACCCTCGGCTTGGTAGGTGGAACTTCCGTCATAATTCCAAATTGGAAGTTCTGAGTTAACGGCGGCCGGTTAATTCTCGATTGGATTGTGAAAAATTGAAAACTCACCTGACGCCTCGGTTGGGATAAAGTCCAAAGTCCGTGTTTTGGCCCGGACGAATTCTCCCGTGCCGTCGATCCAAACGTACATGGCTTGAACCTTTCCATCTGGAATGTCCAAATCCAAAAATTTGTTGCTGACGACTTTGTTTAGCGCCGCGTTGGGCGAATGCTCCAGCGTTGGATTAGGCATCGTGTAGTACTGCAAAAGGAAAGTTAATTGAACCAAGTCGACTGACAGTTTTTAAATGTGATGATAACTTAAAGGTCTTATCAACGAATGATGGAACTGACAATAGATAAGGAAAGTAAAAGCGTCAATAATTGATGACCTCGAATATTAAATAGTACAAATTCTAACTACGATAAGAAAAACATTTCTACGAACTTGTTACTACATTGATTTTTAATTATTAAGTATTTTACCCTCATCTTGACTTCAACAATGGTACAATGGGCTAACTCGTTAACTGCACTTTCAAACTGCAAGTGAAGCCCGGAGTACTTAACACGATTTTTATATATTTGTGCAGATCATTCTAAATAATTAGGACTTTTAGTAAAACAAATAGAAATTATTGAAGAGATTTCGTGATCACATAGCCGGCGCATGCCTTTGGAATTATTATTTTTAGTCCAAATTTTTCCGAAAATAAAGTTTGTATGTTTGAGCTTTCCGTTCCAAAAAAATTCTCAACATAAATAAGGAAATTTTACTACAAAACTTTTCAAAAATAAATGCAATAAATTATTTGCCATATACAAGTTCGTACGACAGGGGCGGACTGGCATACTAAAATTTTGATGCTGCCGAGGACAACTACTTTTCTCGCCCCTCCGGATTTTGTAATGCAAATATTGTAAATCAGGCTGCTTTTTATTATTATATAAATTTTCAACAATATATTGTGATTATTGGAAGCATGTTGGCTTTGCAGTCAGATTATCAGTAAGAATACTATTTTATTTATTAAATTATTCAATTTATGATTAGATTACCAAGCTTAAGGCCGCACTACCATGCACAGTAAAAAGACAATGCGGTATTCAGGCCGCTCAACCGATCAACTATTTTTTTTTAAACAGAACTCCCCCCTCCCCACTCTTTGACATTTGGTTTGAATGACTTAAGTCAGGAATCGTAGCTTTCGGTAAAATAAGAAAAATATTGCGGATCAGGTAGCTTTTTATATATCCAGCAATACATATAAATTAATTTCAATCAATTAACGCGGGTTAAATCATAATTGCGGAAATATATTTTTTTTAATTAATGACTGGATTACCAACCAGTTGACTAATGGATGCAGGGGAAGGGGATGGTAAATAAAAAAAATTACAATATCTTATCAAAAAGTAAAATAACTCGAAAACCACGAGGTTTAGATAATGTGCGACTGAATAAAAGTTAGAGGAAACATAAAAACGTATAAAATAGCATACAAAAATGTAGAGAAAACTCTGCGCTGGGTAAAAAGTACCATGACTATTTTCTTTTGTTTAATTTGCATTATAAAAAGAAACAAAACCCTATTATTTGGATAGAACTCACCATATACCAGAAAAACCACACAACCGACTACTCGACTTTCGTAATTTTTTATTATTTTATAGCTTGGGTAATCTGGAATTTTAGCAATAAATTTTAAAATAGGAATATAGTTTATATTGTGAGATTGACGAAAAAATTGTAAACTTTGCAAAGTATTTAAATATGACGGTATTGTATTTAAAAATATTTGGAAACTGTCGTCTCGTGATTCCCTAATTACCAATAATAATTGAAGATAACAATTTTATAACTTCATAATTTGTGCTTAAATTTAAATCGTCGTTCTCGCTCGATCGGCCTACTTTCTCGAAAAATCTCCTGCGGCGCGTTTCATCTAAATCGACCTCCTCACCTTAAATTTTTAGCTAACTAGATTGCTTTTTGCTGGTCACGGCGACCATGAAAATAGTTAATTGTGTAATTAGAAAAATTTGTTTTTAAACAAGCGAAGCTGTGTGAAGATTAGCAGACAGAACCGGCTTCAAATTAAACTGGAACTGCCGCACAATTTGCGGGAGTTTCTCGTTTAATTATGCAAACGATGTAAACTTAATGCAATTACACATCGGGCCCATTTGTGTTTCCGCCGGATTAATTATTGCTAAATTAACCAAAACGCGAGTAAGTTATGCAAACTACACAGAATGGCAGTCACGTTCGCAGCACGCAGGATCACGTGAACTTTCGCATTCTCGTCTTGCAAACACCGAAAGCCGCATGAATACCCTATCCTGTTACAATAAACGAGAAAAAATTATCAAAACCGGCTATTTCCGCTCTTAATAACAGAAAATTAAGGACAATTAACGTCTACTTTTCTCGATAATTTTTTCGTGAGAAAAAATTTCCATTGAAGTTGTGCATTTTTGTATCGAGTAAACACAGAGTTCGTTAACTTTTTTTTTTATTATTAGCGACAGCGATAAGTATAATTATTTTGTGTTATCATAATAATTTTTTTTATCAGTAGTGTTTGGATTAAATAAGCCCCCGGTATTAATCGAACAATGCGTGTTCTTCAAAACACCTATAATTTGCACACCTCGTGATAACGACCCCCTCGACCGCAATTCTTATACGAGAAAATGAGAAAAACCCATTACGCGCGATTGAAATGCAACTGTAATAAATTTCACAAAAAGCAATTCAATCTTATTGGCCTTGTTTTCGTTTCAAGCCAGTATAAACTACGGGTTTCCCCGTCAATTACCTTTAGCGAGAACCTGATATGCTAACGAGTCCGTGCAATGTTATTTAATTGAAACGTGAAGTGCATTTTGCAGCAGTCACCTAAATATTTTTAAAAGAAGAAGAATCCAATATAGTTGAAAGAAAATGTTTCGTTTTTATTATATAATATACTGAAAAGCCCCACGTTGAACGCCATAATCGATACCGTCCTGTTTTTCGTACATTTTTTCCTGTATTAATGTTTAATTACGAATTATGATTAATAAGTTGTAAAAACGATTAACATACACAGACTTTCATTTAATTAATTGCAAGTTGTATTATTACATAACAAACATTACATTGCATAATTTGCCATTCAAATTATTATAAATTATCAAAAATATTTAACAAGCGCGATTACTTGAAAACCATTGCTTTTACGACAAAAATACATCTTTACATTTTTGTAGAGAATTTAATTTACATTGTTTTACAACTAAGCACTTATTGCGGTAGGACTGATGGTTTCCGAGATATTGCGAAAAAACCAAGATGTTTCGAGCTACCTTGGTGCTTTTTGCCACGGTATATTCTGATGTCTTGAAAATAATTTATAATAATAATTAAAATGATTAATGTTTTCAGGAATAGGACAAAAATCAGAAGCGATTAATAAGATCTAAAGTTATGCCGGGTGTAAACATCAAAGCTTTTTAATTTTTTCCGACTTGTTAAATTAGCATAACAACATACGGGTTGTTATAAAAAAATACGATAAGCGAGATTAACGATGTTTTCGATTTATTTTTCCAGATAAGGAGTACAGATAAGCACAACCACAATTAATTTTCTAATTATTATATCAACACTTTGATTGATTGATTACGTAAATTGCCCAAAAAAATAAATAAATATTCCTTTATTCGCTCATCTGCCAAAACATTCTACTATTTTTGCATCGCACTTTGAATGACAAATTAAGGAGAACCTTGTTGATTTTTCCGGCGAATCCAAAAAGGTGGCCGACTACGCGAGCAATAAAATTGAGCAAGATTTTTAGAAAAAATGCGAATTTGGCCGCATTAGAGAGAGGTTGGCAAATTGTTGTTGTTCTTTATTACAACACAAAAATAACCATTTACATCATCAATCTCCGTTATTCAAATGTTATTAACAAAAACATAGTTACGTGAACGAAATTACCAAATCGACAATATAGTTAAAATTTTTTGTTGGCTTAATTACTGCTTTTCCTCGACGTAAATAACGCAAATGTCAAGGTAAAAAGGATAATTTTTAAAATTAGCGCCGCGCCGACGCCATCTGTGGGTCAAAATTCGCTCTACTTACCGAAATCGGTTCGCCTTCGGTCGCAAATCAAGATTAAAACAAAAGAAAGGAAAAATCTGAAAAAGAAACAAAAACAAGTTATTAGATATTTTATGTCGTCACCGGTTGTAATAAATTAAATTTTGTTATCACCACATGAATTAAATTAATTAGTTTGGTAGCGGCGAAGACCTAAGAGGATATAAATAATCGATTTTTGAATATTTCCAGTATCGGATGCGGACAAAACTTTCCGTGTTTTTCTTCTTAAAATTGTTTTGAAGGAAAATTTTCGCAGACGTTCGTTTAACTTTATCTTGTGTTGCATCAGTACAGCGTTGGATGGAAAAATTTTGTCAATAAGATCATTTTTTTTCGGATTTTCAAAACTCAGCGCAGGAAATGAAATTTTAGAAGGCTCAACCTGATATTTTGCATTATAACATTTAAATTAACGGCCTTCTAAATTCGAATGTTTTCTTTAACTTTGTTAGCTCTAAAAATATTTTTTGAGATAAGATTATCTACATTTCAAAGTTAAATAGAAAATTTTTCAAGATTAAATTTTTTATTTTTATATTTTTGAATTTAAAAATTTAAAAATATCTTCGCAGATCAATATGTTAGCGACCGCTGGTAGAGGAATTAAGTCCAAAAACGTGGCTTTTCATAAAACAAGAAAGAAAATTGTAAATCAGGTAGCTTTTTATATACATCATATTATTATATTTAATCAATTTTAATTTGCAATAAATTGTGGATGCTACATGGTAGTCTAATAATACCGAATAGGCTTCGTTCAGCTATAAAAAAAATTGTCAATCCGAAACAGGGGAAATTTGTCATCAAATGCACAAACCACACCCGAAATAGGTCCGCTATAGCCCTAATGCCGTCGATACTGCCCAACTCCCATAAGGTTCGCGTATCTGACGCTTTACAGAAAACCGCGAACAAATGAATGTCGAAAACGATTACACTTTGTTTTGCAAGAAGTTGTTTTGCCAAATTTTTTGTGGACAAGAAGATTTATTTCACGATTTGACATTTTTGGCAGCAAAAAGATTGCAAAGTGAGGGAAACTTTTATTCAAGAATTCTGGCTCCGCCTGCCTCACGCATTATAAAATTGGACCACAACACGGCCGGACAATAATAGAAATAGATCACAAAAGCAAAAGTTAACGACCCGAATTCCCACGAAAACAACCTGTTCTCGAATTGATTTTTGCAAATCACAAAAAAGCCAATAAGAATGAAGTCTTCTCGAGATTCGTCTAGACCGGTTCTGCATAATGTCAAAGAGCAATCTTGCGCTTTTTGTTTCCACGCTGTAAAAATGTTTAATTCTCATGGATTCTATTTTTATTAATTTAGAAAGTAAATGACCCGCGACGCTGTGAGCGTATTTTTTTTTACAAAAAATTTGAGAAACTATTTTTTTAACACGGTAAAATTTAAAGTAGGTAACTATGCTATTGTCTTATCGATTATCGAAGAAATGACGTGACTGCTGCTGTAGTAATTATTAAATTAATGTAATAATCGCATTCAAAAGTGAAAGTAAAATAAGGGAGAGTCCTGGAGGTCCTTTCGGTCAACCTTGCGGTACGCAGATAGTAGAGAAAGGCAGAAGAAACTCAAAGAGTAGAGAAAAAACGGAAGAACGACGAAGATTTCGTCTCCGCCAATCGTGCGCGTATTTACATAACAATCCGTGCTCTGATCGATGCATTTTAAATAATTTAAATTGGAGTGGCCTAAAGCCACCCCCCAATTAGGGCTATTCGATCAAAGAATCGATCATTAAGCAGGCCGAGTGTTTTATAAATTTAAAAAAGCTTAAAATCGGGAAGGAGAGAATTTTCGAGGATGAAAAATAAAAAGTGAAAAAATAAAATTGGAAAAGGGTCGACTTACTTTTAATTGTTAAAAAAGTTTGGATCTTTTTTCAAAACCAGTTCCGTTTTCCATAATATGAACTACTAAATAATAATTGGAATAAACCGACATGAGAAAAAGTCAATGCACTCGCGTTGAATAAAAACACAATTTTCGTTATATGCGCTCTGCTTTATACGCACCCACCCTGACCTCGTGCCATAGGACGCACGTGGACAGGCGTCGTGACACTACGACGATAGCGTCGCGGGATTTCTAAAAAAATCCATCTCGAGTAGTTTTGCTTTGTGACGACGACAAGTAAACAAAAAGCAGTCGATAAGTGAAAGCAACGTTTGCACCACCCTGTATGACTAATTTATTATTGCGGGGATTACATAAGCTCGGTTACGTTCAATTTACTTGGTGATCAATACGGGTAACGTTGTTATGATAATGAAACCACATGTTACTCTCCAAATTAATGATAAGGGTTTGCTGTTGTAATTTTCTTAAATAATTAAGCCGTAGAGGTAGAATAGCTCTAAACTTTGGATGCATGAAAAATTATTTTCAAAATAATTTTGACACCAACAAAAAAATTAATAACTGTTATTCATTTCAAGCACTCTTGATTAAATCAATTTTAAATCACCCCTCCCGCTTGGGAAGATTCTCTCATTTATTGTGACGTTGATTACATTAGCATCAGATGCGTCAACCTTATGGAAAGGTTTTGTTTGGAAAATTAAATTTACCCTCATATCTCCATTATGGTTACTCCGGCGATAAAAAGTTGTTTCGCCAAAAGCGTAGAGAATAAAATTTCCTACAAAAAAATATATAGGTAGGTTTCTCTAAACTCAATAATTTAGTGCCAAATGAGCGTTTTTTAAATGGAAAACAAAGATTTTTTAAAATACTTTGATTCTTGTTATTTTCTGGTGGTATTGCGGGGGACAAAGTTAGGCAGAGACAAAAATTTAAAGTCCAGTTTTGAATTGTCCCCCCCCCGCCTATTGCGTACGTCTAATTAAATTGTTAATTTTAATTATTTATTTTATTCGCAAAAAATAAAAATTATAATTTTTAATGTATCGCTGACTTGGGCTCATAACCTAGTATTATTTTAGTTAATAACAACGTCATAATTACTTTAAAACGGTAATATCGGTAGAAGCAGATTTAAAAAGAAATCTTAAAATTTTTACATTTAGATTTTGTGGCGGATTTCTTATTGTATCATTAGAATGATAATATTAATATTAAAAAAAATAATTGGAGACGGGAAAAGAGAGGGGGGCATTAGACTAGTCAAATCTAGTCGGTTTGGTAATTAATCTGATTAAAAATTTTTAATTCGTAATTTTCTTTCGAATTATAAAATAATTGCTATATCTTTTTATGTTTCCCGTCTCTATAATATAATCATAATAATAATTTATACTACAAATTAACTTAAAATTTATTAGTTATAAAGTCGTAAAATATAAGAACAAATACAAAACAAAGCAACTATACTGTAGTTATCTCTATCTGCACTTTTTTTTCATAAAAAAAACTGCTTACTAATTTTGCACTTTAACCCTTTCAGACCCAGCGTACACTATAGTGTACATACGTTTTATTAATTTTTTTACAATTTTCATTTAAATTAATGAATTATTATAGTTTATGTTGCTTATAGAGCATTTTTAATATTTTTATTGGATTCCTCGTGTTTCTTTCAGTGAATAATAATTGTTATTTAACATATCAATTTGTCACCAACTTCAAAATAAACTAATAAAACGTATGTACACTATAGTGTACGCTGGGTCTGAAAGGGTTAAATTACTCGGCAAAACTAAAACAATTGGGGATTCAAATTTTCCAGCCAATGATAAGCCAAATTGATGCCTCGTCAATGGAGACGAAGCCCTCCTGGGCACGACAAATGCTGGAAAACTATTTCAGATAGAGGAAAACTGCAGAGTGACAATTTTGTAGAGCGCCAAATTTTCTACAGTAAACAACATTTCTTCCTCTTATTTTTGAGATAACTCATCAAATACTTGCCTGATAATATTCAGCTTTCGTGGGCGCTTTTATCAGTGTGTCCTCTAAAAGTTCGTACTCTACAATTTTTATCGTCAAGTCAACCGTTTTTGAGTACAAAAATCCAAAAGCCCCGACCGCGCCCTTAGTTTCATTTGGAATGAACTGGGAAAATTTTTAATATTTTTCGAACGAAATTGCGCGATCAGCTGTTTACATTTTAATTGTATGACGTCAGTATTTATAATATTGTACACTTGTAAATATAAATAAATTAGATTAAATGGGATCGGTTTATTTAAATAAATTAATATTCAGCAAATTTGCTACGTTATTTGCACTTCTATTTGATAATTGAATTGCTGTGTGGCTCTGGGGAAGACTAGACGAACAAAAGGAAATTAAAAACGTACAAGTGCTTTCCAAAAGTTGATGCGATTTGGCCATTAAATTTATCTCGTGGTTATGTAATCTACCGTCGTGAAAAAACCGGAACGGTGATGAATTTTTAAATCGTCAAACCGCCAATTATGGAGACTTGGTTGGAAGGTTTTTTAATTTTGTTTGTCTCTAAAACACGAAAATACTGCTTTCTCAAAAACTATGTTTTTATCGAAAACAAGTGGCACTTACACCGCCATTTGAATTACCCAACTGATAACAATTTGTGTGCAATTAACGAACGAGTGCTTTTTTGGGATTTAACAATAAAAATCAATTGCATCGATTCCGTCGAGTGGATGCCGCCTTCTCTACTCTCGGTGTTCCAACGATATTTTTGATCAACCGATATAATATCGTTTAATGGAATGTTTATGTTTTTTTAATCTCTCTAGTGTCCAGATCGAGATTATCGACAAATAATTAAACAATTTCATTGTTTTCGATGTAGGTTACCCTCGAGCCGTATGATAACGTTTTAAGTAGTCACGCACAGTGGGTAGTTACCGAAATTTGAAAAATCGCCCGCGGCGCTCGAAACATCCGCCCCCTCTGCGAGTTTGATTTTATTCGTGCAAACTTCCTAGTTGACATTCCGCAGATTGGAAACCTTGACTAATCATGGATTAAAAACAAAATAAGTTTTTGTTCGCTGGACCTTCGGCGCTCGCTTAACAAGGAAATAATAATGCCAAGTTTTTATGCTGACGAGGCTGTCGGGTACAATTCTCCCCCATTCCCATCAGCAGGACAAATAAATAATCGTGAATTTTTGAAAAAAGTTTTCGAAATTCGCAACTTTTAAAAAACATTTGAAAAGCGAAAAAAATTATTTTTTAAATGAAAACAAAATAAAACAAACGAACGACGCTCGATATTAAAACAAAAGAAGTTTACCTTATTGTCAATCAGCTGTTGTGTAGTAAACAACAAACAATTAACACATCGAATTAATGTTGAAAATAAACTGGCGCACAAGTTAAATTCGGTCTGTTTTATGTCTATTTCCCACCCGGTGTGCACATGCGCTTGTTTTCGACCTGCACAAAACAATTGCCCATTAAAAACAATAAAACACAATAATTAACCTTTTCCTACCGTAACAAAATAATGACAAAAGTTTGCAGATTTTGTTTGTAAATCAAAAATATCCGCTCAATTCGCTTTTCGAAATTTTAAATTTTTTATGCGCTTTCCCCCACCCCGCGCCGAGCGAGAGCGCTCTTGTAAATACAAAATCTGCTGCAATTTATTGCGGCAATTTAAATAATTCGCAGGATGGTATCATAGTTCGAGAGCTAAATTATAAAATTATACCTACACGCACTAAAGGGGGAAGCTGATGGATTTAATTGAACAATTTTGTTGATAATACCGGGGCACCTATTATTATTGTCGGTTAAAATGATTTAACCTTCTCGAAAATAATTAACATTTAAACTTAGACATTGACTTTCAAAAATATTTCAAAAGTTTTATTTGTCTCGGTGGCAGTGGCGTACGGAGTGTAGGGCTTACTTTCATATTTGTTTATATAAATTTTTTTATTAAAAAAATAAGATAAATTTTTACAGTTTTTTTTGAGTCACTGTAAGTCGAAAACGGGGCGATAAAATAGAAAAATGTCTATAAACAAATATGAAGTGAATTGAATTTTCTACAAAAAATGTTTAACAAGAAACAAGGAAAAATCCAAAAGAAGGCAGGGAAGTTGAAGTCACCAACCAATCGGATGAATACTTAACGGGCCGTTAATTAATAATCTTCGAATTAATTATAATAATTTTGTTTACCTAAAATTCTTTAAATATGAAGCAGAAAATGTTTATATTAACGGCGACTTAACGGGCCGTTAATGTCTCCATTAAACCGGTGATCTAACTTGTCGATGAAGTGCAATTGAATTAAGGTCCGATTGATAATTTAACTCGATCGGTTAATAACCGAATGTTTTGCAAGTAAATAAATTAAATAATCAATTATTTTGTAATAGTACGATTAATTCCATTAAATTACAAATTTGCATATAAATTGTGCAATTTCTCTGATAATTTTGACATTTTCACTTAATTAAGCCTAATTGGTGATAAATTAATCTTACACTCGATTTTATTCCCATTATTATGAATGAAGATAAGTTTTCTTTTCTACAAGATATCCGAACTGGGATTTGAGATTCTAACAGATTTTTCTGTTAAAACGAATAAATTATATAATTATTTAGATGTGATACGCATAATAAAAAAATTAAACATACCATACTTTTACGATGACAAACCACGACCTTCGTTTGGTTTATGGATGTTAAATTACCTGTAAAAATGCAAAATCGGTAAACCGTCGGCGATTAAAATTTTTAAACAATTTTTAATTTTTATGTCCCCTAAAATGTTTTCTCCATTAGAATTTCTAATGTTAAAAAAATATTCAAATTTTCTAACGATTAATTAATCCTTTGTTTTATTACTAATTATCTATAATCAACATTTTTGTAATAATTAAGCGTTGACGTGTAAATTCAAAGGCGATTAGCAGCGCCGTTAATTAACTGGAACCGCACGCCCCCCAAATTTTTAAAATTATTTTTAATAATTTATGTCGTGAGTTATCTATAGCACATTGTATGCAAAAAGTCTCTAATATTATTATATAATTTAATTTGATTTTTTTAATGCCAGTTTTTGTTTCCTAAAATTTAAATTTTAAACTAATTGGTTATATAAGTCAGCACTTGATTATTAAAATCAGCAAAACTTATGTTTTAAAAATACTTAATTAATGACGTAATAATTGTTATCTCTAAGTGCATAAATAAATTAATATATGTAAACTATTTATATAATTATTCTACCGTAATTACGATCATTTTCACGTGGCCGCACTAGGTTATTCGGATTCCTATCATCAAAAACGCATTATTGTTTCTTTATTCGACTTGGTAGTTTTAGAATATTTTATTCACAGGCGTAAATAAATGCCACATTCGTGACACACACTTATTTAGGAGTAAAATCACGCAAATTTGTTTACTTTACCAACATAATCGGTCCACAATAATTGGTGCCGATCGCAATTTTCGTTAAAAATTTATGACTTTCATTGGATCAGTCAATAAATCTCTATTATTATAAGGCAATGAATTTATTTTTATATCATATAAGCTTTCCGATATAAAAGCATTAATTCATTAATTCTACCACGAGAATCCATTCCAAGGTAAACATGCCATCTAGCAAATTTCAAAAATTAGACATAGAAATTTGGACGTCTTGTAGGGTAAGTAACTAACAATGACATTTGCAATTTACAATTAATTATAAATTAATAACAATTATGTAACTTCAAAAATTAATACCTTCGAAAGTCGGCTTCAATTTGACAGGATAAGTTGGACTGGAAAATCAGCAAATCTTCACATTATTTATAAAACAATAATTTTATTTTTATATCATAAATTTGTCTGTACAAAATCAGTCTTATTGCACCTCAAAAGAGTTAAATCAATTTTCTTCGGGAATCAATTCCAAGGTTGAAACTTGTCTGAAGATCCGGCATGGGTGCAAGTGGATGGCCCAGGTTGGGAAGACTGAAATATATTTTCAGTTGCTTGAGAATTAAAACTTCCATTTCCAGTTTGTAAATGATTGGAAGGCCCAGGTTGAGAAAGACCCCAGCGAATGATTTGAGGACGTTCTAACTGTCCAGGTTGTAAATTGGAGCACATCGATTGCGTGGTTTGAATTTGGGGTTCTCCGTAATGATTGGCTATTGATGGTGGAAAGTTTTGTATTTCGGGTTCTATGTAATTAGCCAATACTGGTGGTTTCCTATAAACCATCTCAGCGGAGGTAGACGATCCAGGTTGGGCGTCGATGGAATAGGGGAAGTTGGAAGGTCCAGCTTCGGAAACAAATCCATTAAAGTCACGTGCTTCGATTCGAAGAGGAATGGAAGGTTCGTTCATGGAGAGGTCCATAGGAGCAGAACCAGTAGTTCTAGCTTGGTAATCGCCAAGACTCCTAGCAGAAGGTTGAAGAGGCACAGGTTGAAGATTATTAGAATTTCCAGTTTTATGAATGACTCTAACTCGTTTAAGGGCCTGGGTAGGTTGAGGAGTAACGGCGATTCCCATTGGGGTTTGACGTATTTGACGAAAAGCAAATCTAATTGGAGGATTGACGGGTGGAGGAAGGACCGAATGATGCGTTACACTTCCCACACGTTTCACAACAAATCCCCGTTGGGTGTTGACTATTCGAATGGGTGGAACGTTGGGCATTCGAACTGGGCGACATTCTGGAGGCCTATTAACTTGAATAGTATCATTGTTTAAGTTGGGTCGATTGGCAAACACAATTCTAACGCCCATTCGAGGGTTAGCAGGTCCCGGTTGAGCGTTCATAAAATGATTGGGTATCCCGTTGTTATCGTTTTGTCCCTCCATCCATTGGAGAACCTGCAAATGAGGAACAGCTCCCCGCTTCTTTCTTAACTCTTGAAAGTAATTGGGAATATCAGCGGTGGGATCAATTTTTAATTTTCCAGTCGTAATAACTTCCTTCTTGGCTTTCTGAGCAACTTCATTCACTTTCTGTTCGCTCATCTTAAGCGTGTCTGTATACAAGGGGCACCTAAAAAACACAACATTCTAATGAACAAGTTAGTAAATAAATTCTCCATACCTATCAAAATTTTCTCCTCCCAGTCCATTGAAGTGGTCGTAACTAGTGACAATTTTCTCGCAAAGATAGCACATCTTTGCTCCACAGGAACACGTGATCATGTTGCATCCGTCGTCTTTAATGAAGGGCTTGGAACATTGGTAACATTTCTTCAGCAAAGCTTCGGTCATCTTGTTTTCAATGTAGGTTCGTGCCTGCACATTTTCGTCTTTTTCAACCTCGTCGCACCGGTATGGAATATGAGACGGTTCCTTGCACAAACGACAGCTCTCCTTCATGCACTCGGGATTTAAGCAACTGAAAATCTTGTTTTCCTGTGCCGGAATTGCGGCAAAATCACAAAACGGACAAAATTCTAAATTCTCTATTCCGGCGGCTTTCACCTCCTCCATTTGTTTCTTATAAGAAATTTTGGAAAACAGCTTTGGTGGTAAGACCTTCTCCAAGACGTTCAATGTAAACTGTGCCCGACAGTTGTTAAGGCACTCGAACGACAACTTCCCATTGCCGTACGAAATTTCAACACTTCTCCTAATGCATTCCTTACAAAACCTACAATATTCTTCGCACTCAAACATGTCCTCGGGTAGAATATCTTCATTATAACAACAAATGCACGTTTGAATTGTCCCGGCTTCCTTGGCTTCGTTAACTCTCTGCTTCAAGGCATCTTTTTGCTTGATTATGAACTGCATGATTTCAGTGTGGTGGATTTTGAAGGCAATCTAGGAATTACACAACATTAATTTAAGGTTCTCAGTAAATTTGTGATTAAATTAAAATTTAGTAAACAGTATTGTTTAATTTTTTGAGGCGTCCTAATATGTAGGATATTGCATGAAATTTAACCTTCCTCGTCCCTCTAATACGATACCGGTTTCCTACTCCCCCTTTGAGTTGTGCGAAATAAAAAGTTACCTTCTTGAAAAAAAAGTGGAACTGGACTTCCTCAACAACAAAGACCAAAGTAATTGCTTTACTCCCCAAAGGGCAAAAAAAAACATATAGATTCCAGTTAAGAAAAAAGAAATGCAATGTAATGCAAAAACAAATACTCCTATTTTTTTATGTAACCGCTGAACTAAAAACAGAATTATTAATTAAACACCTTTGAAATTGCTGATAACCTCATTTAACCAAACACTGAAACAAATTGAAAAATTAATATTTAACTTGCCTCCTGCAAAAGCGAAATATTTTGTGTTGGTAAAGGCGTTGGATAATGTTTGAGCTGAACGATATCTTTCTGGAATCGATCCAACACGTTGCAAGCTGCCATAAAATTGGAGGTACCCTGAAGAACATTCATAATGGTATTGGGTGAAGCTCGATTGTACATGTTGGACAAAACATAAGCGGCAAAAGCGGTGCATTCTTCTGACCACGGTTTGGTAACTCGTTTCTTATCAAAATGCGTCTTTGGGTCGGGTATGACCTCCAAAAACTCTCTGACATTAAATTTGGTGGTGTACAACTCGGTGGGGTCATGTTTAGGCCGAGGGTTTAGCAACCTGGAATGTAAAACCTTTTAGACAAAAATTTCGACTAAGAAAACGCGTTTTTACCTCGAGTTGTCTTCGATGGTCGGATAATTGCGATTTTCAATTGCGTGACTCACAAATAAGTCAAACTGTCTTGGATCGCTCGCAATCAGCTTCTTACATTGATCTTGCAAGTAAACTGGATCTGCGTCTGGTAAAATTTCTCGCAACAAACGAAATTTTTCGTCGAAAGCTTCCGTCTCGAATACTACAAGAAATGTTAGCTAAAACTAGAAGTGGTTTAAATGGAGAGCCTCTTACTCTGTCGGTCCGTTTCTGCGTGCCAAGATTTGAGAATACTTTCGTAGTCCTCTTCGTCATCAGAAGAAGTGCAATACGGTGCGTCCGATGAGGTGCTTTGAGGTTTAGGACTTCTGATAAAATTTTCTTCTTTTGTAACTACCAATTCAGTATTTAAAGATGACGATGGCATCTGGAAGCTACAAAATATTGTATGCAAGTCCACTTCTTTTATACAAAAAGTAAACTTACCTGTTTGGAGGAGAGTAACCGGAAGGGCCGGCAAGACCTGAAAAACTTGACGGTAAATTTTTTGTTCCACAAAAGAGAACAAAGCCTTACAGAATATAAAAATACTTAATAAGTGCTAGTGCAAAAAAATTAAAGGTATCGCGCTACATAAGAAAAAAGAACCTTACTGTGATATGCATTCAACGTAATTTCTTCTAAATCCATCTCGGAGACTTCGCTTTCGTCTTTGCATCTGAGAGCACTTCCGCTTGCGTTATCCTTTTCGGCCTCGTCATCGTCAACGCAAATCACCGCATCATCTTCTTTAATGACAATAACGTCTCTCTTAAACTTCTTACTGATCGGATGCTCGTCCTTGGACTTAGTACTGGCCCTCTTAATGCCATTTTTACTTGATAACTGCTTGATCACAATCTTGGACCGATTGGGATGATCCCCCGCATCGTACAACAACTCCTTGAGATTATCGACGTCCACGTCGGGAAATATGGTTAAAATCAACCGAGCCTCTCGCTCAATCTCTTGTTGCAAACGCTTCTTCTCCTTTTTGAAATATTCTCGTAACATCAACTGCATTCGCATGAAACTCTCTTCGTCAGAATATTTCAGCAATTCGTTATTCACATCTTCGCGATTCTCTTTCAACAGCTGGGACAGGGTGTCCACGTCCTTCTCCAGGTTATTCTAGTAAAAACAAAATAAGGGCGGTTCTAGCAAGCGAAAACTTTGTGGTGAAATTGAAATGCAAGAAACATAACCTTACCATTTTCTTGTTAAAATTTTAAAGTTAAAAACAGATGGCGAACAATTAAAATTAATTAATAAATCACGTAACATTTACATTTTAACAGGTGCGTTTAATTCTTTAAAACTCAACAAATAACATTTGACAGCAACAAATGGCACTAGGCGCGACACCACCGTGCAGAAATCAAAATAAGCTACAGATACGGGTTCGGTAAATTTGTCGAGTCAAGATTTTTCCTCTTATCACAGGTCAGGGTCAAGGAGCGATTTAAGACAATTTCAACAAAAGTTCTGCAAATTACTCCAAGTCGTCAGGGTTTACATTATCGAAGGCAGTTGGAGGAATTTAATAAAAAAAATTTCAGTTATTGCCGAGTGCAATGTTTATTTAATTTATATGAATAACGGAATTGTAATGTTGACATATTTGGGATATCAGATTACTGATAACATTGAACCGAATTCCCCCTTTTCATATTTAACTCGCTTAAGATAGTAAGTATTTTATTTAAGAAAATCAATATATTATTTGAAAACTATTCTTATAAACATAAAAAATATCAGTCTTATCGAAAGAAGATTATTTGGTCTTTTTCTTGTTCGTTACTCTCGAATTAAGGAAATTATCCGGTTTATTCCAGTCGGAAGCAGTCTCTCTTCTTGTTAACAATTCCGCAAAGTGGTTTGGAATGTCTGCAGTTGGATCGATTTTTAGCTGACCGGATTTATTCACCTCTCTCTTTGCACTTTCGGCCACTTCCCTTAACTTCTCTTCATTTGTTTTGAGAGTGTCACTCCAGAGAGGGCACCTGCAACACAGCAATTCAGGAATTTGTTGAGCAATTTTTAAAGCCAAACCTTACCTTCCGAGTTTTCCTCCTCGATATTGGCTAAAATGAGATAAATTGTTTATAAGCTTCCCACACGCATCGCACATTTTTGCACCACAAGAGCACACCATCATATTGCACCCGTTATCTTTAAAGTAGAGTTTCTCGCATTTCTTGCACTTCTTTAACAAAGCTTCGCTCATCTTATTTTCTACGTAGGTACGTGCTTTAACATTCTCGTCTTGTTCTACCTCATTGCATCGAAAAGGAATGTGCGACGGTTCCTTACACAAACGACAACTTTCTCTCGCACATTCAGGATTTAAACAATTAAAAATCATATTGCCCTGAGCCGGTATGGCGGCAAAGTCGCAAAATGGACAAAATTCCAAATTTTCAATTTTGGCAGCCTTCACCTCCTCGGCTTGTCTTTTGTCTGAGATTTTCGAAAAAAGTTTAGATGGTAAAACTGCCTAAAATAAATCATCAATCAATTTTCAACCTTTGAACATTCAAGACGAGAAAATAAATGTCCGAGATTCTACGCACTTGACTTGGCATGTGGCTAGATCAATTTAATCTGCTACCAGTTCCGCTTACCTGTAAGACCTGCATACTAAATTGACCTTCACATTTGCCGAGGCAGTTAAACTTTAACTTTCCGTCACCGAACGCAACTTCCACACTTTTCTTGATGCAGTCTTTACAAAACGTGCAGTTTAGACAACACTCAAAAGTGTCTTCGACCAAGACTGCATCATCAAAACAACAATCGCACGTTAGGACCAATCCAGCAGCTGCAGCATCCACAATTTTTTTATTATATTGTTCCTCTCGATTCTTTAAAACTTCCATAATTTTGCTATAATGGGTTTTATAAGCAATCTTAAATTAAAAAATAAGTAAATTGTGTGGCCGTACAAATTCAGCTTTTGTCTTACCTCCTGCAAAAGGGCAATATTCTGTGGGATTGTGGGCATACGAAATTTTCTCGAAGTGGAAAATGTATTCGAAATTTTATCCAACAAATCGCAAGCATCTAAAAAGCCTTTAGCATTGGCAAAACAATTTTTTACCACAGACTGACAAACTCCGCTATATAAGTTCAATAAAGCAGTAAATGCATATGCGTTACAATCTGAAGTCCAAGGTTTGAGTACACGATTCTTTTCAAAATGAGTGTTTGGATCGGGAATAACTTCCAAAAAGGCAGCCGTGTTAAATTTGGTTGTATACAACTCGGTAGGGTGCAGATTTCTTGGTAAAGCCAACCGTGTCCTATAAGTATCAAACCTAACAACCCTGACTTCTTCAGATGTTGGGATGTACTTACTTTGCGGTAGTTTTAGCTTTTGGGTAGTTTCGGCTTTCTAACGCTTCCGTTACAAACAAGTTGAAATCTGCTGGTTCGCCGAAGCTGTGAAAACGTTTCTGCAAGTAATCTGGGTCTGCATCGGGCAAAATATCCATCAATGTTTGCAGCATTTCGTCGTATTTCGCTTCCATGACCACTTTTTCCTGGGTAACATCAAAATTGTGTTTTTCAATTAAATAATCTTCTTCGGCCTGGCAACTACAAAAAAATTTATTTAAAAATTAATAAAAAGTTCCAATTTCACTTACTTCGTAGAAGAGCCAGCAACACTAATATTATTCGTTTTGTCTTCAAAATCCGCTGCAACCGCACTGTTATTCAATTTTTGCTTTTTGCTCGGAGAATCATCATAGCCTTTTGAATTGGTGTTCCTTTTGAAGCCATTTTTGCTCGACAATTGCTGTATCACAGTTCTAGTTCGCATTACGTCTTCAGCTGCATCGTACAATAAACCCTGAAGAACTACCAAGTCAACATCGGGAAAGATTTCTAAAATTAATAAAGCCTCTTCTTCAATTTGTTGCTGCAAATCTTGCCGTTGCTTTTTAAAATACTCCCGCAGCATCTTTTGCATACGTAGGGCCCCTTCTTCGTCTTCGTACTTGGACAAGGCGTTGCTGACAAACTCCCGGTTCTCTTTCAAAAGCCGGGACAGCAAATCAACTTCCTTTTCCAAGTTGTTCTAAAGCAAAAAAAGGTTCGCTTGTAGAAAAACAAGACGCAAATTTTTTTGTATAAAAATTAAACTTACCATTATCAAAGGTTAGGGATTTAAAAGTAAAGTAACATTAATAAACAATTTAAAAATAACATTCACCAGAGCTGATCACAAAAGAAAATCCTAGTTTTGGAGCATATTCAAAAATCCTTACAACGGATGATAGAAAACTGAAGAGGTTATGTCAAACAAATGATTAGTTCGGGTATTGTTAAGAGATGGCACCATTTAAATAATTTAATTATTTATTTAAATAATTTAGGTTTTTAAAATAATGACGAAATTTTTAGGTAAATAATTTATATTATCTAAAATCTAACAGTTGTATTTTATAAATAAAATATAAAACAAAAGTGAACCGATTAAAGCTATCGATATATTGTTACGATTCCGGCTAAAAACCACTGAGCTTGTTTCGCATATAGTGGGATCGATTAGTAAGTTACTTCCAACCGCCTTCTTGGCTTCTTCGGCAGCATCCATGATTTTTTCTTCGTCTACTTCGGCTGAAGGTTCGAGGCAGTCGAAACCATTGCCGCACTGCAGGGGATGTTTCTCGCAGATGTAGCATATGACATTACCGCAAATACAACCAACGACATTACATCCTTCGCCTTTAATAAACCTAATGTTACATTTGGTGCAAGTCTTGATTATAGCTTCCGACATTTTATTTTCTATGTAAGTTCGTGCTCTAACATTTACGGAGCTCTCTGATAATCTAAATTTGCTTATTAACCATTCTTCCGATTCCAACCAACTACGTTTTGTTTTCTGCAATATTAACATTAAGAAAAATGGCCTAATAATTTATTGCTCTGGCTTACCGTGTCCTTGTAGAAGTCAAACTTGTCTTTGTATAAATTCTCCCTGCATCTAAAATAATATTTATTACGACACAGGCGACATCCAGGTGGCTGCATAGAAGATTCCCAACACTTTTGAAGGCAACATTTACAATAATTTTCCTTTTTTTTCTCGCATCTAATAATTTCGTAGCCTGCATAATATTCGAAGCAGATTGAACAGCACCCCTAAAAGAAAGTATTATATTATTTTGTTTTTATTTATTTAAGACTGTTTTGCCCTCCCCGTACCAGAAGCCGCTGTTAAGATGTAATTTTACCAGGCACCAACAAAAAGTTATTTGCAATAAACTTTATAATTATAGAAAAAGAGCACAGTTGGAATAAACTTTTTTTTCAAAAAAAAACAAAAAGAAAAAATAAAATTTACTTGCCTCTGCATAAAATTCATCGTCCATTATTTTGAAAATGAATGCTAGCAAAACAAAAAAAATATTAACGGAAGGCCAAAATGGACATTGCTCCCAAGATGCACTATAACCCCTGATTTAGGAAATTACTCCCCAACATTAAAATGCCAAAAAGTCCTAACCTTTGCATTAGTTTTAATTTTGGATATTTTCTGAAACCGATTGCTTCATATCTCAGCACGGAGGTTGAATATTGTGACTTTTGTTATTTTATAAAAGTCATGGCAACTAATTATTCAATATATGAAATAATCAGAAAAGGTACATTTTGGGTAAAACAAAAAAAAATACTATAAATCAGGCAGCTATTTATACTCACCATTATGATAATTAGATTTACTTTTCAATTGACGATAGCAAAAGTGAGACAAACTTTTTCAACGGGAAGATTTAAAAATACCTATTGTATTGTACTGGGTTCTGATTTTAGCAGGCGATAACATTTCCAATTATCGGTAACTAAATCCACGGACTTCTCGTCATCGACATCGGAAGTCACATCTTCCAGGTACTTGTTATCAAAATATTTATTTCCGCAATTGTTACACATCCCTACCCGAGGATTGTCCATGTCTTTGTATTGGTACGGAGCATGAGCATCTCTCCTGCATAGAGTACAAAAATGTCTTTCAAACATTTTGGATTCAAACACTAAAATTTTCGTCCATTTGCTCGAAATATAAAAATTCCTATTTAAAAATGCCAAACTCTCTTCCGTTCGTAAAGACGGAGCAGATAATCTTTTTGGAGATATTAGGATATACACCTGGGGCCTGGATCATATTGTTATGATCAACGATTAAATTAATACCTGTTGCGTCTTAATTTTTACGACTGGCCTTCAGTAAGAATAATATAATATACCAAGATTTACAACAAAAACTTACGATCAAATTGAAATTCTGAATACTGCCTTGAAAAAACACAACTATTCTCTGTCATTTTATAATAAAAAAATTCAAACCTATAATAAACTTATTTACAACGCATTACATAACATCATCAATTTGTAGGGATTGTAAGTGCTCAAAAAAGCCATCTCTTCGTCCTGCCCTTCCAACTCCTGCACCCACTTCCGCTCTCTGAAATAATCCATACAACTCGTAAACTCCTTGGGTGTATATTTTGCAACCGAAATAGGAACAAAAGGATCTAGATGCTCGAAACCCTCTTTACCTAGCAGATGTCTAAAACAGTTTAATTAATTTCTGATTTTCCACTAAATTACGTTTTACCTGGGATAGTGAGTAAGTTCGCTTTCATTCGGTAGGCTAATCTTGTCGACGGTGACCACCACAGCAGCATTATTCCAATCAAACTTAGTCAAGTTCAAAAACGGTTCAGTCAAAGTAACCTTAGAAGGGTGAACCTGTTCTTTCTTTTCGGTATAAATCTTCGTCGTTGGATTAAAAAAGAAGTTAAATCCATCTATGGCCACTAAAGTCTTACATTTTCCTGCGGTGGACGCCTGCTTGATTTCCTTACACAAAATCTCGACGCACCTGGACGCATATTTGATGCGATTGATACCAAAATCTATTAATTCCACTAACGTTGCGTCTTTTAATATTTTTTCGCGATGATTCCATATGCAGTCTTCGGTTAATTTTAATTCGGGATTTTTTAATAAATGTGAATTTTGATTCTTGAAGTGGCCCAGCCACAAAACGGCGTCCATATTCAGGTCGATGAAACCTTCCTTCACCTCCGAGTTACTCGATTCTCTCGACTTCAGCATCCAAGTACTAACCCAAGGGATGTGCACCACCAAGAAGCCACTTCGAAAGGCATAGTGTAAAATGTGAACCAGTGTCAAAGACTTCCCGCACCCGCTATCACCATACAACACAAACCGTACGGTGGGTTTAGCATAATCGATACGTTTAAGGTAATTAATCACATCGAGTGCTGGCTTCCGAACCATCAAAGTTGATTCGTTAAAAGTTTTCGTTTGAATTGCATACGACTTTGGAATACCTCCATGCAAGAATACACTGCTTCTGTCTTCTTCAGAAATTTTATAATACTGCCCTATGTGATCTTCGGTGTGACGAGTGGGATCGTTCTCGCTGGTTCGAAAAGTTTCTAGCCGCTTCTGTCGGGGTTCCGCCAAACTGGAGAGCAAACGTCTCGTCGCGTAAACGCGGCTCTTCCACAACGACAACATTGGGTGATTAAATTAATATCCTACAATTTGAAAGTCAGCCGCACTTAAGTTTCAAATAAATCGAGTTAAATTAAAAAAAAATTGAGGTTATGTCACATGGGTGACCGTCAGATGGCGAAAGCAGTGTGTTTTTTAAAGGTGAAGCTACAGAAAATTTCAAATCTAAAGGGCGTTTTGAGTTTCGTCTCGTGCAAAATTGAAATTGCATAGTTACGGCAGCCATATTTTTGTTACAAATCCAACTCGATTCAAATCGAAGATGATACCCCTTTGAAGAATTACAGGATTAGTAGGACAATTTATTAAATTAGGAAGAAAAATGAACACAAACTTTTGAAATAATTCTCATACGAAGTGCATGGAGTTTATTGTGCTGGTTATTAATTAAAAAAAAACAAGTTTAAACTAATTAAAACACTTAATTAAGACCTTACAGTTGGCACTATAATTAAAAATCTAAGATAAAAGCATTAAAATTTAAACGGTACGTAAAATAATGTGAACTCCTGAATCGGTAACTACAGGTTCGCTCAATTCGCCAACCTTTAACCCGAAAGCGGCCTCTTCGAAAGGCTTCTGCATTGCGCCCTTCCCAAAGAGACCCAAATCACCGCCACGTCGTGCAGAAGAACAATCGGAATACTTCTGTGCCAGATCGGCAAAAGAACTTTTGCCTTGCACTATCTGCTCTCGGTAGGCTAAAAAGATACTTATATTTAACACGATCAAACTTTAAAGCAAAAAGAGTTACATTTTAACAAATCCAGAGCTTCATCTTTACTTCGTGTTATGTTTTCTTCCCTCCAGGAAGACGGCCTTCGGGAATCTATGTGTTTGACCAGCAGGTGCGAACATTGTACGTTATCGGGACCGCTCGAAGGTACGGGTTCGGCAGGCTTATCTGGGACGTCCCATTGGGATTCTTTGGTGTAAACGTTGAGGTAGTAATGTTGACCTAAGGAAAGTTTGAGGTTAGAAAACTCACACTCATCGCGAACTGTTCGATTTTGCTTACCCGTCGAACGGCTCAATCGCTTCTTCCAGCCGGGGGGTAATTGCTCTTCATCGGCCATTATTTTCACTTATCATAAAACGAATTATTTGCAAATTTCACAAAAAAAATCCGTAACAGTCAAATTAATTTGTGGTTCGTATTATCGACGCTGGCGGCGGCACGGTAGTAAGAACCGGGACGATTTAAATTATACTGTTTTATTTAGAAATAGATTAGATTTAATAAGTAGATCGAATTTAATAATTTTAATTGTTTTAAATGCGGGCTTCCCTTCCCTCGGCTTCGGTATTAATAATTAAAAAAATTAATTTAATTAATAGTATTATGTAAAGCGCTTCGGTTACTTCCGGTCGGATTCGCGAATAACTGTCAAATTTGTGATCAGCTGTGGGCGCGTCGACAGTTCGATCGCGTTCGTTGTTGTTGGTTGTGTATTGTGGGTGCATTTGTGGTAAACGTCAAAATTTCAACCTGTTTATTTATTTTTAACAACGCAACCGACGCTCGCTTGATATCTCGACCAAGTCTCGTTTTTTCGAACATTCTGTGTGCGGCTTGATTTTTGCGGGGGTGGATGTTCGTTTGTTTTGCAAATTACATTCCATACAAGGTGAGTGCAATTTTTCCGATGCATATTTTTGTTTTCGTCGTGAGTTATTTGTTTACCTTTTATGTGGGTCAACAACTGGACGACGGTGTTATTATTTGTATTAATTAGTTGAAATTTATTTTGTTATCGCTTAAACATTTACATTAAAACACCTGTTGGACGGGTAATCCGAGAGGCGAGAGAGGTACAGGTGCCCATTCTTACCTTCGCGTGAGTCACAGTAACAGTTTTTTTTATTGCCTACGTCACAAACTCAATTAATAGGTAAGTACCTAATGTTTTGCTGTCGACTCGTCTTATCGATGTTAACTACTACTCTTTCTAAATTATCATAAATTGACGACAATCGTAATGAGTTACGGTTTTTGAATTCAAAATTTCGAAAAAACAAATTACAGTTATCATGGCGCGCTATGTTATTGTTTCGATGTAGAAAGTTCGTCTTTCTCACATTCTAATCAAACATTAATTGATCTTCTTACGAAACAAATTGTGAATTTCGAAATTAATGTCGGTAAGCACAGGGCGTTGCAAAAGTCAAGGATTAGAGATTAATTTTGAAATTCGAAATTCCAGCGGCCAGTGGCGCATTTGGAATTTTGCTTTGAAGGACACAGGAAAATCAATGTATCTCCCGTGGAAAGCTTGTGTTTGTTGTTTTCCAACTCGGTACGGGCAGCCACGGGGGTCCACTATTATCTGACGTTTAATTTTTGATACGCAACCGATTTATTGGGGGGTAGGTAGATCGAAGTGACCTGAGTGCACGCGAACTTGGGTTTGCCCTCCACATTCAATGCAACCTCCGGACAAAAATCTACTTTGCTCAGGCCAAATGAGGTACCCAAAGCTAGTCCAACCTCTGCACTAACGTTGAGGGAATCAAAACAATCGAAGCTCAATTTTCCGAATACGCCCCTGCGTAAAAACAAAACAATAGTTCTTGTTTTGTTATTGATCGATGGTTTAAGGCCGCAATAATTAAGTTTTACGATATTTAATCATACGAACTACTACTACACAATTCGATAGCAGCGAACGCTTTCACATATTTTGCGACCTACTTGCGCCGTTAATTATTTATTATGTATTAAAATATAAAAATTTAAATAACGCTGCGTTTTGCACGACCTTATTTACAAATTTTTCGCTTAGGCAATTTTTTTACGTCTGGGTGTGAGCTTAATTAATTTTTCGTGCGCCACTCCGTGCCAGTGGATGTAGATGAAGAAACTTTAAACAAATTTAAAGGCTGATTTCCATTTGTTTACTAGACTGCGACCCATTTAATTAAAATCGAGATTCTTGTTTCTATAATTAATTTAATTATGTCTTAATTAATGTGATTTTCAATTAACCCTATTGTGATCTGGCTTTTTACCGAAACTTCCAGAGAGGCTTAATTAATTCTTGCCATGCTGTAGGTACATATTTCCATTACAATAAGCGCAAAGTCACTGCATCGTCGACAAAATCGACGTAACAGGAAGACCAAACGAATTGGCGTAAATCCGCTAAATTCATTTCGAATTTCCGAGCAGTACAGCCCTGACTTGTAAAAATAGAAGTAGTAATATTTTGAATATTTCATCCGCGCATTTAAAAATAATGGAGGTTCTTTACCTTTGTAACATTACATAACGGTTTTCGTTCATGAATACGGAGTTATGTGTGCGTTCATCGGCTTGGCGTAAAATCCGTGAAATATTTTTAATAGACTTGCCAGCTAAGAACATTAATTAAAATTAATTAGGACACCATTGCGTGGCCGACCGTGCGTGCTCTTCAATCGGAGCAATTTTGAAAACTTTAGATTTTCCCGCCCCCCTCTCGCAGTCGCCCTTTGTTTTATTTTGCAGTTAATAATTCCGAAAGTAAATTGCGACCCAAAAAGTTGCAGACCAAATGTCGACACATTCTCGCGGTATTTCATTAAACTGTAAAAAAAAGTAGAAGCAAATTAAAAACGCACACAAAACAGCGTAATGACTCGAGGAATTTTGCAAGCGACACGCGAAGTAAATGTCGTGCATGCAATTTCACAAATCTGCAACTTGTGGATGAACGCTTACAACGGGGCATAATATGGGGGTCAGATCGAGCCGAGGTTCGAGCTCGGCGCAGGGCGAATTATAACAAATTGACCGCGTCGGTGTTGGAAATTAGCGTAATCTGCTGGAGGAAGTCGCAGATCTAGTCGAATGTACTAGCAGTTTCTTGTGCTAAACGAGTAATAGTTAATTATCCTTTCTAAGCTGTACGGTCAAAGTCTGTTCGTCTAATTACCTACCCATCGTTTACAATTAACTTCTTCCTTGCTCTGTTAATTCGCCGTCTTCCAGATTGCTTCTCTAATTTGCCAGATGGCGGATTTACTTTTAATTGACTAATCAATTATTTTAATTCGGTTTGCGGTAGATTAACAATATTTCGGACGTTCGCTGCTTTGAATTGGATAACGGAAGTATAAGTGGTTACTTTTAAATACCTCTTACCCCAGAGTAATTATAGCATAATGTTCCTTCACATCTGATGCAATAATCTGAAAAGCTCTTAGTTTGGATGAACAAGAAGCACTTCTTTTTTAAATGGGGGGGGGGTATGCTTTAGCAGCACTTGAACTGTAGCATTTGGAAGCTCAAAAAGGTTTGACACGGTTTGGCTCCGCATAAGAAACAATAAAAGCTTTGGAAGTGCTGGTAAAGAGCTACCTATCAATTTTTGAAAAGCCACATTTACGGTTAACGCACTAGTCGCCTAAGTCTTGATTGCAAAAAATGAATTAAAAATTGAAATCCCCCCCCCCCCCCCCTAACCAACCGAGATAATAATAAGTTCAGGCATGACTGCACCCACTCGCTCTTAATTTAATATGCGCGATTAATGTCACACTCGGTAACAATGTAATCATAAACAATAGTATATTACGTCGTAGGTAAACAAAGTACAATTAAAAAATTTCAAGTAATTAATCACGTTTTATAACAGCGTCGCACAATAAAATACAAAAAGAAGCAAAATAATGGCAACCCCCAAAAGAGCAAATAATGAGAACATCAATCAGATAAAAAAGAGACACGAAAGGGAAGAAAGTATCCCCGAGGATTTGTCACCACAGTACTTTTTCCATTGTACAAACCAATGCTACGAGCGTTCGCAGCAGAATCGGGAAGGAAAAGTTATCCCCTAAAATATTCAATTAAAATTATTAACAATTTGGCGCGATAATTCAAAATTAAAACG
This sequence comes from Cantharis lateralis, assembly GCA_963170105.1. NCBI lineage: Eukaryota > Metazoa > Arthropoda > Insecta > Coleoptera > Cantharidae > Cantharis > Cantharis lateralis. The sequence continues at coordinate 620,932 of OY720628.1, forward strand.
TGATCAAAATTCATGCGACAGTGTAGAAATAAATTTATATAAAGTTGGCACTACCAACGAGCTACCCAAATTGGAAATTATGTAATTTAACTGTAAAATTAGTTCATTAATTCTGCACTAACTTCATTTTCCAAGACAAATTAAACACTTTAATTAAAATGATAAGCCGGCATTTTCCGATAATATTAACAACTCACCTTTAATAAACTCGCAGGTTTTCGCAATTTAGCAGAACAGGAAATCCGGAAGAACAACACCAGATTATTAATTAATTGGCTGTTAAAGAAAATTAAAAATTTCAGAGGAAAATTTCGTGCAATCCGGTTGCTATGCGGCTTATAAAATTGCAGCACCCTGTAGAACAGTTTCTCACACCAATTTTCTGTGAGTTTTCCAACTTTAAGCAACCCTTCGCTTACGTGTAACGTTTTCATTTAGCAAAACGACGACGTTCAATTTTGCTTTCACGTAAAGCCATCATTGTTTAAGCCGACACGTCTCCACGATGAAACTTAATTGTTATACAAAAACTTTTCTTATTAAAGACGTAAAATTAGTTCTTTTTGTTGATCTTTTTAGTTGTATGTAAGGAAAATCCCAGTCGGAATCGCGAAACGAAACTTTTTGGGTTTCTCTTTTTTTTTATATGTCGTTTACTCCACGAATAATTATTTTTTTCAAAAAAGCCCTTTGTACCGACCCACGTTGAACTTTCGTGTAATAAAATTTGTTTTGCTCAGAATTATCGGGCGCGCGATGTCGTCGTATTTTAAAAAACAGCGAGAGGCCTGAAAAGGCTCACCTTTGGGAAAGGTGAAAAAATGCAACATAATCGTCCGTCTGCTTTTCAGAGCGCAGTTTCTCGTTAAATATTGAAGGAAATGCCAAAGAAAAACCATATTTTGCGGCCGACATTCACGGTCCCTGTGCGAAAAGAGCGATGCGCACTTGTTTATAAATTTTCACAAACTTGCACGCTTTCGGAAAGCCGCAAAACTTATGTGATGGTCATCCGAGATGTCTTTGGGGACGCGGTTTTTCTTCTATTCATGAAATTGAACACGAACTTTACAAACGAAACGGAGAATAATGGGCACGTAAGGCCTCTTGCTCTTCGTGCTTTGCGTTTATATTTTATTAGTGTTTTGTTTTTTAAATTTTTCATGTCCACAGCTTTTTGGTCTTTTAGAAAGACGTTACAGCCGAGCGCCATGGTTAATTGATGCGGCTGCCGTAATTTCAACTCTTTCGCCTTTTTAATCGGCGCAATTTGGTTGCGGGCGATAAAAATGATAAAAATGTCATTTCACGCCGTGACCCTATAAAAGTAAATCACGCTTTTATTAAAAGGGAGCGTAACGTCTCACTAACCCTTTTTGACATTTCGCTATTTACGCCGTCGTACTTAGGTCATGGTCCCGAAATTTGCGTCAGGTTTAGGTCGTTCCGATTGGAATATTTTGCAAATTGCAGCCTTCAACTTTTCCGAGACGCAGCTCTTTCTCTCCGACTTTTCTCCTAATAACAAACGACGTTTATGTTGTACTTTGTTGTAACTTTTGCATAAATTTTACACCCTATATCGATCGGCTCCTGTCGGATTCTGCCCGGAGTTTCCGATCCCGAACGATTATTCCTGGATACCTCAGAGTAACTCCGTTCTTTCCGGGGTAAGTTTAACTTTATGAATTTTTCGCGTTCGCGAATTCCTTCAATTAAACCTTAATAAAATTTAACGCCACAATTTTTGGTTTCGCCGGGCGGTTTTTCCGAATTGCCCTTTTTAGGGTGCAGGATATGCTCTTATCGCGGGGTCGTTATGTTTATGGCGCTGGGAAATATTGTACCACTTAATTTGGTTTCGATGTTAACGAGGGTTGTAAATTTCTTCTTCGCATTCCGGAACGCGACCTGCCAGGGTAATTTTGCAAATTTTTCTGTTTTGATTTACATTAGAGCAGCTGGTTCACAAAAAGGTTTGAGTTATGTTTATTGCGTCCGCAAAGTTAGCGGCCACTTTTTTGAATGTTAAATAATCGCATTGTAGCGCTGTCGTTTAGGCTTTTCTTTATCTAAATCTGAAGGAAAATTTCGATTTACTCGAAACAACATCGCGTAAAATGTATTTTGGGGGGGGGGGGGTAATTTTTTATTAATAAAATAAGCTTCTATTCTTGAGGAAAGGGGGTCATTGATAGTCTAATTTTAAATTTTTGGAAAGTTACTATTAATTCTAAGATAATAATAAAAATAAAGAAATTCCTCTAAAGAATTTTTTCGGAGAACTAAAGTAGGTGAACATTTTAATGGCTTCTAAGAAAATGAACTTAAAGAATTTTTTCGTGGATCTAGGGAGATTCCACATTTCAAACGATTCCAAGAAAATAATAAAAATAAAGCTTTAAAGAAAATTTTCGGGAAACTGAAGTAGGTGAACATTTAAATTGATTTTAAGAAAGTAATAAAAATTAAACTACTTCATTAAAAATTGCATTATATTTCAATCATCCGTCTGTAGTAAATTAATCCCATAATTTTATTAATACCCCCCCGCACATGCCAGAATGAGTATATTTGACGAATCCATAATTGCCAAATTTTTCATCTGAACAAAAATGGGGGGGGGGATCAACAGCCACTCTGCGATTTTTAACTTTAATTTAAGTTGAAGTGTTTGGGCGGGTCGCCCCGTTGCACTCCCCTATCGGTCGCCATTTTATAAGGGCTGTAAAATTAATTTTAATTCTTTTTGAATTTGTTTAACTTGGTAATAACTTTGTTCAAATATTCATGGTGAAATAAGTGCTCGAACTTTTATGTATCTTTTTAATGTAAACTTAAAACTTTGTCTGCAAAATCATGACCCACTTCCCAAGCACAAAAGTAAATATGATTTATGTAAAATTAAATTAAATTAATCCCCCATTTTTAAAAATTAAATCAAAGAGTGCGAACTAAACAACGAATTTTTTGCAAAAAATAATACCGAAATATCTAAGAACGATGGCGATATACACCTTTAAACTTGTCGGTGACGTCACACAGACTCGAGCAAGAAGTTGCAACTACATAATAGCAACGTCTAGCGCGTAACCAAGGGTGGAATTACGTTTACAGTGCTTTATATGTGTCACTCGTGACTTAAAACCGTTGTATCTTCGGAACTTTCACGTTAAAAGCCAACTTAGTTTATGTGACTTTTTTAATATCAAAAAAGTGCGTCGCTAACGTCTGTTGGGAAAACACTGCCCACGTTTAGTTAATATTAATAACTAGATATTTTATTTAGGCAATTTGAGGCGAGTACTTTTGTTTTTCTGAATTATCGCCCCGCCATTATCGTTATTAATCCATTGTCGAGAAATTATAATCTCTTAATTCTTTTAAACGACTTTCCTCGGCCGAGGCTTAGCGAAAACAAATTGGATTTTGTGTTATAGATTGTCGTTTAGGTTTGCTATTCGAGATGATATCTCGAGAAATAATGAGGAAAGTTTTTTCTTCTGCGATATCGAACGCGGTTTCGCAATTTACTGCTCTGGAAAGAGTTGGCTGAAGGTATGATTATCATCCCACGACGACAGTTTCCCATCTTTGTAGAAGAGAAATAAAAATCTGAAAATATCTCGGATATCGTTCGTAGTTGGGCTGACGCCTGAAAAGCCACTTCAATTTTGTTTTTCACCTATCTAATAGAATATGGAAGGTATGGGAAATATTGCATTTTAAGAGCTCCTCGAGAGTCAAGAAGAGTCGGATACGTGACTGGAATAATGTCAAAGTTTGAGCCAGTCTCATTACTTCCACGTCACCGTGGTCTGTAAATTTTCCGCTCAAGCTCTTCAGCTTAATAAATGTAGCCGTGTATTTACCTCAATCAGTAGATTTGGCTTCGTTTCCAAAATTAGAAATTAATTTGTTAATTGAACTAAATTGAACACACCTTTAGTGTCTCGAATTTTTAGTTAATTGAAAAATTACAGAGGCACTTAAAGCATCGTTCAGATTTTATAGTGCTTTTCCGAAGATTCTTCTTGAAGTTTCGAGCGTTTTCACCGGGCGCATACTTACGGCTTTACCAACCGGTTTCGTTTGGACGTCGTCGTCAGCAAGAAAGTCCACACCGGTTTTCCACTTCCATTTTAATTAAATTTATTTATCAATAAATAATCAAGTGGGTTATCGGTAGCGTCCAATTAAATTTCTTTGTGCTTTTCAATTATTCAATTTGAATATTTTAAACTTGATAGCGCAATCGTACAAAATTATTATGTTTTGGATAAAATTTTATTGTGAGCGATGTTTGTCGTTTACTGCTGTTTTACATTATTCGACACCGAGGACAATTTCCGATCGATAAGTTTAATGCCGAAAATAATGCCGGGCTCATTTTCCTAAATTATTTATTTATTTATTTTTCGTCGTACTAAAATTACGTCACAATTTCCAATTTCATCGATTGGTAGTTAAAGTTTTACGGTTTTGCTCTAATTTTGCATCGAACCCAAAATGCTAGGTCCACTGCAGCATCTCTGAAACTCTCTATTTATTTGCCAGATTAAATACATAACTTGGAAGTGATCTTTAAAATGGTCATCAAATAAAAGTGTGACGAGTTAATATGGTTCTTCAAAAATTAGTGCCTTCCCGTTACTGGTACTCACGAAGACCCAGAAAACGGTAAGTTTCCCAATTTTTGTCGGAAAAATTTTAGAATCTCATTTTTAATTCTTTTTTAAATAAAAGTAGATTGTGCATTCGTAAGCGGTGTCGTTACATTGCATATTGTGCCATAATATCAAGTATTTTGTTGACGAAGCTTCCGGCACCAACAATATTACATTGTTTGCGATTGCAAAGTATCGACCTATTTTTTTAAAATTTAAAAACAAAAAAATGCGTTATGGGCTCAATCTGCACCGGCTCAAATTAGTGAGATAATAAGATATTATGGTCTGAAAGATGGACAGGTTGCTATTTACCAGCCATATCAGCCGCCACTGACTGCGTGTTCACTGTACCCTTGCCAAGAGAAGATGTCAAGACAGTGGCGGAACAGCAACCTTTGATATTACATTCTGATTTCAAAGGGTCGTTTGTTAAATACCAGCGTGTAAGAAGTGTAAAATTCTGCATTCGTACGCGACATTACTGGGTAACAAAAAGTTGATAATGCATTTGGGCGATAAAATAGGTTACAAATAGGGCAAATTACCGAATCGTGTCGAAATTGGTCTAAAAGGATCAGGAATCGACAGTTAAATATATTGACTGTTAACACTCCCCATTCTAAAGAAAATGAATCGTCGGTCGGATGGTTTATTAGAAATCCTGGATTTCTTTTGCCCTGTCGAGACGCGACCCGAAATAATTCAATCGTTCGATTGCGAAACTAACGCGTCCAACGAACGAGGGCAGACTAAAATTTATTAAGTTAACCTAGGGAATGTATTCGAAGGAAATTACCAAATAAAACCACAATTATTATTAAGGGGGCGCCGGCGGTCGTGTAAAATTTATGAACGTAATACCCACCCGAGGCTTACGCTAGGCAAGTCTCTAATTTACGTTTAGGGGTATGTCGATAGGTCAGCCCACCGGAGAGTCCATATCGGGTCAGCGGAGGTCGGCATAGACAAGCGGTCTGTCCGAAAAATTCGATAAAACCGACACGTTTCCCTTAATGACTTCTTTTGTTCTTTACACCATTTCCTCCGAGTGACGGAAGTATCGAAACATTTGCCAACGAAATCAAGTTTACTCGACCCGAAGCTGCGGCTCGTCGACCGTGAAATTTCTACGAATGCGCCAATTAAAATTAATTATCGCTCTAATTTATCGCGAAAAATAGGAAAGCTACAAAACGTGAATTACGTCACAGAGAGGCGGAGAGTCATATAATACTCAGAGTGAAGTAACACATGTTAGATCGATTTGGAAGCGAGATAACTGGGAATAGGGAGAATCTCGCTTATATCCAGAAGATTCTTTGTGTTCCACGTTGCTCGGCCTAGAGCCGAATTGAAACTCTAAATTTTAAGTCTCTAATCTTGTTTAGTTTCGTACAGAACCGACGATAGCAAGAAGTCAAGAAAGTTTGGCATCACTTGGTTACTACTACTTTTACTTCAGACGAACGACGACTTTCTAATCTTATCGTATCGATTAATAATTTTTACCAGTCGACCGCGTGTAGGTTACACGTATCAAGATAAGAGTAAACTTTCAAAGTAGAGTTCTGATGAACAGCTTTTGCGAACCATTAAAATTCAAGCTGGCTCTTCGGTTATTTGCTTATAACGTGAATTCTAAAACGTGACCTACATAAATTATATGGCTTCGAAATATGTAAGTCCGATTGAACGGGATCAACTCTTGCAGTGTTCGAGCGGCCTTACGACATGCTTTCGGTTTTAATCCAAAAAAGCCCTTCTTGCTCGAACAAATACCGAAAGAGTTTCCTTCCTACGGAGAAAGCGGGAACGAGAACATAAATTAACCAAACACATTTGTCTTTCGCTAATGAAAAATAAACTTAAATCCCATCTCGATGCTTCGTTTCCCTTCGCACATGGTACGAGGCAATCCAGACGATCATAATGGTCGTTTGAATGGGGAACACAAATTAAGAATCGATCGATTGGTTTGCCACCAAAATAATTTCAATCAAACGATAATTGCATTAGCCAGATAAACCGAGCGTTTAATGTTTTAATGAAAAAAAAAAGAAAATTGATTGGAAACAAATCGTAACGGCAGCTGCAAAGAAACAATTTCGTCCTGCAAGGGAAATCAATCCTTCCAACTGTTGGTGCATCAAACGGCAATTAGATGGAAAATCAGTCAAAGTTAATCTGGAGGATTAAACGCTGCAGCTTACGACAATTAAAAAGCAAACAAATTTACTCGGTGTTTAGTCGGTCAGTCAGAGAGGAACATACCTAGGTAATAAATCAGGCCTGTTCTCTGAATTTTCAGATTAATTTCAATTGTTTTTTCTTACTTGTTCTGTTGTTTCGCGTGGCGAGGACACCAATGGCCTAAGCCGGACGGAGAAATAAAAGCCTAGGAGTGGCCGATTTCTCCTGCATAGAGAAAATTAGCATTTGGGCAGTGGCCAAGGCGCCTAAGAGACTCTCGCGTTAACATTTTGCTAATTTCCTTCGGAAAGAAGAGACGAGAGCGTAAATAATATCGGAAATTGGTTTGGACGGATAGAGAAACTCCCGTAAATTTTTACTGTATTACAATGTATTCCGGCCCGCATAACATTTATTGATGTTGTAAAAGTTTTCGCCGGCAAAATAGAAAACTACGTTACCGTAAAGTTTATATTCCCGCATTTGGACCCTTCCGGGTGCCAAATAAGAGCGCATAATCGATTGGTTCTCGAAACAAAATGCTTGATTAAAAAAAGAAATTCTCGCGGCTTGTGGCGATCAAAATAATGCACGGCCGTTTGTCAATTTTATTGTTACGTCGATGGAGAAACGGCACCCAATAAAGAGAAAAGCACAAAATAGTTTAGCCATTAGCAACAATTTATGAATAAAACAAACAATAAAACCTTTTAGCGAAACATTCATGTAATATTCATAAATAAAGTTTACTCAATTCTACGTCATATTTCCATAAAAAGAGGAATAAAAACCGCCAGCAGTAAAAGTAGTTTATTGCGACAACAAAACCTACCCCGCATCCGAAAAATCAGTTTTTCATCCCGCGAAAAACCCACACTCCCGCATTTTAATATTAAAAAACATTACGCACCCTAAATCCTTCGCATCACGAAAAATATTTCGTGTCAAACTACAATCTTAAACAAAATAACTCACCATTCCCGAAGCCATAATTTATTATATTCCGGAACCCCGCGCACTTCGTAAATCGACTCGAAAAACGTAAAAATTAAATTTATGACGGAAAGAAGTTCTCACATAAATCATGCGAATGGGAACATTTTTCGTATTTTATTTCAATTTTGCGGTTATTAAATTGAAATAAATTTTAAATTCCATCGTTGCACTTCTGTTGTTGGGTTTACAAGAGCGGTTTTTGTATTTGCAGTTGCAGACACTTGTCATTATTTTATTACAACTTTAAGTCTTCGCACCGAAAACTGAAACGATCAATAAAATTTAAATATTTGGAGAAGTGGTCTGGAAGCCTCCTAGCCCCTCTACTTATAAATTTATTACGTCACAGTATTACAAATTTATTTCAGGGGAAAGCTTAAAATATTGAGGAGGCAAGAATATTTTATAAAATAATTGTTCGAGAACTTTGAGGAAATCCGAAGAAATGTAGGAAATTTTGGAAAATCTAGAACATCTCAAGAAATTAGGAAGTCTTAGGTTTTTCTTTTCCTTTGCAAATTTTTCGATAGGAAGTCTTAAGGCAATCCGGGAGGAAACTCGAGGAAATCGGTCAAAAATCTTGTAATAGGATATTTAATGTACAAAAATTAGCCTTATGACTCACCTCTAGAAGAAAACATTGCTTCAAATATCTGACGAAGTTAAAGAATTAAAAATTGCATAAATTTTGTCCGGGAAAGTTATAGAAGTTCAGACTTTGGATCAGGGAAATTTTTTATGAAAGCTTAGAATTTAAATTTAATTTCTGAAATTTATTTTGAAAAGTGGCGACTTTCAGTCATAGGACTATCACGTAAAATCATTCGTACATACAGTGAGCGTAAAAAGTATTCGTACATTCCTACGTTGGCAATGCAAAATGAACACTTAAGCTGTTTTTTCTCATATAAAAATCGATTTTAGAGCAAAACTTTTTAGACATTTTTTGTTGCAAATTTCATCTTCTTCAATTTTGTTTATATACAATTTTCTATTTTGTCGCACCGTTTCTGACTGACAGCGACTTCAACTGGACTGGAATCGGCCAACATAGGACTGTAAATAAAACCAGTCCGCCCCTGGTACATTGTAGTTTTTACTGCGAAAACTACCTCGATTAATCAGTTTAGGTTTGTCGTGTCAGTGCGTTTGATGTAAAATGGGTGATATATTTGTTTCTCACCTCCGGAGTGATTACAAGGGTTGCGAGAACGCGGAGGACGTCGACGGTTTATTGCTACAAATTTATCGTTTGTCAACTCGATGGCCATTGTAATGTTTGTCGTCGAGAAACTTAATCTCATTTTTTTCTTTGTTGACAAATCAATTTACAGAGTCGACAGAAATCCAGAGAGCGCTTTTTATTCTGGGCCGTTTCTCAAGAAAATTATTCAACCTGGACATGGACATGTTTTCCAATTTCGAACGTAATTTTGTTCGCAGCACTCATTTATTTCTTTTATCAATAAACCAGAATGTTCGTTTTTTGGTTTCGCTATGCGAAAGAGATTTTATCGGTCGATTAAAATGCGTCGAGTGTTGGATTGATGGATGCCGTTGCAATCTCTTCGTTGATTTAAAAAATGACATTTTTTTTTTAAATTGACAAATCAGTTTCATATAGCAAGATTGTTTATTGCTATTATTGTTATAATAGCAATCTTGTTACGTAACAAGCGAATCGACTTGAATAAACGTTCTTTTGTTTACTTCGCTTCCGTGATTATCGATTAACGCGTATGTTTCGTTCTTGTGTGGTTTAATTATCCGACGAAACAAGAGACACGTCAAAGAGCAGCACTCGAGACCTGATGTTTAAGTAATTGAAAAATAGTCGAGGAGGCTTCGAAATGCGCTCTTATCGTAACAGAAAAAAAACAGAACAGGATAAATGCGTTTCCGTTGTAGCTACAATTATTAATCGGATGATATTAAAATAATCAAAATTAATGGACCAATTAATTTGATTTATTTTGTATTTTATCAAGGTACTCGATATTACAACACTTGACTTGTAACACTCACCCCTTTCGGTGGGCGTGAGTGTTTTCTATTTAATTTTGTAATCGATCTGGTTTTTTGTTGTGTGAAGAGCTGCTATACGAGATCCATTCAAGTCTTTAGGGATGCACTCGAGATTCCTTCTAAATTTTCGCCTAGTGGTCCTCGAGGTCTACAAAAGTTTGGCGACCGCCGGTTTAAAAAAATCAATGTCCTTGTTTATTTCTTGTAAATTTACCCAGAAACTTTGAAAGCAATGATGGCCTGAGCCCGGTGAATATACACCGTCCCAGATTGAATTTGTGGTTTAGGCCGCTATTTATCAACATCGACGCGATCGATTCGATATAACTCCCCCCGATCCAAGTTTGAATTGAATTTTTAAATTTCCTTAAATTGGCCGATTAATAGTTAACGAAGGCAAGGAAATGGTTGTTTTATTGAGTACAACCAAATTACCTTGATGCTTTTTTTATAGCCGAAGAGTAACCGAATTTTCTCCATTTTACGGCCCGTAAATGTGTTTATATCGGAGGGCTGTTATTTGACGAAATGTTGGAGCTGCGTTAATTTATATTTTTGGCGGATTTTCAATAGATCGGCTTTCGATTTCACTTTTTTTCATAATGCATGCTCGATTCTTTTGTTGCTATTTGAAGGCCAACGAGCCATCATCCTACTCAAACGGGAAGAGTTGATATTTTAACCATTTCTGATTCATATCGAACGTAACACTCGGCTCGGCGTGATTTTGTTTTGTGTCACCGTTTGATGAATTCTAATTTTATTTTGTGTTTATTAAATTTTTTGCGACGGCGTCATTGGTCTTGACGGTCATTTCAATTCATTTGCATTTTTGTGAGTCAACCATCAGCTGGCGGACAGTCGATTGAATTTGCGAATGAAGTGTGCGCCCCAATAGAGCGATGATTTCATCTCGCAGGATCGTAAAGAAGAACTTTCCTCACCAAAATCTGTAAGCCACAATTTACTTTTCGATTGCACCCCCTACGTGACCGAATAAATTACCAACCTTGCCGCCGATCGCTTCCGTGTTTAATAGCTCAAAGAAAACAAACAAATCAAATTTTTGCCTTAATTCATTTTTAAAGCCCGAGAAATCGATGCCGAGGTTCAACGTCCGCCGGCGATGTAATCGCAATTTTATTGTCGTTACGAAAATTAATAATTTTACTTCAGATTGGGAATTTTCGTTTCGGGCGCCTCTTCGAATTTGCCGCGCGTGGGCCGGCGCTTGGGCGTAGGCCTTCATTTTTTTTGCATTTTTAAACTATTCAATATGGTCAGTGCGATAATAAATTTTCAAAGTGGGCTCGAGTTCAGCCAACTTTGGAATCCGACCGTAACAAATCCGGGCTTTTTAGAGGCAAAACTGCAAATTTCACGGAGATATCGATCTGTTTAGCGTATGGATGACTTCAGAAGAGCTTTTAAGCAAGAAATTTATTAGCACTCGATGTTGTCGAATAGGTCAGGGCCCCGAGTAAATAGAATTCCTTGCCTAAACGCTTATATTATTCCCCCCGCTTCGGTGTTAGTGATAGGGTAAATTTGGCATTATATTAATTAATTTTCTCAAACTTGACTCTTTTGTTTCAGAAGCAGCCCGTCATTGAGTTGTTTAGTGGTCGAGTCCGATGGGGGCTGTTATTCCGCAATGCCCCCCACGGCTATGAGGTTAGAAAGTCCGCCTTGCAATAATAACAACAATCACGCTTCAGGATCCGAACTGGAACTTTTAGCCAAACTGGAGGAGGCCAATCGTTTGTACGAGTCCGATGCGAAATCGCTCAATTCGTTGAGCGGTGCTTCGGCCTCGGGACACTCGAGGAAGAGTTCGGACACCTCGCAAATTTCGCTCACTTCGGGTAAGTGTGGGAAAACACGACAAATGCCTCTTGAATATTTTTCTTCTCCTAAAATTAGGAACGAGTTCGACGCAAGATCGGACCGAAGATGGCGGAGAAGAAGATTTGTGGAGCGTTTGGGGCGGTATCGTTAACAACTGGGAGGTTAGTTGGAAAAAGTACAATCCTCAAGTGAGAGAACTCGTTCAGAAAGGTATCCCTTTACATTTTCGCGGAATAGTATGGCAGCTCTTGTGTTCCGCTACCGAGACGCCCGAGAAAAAGTTGTACGCCGAATACATCAAGACCAAATCGCCGTGCGAGAAGGTCATACGACGAGACATCGCTCGCACATATCCAGAACACGATTTCTTTAAAGAGAAAGATGGCTTGGGACAGGAATCGCTCTTCAACGTTATGAAAGCGTATTCGTTGCACGATCGCGAAGTGGGCTATTGCCAAGGATCGGGATTCATTGTCGGTCTACTCCTGATGCAGGTACCTACCCTCTTGCAGCACACTCCGGATTGCCCCTAACTTTCTTCTTTTCTAGATGCCGGAAGAAGAAGCCTTCGCCGTGTTGGTAAAAATAATGGAAGACTACCGGATGCGCGACATGTTCAAACCCACCATGGCCGAGTTGGGATTGTGCATGTACCAGTTGGAAAATTTAGTGTCGGAACAGCTGCCCGATCTAAATCAACATTTTCAATCGCAGAATTTTCACACCTCCATGTACGCTTCCAGCTGGTTCCTCACCTTATTTACCACTGCGTTATCTCTACCTCTCGCCAGCCGCATCATGGACGTCTTTCTGTCGGAAGGAATCGAAATTATTTTTAAAGCCGCCTTGGCCATGTTGGTTTTGGGAAAAGACGATCTTATGTCTCTGGATATGGAAGGAATGCTGAAGGTGGGTTTTCAAATTGAAAGCGACGACCGAACCCACTCCTATTTTTGTTCCAGTTTTTCCAAAAGGAACTACCGGCGCGTGCGGAAGCCGACCCCGACGGTCTCCTACAGAGCGCGTACAACATGAAATACAACGCCAAGAAGATGAAAAAGTTGGAAAAGGAGTACGGTACCATCAAAGCGAAAGAACAAGAGGAGATGACCGAGCTGAAGGTTTGTACTTTCGATAATAATTTTTTACCGAGATACATTTTTATTTTGGTTTTTAGCGATTGAGAACTGAAAATAAACAGCTAAGGCATAGGTGCGAGATGCTGGAGGAAGAAAGCAAAGCGCTGGCCGATCGCTTGGTTAGAGGACAGGTCAGTCGAGCGGAGGAAGAGGAAACCACTTTTGTGGTCCAACGGGAACTGGATGCATTACGACACACCCATTTAGAAACCACCCATCATTTGGCCCTCGCAAACGAACGGATTCGTTCCCTTTCGTTACTAATGGAAGAGAGCGTAAGAATTTTATTAGATTTTTATTTGACACGTTTCTATTGTTTCTGTGTTTAGCATACCTCCAGGCAGTCGTCCATCGAGGAAATTTCGTTGAAACAAGAGCAGCTGCAACAAAGAGAGGAGATGATCCAGTGCCTGCAGGAGGAGTTGGTGAAGGTTCGTTTGAGAGAGGCCGAAAACGACGCGTTAACGCGCGAACTCAGGACTCGAATTCACGAATTGGAAGAAGATAAGAAAACTTTGCGCGAGACGGCTCCGGACAACAGCGTCGCTCATCTTCAGGAAGAACTGATCGCTGTGAAGCTACGCGAAGCCGAAGCGAATTTATCGCTGAAAGACTTGCGACAAAGAGTGGCGGAGTTGAGCAATCAGTGGCAACGTCATCTTCAGGTTAGTTGGAAGTATGCAAAGTATTTTGTTGTTTACGAAGATTTTTTTTAGGATCACAGACAGGAGTCTTCACCGTCGGGTGAAGCTCACAGCACACCTAAGAAATTGTTGTTTTGGGATAACAAACACCACGAACTGCAAAAAGCAGAAGAAGACCTCATGACGACTCGGTTGAGAGAAATGGAAACTTTGACGGAAGTGAAAGAATTACGGCTTAAAGTCATGGAATTGGAGACTCAAATACAAGTGAGTACGAATCAGCTTAGGAGACAAGACGAAGAGATCAAAAAACAAAAGGAGCTGTTGGAAAAAGCCGAACTTCGGGATCGCGAAGCTGCTGCGCGTTTATTAGAAGAACAGCGAAGATACGCAGACCTCAATAGCAAAATGCAGGACGATCTCATGTGCGCTCGTATTAGGGACGCCGAAAAAACTCAAGCGGTGGTGGAGTTGACCCAAAAGATTAGCCAGTTGGAGATGAAGAACGAAGAGATTGCAACGGAAGGAGAATTGCGTAGCCATTCTGTAGAGGACAGCGAACGAGTTCGCGATCTTCAGGATAAGGTCGCGGATTTGCAAGCCGAGGTGAGCCGACGAATTCTTTCTCAAGTTGTAAAAATTCGCGATGCCTAACACACACGAGCGTCGATTGTATATTATAGCACTCGCTTCACGCTTTTAAAATTTTGTACATTCGCTCGACACTTTTTGTGTACTACATTAAAATTCTAATATTGGCTAAGGGCGGTTTTGAACGTCGTGGATGACTATTTTATCTCTTGAATATGATTTTTGTTCACAGAAATCGTCTCGTAACACTGCGTAAGCTATTTCTTTGTTCTGTTAAAAGAATTTTATTATGGCTTAGAGATTATAGAATGCTTTTGCACGTGGAGCGAATAAAAGGTTCTTGCACCGTATTTCCTCGCAGCGGAGGTCGCTCCGCGTGAAATAGCTCTTGAAAGTCAAATTTTAGCCGAGTAGTGCTCAACAGTTTACTAGAATTGTAAAATTAAGTAGTTGAATGATGCGTTTACCTTAGAGGCGAAAATAAAACCTATTATACAGGGCATTCGTTCAAACCAAAGAATAATAAATTTAAGTTATTTTAATAAAGAGATCCCAAGTCTAACTTCTTCGGTTTGTACAGAAACACCCCGTATTTTACTTGTTGACATTCTTAGGCCTTTAGAAAGCGAGCGACGTCGTAATATTTTGAGTTTACTTAAATTGTTGATTTAAAAATCAATGTGCTAATAATTTATTGTGCAGTTCCCCACGCCAATCACAAGTCCGGATACAGAGCCTTGGAGATGGCTCGAGTAAGTGATCAATTGCAACTGCTTGCCTATGTAGTCTTGTTGTTTATGTTTTTTTGTGTTCACACTGTAAATATGCTTGAACGTTTTGTAGATTTTTCTATTTTAAGGTAGTTTCTCCGTGAATTTGGCAATTCAAAATGTTCGTAATAAACTGTTGTATAAATTAGTTATCAAGTTATGATGTGAAATATCCTCTTTATTCAAAGGGAATAACTTTTTAATTAAAATTTATAAAATTCGATAGAGCAATGGCTTTACGGAGATACTACCTTAAGTTGATTCGACGATGAGTTTATTATTTTTTAATTTAATTTATAATTAGCTTTTATATAAATGTGATTGTATGGTTTGGCCTGGACTGATTAAATTATAATTGTAGGTCATGAGATTGGAATCCTTTAAAGCTCGATGGATAGGCAACGACTCCTCGTTATCGCACGCGCAACGTTCGCCATCCATAGACAGCAACGACGAAGACAGCAGGATACGTCTGGACGACCCTTCCCTCAGATTAAATTTAGCCGAATCTCCCAGTCCCCAACACGACTCCTCAGAACTAAATTTTAACGATGTGTGTAATTATAATAATAGTAAAAGTGATAGTAAGTTAGAGCTCGAAAATGTTCAAGTTTGACACGACGCAGGA
This sequence comes from Cantharis lateralis, assembly GCA_963170105.1. Lineage (NCBI taxonomy): Eukaryota > Metazoa > Arthropoda > Insecta > Coleoptera > Cantharidae > Cantharis > Cantharis lateralis. The sequence continues at coordinate 636,433 of OY720628.1, forward strand.
CCACCGCGCGGGTGTTGAAAGTGTAGAAAATCAGGGTTGTTTAATTTATTGTAAAAATGGACCAAGAAGCTGTTTGAAATAATGTATTAGAATTGTTAGCGAATTAGACGAAAAAATGGACGTTACCTAATAACTGAAATGCCGTAGCAGTAATACAGGTTTTTTATGTTCGGGCACGAAAAATGTTACGATTTTAAGCTTATAGGGAGAATTTCGTGTTTTTATACTTACAGCATACATTTGTGTTATTTCACATACATATGAAGGGGGTAGTACGACAATTAAAAAATATCGCACCCCTCCCCCCGCTTTAATAAAAAAAATTGATGTGCAGTTTATAATAATTTTCTAGTACATATTGACATTCCGTAATAATTTTTAGAAGAAGTGACCTATTAATACTCGTCGTTTTATATTTTTATTACCACCGCCCCCCCTAAAGGTTCCAAATTTTATTAATTCGTTTTTTATATGATTGAAATATATTTTATTAAACCTTTATTTTCTTATTAATATTTACAAAAGACAACGGGGACAGGCTTCAAATTTATTACGAGGCCGTCCCGAATTTTTAAATAAATGTATGGTACTTTTTTTTTAGTGGGAGACCAATAATAATTATAATGTGATTTTTTTTAAGCTTAATGTTTTTTATTTAAAAATGCGTTCTTTTTTGTTTTCCGTCCATTTGTTTTGCATTGTTTATGATGTATGTTAAATTAAATAAAAGACAAACTTCCACGAGCGCTTTTTATTTTCCCATCTCCTCGCGTTTCTGCGATCCTCGTCCTAAATCGTAAACGTTTTGAAGATTTTTGGTTAACAAAACGTGGGTAATTTTACTTCGAGTTGATGTGCAAATACCACCTTGGACGAATTTTTCATTTCAGCGACCAGGAGCACAGAAGATGCGCACGGAATTAACTACTAACCAGGTGATCGACTATAATTCCCCAAAATCTTTTATTGAATGCAGAAACGAGTCGAACTCAAGAGAAGAGTTGATATAATTAGCTAAAGTAAAGCCGCCACACCCAGTTGTAATAATAAAAGTAAAGTCGATCAAATTTCATTTATTTTAAAATATAGTACATCACGCAAAAGTTTTAAAGAATAACCAAATATATAAATAATTTAACATACTAATGAAAAGTCATAATATCATGGAGGAAGGGTTTTTTTTTTGGAATTTAGGACTCATCGGGATTGTTACTTGTTTTGGGCTGATTTTCTTGATCTTTTTATAGCTGCGAATGGGCTTAGCCCCAAACACTGTTTGTTTACGTATTTTTGCCACTTCTTCGCTTTCATTTGCTTGTTTTATGAGTTCGTTCTAAAAATGCATTCAAATTACATGAAATAGTACCTATACAATTTTTTCACCGCCACTCACCATTTCTCTCAATTCTTGGTGAAAGATTTTGCGTTTGGCTATAGATGCTTTATACCTGAAATTTAATAAATTATCGAAACGGAAAACAATAGAAATGGAGGTCTAACTTTTGAGACTTTTTATTTTTTGTTCTTCTGCTTGTGTGAAGTGTTCGTGATTGAGGAACTGTTAAATTTTTATGTCTGTACAAATCGCCAACAAATAATGGTCGATTGTCGATTTGGTATGAAATCGCGGAGGCGTTAACTGCTCAAATATTTGTATGGCTTCAGCCACACTTACATATTTTGTGTTTTCTAAATTTTCCCGAGAAGCCAATACGGATTGTCCCAATTTGTAGTCCCTACTCTAAAATATAACATAAGATGTATTTCATATTTGCGGTTAATAAAATATTTTGCGTCACAAAGAAATAAAGAATTTCAAATTAAATGTTCATAAATCCTATATTTGCACCAGGGTTGAACATTGGACTGGTTTACTTGGTCTAAACTTTCTTGTCTTCCTTGTGCCATTTCGAATAATTTCAAGTACTTATTTCAATTTTCGTTAAAGGAGTTAAATATTTATCCGGAAAGACAAAATTTTATTTTAATATTAATTTTTGATAAATTTTCAAACACCTTTCAAATTTTGATTTTAAATGATTGCTAAGCAAACGTTGAATAAAGTTTTAAAATAATCAAATTTTTCATACCAAATGAAAGTTTAATTTTATTTGATTAGTGCAATCGGTGATTTCCAACATATTTCGTTGGACACTTTTTAATTTAGCCCCGAGGGGAAAGAAAGATGCAAGAAGAATATTAGCCAAAAAAGTTAGATCGTATTCACCAAAATAAAGTTTTTACCTTACCTTAAAAATTCTTTGCGACAGGTTACGTTGACTTTTGGATCTTATATTTATGGTTATATCATTCTCGGATATTGTCAAACCATTCACTTCAGTCCTACAAGTAGAAATGTTATTTAAAATCATCAAATTTTTGTACATTTTTTATAGTCTCACCTTTGCACATCTTCGCACAAGTTAAATGGAGCCGAGCACTTGGGGCACAGTCCCTGCCTCGGAATGAGCCCCCAAGTCTGCAGTTGGTCTGGTCCGGGTCGGTCAACACTTGGAGATTGTGGAGTCGCCACATCCCTAAAAACAACTGTCTCCCACTACTCGAGTAAACACCTAACCTACAATCTGGCATTAGAAAATAATTAATTTAGAATCTATTATACATTTCCGCAAGAAAATATTTTAATTACCGTAATAAGCAAGCTCCAGAACATCATTCCAACAAGCTTGAAGCAGATCGCAGTGCGACAGGTAAACCCAGGTAAACCAGAACTTATATTTACGGGATGACATTTTAATTGGCTCCCTGGCGGTGAGATGGCACCAAAAGACCGTCTTCAAAATTTTAACATGAAGTATCTCTCGGAATTTATGTACTCCTGATAGAAACCATGGCTTTGAAAATTTCACTGCGAGGTCGTTTGCGAACTGTCATTGAACGATCCATTATTTTTGTTTAATTAATAAAACAATTTTCGAACAAAGTCAATCGACCACTCAAAATTTATAACTTCAAAGCCTGAAAATATCATACTTTTACTTGGGCGAATTCTGCCTGCGCCGTTTCAATTTTCTCGAAAATCTACATAGGAAATCGCTAAGGCTATTTATAATTTCCAACTTTGGGGTGAAAAAACAGCAAACCTGTATTTGTTTATAAGGCCACCACTCGGGTGGCCTTTTTATTACTTTGCACGAAGAATTTTCTCTTCCGGAGGCTTCGGAAGAGTTAGTTTGGTAGTCCACGAGGTCCAAAAGGTTGGCGACCTGGTGTGGAGCATAGTAATAAATAAAAATTACAAAACACAAAACAACAATCTACACGTCGACTGATATTGATAATGAACATGGAGGGTTCTGACCTCTGTCTTGCATAACAATAACATTAAAATTTATCAAGAATAAATAATCGGACCAATAATTTTTTTAAAACTAAAGACAGTTTAATTCGGTTAAACTGTCCGCACCGATTCTCCAAAATGGCGCTCCGGTACAGTTTTGAGACATTACGTGTGCAAGTGCTCAAACCGTACGTATACAACGTAGAACTTAATCGACCTGACAAGATGAACGCAATGAATGCAACAATGTGGTCGTATGTCCGTCCGGTTACTTTTAGAAAAAGTTTATCTCTTTCCAATCTTTCAGCGAAATAAAGAAGGCGTTCCAAGAGCTCTACGAAGACACGGAGTGCCGTGTGATCATTTTGTCTGGTTCGGGTAAGCTCTTCACTGCAGGTTTGGACTTGCAAACGGCGTTGGATTTGGCCGAAAGTGAAGACGCCAATAATAAAGACATTGGAAGAAGAGCCAAGGAGTTGCAAAAATTTATAAGGCTCTGTCAGGAGAGCATGACGCAAGTGGAGTTGTGTCTGAAGCCCGTTTTGGTTGCCGTTCATTCCGCTTGTATCGGAGGTGGAACTTCCTTGATAACAGCCGCCGATGTGAGATACTGCACCAGAGATGCATGGTTCCAAATAAAAGAGGTGATTTGTAGCATCATGTAATCATCAGTTTAGTTTTCAAATTTCAGGTCACAATTGGAATTGTTCCCGATGTTGGAGTAATTCAAAGGATGCAAAAGACTACCGGGTGTGATAGCCTATTCAGAGAGTTATGTTATACTGGCCGAAAATTTTCCTCGGCCGAAGCTTTAACTTGCGGTTTGGTTTCCAAAGTATGTGACGATAAAGAAAGGTAAAAGCTTTCGAACTGTCTAACAAGATTTTAACCTTTCCCGTTGTTAGTTTAATGGAACAAGTTTTGAAAGTGGCGGTAGAAATAGCGAGCAAGAGTCCTGCGGCAGTTCAAGGCATTAAACAAAGCATCGTTTTCTCGAGAGATCACACCGTACAAGATGGACTCGATCAAATTGTTAGTGCATAAAATTCTTATTCTTTTAATAATACTTAATACTTTTAGACCCAATGGAACCAATTCATGTTCCAATGTCAGGATTTCTCCAGCGCTTTAAGTGGAGCCGTGACCAAACAATCCAAAGTACAATTTCCAAATTATTAACAAAACCCAGTTGCCAGTGAGTCAAAAATTTTGTAATTATTAAAAACCTGTACTTGATACTCAATTAAAAGCAAAAATGATTTTGACGTAGTTTTTATTGTTTTCCAAAATAGGCGACACTTTACAACAATTCTATGGGGTGAATACGAATCAAACAGAACATAACAAAACTTCTGTAAGTTTTATTTTTCATTATTACTAATTTATATACATTACTTAACTGCGACAAAAATACACAAATTCGTAATGTACAACAGAAACTTAAAAGTAATAATTAAACCTACGAGGAGCTGCAGCAAAGTGGATTGGCTAAATTTCAACACTAAAATTGCCTAACTCATTCTCTTTACAAATTTTTTGCGTTATGTTTTAATACTCGTTTTTTTCGAAATTAACACGAAAATGTGGACGCCACATAAAAGAGCGCAGAAGGAAAAGACGCGGATGTGGCGACAGCGTTTCGAAAGAAACCGACAAGAAAGCAATTTCTCGGTCTCTGCCGGTTTCTTTCCATAACACATCCGGAATGTTAAAACCACGCAAACTATTACGTGACGACCCAAAAAATACACAGATGAAAGAAACGGAAAATTGAACTAAACTTTAAATAACTTATTTGATGAAACTTGGTTTAAAAAATTACGTTATAATTTTTGCTGCAATTTAAAGTAAGTTCTTGACTTCGTCGTACATGACCAACACTATAGCTCCTCCGGTACCACGGAGAACGTTGGAGAAGGCTCCCTTGAAGAAGGCCTTGCCACCTTCAGTCTTGGCGATGGTGGCCCAGCAGTGGATTGTGTTTTTGTACATAATATCGGTTCCTTTGCGACCAGATTGCATCATCATACGTCTACGGACTGTGTCGAATGGATAGGATATGATACCGGCAATAGTGGTTACAGTCTGAAAAATAAAAAATATGCTATTTCGCCGAATTTCAAATCGCGTTTAGATATCTCTTACCTGTGCGATGGCCCATGAGACTACGAGTGGGGTGTTCTTGGGATCGGGTAAGATTCCTTTAGCTGTGTCGTAGAAACCAAAGAAGGCGGCACGGTAGATGATGATACCTTGTACTGATACACCGAAACCTTTGTATAAACCTCCAAGACCGTCGGATTTGTAGATTTTAGATAAGCAGTTTGCGAGACCTTTGAATTCACGATCGCCTGCGGCTTTACCGGTATCGGCGGCCAACCTAAAATAGAAGTTTTAGTTATTTTCGTCGGGTTTTAAAAGGTCTCAACCTACCTGGTTCTGGCAAAATCAAGAGGATATACGAAACATAAGGAGGTTGCTCCAGCAGCACCACCGGAAGCCAAGTTTCCTAAGAAATAACGCCAGAATTGTGTCTTCTTGTCGACTCCGCTAAGGAAAACTTGCTTGTACTTATCCTTGAAGGCGAAATTCAAAGCCTGGGTTGGGAAATAACGGATGACGTTGGCGGCATTACCACGCCAGTAAGCGAGAACGCCTTGTTCTTTGGGAATGCGAACAAAACAATCTACCATACCTGCGGACAAGAAAAATAACATTAATTTCAATTTTATAAAATCAAAGAAATAATTCCAAGGACAAATTCTACCTGTTCAATATTGTTCTCCGAGAGAAAGATTACGTTGGTCAGACTCCACGGCTGTAAGCTTTCGAGATGTAAATGAAATTCCTATAATCAATCGTTAATCCGTTCAGTGGTGGAAGAGTAATTCATTGTATGATTGAAAGTGACTTTTCTTCATTTGACTTAGAATAACGTCCCCCCTTTGGTTCTGTTGACTCACTCAAAACCAAGTCTTTAATCCGTCTAACAGGACTTCCCTCGAAGAGTTTTACACATTAGTTACGTTATGAAGGAGAAAGAGTTAAAAAAGATAAGTCATCACGATTATTAGTATGCTAGTGGTCCACAGGTTGAAAGGGAATAATTTTAAGTAACCAACATTATTTAGGATATTGAGTTCACAATTACAGAACTCCAAGATCGAAAACAGCATGAAGAAACACTAAAATTAAAAAACATCATTTGTTGCTCTTTCTTGAGTTCTAAGAATGTCCGTTTTCGATAAATCGAGGTGGAAGTTTACATATTGAATTCCCTCAAAACAAAGATTGAAGTAAAACTGGGAGGTGCTGGAAAATAAATATACAAAGCAATAACAACTAAGGAAGAAGATTTTTATTATTCGTATAGCAATAAATCCAAAACATCGGGACAATCAATTGTACTGGATCGAGTGTAGGTCTTCAGAGTCATCGGCAGAGCTTCTCAACGGGGAAACACCAATTCTGTAATTCCAGTTTGTTCAAATCCACCGTACCATCACAACTTTCAATTGTACAGTCTGGAATTGGCACAAACTTGATTAGTTCTTCTCGTATTAGACTGTGGGGATGGTCCGATATCAATTTTGTGTTCATAATGCTGTTGAATCGATCATCCCAGCAGAGACTTCATTCTCCCTTTGAGTACTTTCCGAGGCTTCAACTATGCTGAAATATAAGTTTTGGGTAAGGCACTGCCCATTTTGGAAAGCTGGACGAAGACAGCTGTATTTCTTCTGGGGTTTAGATTAAATTCCCCGCCTGAATGTCGGGTGAAACCCACTCAATATCAATTTTTGATGAATCATGAGCGACAACCGCATTGTTCTCGATTGCACGAGCAAAAAATTAAGATAAGTTATCAAATAATGGCAAAGATAAGCCGAATGTTGGCCTCTGGGTATCAGACTACTACGGTTCAAAAAAAACGCGGGTAAACTCCAATTGTCAATTCGAAATGCCAGTCGTAGTAATTTACGTCGTACAGAATGGTTCAACCTTAATTACATAACGAGGTGCATAGTAAACGAGCGAGTCAAATTGCCAGAAAGTTTGAAACTTTGCCAAGCAAAGAAATTTATCAAAATTGTGAATTGCATGCAATTTTAAATTTGGGGGGCAACACAATGGAAACACCGTAAGTTATGTCACGAGCAGTCGATTAATTATCAAGGATATGATGACATCACTCAATTCAACCGGAATTGATGACCTCGCGGAAGAAGATTGAACTTGAGTAATTTGCAACCGGCCGGCAATCGCGATTCCAGCAGAACCCTTTAAATGTACTTGCGAATTATTGCTCTAAAAAATTACACGTGCAAATCACTCGCATTTTATTTTTGGATCTGTCGATGTGTACCATTAGGTGAAGGTTACATAACGTCGACGAGAGCCAACTCGCAGTTTGACGTAAAACAAAAAACGTAAATAAAAATTTTGAAGGGTCCGAATTTTGCCGCATGGTTTTTGACGTAGAAACCAAAAGGCGACTTTTAATCTAGCAGGCGGCGGATTTATGACGTCCGTCTATCCTTTCGATATCGATCACACGGCGGGCGCATGGTGGCCGCCATTTTAATTCCATGGAGAACACCATGTGGTTGTTCCAATAAAACCAAATTGTGGGCACGAGAAGGTGCAAATTTTAAATTTTTTCTGGCGATGCAATCACGCGAGATTGTAATCGCCGCGAATCACGTGGTTACGAAACAAATTTCCAACAAGCCGACCTTGAAAAAATTAGCCACTCAACCACCAACGTCACCATTAAGTCAAGTTAACGTTTTAAAATTGGAAAAACACAAATTTGCCTCGCCATGGCCCTCCGGATGCTCCCTGCGCGAATTAAATGGGTCAAGTTGAATCGAGACCCTCAGACTTTGAACCGTAAGCCTTATGTAATGTCGAAACGAATTTAAATGGGCGTGCAAATTTTGGGAAAAATTGGGTCACCACGTCTTAAGATCCGGACGAAGGTAAAGGCGAAAGTATGGTTAAAAAGTTTCTCACCCTTGTAACGTTGATCGGCTGCGATTTGCTTGGAGACATGTTGAACTTGAAGGAGCAGTTTTACCCTTTCAATTGGAGCTACAGCGGTTTTTGAAATAGCGGCTGAGATTCCACCGGCGAGGAAATCTTTAGCGAAAGAAAGTGGATCGGCTATGCCAGTCATTTTGATTTTTTCCTGTCTTCAAACGGGTATGGTAGGAATTGCTGCGTTCAATTCGCGCACAAAACTGCAAGTGAACTCGGGAGTGGGTTGCGGTGTCGGTCGTGGTGGCGCGCGCAGGTCATGTGCTTCTCTCCCTGGCGCGCCAGGCGTCCCAATTTTTAAAAATAGCTCCTTGCGTTATCGGCATTTTCATTCTACCTTTATTAGATAACAAATTACCAGTACTCAAAGTTTACCACCAATCTTTATTTAACAAAATAAACAACTTTTTGAAAAGAAAACAAACGTCATTATCCAAATAAATACGAATTTAAGATTTCAAATCGGCTAGTTGCGCGCTTCGGCCGACAGAGGGCAGCGCTTCGAAAATTTCTTGGAGGTTACTAGGTCACTTTGTCTGAAAGAATTTATCGATTTCAAATTAAATTTCCGAAACACTTTCTTAAAAATCTCTGAAAGTACTCAAAAAAAGCTCCTAATTAGGTTTCCATGCAAGTGTCCGATTTTTTTCTGATTTAACCGATTTTTGCAAAAAAAAAAATTAAACCGGCTTTTGTTTTATTATATGAATTTCATATTAAAAATAATAATTTCGTGTCAAAAATTCAGTTAAATAATCAATTAATTAGTAGTTTAATTTTGGTGAATCTACATCACGTCATATGCAGAGACGTATCCAGGCAAGGGGCGGTGAGGGTCTCGAGCCATTAAAAAAAAACTAAACTGAAAAAAGTGATTATTTTTGCATTCAAATTTTGTAGGTTATTTCAAAATTGCAATAGAAAAAAACCTGGTGTTTTGGAATGACGCGCATGAATGGGTTAACGAGAAATATGGTAAACTAAAGGACTTAGAGCGGATAGTCTTAGAGGTTAATAAGTCTCTAAGCTTATGCACATAGTAAAAGTATCCCTGCGTCGTAATCGAGCTAGAAAAACATGGTTCGTGGTAGCATAAATCTCGTTAATCCATTCAGCGCGTCAGTAATACACCGATATCTGATAAGATCCGAAAATCCTCCTTTAAATTAAGCTTATCATCTTAAAGAACTCACAATTAATTTAACTACAACACTTATTACAAGAAAATTTTCACGTCACTTAGATCAATATTTTGATTACAGGAGCTTGATTAAGCCTGTACGAAGCCCTAAAAGTTTGCCGGTGCCCTTGAACTGCCGGCTGAAGTTTTTATATAGATTGTCCACACAGTCGTGGAGAATCTCTGAGGTGATGAAAGACGGAATAGGACATTTTACCGTCACCATGGCAACGGCGACAGAAGAATCTCGTTGATTCATTCTTTGACTTTGCGTCAAAATCTCGTTAATCTATTCGATTTTCTGGTTACACCACCAGATAAGGAGCTTCCTTTCCGGATTCTTTTAGCTTGGCATTGAAGTATAACTTCGACAGTCAAAGGTTAACTTTGTGATATTATTAGAGTTTATTAAAATAAAGCAGGATTGGGTCGAGAAAGAAATTCAATTAAAAATTCGTTACACAACGCAAGGTGTTTGTTTTGCGAGGAAATAAAAAGTAATGCCAAGGATGATCTCTATTTTTAGCGAACTTTGTATAAGTACCAAATGACTTCTCAAGTATTCCACCAGCTTAAGGGCATTGTGTCAATGTTTTCTCGTGATTTTACAACGAAATATGAACTCGAGCAACTTGCAAATCCAAATTTTTGTTTTTATCAGTCCAAATACGATTCTGGACAAACTGTAGATAATTTTCGCTTGATTGTTTAATAATGCGATTATTAAGTTTATTATTTTATCAAACATGAGATTTAGTTGTGCTAAGACCTTTGACCATGTCGCTTAAAATCTTGGTGATTTTGTTTGGTGAGATTGTCCGTTACAAAATAATATTTTCATAATTACATAAATTTTAGTTTTTTACTGTGCAAGTCACGGCGATTCCGACTTACCCGATATATCTGAAGTAACCAGGTACGGTTCACAAATTAAATTTTGACTCCCCCCCCTAATAAAATAAATCTTCTTTTAGCTCGGCATCTCAAGATTTCTTTGAAAATGAGATTTCCACAACTACGGATCCCGGAAATGGTACAGAGGTTGATGTTAGGCAAGTAAAAAAACCTTTTCATTTAAGGAATATTTTGGCCAATGGGAAACTCCCATTCCAGTATTGTACTTTAGGTCTGTAAAGGATGTCAACATACACCCGTAGGTCCCGAAAATAACAAGGTCAACTTATCAGAGATGATAAAAAATATTTTTAAATAATAAACGTGAAATAATAATTTAATCACCTCGCTGGGTGGTTTCACGAGATTTAACGTAGTAACTCTGCGACTAGAGATAAAAACTAAACAAATAAATAATTAAATTTTCTTTGAGTTCTTGAATTTCAGCTCAATTCAAGCTAATCTTTGTGTATTTTCAGTACACCATCCACTTCGATCCTACCAAACGGAAAGTACAGAAGTGTCGAAATCTACGTGATCTCCGAAATCACCGGCTGGTTATATTTTATCCTATGGTCAATTACATTTTATCCGCTCTCCCTAAACAACTACAGAAGAAAAAGGTGATTAGAGTAACATTAAATGTACTGTTAAATAAAAATTAATACTTTCAGCGTAATCGGACTCAATTTTGATTTTCTCTTACTCAATGTTGTGGGTTTCATGATGTACCTGACGTTCAATCTTGGAATTTATTTGATTCCCGAAGTTAAGGTAAGTCAATGTTGTGTTTCGATTGTTTTGCTCATTTTTTTTGTTCAAGGAAGAATATTTAAGAAGGCATCCGGGTGCTCTGAATCCAGTGCAGCCCAACGATATCTTCTTCTCGGTGAATGCGGTCTTGAGTACGGTGTTCACGATTTATCAGTGTTGCATATACGAAAGAGGAAACCAAAAGGTTTCTACGACTGGAAAATTGCTCACGATAATTTACTGCATCCTGAGTGTTGCTCTTATTTTATTGGCAAACTTGAACGTAATCATGTGGTTGGATGTTTTATACGTCTGCTCCTACATCAAATTGTGGATCACTTTTACCAAATACATTCCTCAGGTGAAATGGCGAATCTCTTAAATATTCCCTTTAAACCAGTTTCTTGTTTTCGTTAGATTTACATGAATTACAATCGGAAAAGTACAGGAGGCTTTAGCATTGGTACGGTTTTTCTCGACTTCTTCGGAGGAATTTTGAGTATTTCGCAAATGATTCTGGACGCATACAACTATGGTATGAATTTTGTCTCCTGCATTGTTCGTAAAAATAAATCTCGTTCATTTGCAGACGACTGGACCATGGTGATTGGAAATCCCACAAAATTCGGACTGGGATTTATAAGTGCTACGTTTAATTCGATATTTCTGATGCAGCACTACCTGCTGTACGACCAATACCATGCGATTAAAGGGGGGACTTACTGTTGAGATCTGCAATAAATAAAAGCAAACGAATTCAAATAGCAAGTTTTATTACCAAAAAAATTAATAGAGAATCACAACAATTTTGGAGAATTAAACGATCGTAAAAGCTAAAAGATCCCTGAACACTTAATCTAATATTTGGTGAATTACCTTACTTAATTTACGAGTTTCACTGGGCGTCACGTCAAATCGGTAAAAAAATGTGTACAAGCAAAAACCGGCTCGTGTGAATCCCTTATAATAATAAGAAAATACTTTCGTTTACAAGAAATAATACTCACTTAACAAATATGGAATGAAGACAAGAAGCTACACGTAAAGGTATAAAATTTCTCTCTCGAAGTTGGTCCTACTTATTTTTTATATCAACATCGCCCTAATAATATAATTTTGTACAATTTTCCTCAACAATAAACGGATAACATTTTAGTAAAGTAAACAATTATAAAAGTAATAATAATAAAAGTATTGTATACTTTGTTAATATAGAGAGCAACCCCACTGGGTAATTTTCTCAAAAAACTTAAAAATAAAACAGCTGGAATAGAAACCTTATCGTAACATCTAACAACCTGCTCTGTCATAAAATTTGAACACTTGGATATTTAATATGTAAAATCTTTTATATTACAATTAAATTAGCTGCAGTTTTCAATAGTAACACATGCGAAGAGGTGCCAAGGTTCGTAATACGCAAAGCTTTGCACCTCGTCGTCGTATTTTGTATACGCTCACTAGGAATTATTGTATCTCTCACGTAAAACACTTATTGCATTGTATGCACATTTATACAAATAATAAAAAATATTTAAAGATTGCGCATGTGTCGTAAACGTCTGACTAATAAACAACTCGAAGACAAACCGCTGGTTCCTTTACACAACTCGGAATAACTGATCGATCTTCGTGGATAATCGATTTTGTTTGCGAAAATCTAAAATTTAACGAACATGTAAGATGCCATCGGTTATCAGTGTTTGAAAAGTTTTTCAACATCGCAAATTAAAATTCCATCAATCAACTTTTCAAACATTGCAAAAATACATGTGAAAAACAAATAATGCTAACCTTGAATGACTCCGGAATCTCCTCTGTGCTTCTGTGAACGAGCGTTCCGTTCAGATACAAAACATTAGCTGCCTCATCTTCGGGCAAGGTGATGGTCTGATAACTAAAAGTCGCTTCTCTCTCCATTCGTTTCAAAACCTCCTGGGCTTCCTGACTCTTTCCTATACATAACAGATCCGGTCCGCCGACCGTCACCAAAGATTTCAGATGCTTTTGTCCAGACACCTAAAAAAGAAACGTTCGTGATTCTTTTCCCTCTAATTTTATTTTCACTCACCTTGATGGGGGTGCAGGGATATTCGGGAAACGAAACCGCAACGGCTCGCGCGCCTGCCTCGTTTGTCCAATCGGAAAGTCCGACGAAAAATTCTTTCCCGGTAAATAGAACATCGCCGCCGTCCAATTTTGCCGATTGGTCCGACATCTCTATGATTGGAAGATCTAATTCCTTCTTGAGCACCACTCGTATCGTGTCGATCTAAAAATAAAATCGACCTTAGAAAACCACCCTGTAGATTGTGCGTTCGTGTCGAAGACCAGCCGGCGTCGCGTCGTTGATCGATAAAAATGAATACCTAAATTGCGAGCAATTCAAAGCAATTGAAAAAATATTCTCCAGCGGAGTAGTTAAAAAGGAAGACAATAAAACGTCCTTGTAATCCAAATAAGTGTTACACTTGAGAGTGTAAAGAGAGGAAGTCTAGACAAGCGATATATCCTTTTCGGGGAGATAAAATTTTCTAAAGCGTCGTCGCTTGAATTTTAAGGAGGGCATTAAAGACAAATGAAAAGCGATTTTTTTATTTAAACAAAAGAATTAGAAAATTAATGAAATGACCTCGAGTACAATAACAAATTTGTTCCTATTTTTCTATTCCAGTCGATCAGTAGATGTAAGTGCCCAATTTATCAATCTTGACGTGGCCCGATATAAACACGCGGAATCCTCCAGCACAATGTACACTACCGCGAGCTTAATTGAATTTTCTTTTGGGCTCTCGATAAAACGTCACAAACAGCAATGATAAATTGACGGGAAAAAATTTCGACATCCATTAATTAGTAAAACTCAAACGGGATGCGTGACATAAATTCATATCGAGAGTAAAACGCGGGTTTGATGAACCGCGATGCTCTCGATGATGTAATGGAAGAATAATGAATTAATTCATTCAGACTATACTGCGGATGGTATTATTCAATAATTGGAATTGTTTATCCGTTCAAGGATGCATGCTACACATGCAACTGCACTCCCAGATAAGCAACAGAGCCGCATTCGGTTCTTTCAATTGTTTTTCAAAAATTCTCTTTCAAGTCGCCATATCTCGGAAACGGTGCGACAAAATAGAAAAATACATTTCAACAAAAATGAAGGGAACGAACTTGGCTACAAAAAATGTACGATAGATATTGCTGTAAAAACGATATTTACTTGCTCGCAGCTCTGTATATCTCACTCGCTCATTTGGGGGGGGCCCACCTGCGAAACAGCATTCTCGTCACGAATTAAGCCATCCAAAAGTTAGATATATGGTCACGAATATTAAAGAACGATTATCATTAAATATTAAAAATGTTTCCGTTTCCGTCTCAATTTCCTTGTGAATGATAATATTAAGAATGCACCTGAGGCCCGAGGGTGCGTGTTTCAAACGTCAAGCCGAATAAAGGTGGCCTAATTTTTTAGAAAACTGTTACCTACAATGCTTCTAACTCTCAAGAAGGTTAAAAATAACCGCATGACTCGAACTATTATCAAGTATGCGACAAGTCCTGATTAAACATCATTAATATTACCCAGTTAACCTCGGAGTTAAAAATTATACCTAATTACCAACATTCTTTAACGTCCCGACCCAGAAATACTACCATTAGCGTATTATCGATTTCTTGCAATCCGATTCGCGAAATATGTCCAAAACAATCCGCCACCAAAGGTTAAAAATAAATCAACTTCCTTCACGGTGTATCCAGGACTCCAGGATTAGAATATTTGTCTAGTACTTGGATGGGTGACCCAACAAAGAACACGTACCGTTCTGATCTAGGACATCTTCAGCAAACTCTAATTTATTTACAATATAATAAATTTCCGATGACGAAACGACGACGGCTAAATGTCCCATTTCGTTACCGTTACGGCAATGTAAAATCTTATCTCTCCCCTTAAGCCGTCATTAGACGGGCATCTAAACCGTCGCGTGCAAATCGGGACAAATTGAACGCCGAAATTTAAATAATATAGTTTAATGATTCCGACTAGACGACCGTCGAACACGCCGGTCTATAGTCTGAAGCGTTACAACATATTTCGACGTGCAAAATGCAAACCCATTCTATAGCGACCCCCCCCCACCGAGTTTTAGAAAGGAGTTTAGGCGTAATATTTCGAGCAGTCCGAGTTCGCAATCCAGGAAGAAATCTCTCAAGAATTTATTAGTGAAAAACAATTTGCCTCGCGATTCCCCCCGCTATTAAAAATGTTCATACCCTGAAAAGGATTCTGATAAAAAAAACAACGAAACAGTTTGTCGGCCGGTCCCCGAGACCAACAAGTAAGCATTATTTGGTCTCTACTCCAAAATAAAAACGTAAAAATCTTAAACTATCCACAGATGTTCAAGCTTGGCGTGACATGCCCATCAGATATTAGATTGAAATCCGCCAGGAATGTCACGCCAAGTTTGATCGTGATCTTCCACGGCTCGGAAACCACGATAAACTGTAGGTCCCCTCTGACCTAATTTTCGATTATTTCACTGACAAGAGAAAAAAGATATTGTACTTTGGTCGAATAAAAACACAAAATTACTTTTACAGATTGGCGACGTAAAAAGGTCAAACGGTCGCGTTCAATCACCAAATTAAAGAAATTAAAAAAGGCCAGGAGAAATTCACTTCGGAGTTAATTTATCCCCGAAGCTAAAGAAAAATTCGTACTATTTTTACGGCTAGGAAGTTGGATAACATAGCCGGAGGCAAGCAAATTTTCCTCGAGAGGACCATTTCAGTCTTGAATAAAAACTTCTTCAAAGGAAAATTTTCCCAGTAGGCTTTCATTAAAATCTTCCACGACCCCAATTAAAAAAAACTCCGAGAAAAGTTAAAAACCACTGGGGACTGGCACTTTGAAGTTTAATCCAATTTACCAAAAAAGCCACATTCAATAAAAAAGGCAAGTTTTTATGTGAAATAGCAGAGAAAACGTAGCAATTAGATCTCCACTTGCGGATAATAGAATTTTATTGGCACAATTATGAAACGAATTATCACTTACTTCTTTTGCACGCTGAGGATTTCCAGGCCTGGTTATGAGAGCGGTACCATTGCAAACAACTGCGGTATCCTCGACGAAGACACATTCGGGTAGCGCTTCATCTGGAGGCAGTTCGATCACATCTAATCCTAATTCTCTCAATAATCTCACATAGCATTCGTGCTGTTTTTTGGCTTCGTCCAAATTAATTTCTTTGCACGATTTTAACGATTGCGGCAACCGACACACAATTGCGTGAGTATAACGTAACGTCGCCATGTCGAACTTTCCACGTTAGAAACGCAACTGATCGGAGTGGTAACGGTCGCATATGCATCAGGCGCTTACGTGATCGCTACGTCTGCTCTCGCCTTTGTTCGGCGATCAATATTTCAAAATTAGCGAAACAATTGAAGCCGACTGCTCACAAGTCACAATTTTTCATAAAAAATTTATTTATCGGATACGAACTAAACTGCTGACTGTGCGAGTGCGGGACGGACTGGCAAACTGCCCCCCCCCCCCAAGAATGATTACAATAGGAAAGATGCCTTGGTTTTATTACTCCAAGTATTATTTATTACTGTACCACCATGATGAGGCATGAGACAGAGGCGGTCATATTGGTTTTTAGAGAGGAGGCATCACCAACTGGATAATTTAGAAAAAAAGAAAGAGCAAAATATTTAAGATTTTTACTTTCAAATAAGTTAGAAATTCAATTTACTACAAAATTCGTTAAATGCAATGTTGTCGTATTGTCTATCGTTTTTGCAGCATTTCCAACGGAAGGTGGTACCGTGTTTTTGAATTTCCAAAATTTTAATTATTTAAAAAATTAACTCTTTTGGATTGAGAAAAAACTTAAATAAAAGAAATCAGAATGAGATTAAAACCTGGGACGCACAGACTGGAGGATTTTCTTTGTAAATGAATAGCTATCTCAAGAGCGGATTACCCATAAAGGTCAACGTGCAAAGCATGGTAGGCCTAAAACATACATTCGCCGGTATCTTGAGTATTAAATACGAATGCCATGCGCAGAATACTTCATTTAACTAAAAAATCATTTTTATTTAGGTGAAGCTCTGGAATGCTACGAATTCAATGGAGGGCCAGGTGGCGTTTATGAAAATACAGTTGTTTCGGCAATGAACGTAGTCGATTATCCCGATACCTTTCCTTTCGATTATTTTTGTTTGGCAAGCAAATTCGCATTCAACGTATAAGAGTACTTTTCACATTTTACATATTTAAAATATCTGTAAGTTGAATATGAACTCTGTCGATTACAAGCTACAACTTCAAAGTTGTAAACGTGTCAAGGCTAAGCAACTAGAAAATATCTTAATCTCGGATGACCAAATCCAAAAATTGGAAATAATGTAATTTTAATTTCCTACGATCATTTTGTCCTCCAATAAGCTTGGACTTGTTATATTCTCCCTACCAAATATACTTAAAATTTAATAAGTAAATTTATGTAACGAACCGATTTTGTCTCGATTTGACAGATCTGCGGAAAGACAATTTTAAGGTTAGTATTCCAAGTTTATTGCTCAATAGCAATCCAAGAGATTCAAAATACATCTTATTTTTTCTGATCGAATAAAATTGTAACTAAAATCAGACCAAATTAACAACAATTCTAACTAAAGTAAAAATTAATCCGATACAAAAAGGATATTATAAAGTCACCCCAAAACCAGAAAATTCTTTAATTTTTCACATATTTTCTCGTCAACTGTTCAATTTACAATAATATCTCCGATCCTCCAAAGAAATATTGTCAATTAATTAATCAAAAAGTGAGGCTAAGTTAAAATTTAGCAACCTGTTATACCAACACTAATGTACAGGAGGACACGCAATTTATGATTACAATGATTTTTAAAAGAAATGATCAAATTTAAATGTTCAATATTGTTTTTCAAAATAAACTATGCAAACAAAATAAGAAGGCTTTGTGGATTTTGTGCAAGACTTGGCTTACTAACTGTCGTGCCTAATTTCGCAAAATTTAAATCTCGTTAAATTTTGAATTTCGCCGGTTTCCCGCGGTTATTTACAAAAATTCAACAAAGTTGAACCAAGCGTTTGGCAAAATTGCGTACATTTCGAGACGTTTTTACGTTAAAATTTGTTATCAAAAATTACGTATAATTTAAATGTCGATACGATTACGCCTTCTTTGATTTCCTGTTGATTAATTTTGAAACAAAAAATTTTGACGCATCGCCCAGGCCTACTACGCTCTGTCATTTCATTGGTTTTCGCGGTCGGTATCGCGTCGCGTCGTTAAAATCTTTAAAAACCAGTGAAAATCGGGAAAACTAAGTCATCCGCGATGAAAACTCGGTTTAATTTCAGTGATCAAGTGTTCTTTGTGCCGTTTTCGATTTGTGATAAACTAAACAAACTTAGTGTGCGTCGGGAACAAAAAGTGCGCGAATGGAGAACTGGAGGTTAGCTTCTTCCTGGAAAAGGGTAAGCACAGAAATGTAAATTCAACTTGCTCAATTTTAAATTTATTAAATAAATTTCAATAAAACATACAAAATATATTTTTCTACAATTGGGGCGGTTACCGCCTATTTACAAATATTTAAAAAGTACAACCGGCAGTTTACGCAAGCGGTTTGATAATATGAAATTTTTTAAAATTTACAAATATAACAGTCAACTTATTCTACAAAAATTATCCATACTATTTATCACAATTTACATTATTATTGTATCATTTGTAAGTAACGATTTTCCTCGAGTAAGGAACTTAGGGATGAAGTCATGTCGTTGATGACCATATTAGACGAGGTTTTATCGCCCACCGTTTCTTTGGGATGAGTACTGCTTGTGACGTCAGCGTTACTTACCCACGATTGACAATTTTGGACGTATTCTAAAGTTCTTTGATAGGTGTCTTGTTTCATTTGCACGTTTGCACCGGTCGGCTTCACGCTCGGGGACAACTGCGATTGGGAGATGTCTTTGCACTGAATTTCAGAATTGGTCAGCGTACACTGATGGAAGCACTTTGTAGTTTCGTTGTACACTTTATTTTTTGTACACGCACAGGTTGGAACACAATTGAATTGGTGTCGGAAACAATTTTGATCTACGTGAGAGCAAGGTCTCACCATTTGTGCTGGTTGTAATTGGGTCACCATTTCTGTCGGTGCCGGCGCTGCAACGTTTGGGGACATCATCGGTTCGCCCGTAACGCACATATTGAAATTGTTTTGTGTGTTGTTACACGGGTAAGCGGTGACATGCTTTTGCTGACAATTGCTCGATACGAAGGTGTTGGAGTTACACATCGGGTACATGTGGTTGACGCATTGATTAGGCGCAGCGAAGCCGTTGTTGGGCTGCTGTGGTCTGCAGTTACCGTAGTTTGCCGTAGTATGACACATGCCGGCGTGACTGTTTTGTACTTGACTCTGGTTGTGGCAGATGCGATTTTGCAACATTTGGCCGTTATTTTCCCACGTCGTATTTCTGTGTTGCACGTAGCAAACGTTATGGGGTTGCGGTTGATTGTAGCAGTTTTGTTGTTGTAAGTTTTGATGAACCATCTGTGGCATCATGTTGCAGTTCGGAGAAGGCGGCATCATTTGGATGCTGGGCGAATTTGGCGACATCATTTGAGAGTGGCATCTGATTTGCTGAGGCGATTGTGGTATCGGCGAATGAACCATTTGATTTAAGTTTGCCGGAGGTGAAGGTACCATTTGATTAGAAGTTGGCGAGAGCATCATTTGACTGAGATTACTCGAAGGAACCATTTGGTTCATTGGCGAATGCATCATGCCTGGCGACATTAACGGATTTTGGACGTTTCCGTAGTTCGACGCCGGCGAATGTACCATCTGTTGCATGTGCGGAGAGCTCATATTGCTATTCAGATAATTTGACGGAGATTGCGGAATGTTGCCGACTGGCTTTGGTGGGTTGGGTGGAGCGGGCTGAGGGGACGACTCTTGCCACGACATGGAGGTAGCAAAATCTGATGGATTGGTATCTGCTACTTGATTTAAATAATGCACCATTTCGTCGGGAATGACGAGTTTATTTTCTACCATCTCTCCTTCGCCTACTTCGTCTAGAACCACTGCTTGATTTGGATGCAGTTCGCTTGAACTCACCGAACCTTTCAGCGGTGAGAGCGTTACGGATGCCGGCCGAGGCGGAGGGCTCTTCTTGTTGGTGTTGGTTTGACTGGGTTCGGACAAACGACGACCGTCTGTTATCGTAGATGTGTTGGAATTTGAAACGGAATTTTCGGGAAGTTTATTGGACAACCACGCTTGTTGCATAGCCGTGTGTTGCAGCGACATATCCTGAGTCTAAGCAAAAAATTATTGTTGGTCAATCATCTTTTTGAATTGAAGCTATAAACTTACCTGCAAGACTAGGTTTCCCGAACTTGCTGCAGTAGTAGGCGGCAAAGTTTGTAACCTCTGCAGTTGTCCTGCAAGTAATTGAGAGGGTGGTGGTGGTGGAAGGCTGATACCGCCGGCACCATTTGCAGTGGATAGTTGACTTGATCTACGTGAACTTCCAGCCGAAATTGGATCGTAGAACGAACTGGGACCGCCTCCCGTGCTTGGTTTCATACTGGAAGCCTAAAACAGAGACATTAAAAATGTTTTCTTTAAATTTCAGCTGGCAACGACGTACTTGTGACGCAAGACTGCTTTTCCGACTCATATCTGCACTTCGCATACTTCCATAATAAGAACTAACGGTAGAGTTGCTGTCTCTCCTAATGGGTATTTGAGTGTTTCCAGAATTTTGGAGACGATGTTGTAAATCGTTCACTTGGGTTTTATTTTGTACTAAACCAGTCACTCCCTCAACTTTTAAATCTGTTATTCTTCTATTTAAATCCGTGATTCCTATATTTTTACGCTGTATTGGCGTTAAATTAGGAAGAACCACGGATTTATTCTGAAGTCTCGGTTTGATTCGGTTTCGACTCGTAGGTCCAGTTATAGCTACACCGCCTCGCTCTGTTCCGATTCCAACCATTGCTCGTAGAACTTCAGGTAAATCTTCGATCTGAAAAAATTTCGACTTGTTAGTATGCAAAATATGCCATCCGAAAATGGGAATGAACTGGCCACGGAAACAATGCACATAATTCTGCGTAGACTAAACTGTTTAGAGCTGATTAACCTCTCGGGATCAATATTTGGTCGATGTGACCGACTACTTGTCATTTCATATATTTTGTTATTGTTGTGTACATTATTTTGTTAAACATTTTCATAAATGTGAAATATATTCTGCCTAAATAATACCCCCACGTTATATAAAACATACCTTCCAGCAGGAAGTTTTTAAATCGACAGATTTTTTTGATTTTCTCTGTACAGCCGATGTTAGCTTGGGGTTACGATTTAACTTTGTTAGTTTCGGAAAATTCACTGTGGGCACTTTAGGAGATTTAATTTTTGTTTAAATCAACATGTTGTAAATCATTACAAGTTCGAGTACGAACCGTCATTGCTTTGAACTAATTTTGTTAATTTTTTTGGAAACAATTTATTAAAGTAAGATAAGCAAGAAATAATATAGCGAATTTGTAGCGGGGAGGTGGGATTAAAATGTATGCAAGGACAATTCAACATAGAAAATAATCTTTCTTCAGTTTCATATTAACATTTTTCTGTTAACCCTCGTAAGGGGGGTTCTAATTTGTATCTCGCAGTCAAAATTCACTCTTGTATAACAAAACGATTGACTTACTTCCAAGTCTTCGGCGTCGTAAGGCCAAGCTGGATCATCGAGTGGCCCGTTTCTTTGTACCGTTGAAATTGTTTCGTTTGAAAAGTCGTCGTTGAATCCACCGGCCAGTTGTGTGACCCCTAACGGCGATCCGTGCTGTTGACCAGGAGAATTTACGTCTGACTCAGATTTGACGCTTGGACTACTCAAGCTCATGGTCTTGTGACTTTGCATGTCTTCGCTTCTCGGACTAGAGTCGATTCCGGCTGAGCCGTCGTCGTTTGGACCGTCGACACCTTTATGCTTTTTATTCGCGTAAAAATCTGCGCCGTGCACCGTCTTGACGTGTTTACGCAAGGAACTTGGATCGGTGTATCGCTTTGTACATCCGGGAGCTTTGCAAACGTACGGTTTCTGAAAGTGCAAAAGTAGAGAATATGATTAAATTTTCACAACCAGAATGGTTTAATCTTTACCTCGTTACTGTGCGTTCTGTTTTGATGTTTAGCTCGATCAGATGCGTTGCTGAAAGCTTTGGAACAGCCGGGATATTCGCAGGTGTAGGGTTTTTCGCCGGTGTGGGATCTTAAGTGAGTTTTTAAATTCTCCAACCTCGAGTACGCCTTATAGCAACCTTCAAACTGTTTTTCAAAATTAGTAATGTCAAACTTACGGTTTTCTCCATACTTACAGTGCATTTGTGGGGTTTTTCTCCGGTGTGTCGCCGCATGTGCACCACCAGCATGTATTGCGCTTTGAACGGCTTTTCCGCACGGGAACAACCCTCCCATCGACAAACAAACGATTTTTTGTTTGCGTGGATGTGGTCGTTGTTGATGTGCTAAAATTTTAAAGTAAGATTTTCGGGAGGTGTCAACTTTTCTTTACCACATACCTTAACGAGATCATCTTGAGTGGGAAATTCTGTCGAGCAGTCTTTCCAATGACAATTGGTTTCTATGAAATCACCGGGTTCGTCTTTGAGATCTGCCGGGTCGCCTGGGCCTTCGGGAGAGGTGACGCAGTGTTGTCCTCCCAAATTTACGGATTCTTTTCTCGCACGAGCCTTGGTTTTGTTTGAATCTTCTAATAGAGTTAAATTTGATATTTCTGATTTTTTGCGAACGTCGGTGAGTGTCTGAAATGGGACGAATTTAACATTATTTGGTCGATGCGGAAGACGTGGGGCGACAACTTACGTCGGTTTTTGAAATGTTTTGTACGCTTGATGTGTGTAGGGGATGATGGGGGAGAGAGTACATGGGGTGGGGAGGTGCTGATGTCGGAGGTAGAGGTAACAGAGATCCTGCGCTCCTTATTAGATGCGCTTGGAGTTGTTGCAAATGCATGCTTGGGTGGACCGCGCTGAGAGCAGGGCTAAGGGCGCCCGCCGATAAGTGTCCATAGGAACCACTTGCGCTCGACGATCTTGAACCATTCACTATCGACGCTAAGGAATTTGGCGAGAAACGGATCATCGAGTTGATGTCAAAGGAGTCCGAATACGGTGACGACGAGAGTGCTCTTTTGCGCGACTGCCTCAGACTTCCGGGACGCGAGTTGCCTAAACGGGATCCGTCTAAACTAAATGGAAAGTCGCTGCTGGCCAACGTCGACGCCGGATGTAACTCGGTGAGCCCTCGAGACGTCAGATATTCAGGAGACAAACCAATACCTAAAACAAAAGAAAACAGAACGTCAGATTCGATTGTTTTAGCACAACGTGGATTAATAGTTACTAGGGGGGTGGGGGGGGAGGGTGCTATTTTAAAGAGTAACGCTCAATTTAATCTGGAAGTTATTAGTAGTTGGTACGCATTATTATTAATACGAAGAATATTTTAAAAATAGAAAACGGAAGCGAAGAAATAGAAAGAAAAGGCGCTGAAAAATTATCTGAACGGAATGAGTTAATTTAAAACATGGCGATATAATTAATACGATCGACTTTGTTGACGTTTCCACTTTAATCATTTCAATTTGAAGTTGAAATGTGCGACCAGTTTGTTTTTCGATTCTTTTTTTTTACATCTCAAGATGACGGGCGTTCCGAATGGCAAGAATTAAGGGGACGTGTCACGTTATTCGTAGTCGTTTTGGCAAATTGTGGGAAAGTTTGGTGATTCATTTGGACGATTGTACACACACACACACATGTGTGACGTATGTTTCTTGTTGCACCAATATTCGGATGTTTATAATTAAACCAAACGTCGACCAACGCACATTGAATATGAACTGAAAATAGATAGGGCAACGGTTCATTAAGTAAATCGTTTGAAATTCCAAATGCCATCGCCTATAATACTGGTTGTGTACCAACTTTGGCGTATATGGGAAGAAATTTTGAAAAAAAAGTTTAACGGCGCGCGGCCGCCCGATCTTCTCGAGTGCTTTGGAGATTGTTATGAGAGCGATGCATTAATGATTTATTTGAGTTGTAAATTTTGTTTATTTTCGAAATCAGCATATTGTAATATCGACTTGCTTATTTTGAATACTCGCCATGTTTATTTATGAATGTCTACGGTAAATTAAAAACGTGCTGTGTTCCATTTCTTGGTTTATTTTTGGACGATGTACAAGAGCGTATCTTATGCGTTACCGTCTGTTTTATTGACTGGAGGTGTTGACGTTTCCCGATGAATTATTAGACTCTGCGGAAAATGTCTTTGGTATCGTCGGTCATAAAAAGCGCATCGAATTTTCGAGTCTTGTACGTTTGGAGGAAATAAAACGCGGCATTCCGGATGCACACAACGAACTTTACCATATTCTTGCATGTTAATTACCTCTTTATGTGTAAACTCAAAACGAGTGACCCGCATACTCAAATTTCAGAGCTTTGTTGTATTAAACGGATGATTCATTTTATTTTCTTTAAAAATATTTGAACAACATCAAGGAAGTGTCAACTTAAGAAAATACTTTTAAATTATCGAGCCTTTGCTTTGTGTACTTAAAGTTTTGATTTCAATTAGTACGGCAGGGCTGCCCAACAGATGCGACGATCACGTGAACATCTCACGTAAACAATACCACCGGATTTTTCCGAATATCTCGAAAACCGTGCAGGATATCGAAAAATGGTTGGAACCAAAAATGTTCCTTCTTTAACGTTGAATGTTTTTGGCCTCTGCGATATTTTTGATATCTTTTAGCGTTTTCGATTTATCGGCGAAAAACTGTAAATGTAACACTACGTTTTTATGCACGAATTCCAGCAAGCATGCTTTGGTATCTTTAAAACCCGATGGGCATGTCGTGCCAAGCTTGATAATCTGCTGGTAGCTTCAGAGAGAAACAAATCAGAAAATCTCCCTGAAGTCTCGTATTGCCGGTTACGGATGTCTCCGCATTTGCAATAGCATAATTTTCAGCCAAATGGAAAATATTATACTTTATCCTAACGTCATTCGAAAAATGGTCGCTAAGAACACTGCGTTTAAGTAACTTGAGCTGGGACGACGTTAAAAAACCTCTTTAGATCTCAATTACGCTTTAATTTAAAGAAGTCGCGTTAATATTATAATCAGAAATGTCTTTCTCGCTAAATATTTACCAATAAGCCGTAAATTTTACAATATTGGTTTATATTGTGGAATCAAGCTGTGAGAATGTTGCTTCATTTTATTAGATTTTAAAATATCCAATGAGGAGACCATAAAAAAACGAGTTGACGTTTACGATATGCTCTTCTCTTTATGGACATTATTTAAGATATGTAACATTTTATTGCGCAAAAATCTACATACGGACTCGAAGCTTTTAATATTTTAATCGAAAACTCACCGTGTACTGAACTAGCCGTCGAGTGCTGCAAAGAATAAAGGTACTCCATGTGGGGCGGCAGACGATAGGCGGGATGCAGCTCCCGGCCCAGCAGCTGGAGGCCGCCGCCAGGGCTACCGCTCACTCTGAAAATAAAAAAATCAGGATAAAATGAGATATTCGACAAAACCGGAAATAATTGCATATATAACACGGAAGAAACGGCTTCGGACTTTCATTTCGTTAGTCCTACACAAATAATATCGAAACAAAGACTGTTAATAGATTAATCTGTTTTTTTTTTCCAAAGCGTACGCTCGGTTAAATCAATTAAATATGCAAATTAAAAAGGAGAACAGTCGATGCAAGTTAATTTAATTAAAATGAGTAAGATAAGAAAATAATGAGAAATCAACACAATTAGCGGACATGGTTATCTAAAAATTGTGTCTCTTTCATTGAACCGTTAAATTTCATAACTATCTAATTCCTTGAAATTACCAATCAAAAAGTCAATCAATAAAATCTAAAATATAGCTCGATCGAAGTGTAGTAGTAAATAATTTTCTTATTAGTAAATGAAATAAACCGTGTTTTATCAAGAGTTAAATTTAAATCAGCGTTGCAATCCGGACGGAACGGATCGAGTTTATTGAAAAATTCTATTATCATTTCTAAATCCACCTCTGGCTATAATCGACGACAATTTTAATTTATTCATCTAGAATTTGTCAATTGTATTTACAATCACGTCGAAAAAGAAACCCGTAGGTTGTAACTTTATTCTCTGCAAATAAGAAAATAAGTCGATCTATTTAAATTGCCGTGTTCGGTTTACACTTTCAATGTGGGAAGATTACATTCGAACCATGACAATGGTTGCACGTATTCCGTGGTGCAAGAAACGCGATAAATGTGCAACAATTGCTGACTTGCGAGTATTTTTTCGCCGGATCGCAAACTGGGATCTCGACCGATCGCAGTGATAAATTGAACGAACGGAATTTGTATTTCACCAGCCAGACGGGATTCAAATCCTAAATATCTTCTCGGATCGCTAATTTAGATTAGCGGGCAGCTCTTCATTCAACTAAACATTCAACTTTTGAACAATCGATTTTTGAAAACTGTTCCGCCACTGTTCCGTCATCTTGTGCTCGAATGGTAGAACGATCTCTGGGAGGGGAAACTAGCCTTCCGATCGAGGTTATTCTTACCCCGGGCACGATATAGTCATGGAAACCAGAATGTAGAAAGACAGAGTCGTAGGAAGGAAGGTGCCATTTGAAGACTTCGTCTTCCCTCGACAGGCGTATCTGCCAAGAAACCCTTCCAAAGAAAAAAAAGAAGTGGCCGACTCTGAAAGAGAAATCCTCAAGATGCATCAACTCTCTTGCCAGCTGCGTTGCCATCACAATTTGGTACTAGAAAGTATTCGGGCTCCAACGGAGTAAATCAGTATCCTTCTGGCTAAGGGTACGTTTAAGTAGGAGCTGTGATAACCGCTAAAAGCCGCGATACTAGCGAAGCAGAGAAAAGCAAACCGTTGAAGTATTATGTGACTGTTTATTTTGAAGCAGCGCGCAAGCCAATGTTAATTCATAGAACAGCGATTAGAGCTAAGGGTATGTTTATGTTGGAGCTGTGATAAGTGATAAGAGCGAAGAAATTTCTTAGCTCTAATCGCTGTTCTATGACTTAACATTGGCTTGCGCGCTGCTTCAACATAAACAGTCACATATACTTCAACGTTTCGCTTTTCTCTACTTTGCTAGTATCGCGGCTTTTAGCGGTTATCACAGCTCCAACATAATTGAACCCTAAGAAATTTCTTCACTCTTATCACTTATCACAGCTTCAATATAAACGCACCCTAAGACGACAGTGGCGGAATAGCAAAAAACAGAATGTCGAACCGAAAGGCGATTGAACGGCATTAATTAATTTAGCAAAATTCCATTCCATTCCAAGTTTTTTTTCTTTCTCGTTTGTTGCATAAAACATTTTAATACGCAACAGCAAGAAGCGAATTTAAATAAAGCATAAAAATTGAGCTGTCAAGTGTAGATAATGAAAGTGGCGACGATGGTATTAGATATTCCTTTTGGAACGGTATAACACACCTAAACGAAACCAGTCGTGTACTATGCAAATGCACGCTGAATATGTATAATGGCGAACGCTCTACATAATTAATTCAAATTACATAAAAAGAATGGCATGTGTGTATATTATACAAGTAGCCGTTTAATTGATCTCAATTTAATGTAAGTGGCGACGCCTATGCAGCCCACATTCAAAAAACGATGTCGCTCATTACTTAACCCCGATCTCCAGTTTTAACAAGACGGGATTTCGTGGGAACGCGCCAGAGTGGAAGGAACGAACTCTTCCAGAGAGAAGATAAGAAATTGATTGGTCGAGAGCTTTATCTGGAGAGATGGGAAAATTTATTATGGATATGCTGATTTTCCTACAAAGCAGTTGAAAAGAACATACTTAACAAGCAGTTCCTCGTGTGTACGTCTCCATTCATGAATATTTAATTCACCGATCGGCCGGAAGATTGGAGAATTCACGACACTACATTGGCTTCGTGCCAATTACCAGGTTCCCTTGGATTTATCGACATATACTAGAAGCCGGTTCTAAAGTTCTTATCACGTCGAGGTTAGGAAAAACGGTCGTTAGGTGGCTTCGCGCCGTTTTGTTGTTCGTTCAAGTATGTCACGATCGCAATAATTGTTATTCCAATCAATCATTTCCAATAAGTAATTTATATTCATCGATAGATCGCGTTTTGTTTCTATTAGAGTGAAGCATGCGTGAGACAATGTTCATGTATCGAGTTGGCGCTCACCAGACTGTTTAATGCAAATCGGATGGCCTATTTGTTTATTAGATTCAGGGTCGGACTTTCCGATCCGAGAAATGGCATCAGCAGGATATCTTCTTACCTGCTCTCGAAGATCTCGGACGTGAAATTAGGGATAGTCAAGTTTTTTTCGAAAGTCAACCGTAAACACAAATAAATCTGAATAGATGTCTGTCTTGCGATGTTATCTTTGAACGAAACAGACTCGAAGAAGAGATACCGAGGTTCTTTATTAGAGAACCCGTTTGATCGTTAGTGTGTAGGGGCAACAAAAATCTACCCAGCGCTCGTGTAGGAGTGTACACGAAGAAGATTGTTTTGTTAAGAGCCGCGATGACACACAACATGCAATGTAAATCAATTAGTACCACAACTATTAGAATTATTAAACCCCCGAAAAAAATCCAGTCGATTAGTTTACGAGCGGGCACTTTCGATAACCCAACTGTAACATCGTCGATGCACCCACGCTGCCAGTTTTACGATTACGCCATAAATAACAATTCAGAAATTTGCGGACGTTTTTACGTTTTATTGCCGAGACGATGCCCAATAAAACTGTTATCGCAATGCCAATGTAAATAAAACAACCTAGGTCCCTACGCGATGCCCCGCGGCGCTCCAAATTGAAGCGAGAGGGAACAGAGTATTATAATCAAATCAGATACGGCCTAGTTAAGTATGCCAATTAACGTAAGCGACACACCCTTGGGTGAGATTACTTAGTATGCAAGTTACTTCAGGTGTTAATAAGCCTTATCTCGCGATATTATGCATTTATTTTTCGCCCAGATGAACATTTTAAGTCCATCTATCAATTATGTATAATTAGTATTAATTTATGTTACATAAAAACGATTGTAATTAGCGCAAACATGCTTTCGAGGATCGTAAAGTGTTCTCCTCACTCCTGGATGCCTTTTATGATTATTACGACCAGGTTAATGGAATACCCGAGTTCTCACAAACTAGTACAACTTTTATCGAACTTTTAAAACCAAAACGAAGTTAAGATAACCTAATGTTTCTAGTCGAACTGACCGGTCCAGTTTGTTTCTCTCGAAAAAAGGCTAGATGTTTATATTAGGGAGATAAGTTTACAAAATCGCACTTAAAACATTCTTGGCAAGCACCGCCGACCGCCAAATTTCATGTCAAAATGTAACCGTCAAGTCGTCGCATTCCTCGTCCAGGTTTGCTGTTCTGCCAACGTCCCGTCCGTCATCCCTGGCTAACTAACTTTTTGGTAAAATATTATCGAGAAATTGGCTTCGATCTTGTCATACTCGAAATGACAGAAGAATTCGGAAGTGAGGACGTTGCTTTCAAATTTTCGGCGGCGGAGGGGGGAGGTTTAGGGAAGAACTTCTGTAATAATCCGTCCCGCGAATATTCGAATTTGAATATGTGTTTGGAAATGGAATAGATGGAAATGTGGTTGTTTCCTCATAAAGATTGCGGTTTGCAGAGGTTTGATGACTTTATTGTGATCCAATTGTGTTGTACACACAATTTTACCACACAGGTGTTATTTCTTAATTATATGGCGAGAAGATAATTTTGAAAATGGAATTTTAATTTTCGAGTTCGTGATGACCCGACCCAAATAAAATAATAAAACGAAAAAAAGTACAACAAACTTTTGACGATGAAGTTACTAAAGCCGGTTTTTCCTCGTAGGGCATAATAAAGTCGTTTATCATCTTAATTCCAAGCCTGCCCACCGATATTCGATATAGCATATAAAAGTACATTTAAATTTATCTATATTTTATTCTAATTCACAAAATAAGATAGAAGAATTTTTAAAAGATTAGAGATTTTAAAACGTAACACAAAACTTACTACCTGAAATTCTTGTTTTTTTTTATCTGTACACTTCTCGATGGTATGCTACAAGTATTTTAACTTGAGACTTTTAACACACAAACAGAAAAAACGATAATTTTATTCATAATTAAAATAACAAAAACCAACAGATGGCAGTGAGGCCTATTAGCTTAAAAATTTTAATTGGCGAAGTTCGGGTTGAAAAGAATTTCGATTGTCCGAGTCTATGCCGAGTCAGCACTTTTCGAATGGCCGGTCCAATTTACTACAATTGTTGCGATAGTACCAACTGTTAATGAAGATATTCAATCCAGAAATGGTAAAATCATCATCCGAATGACATCAGCTTGGTCGACGACCGTCGTCGCCGTTGCCAGAAGAGGACCCATATTACATCACACCTTGAGAACTGCATTTTATTACGCGCTCGACAGTTTTGAATTTATTTTCGAAATTGATTGTTATGGGCGTACCACCTGCCGATGAAAGATTGCAGTCCTGGTAAAATCCCTTACGATAGAATCTTAACACTGACCGTTTATTTAAAACACACTCACACACTCACCATAAATGTTGTTTATCTTGCCAAGCCTTAGCTACACTTGTTTAAGATATCATTTGAATGCTATATAATTCATTCCCCATTGTGAGCTTTTGACAATGGTAAAGCAGCTACTATTATATTGAATGCGATTGCGTAGGCCCACAATTCCAAATCGCATCGTAGTTTAATTTAAAATTAATTGTTTTGGATTCGAACAAAGCGCGGATTGTTGTGGGCCCCGCTCGGGGCACCGATCGTCGAGTTTCTTCCGCTCGAAATGGATTTCGACTATTGGACCGGACAAATATTTACGACGAGGACCCTAAAATTCGTATAATTCCCAGAAACTTTTCAGTGTAAACAAACACAATAGAAAATGGATTCGAAGGTCCTCGAGAGAGCAACAGCAGCGTTCAGGTAGCTTTCGAAACGGAACGTTGCACGAATAATTTTTGAAAACTTACTCTGGTCGAATTCCTCATTTAAATATTCCATTTGACCAATTGGGCGACGAGGTTCGTTGTTAATCCGGCGTCCGAGTCTCCGAGAAAACGTCACATTTTGGTCGTCACTGTTGGGCATTGTCACAATTTGTCGCACTCACAAAGTAAACAAAACTCGGTGGAAAGCGTAAAATAATCCATTTGCGAGTTGTTTTTGTGACGAAACGTAATAAAATCGCAAATCGCGCCGAGTAAGATGTACAAAAGCACGAATGAGACTGAACTTTGTGTCTCAAGAAGCCCGAGGTCTCGGAGGGAGAGTCGACCACCCAAGCCGCTAGACCAATCTCTGCACAGAATGTCTTATTCTCGTACCGACATTATAATAAAACACAATCACGACGAAATAAGACCGCGCGGATGATTGAGTTGTGGATTGCAAATTGCTGAGGGCGGTTTTGAGGATTCGCTATAAGAACCTCTTGATGGTAGTTGTAATGATTGGCCAGAATTTACAGAAACACGGTTATTACCGGGCTATTCCATTATTAAACTCTAATGAGGGCTGCAATTTTAATCTGAAAACGGGTAATGCATGTGACCATGTGAACGCACGAATTTGAATTTCCTTGCTCTCGAAATAAAAGATCAAATTTTGATCCAATTTTAATATAAGGTTACAATCGCCACCTGTTTATGTTGTGCAAACAACAACTTCCAAGCTGAGCTATACGAATGCCGAACGCAAAAAGTCCACGCAAACCAAAACTGGATTATTTTAGCTTTTAGCAATTTGGTCTTACGACGACGACGTCCCGAATGCAAATTTTTCTCTCTAAACAAAGGAACTTAGTTTAATAGTCTGACAAGTTTTAAATAGATGTTGGACCCCTAGGATGCGCTGCATTTTACGTGCACCACAACAAGAACAAGACGAACGAAATAATCCCGATGCATCTCTTATTTACGTACGTTCGCTTCGTCAAGGCTTGGACGCGACGTCAAAGATGATAGACAAATTAACTTTCGGATAAACGGATTGTTTCCAGACTCGTTTCGGACAAGTTTTAATGTTTATTAATGACGAGTGTCAGAGGAGCACTTGTTTTCTGTTGAACTTTTTGAAGACAACATTTATGCACGCGAGATGGAACTTTTACGAACGCTAACCCCCACACCCCAAAAAACGCGAGGGCCTTAGGACGTTTGAAAATTAACGCCTCATCTTTTCTACGGATTGGCCATAAAAAGTCCGTGACGGTATATAGTCTAATTTTTTCATTTCAAGATAAATATAAAATCGTGGTTTATTCAACTCGCGCTTATTTTTCTCCAGTTTTAATGTCGTTTCCAACAAGGTGGAACTCTGATTACCATAGTTCCCACTTTTCTATACAGCTGCCCTTCTAGTTTGGCTAATAATAACGAAATTTTGTTTTTTTGAATCTAGAATTCACCACAAAAGGAAATTCGTCACCTAATATAGGTACCTCTCACTTAAAAATAATATCACATTGATATCTGACAAGATTACAGAAGAATGGTGTTTAGCAATGTTTTATGCCAAGAATTACGTTATTGTTTCTTTGAACGATCCCTTTATTTATCCAAATGGTAATCACGTGCGCGTTACCTTACAGCTTTTAAAACAAGGTGGAAATCTTATGACCGCAGTTCCCAGGTTTCTATCCTTCTGGTTTTGCAGAGAAACCAGCACGGAGTCAGTTCATAAAGCTATTGTCCATCATTATTTTGATCAAAATTATGATAGGCCTGACGTCACTATGGAAACACCATAAAAATATTGTTGTCAAACAATACACACATAATATAGTTTTTGGCATTTCCTTGGTGACGTCAGATTTACCATAATAATTGTGATCAAAATAATGATTGAAATACGCATCTCTGATTGGCTAAATATAATAAAAGAGAATCTAAAGAAAGCATAACGGACGGAAGAGAGAAATTTTGGTACATCTTTTTCGGCAGTAATTCTGAAAACGTCAACTGCAATTTAGATTTGTTAATTGTTACTCGGGAAGCGTCGAACGACAAGCTAATTTCTCCTTTCATTTAATTCTTCCCCCGTTGCCAAGGGGTTGCCAAGGATCAAGTAGAAGCATTTACCATTTCTCACCAAATCAAAATACAAAGAAATTTAATTGAAATTGGAAAAATATGCCTTCTTGTCTATGGTAAAATATTTTATTCCCCCTTTCCTCCTCGTGAACATTTGTTGGACCCATCCTTGTACCCAGTCGAGTTTCCTCCACCGCAGGACGTAAACTTTCTTCAAGTTGAGTTGGTAATTTATGAACTGTTCATTGTATTTATGAAGTTTTTCGTTGTATTTAAGAAAGATTCATAAATAAGTTTAGTTCTGCTTTTTTTGTGCCTCGGCTGATATGTACCAATTTAAGGGGGACAACCAATGGTAGAGCGTAGGAATTAAGTCGCAAGCGCCAAGCACAGAACCTTTTAAATTGATATGCTCTAATTTGATTGTTATAAAGTATTTAAAATATATAAAGTTTTAACCTGATGTGAAATTAATATTAAATTAATATTAAATTAAACGGGTTGATAAAACAATGAAAATCAAATTATGCTCGGGAGCATTTAGCAATGGACTGTTGCCGTCATTAGATGTTTAACTAAGTGAGAAAAATTCCATTACCATTGTTTAACTTTTTAATTTAATATAATGTATTGGAGAAATATTTATTGATTTTTATTTGACACTCTCATTAAAAAGTACCTAGTTATATTTAACCGAAACAAATAGGATTTTCTCGAATTTCTAAAGATTCAAGTGAGACGTCCGCTCGCCGCGACGATGTCCAAAAAATGAAGCAGAACGCGTCCCGAGCGGGTGGGTTATGAACCTCCCGCATGTGGAAGAAAGAGTGTAGGTAAAAAATAATTAATGAAAACATCAATCGTGCATGTATAATAATAATAATTAATAAATTGAAATTATAATCAGTTAAATTTTGATGTTGGCGGCCATGACGAAATAAATCATCCAAGTAATCTATCGATAAAGATCTTCAGTGGTATGCGAGATTATAGCCTTAAATTTTACGTGTTAATTAATATTTTTATAATTTTGTGTTTGGAAGAAATTTTGTTATCGATACTTAATTTTTTTATTATTTTAAATTGTCGAATAATTTATTCGGCTACTAAATAGTTGTTATTTATTCTTTTTTACCTTACGAGAACCCATTAAAGGTAACCAGTTTCGTTGTTAAGTTCGTGTTTAATTTCTAAATTAGATATTAACATTTTAATTTCATCTTGCGAGGCACTTGGGCAATTTAGAAAGTCAACTGTGGGCCGAAAAAACTGATTAAAATTAAGTCATTAACTGGATCGATATTCGTAATTTTTTTCGGTGCATCGGGCAGGCAGGCGGGGAGGGGGTTTTTCGGGCTTTTCGGGAAGAAAGCTGAAGACTCAATCAGTTTCGTCTTCAGGTAGACAGACACGTCGTAATTATCTAACCAACGAATTAAGGTTCACATTTTTGTAATAATTAGTTTAATCAAAATTAATTGTCGAAATCGAAAATGGTGCTTTCTAGGTTCGACCAACACCTTTTCGAGCGCACAATCAAAAACCGTCACTCAACAAATGATTTATAATATGCGATGTGATTAACCGGGCCAGATATAGAAAAAAAAATCGGGTGAACGAACGTTTTTCTATTAACCGGCGAGAATTGAGCTGCCGCTGCTGCTGCTGCTGCTGCGAACTTTGAACGAATTTAGTAATTAAAAACTTTATTAATTACAACAATTGAAATGTTTAAAGTAAGCGAATTACAGTAACAAATGCCAATTGAAATCTTTAAGGATGTAATAAAAAGAAAATTACGAGCCGGAGTTATTAATAAAGAATTGTGACGTTGATGAAGTTATGCAAAGGTTGTTGATCCTTGTGTATTATGTTTACCTACCCAGGCCGAGATAAAATAAGTTATTGGAGATGAATTTTTAATAACAACAAAAGGCGCTTTTCGAATCGGATGTGACCGCGGCGAGGGCGGCTATATAGGACGAACGGCTCGAAATGTATCAATTAGACTGCGCTTTCCTGCGTCGATTACGATAATAAACGAACAAATCGTGTTTTATCACGAAAAATCTATAATGTAATTGAGATATGAAGAACGAATAAACACGGCTTGTGGGTTCTTCCGAGGCTGTGGTTACATGGGCGGTCTTCGACCACGATCCCGAAACCTATAATTGCGGCAATTTTGTTTTCTCATACTTCATTGAGTTTGGTGTTTTCGTTTTGGTTTACTCGATGACGCCTTTCGGCTCGTTTTGATGGCTTCGAATGAGAGATTCTTCGTGAGAGGTTGTTTTTTAATATTAAAACTAAACACTGCTTTTGTTGTTTTGACCGGTTCTTCGTTCTATAGTTAAATAAGTAATTTTGTACGCGAGATTCTACATTAACCCTAAGGCTCTCGATCCTTGAATTATTAACACCGATTCTATAAAACTAGTAGCGCGCTTCTTTTCCAGTTTTCGAATTAAGCTATTATCAATTCCATTCAGCTTAAACACTCAATCGACCCTCCAAATTGTTTCATTTGTTTTGGCGATTCGAAATTAGTTGCACTCTCCCCCGCCTCGTCGCGTCGCCTCGGGACTCGCGGTCGAATTCTTCATGTTATATATTATTATTACTTTTTATTATTAAGAGACATAAAGTTGAAAAGCGTGCGCTCCGTTGTGCATAGCAATTGAGACATTTGCCGAGTAATTTTGCGAAAGATCAATACGGCATTGAATCAAAACACTCATTATATCTGATAATTGTATCCTAACTCAACATGAGAGATGCATATCGCCGGCCGACGTCGTCCACCACAAATCTAAGTATTGGAAAACAAGTTATAATCGAAACCAGTTCAATAAATGATCATTATATTACTAATATCTTACGTGCTGCGTTCTAATGACTCTCATTTTCGATTGGATAAATTTTATGTGGTAATTTAAAAATTATTGTTATTGTTTTATTACATGAAGACGAAGCACGGCAAGATTAATGGATTATTATCTCGAAATTATTAACGATCGACAGCGGATGCAATAAGTTGTGGCATTACGTCGTCCAAACCGCAATTGTTTAGATTACACGATAAGAATATATATGTTAATTCAAACGACATTGTTGTGGCGTAACGAGCAAAGAATTTGTTAAATATTACGAGTCGGTACGATACCTATTATCTCCCGATTCGTATTATGGAAGGACCAAACGACGTTTTTCCGCTCGGACTTACCTGCAACAAAAAAGAACGTTAGAAAAGAGTCGGTGGTAAAAAAGCATGTAACAACTTGTAACGAAGATAAATCCCTGCTTACATTTCCATTTTGAACAGTCCGACGTAATAAGTATTCGGTGTTTTTGCAGGATAATGAGCGATTACGATGCGACATATTAATTTTTTTCCCGTTGTCAATACTCGACTACAATTCTTAACATAGACAGTAACGAGGCAATAACTTGTCCTAGAATGTGCTCAAAGAAAAAGCTTGCATGTATCAGAAGCCCGCTGTGAATCGAACCAACAAAATCATGCAGCTATATCTAATAGAGACTGATCAAAGTGCCGACAGAAGGAAACTAGTTTAACAGAGTAGCCATGAAAACCGGTTGATTTCATCGACATTGAGAAATTAACAAGTACATCACAAGCATTTTCTTTTTTGACATTCAATTAGCTCCTTCGTAACGTTTCATTATACGACCAAAAAAGTGCAAAATTAAAACGTTCCGAAATGATCGCTTGGCTTTTTAAGCCTGGGAAACCGATTCCACTCGACGTTCGCTTAAATATTTGCTCGTCTTCGGCATTTAGTCAGCAAGAAGGAAGTGCGAGGGTTAAAAAAAGTTGTCAGAATTTAGGTTAAGCCCCACCCAAGGAGAAGTGTGTTACGTCACTGGTGGCTACACTTGGTCGAAACAAATCTGAACCTAATACACGAAAGTCGATTCTAAACTAACCAAACATTCTCTACAGACCTACACAACGAGACCGAAACAGAAGCACGTCGTTGGCTAAATTGTCTGTCAATGTGGAGGACCTATAACCTCACTTCTAAACTGATCATATTGGGGAGTAGTTGAGAATCAATTCCCCAACGACTCGTCCTCTGCCTTCATTAATGGTACGACTCAACGAAGGATCATTCTGTGATCGGTGATAATGAACGCTGGTGCATGCTTACCTAATCATTTTGCATATTGCCACAACGCAGCAGTAGCCACCATTTTGGCGTAATTTCATTATTAGTAACCGAAATAATGCGGTACCATAGGATGGCTCGCTAAATCATGCCTAAAGAAAGACTTATCTAATTATGATAAGTAAGTATCACTTAATTATGACGTTTTACGTTACACAACGTTGCACATTTTTCCTATTTTTCATATCATGTTCATAATATGATTCGGGCTCTTTATATGCATCCTTTTTCCTTTCCAAAAATTATAGTAATATTTTCGAATATTTTTCATAATTTGATCAAGAACGCCTCGATCAATATGACTTATTTCATGTCTGGCTAGATAAATAACTATTAATAGCGTAAACTTATTTCACGATTTCATTTACCAATGACATCCGTTAAAAGTAAAACAAAAGACATTTAAAGTCGTCCGGTTGCATGGCCCACCAGAATACAAGTTTTACTTATAGTCCGCCACACTTGTTCGATGCACAGGTCAACTTGCAGAATAGTAGTAAAAAGCAGACTATACGCATTAAAATGTAAAAAAAATAGGCACGTGAATGGTCGGAAATTCGTTGGAGACATTGAAAAACGTGACGACACTCTGAAAAGATATGCAATCCGAGAAATAGTAGTGCTAGTTGCAAGAAACGGACGGAACGACGACGATGTGACTTGAATGAAGGGGTAAATTAAAAAATAATTGAGATAAAAAAATTTATCGTGATAATAAAAATTTAAAGGTGCATAAATATCCCGGCAACATATTTTTACACCAAACTAAAAAGTTTTGGAACGGCTACAACCCCATGATATCACGAAGAGTTAAGTTATAGCGGATGATTTTCATGGCTATAAATCGTGAACATCCCGAAGAAGATAGGATCTGACCTCGAGATACAAACACTACACGCCCACGAAGACTCTAGACAACTAAATCAATTTCTTATAGATAACTCTTGGTGCTGGGTTAAATGAGATGCACAAGCACGAATAAACCACCTCTCGTAGCGGGAAGCCAAACACCCCGGATACCTACTATGAAATTTCTCGAACACACCTCAAATAATTTAATTATTTACATAGAAGGACGAAAAATTTTACGGGCGGAATAGGCAAAATTGAGTCGTTCCGAAGCGAACAGGAAGCCGCTATTGCAACAACTGTAAATTGATAAACGGAATGGTTAATAAACTGTAGAAAATGTAACCTGCTGTGAATAGTTTGGTAGTTAAAAATACCAAACACAAAGGAAAACGACGACGACAAGTAAAAGAACAACAAAAGCAGCCAAGTGAGCGCCGAGCAAGTGCAACACAATACGAAGCCAACACAACATAAACAAATCCAAGACCATAAACAACTAAAATTCGCACATGGTGCACGAAGTGAATAAATATTTAAAAACAAATCTTTTCGTTTCGCTTCGTCGTCACCTCCTCGGCAAGTACTCGCCAACGTAAAAAGAAGGTAAAAAAGACGTGTCTACCACGTCGTTTTCCTCCACCGGCCTCAAATGTTCTGAATTATGTATTAAGCGATTAATTCCGACTTATTTTTCTTCTCCCAGCTAATCTCGTATTCCCCGGCCTTTTTCTTTCTTATTGTGTTTAGTAAACAATGATTGTCGTGCATTCCGCAACAAAAATCGGTTAGAACCGGTTCGTGAAATTTTCATTTTTTGCACATTTTGTCACAAAACGAAGCAAACTCCCCGGCTACTAATTAACAGACAAACGGGAGGCAGGGCAAAAAATAAACACGTGTATGTTGAGCATTAACGTGTGCAAGAAACGAGGTGACATTTTTAGAACGGCACAACTTGAAAGGGAAGCCTCCGAAAACGCGGATCGCTCTAGAAACGCGGTAATAAAAATTCAATAATTAAGGAGATCGTAAAATTTTTAAATTCCCAGTCGTCAAATAAATGAGAGGTACCCGTAACTAAAATAAAGCCAATTATCGAACTTGTATTTAATTACCGACAAGTCGGAAAAAAACACGCCGGTCTGCTCAAAATTTATGGCCAAGCATAAACGACCCTATGCGCTCGTTGAATTTTTGTTTTTCCTTTATTTTTCAACCAGTTATTTCGGGAGCAAAAAATTGGCCAAGTTTTCTATCTTTTCCCGCGATAACCCGGCCGACATTGTTTCGATGAACCGTCTTATTATTTGTGCACTTGGTCGATTGAAAAAATGATAATTTATTATTAAGTGATAAAGTCGACTAATTGACCTCTCCGACGATAGTGCTGACGTCGGTTTCTTGAATGAAGTCGATAAAAAAGTTGGCGTCCGAAAATAAAGACACTCGGTATAACGGCGAGGAGTTTTTTCGGCCTTTGATTGGCAACGAAATTGGAGAGGCATTCGAGAACAACGTTTTTTGTCCGGATTGATATTTGGACGTAACAACCGAAGAATGTCGTAACAATGGATCTATTATCTACCTGATGGCATTCGAGTTTAATTATTCGTTATTTGATGCAGGTGAAAAGCGAACTTGTTTACACCAAACAATGCGATTTCATCTCGAGATAACTTCTTCGGTTCAAAATGACACTTGATGATTTGATTCTAATTAAATCGTTTTAATCAGAGCGGAGTTTCTGAAGCGGACACTTCTATGCATTTAACGAGCAGGTTTCTTTTAGCAAGCACCTACTTACCACAATGCACATACTCAGTTCGCGGTTTCTTACTTGGATGGATGATCGCTCTTCTACCCTCCAATTTGGGATATCTGACCGATTTTTTTTCGGTCTATCAATCGAGTGCCGCTTATAAATATTCCAACATCGTTGCGTTCATTTATCTCGGCAGTAGCTCCAGTGGCAGTTCACTTGTTCGTTAATTAAGCCGCAATCGCCTCCTAACAAACAACCCTTCTTGGCGGCCGGTTCCCTGCTCGGGCGCCATTAACGAATTCATACATCTGCGTTTCTGGTTGACCATTAAAAATTTGACTACCTAACACGTGACAACAACTTATTAAATAATTACATGCTAATTTATTACTTAATTAAAATAAATTGCAGTTGTTTTGAGTGTAAAATTTTAATACGAATATTCACATTATGTGTCATAATAAAATAAAATTATACGATATTGAAATGTATCGTGCAAATTGCGTGTTGTAACACAAACACGTTTAAAAAGTAATTATAATAATAATAATATTGGAATGCGAATCACAAAATATTTAAATCGTCTGCAAATTTGTTGGTATTTAACCAATAAAATTATTTTTAACTATATCCTCGGTTGTTCCGTGAATTTAAATGGGAAGACGTGGTTCGAAGACGAAAACAATGGCCAGGAGAGTGACCGCGATTCGGACGATTGGCACATTTTGGGCTGGGTGTCGATTTCGAGTGCAGCGAGTAGGATGAAAATTATCATAATTTCATAATTCCGAAGTGAAATCATTTAAAGTCGAGATACCTAAATAGTTAAGTGGTTGTTTACAAAAGGAGAAATCTTAAGATACGTTAACTGATTATTCTGTCATCTAAGCCACTATGATTCTTGCATGCTCGGTAAGATTATCACGCTAGATTTAAGAAGCCGTCCGGTTACTTGAAAAATGACAACCGCCTTATTATTAATTACGCAAACCAAAAAATCATCTAAGCACACATGTTTGTTGTTCTTAACGAAATCATTAGTAACATTTTACGACGACCCAACTATTAACCAAATCATCTTCACTACGCTAATGAAGTTTGTTTGCGTTAATTGCCTTAATTTGCATTTCGTCATTTTTATTCGAGTGCATCACTCGTCCAAACTTAAATTCTTTCACCAGATTGATATCTTGCTCCGCATAAACCAATCGTGAAAACGCTCAAATTGGAATTTATTAATTAAATAACCCAGGTCCGGACTCGCTTCAACGTCACGATGGTCAGCCACTCAATCTACAGACCCTCGTCACATTAGTAGTATTTGACAGGTAACTTATTTTTATCAATCAATTCCAGTCTGCTGCGATTTCTTTGCTGTGCTATTAAGATTTCGGAAGTATCCTCCATTCATGCGAGAGATATTGTAGGATCTCTTACTAATGCTACCGGCTCTTAAAGTCGATTGATGTACCGAAGTCATTGTGGGATGAAGTCTGGATGGCATAGTAGGCTACGACTGGAATACTCGTCGTAACTAACGTTGGAGCGATTGGTTAGCTGATCTTTAGCGGGAGCGCCCCGAGTGTATAGGCAAATAAATCGAGGGTTTCTTCAGTTTTTTCTCCGAGTTTTTCAACTCCACCGAACACCAAGTTATAATTATTATTGTGAATAAAAGTTTAACTCGTCGCCTTCCCACGCTGTACGTGTTTATGTTGTCCACATAAAAAAAAGGAAATTTTCGAAATCTTCGAATAAAAATCGACCTTTCGTCAGATTTAAAAAAGTCGAGCTGTAGAAATGTTTCAGAGCGATAAAATTAATGCGTTGGTTTATTTTCGGTTAGTGTTTATGTTTTGTTTCTTTTTACGTAAATATTTACACACGGAACGCTTTTATAAATTTTTTTATTGCTTTTATATTTTCTATCTGCCGTCACGGGCTGTTACAATTAGTTTAATTAACTAATTTCCTGTGATGCTGCTGGTCAATTTTGGAAATTATACCTGACGTTCGTCTCCCTTTTTCAGGTTGGACCGATTTTTTCATCCTGGAACAATTAGCGAGGAGGCGACGAAGAAGAAAACAATTGGGTATGTAATAATTAGTTCGTTCGCCGATGGCGATGATTTGATTCGACTTCTTAATTCGCTTTTTATACAACGCTTTCAGTGTTTAATTATATAATTACTCGTTTCCAAGTACACGAGATAATTAAGATAACCAGTTCACTTGAATAAGTCGCAAGAAGCGATCGCCCCGCGTTTTTGATATTCGAAGCGTCCGAAAGCGGGCCACCATCGCGAAAAATGTTATCGATTTTTGTGGCGGTTTTTCGAGCCCACCCAATTTTTCAATCAATCTGAGGTAAACACGATCGATTTGAACTTAATTAGACAAAGTAATTCGTTTTTGGTGCGTGGGGAGATCGTAAATTATCTTACAGTACCTAATTTTCTAATAATTAAGTTTTTCTCTCTGAAAATATTAATTATACTTTTTGTTGATTTACGAATGAACCGACAACAAAGTAAAGTTAAATTTAGTCTGGTGAAAAATATTCGGTGTGTTAAATTTGAGATACCTACTCGTAAATGCCAACAACTACTAAATTATATAAAAAGCGACGCCCCATAAACTTCAAACGTTTTCAATAGATGATGAAGCTTCCAGGCTTTTCTATATCCAGAAGTGTCAAATTTCAAAAATTACTTCTCGGACACAAACATTTTGTTTCTAAAAGAAATGTGTTTTTACTTCTCCGACATGTCAAGCTGAAGAATTAAAGAGCTTTTTGATTTCGAGCCGCCTTTTAGACTTTGAAAATACACACACCACGGTCAACTTCCTGCTAAGTGCCACACGAATTATTTCTAAATTATCATCCTCTCTGCGACCCAGCTTTCGTTAATTCGTTAAAACTAACAATTAATCAAGTGATTAAACATTTTAATTTAATTTCTACGGATTGCGATTAAAATAATTGAATAATTTATGCGTCGACCTTCCTTCTTAATTAAACTATGAAATTATTCAGTTTTGTAAACGCATTTGTTTTTAATGAAACGTAAAATTAATTATTAAAAGGCGTGATTATGTGTTTACAACTTGCGTGTGAATTATTAATATTTCTTCGATTATTTTACAA
This sequence comes from Cantharis lateralis, assembly GCA_963170105.1. Lineage (NCBI taxonomy): Eukaryota > Metazoa > Arthropoda > Insecta > Coleoptera > Cantharidae > Cantharis > Cantharis lateralis. The sequence goes on from OY720628.1 coordinate 679,884, forward strand.
ACTGGACGACAATTCAGAAGGGTTTTCGGTTGTTCCAGTATAGAGACGCACAAAAGACAGGAAGCAATATTCAGCAGGAACAATAAGAGATTTTCCTTCTCAACTCCTCGTGTAAGATAGTTTCCACGCAATAATACAAAAACAAATAACAACGGGGGGTAATGTCGCGTATTTTTTTTTTTTTTTTTTTTTTTAATAAAAATTAGTACGAAAAAGTGCGGTTTGAATTGTCTATCAATCATCTGCTTTGTTTCTTTTAGATAAGTTCTGAAATTACGAAAATTATACAGGATGCGCGATAATAATTGAACCTTTCGGTCATACACGGATATTTTCGTAGGCTATAAATATGTTTCCATTTTATTTCGCTTAATCGAAACTTCCACTTGATTGGTTCTTGCATTAACCGTTAACGGTGCATCGCCCAGCCCGGGGCGGCGGATTAACGGGGGCGGGCTTTCTAATTTAAAAATTTCTAATTAATTCGTCTTGTTTGAACGATCGTTACGTTTGATTTTTTACGCTCGAATCGATTCGTAATCGATTAAACAAAAATACTCAGTAATTAAGTTCTGCGATAGCTCCTACAATAATAACATAACCGAACGATCGATCGTTGGTCACGATTCATTTCACATTAACGAATTATTGTTTATATTTGGAAGTCGATAATTTTGTGTTGTTATCTGTAACAGCGGGAATAGGCCGATGGCGGATCCGAAAGCGAAATGTCGGGATTTATTTATATTTTAACGAGCGGGCAGAAAAAAAGGGGTACAAAAGTTAATATTGTTTCGTTTTCCTTAACAGTTTATTGTCTCGTGCAGTGCACAACACCAACACAAAGCTAGGATCGTAAAATTTTATTGCATCGTCTCTGACAAAAACGATTGCCGATGCAAAAAAAGACACGAGAACTGTTTAAATGTTTATTGTTGATGTTTTGATTTTTTCTGACAGGATCTGTCTTAATTGATGTGTTAGTTTCTGGAAATGCCGACAGTTTAAATTGTTCTTTATTGTTTCGTTTGGTCGTGAATTTTTCTTTTGCCTTTGTTGGCTGAAAAAGAGGTCGTGTCGTAGAAATTCAAGGCTTAAAACTACAAGACGTCTCGTACATTCTTTAAAGTTTTACTTTTTTGGCGCTAATGAGACCATCTTTTAGGATGGAGTAATTTTGCCAAAAATTCTGCCTGGCGCCCGCAGCCACTCGAGCTCATTTTAAATATTCAAATCGGGGAGTAGCTGCGGCGAAAAAAATTAATTTTGGATGCAAAAGCTTTGACAAAAAAAATTGTAATTTATCGAGCAAAACGCTACGAGTTGTTTAATAAATTAGCGTTGAGCATCAATCATTTGTCCGCAATTTTAAATTGCGTTTTTAATGAGTTTTCATTAAAATTTGTAAAGTCATCCATCATGCTTAACAATTTTCTAAAACTTTGCTAGACCGCTCGACGAATTCTTCAGCGCGCTTTTTACCAGCTCTCAAACTGGTCGTGGAATTAAACGCCGCATTTGTTAAATGACAAATTCATTATTAATTTTTTAACGTTTTTCCGAAAATGTCGATAGTTTCTCACGAATTCTAAACAGACTGGTTTTTGTTCCACGGGCGGACCGGCAACCAAAAACCATCGAAAAGTTGGCAATTACTTTTTTTTTCCACAGTCGACAATTTTCCAACTCGAATAACTAGGAAACGGTGCGAGATATCGAAAAAGTTTAAATCAAAAAAATGTTCGTCTCTTCGCGCCAAACACTTCTGGTCTCTCGAAATTTTCTGTATATTTTACCAATTGTAAGTTATTACAGAAAAACTGAACAGAAAAGAAAGATTTTCATAAATTACCCTCCCACCCGCGATTCGTGAGATTTTGTACATTCAGGCCTGTTCATCCCCGAGTATCCTCCGTGCGTATTATTGGTGATTCTAGAATGCGAATAATGCAATAACGGTTTGGAGAGGCAGTGTAAACAAGAACGACATTTGTTTAAAAAAAATATTAAATTCTCAATATTTGTCGATATTTAGTTATAAATTGTACGGCGAACGCTCTTAGTGTTAATGCGTGTGTTTATAGAACTTGATTCCATAATAGAGCAGCATTCCGAAGACGGAGGCGACACTGACCACTAAAATTATATGAGGTTATTGAATTTAACATAAAAATAAAATTATAAAAATTAAGTAATATAATTTTTTGTGAATCGAATTTTAAGGAAGTCGTCGTGGGCGCCATTTTAGATTTTTTTAAATTAAATTGAGTTATGAATCAACGTCACGAAAATGAGTAAGTAATCAAGTTTTGAAAATTAATTTCTTAATTTGAGACGAGTCGTAATTTGCATTTCTTCTAGAAAATTTAACTTCTCTGCAAAGTATGCGCATTTAAATTGCTAATATTAGCGAAGATGCTCTTTAAACTCTGGCGCGTATATAGAAAAAAATGTTAAAAAACACATTAAGATTAGGTTGTTGATATTGACTGCATAATTTTGTAATTCGAACTTAACATTTTTCCATAATTACTTATTTATTACGCGATAACACGGCAACACTTTTAAAATTGTCAATTGAGTCGTTACACGAAACGGGAACAAAAAGTTTGAGGTGCGCTGGAGGTAAATATGTAGTCGGTATGGAAATTGTCTGTGTGCCAACCAACAACGGTAAAATAAATATTGGACTTTTACGCGTTTGCTACCGAAAGCAAACTCATTTTTCTGTTAATCCAATATTTGAAAAGATAACATTTTTAAATTTGCTCTTCTTGATATCTGGGTAAACTATAATTATTTGTCGGCAAATATTGTTGTTGCCACGATTATTCCTAGTTCCAATATTGAGAGGAGGACAATAATTTTCGTGGGTTTGCGATTTTAGTGCCGACGAGGAAGAAATAGAGAAACTGGCCTAGAACCGGCATAGCCCCTTGAGTATACAATATACTTGGTGTTTCGGAGGGCAAGTAAAGCCGTTGGTGCTCTTGGATGGATGGTGCACAGAAGAGAAAAATAATGAGGACCGGTCGGTGGAAATGCAAGGTACAGCTCAACGTGGAATTGGAACCACGACAGAACAGGCGAGGATCAGAATGAAACAACAATAACAACATATAGTAAGTCTCGGAGTGTTGTTTATTATTTGATAATTCTTGAACCGTTAAAAATTTAAAAATCGTGAAGAGAATCAGAAAATAAATTCCCCGGGGCAAACCGGGCACGGTTCAATCCTACCAACTGGTTAATCGCTACGGGGGCTCATTTAGCAATTTAAATCGAAAATTTTAAAATTGCTCTTCGTTGTAAATTTTTTTAAGATAATTAAACATAATTGACACGTTATACCTAACAATCTAATTAATTTATTACGTTGGCCGCCCGTATAGTCGCGTGGGTAATTCACTGCGAGCTGGATTATCGATTTTTTTTTCAAAATCGATACCAAGTGCAGCTATCGAGCAAACCAGTGTAATTAACGCTGGATTATTAAGTTTTTGTTGCAGCCTTTGCTAATTGACTGCGTCGCAAAGCACTTCGCATTTAAATGTTATCATTAAGGATTTTTATTTTCTGGACCTTGTTTTATAAAGACATATAGTTGGTACCACTTGCAAATCACGATCCATTTCGATGTTTTTAATTGCCGATGAGGTCAATAATTGCAATTAAAGGAAAAATTACATGCCTCGCCGTTTCGGACCTGCGGAGGTCGCTCTCGAGACCTTTATTTATTTATCAAGTCCGTAATGGCTTTTAAATAGATTTTTGAATGATTTTAAAGTGTCCAAATTGTATATATTGTGGTGTTGCAACTAATTAATACTACAAATTTATCATTAAATTTCCATTAAAACGGAAAATTAAGTTGTAACGTTTAATTTAGATTTCGAGATTGGGCCACCCAAATATTTCAAGGATAATTTATTTAAATTTTTTACGCCCCGAGGCCCTATTACCCCGACTCACCGCAATTGATGTTAACGTTTTGAAAAATTGCATTCGTGCTAAGTTTAACCGTTCATTAGTCGCCCAAAATGTTTCCATCTAAAAATATCGAAAAACATAATAAAAATTTAGCGCACGTATAAATAGTTCTTCTATGTAAGACATACCAACAAGAATGTACTCGACAAAAATAATGGTAGTGCACACATCCATATGTCAATTGCTTATAATATACGACCAAGACTTTGCAAAACGTGTACAGTTCAGTAACGTTGTTCTCGTTTTTACCAGAACAGAACAAGTCTGCGATATGTCAGCGTGTGGCTCTCGCCGACTCTCTCCGTTCCAACGTTGTTTTATTTTTAATTTATAAAATCATAACTATATCTCTCTCTGAAACAATAAGAAAGATATCAATATTTACCGCCACCGAACGCTGGCTGGTGCGGTGTGGGGAAACGATCCTCGGCTGTTGTGGAACCGATTGTTGCGAAACAACTTAGTTAAATCAAACGTAATGAGCAGAATGCCAAAGGACAAGGCCTGAAGAATGCGGCTAACAATACGTAGCCTGGATTTGGCGATAAAAACCAGCTCAATCACAACTCCGCGCAAGGGAGAAAAGAGTATTGACATCACAATCGTGCAGATTAATATAAGAGGACCGTGAAACTAGAGGAATCTGTCGACTCTCGATCCTTGATTCCCAGAGTCCGACTCCTTACTGGGAGTAAGGAGCTCATCCCCGGACTTACAGGAGTTCACCTACGATAAACAAGTTTTCGTTTATTATTGAGTATGTTTTTCCTTCAAGATCTTGCACCAGTACCAAACGGGCTATATGGCCGGGTGAACAAAATCTCTCTAATATAATTATAAATTTTTCGACGTATGGCTGACTTGGGCACATAACCTGTTATCATAATAACTTGTTTCCCACCTCCTCCCTTTATGGACCAAAATAAAAGATGACAACCAGTAATGGTAGATACCAGAGTACCATCTCTATAAAATCATACAAGAAGAAGGTTTTAGGGCTAGAGCTTAACCTAGAAGATATTAACCTCCCAATTTTTTTAGCTAGGTATGTTTGTTTATCGGAAGGTCTGAGGAGGAGACCATTCTGGAGTTCGGGCACTACCATAACAAACATTTGTTCAGCGAAAGTTATGGAACAGCGTCTCCATGGTTACAATAATATACAAGATATGCCAATTTAATTTGCTTCGCTTCCCGGCCAGCAATCCGAGCACCGTGAGTTGGAATCTACCGGAATGATGATATTTTTATTTGACATCGCATAACCACATTTCGGCTTTGAAATTTGTCAAAAATTTTCGGCAGGTGAAGGAAATATAACTGGAACAATAACAATCGTGCAGACTTCCTGAAATGATAAAAACAAAATCGAAAAAAGTAGCTGAACAAGTTTTGGTCGACTGACGAAAAAAAAATGTTCAAAAATTTATAAAAGGTGTCCCGATTAATGAATCAGAAAATCGAGAAGACAACTGCAAGTTGTCGGTAGAGCTATCAAAGAATTTCTTGTCTTTACCCCACAAAAGAATCCATCAAGTTGAAGGCGAACAATCGTTGCTGACTCGACACTTTTTTTGGTTTTCTTGTGCAATTGTCTTCACGATAATACTCATGCGTTAAAAAGAATAGGTGACAGTGGCATTTGATACTCTTAACACGTATTTACAAAAAAAAATGCGATGAAAATGGGGAGTGTCCTTTACGTATGGGGAAAATGCTGCGGAGAGTTGGATGGGCGAGCAAGCGCGAATCTCGCGAATTTTCGCATAAAAACTGGACGATTTTGTGCGGAGACTTCGACGAGAAATAAAACGCTGAACCCTTAAAATTTTGAAAACCATGTCCATCGTATTTTGGTTTTTGTTAAATCCTAATGACCGATCCCAACCGGAACAAACCCAAATAACAAACATGTAACAATTCACCTCGGATGCATTGTACTTTCTTTAGAAAATGCTAAAGACGAGAATGCCATAAAAATTTCGAACAATTCACATTTTAGAAACGGACAGCACGTAACGTTGACGCATTGCTTTCAAATCTTTAGGATTTCAACAAACTCATGATCGCTTTTGTGTCGGACAGAAGGAGCAGGTTCCTAAATGGGCATTATTAAAGCGTAGGTAGTTTTTGGGGTCAAATGAACCCGCACCTGAGATTTTAAAATTAGAAATTTGAAGTCGAATCGAAAATTAAACGCGGATGCGGAAATTCAAATTCGCAACACCGAAATAGACTTCCAAGATGTAAAAATTATGCAAGGAAACGCGATATCGAGCTCGAAAACAAAAAACTTTTAGAATGATAATAAAATTATCCATATGCAAAGTTAATTAAGAATTTTTACATTTCAGAACCAACATTATTATATTTATGACGCTTTCAGGTGTTAAATTACGAAAAATTTCTAGATCTTTACTGCTTTATGCGGTTGCTCAGCAGGAGCAGCTTTTGTGTCTTTAGAAATTTTTCAACATCCTCTTAATTTTGTGTTCAGATTCCCAGAATTTAAGTAGAGTAAGATTTATGCTGATTTTCTGGGTGATTTGTCATTGTCAAAGTGGGTGTAGAATTAAAAGATTTCAGTTCGGCTTCAAAATCGGCAATTCAGGTTTATTATTTCAATCCTGTCGACTTAGTTTTGTTCTATTTTGCTCGAAAACGGTGCGAGATATCAAAAAATTGAAGAGGTCGAAAGTGTACAGGATAAAAACACGAACAGATTTGATTTGAAACGTTTTGTTTTACCTTAAACAGTTTTCGAGTTATTGTAGAAAAACTAGATTGAGTCGTAACCGAGCTTTCTTTAATTTATATAAATATTATTATTAAATTTACAATGACTTTTTTAAAATTTTGCAATATTAATGAACAAGTTCATTGTATTTACGAATTTGTTCATAGTATTGCTAGTATGAAGATTACTATTTTGAGTGCTGTTCTGACGATTTTCTTTTGTGAAGTGAAAATTCTTTGGTTTATCTCAAATAACTCGAAAACGATGTAAGATATAAGAAATATTGTAGAGACCAAAAGTGTGCAGCGTAAAAAGACGAACATATTGTGTTTAAAGTTTTTTGCGATATATTTAACCGTTTTCGAGTTATTACAGAAAAACTAGTTTGAATCGCAGTTGAGCTTTCTTCGTCAGAATTACAAACAAGTATAAACCGAAATTTATTAAGAAATTCGTTAAAATACTCCAGTTTTTCAATGGTTTTCCTCAAATTCAATGATTTTGAAAGTCAAAATCATTAAATTAGATCGGAGAAACAAGTAGAAAGCGGAAAAGAAAAATTTTAAATCTGTGGTGTTTTAGAAAGCTGATTTTTCAGTTTCAGTTTTTTATTTGATCGAAATCTTGCCGTCTTTTGGTCCGGAAAATTTTATAATCCTCTGAAAATCGAAATGTTTAAATATCTTAGGAAAATTAACTTTTTTGTACGCTATCTGCCATAATTTAGGTCCAAATTTTGGCCCAATTTAATTGCAACTATGGAAAATGGCGAAGTACTGGAAAATCTGTAATCTCTTAGAAAATGGCTTTTCTTTGTCTCGACTGTTAGGTTAGATCGAAATTTTCCTATCGGCTGTAGTTCTAGAGAAAATTCGTGCACAAAACCTCTAATTTATTTTTTAAATTTAATTTTCAAAGTGTTAATTGGGCGGACAAGATTTCTATTATCCTCGTATTATTTTGAATCAACACCAAATCCGACACGGCGCCTATTAATTTTATTTTAATAAAAGTAAATCTTACCCTGGAGGTGTTGGGTGATGGAAGGGCGCACCCGGAGGTTGCATCCTTGGATCCCATACATATCTTCCTTCGTGAGTCCTTTGATCAATTGGTAGGGGCGCGTGAAAAGCGGCAAAAGCCGACGGAAATTGTATCGGTAAACCTGCAGACATTGCGGCTTGGAAATCTACCCCTTTTTCTGGCATTTCACTATATCACATTTTTCTTTTCCAGTCCACAATCACCTAATCACGGAATTAATGGGGAAATAAAAGCACATCACACGGTTTTTGAAGGAGCGCGAGCGGCGCGAATTTTAAAACAATTAAATCTCGCCGCCGCCTTAACTGCGGCGTAAAAGGCACTAAGACACAAAAATAGGAAATATTATTATCATCCGATTGTGTATTTCGACCGAGGAGGATTCGAAAAATTCAGCCAAAAATAATTTTTTTTTCTAACAAAAATAAAAATTCGCAGTGTTTAATTGGCTGTCTGATGATATTAATCGAAGGTGTTGATCACTAATAATAAGGCACATGTTTATTGAGTAATCGTTGTAAATGCAACACACCGAAGTTAAAGACTACGGGGAACTAACTAGAGGCAGGCGAGTAGTTGACAGCCAGCCTTACAACTCAACTAACGAGTATAGAACAAGGGGCCGAGGGGAGGGTCACCGGATCCAATTCCAGACTATAAGGGAATGGACTCACCATTTCTTTACTTAACAAAAGCCAATGGTGTATAATGATTAAGAATTAATTATTATATTTCACACTTAAGTGTCAACTCGACCATCGCCATTTTTTTTAATAATAGAAATTTGTAAATTCTAATCCAAGTGCTATTGATTGGTAACGGACCGCAACTATCTCGCCACCATTATCTCTCCTGCACGGCAATTATGCGATAACGGAGTTTTTTTTTCCAAAGTCTTTGCAAATTAACACTAGGAAAATTAGACGTTGTATGTACCTGCATGCGCAGGGCACCCGGTAGACCCGGTATTTTTTTTTTTTTAATTTAACTCCAATTTCGGTTTAATTTAGAATTCATCTGTACAAAAATTACTATGCTATGCACGCAAGAAAGTTTTTTCTCCAAATTTAAAGCAACTTCCGTGCTTTTAATTGAAGTTCCAAACTCTCCGAGCGATTAAACGTAATTTTTAAAAAATTGGTTCGATTTTAAAATCAAAAGCTTCGGGTTAGGTTGCACTCATTTTTTTAAATGTATACTTAGCCTTAACTTTAATTGCGCGTTGTACACTGCAATTACACTTCAAACACTGTAATTTTCCAATTTCGTTTGACGAGTTTATTATTTTGAAAAATTAAAAATGCGAATTTGTTCCAGGTCGCGTTTTCGATGAACTTCAGTTTGGGTAAGCGAAAATTTGAATTTTTATAATTTCCAATCGGCGGCGGCGGCGCGGAGTCGAACATCGGGGTTCAATTATTGGGCTTTTCAAATTTTTTGAAATGTAAATAAAAAGTTCTATAGACGACAATTAGAGACATTCGACAAAAACAAACACGCATTATAAACTCGACTTAACATTAACACATTCCGACAACTTTGTGGAATCTCGTCAACTCTATTATGACTGGTTTTATTGGTTTAGGCCAAAAATAATAATTTAAAGAAATTTCTTTATTATAAAATAGAATTCGGATCGTTCCGTTTGAGTGATGTGTGATTACTTCATGAGCATGTAAATGCTCCGATCAGATAATTGTAATCCAATCGTTAAATTACCACCAGGGCCGGCTCTAAGGTGAATTGTGCGTCACTCAGTGAATACATAATATATTTTTTGTCTTATTTTATATGCAGAATAGACGGGGTTAATTGTAAAACAGGGTAACAGGCACACTAGAAACGGGGTAACGGGAGGTTAGATATAGGGGTTACAATCTTTATTCTTTTGTTTTATTCCGGATTAAACGGAATCTTATCTGTACCCTCATTCCCATTCGTCGGAGAATCTGTAGAATTTAGAACTTGTCAAATTTTGTCAGAGAAAGTCAGGGGATTTTTGATTATTACGGTTTATCCCAAATAACTCGAAAACGATAAAAGATATCTGAAATACTGAAAAGACCAAAAGCGTGCAGCTGAAAAATACGCACATATCTTGTTCCAAGCATTTTTCGATGTAATTAATCGTTTTCGACTTATTTCAGAAAAACTAAGTTGAGTCATAGTGTAATTTATTGAGCTCTTGTGTAAATTGTAGGTTTTCTAGAATATCTCGAAAACGGTGCAAGATATCAAAAATCTTAATGAAATCGAAACTGTGCAGAATAAAAATCTGAACATTATTTGTTGTAAACATTTTTTGATTTCTAGCACAGTTTTCGAGTTATTAAAAAAAGAAGCTAAAATTTTAAGCCTACCTGGAGTTATCAATGGGCAAAAATTATATATTTTTTAACTATAAAATAAAACAGGGCTACGGGCATATCAAAACAGAGTAAAAAATCAATTATTGATTTTAACGAATTTTATTATAATTCTTTTGTTTTATTTGTTTTTGTTTCGATCTATTGGGAAAGGGGGTTCTCACTGAACCCCGAAACTCAATCTGCACGAAAAACATCGCGATGTTTTTGTTTTCGACGTTTTGACGTGGAATCGTGAGCAGCATCCAATAGTGTTGCTCAGCGACACTTGCTTTTAGTTAATGCTCTTCTCCCTATGCCTTTTGGTCAACAAACACTGGCCTGATGATGTATCCTATTTTCCAGTGGAAAGTGTTTTAATTGTTCTAAACCCCGAATGGGTTTCGTTACCGAATCTACAGATTTATTTTCAATCGGGTCCATTCGCCGCCGATTAATCTTATCGGATCTACTTTTTGGAAGATTACGCTCCCAGCGGATCGAGTCTAACTCTCAAGTTATTGTCGCCAAACAATGGTTTAGAAAAATGTGTGAGAAAATTAGTTTCAACATTTTTCGATTATTAGGTGTAAACAGGACGTGATTAAATTCGGATTCGGTTTAATTCGAGAAGAAGGTTGATGTTGATTTTTTGCCGCATACTAATTATTTGGTATCGACCATCTCAATAACGAAACCGCAAGAAAACATCAAATAAAATTTGATTGCCCGGTCGCATTATAACCACTAAAAGTTAGAAAGAATTAAAATTATAAAAACATTTTTCTTGCTAGTAACGAGACAAAGATGAAACTCGAAAAAACTTGCAACGAAATTCCATAAGTTATACTTCGTCTCGTGGAGCTTGTAACCCGATCGCTTTGGATGGATTATTTCTTCAAACTGGTCGAATCGAACCCGCTCAATTTCGTCTCGTACGTCCCGATCGTAGACAATTTTTACAAATTGACGTCGGTTGTTACCAGGGTTGTGTCTGGTTCGACGGCAGAAGAGAAGAGGCGAGGAACAAAGAGTCAGGATGAGGTAGAGATGAATCAAAAACGAAGAGAACAACGCCCGCAGCAATACGAGTGTAGAAGATTGGGTTGACCTTGAATATCTAAATGAAGTTATTAAGACATTAGGCGGCTGTGGCCACACTCACTTGCCTCGCTTGAGTTATATTATTATAGTATCTCTCAGCGAAATCACAGGAGCTATATCTAATTTAGACGATGTATTAATTATATGAAACGAGGGCTCCATCTAAAAACCAAGTACCCCGAATATTGTTGGATTCCTTTTCGGGATCCGGGTAGGCGATTGAGTTTCTCCGCGCAAAGAGCTGTTGGTAAAAATTTCGGGATACGTTTTTTTGCGAGACGAAACAACTTAATTGTAAATACAATGGAATATAAAGTAAGTTGACGAGCAAGAAACGGGGATCTGATAAAGCGGGCATTTGAAATTCAATCGATTTGGATATACATGTCAGGACCGGATTAAATCTGCAGTTAACTGTTTATCTCGGACCCTACGATTGGAAAATGCGATAGTAACATTTAGGTAATTTCGTTGAAATTTTGGTTTCATCAAAACGGAAGTGAACCAGCGGGCTGTGGTTTGGAAGGGCAAATCGCATCTTAATTCCCTGTTGGTCCGATGTGACGCATCCTCGACCGACCACGAGTGTAAAAAACAAATAACAATTTGAAAAATCAAAATAAAGTAACGACGTCGTAATTCAGACAAAAGTGTGGTTTTGGTCGTAAAATATTTCGTTCCAGCCCGCCTTCACCTGCCTTTCTTGCGTAAACTTACAAGATATACAAACTCGAAAAAAATTTCATGCTGAGAGCCATCGTTTAATCATAAATAACAAAAATATCTTCATTTTTATTATACCCGAGGTATCCAATTTTGACTGTCATAAATAGAAAAAAAGCGAATTTAGTTAACTAGATCTTGGCGTTTTCGGTCCAATCCCTTTGAAACGCCTCGTTTTCTTTAAATGACAACCTGGCCTTATTATTATGGTGGTTCTTTTGATGTGTCGCTAAAGCCGATTCCACGACGAATTTTTTCTTCGCATGGAATTAGATTATAGCGATGAGATAATATCGCAGGAAACAATGGGTTTTAAATCAATCGGATTATTAAAAAATGGACCACATCGAGATTCCATTTTATTCAAAATATAATTAAATTTACTTTATGTTTCCATTTCAAAAACGGATTCTGATAAACAGATTATTTTTGTCCGGGACCTCATATAATTAATCTTGGTGCTGGACCAGGCTGATCCAGGAAGTCAGATCTTACGTTTTAGGCTACTTTTTTAACTTTGACTGGAATATTTTGGTTGTTTAGCAACCGAGGCGGAAATCCTCGGAAACATAGAAAATCTTAGATTGAATCAATATTATTCTTTCATTTCATCCTAGCAGTGGCCACCCTGTCTTCTTGTTTCTTTTAGTTACCGATTGCAATACGCATGACGAGAGAAGATAAAATTGCACCACGATATACTATTGTTTTTTGTTCCAAGGATCTAAATATTTTGAAATTTTTATATAAATGTGGTATCTTATCGGTGCCACCTTGAACTGTTGATTACAGTTGGTTTATACTGTTTTAATCGCTGCCAAACCAATTATTACAATATTAGTTTTTTAATTAATATTAATTTATCTCCGATTAAGCCCAGAATGTAGCTAATTCTGTTTTGTTATTTGGTTATTTTTTAAACTCTTTTATGACATAAATTTTCACATCTTTTGTTTTTTTTCAAAATCTTTTCGTGATCAACCAGCAATGAGAGGAGAAAATTTAACTCTTCGATAGAAAATACAACGAAAGTTGCGGTCCTGTCTCGCTTAATTTTCTGGATACCGAGGGATTTTCTTTTGGAATCTCGTTAATCCGTTCACAGCAGTCTCAGAAGATGTCGATGAAGAACGGAAATTTTAAAATAGTCCGCCAAGAGTTGTTTGAAATTCAATTGAGATCTGCATAGTTTCTAGTACGAATGGTATATTTTTTTTTAGGTCTTCATTGGTTGCTTGAATTTTTTTGGTTGTGGGATGGTTGTTATGTAAATAAGGCATTCTAATTTATCATACGCCATTTTTACATGTCAGCGAGTGTTTGTGAAGTTAAACAATGCGCCTTGATGTGTCCTAAAGGCTTTCGACTTAATCATTAACATTAAGAGAAGGAATTCGTTGTAACATATGAGAACAAGAATAACGACACTCTGACTAGCTTTTAATGAGAGGTTTCGTCCACAAACTAGACACCGAAAGCTGTAAAAACGTTCAAAAATTATTAATTTTATGGTTTCGTTCCTCGTTACAATAAATTACAGCTTCGCTAGTAATTTTTTTTAAAAACGGGGTGCTGCTCTCGCAACCGACACGGACACCATCGACTAAAATGCGAGTAACTCTTAAATGACATAATTTAGAGCTGCGTTTTGTGTGGCAAATGGCATAAAATTATCGTTTCAACAATTTGCGAATTCGAGAACACGCATTTGCAATTTAGAACGGTAGCGAAATTTGCATGCATACCGTAAATTTTTATTATTTACTTACCCACCGCAGGCAGGCACTCACTCACTCACACATTCACCTCGCAGAATAATTCGACAACTTTTTCAAAATTAGTACAAATTTCTCTTTAAGACACTTCTTCTGGCGCAAATTTACTACTCACCATTAATAAGGCCCGCTTATCTTAGGAACACGTCAAAATTTTACCTGAAATTTTCAAAACCACATTCTAAACACCACATTCGCGTCCTTAGGTCTGCAACACATTTCAATCTGAAAGGTTTTCACTATTTACCATCTTCTCCTCGTTTGGAACCTCCGACGGTCTGTCCAAATTGATCGGGGGTCGTTTCATGATTTAAACGCAGCGCTGGAACTGTAAACTTTCGGTGATAAACAAACTAACAATTTGTGATAAATATATCATGCACTTACAAAGGCGAAAAATTCTTTTCTATGGTTAGAAATGCTGAATAGAATGGCTTACTGCGGCAACCCCCTTATAAGTATATTCAACAATGCACCCCTAAGAGCTGGACTTGGAACTGAATGGACGCTTTGGAGCATGCAAATGGATTATTATACTAATTCGTTTGCTTTCATTTTTTATCCAGTTTAATTTGTTGTGGTTGGAATTAAAGAATTGGTAATCAACTGGTTTTTTTTGCGGAGAAACAAAAACAAAGTAATGGAGTTTGACGGAAAAATATATATTTAGAAATGTTTTGTAGCTTGGGCAATTATCCTATCTAGGAAGCCCGGAAATTTTAAAATAAATCAACTGGCGTAGAAGTTATCGCTCTTCGAGTGGTCAGTTTCGAAAAAATATTATGCGATAACTCCAAAACTGAGGATCTAAAATAAACTTTTTAACTATCACCGACATCACTGAAAAAAATGGTTAATCATCTCGACAGTGCAGCCTGTAAAGGAGGCTTGAAAAAATGTTGATGGAAAGCAAAAGAATTTGGATTTAAATTCTATAAAGTTTGCGTCATGGTGGTAGCTTCTAAACCATACGTAGCTAGAAGTAACCCTGTGATAGCGGATAAAAACCACAAAAGAGATGGCTGAACGATATTAGCAAGTGCGTAGGAAGACATTGGTTCCAACTGGCACAGAACAGAGAAGAAACTCGAGAAGCTTATGTCTAAGAGTTGACGAGGAAAAACGCTGAAGAAGCAGCAGGTAACAATCTAAAGGGCTAGCTGAGATGGAACGCGTGCGCAAGTGCATTAGAAAATTAGTTTTTCTTTCAGTGTGCCATGTAAATGTATAAGGGTAGCACGATTATCATCATGACTGTTCTGTAATCTAAAATCTTTTCAATCTGTTCCAATCTGTTGGAAATCTTATGACAATCCAGAAGGAAATCCAGGAAAGGCTTTTTAAAATTCTGTAAAAGGTGAAGACGGGGAATATCGAAAAATATATTTAGTAAGCTTCGAGGACGCCGCCGGCCGCCGCAGGACAGTGGCGGAACGTTGGAAATTTTTGTTTATTGGAGTGTCTTCCCGACTGAACGGCAGGTAAACTAAACAAATTGACTTCGACTGCGTATAAAAAGTACTCCGGTGTCTCCTACTCGCATGAAATAATGGATCGCCCAGCTTATTAAAGCTGAATCAGTCATAAATTACGATCGAACGTAATTAAAATTTTTAATAAGAGGTAGTAAACGTTACAAAATATTTTATTAATTCGATTTCTTTGACATTTTTATGTGCATTTTCCCCTCTTCTTTACATAATGCTACTCTTAATAAGGACTTGACCGCGGTGTTGCGTCCGCGCTGTTAAACTTGGACTTTTATTGCCATAAATTATTGTTAAATAAATTATAAAAAAACCTGACGGCCAAAGAAACCAACAACATTTAACATTGTAATCCTTTGAACGAAATAAACATTTTTCTTTTTTAAATTAATCCAATTAACGGAGGTACACTGAAAAAAAAAGTTTGGAGCGACGATGATCTCTAACGGAAGCGGGACGTTTTTACGGCACGAATGTTAACGAGTTAACATCTAATTACGCATAATTAAGGAAAAAAAACTTGCCCACAATGTAGCGAATGTGTGGTTAACAAAATGGATCAACAAGTACCATGTTGACTAGTTGTATTCACGCGTCGTGTTATAGCTCGAGCATGACTTCATTACCATACATGAATGTATAACCGCATTGAAAATTACAAGAGTTGGTGTGTTTCACCGGATAAAGACAGCATTCACAATGGCAAGCGATTGGCAGTTGACTTCTTATTTTCTCATTTCGACACAACACGATCTTGATTTATTCCATTTCTCCGGTAGTCTAGAGCAGTGATACTCAAACCGAACCGCTCGGTCGGGACAAAAAATTGTTCCTTTTGTTGCCTCGACGATATAAAACACTTCAAGCCAAACAAAGAAACTGACAAACCGAAAACGTCAAGAAGACATCACGAACCCAATAAAAAGCGCACAACAATCATCCTCGAAGGCTCGAAGGTTTACAATAATGGCAAGGATTTCCTTTGTTGCGTTGGCAGCATTACTTTTAACTTTCTTGCCAAACTATTTTACCTGATAATTAAACTGAAAATTTGCACTTGCTGGCGCAGTCGGAGAAATAATTGAGCAAAAAGGTGGCGTTGGAAATAGCTAAACGTGCATCTCGCTTTACCATTTTTTTCTTCCCCAGCCGACATGCAAACGTCTCGTTAACGATGACAAATGCTACCCGGTTGATTGATGACTGTTAATTTCAAAATTATGTATTAGAAGATTATCGGCTAACGCAATCGCAACCAAACAGGAACGCCGGGGGGGGGGGGCTCACCGTCTTCTTCTTTTTCTTGTTGTGCCATTGCGCTGCCACTGTGTTGGCGAACTTGATACCTTTGGCTTTAATGAAGCTCATTTAAACGGAGTTTACGAGGTTTTTGGGCTGGTAACGTGAACCATAAATTAAGTAAACGAGGTTATTAAAATTTCTATAAACCAACAATAAAAATTTACCTATTCTAATAATTTATCGCGCTTAAACTGGGCGACGTCGTCGTTTATAAAATTTGTGGCGAAGTAAAATTGTCGCCTTTTGCGGAGAATTAGGAATTGGTTATCGGGGATAATTGATTATATTCGCTGACAATGATAAACTCAACATCAATCTGTTTCTTTACAAGCACCAGTTTCACAGCGGTCACAATATATCACTCATATTGTACTTCCCCGGCTACCGTTTCTTTAATTTGTATACAAATTAATATTGTATGCTTGTCCGTAACAAAAAATCCATAAACCCACACAATCATTATTCATTATAAATCTCTTTAAAGAAAAATTTATCAAACTTACTGTTATATCAAAGCGAACGTGTTAAAGATTACGTCACACAAAACACGAGAAAATCTAAATTTATTGCTTAATTTAGAAGATTAACGATTATCGAATTTAGGATTTTAAAAGCCAAACTTGTGTATTCTAATCAAAAACATGCGAGAAGGCCCGGAAGCTATGCTCCAGGCGCTCCCGAACAATTTTTTTCTCATAAACAATCGGAGGCCCACCGGAGAATGCGGACCGCTCCTTTTTGAATTCGAAATTAATTAAACAAACTAGGAATTTAACTATGTCAAATAAAACGTTGACATTGCTCTTAAATCGTCCGGCCGATTTCCTATAGTTTGCTTCCGCGGACTACAGTTTTTATTATTTAGCTCTGATTTAGGACTGAAAAGTTCCGCTTTCAACTGACGAATGATTATTAATGGCCGTGCCATCCACTTGTACTTGAAGTGATCGATAAAAGGAAGTACAAAAGCAGATTTTGGTCCCCCGAGACGAATAACAAGCCAAGTTTGGTCCTTCCCAGAAGAAGGTGGTGGTGGAGAAAACATTAACACAAAAATTGTCTAAAATCTTGGCTCGCAATTTAAATGGTAGATATAATTATGGTGGATGGGGATGTCGTCGTAAACAATCAACAAGAAGATAGAGATAAGCGAAAATGTTAAATTATATGGGTAATAATTGTATGTGCCCAGTTGTTTATAACTTTTGATAAAATCACGAAAAAATATTAAGTTTTGCGCGTTACCTGTCGTTAAAGTCTCCGCCACTTTTGATTATTTTCAGCCACGTTTTTACACCACCGTCCACTGTTTTCAGGACTTAGCGAAGACGTCCTTATCGGCCTCGACATTTTTACCTTCGGTCGTAACAATGGCCAATTTAAATTGCAATTTAATTTTTCTTGATGTATGTAACGATGTGGCACCGGCTAATAAAATATACTTGAGCTTATGACAGGTGACTTATTGAAACGCTTACGTGAATATTGTCCTTTCAAAGTGTCGGCAATTTCTTCCTTCGCGGCCATAAATTAATTTAATAAAATAAGGCTTTGTTCATTTGGAATAACATTAATTAGAATGGTGGGATGGACATTTATATTAATATCGCATTGTGTTTGTCTGCAATGGTAACACTCGACGTTGTTTGCGTAGGGGATACCAATCATGCATTTAATATCAACCGCTCACCCACATTTTTCTACACCTCCGATGGAGAAGATCATTCAATAACCAGGAAGTTATTATAATAAGATCGAACGAAAATTACAGCGTTTAAAAGGCCTCCAGTCTGGAGGAATTGTGAAATTGATCACAACTTGCTTATCGTCGGGCTGCGCCCTCGTAAAAGTAAAATTAATCGAATATTTTTTGCTTCCAAGGGCTGACGATAACTAACAGACCGATGCCGATGGCTGAATCACAGCTTAAAGGTATGTAATCGGATATCAACAACCCTAGGGATTCAATAAACATCGAGGATTGCCCAAGGAGCGGTCACATAACCTAGCATAATTTTTCCACATTTGGGCCGAATCTCAATATGACTTGCCAGATTAAAACTGGAAATATATTTGAACCGTAACAATACAATAATACATTTCAACTAATTAAACCATAACCTAAAGATCTGAAACAGAAATTTGGGGTTAACTGTTTTATTGAAGAAAAGTTAAAAACCTACTAAGTTTTCCAATGGATTTTCCATTTTCCCATCCCCTAATGATGATGCCGGTTCTGTTCCTGCCAGAAGCCAAGCGTCTCGCTTCGGTTTTTAGGGATTTTCGTAACAAACTTGCCGCAATGAACGAATAGTAAATGTAACTGAAAAAATAATAAAAAAATTAAATTCAATATTGTACAACTTCATCGTACCGGAATGCTTACGTCAAGCCGGCCGCTCTCCATCCTTCGCTCATCGTCGGAAAAGTTCTCTGTTATCAAATTTGACAAAATTAGACGAACGCAACTTCGATTATGAAAAACTTTGACACATCAGTTCGCTTGTTTTTTAAATATCAAGGCCCTCCCTTTGTTACATAATTATTTTCGATTATTCTGTTATTCTGCGCATGCGCCATAGTCGGTCGCCATTTTAATTTGTAACAATACGCATGCGCAAGCGAAGTCGTCTTGGCTTAGACTGAAAATCGTTAGGGGTGCTGCTGGGAGGAAGATGATTAATAGATTGGGTTAACGATAACTTGTGGGTTATAGTTAATTACCGGTTTAATATATCAAAAGGTTTTCTTTTTCTAATTACGTGAGTATGTGGTGAGCAATCACAGATTTAATTTTTTTGATGAACTGGGGAATACAACAACAGGTAGAGGTATCTACCGACCATAGCAAGTGTTCTCGGAATCGAGCCAGCTGTGGCGGCTCTGCAGATGAAGATCTTGGTTAGCGGTGGGAGGAACGGTCGCTGTTTGTTGAAGACGTTATATATTACACCCTGTCACGGGCGCGACCCCGCCAGCCTCTTACTAACGGGCTCACACGCATTCCTTGTGTGGTAGGTAACACCGAAGGACCATCCCGAACGCCATCCTTGGGCAATGCACCAGCGGGGCGTGGGGTGGCGAGAACAAACAAAGAGCGCGAAATTCAAAACTCGTGAGTGAGTTGGGTCAATTAAAATAAAATTTTATTGCTCACCGAAAATCCCGTAAAACGTGTCAAATATTTTTAACTCTTAATCACTTCTTCTAACACCTAAAGTTTCTATGTTGAGTTTTTACCGTGCGCTATTTTTATAACAACATAATTTAAGGTTTTGTCTGCCTACCTAACCTACCTGTTTAGTCGCTTATTTGTG
The DNA here is from genome assembly GCA_963170105.1 of Cantharis lateralis. Lineage (NCBI taxonomy): Eukaryota > Metazoa > Arthropoda > Insecta > Coleoptera > Cantharidae > Cantharis > Cantharis lateralis. Next base: position 699,708 of record OY720628.1, read on the forward strand.
ACCGATCACTTCCTCTTGGATATCAAACCTAAAATCACCTGCCCGATAAAAAAGAAGTAGACCGGTCCAGAAAATTGATGATTGAGAAACTAACAAGCAAAAACAACAAGAATAATTCTTACCTTTCTAATTATAAATAAAATAATGGTGACTCTATCAGAATTAATTTTCTAGTTGTTAAATTTGAAGTACATGACAGGGTGGCAGCCGGGCAGGTGCTTATGATTAATTAAGACTCTTAGGATTTTTCCCGTGCAGAAATTACGTACGGTCTCAAATCCGCAGTTATGTTAAAGTCGACTTGTTTGCTTTAGTGCTATAGAAAAATGCAATTAAATTTTTATGAAAATTAAGTCATAAAAATAAAGATGAAAAACCGGTTGGCCGAGCGAAACAAAGTCCTCAGCGTCGAGCAAATTATCACAAGAATATAATAAAATTACGGTGTGGAGCTTTCTTTATTATTTTATTATACGGGTGACGATAAAAGAGCCTTGCATCCGAAGGGGAACGCAATTCCTCGCCGAAATGCACGAAAAATTAAAAAAGAGCTAGTTTCATTCTCACAGCTTTCGTGCCCAAAGAAGACCTAATGGGCATGTAATTATCTGCGGCTTAAATCTGGCGTGTTTTATGGAATATTTCTGTAGGGACAGGTTTTTTTTTCTCTTCCTTAATCGTCGCACAAATATTCGCATTAAATTAAATTAATCACGACTTCTAACTGAAAATATATTCTTCTTAAGTATAAAACATAGCGATTGTGATTTTCTCTAAGTAACCACTTAATTAAGTTATCAGGAATCGAACTAACGAACCAGTCCGGCCACTTTCGACATAATTATAAATGTGCAGCTTTAAAATCAATTTTTGTAATGCCTGGTACTATGTGGTGACCACTGCCCGGTAGAGGTTTATCTTCGACGAAAATTGTTTTAAACTTTAAATGAAGCGGTTGAACTCTTTTGTTCTGTTTTTGATTCTGCAATTACCCTGCCTTCGTTAGGATCGTGCCAAGATCGGTGGCACCGCGTTCTTGATGAACGTTCTTTAGACAGACAACTAAGAGAACCAAGCAAGAGATGGTGTGATAGCTGGCATTTCATCGGCTTCGGCAAGAAGTCGTTCCGTTCTGGATAAAAGCAGCCCGATCCCGATTTCTCTATCGACTGGACGGTTTTGCAATTTTTCTCGAGGCAATGCATTGTGACACTTGACGAATTGCAAAATAGTTGATGGAAGAGGTTTATTAATCTTCGTCAGAAATGTTCTCGTGAAGCAGCTAAACTAAAATGCCTATGTCGGTGTCACAATTTTTAATATCCAAAGCAAAGTTGATTAATGTAAAAGAATGAAAAACAATGTTGTGGTAAATGATAGAACATATCGAGAATAAAAAAATTGATAAATGGATCGTCCGAGATGGTACTCGAACATCGTAAAATGGTTGTTCGATATAAATTTTTTTTATTAATAATGGTTCATGAGAAAGTTGTTAGTTGTAACAGCACGACACCGAAATGGTCCAATTTACGGAGCCAAATAATCGTAAACAAAGCCTATACATCATAAATATCCATAATTGGCGACGAGTACCACACGATTTTAGTACACTCATTCACCTTGTATGTAATTATATTTATAAAATTTCAAACGCATTGATGTATTTCTGAATTGAACAAAGTTATAAAGCTGTCAGCAATGATTGATACTCCTTAACTACACACTCAACAAGTCGATCCAGTGGTTTTTCTTCGTGCCACGGCCGAGCATCGTTGGATTATTCCCTTGTGCCAACGTGATATACATTATAATCATCGAATAATCACGATTCGTCGTAGTATTTTTTCAGTTTCTTCATTACAAAGTTTCTCTTCTTCATATTCTTATTTATTAACCGATGCTTCAATTTTGGCATAAGTATCAATTTATGCCAATTATTTTAATATTTTAGCCTAAAGTGTATCTGGAGTGAGTTATGACGCTTGATTCGCTTTTAAACTTTGGTGACCCCGCACAGCCACAACTTTTGTTTCTGATTGCTCTTCGCTGCGCTCTTGGTGGGGAACACTCTCGAGGAGGGCGGACTTATAAATTACAACGAGTATTTTATAATACATTTAGGTAGTATTAGGTACCCACATAAAAAACAATCATAATAAACGTAAAATATATCTTACGTTCCCACGTGGCCCTCGGGTTGCGCCTAGCTCATTTGAAGAAAGTAATAAAAATCATTACGCGGTTTATATCTGATGGCAGTTTGACTAATTTCCTAGGCGCATCCAGAACCTTTCGTAAATTAGAGAACATTAGCAGATCAGACGGCCTGCGGTCGCCCTGACCTTGCTGGATCCTAGATTAGAGGACGAATTCGAGATTTAGCCACCATCCGCTCTGACACCTCCATGTTCCTAATATAGTGTAGGATTTCGATTTTGAATTCTTGCCTTGAAACAGCATGGAGCAACCCCTATTGGTGGGGACGTGGTACTTCCAGTTGTCCTGGTACTCGAATCTACGTTGTCGATATGGATTCCTTGAAAAGTTCAGATAGTTGATGGCAGTCCGGCCCTGGCGAGAGTGATCGAAGAAGGCGTTTTACCGTTGGGTAACTTCATCCGCACGGTTGGTTGGATCAAATTCCATGTACAGGTTGTCGAATTAATTTGTAAAACCACTTGTTGGTGAGCTAATATTTGGTAACATTATCGATTATTGTTTTGGAAGCCGATGCGAAAACGACGAGAGTGCTGAAGATTAAGTGATAAAAAATTAAATGCTGCATGCATGGCTGAAATATGGCGTCGTGAAATGAAAATGAAGGTAATAAATTCTTGGTAAACCATCGGCATTTGAATAACTAGTCAACACTTCACTTGTCATGGTCGTTGCATAAAGTCGACCGTCAAAAGAAACGGCAATCAAACGTCACCAACGTCATCGTCGTCTGGTCATCCGAAGTTGAAACTGGACTCGACAATAATAACCACATTACCTTTACGATTGAACCATGGGCGTCGCTAACTCGCCGACAAACGTAACGAAAAAAATACAAGTAAATACTTTGCAACTCGATTATGCTTACCTACTGTATAAGATGTGAACATATCCGACCAACCAAGTAGTACCCTGCGGAACCCCCAACGGAATCCTGCAAGATTCGCGTGCCCGAGTGGACCAATAATGAGCTTTGAAAAATCTTTATAACTTTATATTATTGGATTTCATTTATATTCTTCGAAAATTATTATTGTATTGTGCTTGATGGACCGTGGTTTTATAATTCACCGTCAAAAGTAAGCCGTCAACGCGCCGCGTTAAACAAAAGAATGTAACTTTATTCTTTTGTTTAAATAATTCTATACGTGTACATGGGATGTCATAATTATACCATCGAACAAAAGAAGAACGAACTCTTCGACGCTCTTCCTTCGGTGCGTTATGGAAGGAAATTGCCCCCCCCCCATGAGCGAAGGCACCCGCTTCCCCTAACTCTCTAACCCCCGATGCGTGACACGACCGATAATATGGAATTTTTGTTTTGGTGAATCTGGACGATATTCGGCATGCAACACGAAACGGTGGCCGTGATAAATATAGCGACGGGCGACGAAACCAGTTTAAAAGTCCTGCCAAGCGACCAAACGCACAAAAATACTTGGATTTCGAAAAAAAACCCGGCGATTAAATTGTCAAAAATTGTAGAGCGTAGAAAAAAAATAATCAAAGACGCGTTCGAAAATATTGTAAGATTTGCGAGGGCCTGGTGTTAATAACAGCTCCTCTTAATTAATTAATTATTTTAATCAGCCATTAAGTGTCAAAACCAATTAATGTTATTTGTATACTTCTTAAGATGTTCATTAATAAATTTATATAATTTATATACCCAACGTACTTGAATTTAAATTTAATTTGCATTTCTTGACGATTTAATGAAGAAGATAATTTTCTCTGTCTTCTATTTCTTATTTTAAACGTCTCGGTGCGCATACTTGAACCACGCCATACCTGGGAGGTTCAATAATTTCGGTTCCTCTGAAAAACAGAGATGGGTCTTTCTTAGAGTTAGCTGCTCAATTACTGCATTGTGGGAGATTCGATAGACTGCATTTTATCTCTTGCAACTTCTCTGTAGTTGGAATAATAATCTCATTATTACGCCCTTGATGTATAATATACTATTGTACGCTTCCGCCGTCGTAAGTACTTTTTGAAGTCATTGTCATGGAGTGGGAAAGTAGGCTGTTATTTACCCTGATTAATTAATGTAACTCAGACTTCCTAGTGGAATTAAATAAGTTTGTCCTGCCGCTCGGAGGCGACCATATGCGACATTGGTTGGTGGGAAAATGCATGCAACCTGGAACATGAAAAAGCGCAATTTAGTGTTTATCGGCAGATTTTACAAAGCGACAAGTCGTAAGTGCGTTCGTTTGACGCTATAAAAATAACCGATAACAATTTACGTACCGAGCGTCTCGGATATAAAGGCCGAGGAATGCTGGAAATTTAACCTCACTTCCAGTTTTATTTGTTTATTTCAGGTGCGCGACATAAAATTTTAGTTTAACGGGCGCTCGTTTGTAAAATTATAGGTGATAAAAAAACTGTAGAAATTATACGTCGAACAACACAAAACACAATAATTAGATTAAATTCCCATGCTGAAACGACATAACTCGTACGAGTTATTACCACTTCTTCATACAGACTAAACAATTTAACAATCGAAAATAAATTTATATTATTTGCAAACGGCACGTACGGCCGGAGAATAAAATTATTGTTTTGAACAATAAGTAATTTCGTTCTTGCAACAGCCGAGGGTTGGTCCAAGGAAAACTCACCCCAATTAACGTGCGTAAAAATGGGCGTAACTCCATAAGGTGTGGTTTTCTAAACATCCCCAACACTTAAATTATTTTTATAATCGTCTTGGAATTAGGCGTCGAATGGATTTCACATCTGAGTGTCAGCATTGACCCAGCGAGAGTCTGCAGTAAGGATTTTTCCCCTGTTTTTGCAAAATAATATGGAAAATTACTAAATGCTATATAGGAAATTAATGAATGTTATATAGGAAATTTAATTTAGCGCCAGTCCACCCCTGCTCTGATGCTGTCTACTAACTAGAAGTGACAGCCATGTGAAAAATAGCAGTGCAGATTTGTCGATCCGGAAAAGGAACTTAACACGTGTCACCGACACCAAACGACATTTTTCATTTCGTCGTCTCCGATGAGATCGACAAAAATTTTGATTTGAGATTTTGGATACCTAAAATAGAGCAGTTAGTGTAGTAGCCCGAGGTGATCATTAACCACTGCTAAAATTAGGGTGTGGAATGTGTCGGTAAGTCGTCACTAAGTTTCAAAATATTTGACTGATCACCTCCGGATCCATGTGATACCGAAACCATGTGCTTTTGTTACTCGATACTCCCTTTTGAGTGCGGTATTTTAAGATTTAAGGAATTCCAGCAAAAATATAATTATATCGCAGATTGAAATTATATGGGCGAGTTTATTAACTTTTGGTTTTCTCAAGATTATAAAAGCAACCTTCTGGGCAGGTAAGAGATGTAGGAAAGGTAAAATATATAACTACGGTTCCTCGGGCTCTGAAGAATATATAAGGCACAAGAACGTGAGAGGAGATGACGTACATATTATCTTGATAATGGTGTTGCTATACAAACATGTCTTTAAAAGTGCCGCTTCGATCGTTATATGGAAAACTAGAATTGACTAACTTGATGTCTCACTCACATCACTTTCAAACTAAACCATCAATCTTCAATCCACTCGTTTCACGTTTGCATACCAAGTTGTTAGATAAACTCGTTTTCAGTACTAAAAGCGCACGATTTTAATTTATTTTATTTTATTATCAAATAAATCATACAACCTTTTAAGAAACTAAATCCTGAAATGCTTCTATTCTCTACCTTGCCACAAATAGGCCAGCTGGAAGAATTAAATAGACCTGGTAGGGAAGAAGAAAATCCAAACGAAGATAACAACGTCGCTGGAGTAAGGACTGTTATAACTCTCTCAGACTATCTGGAGGCGGCGATTGCGCCACAGAACGACGATGCAGAAGCCATTGAGAAACTGATATCTACGTGGATGACAACAGACCTTAGGATTCAGCTATGGTAGCTGTTATTCCGTGTTTTGTAAACTTTGACCGTCTCGGGTCTAGTCCGTCCCTGGTTCGAAAATGTTATGCCGAGTGCGAAAGTTTTAATTGTTAACTTTAAAGCCATTCTGAGCCAGATTGTTGGCATTAGGAGAAAGATCGGAACGATTTTAAGTAATAATGCCCTTGTTAAAGCTTCTCGTGACAAAATAATTGGGAAGATTTGTTTTCGAGATAAACAAAGTGGTCTCTAGATTTAGGGGATTAGGCGTACATTTAAGGGTGTCACAACAATGCGGAACCCCGTGCTACAAAAAACACAAAGCCTGGATGCTACCTACTTAAATTGCGGTCGAAAGGGCCCAAAAAATTAGAACAATCGAAATTATCGTGACGAAAGTTTATATTATATTATTTATAGTTTTAGGACCACGCCATATGCGTACGCCTTGGAAATTATTTAAATTTAATTACTTCCTGTGGAGAGACAATTATATACCTAAGCCTGGATCACTCTTCGGTTTGGTTTTAAAAATATAAATGGACACGATGATTTGGCACATAATAAGCCATCATCTAAATTCTATTCTATTATTTCGTTGCGATGAGTTATGGCGGTCAATTTTCTATAATAACATAATTTAGTTGGTAATTTTTGTTCCAATTCAATTTTTGCATTTTTAAATTGAAAGACTTAACGCAAGTCACTTTAGGATTATTTTCAATAATCATGTTTTTAACAGCCGGACAGGCCCTGGCTGTTACTTATAACAAAAAAAATTGATTGCCAAGATTGTGCGGCCCCAAATTACTACGATTCTCGGTAATGCTGTTCCGCCACTATCCTGACAGCTGGCTAGAAGATGTCCGGTAGAAATTCAAACGTTTGTTTTGTCTCCAAACAGATTGGAGAGTTAGAACTTGCTTTTTTTCTGTTTTAAACAGAAAACAGCCAATGAGAGGATAATTGAGGCAATGCCTCTATCTGCATATGTCCGACGACCAGACAGTGGAACGACAATCTCAAAGATTTCCTCTCGCCACTAAATGGCTACTCGGAGAATCAAAAGTGCGTTACAGAGATTCTTTAGCGTTTTATGCATTATGATTGATTAATATCAGACCTAGCGGTGCGAGGAGGTTTCCAAACCTATCTACTGCTATTTGGATCTTTGAAAATATTGTACTAATAATATATAAGTCACCGCATTACTTTTTTGAAAAGAATGGCTAATGGGGCAAACAAAGCACCGTATCTGCGGTTTAAATCTGTAAATGTAACATACGAGGGGCGATTCCGTTATTGAAAACTTAACCAAAATAAGGTTATGTTAAAAGAGGATTAAGAGCCGTGTCCTCCCAGGCGATATGATGAAACCCATTTTATTATTGTTAATGACCATGCAGCTGTCAGGAGAAGATTACCATTACACGAGTGTCGATATAGGATGTAGGTACGGGTCCTGTCGTATTTGTATAGGCCAAAACGTGTCATGTGTGTACGTAGTAAAAAAGGGGGACATCGAAAGTCGGTTTTTCTACACGAAGGATTAAAGTATTAGCCGCAAATGCGGTCATACCGCAATTATTTGATAACTTCATCCCTCCCGTCAGCCCGTCATATTTTAACAAAATTTGCTTCTTTCAAGACCTAGGCGCACTTTGAAGTGGAAAAGCGTTCGTTTATTTTCAAGGATGTGCGGTTTGTGAAGGTAAACCGTCGCTTTATCACAAAATGATCCTTACGTCCCGATTCCTTTAAGCTTACTTTCCATCCAATTTCAATTTTAATCCGCTTTGCACAAATTAGTTGTTAATCTCTTTTTGGTGGCTGCGTTTTGCGCTTGATCTCACATGTAAAATGTATATACCTATATAATGTCGTACGGGAGCCGATTTTTAAATGCTAAAAAATAAGTAGGGGGATTAAAACGGATGCCGATATTTTTAAATCGTAAATACATTTTACTTCCACTAGATAACATTAAAATTGAAGCAGGGCCGGACTGACCATATATTAATTCGTAAACGGACCTGCCGCCGCAGGCGATTTTTAAATTAAATTTGCTTGGAAATGGTAAAAAGCATATCCATCAAACAGGGATTTTTTTAAATCCGCTGGTCCGCTCCTGGTGACACGCATTGAATTTTGTCACGAGAGAAAAACAATTGCCTGCGGAAACCCATCGAGTTGTTTTAAAAACACCAATTGAAATTAACGAATTTTAAAAATATTGGAGCGCATTGAAGATCATCGAGGCGCAAAAATTATGGGGAAGCTATCGAAAGGGTTTAATGCGTTTTTTGTATTTAAATAGCGCGCGGTTACGCCCAACACATTTTGATTTTTAAAGGGGCATTTCTTTACACAACAAAATTAAGAATGCCAACAATGTCGTCCTTTGTTTTCGGAAACAACACGTTCTCATTTATTCGAGTTCAACTGTTTTCTTTTTGTTTTTGTTTATTGCGGCGAACGCGCGCGAGTAATTCGAAAAAAATGTGGTAAAAATTCGAAATTCTAGTTTTCTTGGCATTTCTTTCCTTTGACACCAGAAGGTGTAAAAACCGCAAGCGTGCCAAGTGCCATTCACGCACAATTTTCTGATTGATTGTCTTTTTAAGCAAAACCACCGTAAAACCTCAAGTCGATGTCACCACCAATACTCGTCAGATGAGAAGTTAAGACATTTTGGTAAGGAATTTTGAAACAAGAAGGAAATAATTCGAGAACGTTGCGTTTTAATTAAAACATTACTTCCACCATTTTTTTCATAAATATTTATGATGCTAATTATAGTGTGTGTGCGGTTTTCGTCTAATTTTGAATTTTATTTTTTAAATTTAATTGCACGTTGTTTATTAAACAAGCCATGGTTGTATTAAGGTAATTGCTGCCGGGGGTCACATGTTTTACCTAAACCAGAAGCAATTTAGAAATTTTGTTACGTGTCGATAAATTATCACAGTAAGCAGGTGCAATTTAGGTGAGAAAAAAAACTTCCTTAAAAAATTAAATTTGTGTCAGGTGGCTTTTAGCCCTGGTCTGAAAATAATATTAGTTTACATTTACATACATTTTAGTTGAATAGCATACTATATACCTAGGGAGTAAAGTGCTAACTGGTATTCGGTCCTGGATATGACTTGAAACTGTCTTGTGGATTGGATACCACTTAAGATGAAAGTTTCGAAGAAGAGCTGCATTCTGGATTTTAGGTAGAAGGGCATGGGAATTAACTTTCATAACTGGCTAAATTGCACGTTTCGAAGCGAAGATGGCGTTAGTGTTTCTAAGATCCATGACCATGTCGTGGGTCGCGCGGGTCGTGGTATACCGCCAGCGTACCAGGCCCTTTCATTTGTTTTGCTATGAAATTATTCATGGGATATAAATTGCCAATTAATTTAAATGATTTGATTGTGTTTTTTTATTTATGATAAGCACATCGTAAGCACACGGGCGGCAGTTCGCAGAAGATGCTTAATATTTTCGTGATGGTCGAGTTCATGTCGGCGTTGTAACGAGAATCGTGCAATTCGATAAATTATTGCCATTTTCTAATTAATCAATAAAAAAATAAATAAATTACCTTGCAATGAGATAATTATCTGTTAATTGAAATATCCTGTTGGATAAATAACTCTTCGCGTCCCCATATATTTAACCGAGACATAAATTAATATTTCGAAGAACACGTCAAATAGCAAACAACAAGTTTTTTTTAATTTCCAAAATTACTTAATCAAAATATTTGCAACATTAGACTCTTTAAAGCTAACATAGCCGAGCAGTATTCTCTAGTGTGGCCCACGTTAACCTTTAATTATTTACAACCGCTTCTTTTTTTTAAACATTTTTTAATCCTTTTTATTCGAGAGATATTGCCGACTTCGCGTGTGGGTTTTGCCACTATAACTGACCACTTATTTTACATAACAAGTTAACATATAAATATTTTTCGTTTGACCGTAATTAAAGTTTTAAACGGTCTATCAATTTTAGTCCTTTTCCAAATTAACTACATAAAACCGTTAATGTCTTCTTGTTTATTCTTTCCTATTAATTTTCCTATGCTTCAATTAATAATTTGCGTCGCCTTTCTTCCGATCGCCTCGTTCGGATGCCAATAAAAAAAGGCGGCTTTCGACTTGTGCTCCAACACCGACCAGGGAATAATTTGTTTGCATTGTAACCAGATCGGTCATCAGGATGTGACTATCGTTTATGGTATGATACCTTCGAAATACTTGCTCCTTTCATCGATCCATCGAATGGGTGACCCTCCGGTGAGGTTACGCCACTGGGTTTTGTCAATAAAATAAAATTAACTACTTTTAAACTGGACTTTTCGACTTTCTCCTTCCAATATTTATTTGTTTTTTTTTTAAGGAAGTTATATTATTTTTGGGAACGTCTTTTTAATTTAGCAGCCCTCCCCCCTCGCACAACCAGATTATATCTACTGGTCCGAAGTGCTTTCATAATAATTATGTATTATAAAGAAAGTATTAATTTGATCAAGAATTATCGCATTGTCAGAGACATCTACATGAGACGACCACAAAAACACTTTCAGGTTTTATTCCATCGACTTTCAAAAGTGAATTCTTAAGTTAGGGCGTGGTTGATCTAATCTTGGCGTGTTGGATTGGTTATCAGGTGTCCAGGTGTATGGCGCGGTCAACCTCCGGAACTGATTTGTTACCTGCCGTTTGTATCATCACCAAGTGATGTCTTCATCGCGGCCTCACATCGTCAAATGACTTATTTAGGAAAATTATATTCGATTTAAACTATTATTTTAATTAAATGAAAAACTGGTAAGCCAACAATATCCAGCCGTTACGCACCACTCGTAATTCCAAGAATTGGCACACAGCCAGTACGGATTTCCATCTTCCACACCCCAACCGAACATTTTTGTGGTGAGACCTCCTGTTGTATAATTGGAGACGTGTCTGTAAACACCTGCAAGTGTAGGTAGTACATTTTTAGTCTGAGAGCGGGGTACCAAACGGAAAAGAAGGCATCGAAAAAAAAATTTCCATTTTCTAGTGATAGTCCGGTTATATTATGGCCGCTATATGACGGTAACGCTCTCATGCTGAATTGGGTCGGTAGTCGGTACATTGCAGTTTGCAGAAATCTATTTACTCCCTCCCCTTAAGCCAAGGGTGGATTCTTTCGCCTCGCCTCCCGATCGGAATCTCTTAGTTAAAAACTTTAACTTTTATGTTGACTTTCCGGTTTCGGGCTTTTAATTTACATAATTTTAACAAAATATCTTTTATACCTCATTTGGAAAGCTTGGGTGAACCAGTAGATCAATGGAAGCTACAGCTCTAAGAAAAATTCTAACTATTACAAAATGTTAAAAACTTTATTTTTCAAGATACAAGTTCATAGGTAAATATTTAAACCAAAGGTAAGCCAGCACTAATTTGGCTTTCGATTCCACACTCGTCGCTACCTCTCAAAATCTTGAAGAAACCGTTGTCACCCCAATCAGAATTCCACGAATTGGCTATAAGCCAGTAAGGAGTTCCATTTTCGACGCCCCATCCTAGAATCCTGATGGCGTGACCACCCAACGCTCCACCTTGCACGTGCTGATAAACACCTACAACATAGAAGAATAGAAAGGACGCTTAAAAAGATTTGGGAATCCCCTTACCGCTTTTATAGTTAACAAAGTCGGAATATACAGTGAAGGCACCTTCGACCGGTCCGTTTGTCATGATTTCTTTTCGAATTTTGTCGTTGTTATTGGAAACGGAGTAGGAGGTTTTACCGTAACGTTTATCCTTTGCGTAATTTACTGGATAGCCTTTTTCGCAAACTTTATTGCATTTCGGCGTCGAATTGTCATCCCCGGTGCAGGGTGGGCGATTCCCAGTGGAATGGTGTTCGCAAGGCGGAATTTCGTACGGTCTGCATCCCTAGAATTTTGAGGGATTAGTTCTGATTTAAAATTGGGGTGCGGGGTCACTAACTTGATTTGATCCGTAAGGACCTCCGGAGACCAGTCCCTTGTGCACCCAGTATGACCATGCCATTCCGGGGAAACCACCGTTACATCCAAAACCGCAGGTGTGACAGCACGAAACCAAATCGTCAGAAGAGTAATGGAAGTGAATGGTTGCGTTCGAGTGGATGCACGTTCTGTCCGACATGGCTTCCACGGCGCCAAACGCCTGGAAACAAACAATAACAATTCAAAAACAACATCAACAATAAGTTTGCAATATACTATCTTACCCAACATGATCCGCACGACCCTTGATCTCTGACCTCTCTAATCGTTGGACAGTCAGGCCACTGTTCCCTCGCATCGAACTCTTCGGGAATTTCTCCCAACTCCAACAAAAGTTCATCTTGTAATTCTGGTAATCTGTGAACACCGTGGTCTTCTATAACTCCCATTAAACGTCGAATGTAATCCATGGAGGTTTCTTCGTGAAAATTTCTTCCAGCCGTCCATGTTGTTCCCGCGTTGTTAATGGAATCGATAAAGTCGTCGGATAATGGATGATCTTTATCCAATTTTTTGTAGGTTTTATGTTTTGTTGCGTATGCAGCCGAAAGGGCAACAAACGACAACAGCATCAACGTCAGCAGCTGCATGATGAAATTAAATTGTAAGATCACTCACCAATTGTTGTTCGCTCCAAACAGTAGAGAAATATTCTATCGACTAATCGAGTAAATGTATTTACTTCGATTTAATATGTTTTTAAGCATTGCTCCAAAGTACAAAATTGATAAGTTCTTGGAAATCAACACAACGTCGTATTTTTACAGTTTACAGAGATAAAAATATAAGTTTACGAGTATATTCGAAAAATTAGCTTTATCGGTTCTTTTTATTGCATTTGCGATTCGTTTACGTAGTTGGTAATACTGATTATTAAAAAACAATTACGTGCGCCATCAGCTCCGTCTATGGTTTGACTTTCAATGCAGATTTTATTGATCCGATGGTTATATTTGCAGGAACGTGCTTGTAAGTTATCCTTCGTACCGTGGAACGGCGATAGATGTCCTCTTCCCGTAATTTATGGATCTTAAAATTGTTTTGCTGGTTTACAGAGGGGGGGGGGGTTGTTGAAATTACGAAGGTTAGATACCGAATATGTTGTTGCATTGAAAAGAATATTTGCTTGCTTTCTATAATACATAACCCCTTTGCCTGCCTGGGTCCATAACCTGTCACTTTATAACACAAATTTTAATTTTTGTTATATAGCAATAAAATATTATAAAATGTGTTGAAAAATTAATTATTATTGATGATGTGCAAATTGATATTTTTCTTATAATAATAATTTTGCAAACTTCACGTGGCTCTTTCACCGAAACCATTGGTTTCTTCGCGTAATTGTTCAGCACTTTCTTAAAGAGCGTGAAATTATCTACAAAAAAGATTCTTACTATTAATTGTCACAAATCAACGGCTTTCGAGTTTTCGATTAAATTGGGCTAAAAAACGTTGAAAATATTGAAGTTCAATCTTCTTTTATTTTTTTGCTATTATTTAACCCTGTATCTTCTAAACGAAACGTTTTTCAATATCGTAATCGTCGTTTTCCGGATAGTAAATACAATGGGTCATAACTTTGATTCACAATTTTTTTTTTAATTCAATCTATTTCACAGAAAAAACTTTTTTGTTCATTATTTTCATTTTTTCTATAAAATAGACTAGTTTATCAAAAAAGTGCATTAGACCAAAGTTGTAGCCCGTTAAATTTGCTAACCACTATCCGACGGTTAGTTTTTTGTAAAACGTTTCGTTTAAAAGATAATGCTTTTCAAAAAAAAAAAAACAAAAATATAAATCTGGTTTTTTGTACATTTCGTTACTTAATTTCATCCATAACTCTAAATCTGTTGATTTTAGACAATAGAGGATTAGAATCAAAGTTGTAGACAGCTTTATTCTCTTTAAAAAGTATCCAATCGATTTACGTTAAAAATCAATAGTTTTGATGCTGTGACCTTTTGAAGGTAAAAATATGTAATTTATTTCCGCCGTCTTGGTCACTCAGCGTTGGTGGATTGCAGATTTTAAACAATAGTTATTTTTTTGTGTCAAACGAAAAGCAATATAATATAGTGAGAATTAATTTATTTTTCATATTGTACCCCTCCCCCTCCATTCATGTTATTAAATAATTTAAAATAAAATTGGCGAGTTTGAAAAATTGTGAAATTACGCGTAATTGCCGATGTGTGCTTTGGAAAAAAGTCGACTGGTATAACAAAGAAGTAATCGTGCGTTGACTGAAAAACTTCCGAGCCTCAATAAACCAATAAATGGGTCATCAGCAGAAAAGGCGCTACAATTTGGAATCCTTTCTTGTGATTGAATTGAAGACAAAATGAACATTTTTTTATTTGATTGCTACCAGTAATTCACGTGGGAAAGATTTTGGCACATAGTACAAAAAAGTTAATTTTCTTCGGTAAATTTACCGACGATGTTTTTCCATTGACAGTGGTAATTTTTTGTGTTGATAAAATTGTGCTAATCTCTTTTTTTCCGCAAATTAATGTGACATGCATATTTGTTAAGGGACTAAACCGAACCAAGTTACAAACGCACCGAGCGTCTCGTGACGTCACTGCGACGTCGTTATCGATCTGTGAACCGCGTGTACAGTAGAAAGCCCCAAAAAGCTCCAGTGAACGGTTGCGGCTGGTAATTTAGTGCCAAAGTGTTTTCATTTTTTTGTTATTGCCAATTTAGTGTTAGATTTAAGCGAACATGTCAATTTCTAAGTTAAAGGTTGTCTTTTAATTTTTGCCCAGTGGAAATTTCGCAGTGTGGATTTAAGTTCGACTTGAAAAATCCTCGCTCTTCAATTTGCGGTGAGTGAGTAATTTAATTTCCCTAATTTAAAATGCACAAGTGCAATGGTCGGAGCAAAGTGTCGTCGTGGGGTCGGTGGTTGAACTTTTATGTCTTATCCCCCTTGTTGCATTTTCTATTTTTATCCGCAATGCGATATGGAAAACTTTATGGACGGCTGTAAAATTGAGCGAACAAAATCCTGTGTTATAAATTTTCCTTTTTTATTGGATTTTCTTTTAAAAACGATATTAAGAAAATTTAGGGGGGGCATGTGGGAAACGCATTCATGCAGCTTATCTCCCCATGTTGACTCTGCACGCTTGTAAATTTCGATAACCCGCCGAATTTATAATTTTTATTAAAAATAAAAAACCAACTTATTTAATATCCACCCAAGTCATCGACTTACCAATCAGGCCACGATTATTAAATTAACAGCTGACGATTTCAATTAGGACCAAACGGCATCCGTCAAACTTCTAGATTAACATTTAAGTGACTTTGATAGCAAATTTGAAAATCGAAAATTTTTATTTCATGCGAGGGCTGTTGATGGACCAATCCCGAAAACCTTTTATTTTTATTAGCACAAGAACATAAACGACACCGCAGTAGGCATATGTTTCCAGTTTCCAGTTTTTATTTGGTCGAGGGAACCCTTTTGCATCGTAAACCCTAAGTAGTATCCCATATAAAAAATTTTCTTTCTATGCTTTCCAATTGCGAACGCAATCAGTGTTTTCGTTTAACCTGAATCTTCAGATCAAAAGCTCCTGACGGACGGACATGACGGCCGGATGAATGGGACTTTGTTGTTTAGCGTGCGGGTCGCCGAAATATTTTCCATCGATCAAATCGGAAAACGGGAAAACTCGAAAAACTTGAGTTTATCTAAAGGCGACACAATAACACAATCCGGACATGTAGACAGACGAATGGCAGTTTCGTAGTTTTGCAACTTTAATCAGATGTTTTTCCATGTGTCAACTTTTTTAACTTTTTAAAACCAACTATCGGCACTCAAATAGAAATACAGTGAGAAACACCTACAGTCCTTGACAACATACATTTGTCTTCCATAGTTTTAGAGGTGAAAGACAAAAATAAATATTAGCCATCCCGGACTTTTTGTAAGAAATTCAATTTTCCACAAAATTGTATCTTATGGTATTTTGTCATATTTCTTAAGTTCGGATCTGGTCCGAAGCCGGTCCCTATTTTACAACCTCGATGCAAAGTTCTTATCGTTAATTTACCGTAGAAGATAATAATTAAATTTTAGGGCATAGGACGAATTTAGGGAGACAATGTATCGAAAAATTGCTTTGATCTGGATTCGAACTCGAGCAAACTATCTGCAAATACGCGTTCTAAACTCGTATTTGTTGTTGTCAATATTGTAAAGATTATTTACAGTCGCCTGAGTGTGAGCATACATTCCCATGTTAGAAATGTAAATTGTACCTTTTGAAGACTTTTTTCTCGTATAAAAGCGCTTTTAGAGTAAATACTTACCAGACATTTTTTGTTGAAAATTTCAATCCTTTCATTTTTGTTTATATACATTTTTCAATTTCGTTGCTTCATCTCCAAGATACGGTGACTTAAAAAAAGACTCTGCAAAAATTTTATAAAAATCGCCAAAAGAGTATTGTTAATTTTTGCTGTATCTCGGAAACGGTGCGACGAGATAGAAAGAATATTACTAGATATTATTATGAAATTGTGGTAGTTTTTACGGTTACACTGTACTACTACTAATAGTAGTTTTTACTACTTCTTAAAATCAGAACGGGAATAAACTGATTTAGCAAAAAGGAAGCTAATGGGGAAGTTCCCGAAAGAGCAGCCTAAGCTTTTCGGCAATTTAAGTTCATCAAGCCCGATCAGTCCACGACACAGTAAATCACTTTTTTCTTTTTTTAAAGAAACAGCTTAGCATCCCACGTTACCACGCTACAATTTTCACCTTTTACTTAATTTTCGGATGAGTCGCACAAAGAAAACTCTGTTGGTGCACGAAAAACCGATTAAGCTGCACATGAATGCGAGTTTTTGTAGAAGGAGGAAAGCAATCGACGACGACATAAAGGACAACTTAAATCTGAAAATCATTCGACAAATTTTACTACAAAGAGTAGAAAAACTCAAAGACATTTTTTCTGCGGGAAAATTAAGTAGTATCGAATTTATTAGGCATGAAAGTAAATAAATAAAGTCGGGAAAACTACGTCAATAATTTTCGCAGCATTAATGGAAATGGGTAAACGAAGGAAATAAACGCCTACACAGAGCGGCCTGTACTAAAAATACCACACAAATTGCCAGGGCGGAATCGAAGATTTTGTTTTGAAAATTTTCCTGAAGCCCGCTTAATCGGCTCGGCCTTTAGCCTCCTATCGAGAAGGGGAATATTTGAGATATTTTTAGAAATCTCGTTAATCTATTCGTGCACGCGGACGTGAAAGATGAAATTCAGATTTCATCGAAAATTCGATTGACGTAGAACTTTTGAATTTAATTATCGATTGCACCTGTTATATAATAGAAATCGTAGTAGTAAACTATAGTGAGGACTGGGTTATCTAAAAATAAATACACAAAACTAATTTAGACCCATTTACGTCAAAAGGTAGGTCATTTGAAGATAATACGAAATGACGCCCTAAAAGATCAATACATATGGAACAAATTTATAACAAATAAAATACATCGTCGTGTAATTTAATCGCAATAATGTAGTTTTTTGCGGACAGAAAAACAAACACGACGAAAATTTTATAACACGGAAAGCATATCTATTACGCGGCTGAAATCTGAAAATTGAAATTTTCACCTCGTTTGCTATAACCACATACCGCGCTCTATTTATAGCTCTTCCTCATGTAAAATCAAACTGCCAAAAAGTTTGCTCCTATAAGTCGGTTTTTCGTCTACTTGCAACTTCGCATCCACAAACATGTACGAATGAATGTCGGTTAAGAATGGAGATCGGAAATGCATTCGTTCATTTTTATCACAAAAGGCCAAACGAGAAAATTCTATATTTCTCTTGGCTTTCGCGAAAATTTGCCCCCCCTTATATATTAGGTAGATTGCAAACACACCGTCGCCCCCCCTTAAAATTTGAATTTGTTTTGTAAACAACTGAATTCTGATTAATCGGCGAGCTTTATTTTTGTTTCTTGAAGTGTGTCGATTTGTCGATAGGTGCTGACATCTATATTCCAGTGCCCGCAAAACATTTCGAATTTCATTCTCAAAATTACCATACCGGCAACCACGACCCGAAAGGAATAAGAAATTCTTGTATCCAACAGGAAGAGACTAGCGGACAAATTTGAATTTGAAATGTCGAAAGGTGAACGATCGACGGTTCGACAAACGAAAATGAAAAGCAAAACAATTTGACGTCGGAATGAATTCTTGTTTCGAGATTTTTGTTACATCTTATTCGTGTTTACAATGCAAACGTAAAAGTATTCTCTCAGACTGTGCCAAATTAACATAATTCTTTGCACAAATATTCGTGGTGTTATGTAAACCAAACAAAAGTCCAGACTGAAACATCGTAGTCGTATTAACTTTTTGTCTCAAGTATACAATGTGGTGTTTACTTTTTCATTTATAAAGTTAATTTTCCCGTTTAATCAAAAAGGGTTTAGAATTTATTGTGCTGCGTGGAACTCGAGCACAGGATCGTACTTACCGTCCGAGATTTTCCCCAATTACCGCCGGACCGGACGGTCTGGAGGGGTGGGGAACGGTCTTTTCAAATTTACTTCGGGTTGCACCTTTCAGGAAACCGACAAATTAAAATTCTTTCCGTCCAAATCACGCTTTGTCACACCCAGGGGGATTATCTAGTGTTGTGATTTTATTTTTTATGACAGATGACAGCCAGACCCCTGACTTACGACTTACCAACTGGCGGGAAAATCTAGCCAGACACGCAGATATTTGGAATTAATTTAAATAGTAAGTATCTACTGAAAAAAATAATGAACTTGATGCTTACCGGTTCGACAAAAATTATTTTAATTGGATATTTGATGATTTCAAATTCGTTTGAAACTTTAAAGCCAGCACAGAGATAATCGATGCTAGAATCTCTCATAAAAACATGTCGAGGATTAAAAATTCAGGCAAGGTTTTGCTTTTTAAATTCAATTGAAACAGAACGCGCGCGTGGTACGATAAATTTAAACTTAAACTTTCTTAATTAAAATTCTTAAAATCACAACTTAAAGATTTGTTTTCAAAATAATCTTTCGGCGTATTAACTTTCGAAAGCCAGAGTAAGTTTGCAGGTCCCTGCTCCCTACTGTTATATATCGGCTAGCAACAGTGTGAATCGACTTGGTGACGGCCTGGAGGAGCCATGGCACTGTCATATCAAACCGAGCTCGAGAATTATTACTTTCTTATTAATCTAATTATTAATTAGGTTAGAGCTAAGCTTCTATCTTACCTCTTCTGACAAGCCGCCACTGATGTGAACGTTGCTAGACGTATAGATCTTTCGGATTTATTTAGATTTCCTATTTCCCTATATTTCTGATTATAAATATTCGATATTGGCTCCCGAGAAGCCAATAACCTGGCACAGTTGAGAAGCAGCATTTTCGCAATGTAGTTTACCTCCGGGGTAACCTGACTCAATTTCCGTTGCGGAAGGTCAAATTAATCACCAGACTTTGGTAGAAAGATGACTGAAGAGACTTTCTCCATGCGAAAGCTCCTACAAATACTTCTATAGGAAGTGGCCTTTGGTTCCTATAGCAACCTCCCTTGTTTACGTCACTGGCATTGCGATTCCATTCCACACTCCATAATTTGGAATTTCGAAACAGAACAGTCAGTTCCGATTCGACATTGTTTTTCTCTTATTTCAAACTCCACATAATATGCTATATTGGTTCAATTGCTTTCGAGTAAGATGCGTTGAAACAAAATGAAATGTTTTTCGTGCTCACCTTTCGGTCACCCATCCAAATTCGAAGCAGTTGGAATTTTATGCTTGATTTCCACATTATTTGCTACTTCGCAAAAATTATTTACAAATAATAATAATAATAAATGAAACGACAAAATCTCTCGATGATTATTATTTGTGTGGCTGGAAAAGACATGGAAACGAAACTTGATCTTGCAGGGAGTGGGAAAATAATGGTTGCTATCGGCAGCTGTTTGTTATTCTCAGTCAAGTTGATGAATTTTTCTTGTGAAAACAAGTTGGAATGGCTGGTCTAAGTTGTGAAACGCAAGTGTTGCGAACCCCAATGTGAAACACGCGCTCGTCGATACGAATATACGCAATTATTCACGACAATAATTTAAATTAACAAATTTTCAAACTCTGTCTGGAGATTTTAATGAAATTTGAAATTTCAAGTTCCAAATCTTGATTATGTATTTTCAACTTGTTTGCTTTGTTTTAGCTCAAGTGCATATTCAATTTAGAACCAAGAGCGATTCTCCTCGACTGTTTAAGAGTTGTTCAAATCGAACGGCAGCTTTTCGTCACTACAAAGTGCCAAGTCAAATTTGTTTCACTTTGGTTTGTTAATTACGGCATGGGCGGGCGGCGGTGCGGGTCAGAAGGGGCCGCGTATTTTTAATCTTGCATTTCGGGTTTTCGAGTAGAACAAAAGAAAATCTCGCTCGAAAATGACAACAAAGTGAGAATGCCTCGCATCCCTCTTCCTTTTTGGCGTCGATCCAAAAACTCTATATATTTAATACACCTACAAAAGATTGCGCATTGTTCCAACCCCGGCGGCAAAATAGAAAACTGAAAATTCCTAAAACACGCAAATGTGCAATTACAAAATTATTAATTAAGAAATTAGAAAAATAATGCCGCCGCTATTTTTATCCTTCTAATAATAAAATATCAATGTAGAGGCGTCTTCTCTATTATTGTATTCGTTTTTGCGTGCTTGCCAGCCTTTGGGGATTTTAAGCACAAGTCGGATAAATTTATTACTACACTTTTTTTAGCCTCGAAAAAATTTTGCAACAATAAACCCTATCGATTTAATACTTTCTCGAGATTAATCACCCCTTCCGATATCGACCCTAATATTTACACGAGAAGCTCGAACTGATTATACACGGGGGCGTTTGCACGAACCAAATATATTACGCGTCCGTCGCCTCCGCTTCGGATAAATACGATAATGTTTCTCGATTTATTTGTTTTACTTTTACTTTTTTCAGGGGGTTGTTGTAATGTGGAATAGGCAAGAAAAGTTCACGGGGGGCAGCTAGCAGAGCGAGGGCCCCCCAGCCTCAGCATGATGCGCGCTAAAGAATGAAGAAGCAAAACGTTCGCACGCTATCACTCATCGTGTGCACCTTTACGTATTTGCTTATCGGCGCAGCCGTTTTCGATTCCCTGGAATCGAAAACCGAAGCCAAACGGAAGGAAGTTCTTCAAGGTAAAACAAACTCTCTCGACAAATCTTCACGACCGCACCTAAGTAAAGCGTATCGTAGCACGGCGTATGCTTTGGTTTTGGTCCGGTTGTCGGGGACGACTGCTCATTGCACGCTTTTCTTTTGCAGATATAGAATCGATTATTACCCGCAAGTACAACATAAGTGTGGACGATTTTAAAATAATGGAGACCATCGTGCTAAAGTCGGAACCCCATCGAGCCGGTCGACAGTGGAAATTTGCTGGAGCTTTCTATTATGCAACAACCGTGCTGACCACCATTGGTTACGGTCATTCGACGCCCAGTACGGTCGGTGGTAAACTGTTCACCATGTGTTATGCTATGATAGGCATACCATTAGGTTTAGTCATGTTCCAAAGTATTGGAGAGCGTGTTAATAGGTTAAGTAGGTACGAAGCCCTCGCCGAACGTGACCCCGCACGCGATTACTCATCCCGACGTTTTTATTTCGCAGCGTAATAATTCGATCAGTCAAGTCTTCCCTCAACTGCCAGCAACAAGAAGCCTCCGAGTTGGATTTAATATGCGTCGTCACCACGTTGAGTTCCCTAACCATCGCAGGGGGCGCTGCGGCCTTTTCGCAGTACGAAGGCTGGACTTACTTCGATTCGGTGTATTATTGCTTCATCACTCTCACAACTATAGGTTTCGGCGACATGGTAAGTAACGGCTCCATTACTCATAGACTTTTAGTGAGATTGAGGACGACGAGTGGCGTTTCAAATTTTCCGGTTTCCGGCCTGTCAATTAATGGAAACATAAATTTTGATCACGTTTTGCAGTAAACGTCAATAAAAGCACCGTTAAATTTATTAGTCGCTTGTTGTTACACCAACTAATTTGCTAAAATGGAGCAAAAACATCGATAAAACTTTCTGTCGCCCGTCCATATCTCTTGACGATGATGAATGTTGTAGGTGGCTCTCCAAAAAGACAGCGCTCTAAGTGACAAACCCGAATACGTCATGTTTGCTTTGATTTTCATTCTTTTCGGACTCGCCATTGTGGCGGCGTCCTTGAATTTATTAGTCTTAAGATTTGTAACTATGAATACCGAAGACGAGCGGAGAGACGAGGCGCAGGCCATGCAGGTTAGTGTGCAGTTTCCGTTCGTCCGGTCGCAGTGTGCTGAGCGTTCTCTGTTTTAGGCTTTGGCCGGGGCCGTACGGTTGGACGGTGACGTCATCACCGCCAACGGTTCTATTCTGAGTGGACAAATTGGACATCACTGTACGGAGACGACGTCTCTGGATCTCGACGATCAGTCCGTCTGTTCGTGTTCCTGCGGCTGTTTCACCAGGCACAGGTAATAATCATCGAGATCTCTCCCTTGCCCCGCGACCAAGTGTAAAATGTTATATTTGCAGGTATAGCGGAAGAAGATCTTCGACAATTAGACACCTTCTGCCTGTGTTGCCCATGCACGAACTTCATCTTCCTCAAGGTCCTATGGTACCGTCACCGGCAATCTACACAAGTCACCGGGCATCTATCTGATCATTCAAATTAATTCGAATTATTACGTCATAATTTGTGATAGACATTAAATTAATTGGTACGTTTCGCGCCGAAACGTTCGTGCAATCGAAAAATATGAAGAAGGGTATAATAGATAGGGTAGCAATTCGAATAAGTTAAGTGAGAAACGGGATCAATTGTTTCGTGGCCAAAGGGACGACTTCCACTTCCAATAATGCAAGGCCAAATTTTTTTAACCGTTAGCATTTTGAAAAAATCTTCCTACATTTTTGTACTACTTAAACTTTGTGTCAAAAACGTAGTGTTAATCACAAGATTTCCACTGAAAGTCTTTCATATTAGTAGAAAAAGACGGGCGTAAAATTTTTAAACACCCTGTTTATTACTTTTAAAAAGTCGACGCATGAATTTGAAGACGGAGTTGTAAATAAATTGTAATATATTAAGAGGTAGGTTGTTGCTGCTAATTCGCATATTTTTAAATTTTACATTTATTTATTGCAAATCGGCCGTTTAGGGGCCGAACTGATGAGCTTAGTAATTACCAACCGTACCGAATGGATTTCAATGTCAGGGTTTTATTGTTGTGGTACTGCTACTACTACTCCTACTACAGGGTCATACACAAATGTTGCCTTTCCTTACTTTTCGCGGAGATTTCAGTGGAACTGTCGGTAAATTAATCACGGGGGGAGCTGAAATTCCTCCCCACTTCCAGTAAAAAGATGAACGTTTCTTTTGAGTTTGATAGAACAAATGAATGCAGTGCATCGGCGAACTCGGCGGGAAAGCCGTCAGTGGTATAAGCGGAGAATCTACATTAGCGTCAGTCGTGAATAGTTTAACGAGATTCCGACTGGAAAACGCTCGAAGAAACTAGAAACATACCCCGCGTACCTAAGAAGTCCATAGTCTCTGTCTTCCTTTTAATAAATATTGTGCATTTCAATTTGCCTAATGATGTTTTTAATATTCTCTTTTGAGAAGATCTAGCCGTTCTCTATCTTCCTTCCGGTACCAGTTGTCACTGCAACCCCGGTGGAGGGGAACTTACATTATTGAGTACCTGCTCACACAATTTACTTCCTTTTTGCTAGAATAGAAAATCAAATGCTTCATGTAAGTATTTACAACTTCCTGAGTCAAACCAGTTACCCGGTAATACGATGGATTTGTATCGAAATCCTGAAAGACCGAAGCTGTAGATTTACTCAATAATCAAAATCTACCGACTTGTAATTACGTCTTGTGGTTTTATCCCAACTCTAAACTGGTTTATCGATAAATTGAATTACGTTATTTGGGATCGGCTCAAAGTACTAGAAAAGAAAAAATTAAACGATAGAAAAAGTATCGGTCTGCGCTGCCTTCATTTGTTCAACGAGAGACGGGTGCAACAAACAATCCATTTCATCATCTTGAAAACCAAATACAGAAGATTCTACTTTTGTACCCACCGTGTAGAATTCTGCGTATCCTTACGTGGCACCTTCCAGTTATCATTATAATTATGTATTTGCCACTTTTGCTGCACTTGTGTATCACCCTGTATCGGCGAGTGCTTGGGGCTCAAACCTCGCGCTCGTCGCGTTCCGAAAATATTAATTTATTTTCTTTGAATGACTACAATTTTTAGCTGTGTGAAAATGCTAATGTGTTAGTCAGGGCCGGCTGAAGACGAGGCTCGACTTTTATGCTTCTTTTTATAAACTGTGTTTCCTTAAGAGAGTAAAAACGGATGTACAAGTTTTACGTGTATATTTTACACCGTATGTCATCCAAGAGAGCACCGTGACCAGCGACTTATTGTTCACAACGCAGGGTGGCCGGTCAGCGTGAGCCCTCGGAAGACACATACTACCTCTCGTTGTGATTTTGCTTTAGGGCCGGTCCTGGTGTTAGTTTGTGCTTTTTCAATTTAAAGAGTTGAATTTATTCTACAAATCGATGTACGTTCACGCGATTTTAGAGAAAGTGCCTGTCACGTTTTTTTATTTCGTCCGTTTCGGATAAATAATTCCACACCTATTTGTGTACTACCGGAGTCATTTGTAGAATGAATTCTTGTACATATAAAAGAGGACCATACGCATATTAAAATTTTTTAAAATTTGTACCTCATTATTAGGGTATTAAAAGTGATAAAAAGAGTAACTAAACAATTTCCGTAATAAAGTTACGATGACGGTTCCGTCGTGAAAAATAAGTCCGAAACATGTTGACGATACTTTGCATGTGAGACGTGACGTTTCCTCTTCCTCTCGGTTTTAGAAAACTTGTTCCGTTTAAACTTTGGGCCCTCTATAAATTTTACAAGTTTTATTCCCAAAATGTCGCAAACATGTTTCGATAATAAAATAATTACAATTTATAAAAAAAAGTGTGTTATCAAAAGTTAATTACATACAAAAATTTTCTAATTGTATCGAAAATTTAAAAGAAATAATAACATTCCTGTAAATAGTAACTTTTTATTGTACATAAATTTTTTTGATCAGGCTAAGCATGAAATTCGATGTTTAAAGTTTATTACAACTTGGATCTCGCTGCGGCCTCCGAGGCAGTTGCGTTAACCGAATGCAAGTTTGTAATAAGTTTTGACATACTCAATTGGTATGCATTTGATATGAGTGTGTACCTGCTATATTATCTACCTAATTATTCAGCGGTACTGCCAAAAATTCCTTTGTAATAAAATATTGCAATTTATTTGGATTTATTTTTGCCCGCTCCCTGCATCCTTTCTGTACGTACCACTCTGTATCTTGTTTAATGCGAAGAAAAATTTATTGGTCGAAATAATCCCACTTATTTTTAGTTATCCGTCAAGTTAAATTGAGAAAAACTGACAGTTCCGTAGAAAATTGGAAAAAAAAATTAAATCAAGAAAGCTAGGTAAACAATCAACATTTTTCTTATTAAACACAATAAAACAAAATCAAAGCAGTTTGTTTATAATTCTTTATTTCTCGATCTTGAATATGAGAATAAATAAAAACAGGTGGATATTTACAATCACTAAAATTGTAGCTTATATAAATTAACTAAAATAATTTAACCGACCACTAGTAAGTCATCTACATATTCATGTTCGGGTACTTCTAAATTTAAGGGCGCAGGTCCTTTACGAATGCGTCCGGAAGCGTCGTAATGGGAACCATGGCACGGACAATAATAACCACCAAAATCACCGGCATTTGCTATCGGTACACACCCCAAGTGGGTGCACACACCTATGATGACCAAGAATTCAGGTTTCTTTGTTCTTTCGTCGTCGTGTTGGGGGTCTCTTAAGGATGATAAAGGTACGGATTTCTCAGCCGAGATTTCTTCTGCGGTGCGGTGTCTGATAAATAAAGGTTTACCTCTCCACTTGAAGGTGACCGATTTGCCTTCGGGGATGTCGGACAATTTGACTTCGATCTTGGCTAAAGCGAGAACGTCGGCCGATGCGCTCATCGAGGAGACGAATTGCGTAACAACGGCTTTTGCGCTATAAACCGACCCCAAGCAACCCAATCCAGCGACAAGATATGTCATCGTTTTTCTGGAATCTTCCGAATCGCGACTTCTTACTGTGGGTGACAATACTTCGGGTCTACGGTAGGCGGAAAAGTCTGGTATGCGGATGTCCGTGTGAGCGTACCTAACTTGGGTCGACTGAGCAGGCCCCGAAGCGACCACGATATTTCCTGTGGGATGATATTTAGCCATGGTGTAGCTGTTCACAACTTCGGGGAGGACATCCATCTTTTCGGTTTTTTTCATTATTACCGGCGCCGCCGCGGGTTTTAGATTGTTGCTCACCACTTGATTCGCGGTACGAACAAACGACGATATACTCGAAGTTTTCAACATTTTTCACAATAATCGAAGTAGGCTACGCAAAAATTGTTATATAATTTGACAGTTTTTTCCGAAATGTCAAACTTGGCTGTCGTTGTCGAAGATTTCGCCGCGCCATCTTGCGGTTAGCAATCCATAGGTCGAAATTTAATTTTTTTTTCAATACAGGACATTTTTTATTTTATTTCAAAAGCCGCAACATTTTAATTTAATTTAATTAAAATGACTAAAGATCTGGTGGCCCGCTTCGTGGAGTTGGGTCTTAGCGAACAAAAAGCCAAAGAAACGTTAAAAAATGGCACGGTAACAAAGAATTTGACGTTTATTGTCGACGAGGTTAGTTTCACCACATTTTTACACTTTACAAATTTAAATTCGTTCTGTTTTAGATAACCGGTGTCACTTTAGGCGAAGGGGTTGGAATGCTACTTTACCACTTGGCCACTAAAACGAAGTCTCAAATTAACGATCATTTGGCTCTGCTGGTTAAGTACATCGTGAGCAAGAAACTCGATTCCACTTTACGTGTGGACAAAGCTATCGAATACGTTTTAGGACACATTGGCAACGTGAACTGCGACGAACTTGATAAGTTCTGCGGTGTCGGAGTTGTGGTTAGTCCAGATGACATTGAAAAAGTTGTCGAAAAGTTCCTGGCACCTCATCGGAAGGAGTTGCAAGAGAAGCGGTATCGCTTTAATGTCGGTCAAATTATGCAGCAAATTAGGACGGAATTGCAGTGGGCTGACGGTAAAGCTGTGAAAAACGAAGTTGACGTTCAAATTTTCGATCTGTTGGGGCCTAAAATGGACGAAGATCTGGCACCTCCTCCTAAAGTAGATAAAAAAGCTGGGAAGGTTAAAGCAACGGTTAAGAAGGAAGTAGAAGTTGAAGTGGGTACCAAAGAGACAATTTTAGATGTAATGAGGAAAATTATTTTTCATGCCCCTGGGGAAAATTTCAAAACCGATGGTTATGTTGTTACGGAAAACACGATGAAACTTCTCGCCGATCATATTAAAGCGACCGGTGGTAAGGTGAGTTTTTTATACTCAAATCTCTATAAAACTTGTAGTATTAAATTTTACCAGGTCATTACAAGATTTCCGCCGGAACCAAATGGTATCTTACACATCGGCCACGCCAAGGCTATCAACATTAATTTTGGATACGCTGCCTTTAAGAACGGCATTTGTTACCTTCGCTATGACGACACAAACCCCGAGAAGGAAGAAGAGAAATATTTTACGGCCATAAGAGACATGGTGGAATGGTTGGGCTATAAACCGTTCAAGGTGACTCACAGTTCGGATTACTTTGACCAATTGTACGAATGGGCAATCCAGTTAATCGGTCATGGACTCGCGTACGTATGTCATCAGCGCGCCGATGAAATGAAAGGTTTTAATCCACAACCGTCGCCATGGCGAGACCGTCCAGTAGACGAAAGTTTACAGCTGTTTCAGGTATATCATCTAAACTGATTCGGAAAACTTAATTAAATTCTTTCTTGTAAACTTGTAGGACATGAAGAATGGCAAAATCGACGAAGGTGCTGCCACCCTGAGAATGAAGTTAACTCTGGAAGAGGGTAAACTGGACCCAGTGGCTTACAGGATTCGTTTTCTGCCTCACCATCGCACTGGCGACAAGTGGTGTATTTACCCTACCTACGATTACACCCACTGCTTATGTGACAGCATAGAAAACATCACACATTCGCTTTGTACTAAAGAATTTCAATCGAGGTAACTTAATTATAAATATAAAGAAAATAAGGAAGGAAACCTTTCAGGAAGGTTTTATTATTTGCTTTCCTAATATTATTACTCGTTTTAGGAGGTCAAGCTACTACTGGCTATGCAATGCCCTTAATATTTACTGTCCTGTGCAGTGGGAATATGGACGCTTAAATGTCAATTACACTGTGGTGTCGAAAAGAAAAATTGCCAAACTAATAGAAGAAAAAGTAGTCAACGGTAAATTAATCACATAGAATCTTTTCGTTATTGTAACTTCGACTTGTATTTTTAGATTGGGATGACCCCCGTTTATTTACTTTAACTGCATTGAGAAGGCGTGGCTTTCCATCGGAAGCTATCAACAATTTTTGCGCTCAGCTTGGCGTTACGGGCGCGCAGAGTACTGTCGATCCTACCATGTTGGAATCCAGCGTTCGCGACTGTCTAAATAATATCGCCCCTAGGTAAGTGCTAACTTTAAAATAGTAACAGAAAGTTCAAGCTAAGTTTTTAGGAGCATGGTTGTGCTGGAACCTCTGAAAGTTACCATAGAAAATTATCCTCACGATAAGCCCTTACAAATTACTGTTCCTAATTTTCCAAACAATCCAGAACTTGGAAATCACATTGTAAACTTTGACAAGGTGATTTATATCGAGAAGAGCGATTTTATGGAAATCCCCGATCCAGGTTATCGCAGATTGGGAACCAACCAACCCGTTGGCTTAAGGTACTCGGGAAATGTGTTAAGTTTGACAGAAATAAAGAGGGATAAAAACGGCGATGTGTCTGAACTAATCTGCAAATGCACGCCGGTTGAGGATGTGGAGAGTAAACCAAAAGCATTTGTACATTGGGTGAGTGATCCCATTCAAGTCGAGATTCGTTTGTACGATAAACTGTAAGTATTACTTTTTTTCTGTTGACAGTAACTAATTCGAGTGTTACAGTTTTAATCACAAAAATCCAGAAGATCCTAACGAAGTTCCCGGCGGATTTTTGAGCGACTGCAATAAAAATTCCCTTAAAATTCTAACAAGTTTAGCTGATAAATCACTGCAGAGTGTCAGCAAATTTGATAAATTTCAGTTTGAAAGAATTGGATATTTTTCAGTGGACCCTGACAGTTGCAACAAGCATTTGGTTTTCAATCAAACGGTTTCGTTAAAGGAGGACTCCGGGAAATAAAAAATCAAATACATTGATTACGATGTTCATTTTTTAAAAGAATTAAAAAAATTTTATTTCAAATATTTTATTATATTTTCGTACATCTTTTCCAAAATGTAAAATATTTGTGAATACAAAACAGCAAAGTATGAAATCGGTAGCTTTTAAAAGTTTTCGTACGAGAACATTCAAAAACTGCATGCAGATTCAACTTTGCTACCACAGATTACTACTTTTTGACAGCAAAAACTAGATTTTATTTCCCATACAGATGGACGAGAAAATTAGAAATTCATTATTTATAACAAATTAAGGCTTTGTTTAGTTTTTCTATTTTATTATGTATACAAGCAAATCGGTAGAGGTACGAAAAACATATTGCTCCATTCTTTTAATTCTTACTTTATTCATTTTCTCGAATATAAATCCATCGTTCGAACAGACGATGTCTGGGGTGCTTTGAAGTGTTATGGTAGAAAGGTAAGAGTTTAACAACCGCATGGGCGAGTCTAAATACCACGATGATATTTTTAAATTTTTCTTAATTTTCCTGTACTAAAATGTTTAACACTCCCACAACAAACTTATTTAAATTAGTAAACAAATAATAATTACAAGAACTTATTCAATGCATAAACAGTTACGATTCACACGTTAGTTGCAGAGCCCACATTCAAATTGTCGAGCAAGAGACCAAACGCACCAACCTAGCGAGATTTTGTATTACCTGACTAATATCTAGTCCGATGATCAAGATATGGGGCAAATCCCCAATATTCTGATAAAAACGTCAAAATCGATTATTATTGTCGTTTAGAAATATACTGCAACATTTATTTGCGAATTTGTTTGAAAGAAATCGTAAAAGAAATAAAAATTTACTTTGGTTGTCATTCTTTCCCATCAAAACATTTCAAATTCTCTGCATTTTGTATCAGGAGCACATAAAGCATAGAGGGTTATGCAACCCCTGGTTTGTTTACTTCGCGTAGCTACGATAATTTCGAAATTTGTGCGAGCTCCGACCAGGAGCGCATAAGTGACAGAAGAGTACTGCAGTGCCAATGTGGGTTACTAATAAACTAACTTTAGATTCCAAATTTTTACACTTCCAACCAGGAATACATAAACGAAAGAAGTTATGAAGAAAAAAGGTAAACGACATCTTCGCGCAGCTAAGATAATTTCGAAATTTGTGCGAGCTCCGACCAGGAGCGCATAAGTGACAGAAGAGTACGGCAGTGCCAATGAGTGTTCCTAAAATAAACTAACTTTAGGTTCAAAATTTTTACACTTCCAACCAGGAGTACATAAACGAAAGAAGTAATAAACAAAAAAGGTAAACAACTATTTTTGGCGCAATATTTGAATTTGACAATAGGTAATTTATTAATTTTAATTGTTTAAGAGACAAATTGATGGGATTTTCGTTTAGCTTTATTATAATGGAAGGACTAGAAATTTCTCGGACGAAAATATTTAAATTTTCTCCGATAATTCGTCAGTTTTGCGAACTTTAATGAAGAAAAAGCAGCAAACGCATGCGTGAATTTAACTTCTTGAAGAAGGCCGATCAAAGCGAGAGCAGAAATAAGAGATGGAAAAATCCTGCCTCAACCTAAATATGTGCGTAGATGATACTAGCGCGACGAACTCCCAAATATACTGGAAGCCAACTTTCCGACCCCATAAATGGCGACCGATGGCAACTGTATGCGATACTCGGACCTGTGTCGTTTGTGCTCCACCAGATTCAACCTCGACAAAGACTACAACATCTTCGAAGATGAGGGGTCGACGCGCAAAATCAACAAGAAAATCGAGAGGTATCCTTCCTTCGATGTAAGCCCTCTTTTGACTTGTCAAGATTAGGATTCTTTGTTTTATAGGTACACGAGCCCGACAATCTGTCCAAGATGATTTGCTAATATTGTTTCTACAAGTTGGAAGTATGCTTCGAGTAGTAGGAACGTGCAATGTGCACGGAGAGCCTTTTGGTTAGTTTGTTCAAAGAGTTAATGGCCATCAGGGAAACATTGAAAAGGATCACACCAACAATTCACTCATCAAGATTAATAATTTGATAAGGAAGATAATTTGCGGACTATGCAAGATCAACATTCTTACTTGCAGAACAGTTTAGATTGCAACTTAAGACTGACGAGCAGAAATTACTTAAGTTGTATCCGAAGATGTGCGGTTACAATTTCTAAAATCAAGTCTAATTTCAGTTGCTCTACGATGTGCACACTTTCACATGTGCAACTTACTTATGGCTGTGTTTATTAATGCGGAGAGGTATTGAATTGTCATGAGAAGGAAACGTATCCACCAGATGACGTAGTCCCCTTAATGAAAGTAAGTTTCTGTTTGTTTCTAAGAATCTTAGTTTATTATTTAAATCTTGTAGATGGTGACCACGTTGTTAAAGAAACAAATACAAGAACTCTGAAAATAAACGGGAAACTTGAATCGCAGGTCAGCAAACTCAGTAAAGTAGTAAAGAAAAAACTGTTAAATAATGGTAAATCGGAAGACGATTACATCTTCCTGCAGGAAGAAAACGAAAAGCACATTGTTGAGATCATTGAACTCGAGAAGTTATTAACAATTGTAAGATTCGCCAAGGACACGGAAAGAAAGCAAGTCACGAGAGAGTGAAAAAAAGGGGTAGCGATGGTGCGGCACCCTGTCTAGTTTTGTTCGCTTATGAAATCACTTTGGTACATGTTTATTATAGGATGGGGTATTCTCCAATGTATGTTGATTATGTAAATGCGAATTTCGTGTAATTAGATTTCACATTGATCCATCCGAATACCTACAAAATAAGTTTTGTTGATGTTTAACCCTAGACTTTTAGCTAGACGATTTACTTTAATTAATTTATAATAATTAAAATGAAACGTTGAACAAGTTAATAAAACGAAAGCTTGCAATTGAATCCTTTTAATTCGTTTTATTAACCTGACCAACGTTTAATTTAATTATTATATATTTTCACAGGTTACGATATTTAATCTATTTAATTTTAATTTAGTTTCAAAATAAAATATTTAAAATGCGTGTTTTGAGCTTTCTTATGTCTTACACTCCTGGCGAAGGCCAGTTGATTGGCGTTGTAGGGAGGTTCCAATCAGCAGCCGGATAAGTCGTACTTGATCTCGGTTTATTTAGAATAAGACTATAAAAGTTCCACTCGAGTTGGGTTTTTGCAGTGTTTCTCCGGAAATAGCAGCTGCTTCCACACTTGGAAAAGGACGGCAATCACAGGAGGAGGTCACTACGGCTGTTACAATCTCTGTACAAAGCTAGTGTTAACATACAGTAGAGGAAGAGCAGGGCCAGTACTCGTTAAATTGAACCGCAAATTAAATTTGAAAAATTTGAAATTGTCGCAGAAAACACCGAACACACAGTTCAGACGAGATTTTGAATTTGGGGCACAGCTGTAATATTCTATCAGGAAAGAGCCAAAACCGACTATTATTATCAGTTAGTAACTCTGCAATTTTAATTTTACAATTCGTACAAAAGAAATCGCATAAGAAAAAATTTTACTAAAATTGTCATTCTTTTCCATCAAAATATTTCAAATTTTCTGAATGTTGTATCAGGATTGCAGAAAGCATAGTGGGTTAGGCAATCCCAAGTTTTGTTTACTTCGCGCTGCCAAGAAAACTTGAAAATTTGTGAGATTTCTACCAGGAGCGCATAAGTGACAGAAGAAATACCCCCAACCCCCCAACGAAACGTCAGATGAATTAAACATGGCGGCTTGTTTGTTTATATTGCAAATCAATGTGCTTTTAACGTTGTATTTTATTAAAGCGATTTGATACTTGAATAAATACTTTATTTAAATTACGGTAATAATGTGAGTCACAATGTAAATGAAATATAAGATCCATTCGCACGGCTGTTATTGCTTAAATAATAATCGAAACTGTAAAAAGAACTTCGATTGCACAACGAATTATTGCAGGGTATGATAAATGCACAATACGTAGGTATTCTAGTTGGGTAACTTATTTTAGAATACGATACTTGGTGTCATTTCGGCAGCAGAGCTAAAAGAGCGAACATATCCAGCTATTTTGTACCGGTGCTTTAAATTACAATTACGAACCACATCAAAATGAACGGAGAAAACTTATTAGGAAGAAAAATTGGAAACACTTCGTTTCGGGTATGTTTTACCATGTTTGCTTTAAATTTTTAAATTAATTGTAGGCAAGTCGGCTACTTTAGAAGAGGTAGTTCAGCCTGGCTGCGTTCTCTCACAAGAAATGGAATATAGGTTGTGACCACTGGTTAATTTGTTTTCAAGAATTGTACACGAAACATTGGTTTCCAACACTAATGCAAGCTTTGCTCTTGCCAGCTGTAAAAGGAAATCGGCTGTTAAATAAAATACTTTCATGTTGGACAATTATCCACACGTTTTACGTTTGTTCTATTTGAATGTTTTATCTAATAATTGGTAGTTTATTGTTGTACCTAACATCGAATTAAAATCAACCGTACTTTCAAACACGAAGCTTTGTTTATTAGTATAATTTAATTTTAGCTTAAAGTATTGGAACTCCGAATGGACTGATGTACCATGATGATGACTTTCCCAAATTGCACGCACGTGGTTGTTCTATCGGTAGTGCTTTACATTTCATTAGCAAGTGATCATTTAACTATTGAAGGAAAAGCATTGCCGATGAGCATCTTTTCTAGTTGTACAAAGTAAAATTGAATCTAAAGACACACGGGCTAAAGGGTATTATTTATTTGTGCAACCGACTTGCTGTAAAATAATCCTGGATAACGATGGGATTTCAAAGAAGTGCGCAACAATTAAGAGAGGATTTGTCTCGATATCTTTCACAATGTTTTCTACGAATCCTGCTTAGAAGAATTTGTATGAAGCCAAACTTGAAACCTTCCATCTCTTCCTTTGTATAAGAACCGGTGGTTCGGACTTAATATGCAACAATGCCCTCGGGTGAAAGAAGAGGTCAACTTTCAATATCTAAATCAAAGTCTTTCATGTTAGGTGTATTATAAGGATCGACAACACCACTTGTAAGATTTGTTTTCTTACGTAGCCAATCTTCCACTTAGAGCTTTGCAAAATAGTCGCTTTGTTGCCCTGCCAATGTGCCCGTAGGACGAAATTGTATAATCAATCTCATTTTAACTGAACACGAAGTGCACCTGTGTACTTTGAAACCATAAAAACAAGTGATGGCAATTCAATAATATTTATTTCCAATAATCATCACACACATATTTATGTCTGCTTAGGTGTAAAATTAAAAAATCTTTAGAAAAGTACATTATATTCGCCAAATAACTTAAATAAACATTTACAAATTCAAATATGTGTCAACAGACGGCCATGTTGGATTCCTTGGAGTCACGTGATATGGTTGCCATACAGCGCCACTGTGAGTTCCGCATAAACTAACTGCCGTCGTTCGAAATTTTGTACTTTGTATCAGGAGTACATAAACAGAAAAAGGTTAGAAAAATCCAAATTGACAGAATTATTTTGTTGTGGCCGACTGCTAGATTTTCAATATTTTTACGTTTGCTATCAGGATTACATAAGCAGAAAGAAGTTACGAACGAATAAAATAAACAAATATTAATGGCGCAAAATTTGAATTTAGAAAAGGGTAAATTAGTATTACTTTTACGTGTTTAAGAAACAAATTGAGGTACATATATTTAATTTTAGACAACGGGAAAACTGCGGAATTTTCTTCGACGAAGAATATGTAAATTTTCCACGATAACCTGGCGAATTCAAGAGCAAAAGGAAGAAGAGCCCCCGCCACGCACGCGTGATTTTAATTTCAAGAAGAAAGCCGATGCAAGCGAGAGCAGAAATAAAGCATCGAGAAATCCTACCTAGACCTAAATTAGTGCGCAGTACCGAAATACAAGATAATATAAATGGCGACCAACCAATATGTTTATAAATTCTCTGATGGCAATGATTTGCGATATTCGGACCTCTATAGTTTTTCCACTACCGGAGCAAACATCGACGAAGACGAGGAGTCGACACGCGAAATTAACAAAAAAATCGAGGGGCATTGTTTGTTCCAAGTAAGTCTTCTTTTTTTGAATAGTGGAGATTAGCATTCTTTGTTTTGTAGGTACACGAGAGGGACAAACAGCCTAAATGATTTGCCAGTATTGTTTCGACAAGTTGAAAATATGCTTCCGGTTTAAGGAATAGAGAACGTTTCTTTAATTTTTTCAAAGGATTGATAGAAACAACATCGAACATTCGTTTCAGGTTTGTTTTACTATGTTTGCTTTAAATTTAAACTTTTAAATTAATTGTAGGCAAGTCGGCTACTTTAGAAGAGGTAATTCAGCCTGGCTGCGTTCCCTCACAAGAAATGGAATATAGGTCGGTACAACTGATTAATTTGTTTTCAAGAATTATACACAAAACATTGGATTCCAACACGAATGCAAGCTCTTGCCACTTTGCATGTGAAATCGGGTGTTAAATAAAATACTTCCATCTGGGACAATTATCCACAAGTTTTACGTTTGTTCTATGTGAATGCTTACGATTGGGAAAGTGCTTACCAAAATTGTTACGTTCTTATACCACGTTACTCCTCGGTGGATAATATAAGCGAAAATTTCATCGGACGATTAGCAAGAGATATTATTCAACTCACCGATCCCAAGTAAGTCCTTCTCTGTTTTAATAGATGCGCATTGGTGAGATTGAATATTTCTTTTAGGAACTCGATTTATTTGGAACCAACGTCAACATGGTACGACTTGAAAACGCACAAAGTAGTTCTAAATAAGGAAGCATTTGTCTTAGTGGCGTCCGCCATCGAAATAACAGGACTAGTTGGTTTGGATCGAATCTTCTCCTACATGATAATTAGCAGCTTGTAAAAAATTATGAGTGAGTTGATGAAATTATTGCTCGTGTTTTTTCTAGTACGTTTCGTTTCAGAAATCCTAGAGAATAAAGAAAATAAAAATAGTGCTTGGACCAATATCCTTTTGAGTATAACGTCAGAAATGGATTTTGGAAATATGACTAGCGTCAGTAAGTTTTATCAAAATTGCGTGAATCGCACCTCAAAATTGTGGCCAAATATTTTGGATCTCAACTTGAGTGTGGGTAAATTGCAGTTACTCCGAGTTTTGGCTACATTTCAATTAAACATGCGGTGCAAATTTGATGCGAAACATTTGGAGTCTTCGCTGAGCTTAGTGAATAATGCCCGTACTTATAGTCGATGCTTGGCTGAAGCAAAACTTGAGCACGACTTAAGTACAAAATTGTTTATTTTGATTGGTTGATTTCGTGCTTGAGTCAGACTCAAGTCCGAGATCGAGCGAAGCATCGACTATAAGTACGGGCATAAGTGAATGCTTAATTTTGGTTAATTATTGTGATAACAAACTTAATATTTATTTTAGGGCGCTTCTGAGTGATATTCGAAAGGGCGAGGAAACGGTGCAGGCGAGCGAAGATGTTTTTGTTGCGCTATCGCCTTACTTCGACTGGGCTGGAATGAACAACCCCCTGCACAAAATTTATGTGACATCTAAATCGGAAGAGACTTTTGCGTCGACTTTGTTTATTTTTGCCGTCACTCACCTGCACAAGTTGTTCCTCTTGACATCGACGGCCAACTTGAATAAACGGAACGTAGATCAAATTGACGGAGTTGCATTTATTGTTGCCATCCACACGATATTTAAACAATTTCATCCCAATCTTAACGAATCATTTTTGAAGTTGTTTTCAACGTTTTTGAAAGAGTTAACTAAACAGAGCATCAAGTAAGACTATTTTTTGTTTTCTTGTGTTTAGTTGGTTTGTTAAAATGTATTGTTGTAGTTTGAAAAATGCAGAAGTTCCCAACGAGGCCACATTGGGAGTTCGCTTTTTGGAAGTCTACGGAACATTATTAAAGACGGCCAATATTTCACTACTGAAACACATTCCCGAAGAATTACTTTACTTGCATGATTTGTTAAGTTTTACTTCATAAAGTTACCAATGCCGGACTTCCACATGTGTAACGGTAAGGTTTGTTGCTTGTTGTTGGTGGTGGTAACCGATGAACTTTCATTATGCGATTTTGTATTTTATTTCGATTATATGGTATCTCACTTTGTAATTTTTCAGTTGGGCGATCGTACACTACAACATTGGTTGTCCGACATTTGTTTTAAATAAAAGTCCGATGTCCAGGAATCAGCACAACGGCAAGTCTCGGAGTGGTATGTTCCAAAATTTACACTTTATATTTTTGTAAGTGTACATATGCTCATGGCTATAGTGGTTGCTCGGAATAAGTGCGATATTGTTTATTTCGATTGTACGATTTTATACTTAAATCGCACTCAAAGCCGCAAACGACTATAGGTATGGCATACGTACAGCCCTTCGCATCATGCGATACCAACTAGTAATATATATAAGAGTAAGCGTGAATGCACATCTTCTCTTACGCATATTGTCGGTTAGTCATCGCTTTGGTGTGGGACATAATTAATATGTTTGATAATTTAATATTTATTGTTCTATTGAGAAATATATGTTTTGTATCTTTTATCTGATGTATAATAAAAATGTAGATTTATTATTAAAATAAATATGAAAAGAAACATTTACGCTTTTTATTTTGTTGTTTAATAAGACACACGTAAAAATATTTAAGTAGAAAAACAAATCTTTAAATGGTAAAATTATAATTTTTCGATGAACTAATTTCAACAACAGAAAAAAATCGAATTTTAATTAGGTCACGACCTTGACCTCATTTTTTAACTAGGTCACGTCCTTGAGCTCAAGGTCACGGCCTTGACTTCAAGGTCGCCGAAAAATCCAATTTTTCTCAAGGCCGTGGCCTTGAGCTCAAGGACGTGACCTAGTTAAAATTTGATTTTTCGGCGGCCTTGAGCTCAAGGTCGTGACCTAGTTAAAAATTTGATTTTTCAGCGACCTTGAAGTCAAGGCCGTGGCCTTGAGCTCAAGGTCGTGACCTAGATATAAA
Source organism: Cantharis lateralis (assembly GCA_963170105.1). Lineage (NCBI taxonomy): Eukaryota > Metazoa > Arthropoda > Insecta > Coleoptera > Cantharidae > Cantharis > Cantharis lateralis. Next base: position 738,461 of record OY720628.1, read on the forward strand.
AAAAATCGGTTTTTCTCGATTTTAATTTGAAATTTTAAGGGAAAAGTAAAAATTGATAAAGGAAACAAAATAAATATAAAGACAGTAATTTATTTTACAATTTAAAAAAACACTATGTAATACACTTGTCATTCTTTAATAATTATTATAAATTACAGCTTTATTTCATCTTATAGAAATAACGGCATAACACCACAGTAATTTAACAACAATATACATAACATAATTAATTTATAGTACAAGTTAATTATTTTACAAGATGTATATAATTTCATCAGATCAACAAATTAACCCCCATAGGGATTTCAATTATAAATTGTTAATCTTTAGTTGTTTGCTCTCCTAATTTATTTAACGAAACTCTGAAAAGATGTTTTCGTAAAGAAAAACCTTTGCATATGTGTTATTCAAATTTTTTTTTCTGCAGAAGGTAAAATGATGAGACTAAAAATGCAATCTTCGAGAATCATCATTTACCAAAGCAGATCATGTAGGGATGCAGTAGTTCTTTCTCTACGGAAACGACTTTCCAGTTAAAATAAATAGGACATCAAATAATTGAACATTAAGAATTTACATAGAAATCTCTCTGGTGTGTGGGATCAATTATACACTCAGACGAGATAGATCAATACAAAAATAAATAAAATGAACATATTATTATAAGTTCAAGAAACAAAGTGATTTAATATCACCTAATTAGTAGAGGCTACAAAGTATCAGCTTGTAAAAATATGAATAATATGCATAAAGTTACCGAAAGAATGCCTAAAAATGACCGAAAAGTCTTAAGCAAGCTGGTCGTTTTACTAAAAATAGATTTTTACGATCTAGCGTGAAAATTATTTAAAATCTAATTGCTAAGCTTTTATTGTTCAAAATCGACACTTTTCCAGTTATCGATTAAAGTATTTTATAAAATGTTGAAAACACTTTAATATATTTTGGTAGATTTACAAAGCTTTAAATTTGAATCAAAAGTTTAAGTCTTAAAAGACTGAAGTCGTAACTCGTTAAATTTTCTATCCAAAAAGAGGGCGTAAATTATTTTGTAGAATAGAATTTTTCAACAATTTTAACTTAACAACCAATTCTAAGCAATAAAAAATACGGAAAAGTCGAAAATTTCAATGCTACGGCCAGTTAAAAGGAAAAACAAACTTATTATTAAACTATTACAAAACAAAACCTTTGTGCGGTTTGGAATGTATGATAAACATTTTCTACCTCTAATAATTAGTTGAGCGAAACGCTTCGTTTTCACTTTGTTTCTTTAAATCAACAGTTACAACTATAAATTAAGTCTTTCATATTATATTACTCCCGGTTTAGTTAAATTTTAACAATCAATAAACAAATTTAACAATCACAACCTTTGGATATGGCCAGGTTCAATTTGTGTCCTCGTGGAATTGGTGCGAGCTATTTTCCCTCAACAACTGGGAGGATGGTCCAAGAATATACAATCGACAATTGCAGGTAGGTAAGTACAAGCAAGTCGAACGAATGAGGTAAGATCTAATAAAAAATAGAAAAGACGACAGTGAAAAATAAGTATTCAACAAGTATTCGAGTTTCAAATATGTAACTTTGAAAAATAAATTAGATTTATAAGTATCAGTACTTACTTTAAATGTCAATCACATTGTTTGCCTATTTATGAAACACACCACAATCATCATAAAATCATTTACACAACGGGAACGTGCTTATCTATAATTGTGTTCTTCAAATGTAACCTAGTTCACCAATGTGAAGCCGCCTATGAATGGCCGTTGGCGAAAATTGCGTGGAAGCTTGACTGCAACTAAACAAAAAGAACTTTAGCAAGCAGATAAAGCTGTAGGTGTAATTCGCTTACCTGTAGAGTAGTCCGTGAATTCCACATTTCTCTTAGCTATTTTCACAGTTCATTCAAATGTGGTTTATACTTATCAAGTTAAAGCAACCGGTACCGAATAGCTGGATATATTTGCTCTTTCGCTTCTGCTACCGCAATGCAATTCAGTGTAGCATAATAAACCATGTTAGCCTACAAATAAAGTGATTACTTCAAGTAGAATACCTACATGTTTTGTTTATCTTACCGTTTAATAATAATCTAGATTAATAGTTAACACAACATCTATGAAAACCTTACGTTCTTCTGATTTTTTAACCTCGTATTTAATTATTTAAATGAAAACCGCCGTGCCAATTGTTCTTATATACCATTTACATCGTGCCTTGCATTATTACAGTAATTTATAAAAAATATTCATTCAAATATCACAACGTTTCGATAAAATACAACGTTAAAAATACATTCTGATTCAATGTAAACAAAAACAAGCGGCCATATTGAATGCAACTGACGTTTATTTCTTCTGTCACTTATGCGCTCCTGGTAGAAATCGTACAAATTTTGAAATAATCGTGGCAGCGCGAAGTAAACAAACTGGGGATTGCATAACCCACTATGCTTTATGTGATCCTGATACAAAATATAGAAAATTTGAAATATGTCCAGGGAAAAAGAATGACAATTTAGAAATTTTTTCTTTCACGATTTCTTTTATACGAATTGATAGATTAAAATTGCAGTGTTATTAAATGACAATCATAGTCGATTTTGGATCTTTCCTTATAGAATATTAGGACTTTGCCCCACATCTCTTCAACGGACTAGATATTAGTCTGGTTTTAATACAAAATCAAAATACTGCTGGGTCAGTTGCGTTTGATCTTTTGTTCGACAATTTGAAATGAACAAATTCAAAAGCTGTACTCACAACAGATCTGTAACGGGATACTTTGGCGCCTTGCTATAAAATTACGTATCTATCTAAATTTTTCCACCGTTACCCACTGTTGTCACTTGATTCGTATAGTGCTAATAAAACCTTTCTAGTGATTCTGTCGAGATTTATGTTAATTAAATTTTTTGTTGGTATTCTGCTGAAAGATTGTGAAATCTAATTAGACAGTGATCGCATTTGGATAAATATTACGAATTTGAAGAACCTTCACAACATAATAATCAGGAGCGACTGCATCCCAAGAATTTCATACCAGCAACAAATAACACTCCTTCTCCTTATCTCTCTCGCATGTCATCCGTAACCTTCCCGACTTCAGTTAAAATATGCTCTCCATTTGTTAATATAATTATATTACGTAATCGACATTTTCGAATTGACTCCTTGCGTGCAAAACTCTTCAGTGAAATTAACTTTAGATATAATGTCCTCTTGCGTTTCGAAATGTAGATGTACTAAACATGAATTTTTCGTGCTCGCATTCTAGTTTCCAGCACTCAGCATCAAGTTCACTTTAACCTAAAACATTTACATTATTAAAATCTTGCTTTTACTCCAACATAATTATTAATAGTGTTGGATCATTAGAAATTAAATTATTCGCAGGATTTCAGAGGGTCTCTGCATCCAGCATCCCCACTAGCTGGAAATTTATTAACAATACAAATCAATTTGTTATGCAGCTATATGGATGATAAATCCAGACACTCCCGACAAGAAATTTTATGTAGAACGATTTTATACCACTACAAGTAAACGGGGGTATTTATAAGCTAAACTGGGAGACGTTCACAGTTTTCATTATAAAACTCCAGTTGTTGCAAAATAAAAAGGAAACTTACTATTACTTCGAGGACATCATCTCGTGGATGAATTTTCTTATTACGTACACCCAAAATCTGCGTATTTGTAAACACGGCTATACGTAAGGAGGGTCAATCTTTTGTTCCAACTTAACTAATTCCATATTTAAGTTACAAACTACCCTGTTCTGCGAGTAAATGATGCTTTTGTTGCATAAGCTGTAAACTGTCTTCCATTTAAGTTACATCCTCTTGAGTCGTCAGAGTGATCACTTCCGATGTTGTTTCTATCTACCCTTTGAAAAAATTAAAGGGACGTTCTCTATTCCTTAAACCAGAAGCATATTTTCAACTTGTCGAAATAATATTGGCAAATCATTTAGGCTGTTTGTCCCTCTCGTGTACCTACAAAACAAAGAATGCTAATCTCCACTATTCAAAAAAAGAAGACTTACTTGGAACAAACAATGCCTCTCGATTTTTCAGTTAATTTTGCGCGTCGACCCCTCGTCTTCGTCGATGTTTGTTCCGGTGGCGCAAAAACGATACGGGTCCGGATATCGTAAACCATTGCCACCTGAGAATTTATAAACATATTGGTTGGTCGCCATTTATATTTAGTACTGCGCACTAGGTAGGATTTCTCGATGCTTTATTTCTGCTCTCGCTTGCATCGGCTTTCTTCTTGAAATTAAAATCACGCGTGCGTGGCGGGGGCTCTTCTTCCTTTTGCTCTTGAATTCGCCAGGTTATCGTGGAAAATTTACATATTCTTCGTCGAAGAAAATTCCGCAGTTTTCCCGTTGTCTAAAATTAAATATATGTACCTCAATTTGTTTCTTAAACACGTAAAAGTAATACTAATTTACCCTTTTCTAAATTCAAATTTTGCGCCATTAATATTTGTTTATTTTATTCGTTCGTAACTTCTTTCTGCTTATGTAATCCTGATAGCAAACGTAAAAATATTGAAAATCTAGCAGTCGGCCACAACAAAATAATTCTGTCAATTTGGATTTTTCTAACCTTTTTCTGTTTATGTACTCCTGATACAAAGTACAAAATTTCGAACGACGGCAGTTAGTTTATGCGGAACTCACAGTGGCGCTGTTTGGCAATCCATATCACGTGACTCCACGGAATCCAACATGGCCGTCTGTTGACACATATTTGAATTTGTAAATGTTTATTTAAGTTATTTGGCGAATATAATGTACTTTTCTAAAGATTTTTTAATTTTACACTTAAGTAGACATAAATATGTGTGTGATGATTATTGGAAATAAATATTATTGAATTGCCATCACTTGTTTTTATGGTTTCAAAGTACACAGGTGCACTTCGTGTTCAGTTAAAATGAGATTGATTATACAATTTCGTCCTACGGGCACATTGGCAGGGCAACAAAGCGACTATTTTGCAAAGCTCTAAGTGGAAGATTGGCTACGTAAAAAAGTGGTGTTGTCGATCCTTATAATACACCTAACATGAAAGACTTTGATTTAGATATTGAAAGTTGACCTCTTCTTTCACCCGAGGGCATTGTTGCATATTAAGTCCGAACCACCGGTTCTTATACAAAGGAAGAGATGGAAGGTTTCAAGTTTGGCTTCATACAAATTCTTCTAAGCAGGATTCGTAGAAAACATTGTGAAAGATATCGAGACAAATCCTCTCTTTATTGCTGCGCACTTCTTTGAAATCCCATCGTTATCCAGGATTATTTTACAGCATGTCGGTTGCACAAATAAGTAATACCCTTTAGCCCGTGTGTCTTTAGATTCAATTTTACTTTGTACAACTAGAAAAGATGCTCATCGGCAATGCTTTTCCTTCAATAGTTAAATGATCACTTGCTAATGAAATGTAAAGCACTACCGATAGAACAACCACGTGCGTGCAATTTGGGAAAGTCATCATCATGGTACATCAGTCCATTCGGAGTTCCAATACTTTAAGCTAAAATTAAATTATACTAATAAACAAAGCTTCGTGTTTGAAAGTACGGTTGATTTTAATTCGATGTTAGGTACAACAATAAACTACCAATTATTAGATAAAACATTCAAATAGAACAAACGTAAAACGTGTGGATAATTGTCCAACATGAAAGTATTTTATTTAACAGCCGATTTCCTTTTACAGCTGGCAAGAGCAAAGCTTGCATTAGCGTTGGAAACCAATGTTTCGTGTACAATTCTTGAAAACAAATTAACCAGTGGTCCCGACCTATATTCCATTTCTTGTGAGAGAACGCAGCCAGGCTGAACTACCTCTTCTAAAGTAGCCGACTTGCCTACAATTAATTTAAAAATTTAAAGCAAACATGGTAAAACAAACCCGAAACGAAGTGTTTCCAATTTTTCTTCCTAATAAGTTTTCTCCGTTCATTTTGATGTGGTTCGTAATTGTAATTTAAAGCACCGGTACAAAATAGCTGGATATGTTCGCTCTTTAGCTCTGCTGCCGAAATGACACCAAGTATCGTATTCTAAAATAAGTTACCCAACTAGAATACCTACGTATTGTGTATTTATCATACCCTGCAATAATTCGTTGTGCAATCGAAGTTCTTTTTACAGTTTAGATTATTATTTAAGCAATAACAGCCGTGCGAATGGATCTTATATTTCATTTACATTGTGACTCACATTATTACCGTAATTTAAATAAAGTATTTATTCAAATATCAAATCGCTTTAATAAAATACAACGTTAAAAGCACATTAATTTGCAATGTAAACAAACAAGCCGCCATGTTTAATTCATCTGACGTTTCGTTGGGGGTATTTCTTCTGTCACTTATGCGCTCCTGGTAGAAATCTCACAAATTTTCAAGTTTTCTTGGCAGCGCGAAGTAAACAAAACTTGGGATTGCCTAACCCACTATGCTTTCTGCAATCCTGATACAACATTCAGAAAATTTGAAATATTTTGATGGAAAAGAATGACAATTTTAGTAAAATTTTTTCTTATGCGATTTCTTTTGTACGAATTGTAAAATTAAAATTGCAGAGTTACTAACTGATAATAATAGTCGGTTTTGGCTCTTTCCTGATAGAATATTACAGCTGTGCCCCAAATTCAAAATCTCGTCTGAACTGTGTGTTCGGTGTTTTCTGCCACAATTTCAAATTTTTCAAATTTAATTTGCGGTTCAATTTAACGAGTACTGGCCCTGCTCTTCCTCTACTGACTGTTAACACTAGCTTTGTACAGAGATTGTAACAGCTGGAGTGACCTCCTCCTGTGATTGCCGTCCTTTTCCAAGTGTGGAAGCAGCTGCTATTTCCGGAGAAACACTGCAAAAACCCAACTCGAGTGGAACTTTTATAGTCTTATTCTAAATAAACCGAGATCAAGTACGACTTATCTGGCTGCTGATTGGAACCTCCCTACAAAGCTAATCAACTGGCCTTCGCCAGGAGTGTAAGACATAAGAAAGCTCAAAACACGCATTTTAAATATTTTATTTTGAAACTAAATTAAAATTAAATAGATTAAATATCGTAACCTGTGAAAATATATGATAATTAAATTAAACGTTGGTCAGGTTAATAAAACGAATTAAAAGGATTCAATTGCAAGCTTTCGTTTTATTAACTTGTTCAACGTTTCATTTTAACTATTATAAATTAATTAAAGTAAATCGTCTAGCTAAAAGTCTAGGGTTAAACATCAACAAAACTTATTTTGTAGGTATTCGGATGGATCAATGTGAAATCTAATTACACGAAATTCGCATTTACATAATCAACATACATTGGAGAATACCCCATCCTATAATAAACATGTACCAAAGTGATTTCATAAGCGAACAAAACTAGACAGGGTGCCGCACCATCGCTACCCCTTTTTTTCACTCTCTCGTGACTTGCTTTCTTTCCGTGTCCTTGGCGAATCTTACAATTGTTAATAACTTCTCGAGTTCAATGATCTCAACAATGTGCTTTTCGTTTTCTTCCTGCAGGAAGATGTAATCGTCTTCCGATTTACCATTATTCAACAGTTTTTTCTTTACTACTTTACTGAGTTTGCTGACCTGCGATTCAAGTTTCCCGTTTATTTTCAGAGTTCTTGTATTTGTTTCTTTAACAACGTGGTCACCATCTACAAGATTTAAATAATAAACTAAGATTCTTAGAAACAAACAGAAACTTACTTTCATTAAGGGGACTACGTCATCTGGTGGTTACGTTTCCTTCTCATGACAATTCAATACCTCTCCACATTAATAAACACAGCCATAAGTAAGTTGCACATGTGAAAGTGCACATCGTAGTGCAACTGAAATTAGGGTTCCACCTTAACCAATTTCTGCTTGTCGTTCTCAAGGTGCAAAGTAAACATTCTGGAAGGAAGTGGTTATTGTTGTATAATCTGCAAATTATCTTGCTTATCAATTTATTAATCTTGTTCGGTGAGATGTCGGTGTGATCGCTTCCGACGTTGAGCTGCGTCTCTGTTGGCCATATCAACTCTTTGTACAAACTAACCAAAACGCTCCCAGTACGTTCCTTAAACTCGAAGCATACTTCCCACTTGTAGAAACAATACTGGCAAATCACCTTGGACAGATAGTCGCTCACGTGTACCTACAACACAAAGAATCCTAATCTGGACAAGTCAAATGGGGGCTTACTTGGAACGAAGAATACCTCTCGATTTTCTTGTTGCGTCGACCCCTCGTCTTCGAAGATGTTGTAGTCTTTGTCGGCGTTGATTCTGGTGGAGCACAAAGGACACAGGTCCGAGTATCGCGTGCAGTTGCCATCGGTCGCCATTTATGAGGTCGGAAAGTTGGCTTCCAGTATATTTGGGAGTTCGTCGCGCTAGTATCGTCTACGCACATATTTAGGTTGAGGCAGGATTTTTCCATCTCTTATTTCTGCTCTCGCTTTGATCGGCCTTCTTCAAGAAGTTAAATTCACGCATGCGTTTGCTGCTTTTTCTTCATTTTTCCTTCACAAAACTGACGAATTATCGGAGAAAATTTAAATATTTTTGTCCGAGAAATTTCTAGTCATTCCATTATAATAAAGCTAAACGAAAATCCCATCAATTTGTCTCTTAAACAATTAAAATTAATAAATTACCTATTGTCAAATTCAAATATTGCGCCAAAAATAGTTGTTTACCTTTTTTGTTTATTACTTCTTTCGTTTATGTACTCCTGGTTGGAAGTGTAAAAATTTTGAACCTAAAGTTAGTTTATTTTAGCAACACTTATTGGCACTGCCGTACTCTTCTGTCACTTATGCGCTCCTGGTCAGAGCTCGCACAAATTTCGAAATTATCTTAGCTGCGCGAAGATGTCGTTTACCTTTTTTCTTCATAACTTCTTTCGTTTATGTATTCCTGGTTGGAAGTGTAAAAATTTGGAATCTAAAGTTAGTTTATTAGTAACCCACATTGGCACTGCAGTACTCTTCTGTCACTTATGCGCTCCTGGTCGGAGCTCGCACAAATTTCGAAATTATCGTAGCTGCGCTAAGTAAACAAACCAGGGGTTGCATAACCCTCTATGCTTTATGTGCTCCTGATACAAAATGCAGAGAATTTGAAATGTTTTGATGGGAAAGAATGACAACCAAAGTAAATTTTTATTTCTTTTACGATTTCTTTCAAACAAATTCGCAAATAAATATTGCAGTATATTTCTAAACGACAATAATAATCGATTTTGACGATTTTGTCAGAATATTGGGGATTCGCCCCATATCTTGATCATCGGACTAGATATTAGTCAGGTAATACAAAATCTCGCTAGGTTGGTGCGTTTGGTCTCTTGCTCGACAATTTGCATGTGATTGTGGGCCCTGCAACTAACGTGTGAAACGTAACTGTTTATGCATAGAAAAAGTTCTTGTAATTATTATTTGTTTACTAATAAATAAGTTCGTAGTAGGAGCGTTGGATATTTTTAAACAGGTAAATTAAAAGATATAATCAAATACAACTGTTACCTTTCTACCCGAATACTTCAAAGCACGTCAGCATCGTCCGTTCGATCCTTCAGATTGAAGTGGAAAGGAAGGCAATAAAACGCAAGCCTTGCAAGGTATTCCATATAATAGTACTGTTATTTCGTTTTTTTTTGTATAAATACATAATATAACAACTAAAATATTCATAATATTGTTCATTATGGGTGCATCTGCGACGATGGATTTACATTCAAGAAAATGTATAAAATAAGAATATTGTCGGAAAACATAATTTATCTACCATGTACGCAAAGATAATTTAAATGCCTTTTTTGTTAAAAGAATGGAGCAACATGTTTTTTGTACCTTTGCCGATTTGCTTGTATACATTATAAAATGCAAGAAAAAGATAATTAATTATAAAAACATTAATAATAATAAATTAAAAAACGCTAAAAATATACTTTGGGAGATAATAAATTAATAAGGAAAAATAAAATGCCATCTCTAAGTTAATGATTATAATTCTTAAGCTAAATTGTTAAAAAATCGTCTCTCTCTCTCTCTCTTTCCCTATTTACACGATTACATAAATACAAAACATGAACTCTCATCCCTTTTTAACTTTCATCATACAACGACAAACTAAACAAAGCCTTAATTTTTAATAAATAATGAACAATATTCCATCCAACAAATTATTGCACTTACAGTTAGAGACATTTAAATATATGCACTTCCAATTTTGCCACTCAAAAAAAAAACAACCAAAAATTGCCCATCTCAAACTGTAGAAGCAATTTCTTCTTTCCTGAACCAAATTCGTGACAAACATTTCTTTCCCAATTAAAAAAATAATACAAGTTTGTTCGGCACAAAAAATGTCGGTCGCAAATTTCCACCTCCGTAGTAATGAATATAAAAATCTGCTCGTTACACAGAATACGCGATAGGCCTTTACATAATTTTTTCTCTTAATAATACATAATTTAAATATTACCTACATAATATTATAATAATTTTAGTATATAACAAACAATTTATTTATACAATATGTCTTCTTGCGGTATGCTAATGACGCACAATTGGTGTTAGTCAGATGTTATCGTTTTCTGTTAGACTTTCCTATAAAAAAATTCAAAATCAAATCAAAATTTAAAAGTCAAACTTCTGCTTGGTTTATTTATGAAAGTTACTCCCCGTGTGACTTACACCTTATTTTTTGTATCGGTAAAATATCAAAAGATTAATGCAATAATTAATTAACCAATGGGATGTGTGTTACAATAGCAATGACACAAAGAAACAGAGATAGAGATTATTAGGGTATTATACACTAGATAGACCCGTCGCTCTCCGGTTCTCCTCCGACACATGTCCAAATCAGGATCATCTTGTATTGCGATGTTGGTTGTGCGCAGCTTGTTGGTCTTTGTAATTTTTCAAGTCGCGGTCATGCGCATCTCCGCACTTCCTTTAGCTTGGTAACTAAAAAATGAACCAATGAGAAGTGCGTTACGAACAAAACCGAAATTTTATACGTTAATATAATTAGGAAGATTTTTAAAACCAAAAAATATTGTAAGTCACATTGAGAGTAGATTCGTCATTGTTATTCGGCTAAAGAAAGATACTGACCTGTATACTTTCCAAGTCGCTGGATTGTGTTTGATCTACTGTGGAATAATCGACATCGACGCTGTGCGATCTTTCCGCTACCAATTTGTCGTTATGCTCTCTCGTCCGCTGCAACTCCCTTCTTAACCTATCCCTTTCTTCGTCTCGCTGTTTAAGAAGGCTCTAAAATTTAAAGTAATTAGTAATATAGCGCCCGACTGCTACAACGAAACACTAACCAATAGGGTCGTAAGCTCTGTGCTCAGCGTGGTCGCGATATCTTGAATTTTATGACAAGGTACGGAAGGCAGGTGATTATTTTGTAGCGAGACCGCGTTTTCGTTGCTGGCACACGACGAATGTCTTCCGCCCGTGGCGAGAATTGCGTCCGCTTCGGATATGTTGAGCGACTCGTTCACGACGGCCAAAAGTTGATCGGCTGAAAACAAAAATCGTGAAACGACGCCCATCGATACAATTAAACCGAGAGTTTACTTTGAAAAACGGCAGCTAGCACCAACTCCAACGGCTCTTTGTCGCTGTAACTTTTATTATTCGTCACTTCGCTCGCCATGTCCGCTATCAACTTGTACTCTTCCCTTGGAATGCTCAATAGATCGGCGACGAGATCTTCTTTATCGGCCAACGCTCGACGAACTTCTTCGTCTTTACGCTTGATTTGTTCTAAATTGGGAGAAATAATCAAGTTAGATTTATGCAAATTTACAAAAACGTTCCCTCTCTAAGCAAAAATCGCCACAGTGCGGCGTAAGAAAATTAAGAGGAAACGTGCAATTGGGCGAGTGTGCATTACCTAAAGGCGTGAGAACTGGTTCTGCAGTGTGTACAGGAGGAACGGCTACGTGCACTTCTGTAGGTTGTACTAAAGGCCAATCGTCGGCGGTAAGCCTCATTGTTACACCACCACCAGAAATTTCTAAAAACCACAACCAATTTTATTAAAAATTTCGGGTCAATCGCAAAATTTTAAATAAAATTTCTTTTAAAAATAAGCGCATCCTGTCGCGGCACCTACCAAACTTTATTAGTGTGCGCCCAAGTGAATGCAATTTTAATAAGGTGCACAAATTATTAGCTTCTTTACCAAGCTTCTTCTATCTCATTGCGTGTAGGCTCGAGAAGTCTTGCCGATATTATGATTACTTAAATACAGGGTGAATCAAATTTTGATGGTTTGATGTGGTGGAATTAAAAATTTCCTTTTAGTTCAGAAATTACAACCACAAAGTTAAAACCTAAATATTACATTTTTCAAAATCCCATAACCTGACACAACGTTCTATATATTGCTATGTTATTGCAAATATCGAGTCGAATTCTACTATGAAAATGGATCAGTATTGGGATGCGCGGTCGGTTTCCCATTTTCAAAAAAAGAGTCCAAGTTATTGATTCGCCCTGTATCTCAATATCGCTTAGGCCTACTTGCGTGAATAGACGAGAGAAAAAAAAGCAAATATAAATGAAATTACCGTTCGCCACGGCGGGTTCGCCGTCCGATTGGGAGAGCCTCTTTTCGGCTTCCATTATATCACTGTTCCGGTTACTGCTTTCTTCGCTGGGTACTCCACTCTCGGTTTCGCTTCCGCTATTATTAACTTCGCCGCCTAAATGCTCCGCTCGTTCCGTGACGTCCAAGACATTGGGCAGATCTTGAAGCGTTTCAATTTCGTCAACATCTGGAGTCGGATCAGATCTTTTAGATTTTCCTTCTCTGCTGTGATACGCCTCGACGACGTCTGATATGTGCTTTAACCATCTGAAAAAAACAACAAATATTTTAATCGCTAAATAATACACCTCCTTCCTCCGCTTCTCTCGAGACCCAAGCAAAAATTTCGAAGAAAGCCGGAATTACCTTGCGGCCGAATTTTGTACGCTATTAAACATCCCGAAAATAGAAATGAAATTTTTATCAAAATGAATCATTCCCACAAGACATAACGTACGTGATAATTCTCGCGATGACATGCAATCTGTTCGTTTCGTAACAGTGTTATTATTAACCTCGTGTAAATAAATGCGAAAAAGGTAAAATAAAAAAAGGTTAGTCATTAAAATTAATCTACACTAACCGGCAGATTTCTTTTCAAGCGGAACGAAATAATCGACTACGCTGCCTCGAAAGACGGGAGGTTGAAGAGCGACTAATAAAAAGACGACAATAAGAATTTTTGCCCAAAAAATCCATTGTAAACAATCGGGCGGGCACAGCGCCAAATGTTTATTTATAAACTACTCCGCAGCTCCGATGAGTCACATGGAAGAAAGCAAAAGAAGTGCGACAAAGCCGAAATTAGGCACGAATAATCCAACCGTCTTTCCATTTATAATTTAAAAAAAATATATCGAAAACGGCAGCACCCCCATAAAATGGGTGTCAATCACGACGGGATCAATTTTCTCGATTGGAATCGTACGAAAAATAAACAAAAATATTTAATGAATACAAAAATAATCCGACGTAAAATTTTCAAAGAAGCTGGTCATGAATGAGATATATTTTGGGAACCGGAGGACAAACTTGTTTATTTTTGTTTGAATGCTGCAAAACACAAAATCTCTTAAATCATCGTCCAATTAACGGCCGATACAGGTTTACGCCCGAAGGCACCTTAATAGGGACGTCTTGTTGTAAAATCAAAATTATTTTATGAAATATTTTGTTAATATTTACATTTATAAACAAAAGAAAATTGACGACCGCAAAAACAATCTAATGTGACACAAAAGACAATCGAAACTTGTACCTTGTGATGATGCTGCCGCGTCGCTTTTCGCACTTCTCGATTTTGTTGGTGTTGGGGAAAACCAACAAACTACCCCGTCGTTGGACGCACAAACACTTTTCGCCCTCGCCGTCGAGACTATAGGATTTGCGTCTTTGCAACATTTTGAAACGGTCGACAGGCCGATCATCAGACGACTACCAATAAATCTGATTTAAAACCAGAAGTGGTTTATTTTGCTTTCGCACCTGGGGGCAGATCGTTTTCGCGAAGCGTTCAAAGAACTTGTAATTTTCCGATTCCCTCCGCGACGAGGGAAGCGAAGCACTTAAATTTAATCAAAAATAAACAAATACGCGCTAATTTTCGGAAAAATAACAAGGAACTAAACAACATAAGTTTCTGTGAATACGGCGAAAAGTAGAGCGCGCGTTCGCGAGAGAACCTCTAGTAAAGCATTGGAAAATTTAAAACAAATTAACATGGATGGAATGTTTTTAAAGGCGACGTTTAATTGACAAATCAAGGTGGAATATTGTATAAACATGGAGCATCGTTTATGGCACAATTATGCCGCTTTAGTGTAAACAAATGGCAATAAAAGAGACCACGATCGCAAAATTTACGGTTTTCGCCAATTCGGGATCAAGACGAAATTTAATTAAACGCGCATCGATGGAGATGCAAAAATTATTACCGACGTCGATACGTAAAATAATTAACCTATTTTCCATTTGCTATAAAAATAAATTACAATTATAGAATGTAAAACAATTCCAATACCTTGAACTAAACTGACAGGCTATTATGACCATTTTAGTCCAGATTTGTAATTAATCTGTCTTTGGGTGGCTTTGTTAATTCAAGTCCTCGATTTTCTAAACTCGCGTTGCTAAGAGAACCACCAGAAAAAAAACAACTGAAAACTATAATTTTGAAATATCCCCCTTCAATTAGGTAATGTCATGTCATGCCATTTCCGCTTGTGAAATAAAAAATCGTGGTTGCAACACCTCAATTTTTCACATAAATATCCCCCCCCCCAAATATTGACGACAATTATTAAAAAAGAAACTGAGTATCCCGGTTGCATTTGTGCCAACTAATTTAAATACGATGGATGCCGCTGATAACATAAAGGTAAACATAATAACCCCCCTCCCCCCCGTGGTTAATGTGACGTCGCGAAGTACTTCGCAGTGTCAACTGTGTTTTATAGTTTCTCCTATGATAAATCCTATAACGTACCTGCACTCGATAATAAAAAATATAAAAAAAACCACTTACATGTCTCTTTCTGGCTTATCCCTGGCAAGAAGATCAACCAGCTGACTATTTTGCGTTGACGTGTTGACCAGAAGTAAGGAACTTTTAGCTGAAATATAAATAAACGTCACCGAAAAGCCCAATCGGTGGGTTGGTCAACTTACATGCCGCATTCTCTCTTACTAAAAGTGTCGAAGTCTTAATAATGGGTACAATAGGTTGCTGAGTCGATATTCCCGATTGAAAAAATTTAAGAACAAAACGTTCAGCATCCTTTTGCAATAAGATCACAGCTTCTTCTAATAAAACTACATGTAAAGCTACGAGTTTGTCCGGCCTCCTTAAATGCATGGCGCCTTCGTGTATTAAATTGTATCTCGTAAAATCTAAATTCTGCAACACAAGAGAGAAAATCAAACTGTAAGCATCGTTACAATGTTTCGCACTTACCTTATATTCATTTACAATTGAATGATCAAATTTTTCAAACAGCGAAGTGTCCAAGTGCTTCTGCATTTCTTTTAATCGCGCACGATTGCAAGCAATTTTTGCGGCCTCGTTAACGTGATTTAAAATTTCTTTGGATCTGTCGTGCGCTTGTTTCAGCCTACTCAACTCTGCCTGTGCTAATTCGGGGTCCCTTTGCTTATTTTTTTCTTCGCTATCTATCAGCCTTTCCAACAGTAAAGGGTACTTGGATAGTCTGAAAATTGGAAAGTTACAAAATTACACCTTCTTTTCTTTAGACGGTGGTTACCTTTGCATTTCGGTGGGCAAAATACCCTGCAAGGGCAATCTTCGACACAGGTAATTTTTTTCGCATTCGCTAAGGAAAACATCGAACCTCGAGTTGTTTTTCCGCTTTTCTTTGATAAATGCGAGCGCCAATTGTTGCCTTTCGCAAAAAGCGGCCGCCAAGGATTGAAAATTCTCGCCCATCGTACCGTCGAACATATTTAAAAGCATATCACCAATGTCGCCGACGACTGGGCTTTCTTTCCGCTTACTTTTCATCGCCGAATTTAAATGCGAATGAATTTCCAGCAAATCGGTAAGATTTGGAAAGATGAGATTAATATCTTCGGGCTTGAGAAGTTTCGAAGCTTGCAATGGTTTTTTGAACACAAAATCCAGCACCCTGAGATTCCGTACGTGCGACCTTTCCGTATGAAATAATTCTGTAAAATTGAGACGTGAAAAATACGTTAAAACAACGTGGATTCGTTACCGTTTATCACATCTTGTCTTTTTTTATCGTGCGGGTGTAGATTTGCGAGCTCCTCTTGCGGCACAGAACTTTGCCAATCGGGCGGATCGGCTTCCACTTCCATGTCGCTGTCCAGACCCGAACCCGCAGGATGGGCGGGTGGAAAACCTGACACTGCATCTAAGGACGCGCTGGGACTTTCGGAAGATCTATATTGTAAAAAATAAATTTGTTACTATTGTGGCAGCGTTTCGATTTAAAGGTCGCCATAGTTGATTTTCCAAAACTATTGCTAGTGAAGAATGAGCCAATGGAAACGCAATAGCTGAACCTTCAAATTATAGATAATTCGCACTCGAGATAAAAGCGTTACCTTTTAATAATGTATTTACAATGGAATGGTAATGGAAAATAATAAAATTACTCACCTAGAAGACAAGCTCGAATTGGAAGAACTACCGGAATTTGTCTGATAGGTCAGGCCGTGTTGGTCCAAATCCACCGTTTCACTGCACAAAAAAATAACAGGTTAGTGCAAAAAATCACGCTCGCGACTTTGCGTGACGAAAGTGGTCAATGCCTTACAATATCGAGTCGACGTAAAATTTGGACGCTCTAAAACTATTCCTGCTTGCACTAATCGACGACGAAGACCTCATCGTAACAACATGAAAACGCGATCAACCTTTTATCGAATTCATCGCTGTGTACAAATTACGATTGGTAGGCCAGTCGAATACGGTGAAGTAGGTGTTTTCGATCCGCGACGATAATCAATGACCCTTGATTATCTAATCACACCTTTTTGCACTTTACTATCTCATTATCGCATGTATTTTATATTAATTCGATTTGGAAACTATTCGAACCGGAGGGCTTCCTCCCACCAAACTTCGTTGTTGTCAAACTTGACGCAACAATATATTTTGGAAAATCGATTAGGTACAAGATAGAAAAGCAGGAAATATTTTAATAATTATAAACAATAACCGCAACTGTCCACTCAAAACGCTGCGACTATCGTAACAGGAAAACAAATAATTAATTTTTACAAAAAGTTCCCGCAAGTATCTGCCGATCTTCAATTGTTTACGCATGGGATTCACTCAAAGTCTGTTTTGAAATACTACCACGAAATTACAATTTCTCGAATGTTCTGTAGAATAACAACTGAATCGTCGACCGGACAAAGTCGTTAAAAATAATTTTCAAAACCCCTCGCCTTCGAACGCCTCCCACGCTTAAACTATCCAAGATAATTAAATATTTCCAAAAAGTTTTTTGCAAGAAATTTAATTTTCTAATTTTTTCGTGTGGCAACCGTCGCAGCGTCACCACTTTTTTTCGGCGTTGTCCGAGCTCGATTTTCATTTCGGCGACGAATAAATCGTGATTTTCTGTGACTTCCGTGCCAAATGGAAATTATAAATACGAGGGGAAAGTCCCGTCCAAATTAGATTGGCTTGGAAGGGTGTTTCACCCTAACTCGACGGTAGCATTTCTATGCACACCGGAACGAAGAGATAAAATGTTGCGTACAAATAGCCCAAAAATTTCAAGGTTAAAAAAATAGGCAACCTCGAATGTTATAACATAAATCATGAAAATTTTACTTTAAACACCTCTTGACCCAATTAAGTCAGCGAAAGAAAATTAATGAACAGAGTGCACATCCAACTTAAATAAACAAGTCAATAAATGGTTTCATCGGCAAAGAAATGGGGAGCGTTTTGAATTTAGCGTTTGATTGACGTGACGTTAATGAACGTTTTTCCGATCGTGGAGGTCAATGCCGAAAAGATTTAAAAAAACTCATAACCTTTCGGATATCAAGAAATCCCGGTCGCCGTCCAAGGAAACGTTAAAATTTTTCCAATAATCTCGGTTCATAATCACAAAATACTTGCGTCCTCGATTTCAAAAGATCCCATTTCCAAAAAGCTAAGACACCGCACGCCACCACCTTTGAGGCACTCACTTCACTATCACTTCCTAGTAAACAATTTCGCTAGAAGGGGGCGTAACCAAAAATTCGAATCGTAAACTTTTCTACGCACGGAATGAATCCAGGTATCCCGCAGCTGTCCCGGTAAAAAGTCGGATCTATATACACCACGTTTTGATAACGCACGCGCTCCTACAGGACAGTCGGCTTTGCACGAACCGCACCACGAAATGATAAATTACAAAAAGAAAAAAACAACAACTTACTGTGTCGTGTTGTGGAGTGGATCGCTGATGTTCCTTCGCTGCTTTCTCTGGAAACAGAAATTAAGTTAATCGGAGTTACCCTTAACGTAAAAATAACATAAGTTTATGTGGTGTGAATCACGAGGGCCACCCACGTCGATCTCCGCAATTCGTTTAACCTACCCCAACATACTTATGGTACGACAGAAACTGCGTGGGCAGATGCACTTCTCACGATTGAGAAACAAACGCCCACTCGAACCACTCCAATTTCAGATAACAATATATCATTTTTTTCTCCAAAGTTAACTCGAAGGGTTGCCTAACACGTAGTGTGTTTCTGTGCGGTTGGTTGCAGTCAGTAATATAACCGGCTACTTTTAGTACACACCAATCGCCCTGTATAGTGGCGAAAATATAAATTACGAAACTCACCTTTTCGGATTGTTCTTTGACGCTTTCCGACCTATTGATGTTCGTGGAAACCCTCTTCTTATTTCCGGTATAAGCAGGAAGACTGACGGTGCTGTAAAAAAAAAAAATAAATAAAAACCAAATTCTCAAATCGTCACGAAAAAACAAATACAGCAATGTTATGGTTCCCACCCAAATGATTCAGTCGCTAGTCACGCCTTGTTTGAATAATATTAAATTCGCCGAGAAAAAGAAAAATCGCGCGTCCAAGATAAGCCAAATTTATTGGAGCGATTATTTAGTAAAAATTGTCAAACCTCAATTTTCTAGAACTCTTCTGCGAAGTTTTTTTCTTAAACATTCTGCTGCGAGTGCTGCTGTTTTGTCTGATAAGAAAAAATAGCGGATCCAATTCCATCACCCCGCTCATTTTTTAAACCAACATGCGACACATCAAAAATTTGCACGTTAAAATTTCACCACAACAAAATCACCATGGTGTTCGTAAGTACGAAATTCAACCAACTACAGTCACCACCTTTCTTTATCATCCTTATCCACCGCAAGATAATGGCTTATCAAAATTATTGCTAATGTAGAAACTAAAGTATTATACAATCTACGTATGTTTCAGGTTATGGTGAGAAAATTTACAAATAAATCGCGTAGAGCGGAAAAACGCCAGCCGAAAAACTAATTAGTACCTGCATTTGTATTTTCAATCGGGTGTGAAACGACATCTATTATTCGGTCGTAACATTGAAATTAAAACAATTTATTATTTTAGATTGCGCTCATAAAAATCCTTTATTTGAGTTCTTTATCGCTTCGGAATACTTGAGCGCTTTCGAGTGCAGGAGATGCAATTAAGTATGTAAGATTACAAAACGATCCAAAAATAAACCCGGCTTATCTTTATTAAGTGGAACTAGAAAATTGAAAAGATATGGGGACAACACTGATAACAAACAAAGAGGGCAGCTCCTAATATAACTTCTATGTAATTTTCTAATGTAGGAGCTGAATGATAACGAAATTAAAATTTTGCTTCAAGTAAATCCCCCCCCCCCCAAATATAGATTACGCGCAAAAAACAGAAATAATTGCTTTACAAATAATTATTGGTAATTCAATAGTAAACTATGTACATAAAACAAATAATTTACTTTAATCTCTTGTTTTTATTTAAGTTTTCGTGATTCAATATTTATTCTAGACATGTAAGGTTTTCCAAACGTAATGTTTATTATTATTTAATGATGGAATGTAAATTAATGACACCAAACTTTATAATTAAAATAAAGCAATGTCAGTTTATTAAACGTAAATAAGTAATTTAGCCCGACTTAATTCTTAAGGTTGGCCACCACGAGTCAATAATTTTACTAATATTTTTACTTGAATGAAAAGCGGTTGTTGGTGACAACCCTAAATCCGCCCCTGGACTTAAATATTACTTCACACCTGAGCGGTTAATTGCAATTTCTACTTCGAACCCGTAAATTATCCTTCCACGAGCGCAGAGGAAGCTTTAAATTCAGAAATAAATCTCTCACCTATCTTGGTTTGTGACGTCCGCTTCATGATCAACGTGTTCCGAATTTTCCTGGTGCGTCCTGGAGGATTCTTCTCGAACAGCATCCGGCCTCCTGTCGGAACCCGTCCGCGACACTGGATGGCCAGGTTTCGTCTCACCTAAAAAAACAAAAAATTGTATCAATCTACATGTAATTAATAATAGTACAGTAGCGGCCAGATCAAAAGAGGGCAAATTAAAATTATTTTTACGTAAATTGTTAGGATGAAGCTTCCGATGTTTATTAAATAAAAAAATATGTTAAATTGAAAACGCGTGCCCGAAATCGTAATATTTACATAATTACCGGTTTGTTTAATTTATTCGAGAATTTTAAAATAATAAACGGCAACGTGACGCGTCCATTCCGGTTCTTTCAGAAAATTTGCAATTGTGCGCGGCGATGATAATAATAATTGTTGTATGCTTAACGAGAAAAACTTTTCAGTGAAAAGCCAACAATTGAAAACTCTCCTAGAAGGAAAGTGTATTTTAAGAATCTCCAACATGGCGCATATTTAACGAGGTCCTTTCATGCGAGACAAAATATATTTTCTTTAAACTTCCGATTTGAACATTTCATCATCTGCTAAAAATAAACTACTAGAAGCTACCAACTGCAGGTCCCTCCGCCTGCGAGAACTTCGTACGTACGCCCCTGATGCGGGAGAAGTAAAGAATTACCTGAACAACTAATCGACTTAACGTCCAAATCACAGCTAATGGAGTTATGGACACTTTCGCTTCCGAACTTCCTGGAAATTTGCACACCAACATTTTTAGAATTATTATTGAATGCGAAGAAATCGAACTCGTTTTGCACAATTTTACAATTCCTCTTCGCCTGCTCGAGGAGCTTGTTTCTCCTAGTCCTGAGCAGGTTCAAGTTTATTGCACTGCTAGATTTGGCTTTTGCCAAGACCGGCTTTTCGGCGTCGACGATATTGTTATTATTGTTAATCAACTCCGGGATGGCCAAATTCGAGCTGGCCGTCCGGAGTCCGAACGTGGTTTTGGGCCGGATGCGTTCCAAATTCGACGTCTGTCGAATGAGGCGAAAATCAAAATGAGACGTCGATTTTCTGATCTCTGGCGCCGCATTAAAATCTTCAATTTTCTTGGTTTCAGGCTCCGCCGCCTTTTTCTTCTTACTCTTCTTGTCGCTTTTTTCGACAATCTTGGGCATGGTCGGCTGGCCATTGCTCATGGTGTTGTCGCCATTTTTGGTTTTATAAATTTTGGATTTGACCCTCTTCAAGTAGGAATCGTTCGTGTGGTCCGGCTTTAAATTAGTCGTCGCACATCTGTTTTGGTTTTTCAAATTCTGGCTGTCGTTGCGTTTCACTTTATTTTTTTTATCGTTCGACAGGACCGCATCCCGCTTGGCGCTGTCGCACTGTTTCTGTCCCGATTTTTTCCTCAGCTCCACACCGGAAAAATCGTCGTTATCGTCGCACTTCTGCATGGTTTTCACCACATTCCCTTTAATATTTTCACAGCTGGTGGACGGCTTTAAGGCGCCGTACCGAAAAATGTCGCTAAATCGTCGACTCTTTCGTTCAATCTTATCCAACTTATTATCGGGATTATTATCCAATTCGTTAACTGATAATTCACTGTAAGTTCGACTTGTTAAATTAGATCGGCTGTCATAGCCGTTTATCACAAAACTGTCACTGTAACGTTTGATATTGCTATTTAATTCGGCAATAATATCATCAGGTTTAGCATCTGGTACGAGTTGCTTCGAATCTGGATCGTTTTGTATCACATTTGTGGTTAATTGAGTGACGTCAGCTTTATTATGAGCCTCGTGCTCTCGTCTATCGCAGTTCAAATTTTCGATCAAATCCGGACCTTTTTTCGTCACGCCGCTGTTCTTTTTAAGGTTATTTCTGTTTGCGGTTTGCTTATTTGGGGTCTTTTTTGGTCCGTTCGTATCTATCGACTGGGCGGCATTTGAACTTTTCGACTTGGAGTTTTTCCGTTTCCGGTGGGTAATCTTGCTTTTTAATGATGTCATATTGTTGTTGGCCGTTTCCGTTTCGTTTGACCACATTATATTATTATTTATCGCTAAATAAAGTCCGTCACACACTCCGTTTTTAGACTTCTTGGTAAACACGCAATTAACTTAATCAATTAACAATACCCTCGACCTGCAGAAACGATGGAAATAAATTATTAAATTTGAATTTCGCGCTGATATTTGATATGTTGCCTGTACACCCCGAACGCACCGCGCGTGCGTGGATCGCGAAAAGTTGAATGCGCCCCGGAGGGCGGGGGATTCGAACTTCCACAACACACCCGTAATAATTTTAAATTGGATTAACAGCAATGTCGGCCGATCTTCCGGTCAACACTTCCGTTTGTATCAACTGTGACTGATAACGCCGATTTAATGTTATCGTGCCTTTCACAATGGAAACTAAAAAAATGGAAAACAATCGATAAGGCTGACCCAAATGAAAACATTTAACATTGCTAGACAAAAGTAAGTAGATAAAAAATAATTTTCCGTTATGAGCAAGTAGAAAATTATTCAAACTGGTCATTAATCGTACGATTTAACTGGACTTGAAATTCCTAAGCGATGAGGAAGGAAAAACGAGGACAAAGAATTTTCGCACAGCCCGTAGGTGGTAACCGAACGATCTCGATTATTGAGAAAGTAAAATTAATTGCATCTCACACTAAATTACTAAACAATGCACCAAAAACTTTTTACTTTCTAAATCATGCGAACGATGCTGAGTGACGCGCGGCATGGCAGTGTGAAAAATGTAATGCGGCACTGCCTCTAAATCGAAGATACGTTCGCAATCGTAAATATGTTTTTTATAGTTTTGCATAAAAAAACATGTTACACAAAGAATGGGTAATAAAATTTCATATTGCGATGGATGCACTTGGATGTTATGACCGGCAAAGCAAAGAAAGGTGAAGTAACTTTTATTCCACGCAAAAGTCGATGAACATAATAATTATATATCAATTAATCCAATACTCGTGAGAACATTATTATGCCACCCTAGAAGCCTTCGACGAAAGTTTTGTCTTGTGCAACAATGCAGTTGAAATGCAGACAGTGCAGTTTTGGATTTCAAGTAACACTGTAATTGCATAACCGTCTAAATATGTGCGATTCAGCACACGAGGTAACCTGAGGCCTGAGGTGCAACAAAAATTATCTAAACCCTTCAGAGAAGAACTTACTCGCGCCAGACAAAAGCTAATAATAAAGACGGGTTCATAAAACAAGTTTACGACCCTCTAACAAACATTAAAACTTGATAAGCTTCAACTCCAGGCGAAACTAACAAAGCAATCCGATTAAAAATAAACCACACCGCTCGCTCGTGTAACTTTTTATCTTACGTTAATCTCATCTTATCTGAGTTTAACTCGCCCCCCCCCCGTTGGATTATTACACAGAAAACAACCACGTGTTCAAGGTAGCATTGTTGGCCATAGGCAGGATAGACATTTTTAGGCCTAATTGATAAATACAAATAGAGAATATCAAGACGATCCCCCTCCCATAGATCAAAGCAACTAGAGGAAGTCGATTTAGCCATTTTGAATTAGTCCATGAGATAAGAGGAATTCACCCTCGCCGGTGTCAGTCATGAATGGATTAACGAGATTCTGTTTTTTGTTGTTTCAACGTACATTTCGGCGTAAGCCGAAAGGCAACACCTTGTAATTATTAAAAACATTCTATTTTACTGAATCGGTCCAACGAAATCAGCTACCTAAATCCGTTCAAGAACTACGTCGTGCGGAAAGTGACGTAGCTGCCACACAAATAATTTTTTTTCTATACAATTTTAAACACATGCTCAACAAGGCCTATTTTAATACATATCCAAAAATGATCAAAATCGCAACCATAGTTTTTTCGGAATTAATTACGCAAGTTTACACTGCAAAGATCCCGTCATTCTAAGCAGCAAAACCGGGTGCAAGAGCTGGTATATAAAAGAAAAAAATGAAGTGGCCTTGAAGTACAAGCACAGATATTGGAAATCGTTCTGTATAATAATTTCTGTTAAAACTCGATTAACAACATTTCCTGAAGTTTCTCCGTAATTACCTAATGAAAGTAAAAAATCAGGAAATGATCTTCTCCATTTTTAAAGTGACATTCGAAAGATTGACGAGGAAATTTAAAAAAATTTCTATTTTTATGTAAATGTCACTTTCGGAGAGCGCCCGGTATTCGCACAATAATTGTGTGTCCGGTATAAAATAATAGACCATTAAACTGCTTATGTAATGATTATTTCACAAGCAATGCTCGGCAAAAGTGGAAAAAGAATGGAGCATTATTATTAATGCATTAAAATAGAGACGTCAGCTTTAAAACCGCTGTGTGTACACGGCGGAAATTTATAATTACAAATTCCAGCTGTCGGAATGCAAAAATTCGTCGTTCACGGTGTATATACCAAAACAAATCGTACGAGGTTGCCATGGCAATCTGAAACAATTGCAGTTGTTTACTGCTGTCAAATATTTAAAACAATCGAAAGTTGGCCGGGCAACCAGTGGGCACCAAACAAAATTATTTTTAATTTAAAATAATTGAAGAACCCACATCACAATAGGTTAAATTTCCCCCTCGTGTTTATTTCAAGGCGACCTCCCGGAGAGTGAACCCTAAAGTGGCAACATATCAATATATCCGCGGCGCATGTTGTGCTATTTTCCATGGCGTGGTATATACCAAAACTGCAGAAACATGTCGAAAAATTGTGCACCACCACCACCACACCCACGGCGAACGTTAACTCCGCGTTTTTTATTGTTCGAGCGCACGACTGTACCTTTCCAAACTCCAACACAAACTGTCTCGCAGGTATACAACCGGATATTAATAATACACAACTAAGTCAGGTACCTCGGGCAGGTATCCTCGTACACCATGCGAGAATGTGTAATATTTCTTGGAAAAAAACGTCCGAAAATATCGGTCCAATCGAATGTGGCAAACGCGAGTGAGATCAAACGCTCGAAATAAGCACAAAGTACAATACACATTAATTAATTAATTAAAAGTCCGATAAAGAACGAAAAATGAGTAGTCGCTCGTAACGACGATCGTAAGAAAACTGAAACTATAAGCAAGACGCGGCGCATTCTTGCTCGCAAGCGGACATTTGTTTTATTCTCTCATGAGGTTCCCCCTTCGTTTCGTTCGCTTTACTATGTGCAGTGGTGTACACGTTAGGTTAAACAAACCGACATAATACAAATACGACATTGACACGAATTTTCTGACCGAGGCTAAATCACAAAAAGTCTGTGAGGTCGACGATTCGTTATCGCCGTGCCACACCGTTCGATCTCTGTTATTACAAAAATAAACAATCGATTGTCGAACGTGGTTGCGTAAGCGACTCGAAGGACCAAAAAAGTCCCATTTTATGACTCCCAATTTTTATCGCCGGATAAATCACGTTGATCTTGGAAATATGCAGATCGTACGCTGAGGTAACTTTTATGCTATTCCACCTATAACCTTTTAGCGGTTTCGCAGTTATTTCCAGCCGTGACACATCATGGGAGTAAGAATTTGCAAACCCCCAGACTCGATTAAAATATTGAACTTCAATTTTCGATGTTGTGGCCGTCCGTCGTCGATACCAACATTAGAAGCGCTAGGAAGCGGCCTCGAAATTATCGATTCGAAACCACGTCTAGGAATTATAATAAAATTTGAATGGAAGTGGGCATAAAATGAATGATAACTTTTTATGTAACACGACAGGGCCGGACCACGCCAATTAAAAATCACGACACACTTCGCCGGACCTTCGGAGCAATGAACGCGCCTTGATTGGCCAATTATTTTCGGTAGTGCATCAGAATGTGCGCATCTCGATGCAGATGCAGTGGTCTGTTTCGTAATTGAGATTCAGGGTCGCATGATAAAACAAAAACGAAACGAAATTTATTAAGACGGCTTAATTGGTATTATTTAGAAACAAAACGGCTATAAATAAACCGACTCGGGTCGATTTAAATTGAAAATGCACTAAAAATATAATATGTGCGCACTAATCGTCTAAATAAAGGAAACAATTAAAAAACGTCTCAAAAAATTGAATTTTAAATATGTACGTACGCGCACTAGAACTAATATTGGAAAAATCGCGTCGTCAAAGGATGAAAGAAAAATATTTTAGTAGACAGGAAATGAGTTTCGGCTATTTTAAGTTCGATCGCTAAATATAATTTTATAATTGTAACTTATTTGTTTACACTCGGTATGATATACGGAATAAGACGTGTCGAGATGTTCGATACGTTTTACAAGTCCTATTGTAGTTAGCAATCGTAGAACAACGGAGTTTTAATGGACGAGGAAGACCGCAGTTGTCTTATAAATGTGCAACGGTTAACAGATTTCCGCTCCCGAACACTCTGCACGAGTAGATCCGAGGGGAGACTCGGACTAAACAACGTAAAACTTGAGAGAACCCCCCGTAATCAAAAGGCTTAAAAAGAGGAAGACACACGCACGCGACAATATGTAACTTGGATCTTGTGTGCTGAGAAAGTCATCCAATCCAGATTCAAGCTGGGCCTAGAAGAAAACCAGATTATTCCTATATAGCCATGGGCTTGTGTTCCAGAATCAAACTAGGCCCTCAAATGAGTAATAAATGAACATGAACAAATTATTCTATAATAGCAGTCTTACATGGCCTAAAATGATCTCCCTAAGAGGAGAAATTAAAAATTTAAATTATTTTACGTTTATTTTTATTATTTTCTTCGAATCGCTTAAAATACGGAATCTCCCAAGTTCTGCGAAAAAATTCTTTCAATTTTATTTTAATTATTTTCTTGGAACCGTTAAAAATGCGGAATCGCCAAAGTTCTACGAAAAAATTCCTTCAAGTTAATTTTTATTATTTTCTTGGAACCGCTTAAAATCCGGAATCTTTCAAAGTTCTGCGAAAAAATTCTTCCAATTTTATTTTAATTATTTTCTTGGAACCGCTTGAAATGCGGAATCTCCCAAATTCTACGAAAAAATTCTTTCAATTTTATTTAAATTATTTTCTCGGAACCGCTTGAAATGCGGAATCTCCAAAGTTCTACGAAAAAATTCTTTCAATTTTATTTTAATTATTTTCTTGGAACCTTTAAAAATGCGGAATCCCCCAAGTTCTACGAAAAAATTCCTTCAAGTTAATTTTTATTATTTTCTTGGAACCGCTTAAAATCCGGAATCTTTCAAAGTTCTGCGAAAAAATTCTTCCAATTTTATTTTAATTATTTTCTTGGAACCGCTTGAAATGCGGAATCTCCCAAATTCTACGAAAAAATTCTTTCAATTTTATTTAAATTATTTTCTCGGAACCGCTTGAAATGCGGAATCTCCAAAGTTCTACGAAAAAATTCTTTCAATTTTATTTTAATTATTTTCTTGGAACCTTTAAAAATGCGGAATCCCCCAAGTTCTACGAAAAAATTCCTTCAAGTTAATTTTTATTATTTTCTTGGAACCGCTTAAAATCCGGAATCTTTCAAAGTTCTGCGAAAAAATTCTTCCAATTTTATTTTAATTATTTTCTTGGAACCGCTTGAAATGCGGAATCTCCCAAATTCTACGAAAAAATTCTTTCAATTTTATTTAAATTATTTTCTCGGAACCGCTTGAAATGCGGAATCTCCAAAGTTCTACGAAAAAATTCTTTCAATTTTATTTTAATTATTTTCTTGGAACCTTTAAAAATGCGGAATCCCCCAAGTTCTACGAAAAAATTCCTTCAAGTTAATTTTTATTATTTTCTTGGAACCGCTTAAAATCCGGAATCTTTCAAAGTTCTGCGAAAAAATTCTTCCAATTTTATTTTAATTATTTTCTTGGAACCGCTTGAAATGCGGAATCTCCCAAATTCTACGAAAAAATTCTTTCAATTTTATTTAAATTATTTTCTCGGAACCGCTTGAAATGCGGAATCTCCAAAGTTCTACAAAAAAATTCTTTCAATTTTATTTTAATTATTTTCTTGGAACCTTTAAAAATGCGGAATCCCCCAAGTTCTACGAAAAAATTCCTTCAAGTTAATTTTTATTATTTTCTTAGAACCGCTTAAAATCCGGAATCTTTCAAAGTTCTGCGAAAAAATTCTTTCAATTTTATTTTAATTATTTTCTTGGAACCGTTTAAAATGCGGAATCCCCCAAGTTCTACGAAAAAATTCTTTTAAGTTAATTTTTATTATTTTCTTGGAACCGCTTGAAATGCGGAATCTCCCAAGTCCTACGAAAAAACTCTTTCAATTTTATTTTAATTATTTTCTTGGAACCGTTTAAAAT
The DNA here is from genome assembly GCA_963170105.1 of Cantharis lateralis. Lineage (NCBI taxonomy): Eukaryota > Metazoa > Arthropoda > Insecta > Coleoptera > Cantharidae > Cantharis > Cantharis lateralis. The sequence goes on from OY720628.1 coordinate 767,349, forward strand.
GCGGAATCTCCCAAGTTCTACGAAAAAATTCTTTCAAGTTAATTTTTATTATTTTCTTGGAACCGCTTGAAATGCGGAATCTCCCAAATTCTACGAAAAAATTCTTTCAATTTTATTTAAATTATTTTCTCGGAACCGCTTGAAATGCGGAATCTCCCAAGTTCTACGAAAAAATTCTTTCAATTTTATTTAAATTATTTTCTCGGAACCGCTTGAAATGCGGAATCTCCCAAATTCTACGAAAAAATTCTTCAAGTTAATTTTTAATATTTTCTTGGAATCGCTTAAAAACGGAGATTCCACTGTTAAGACAGTGGCGTAACAATGTAGCCATGGACCTGTGTTCCAGAGTCAAACTGAACCCCCAAATGGGTAATAAATTAGCACTAATAAATATTTTAGCTGAAGGGCAGTCGTTCGACCGAGAGGGAGATTGAAACGGGAGTCCCCTTAGGAATTTATACTTAATATAGGGGGTCCTATATTAACTATAGCCGATGTTAACTTAAAAACAAAGATCCCGTCTTTCTAGGAACATAATTTTAGAAATAAAGCGATTTCAGGGATTTCCAGACTCTCTCGACTGCCAAAGCTCGAACCCAAAATCCTGAGACTGCATAAGAGCATAAAGATCAGTTGGCAGCAAAAATTACAAGTGGATTATAACAAATAAAAGTAATTATCAGTGGGAATCTCAATTGAACCCCCCCCCCCCCTATTTTTGAGTAATTTAACTAACCGCTCCAATTGCTTTTTACGTCGCTTCGCATTTTTATATCTTCGTTATTATTTGATTTATTTAAATTTACACTCCGTTAGGCCTGTACAAAAATTGGTAACACCTAGGGAAAACTTTCGTTTTTCGTTAATTATTTAAGGGAGAATTACAGGTTAACCCCCTTCTCTCTAAAGCTGCATCTCCATTAAGCCGGCCCGGCAAGCGGCGGTACTGATGGAGATGCAGCTTAACTATTGCAAAGTATACATCCACTTAAGGCTGGGGTTTTGCTGCGTTTCACAAGAAATAGGTAATCTTGCTCGACGGATCGACTTGAAATTTTGTGAACAATATCTGCTATTTTACATTTTCGGTTGTCTGCTCAAGAATGAGACACTTGAGATATAATATGACATATTTAGCATAGCGAAGCTACGCAACTTGAAAAGCTTTTGTTTCAGTTTAGGGGTAAATAACTGTCGGATCAAACAAAAAGCATCAAAATACAAATTGACATCCATACTTTTATCTCACCTTCTAAAGCAATTCGCACTCAAGTTTCGTAATTAATAATCGATAGACGATAGAATCAATAAAAAAATCGCACCTAAAGCGTCATTGCTAACCGAATAATTCCGGTTTTTTTTATTAAATGAATAAATTGGCTTAATAACTCACAGAAACAAAGTACATTAATAATCCCAACAACAAAAGAGTAATAAAACACGAGATCAAAGCATAACCAACATAAATAATCGGGAAGGTAACCCACAGCGCCGTTGGTTAATATTATTACAATAAACAGAGATTCCCAAACGGTGGAATCACCAAAACACCTAGACATTCTTTTGTTGCAAATTTCATTTCTTTATTTTTGTTTAAATACATTTTTCCATTTCGTCGCACCGTTTCCGAGATATCGTGATTAAAAAGAGACATTGTAAAAATTTCACTAATAGTAAGTTAAGTCACCGCATCTCGGAAACGGTGCGACGAAACAGAAATATGTATATGAACAAAAATGAAGGGAATGAAATTTGCAATTTTGGGCGGTGGGTGTTTTTTTGGAAAACCAATCGTAATTGAGATTTTTCGCTGCGACGTGGTCTACTAGAACGAAATATAATTTTTTGTGCTAGTCAGACGAACCGACTATCTCACCGGGAATAGCGCTTTCTTTTTCGATCGATATACAGTGGAAAACACGACCCCGAAGGGACCCTTTAGTTTTATGCCGGATAAAAACGACCGACGAGGAAGTAACGAGACGCATCAGGATTATAAGGAGAACCTATTGTGTTTCAAAATTTCGAGGAACAATCGCTGTAATAACAACTGCAATAGAACGGAAATTTTCATGAAGAAAAGAAAATTTTTCTCGTTAATAAGCACTGTTCCGGGCTTCGATTTCAAAATGTTTAGTCCTTCGAGCCGAAGCGCAGAAGTCGTGAATTAGAAATTAGAATTGGAAACTTACCGGATAATTTAATGGAGAACATAATTAAAAGATAAAGCCATCAGACGTGGAGTCGATGTTAAAATTTTAATAAATCAACTGGCGCCCGTCAATTTTCCGAGTCAATTTATTATTTACACACGTGCCGATATGCATCTGTTAGAATTACTGCAAAACCAATGATCGAAAAATCACTTTGTTCGTTTCATCCAATAACACTTAAATAAACATCGCGCCGAACTATAATTAGACCGCAAACGGTTCCGTGTTCAAATCCCAAACATCACTACCGCCGTTCCCGTTTGGCAGCATTCGAAAATTTGTTCTGAGAGCCAAAGCAAAAATACAACGGTCGAGACCGATTAATCTCCTACGAATGGAGCACCAGCGCCCAGCAGTCACCAATTAAGATATACCGCATTTAAATTGATTTTGCATTTGCTGCCAACGCAATTTATAGTCATTTAAAAATAATCACACAGGATTCGAACGCAGCTTTCGGAATAAATAGACGCAAGGTTGGAACTGAAATTTGAAATTTTTCGAAATATTGCATTTCGCACAGAAAAGAATTAAATCAAATTACTTGGCACCGATTTTGCTTGAAAGCTAAATCTTATAACAAGCCTCGATTTACAACAACATTATGTACACTTCGCGATTGAAATATTAAAAAGGTGCTCGAGCAAAATCAAATTCCATTTGCATACAATTTCCGTGCCAAATTTTAGAGTCATCAGATTCTGTAATTCGAGGCAATCCCTTATTGGCGGAAGAAATAGCACATAAGATTTTCCAATCGCGAAGTTTGGTTTTACACCTCCTATAGGTGGAATACAGGTATCGGCTATTGTGTATGCGACCTAAATTATTGAAGTCGAAGTTAAACTCCCTCGAGGATACGCCACTGCAGGGGGGTGTGGTTAAATCATAAAGCTTTAATTAGAATATTTGCCGAAGCGACTTTGAAGGTTAATATAATAAACAGAGCGACCTTCTCTCCATTATGCTGTATCGATGTGTTTGTTAATTTGTTATCGACCCCCTTCCGTTTGGCAAACATGTGTTATAGATATTTTTACACAAAATATTGAAATGTTTCCTGGCATCAGCAACAACAAACCAAACAATGTCAAATGTAGATAATGTAAACAATCTGGTGCCTGACGCAAAACGATGAATGAACGGTGGTAGTATCGGCGTCCGTTGACGTCACGCGACGCCTATTTATGTCGCACATTCAGATACACAAACTTATCTAATGAATCGACTTTTCCAACTGGGTTTTATTAATTTTTACGATCACGAGTGTGGAGCTGTGGAGGATGAGGCGAAGTTGCTTTACGACCCTATTGTTGTTCCGAAGCCTAGACCTTGAACTTGTCGACCATGAAAAATGGCGAATAGAAAAACGAAAACTTACTTTCCGTTCAAAACAAATGCGATAACGTAAAACAGATTTAACAAACTTTTGCAATTATGCGCATACCTAGTTGGAAACTTAACGGGAACGAGAAGCTTTCATTTTGCTTTTCTTATTTGATTATGTATAATAAAATTTGTTATTCTTTTGGATTAAACTAAGAATAAATTCATATTTTCTAGATATTTCCGAATCGGCTGCCACGTAAGTTATGAGCTTTTCCGGAATTGTTTATTCGAGTGAACGAAATAAATCCGAACGGCCATTTTTTTGCGAGATAACCCGCCGAAATGTCGTCCTAAAAATGGGAAATGTTCTCCACACTGCATGTTTGCCAATTTTGGTTTCGTTTTTACTTTCTAAAATAGTGCATTCAACAACAAGGAAGTAAGCGACCGATTAATGAGGACCTAACTATTTTTGTAAAATAACGGTAAGTGGTAATAAAATATTATTGGAGCTCCATTCTCGGGCGGTGCCAGAACGCAATGGCACTTGAGAGCTAACCGCCATTTATACAAGTATAAAAGAAGATATTTTAGTTTGATTTAACGCTAAAAAGTAGTATTAATTACAATTTTTTGTTATATAATTAAAATCTGAAGTGCAGGTTTAAAAACAAAAATAATCTGGAAAGACCCTCTCGAGTTATAAATAAATCCACAAGTCTTGCGAGCTCTTGGTTTACCAATCGAGCAAGAGAAATTTGTGCTTCCGAGAGACAGCATGTATTTACTATTTGTGTGCCATATGATCGCAATAGACATAATTTTGGTCCAAAAATAGACAAGGGACTTGAAATTTTGTTTTGGCGCCACTTCCATTCTCAAAAGCCGACGACGAACGTCGGAAATTATAAATTCAAATCGAACGTCCTAATTACGATTTCCACGATTTAATTAACCAAAAAACTTACCAAATCGTAAAAATGCAAATCGTGTGCGTGATACACGAAACGTGAATGAATTTTATATGGAAACTCACCTGCAACAAAACACAAAGAGTTAGTACAAAGTTTTACACCTGAAATTAGAAAAAAGTGAACTTTTGACGTAACAACGCATTTGGCAAAGAAAGGCGTAAATACCAAACTGAAATAAAACTCCACATACTACATAAATTTTCTCTCTATAACTTGATGTATAAATAAAACACAGTTTTACAAAGAAAAACTTAATGGTAGGTATATCAATTTTCTTATTTGTGAATTGTGACCTTTTCAACCGTCACTCATACCGGAAGCTCAACACCTACTACGCAATAGTCAAAGCCTTTTTGTTTACTTTCTGGCTACAAACGATGGATTAAGAAACTGCACAATTTGGGCTTACAATTTGAAATGCACAGCTCAGACTTGTAGGAAACAATTTTTCAGTTGTTTGGAGTTTATTTAAAAAAAAATCATCTATTTTTGTTCTCTTGTGTCAACATCAGAAATTGTAATCAATAACAAAAGAAGGTGCTTTCGATCACCTACAAAAATATCGTGATGAACTCAAATTAGTCCGGCTACCGGTTTATTACATTACAGAAATCCATAAATTCCATTAACTTATTGGATTTATTATCATTTTCTCAATGAACACACAACGTATCAAAATCGAGAGAGATAAGATAGAACTAATGGACGATAACGATCACAAATTACTGCAAAGATGGAAAATTCGCTGCTTTCATTAATAAAACCAGCATGATATCAAAAAATAGTAGCGTAAACAATATAAACCCCTTTTAGCTGAACAGCATGTTTTACAAAAGAAAAACTCCAATACGTATATTTCGAACTTCTTAAATATCTGCCCTATTAGTTTGTTATAATAGATGGGGGGGGGGGGGGAGTTATCATCGCAATGACTAGAAATGTCCAAATTAATTTGAGAACAGGTAGACAAACTTTCGGTCTCTGAGACCGGGGAGTCCTAAAAGTACCAGCCTGATTCTTGCACTTTCACACTCGCATTTAATTAGCCCCCTTACTTCGTTGTCATATAATATACTATTATTACATTCAAAATTGCAGTTCACAACTATCGATTCACCCTATACATCGGGAAAAATTAATGTAGGTAATTCCATAATTAAATAATAAAAATGCGCTTCATGACCTGATATTTGCAAATGTCAGCGAGCGGAAAATGTCAGGATGGAAGTGAAAAATAAACGACATTTCGGAAAATTGAAGAAAACCTACAAACCCATTTGCAGTTAATCGACTCTTCCGGCTTCTCTATGATTTAATAATAAAAAAAAACCTAAACCGATATAAGTAATTAGAAAAAATTAAAACTTCATAATTAGAAAAATTAAGTGTGACTCAGAATTGCGAAGGCAGACACGATGAACGTGGGCAAGCAAAGTTTTTCTTGGCTATTGTTACATTTCTTTGGCACGTAGGTGAGCGACTGGTTATTCATAGTGCACACTACGGGTACACCGAACGCAATTATTATGAAACAAAAATTGGCATCGTCCAATGCGAAAACTTCTAACCGAAGTGGTTTCGATTCATCATTAAGATGAGATGGTGGGTTGACGAATGGGGTGGTTTTACCATGAGAATCTTTTAGGGTTCCCTGCAAACCAACCTGTTTGGGTTCTCATGCCTCTTTGGAAATAGAACGGCGGACAACTTCTGGGTAACTTGTTAACAAGTTTGCAGCCAACTACGCTAACGTGGAAAAACTGGAACGTCATTGTGGCGCCCTAATGGTTAAAACTTGCGGCAGAAGAATGTTCAGTGTGTTCTGGACGAAAATCTCGTGAATCTGAGGAGATAAGTGTTTGTTCTTCTGTATACTTTGTAATAAACTAAATTAGCGCGTTCCGACACCACAGCTGGAGTTTAACATTTTCTAAGCGCCGTGGGCGATTTTTAAAATCTTTAGTCGATTAAAGTAAACAAACTATCGTAGGAAGCTGGAAACCGCGGTTTCAATCCCGATCGAGCCGGCTACACTGCCGTCATCAACACTTCCAGATCGATCTGCGAGTTCACGGAGAAATAAAAAGGACACTACCCCATTAATTACATTTCCCTTGCAAGTCATCTTGGCTTTGGCCAAGCTAATCGCCTACACACTACATGGTGCTTGGCAAGCGAAGGATAAACGCAAATAGGTTAATCAAATTTACTTTAAAAAAAGTGAGTTGAATTCTCCGTTAAATTAAATCAAAATTTTTAGTTTCCCTTGTCTTTTCTTTTGTTTGAATTACTGTTTGGAATTTTCAAAACAAGACATAAAATTCTATTCTTCCGTTTAAGGTCTAGAATATTGATAAATTACGATCAATTACCCCTCAGGTTTCATTTTTTTTAAATGCCGATTAAAGAGTTGGGGGGTCTTAAGATCCGGTACTTCGCAATTGTCCAAGATGACAATGGTTTAGAGGGCGGGGCCGCGGGGTCCAGTACTTTAGTGCCGTCGACTTGAGACGCTAAAGTGCTTTAGAGAAAAAATCGCGAAAAATATCAGACAAATTATACAGTCTGGATGGTCTAACTGCCAGCATCATAGAGTTACAATCTTGATTCTCACTTCCGGCAGACTATCTTTTTTCTTCTAATTGTTGGTATTAAAAAAATGTAGCCAGCTGGAAGCAAACCCGAGAGCAAAACTCAAGAAGCTGATCGCTAGAGCATTCAACTTCCCTACGAATCCGGGATTCGGAAACACGATAAATTACAGTTACGGTCCTGGGCATGAATTTTCAAGATGTCCGGAAGCTTAGGTAGCAGCTTAATTTATATTTGCAGAGCATTGAAAAAACAAACCTAAGTTAAACAATGGAGCATGTGTGTCGACAAAATAGTTAAGTTGTTTACAATCGCTGATTGCTACTAACCTGCGTTAGATCCCCAGGTAGGCAACTTAAGTAACTTTTTGAAGCTGCTCGAGCGTTTCAAGCTTCCCGAACGTGCGGTGTAATCCTGGGTCTCCATAAAACCTTACAAAACTACACACAAACAGGAGTGCTAATTTTCACTATTACTATAGAATTCGATTCTTTTGCGTTGGAGCACTTGAACCACCGCATAGTTTCATTTATTCCCGTAAATCTATTAAAAAAATGCAGATGTTAAAGCAATCGTTCCGATTGGATTGACCACAAACAAATCGGAAAATAATCGAAAATTTGGTAAAATTTAATTGTATCCTGTAGGTTTTATCGCGAAACGCTAAAACGGGACAAACTAAATTGGCGCTAATGCTGGAAGGAAGTCGCTAAAGGAGGATGTGGGTTATTGTGAGCTCGAGGCAGCACAGACCTAAAACGAAAATGCACCGATTCCAAATTTACCACTTCAAGAAATCTGATTTATTTTGGGGTTGTAAATTTCGGGCGGATACCTGTAAGCACCAACCCCAGGTAGTTTCTATTTTAACACACCAACTAACAGATGTTCGTTCTAAAATTAAAATGTGCGAAAGATCCTTTTGTACATCTCGAAGTTAAGATATTTGTCTACGGGAATCGACGGGGGGTTGGTAGTAAAAAAAATAAAGAGACACTGTCAAATTAACGTCAAAATTGAAGGTAGTAATGGGTTTTTCGCGCTTGATGATTTTATCGATGGGCATTTTATATCCGGGCTATTGTTCGTACAAATCTCTGAAGAGTCGAAACATGGAGAATAATATAAAATGGTTAACTTATTGGTTGAGCTTCGCGGTGTTCACAGCGGTCGAATTTTTCGGCGACGTCTTACTCAATTGGTTGCCGTTCTACAACACCAGCAAGGTGCTCTTCATCATGTGGCTCCTGTCCCCCATAACGGACGGTTCCAAGATATTTTACAACAAATGTCTGCAGCCACTGTTGGCAGGGCGAGAAACATACATCGACGGTTACATTTCCAATTTGATCCTTGCGGTGGTGAATCGTCTAATGCCGACTACGGTGTTGATAACGCAAGAACTCGGTCGCAAGTACCGGTCCACGCTGGAGCCGATCAAGAACCTTTTGGGCCCAGAGGCTGCGAATAATCCGCAGACCTATCGATACGGAAGTTCGATGATATCGCTGCCACAGAAAAGCAGTAAAAGTGAAGTGAATTTACACAAAAGTCGATCGTACGACGAATTGGACAGATGCGATAAGATCACCGAGATTCCGAACAAGAAGAGCGTCGATTTTAAGAAAATGTTGAAAATCAATTTTCGGGACAAAAACATAAAATCGAACCAACACAACATCGAAGAGGTTTACATATTTTTTCAGTAGTTTCGTGGTAGTCCGTGTGCGCGTCGAAAAAAGTTTGAGGGTCTCCGTTTTAGAGCATGATTATCTAAAAGCAGCCAATTTATAAATAAGTTCGGGTTCATTTAATATAGGCAAAATTTTAAAATGTTATTTTCTTCGATTTGTTTGTGCAAACAAAACCGCAAGAGATAAAATAATGTTGTAAAAAATAATAACCTTGGAGTGATTAAAAAAATTGACTAGTAGTAATTAAAAATGTCTTATTTAAATCCTAGCTGTTGCGAGGGAGAAGAGCAACCGGCACTGGGATTATGGCATCACAAGTAACATCAACAAAAACACACGCGACGAGAACTACGAAGAGCATGGGCGCGCGACGCCGATGGGACATGCGGTATCACTAAAATACGGCCAAGATATGGAGTGCGAGAATGCGAAAGTTGGACGGCGCAGCCAACAGCTGAGCGTCCCGAACTAACCTAACGTAAAATTACATTGCTCGTCCCGTGAACCGCATTGCATAAAAGAACCGACAAAAGAAATCCAACTAACTCATCATAGGCGGAGTTTGTCTTCGTGCACGAAAGGTGCTACTAAAATTAACACAAAAATTCAGCGTTGACGCAAATTAACATCCACGTTAATAATTGTTATTATATCGATAAATTTGTGAAATGACTCAAAAACGCAAATACTTCCTCCTTTTGCTGCCAGGAACGAAATTTCCAGTGTCATTACCAACGCTATTTTTATAACTTACGCTCTGATACATCAATAACCAATGATAGACAGTCGTAAGCATTAGAATTCACAGGAAATTACCATAATTGGAAATTACGGCTTTCGAGACACAAGAAATCCTGAAGGATCCTACCCTTCCATCAATTTCAAGATAAGAATCACGAAACGTTAAATTGCTTTGCACAAAAGCAAAAACATTGCCATTTATCCAACTCCGGGGTCGTAGGTGACTTTTTGAAAATCTAACAACTGTTTAAATTGTAAGTTTTATTTAAAAAATGCAGAACGGAACAAAACAATCAATATCAACTTTCTAATCCCGGATTACCGACACGCAAATGATCCTTCAGTCTAAAAATATTGAATTAATCTTGAGTAATTAATCAATCAATCAAGCTCGAGTTCGGGGTGAATCTTCTAATTACACCCTTCGCTATTATTTGTATCGGGTCAGTGGACGAAATGGGCATTCCATTTAAAGGGAATTTCGTTAATTCGCTCATATGGTTCTTCTTCTCTTCAGCCCCTTCCGACTGGAAGATATTGAGCTGTCCCAAATTGTGGATCATGGATTAACGAGATTCCATCAGCAGTGTTTCATTTCCGCATTATTTATAACAAAAATAAATTGAGTTTTGAAAGCTGGAATCTATCGAAAATTCGATGACCTTCCAAGGTAGGTATTTGGAACAATTCCATATAAAAACTATCCTGATAAGGCGAGCAAACGACGCCGGAAGTTACTTTAAATTTAGTTGGCGACAAGCGATTTCCTGTAACGGTAACAATAACACAAAATGATCCAGTTTACGGAAGGAGGAACCTTCAAATTTGAAAATTTTTCACCAAGTTTTCCTGCGACCCATCGCCCCATAAACTAAATAGGCAAGCTGGGCGCGTGCCAAAAATTGTGCCAAACATTTCTGTGTGCCAAATTATCATTTTCTCATCAATAATGTTATCGTAAAGCTGAATTGAATATTAATCAAGTGAATCATCTCGGTCGCCATAAAACTACAGATACAGGTTTTTACAACGGAAACGTATGAATAAACTGCATTCCAATATGGCCGTTTAAACTAATTCCGTTCAAAAATATGTAGAAATTCAAAAATATTTATTTTATTGCAGATAAAAGCTACCTCCTCGCGTTATTCGCATGGGACACATCAATAATTTCGTCCCGACTAAAAGTTGTGTGATCAGATCACATTCAGACGGAATTTAATCAATCACGAAATGCGATCGCGGGAACCCCCCGCCCAAGAAATGGAGATTTTAATTTTCAATCAGAATCGTTATTAAGATGAAAATTAAGACATGAAATCTTTCTGGCGAGCTTCCAATTTATTTCCAACACGTTCGGTTCTCTATCTGTTCAATCATTAATTCTGTTTCGTAATCTCCGCTGCGTGCAGCCGCAATAATATCTAAGGCATTTAATACATAACGTCTACTTTTCGAACGGAAAATCTGTAATATGTAATTTTCGTGTTGTAACACAAATAGTAAATTCTAGAAGCGCCGTAAGTCGGAGCAATGTATTGGTAAACACGTAGACACATTCCCCCTATCCCTATTGCAAGACAAAAAAAACACCCCTCGAAAAGGTATGAAACTACACAGTAAATTGATCCCACTGCGCTCCGCCAATGAAGTTGGAAGTGACGATTTTCCCTCATAGACATAGAAAACTAATCAATAATTTCCACGCGTTTTGTCCCGTTGATACGAAATAAATTAGTTTTTATAGAACTCCTCGCTATCCCAAATGCACGATGTCAAATGCAGTATACCTCACCCCCCATCATTCACTCGTGAAATTTATTTAAATTTTTCCCAACTAATAAAACAAGCAAACAACGCTATTAAGTGGCGTTCCTCTACCTTCAACACAGACAGATCAATAACTACTTCTCCTATCAGATTTGATTTACATCCTGTCGCATTTAATTCTAAAGGAAATTTAATTAAACTTCCTAGCGCGTCGTCCAGTGGCATAATAGTGAGGAACTGTTTTACGTAATCTACTTCCAGCATTGTCCAATAAAAGTAATCAGGTCAACACGAGTTTACCCGATGAGTAAAATATTCAAGGGTTTTGGACCACCCCACCCAAACTTTTGCAAAATTTAAATATGCCCCACAACTATCGGTTAGTTCCGATTTTTGAAGACCTCAACCACGTGCCTAACTGCCCGACAACAACATCATTTACATATTTTCCCTAACTTTAACAATAAAATAAATAATTATTAGTATTTTAATGCCTTTCATTAAGCAAATAAATAGTATGGTAAAATTGCCTAGTTTAGAAAAATTTCACTTAAATCTATATAGCACACACGAGTCGATCGAGGGCGACAATTTTGTTAACCTAAGGAGCGTCCAGATAATAGACCTGCACTTCCTTATTATCCTAAAGTAAACAAATTAACGGCGCTAATTAACTCGATAATATTGCGCCCCCGACGCTATAATTTCTCTTATCTCAAATGTGACCGATAATAAAGGGATGGTTATAAGAGCAATTGCGTTTTGAATACCGGTTTACGTTTTGTTACATTGTCCTGAATCTTGACAAACTATTCCATTAGAGAATTAATTCTCTCAAAACATTGTGTAAAACAGTGGTGCGTAACCACGCTCCTTGCGAGAGTAATTTATCAATTTTGTAATCTATTTGCAGTAAAATCCTCCTTCCTCTCAACAGGAATTGCAAGTATTTAAATACTCGTTTTAAATGAGTAAGTAAACAAATTTCTAATTTCAAATTATTTAAATACTTTTCTATGGGTTACTTAGCTCTGAATTTTTAATTAAAAATTAAAAAGAAAATTTTAGAATAATAATATAATACTTAGATGCAGAAGTCGCATTATATATTGGCAAAGTGCGCATATCTTTCCTAGGGTATATTAACAATTTCTTTGCCAAATATTAAGGAAACAAATACATAAAACACTTACCGGTGCTGTCTAGATCCGTTGTACTGATGTCTCGCTCTTCAGCCATTTTTCTATCTCTTTCCACTGAAAATTAAAAAACATATTTAAAAAATATTCACGTAGAAATCTCAAAACAATAAAAACCCCTTCCTCGAGAATCAGGAAATTTAATTTAATTAATCAGATTGCAAAAATCTGTTCAAATATAAATTCCCGCAATAATGAAATTGAATGCAGGGAAAGAAGGGGATCACATAAAAAAATAACAAGAGGAGAAGGTCCTATGTATAATCACGGAGTGTTTACTACAGAAGGAAAATTATTAGATTTGACTAACGGTAAAACTATTTAGCACACTTTAAAATCTAATCCTGCGAACAACGGCACACAATTTCCCAAGTCAGTAAGCGCAACCATGGAATCTTAATGCCTAAATACTTTTTTCTAGTGTGAGTTATCCATACACTGAAGAAATGTATGTGGTAGAGCAGGAGGCTAATGTATAAGGTGTACATATTGAGACTGCATATTCTGCATATTCAGCCTCAGCAACCCCAACTTGAAATGTTTCTCTAATTTTTTCAATTCCAATTTGCAGAGAAGAAATTCTTGAGGGTTTCGACATATGTAGGAGGGAAAAAGAAGGTGAAATGCATACAGCGTTCAGAAAAGCAATCATGAACTGAAAAGTCAAATTTTGTTATAAATAAATTATTTTAAAGTAAATTTATGAAGTACTAGCCAGATAGGATTGCTGGGGGCTTTTGACCTCTTTCAGATTGTTGTATTGGTGATAGTGGCATAATTATGACCTGAACAGTTTAAGTTCATTGATTGCTCCAATTAAAATTTGCAAACAAAACTTGAATTTTTTATAGAAGATAAATTTGCTTATTCGGCCTTTGGCCTTGTTAGGGATTTCAATCGTTCTTGGATAGCAGCAGTTCCTATGCCAAAATAATTAATCTCAACACAGTGACTTTTAGGTAAAAATCAAATGACGGCCACCCTTTACTCTAATATTTTGAATGCTGGTCAACGAAGCCACTTACTTTGAATAAAGTGGGAGCTAGGTTTACGTCGAGCATCCCGGCTGTGTATCCTGTCCATAAACTTCCCTATCCCTCTATCTTTCTTATTGATGGGCCCTGGACACGTATCATCGTATAACTTCACACACAACCTGTGTACGTTGATGAGACACGCTAAAACATTTCATCGTTAGAAAAAAATAACAATTTGGTTACTGAAAAATCAACTTACTGGTGCATTGGTAACCTTGAGGAGAAATTCCATTGATTATTTGGTGACAGTGATTGCAAAGTATCACAGTGTAATAAGGTTGGGCCACAAACTGATGCCCTTGCAGAGTTAACTGTAACAAAACCCAATAAGTACATAAAAATAAGCACACCCGAAAACACTTACCTTTCTGGAATACTTTCCAATAAATTTCGGCCTAAAGGTTTCCTTCTTCACGAAAGTTGGACATCTATCTAAACCTCTAGCCGTGGATCTTACTCCAAAAATCCGAGTAATAACCGTAGCTAAAGCTGCAGCCATAAGGTAACGTTTGTGGTCATAATTTTCCTGATCCAGCTCTCTCCTAAAAAAATTCACAGTTAAAATAAATCGTAGAATCCAAAGAGTACTTACAGGTACGGATCGAGCTTATCCAACAGGAGATTTTCGTACAAATTCATTTCCTTTGCTTTATCTTGAGTAATATCAGCCAAAATTAAATCGTTGGGTCCAAAAATTGTACCTAAACCGGCTGTGCGCTTTTGTTGAAAATCTTCTAATTGTCGCGTGAGTTCCTTGTTGGCTTTAGAACGCGCTTTCCAAAAAATCTTTCGTAAAATTTCTTCTTTATCGAATTCGCGAGTTAGGACGTCGTCAATTTCGCGAGCGATGTTTTCGTCTACGTTACTAAGCCTAAGCGGCGCCCCCGGAACTAAGAACGTCGAATGTATTTCGTACGCCCACTTGCGCATTTCCTTGGCGTTGCCTTCTTTATACAAATCGGTGATCAGATAAAACAGAAGACTATTTGGATCGGAATTTGATAAAATATAATTCATGAACACAGCTAAGTGAGGTGTATGCTCCCATAAGCGAGATAGAGACTTGAATGGACCGTGATCTTCCAGTTGTCCCTGCAAATGAAAAGTTAAAGTATCCTACTTTTATTTTAAGCAACGATGGACTTACAACTTCGGGGTCGGATATTTCGTCATCTTCCATACTGATTATAGGTTGTTGCGCCGATTGGGCAGTTGCCGCGTGTATGGGTGAACTATTTGCTAGAACTCTTCCCAACAGACTAGAACTAGAAAGGAGTGACTGATCGAGAGATGAATCGGCTGCGCTCTAAACATTAAAAATTTTAAGTAAATTTATTTTCTCGTTGGAGGTATATTTGCTACTAATGATAAGTCAGGAATAAAAAGTACCATCAGGACATCATCAAGAAGAAATCTCTGGGCTGATGTTATGACAGTAAGTAATAATCCTGGAATAGCTGGAAAATATAGATCTCTCACACTGAGAAACTGCTAGAAATATTAATTTAAATCGTGAATAGATAATAGTAAATTTCATTTTCATTAATTTTAAAATGTTAATTTTAACAAGGTAATAACTTATGAAATTATTTAAATGATGCTAACTAGTATTTAAATAGGTTTTTAAGTGTTTTTTAAGTAAATATTTAAAAGTTATTATAATTAAATCTCGAGGTACTGCGTAACTGTTTGTGAGTATATGGATAAATTTTGGAAAGAACTTAAAATCCTACAAATGTCCAAGGTAACATATCTTCAATATTTTAAGCACGGCAGCTTTCTGTACACGTTAAATGCAATTAATTTCATTCGGATTTGCTTTGCACTGTTCTGCTTTATGTGTGCACTTGCACTTCTGTAGGTAAAATATATCGCAACTGATCTTGTTAGATCTTTGAGTAAAATAAGTTCTAAGCAATTGGCTACAAACCTCGTCGAAATGATCCACGTCGTCTGCGTTGGCAGAATTCCTGTTATGATCTTGGCGTCTTCCAGAGAGCGGACTGGGATACGGAGGCGGTGGGGTGCCGGGTGGTGTACCCGCAGGTTCCCAGCTTTCGGATCTCGTGAGGTCGCTCATACTTTCTGATGCGATGAGGCGTCGGGAAGCTTCCGCAGGCGAGACGACACACAACGATTCTGGACTCGATTTCGTTCGATGATGAGTATGGTTTGGAGTCTAAAACACGAAAGAGCGGTTTAAATTGAGAGTGAAAGAGTGCAGACGTACAAATCTAAAACCGCTCGGTTCCTAAAGTTAATGTTTCGATAAAAAATAAGAAAAACCACACAACCGCAAATGTTTTGAATTAAAAAATAAGTAGGAAGGTGTAACTCCGCAACCAAAAATAAGATAAAATTTAGAACGTCTCGCGATGTTTTAAAAATTAACAATTTAAAGCAAGAAAAATAAAATAGAATTAGATACGGAAAAACTAAAAATCTACAAAATTGTTACTTACATAGTTATTAAGTAATGGTGTGCAAGTTGCCACAAGTGGATACGACATTTGTTTGTTTATGGAATTAACGGCATCGGGATCGCTAATTCCACTGTTAGAGACTGGATTTCGTGGAGGAAGTGGAGGTGGAGTGGACAAGTCGGAATATAAGGAATTATCGACCATAATTTCGGACGTGGGATTTTTCGTACCATCCGACTGTAAATTATTTACATTTGAGTCAACATCTACGGAGTGCTGTGTATTAAAATTAATATCGTCGCCACTTAACACAGAATTAATATCTAAAGGCACTTTGCCATTAACATATAAAGGCTTCTTGTTATTTTGACCGTCGATTTGTGGACGATTTCGTTTTGGAAGCGGCGGAGGCACATCGTTATCTAAATTACTTAATCCTTCGTTAGGGGACGTGAAGGAACAGGAAAGACTTTTTTTTAGTTTTTTGTTCGGTAGCGGTTTTGTTGTTAGATTTGGGGGTGGCGAATTGGGAAGGGGAGGCGGTGGTTTATTTAAATTATCGAATAAATGGGAGATGCGTGGTGTTTGCTGTAAGAGATAGACAGTAAAGCAGTGTTAGTTTTAGTATCGACAGCCATACACAAAAAATGGACCCAAATTTTAGATTAAGAATGCAATCGGAAGATGCCTGCCGAGTGATTGTTGCGAGAACAAGTTCATCCCTTTAAAAAAATTTGGGACCATTTTGTTTCGAAAATTAGAAACATCACCAATTAATTAACGTCAAACTTTAATAAAACCAAAGAAGGAGTTGGGATGTGGTCAACGTTTCCTCCGCTACAAATAAGGTAATTAAATTTTTGCGATAAACTCCGCCAGTTAATGACCCACTCGGTTTTATCAACGTTTGGATCTTTTTCAGGCAGCATTTAATATTAAACAGAAATTATGAGCCACAAGCCAACCATCAACCGATTCACCGTTTACCAAAAACAAGAGAATTAAGTTCTGTTTTTAAACGATTCTTCAGCTTGCAAACAATGTTGAAAAAAAAAAGAATGTCGCGTAATTCAAAAGTTAATTTTGATAACCAAAGGTCAAACTAAGAAATTACCTCGTTCTGCGTCCGGACGTGGTTTTGAAGAATGGTGTGCAACTTTTGCAGATTACTTTCGGCCTTTGATAGTTTCTCGTTCTTTTTGTCGTTTTGAGACACCGCAATTTCGCTACGAAGCTGATCGATATAGCGTTGTTCCTTTTCAATCATCAGGCGAATTTGCTGTTCGCGTTCCAATTGCAACTGGTACTGCTTCTCGTGCTGGAAATTTTTCATATTAAATTAAAAAGAAATAAAAAGACAAATCGATTTAATGCAAGCGTTACCAATAAATGGTCATAAAAACTTACATCACTTCTATTATCACCAATGACACATTATTTACATAAATATCTTGTTTGTGGACACAAAGTCTAGGTAACTATTAATTTAAATAAAAATTACACAGAATTAAACGTTCAATTTTATCTTTTACATTTCGTCGTGCATTGACATGTCTGTCATTGTATAATGTTAAATATAAATGCCAAATGACCTTCCGATTAAACGTGATATCATCAGGAGGGAGGCTATCGGGGGCTGGAGCTCAAGATATAAAGCTCATAACTGCCTTTCAGATTACAAAGATTCTGCCTGATGGTTATTCCATACACCCAGACCTCCCGATAAGGTATCCTGTATTCAGCTTTATGTAGAACACCTTCCGATGAAGGATTTACACTGTGGTTCAGTTTCAGTCCGCGTTACTGATTTTATTTAAATTATCTAAAACTCGAAAGCCATCGATTTTAAACAATAAGGGTTGGAATCTAGTTTGTACATAATTTCGAGATCTTAGCCATTTACACTAGAAAAGAAAAGCGTTACAGCAGTTTAGAGGTAGAAAATAATAATGAATGGCTTCAAAACTTCCATAAGGTTGGCGTATCCGATACTATATTTTCGGGGGGGGGGGGGGGGTTGAACTGGATGATCTAAGTATTTTTGGAATATTACTGTGATATTTTTTAAAAAAGTTCATGTTTATTAAAAGTTATATTTTAAGTTATCTATGTAGAATTGCAATAAATAAAAGAAAGATTGAGTCATTTCCTTCGCATAATTTTAAGGCTGGAGTTTTGCCATGTACGCTAAGTTCTAGAACTAGCAAGTTTCGGACCTGAAATTGCGCAGGCCAGTCTTAAATTAAAAGGGACGAAAGGATTTTGAGCAAATTATAATCCAAAGGCAGTCGATTCCAGTCACGGGCGTTGATTTGTGGCCCGAAAGAGGGTAGAGGGAATTTCAAAAAATATCAACTTTGTCCTATTGCATGACCGATTTCGGGGTTACCCAAACCTCCGCTAATTAAATAATATAAAATGTTTAACTTACGGTAACTGGTTGTGGTCCGGTTATCCTCTGGGAAGCATGAGTGGTAAGGGGGCGCGCGTGCAAGCTGGGGGACCCCATGTTTCGAAGGGGTCCCGTTCTCTGTTGAACGGTCAGCACCACTTGCGAAGAAGCTGAAAATAAAAATAAAATTTAAAAAAGAAAAGAGCATTACCACGCGATTAGACAAATAACATTTATACAAATGGGATTGGCCTTTATTTAAATTAAAACTGTTATTCGCGTATCATATTGCATTCCGAGAAGTACAAAAAACAATTTATAAAAAAAGAACGTGTTGTGAAAATTAATGTTATTTGTATTTATCTTATCACAAAATGTATATTATAATTTATTGATTACACATTGTTTTTATTACACTACAAATATTTACACTAGTAATTTGGTAGCAGGAGGAAAAAAAAGAAAAACTTTTTTTTCGATAGGAAATGCGTTGGAAAATCTAGTCAGTTATATTTTTTGCAATCTATTTATAGGCTGATAGACGTACGCTAGCACAAGCGTCATCCACATTCATAATAAAAAAATCCCACCTGAACTTCTACACAATGCACCTCATTAATTTTCAAAAAAAATTCATTAAACACTTCAACGTGTAATAAAATTGGAAGATGTGCGGTTTTGTTTGTTATTCTAATTTTACTTTTAACTTGCATTACTCACTATTGGTCTTATAATAATTTATCAGGTCTAGGACATACGAAACGTTCCACAAATAAGAAGCGACACGAAATGCTTCTTAAAATAATGAAGTCCTTCTCTTTAGTGATTGTAAGCATTTTGGGGTAATTTTCGTAATTGAATAACAAGAAATTTAGTTTCAAAACAAACCGTTTAGTCCTCCTCCTTCCCCACCGGACTAATTAAAGCAACCAACCAGGGGCGGACCTACCATATGGAGAACGTGGAGCATTCCGCATAGGTCTTCTCTTCCTAGTGCACTAATTTAAGGATAGCCGTCCTTCTTTATCGGATTTTAGAGATCATAGACAAAATAACATATCGGCTGGCCCACCTTGCACCCTAGTATAATTACCAGGGTGGAATTGTAACGAATAACAATGAAATTTGTATTAATAGAAAGGTATTTTCTTCACTAAACGGATTTACCATGTTGAGGTATCCAGTTCGCTTATGCCACGAATCGCGTCCGTCTACATCGTGGAAATAATGGATCTTTCTCTTAAATTGAATAAAATTTTTTTAATTATTTTGAAATTTTCTAATGAAATTACTGTACTTGAGGGCGTAAATTACAAATGTAAATATTAAAATTTCAGGATCGTCCAAAAATTACGGTAAAAAAATTCAAAAACAGAAAAAATTAGAAGCGACCACTCTATTGGTTGGGTAATAAAGGGCAAAGGGTAAGGGAAACTGCAAAAAGCAGAAATACAAACGTAAGTATGATGAAAATTTCATCATGGGAATTTTAGAGAAAAGCCCCCCCTAATTTGGCTTATATCAAAATATACAGTACGGCGAAGAAGTATTCGTGCACTCCTATGTTAGCAGTGCAGATTGTATACCTAACGAAGACTTTTTGCCATACAAAAATTGATTTTACAGCAATACTTTTCAGACATTTCTTGTATTCGTTTTTCTTTATTTCTATTTTGTTCCACCGTTTCCAAGATACAGTGACTTATGGCAATTTTAACAGAGTATTTTTTAAGTCGTTGTATCTCAGAAGCGGTGCGACAAAATAGAAAAATGTATATAAACAAAACCGAAGAGAATTAAATTTGCAACCAAAACTGTCCAAGAAGTATTGCTGTAAAAGCGACGTCACACATGGCAAGTAGCGAATGTCGATGCCGGTCCGCCCCTGCAACTGACTGTAACAAACGTGTAAAGACAACAGTAAGGACAACCTTCAATTATTGCAAGTAGGGTGTATTCAACCTCGTAAACGTAAATCCTGATAGGAATCTCGAAGGGGAACAGGAAACAGAACAAAAGTAACAGCCAACTGTTACAAAATTAAGTATGCGAAGAAGTCTAGGGTAGGAAATTTGATTATCGTTGACCCAAATTTCGTATGGAAAACTCTAAATGATGGAAAATAAAACATCGATCGTCTATAAATAAAAGTAGAAAATTGATTTGTAGAAATTCGTCGGGTGTCCGGTATTTTATTGTGTGGTCTGCTTTATGGATCGGTGTGGTAATAAACATTAAATCAGTAGGAATTACAGTGCATTAATTAGGGCAAACCTAAAAATATCTTAGGTCAATATAATTCATTAACGAAATAGACAAACCAAAGTACAAATGCTATGTCAATAAATAAAAAATCTACTACACCCAAACCACTTCCTTAATTTTTTCAAGTTTCAAGCCCACCAACGCAATTTTTTACCTACGAAAATTTACGGTCTGTTTATGGGTAGATTGACTTTTGCAAACGAACTATCCGCCTCTCGAGATTTGCAGGTATTTGATTTGTTTACATTTTTTTTATATATAATTTAACAAGCCTGATCTGTTCGCAAAACCAGGAATGCCTGCCAAATTTATTAGAATATGAAATACGTTTCTATTTTAACCATGTCGACATTGACACATAACTATTTTGTTAAACCAATTTTATTTCGGCCGAAAATTTCCAAAAGCTTTTGGAAAACGACCAAACTCTTAGTCACAATTATTAATCCTAACAAATCCAAATTAAGGTAACATAACCCCCATCGGGCTGGTTCTACTTACAAACAAAACAAAATCAACCCCTAGTGCGTCCTAGGACGATCCAGGAAAAAACGCCAAACAGCTGAACGTCGCTCGACAATAATTAACACCACCTTGATTAAGAATTAACACTTCGCACACACAAAATGAGACACGAAATATCGCACCTTTAAATAATTCGGAACGCAGCGAGCTTTGATTTTCTTTTGAACTGATCGCCACAAAACATCTGTCGCAGGACGACAAAATACGAAGCCAAATCGCCGGTATTCGTGTGCACTTCGATTGACTGTGATCGTGTAATCGAAATTAAAAAATAAACAAATCACCACTAACAATGCTTTCGTAATCGAAACATATTCAAAAACAAATGAGCCGTCATTTGAAGAAGAGCGTCGATTTGATTTTCACCTGGAACGTTCAAAACGCAGAAGGTTTTGATCGCACCCCGTACGTGCTTGGAAGGAACGACCCCTAATCAGAGGGTAGTACCCCGACACATCAAAAACGATGCCGATTAAAGTCAACAATGGACCGGAATATTCTCGCAAAGTATACAAATAATTGCGGTTTTCAATTATTCATACGGCAAGGGTAGCAAGTAAACCCCCCCATTCCCCTAAGATAAAAAAACACACGTTCGATTGTAATGCGACCCCTTAGATAAATATCGACGCGGTATCGGTGATGGAAAATCGTTGATTTATATCGACAGGCCCCGTGCAATTCAAACCTTCGCACACAAATGGATCAGATTGTCATGATTTATGGACGCGTAATCAAGTCAACTTACATTTTATCAGGTCCACGACTTCGGTGTGCATCGACTGCGTCACGTTAACTCCATTAACCTAAAAATAAAAGAATATAAAAAATCTCGAGCAAAACGGGAAGATTATAGTTACCTTTATAATTTTGTCGCCCGCATGCAGGCCGGCTTTCTCTGCAGCCCCTCCGTCTTTGACGCTTTGAACATAGACTGGATTATCTCCCGAGACTTTCATTCCGTATCCCGTGTCATCCTTGTTGATGATGATTTTGAGAAATTGCGAATGTGCGTGCGTTGGCGAATCCATAAGTGAGACTGGGCGGCCCATCACCCCGACCATGTTTCCCGATGATATTGGAATGGTCATTGGAGATGGCCGCCTCACAGAACCATTTAAATTAGAACATTG
Source organism: Cantharis lateralis (assembly GCA_963170105.1). Lineage (NCBI taxonomy): Eukaryota > Metazoa > Arthropoda > Insecta > Coleoptera > Cantharidae > Cantharis > Cantharis lateralis. The sequence continues at coordinate 789,639 of OY720628.1, forward strand.
TCTGTAACAAAGAAAAATGATTATTTTAGACTTTAGAGCTTCCAAGCAGATTCAATAACAACCCACGTGAGATAAAATTAAATCGGTGATTTAAGTTGGGATTCAGAAAAAAATAAAAATTATTGGTTAACACTCCATTATTGTCGATGATGCAATGTACATAATATACGAACATACAGGTAATAAGAAAATTCGTAATTTATCTCCGACGAAGTGACCACACAAAACTTTACGATCGCTTTTATGATCCAATTCTTTAGCCTCTTTTATGGTCGAGCGTACGGATGGCTGGAATATAGAACACACACACAGAACGAATTTTACATAAAAAAATTTAACGCAGTTTCTTCATCGAAATGCACATTCCAATTTTTCTTTTTCGAGAAATACAAATTGAACTTTAATCGAAAGAAGGAGTAAATGTCAAACGAATTTTTAATTCAAGGCTGGTAAGCAAATCTAAATGTTTAGATTCCTAAATTATTTACTGTTTATATGACGTTATGTAAATATGATGTCATTTATTAGGTAAACACGTTTAGTATACAAGTGTAAATAGACTTGGCCTAAAAATTAGAAAACCCGATCAAATTATCATACCGATATGTAAGAAAATAGAAATTTTCCATGCGCTCCAATCAGAAAAGCCGAGTTTGCTCCGTTCAGAAGCGAGGACTAGGCAACCCTTCAATATTATCATATCCCTAGCGGAAAAAGCGAAACTAAAAAATGAAAAAGAAACGAAAATATCGAACAAAATGTATAAAGAGCTACCTACATTTTTTGCCTTCACGGTGAAGGTAGCTCAAGTATTTAATATCCGGAGAGTCTGAACTTTCTTAGTATCATCTCCGTGCTTCGGAGGACACGTAAAGCTGTTCATCCTACCGGGTTACTGATTGCTACCATTAACTGTTAAAACAGAATTTTAACTCTTAAAATTTGGAACCAAAGAAACCATGAATCCCCAAGGCAAGGAACAGCGTTTGATTTAAAACTATCGGCAAGGTAAACTGCGAATCTCAATTAATACTTTCCAATAATTAAAATGCATTTTCCGGATTTCCATAAAATTTTAGTCGACCGATGATAAAAAGGATACGTCACGCCGAAGAACAAAAAAAATAAAAGCATGCTTCGAAGGTTATGCTTTAATTACTCCTTTGTCTAGTTCTTTGTCGAAAGAAGAAAAGCAAAACAAAAAAAGGGAACAACACCAAAAGTGTAGTCGTGTAAGACGAGTACCATAATTTCTAATTAACCGCACACAAATTGCTTACTCTTTCATTACAATTAAATTGAATTAGTTAGTTATACTTTTCGAGTACATTAAATTAACCTCATTTAAATGACTTGCTCATTTCCTTCATTTGCAATATGTTGTAATCTAAACCAACTAATTGTAATTTCTGTTGAATTAAACAAACGAGAAACAAGAGTAAACTTGTAATAACAACATAAACTGACGGTTAGTTCATACCTGCCGCATAAACGAATGCACTTTTACCAAGTTATGCATATCATGAATATCTAATCATCATTTTGCATACTTACTACAAATTCGAAAGTAGTTGAGGTATGCGCGTTCGCCGATAAAAACTTCTTCGGCATGAGAATTTATACCAATGGATTTACTGTTTACTCGCAAATATAATCGCCCAAGATTGGACTTGACCCTGCATTTCACATTGTCCATATTTTCTTTTCCAATCAAAACAAAAGCCCAAGTACTTGTCGCAAGGTTAAACAAAATAGCAATAAAACAAACAAAAAAACTGTGAACAAGAGAGCTTATTTTCTCTGCCACTCATTGATTTTCACCTTCCTGGATTAACTTTTACACTTTCTCCTTTAATTTCATATCAAAGCAGAAGAGATCGTCCTCTCTCGTAGGCATCTCTAGACTTTCGATTGCCTTAGGGTACGTTTATGATGGAGCTGTGATAACCGCTAAAAGCCGCGATACTAGCGAAGCAGAGACAAGCAAAACGTTGAAGTATTATGTGACCGTTTATGTTGAAGCAGCGCGCAAGCCAATGTTAATTCATAGAACAGCGAAATGTGGAAGACAAAAGTGGCAAAATTACGCAAATAAAAATAGATATACAATTCATCAGAACAAAGCAGTTTCCAAGGAGGTTTTCCAACTGTAAATGTGTGTGTTTTTCAATTGTATTTATTTTAATTTAATTAATGTTAATTTTATAATTCCTTTTCCCCATTTGATGCTTATCGTATGGCGTAAAACTAACTGCCGGTAACGCTTAAACTGTCCGCTAAATAACGCATTAACGTTAGTATGTTTAGTTGTTATACTTGACTTTAAATGTCTTGAAAGTCAAAATTGTCATAAGTTTTATTGTACTTCTTACCGTTACCGTGATTTCAAGATCTAAATTTTTAAAGTCGGCGAAGAAGTTGGTGTAGAATTAGGAAATTCGAAGGCTACGAAGGCTTTCTTTTACAAAAGCAGAAGCCCAAAAAATAAATATAAATTACTAATCGAACTCAAACTGTTCCGTTACTGGGCTGTCATCTTGTCAGATTTTAATTTGACATCCACAACTTAATCGAGGTTATAATTAAAAGCAAAGGAGTTAATGCACTGGCGTGTAGGTGAGAACCTATTCGACAAACTAATGTAAAAATGTATCGAAATCCGACCTTAGTCCTTACAAGTGCGTCTTCTATACATTGACTAGTTTCAATTGATAATCTGGCCCTGGCTACCACTGACAGACACATAACAATTGAACCAATCAGAGGTATGGTATCTTATACCAGCAATACACGTTAAATTAAAATCTGACAAGATGACAAAACAGTGGCGGCCCAACCATCCAAACAAATCAGGTAGATTATGTTTCTCATTTTTGTCAAAAATAAAATTTATTTATAAATTATTGACCATTCAAAGCAAAAATATATGCTTCTTTGCATTATTATTTTAATTATGCAATTATATTAATTAATTATGCATCCTTCAAGCTTGTCTTGACCCCCATTCGTTATAGTATTCGCATTGCATTAAATTATTTAAAATATGAAAAAGCAAACAAAGAAAAAGGGTAAATAAGTTTTAGAAAATCATAAAGAAATTGCTATACATTGCTTAGGCAATCGAATTCTACCATTGAAACGCTAAATAAAATAAACAGGAAAAAAATTAGCAATATTTTTGTAAAAAGTCTAGTTAAAATTTCAAATAATGGCAATTTTCAAAAAATCAAGCAAAGAAATTGCAACATTCTTACATACTTTAATCCATAACTCGAAAACCGTTGACTTTAGACAACAAAGAGTTGGAATATCTTTTAAGAGAGCAGCGAGCCATTTATACCAAAAAATTAATAATATCGGTTCTATGAACATTTGAAAGTAAAAATGAAAAGAATTATTACATGAACTTCGGATTTTGTCTAAAAACTAGATTATTTTTTCCTGTCCACTGTCTCGAAGACTTCTCCACCAGAGTTCCAGATCAATTATGGATCTTCTCCAGATATCCTACCATATACTTGAACTCCAGCACCAAAGCACTCCTTTATGTTTTATAATTCCACGCATATTATGGGAGAGAAGACTACGGGCAGGCCAGCCCTAACATAGAAGGAAGAAGTGACCCATTGAAGAAATATTGTATCAGTCAGAAAGCAGAGGAAATTGCAAGAGATGACCTCACGCGAATTACTAAATCCGATAAGAGAAAAACCATAAATGTCCCCACATTCTTGCTATTAAATTGAAATATTTGTGGCTTCCACGATGACTGACCAAGCAGATAAGAAGTATACGATTGCGAAGGAGGATAATAACAGAAAAATATTTCGCGATTCTCCTGGGAAGCTTCTTTTGCACTTAAAATTCTACTCGTTTAACTTGGTACAAGTGGATTCATGCCAAAAAACCTTGTTGGAATTCTAAAGAGGCAAAATATGAGTCACCTGAAGCAAAGATGTGTTAACAGGTCGTTGGCCTAAAAAACTAGGATGTCAAAAAATGAGAAAAAAGTGTCGGATACCTGGAAAACATCTTCGGAGCCTCGACGTCGCGGATGTTTGTTTTGAAGAAAGAAAAACAACCGGAACTTTTTGAATGGCACAATTATTGTGCAGACGGGACTCGACAAGTGTAAACAAGTAGGCACGTCAACAATGGGGACACTTTAAAGGCAGGTGTAAAATTTTTATAACTTCCTCGTGACGATTGCGATCGAAAAACGTAACTGTTTTGTTATTTAACAGGAATTTTCGATTCGACAATCGCGAAGAGTGCTGCTTAAGCACAATTAAATGCCACATAACCAACCCACGTTTGAAATATTTCATGAATGGTACCACCAAAGTGACCCATATTCGCGATTTGAATTTATCCAACCTGCGAGCGGTCTTGTTGGTCTCGCAAGTTGGCGAGGCGAAAAAAAGAATGGAAAATGTGGAAGTATGGGAGGACGTAAATTTCAAACAATACAACAAATCCGTGTATTATGAGAACAGACAAACCGGTTACGTCAATGCATACTCCTTCTTGGTTAAATAGAAAAAGAAAAACAAACGTGACATAAGTTACTTGGTCATTTTTTTCGAAATCGCACTCCCAAGTCGCAATCGGGGGCGATTCGTTTACAAAATAACGAAACTTACTTTTCTTTATGAGCGGGCGACGTGTTATTCATTATATCCAATAGCATCCAATAAAAATGTATACAAAAATAATAAACGAGATGTGTCCATGAAAACACACATTTCGTAAATTTTCTAACACCTCACCCCGCACTCAAATTATCACAAAAACGACACCGGCATTACGAATTAAAATTGCACCATGGTTTACGAAATTTTTAAAAATTACACTACGTTTAAGGCACTAATTTGTCCAATTATTCACTCCGATCACAATATAATCAACCAACAAGTGTCAGCCATCTTGGAAACTGAGCTAGTGCGCACTTTTATTCCAGCACTTGTGCGCACCATATCAATTTAAGTTGAATTAATGCTGATTTTCTATTTCATTTCATTTTATCGATTACGCAAGGGGCAGATCCGATCGATCTTTCTTTTTTATTTTCGAAAAAATAAAATAAAACCAATCGAGCAATAATAATTGTCGATTTGATGCGCTGGTCGATGGTGGTGACGTTTCGAAATTTAAATTCTTCTCCGTCAATTTAAACTTTAAAAACTATAATTTCCTAAAAAAATAACAATAAAACATCGGGATTTTAAATGAATTAATTTAAGTTTTAATGATTTCGTGTGCGGCGCCATCTAGCGAATTAAAATTCACTTACATTTAAAAAACAACCGAATTTAAATTCCCTGAAAACTTTATCTCACTTTATCTTATCAAATTATCAGTTATTTTTCAAGGTGAATCAGGTAGACTATGTGCAATCTGCACACAAAACAAAAAATTCAAAACAAACAGATTACAAGTATAAGATAAGTGAAGAGTTTGCTATAATTTCCTTATATTATGAAAATTTCTCAAAAACCTATTAAGATTTCACGAATATGTCCCCCCTCTGTTACGATCTTCACAGATAGAAGACAATCAAACAAACAAAAACCGAGGACTAGTTGGTAGGGTTAATTTTAAAAGAGCAGAGGTACAAATAAACATAACAAAAATTAGAGCTAATATTTATATCCTGCAAATGTTACATTTGAGCAAGTAGGACCACACAAAGCCGTACGGCAACATCGTTGTGTAAATGAACAATGCGAAGAGTTTGTACATCGTATCAACCGCTGGCAGGCCAATCGAGTTTCCGGACTTGCTTCGGGAGGGCATCCATTGGGATTAATAACTGCAAAATCAAGTTATAAATTCTTTTCAGCAACTAACCATTGCTCACTCACATTCACAGCATCTGTTGATATATCGACAACAATATTCGTTAACGGTGTCTCCACAAAACCTACAAATCGACTCGACGCTATCCTGAGCAAGATGAAAACCAAAACCGAAACTCAATAAAAACCAGAAATTAAAATAATTTCCCATTGAGAAAAACTTTATTTCCAAAAATATTACAATACCGAACGCGCAAACCTACTAACTAAAAAAACTTGATCATTCACTTTAAAAAAACAAATTTAAAATTCACTTCGCACTTTGACCTTAGCATAAAATCGTCCTAGAAATTTGCAAAGCCGCTCACGCACCAACACAAACAAACGAGTAACACACAGGAACGTGACGACGTGTCGGCACCATTTTCGATTTTAATAAACGGATAGAAAAAATCGTAAGGTAAGCTGATGCTAAATTTGGGAGGATCAACAAATTTCCGCACTTTTTCCCGTGTGATATCGTAAAACACCACTTCTTCCCGAATTCCAATTTCAAAATTCACCGTTTTTTCCGAAGCCGTTAATTTAATCTCGTCGCCCATTTCAAACGCGAAGGTGACACCCAAAATCTTCTCTTGACTATTGAGATTCTTATAGTCAACTCGCGAATGAAAAACCCCGATTTTCAAAGTGGTTGTCAAATTTCCGCATAGAAGGGTTCGATTTTGATTCGTCCAGTTACCAAAAGTTGCATTTAAAATCTCCATGGGAGTTTTACGCGACAAGATGTTAACCCAATTATTTGGAATCGAAACATTCGCGTTGCCAAAAGTTCCGACGACGCGATTAACGCCACTGTGGTTGCTTGCCAAGATTGGCCAAAATCGAAAGATTTCCTTTTGGATTGCAGCGCAAGTTTGGTTCCGATTACCGATTTGGATTTTGTTAAATATTTTACATTTTGTAATCAGATTGTATCCAAATTCTACCGGGACGTAACTATGATTGTCCAGCACACAAGCGCCCAGTTTATTGGAAGGTAAGACCATAAAATTATCCGAAAAAAGATTCGAGTTCCGGAGGATTTTTTTAGTTACGGTAACGGTTTGATTTCCATCTGTGGAATTGGTGACGTTGAAGACATGAAGTAAACTTCCGATAAGCAAAGGCTTTCCAATCAGGTAGCCCGGATTTCCACTAAAAATTAACGAATTGTTCAGAGTTGAGTTTTTCCAAAGGTAAGTAACTTCAAATTCTTGAACGAGTTGAACAGTTTCTGTCGCAGTTATATTCTTCACCACAAGATATAATTCGACCTCTGTAATTCCTTTACTTCCGTTATGATACAAAAGGAATTTAACACTTTGGGTTGCAAATGTACAGGACGAACAAACAAAGTCGGTCTTTTCTGAGTATTTCGTGCAATTCTGGAAGTTTTCTTTGCAAATCTTTGTTTGGATGGGCAAACACACGTTCCTTGGGCAATCCTGCCTCAAAACAAAATTGTTATTGCAAGACTACGAAGTGAAAGAAGCGGTGCTAAGAGGATGAAGAAAAGCGTGCCGAGCAGTGAATAAGCCAATCGATTTAATTCAGAGTTACTTCAAATAAAGTATAATTCATAATTAAATAGTTAGCCCGTTAGTTAAAATTATCGACCCCCAGAAGCGGGTTTAAGCTAAATTCCAAAAACGACAGTATTCGTGTAACAAAATTCTCTGCTTGGTTATTTAGAAAAGAGAAAACTAAGCAAAGTGCAGATAAACTACCAAAATTTACGAGTGAATAAAAATTGGGTACCTGAAATTTTCCCTCGTATTTCGAAATGTTGAAATTTAGCGGGGAACTCAACATCAAAGGATCCAAGTAACGTCTCGGATTCAAATCGTCGTTCAATTGAGTTTGGATGCACTTGGTTTTGAAATTTTGCAAAAAGTACACGTTCTTCTTTATCAAGCATGCATTCGTAACAAAACTGTCGGGTAGAGCTAAAAGAGGCTTGTTAGAAAAGCAATTAATAGACAATAGGTTTCTTACTAAACAATTCCATCCTGTTGTTTCGCACAATCCAAATATTGGAACCGAAAGTGTAAGATTCGTTGTTTGGAGATACGAGTGGAGTGTAAACGTTTTCTTCTAAATTGGACCAAGAAAATTTTCCACGTCTCTGAAGTTCGGCTTCCTCTAACGTCTCGATCGGCTAAAAAATGTAATATTACTGTTTATTTTTAGTTCCGGAATTCAATTTACCTTGTCATTCTGGATGGTGTATTGTTTCGGTAAATTGGTTCTCACAATGCAAAAAAGGCTGTTCTGATTAACTTCCCACTTATATGGGGTGTTGTTCACGTAGATATAATCCATGTAATCACAAAAGGAAGTGTCTTCGTTATAATGTATCTCATCGATGCAAGTACCAAAGATTTCCTTATCTTCAAAGCTGCAATCAACATCGCAACAGCAGTTGGTATCGCAAAAGTGTTTCTGAAAATAAAAAAAGCGATAAACCTCATTTGTTTTTTACACATTCATCTGCTTAGTTACCTGTAAGTCGCAGGTGCACGTTTCAGCGATAACTTCTTTTCTACGCACAGGTTTAGGTCGAACGGTGGTTGTAGTCAAAGCTTCTGGAACCGCCGTGGTGGAGGTACCAACAGTCCCATTGTTTTTCCCACTTACAGTTGTAGGGGTTGCGGTAGGTTCGGGCGTACAAGAAGAGTTTGCGTTACATGCCGTCGTTCCAACCGAACTTAAACCGGTAGTGCTCAAAATTGTAGTAGTATCACTTACGGTGTTTTCTGTTATGTTACTTATTGTGGTGCCGATGGTAGATTCTTCCGCCCGACACGTGCACGATAAAATAAATAACAACAGGAGCATGCTTTCTCTCATTTGTATTCGACACCAAATTTGTTAAAATTTCTCAAAATTACGTTCAAGTCAAATTTCACGATTCCCATAGTTTCGGTGCTCAGTCTAAACCGATCGTTTGCCGAAATGACCAAATCTGGATATTTCAGCTGTGGACCGCCGCCCATGAAAAATTGAACAAAACGTTCCTTTATGGTTCCAAAGGGTCGCCAAGTGAAACACTCAAGCGTATGCGTGCCCGGACTCGTTGGTATCGTTACGAATCCATAGCCGTATAAATGACTGCGACCGAGCCAATCTAAATGGTAAACTTGAAGATAAACTTTTGGCCAACCTAAAACAAAGAAATTGTTTATGTCAGCTTAAAAAAATGTTCGAAAACTCAATTACCTTGCACGCCCTTCGTGGCCAAGTGAATGTCGATGGGAAAATACCAATTACAAGTCTTTTCAAATTCTGACGTTTCGACTTGACTTTGTCCTTCTTTCTTGCCTTCAAGCACCTTCCAGTTGTTACCTAAAAGAATTTCACAATTTAATTATTTTTTCTTTCAGAAAACGCCCCCCCCCCCCTAAGCGCTCATTGTTTCGGAATATTGTGAAAACAACGTGAAAAGCTTCAATCAAAATAAGTTACTGACTTCTAATTTCAAATTTCTAACAAATCTTTTATTAGAATTTTTGTCGCTCCCCCCCTCCTTGCGCCCTCTGTTGACGTGGAACTTAAAACATGATTGTTGACATTACCAAATTAATGTCACTTTTAAAACCAAAATAAAATAGGATAATTAATAACAAAATCACTCCCCCTCAAATACATAGTCAACGTAGATAGCCCAAATATTTCTAAGTAATCTAGTATGAAAAAAATAGGTAGCAAAAAACTGTCACCGTTTCTTCTGTTTAGCCTCACTCCAAGAACCACAACCAGAAAACTTTGAAACTAAAGAACCGAAAACGCTTACCGTACTGCAGACTCCACTTGCAAAATAAATTTTGCTTCGGAAAGTGTTTGGCACACGAAATTTGTCCAATGACGTGAACTTCGGCCATCAAAATTTCGAAAACTGTCAACTGCTTCCGAATATTTGTTTGATTTGGTCGTCGCCTAGCAACCGCTCGATAAGTAATTTTGGCACGATAATTTGAATTTTGAAATTGCCCCCATAAAAAACGAATTTTCTTCGTGGAAGAAAATTTGGAAAAAGGATTGAATAAGATTTTGTTTAGTTTCGTTTGATTTATTTATTAACGCTACTCTGCGATAATATATAATTATGTAGGAGCATGCGCCCCGGTTGATGCCGTCTGAAGTTTTTAACCGACAGTTTAAGATGGCGTCGAATTGTAGCAAAATTGATAAATAAGATTGTTGTTGTTGGCATGAAATTGCCCTGTAGAGTTTGATGCTTTTATTATACGTCGCTTAATGAAAACTGTTTTGTAGTAGTTAAAATGAACAATTTTCGCAATCGCGTCTACGGTAAATTGAGGTTATTTTGAGGTGTCGGAAAATCGTTATAATTTAAATTTTTTTTTGTATATTATCAAAGTGGTCGAAGTTTTACAAAAAGGTAGACAATTCCGACAATTGCCGTTATTTAGCCAGCTTGATATTTTATGCTACTTTTTTGTAGGTTGTGCATTTTGGTGGCAATGGGGAAGAGAATCTTGAATGAACCCTTTATAATGGACTTGCCTGAGAAAAGGCCGCTTCTTCATGATATTTCGTACCCCGGAGTGGATATAGGAGCGGGTACAATTTTAACCGATGTTTTGGGGAAAAAATGGAAGTTGGGTAAAACTGTCGGTACAGGAGGTTTCGGCGAAATTTACTTGGCTAGCGACTGTATCAGTGGTAACGTTAGAGAAAATTCAAAGTATGTGGCCAAGGTCGAACGTCACACAAGTGGCCCCCTGTTTGTGGAAGTGCATTGCTATCTGAACATAGCGAGATCTGAAATGAGTAAGTGTCTTTTGCATTATTTGATTTGGTTACTTGAATCTTAAATCGGGAGGCAGCTTGAATTGCCAATCCGTCCTTCTGGCACTTACAAACTCAATTTATCTCAATATTTTGTTGTAATTTTTCAGTTAACGAATGGAAAAGTCGACACAACTTGGAACATTTGGGAATACCGCACTACACTTCTTCTGGTTCTCATAAGGTAAATGGTACAAAATACCGTTTTTTAATCTTGCCAAACTTGAAGAGCGATTTGGACCGGATGCTAGAGAAAAGGGACTATAAATTTAATTTGAAAACTGTGCTGACCATTGCGCGTCAAACTATTGACGTGCTGGAATATATGCACAGTAAAGGTTACATCCACTCGGACATAAAGGCGTCCAATATCTTGTTGGGCAAGATTAACAACAAAAGTGACAAGAAACAAGTTTTACACAATCAAGACGATTGCGCCCCTTATCTGGGGGCGACGAGAATGCGTTCCTGCAAACTGAAAACATTGTCAATAATGAAACGTAAATCTAGCCAAGTGCCCAGGAGGTTATTGCCCAAGCCACGTAATCTGGACGAAATTTATCTGGTGGACTACGGTTTGGCGTGTAGGTACATATTGAGCGATGGTAAGCACAAGGAATTTTGCGAGGACGTCCGCAAGGCGCATGCGGGTACAATTTTATTCTGTTCGCGGGACGCGCACGAGGGCGTCCAGTCCAGGCGTTCAGATCTCGAGTGTCTGGGCTACAACATGATATATTGGTTGACATCCAATCTACCGTGGAGCAACGATTTAGAAGACCACGAATTGGTTTACAAAAAGAAAAAGCGTTGTCTGAACAATTTAAAGTATTTTTTAGAATTTTCCTTTGAACAATTCAAGTGCCCACCGTTTCTTTATGATTACTTCAACTATTTAAATAAGCTGAAGTTCGAAGAAGAGCCAGATTATGATTACTGTAAAAATTTGTTTATTAATACACTGTTGGAATACGGTTACAGCTGCAACCTGTTGTTGGATTTCGATAACACCGAGTTGAAGATCGCAAACCGGAAGGGCAGCGGGGAGGATTTGAAGCTGAAGCGCGAAATCGCCTATCAGATACTGAAACGTAGTCCACTCAAATCGAATTTGCCCGTGAAACCCATGTTACGAAAGCAACTCAAGAAAAGTTTAAAGCAAAAGATGAATTGGTCGAAAATTTTAATGGATCCGGAAATAATTATCAAAAACGCACTGAAATTAAAGAAGACCATCGATCTGAGTGACTCTAACACACTGGGATTGTTAAACATGAACATACAGCAGCTGAATCCAACCGCGGCCATGCTAAGCGTTTATAACAGGTTTATGGATAGGCACAATAATGGCATGGGGTCTTCTCCACGTGATAGAGGAGAATGGTGAGTTTTTCTATTTCTAGTTAATATTTATCTAAATTAATATGAAGATTTCTTAAGAAAATACATAATTAAAAAATATTCTTTTATTTACAATGAAATTTACAATTTTCAGTGTGGACCACATTGAAGGTTACACTTCTGCAATGATGGAAGTTCACAAAACCAAAACGGAACGGGAGTTGATGGATCGCCATATTTCAAGAACTAAACCACGCAGCAAACCGAAGAAAGTCATCAAAAAAAAAATTAGAAAACAAATAGTTGTAACTTCTCCGGTGCGCACGCGCTCCTGTAAGTCTCCCATCGTAAAAACGAACAAATCGGTGATGTCGAAGCAAGCAAAATCGTTGCCTCTAAAACGCGTTTACAGTTTGAGAGGTTGAAAGTGCATTCGGAAGGGAAGCGACAAAATTTTCAAAAAACTTTTTCGCTAAGACTGACATTATGTATATAGGAAAAATATTGTGATTGTATAAATTATTTTTTTATTAAGCAAAATGAACTCGAAAAGTTTTCTGTTGCTACGGCGAACTAGAGTAACTGTGATTTTCCGATTTTACTTAAATTTATGTATTTTTTAGTTGATAAATTACTCATTAGAATGTTTCTCTTTGTTTTATTAAAAGTGAGCAATCATTTTTTGTATGTCGTGCAAATCCTCCACCAACTCTTCCAATTTTGTGCCAATCTTTCGCGAAACTTCGATTTTTTCATTGATGGCGAGGTTGAAAAAGTTCCAGACAAGTTCGCCGTCGATTATCGATCTACATGGATTAGGGTTGTGTTTTCTCCAGGTCTTGACGGTTCTGTAAGCTTTAGGGTTCAGTCCGCACGTGTGGGCTCCATAGGACAGCAGGACGTTCTGTAACATGAGGAGTCGCCGGTAAGTTTTCTCTGCTATTGGAAGAACGTATCCCAAACCACCGTCCAGTGTTGCTGCAAAACAAAATTTAAAAGTTGATAATAGTTTGTATTGGTGTTTACTTACCAAACATCGTAATTTGCCGTTTCCCAACACCGGGAACCAATTTTCTGTCTTCAGATAACTGACCCACTTTACACTTGATTCTGAAGAACGTGTTGACACATTGCCCCAGATGAAAATCGGCTTTTCGTAATAAACGCTGTCCTCCGCACGATTCTCGCGCCTCAGGTTGATACATGTACAAAGTTAGATTTTTCTCGTTATCTGAGCACAAAAAACCCAAATTTGTATTGTCAATCAAATACTCGACGGTATAAACTTCTGAAGGCCGGAAATCCTAAAAATAAAAATAAACTATTAGTATAAGATCTCAGTTGAATCCGTTGGGCCTACTTACCCTTGAAACCAACGACAATGTTCGATACTGTTCTTGAAACCGCAACAACGAGATTGACTTGTAAACGTCCGCAATCAAAATTAAACTTTTTATTGTGATGATTTGATGCGTGTAAATTTGAGCATCGATGAAAGCCACGCCAACTAAATCGTTATCCTTCAGCTGCCAAATGTAAATCTGTAACAATAAAATTAAAAGTTAAGTTCTGCTTACGCATCTAGAATAGTTGATTTACTTTTTGACCTACGGCCGACACCAAAAATCCGGTAACGTGCGAAATTGCTGTTATGGGACCTTTCTGTTCTTTGGCGTAAATTTCTTTGAACCTGTTTTTGGTTAAGGGCTGTCCTGGCTCCGGTACAACCTCGATGATGTCGTATATCAAAATTCTTCCTCTAGAAGTGATATCTTCGCCATAATTATAGTTTGTTCCAATTGCAACATAGCCTTTCAAGCCGGACACAGTTCCTTCGTACGCGAGCGACACGTATTTCAAACAATTGACGTGTTCCCATTCTTCCAGATCAATCTTCGTGTTTGGAATTATTTCCCAAGAAACCGGCGAAAATAATGTAATACTGAAGGTATCCTGTAAAGGATACGGAAATCTTTCGCCCTTATCCTCCACGGACAATTCCTTATCTTCGCCGTTAAATTTGTAGTACTGCTTTGATGGTTCGGCAATGCTCGTTACGATGCAGTAGGTTTTCGACTCCAAATGGTACTGAACAAAGTGGGGTGTACAACGTAAGGGCACCTTTCGTACGGGCCACGGCGAATCGTAACTTAGATGAGTCGGCAATACACCGATGCGGAGTTCGGCCTTTCGATTGAAGTAAAGAAAACCTTGCGGGCAGTTGACGTTATTAAACGAAGTGAAACACAAAATTTCGCTGTCGATGGTCATCACGTGCGTTCGCAATTCTCCTCGCGACGTCAGTAGCAACCAATAAGGCGTCGCTCCCGAAATAAACACGCCGTTGTAACCGGCAATATTGTTAAAATAACGCATGCGAGGAACGCGCTCTTGTAAAGTGAAAAATTCTGAATTTTCAGTTTCGACCTGCACACCAACATTGGGCGAATAAATAATGTTGTGCTTCATTTTTCTAAAACGTAACTTCAAATTGCCCCGGGAAAACCGAAATACTTCGTAAACGTGCAAGTCGTTTTCCAAACGAACCAACAGCAAAGGTCTGGTGCCATGATTACCGAGGGGCACCATCAAAATTTCTTTCACCTCAAATTCCTTTTGAATGTTTATTTCGTTTATAACCTGCGTCGTATCGGTGGCCAACAGCGGCACCGATTCCAGAGAGTCTACCAAAACTTTGTAACCGAAACACAAATTCCTGACGATAAAAGATAACTTAAACTCTGGCACAGAATAAATTTCCAAATTAGAATTTTCGCGTACTATGAACAACCAATACGTTGGTTTATAATCCACAAGGTATTTTTTCCACCAATTGAAAGCTATCTTGGGTTTGGTAGATGGAGGATTCAGCGTGGGCATTTTAAAATCGCTCTCGTCGCCGTACAATAAATCGTCTTCATTTTCGGCCTCGACTTTCGATTCGCTTTCCTTGACAAAAGCCTCAGGTATGTGAGTGAAATCATCAGGAATTTTATTAGAAAATAAACCGGACACATCACGATACATGCACAGAGTTGTAACGGCCGGGGTGTTTGCCAAAGTCGATTTGCTCACCACTAAACGCGCACTACCCTTGCCTTCGCGAAGCATCATAGTGATTACTTGACCATCGGCGGCTAACATGGAGATGTAGGGATCTGCACTGGAAGCGTGGACGATCGGCGATCCAACGTCTAAAGGAATGTGTTGTAATTGCGTTATACCGTAAAGCAAGCGAATTCCCGCAGTGGTGACCTGCACAATGTATTTGTTACCGCCTAAATTTGTAACGTAGACCGTTGGTCCATTTGTCGAAAATCCCGTATTGTCAATCTCGTTGATTTCTTGTCCAGTTTGAAGAATCTAAAATTAGAATAGATTAATTTTATCCGATGGAATTAAATAAGTAAAATTAAAACTTACCATTGTTCCATCTTCCTGACTCAACAGTAAAAACGCATGTTTGTCGTCGCTTTTGCAAACTGTCCACATGTTAATGCAACCGGGTAAAGTAAAGGTTGTCACGATTTGTGGTTTTATCGAATACTGCAGAACACTTAGAGCGCCATTTTTACCGTAACCGCTCGTGGTCACCAATTCCAAATCGAAATCGACGTTGTTTACAAACTCCTCACTCAAGAAGGCTGGTTCGCCAACGGCAAGGTTCCCACAGGGTCCAATGTTGAGCAAACTGTCGCAAACCTAAACAAATAGTTTAATTAAATAAAACTTCCATTCTGAAAGTCGAAAATATACTTACTTCAAATATGTAACCAGTAAATTGTAAACTGGCTTGTTTAACATTTCCGTACACTTCAAATTCTTCTGGGTCTCGAATGTCGAGCACATCCGTAGCCATGCAATCGTTCAGGCTGTCTAAAACCTTCTCTGGTTCATCAGTAGCATTTTCCAAGTCGTCGTCCAGCTTAGGCCTCTTGGCGGGAGGATCATCTTCTTCCAGCGTGATGACTTGGTTGTGCTTCTCCGTAAACTTAAGTAGTAGGGAATTTCCCAAACGAGAACCCAAAAAGAGAAAGTTATCTTCGCAAACGCACACGCAAGTCGTTAACACGCTAGAAGCGGCTTTATCAAAGTGAAAATTACGCACGTATCGCATACTGTCCGCCAACAGGGTCAACACGTACAATTCGCCACCTTTTAAAGACAGTACCAACTGATCGTCGGCTAAAAATCCAACTTGCGCACAGTCCAAGCTTATTTTGATGTCATCTTGTGGTTCTGCAACAAAAACACGTTAAAATATGAAGAATTTTACAAAATATGAACTTACTGAATGGAAAATTGGTGCTGCTCTCCGAGATGCTATTCAACGAGACGCCGTATGGTGGTATACTTTGATTTAAGTAAATTAAGGCGTTGACCGACATTATTAAGGTGCCCCCCAGGGGTTTCTTGATCGGTACTGCTCGAGTGCAATCGAAGGGTAAATTTGTAACCTGCCAGATGATGGGATGAACTTTTTGCTGAAGGTTTAAGGATATAGCGGCCATGGCGCAGGTATCTGTTCGAACGGCGACACGTCCCGAAAATGTTTTCAAAGGTTCGTACAAAATCAGTAGGGTGGGTTCGTAATAACCATGTAAAAATTGAATATCAATAATGTCGTCTATCTTATCCATGACCTGCTTTAAAATGATCATGTAGGAAGCCAAGATAGGGGCTCTGGACCCGTAGTTCGAGCTGGTCATGGGTTTAAGTTCGGCTAAATCTCCATCGTCGATGGAATTTTCACGACGGAAAGGCAAAACGACCAGTTTTCTACCAAACACCGACATTACTGCGCATCTATTTTCTGGATCGGTGCGTACAATCGGAACGTGATGATGGTGCGTCCAACCTTCTTTCATGTCGTCTTCTTCAAAGTAGTGCAAACTTAGCGTCTTTAAGTCGTGGTTTTCGGAATCGTACTCCACTACTGACAATTTTGCATCGGAAAACGCGATAAGCAAGGCGTCCCGAGGCGAATTGGCCAGGTTGACGCTTTGCAGGGACATCACGTTTCCAAACAATGTGTATTGTCCGATGCATTCTAGTTTGGATTTTGGAGGTCGTAAATCTAAAAAAAAGTCGGTTAGACTGTTGAACCTTTTTTGGGCAGAAGCTTACCTGAATATCGGTCACTCCTAAATTTTGGCTCGACGTCTGGAATGAGTCGAAACACTTTCAGGATGTTGGTTGCTGCTGTAACCAAATTCTTTTCGGCTTTACTGTAAAAGTTACAACTGATTGCGTGCTCGATGCCGGTGGCAGGATGGGTTTGCTTGCATATCGAAAACATGGTAGGAAATTCTAATAAAAATGCTACAATTTTAGGTTATGATTTTATTTACTGTTCATTGGTGGAACTTACAGTATCGATTTATTTATTATTCACAAACAATAACGGCATAATCAGTTTAAATTCATTTATTGCCTTTATTCGGTAATATTTACTATTTTACGCGCTTTCGGCTTTAAATACTATTTAATTTGACATCTCAAATCTAAATCCCTTAATCACTAAAGGTTGGTACACACTTACTTAACCGTTTCTCTCTTCCGTTTCGGTTGTGTCAGTTGCTTCGGTTATTTCGCTGGCTACGGCAGTTTCTGTGACCGCGGTTTCCGTGACGGCGGTTTCCGTGACGGCAGTTTCCGTGACGGCAGTTTCCGTGACGGCGGTTTCTGTGACGGTGGTTTCTGTGACGGCGGTTTCTGTGACGGCGGTTTCTGTCACGGCAGTTTCTGTTAAGGCAGTAGTATCTTTAGGTGCAGAGGTTGCGGTTGTGGTGGTGCCCGAATTCAAATTTATATTCATCAAATTTAAGTGCGTTCCTGCAACAAATTATTGTTTTTAAAATTCAAGTTCGGATACAAGAAGGGAGGCGTAATCGGGGTGACTGCCCCCCCCCAAGAACTTTAAAAAGAACTATTCAAAATATGGACTTGTCCGGTTTTGCATTGGCCTCTTCAATTATCCCCTGGATCCGTCCTTGATGAGATTTGTATTAGGAGGTCCGGCGGTCGAGCTACTAACCAATTTTTGGTTGCGTAGTAACGTAAGTGATTTTTTCATTTTTTGGATTTTAAGTTGGTTTAATTTAAAAAATCACTAAGGCTACCACGCAACCAAAAGTTTGTTTTTATCTTCCGCGGTGACAGAGCGGGGGGGGGGGGGTAAATTTTATTAACCTACCTTGCCCCACCAATAGATTGCTTGAACCGTTGTTAAAGTCATCGATTGCAAGTTTTAAAATTTTCTCGTTCGTGTCTTCCTTATATTTCAAATCTTCCATAACGGAACAAGCGTGGCTAACCACATCCACCTCACCTGAAATGTAAAAGATTCAAATTTCATTTCTTCCAAATTAGTCTCGAGCCCGCTTACTGGATGTTGCCGTGTAAATGACATTAACATTAGCAGTATTGATCGAATCGTTGTCGTCGGCTACATAGAATTTTTCCTTCAGCTCCAATGGAACCGCACAGCTTATACTGCTTTCGTGAGATAAATGTTCTTTCGAATCCTCTTCTTCTAGTTCAACTGTTAGTTCTCTCGGCTTGGGGAGATGCTCAACATTTTTGTATATTTCTTCGTGAGCGGCCACAATGTAGTTATGTTGCTTGGCTTTTATTTTCTCCCTCACCACTTGCTTCTCGACTTCGGGCAACAAGAAGTTGTGGACCAAACTTGCTACCAATTCTTCTTTTTCGTTGAAGGTCAATCTGGAAGCAAAACGGTGAGTAAGCAATCTGCAAAATTGGAACTTCCCGCTACTTATCCATAGTCGAGTAAGCATCTTCGTCAATTTTTTCGGCCACACCTTGGACATATTTGGTAGCATCTTCGACGGAAGCAAAGTCCATGCCTTCGGTGATGATATCTTGGAGAAACAAGTCGACGGTGTCTTGATGAACTTTGACGGTCTGTCAGTTCGCTTTAGTAGGGTATAACCAGGCTAAAGTTTTGATTACTTTACCTGCTTAAACATTTCGTCGTGTTCCCTCCGTCTTCGCAATTCGGTTTGTCGTCTTCCTGCTTCGGCAGCTTCCCGCGCATTCCGTTCCCGTTCAAACAGCAAACACATCGCGTGCACTCTACGTTCGTCCAAAAGTCTCCGCAACTCTTTATTGAGAAAGTCGAGCAAGGTACCCACCACGGTTCCCGAAAGCTTCTTCAACGAATCCTGTACTCTGGCAATCTTAAAAACAATTGCAAATTGGAAGGTTTTGGAAAATAGTCAAGTAGGTACATTTTTCAGGCACAGCGTCTTTTCTCGTTGTTGCGATTTCACCTCCAGGCGTTGTTTGAATTTGATTATCCTGTCTTCGTCTTGAAGCGAGTGAGTGGAACGCAACTCTTCGATGAGTTCTCTGCAACGATCTCTTCCTTCGAATATCTAAAAGCCAACGTCAGTTCGATGGTTTACCCGGCGCCGAAGGCTTACCAGAATTTGTGAAGCTCTTCCTCTCAACACACTTTGAATGAGAAGGGAAGATTGATAAACTTCTTCGTCCCAATCGTCCATCGCATCGATCGTCGGAGTCTCGCACACACTTTCCTCTTTCTCGATTCGTTCCAATCTGCACTTTCGCGGTTCCTTCTGCCGGAGATCTGTAAATTAAGTTTAAATGACCTCGGTGCGAGTTTAAAAGACCTCGGAGTGAGAACGAACTTTTAAGTTCCTCGTGCAGTTGTTTAAGGACCGGAGTAGTCCATTTGGTTTCGCGAATGCACAAACGCGTTCCCGGTAATTTGATATCGGAAGCCTTAATTTTCGTCGCCTGATCCAACCATCTGGGAAGGGTGTCGATCTCTTCGACGGCTGCAAAAACGTCGTCACAACAAACCCTAGACCACACCAATCATTTCTTACTCAAAAATTGTGCTCGGTATTTTTTGTAATGCTCGTCGATCACTTGGTGCCAACGTTTCGGATGATCTCCATGCCGCATCATCGGACCGTAGATCTCCGACTTTTTATCTCGATGCGCTTTCACCACGTCGACGTATTGATACTTGGTCTTCAGACCGGCTTGCTTGGCGTTCAATTTCCTCAACTCTTAACAGACAAACGCTAGAAAAATCAGACAAAAAGAAACCAGGAAGACTTTTTGTTACCTCTTGCTGTGTTGTGGCGTAATATTTTTAATTTGGCTTCCTTTTCTGCGGTCTTAATTTTGCAGAAGTTTTTCAGTTTCATCTCGGATCTTGTTTTGGACTTGTCTAGCAGTTCGTTTAGCATCTTCTCCAATAACTCGAGTCTGAGATCCTGAATGTCTTGAATTTCCTGTAAAAAAGAAACTGAAGCACAAAAAAATTGAACCTAAGCCTCATATCTTCTTCGCCTGGTTCGGGTGAGCGACGAAAAATGAAATTCTAGATATAACTTAAAGAGAGAAGAGCACGGAACCGGTTTAGCCCAAGTACCTGATCTCTGAAAGCCCACGCGTCTCGTTCGATGGCTTCGATCAGTTTTCTTCTCTTTTCCAAGCTTTCGGGTCCCGTGATTGGAGGCATGGCCTTCTCCCAGGCTCTCTTCATTCGGGCTCTCTCGATCAGAGTGACTTCGTGCATTCCGGCTGGCAATCCGCTACCTAAAATCCCAAATTTAAATAAACGAGACAAAAATTCCCGTGCCTACCCGGTTACCCCATTTTAAGAAATCCAACATTAGCAATTCTGGATCGCCATTCTCGGGATCGGCGACGAAATAATCCGGCTCCCATGGAATAGTTTGAGCCTCCGATTCCCGGTATTGCGTTTGAATTTTGGTGTTCTTTTTCTTGATGGGCTTAACTGATTTGCGCTTTGCGGTTCGCACGGGTTTCGTAATTTTCAAATCTAAATTTAAAATTTTGATGGGACTGAAAAAAAGTAGCTGAAATTGGTTTATTTTTCTGAACCTGCAAGAAGCTTACGAACGGAAAAATTTGTGTCGATCCGCTCCGCCAATATCAATATTGGTTTGAAAATAAGACAGAGATTCCCGTTGAGCTTGCACCCGGGCTTCGTAGTCCGGAATGGGGTCGGGCTGTCTCATGACATTTTGATACCTCGGTTGGTGAGGTAAATCGGAAAACATGGACGGAAAGTTGGGACAAATAGCCTAAAAGTGAGAGCCTAAGAGAGGATTACAAGATTTTGATTTGCTCACATATTTGGCGCTACTCATTTGCGCCACAGCGGCCGCTTTGTAATAATCCTTGGCACCGGACACGATGAAAAGAGGATCTGGAAGAAAGGACGTTTTCAAATAGCTCCAGATTGGAATTTTAGCTTACCATAGATGAAATCGTTAAAACGTGCAGTTTGCATTTTCGTCATTTTTGCAGGACTAACGGCGAAATGGCACTTTTAGAAAATGAAACGTCAAAATTGCTGGCTATTGTCTTAGTTACGAACGCAAGAATTTATTAAATCAATAACCAAGTTTGATAGGGAGACAAACCCAATCGATTTTCTACGCTCTAATAAAAGCTACTTCAAAAAACAATAATGTATACAGGGCGAATTGGCTTTGTGGAATTTGCGTCTCGACGATTTTTGAGTTCTCTATGTTTTCATTCACTGTTTTACCACCAATTAATGAAATATTTTATTCAACAGTTTAAATCGGTGTAGCTTGGCCTTAATTTTGATTGTGTTGGCACATGTCAAAACAAAACAACATAACCTCAAAAACTTTGTGATAGTAAACGAAATTGTGTTATTGTAGAAAGTAACAATGGGTAAGCAAAAGAGGCCACGCCAAAAGGCTCAAGCAGCAAAAATAGGAGCCAAGAAGTCGGCATCAGCTGTAGACACCGAAATGGAGGTCGACAGCAAGGAAGTCGTGGTCAGCAGCGTGGAACCGAAGGGAGTTTCTTTTAAAAATACTAAAGCGAATCTTGAAGGTCAGTTAACAAAAATCGATAAACGGGCGTTGCGTCAACGAATTTTAATGCAAAAACTTGTCGTCGGAGGAAACGGTAACATGAAACAGAAAGTTTCGGTCAGTGTTGACGAAGACGATGATGACGACGACAACAACGAAGAGGAATCCCTTTCGTCAGATGTACTGTTAAAGCGATTGGAGAAGCGGAAACAAACTAAACAAAATCTGAAAACAAAACACAAACCGTTCAAGAAGGCACACCAACGTCGTAAGCAGTACATCCACAATGTTTTAAAAATCACGACTCAAGTGAACAAAAAGACATCGAAAGATATGACTCACGAAGACATATCGGAACGGGTAAAAAATTTAGTTGCCAAATTGCAACAGTAATTTGAAATGGTTGTAGGATTTTTTGTAAATAATAAACTTGATCACCTTCTGAACTTCGTTTGCTTTTCTGTAGAAGAAAATTTAAAAATTTGATTTTGATGCTAAACGGAAGCTAAATGCTTCAAGTTCTATACAGTGAGCTCGTAATTTTTTCTAGAATTTTTTCAGAAAATAATCGGACATGTCGACTTTATTTTTCTTTACGGATTTGGATCGAGTACAATTTTTTGACCGAGAATGTAAAAATTCTGTGACCGAACTGGAAATAATGATCTAGAAAGACGGGGATCTCGGAAGGCTGCCACAACTCGAAAATCATGGTAGTGAGAATCTCGTTGATGCGTTCATGTGCGTTTTATGGTGACGTCGCATTTCAATAAAAAAGTCAATGACTGGAAAAAAGCAAGGTTGACGTGCCCGAGGGTTTTCTGAGAAAATTCGTCTAAAAGTTCTATTGAATTTGTTTCAAATAAATTGTGCCGTGGTCTGAAGGATGGCGAGGGGCAGGGACAGCATGAAACAGCGTTAAAAGTCCAAGGGGGGGATGCAAGTTAAATCTTAACAAAAGCAAACTTTAGACTTTCTATCTGGAAAGTCACGTTTGTTTGACTGGATGACAAATTGGTGATACAGCATTAATTCATCAAGATGAATACCCTAATACTGTGCGCGCCCGGAAATCTCACCAATCGCACGGTAGCATTTTATAGTTTACTGAAAATTTCACTCGCCCAAATTTAATTAATGTAATCTTATCTTCTGGCTGGTTTCCTCTAGTATTTATTTTGTATTTAAACGATTGGATGTCATACTAGAAATTATTTCCTCAAAAATAATTTTCGTGCGGTTTTCTGCCCTCATTATCTTTATTTATATAAACCGTCATTAACCCTTGATTCTCATTAGTGACCCAACTCTGCAAGTTATTGGACACAAACTGCGAATTTTAAGGTAAGATTCAATTTAACGTTTAATATTTAAAAAAAAATTTGCTTTTTTAACAATTTAAAAATTGCTCCGCTCAAAGTAAATACCAAACTACATAATTAATATTTTTTGGAAAGTCACGTGTTATTGCTTCCTGTAACTGATATAATATGATCGAGATGATTCACATTTAAAAATGCAGTTTGTTTACTCATGAAATTATATAGCTGTTTATAGCTGCGATTGGTCGAATTTTTAATTTGGTTAAACTAATAAAGCGAGCGTTGTTTTTTTAAATTTCACTTGTCTTTATTTGAAAACCAAAAATGTAAAAAAATAGTATATTATACCACAAGGGGTAAACTGTTAAACTTCTCCTTTTGGCCTTGGCCGTTTTCTTTTCCATTATTTCAGAATGGAGATCAAACAAAGAAACATTAGATTTTTGTAAAAAAAAAACGATTGGTGGAAAAGCTACAAAACAAAAATGAACCTTCCACATTTTTTAAACTAATTATATTCATAACTCGAAAACCGTTGATTTTAGAGAAAAAAGTCATGAAATTTATTTTGTAGATAATTTCACTATCTTTAAAAAAGTACCGAACCGTTTTTGCTAAAAAATCAATAGTTTCGGCGCTACGGAATTTATGGAGAACCGCTCGTTAATTCTATTTAATCTCTTTTCAGGACAATGGATTTTTGTCCGCTGGTAACCTTGGCGATTCAATTGTTTTGTATAACTTGCGTGCGTTCTACCTGTACTTGGAGGAGCGGCAATTGTTACACTTTGAAATGCATAGAAGAAACTAGCTTATCGCTCAATTTGAGTCGAATCAGTCGGAATCATGCTCACAATTACGACTACGTCGAATCTCAGGACTCATACGATCTCATGGCCGAACCGGTACAAATTTTGACGGCCTGCTTAAATTTAGACATCTCTCATTCGCACATCACAACCCTCACCGACGAAGCCTTCATCGACATCCATCATCTGCACGAATACGAACAAATCAAGATGATGGACGTAAACTTGCAAGTGGTCGAATCCAATGCTTTCGCAGGTTTCGGAAACGTCACCCATCTCATTTTAAGCAAGAACCTGCTTCAAACTGTCAACTTTTTGAACGGATTGACCAGTTTGGAAGAACTGGATGTGAGCTACAATGCGCTGCAAAGCATCGGCACGCAGTCAACCATTCCGACGCTGCGTATGATTTCCTTATCCAACAACAATCTAACTGCCTTAAATCTGTGCAGTTTTCCAAATCTGATCCAAGTTGAATCGAATAATAACAAACTGGAGAAGATCAATCTTGGATGCAACCAAAAATTGATGAGTTTGAATTTGAATTCCAACCGGATCGGAAACTTAAATGGTTCCAGCTTTGGGAATCTAACCAACCTGCAAAGTTTATTTCTCAGCAATAACTCGATCGACTCAATCTCCGATGACGCGTTCAGAGGTTTACTTTCTCTGCGCTATCTATATCTGGAAAACAACAGGCTGGTCACCCTAAATCGGACCACGTTTACCGGCTTGATTAATCTGAGAAGTTTAACTCTGGATAACAACCGCATTGTCCAGATAAATTCGCATGCGTTTAACCAATTGAATTCTCTGATCCATTTGGGTCTGACCAACAACCTACTGAGTTCCATCGAAAATGGAAGCTTTTATGGATTAACGGGTCTGGTCGAATTGGATTTGAGCCGGCATACCATTTACGTGGTCCCTGCGGGTGCATTTGCCGGACTAAACAATTTGAACAAATTGGACCTGAGCGACAGCGACGTGAAGCATATGGATCGCGATGCCCTTTCCGGTGTTCCGAACTTGAAGGAACTAAACTTAAATCGTAACGGCTTCTATATCGACTCTCTTTTGTTTGCTAATTTAAAGAAGTTGGAAAAACTTCATCTCAGGGTGGATTACAACCACGAAATTTCATCGAACGCATTTTTCGGATTACAAAGTCTAAACGAATTGGATTTGACCGACTTGAAGATTTACCGGTTGCATGCTGGATGCTTTAACGGGCTAGATCATTTACGACTGCTTAACTTGAGCGGCAACTCTTTGATCGAAGTGGAATCGGAAACGTTCATTGGTCTGCCCGAATTGATCGAACTGGATCTCAGTTACAACGGAATCTCTGCCATCGCTTCCAACGCCTTCTACGAACTGAACAGCTTAACCGAATTCAACATGGCGCATAACAATTTGACCACGCTAACGGCCGACTCCTTTATCGGTTTGGCCGATCTAACCCACTTGGATTTGTCGGATTCGAGTGTTCAGAAAATCGAAAATTCCGCTTTTAAAGGTCTGCATCGTTTGATCAAATTGGACCTTAGTCGCAATAATCTCGACAGTTTTGAAAACTCAGACTCTCTCCATGACCTGGCAAGTTTGGAAGATTTGGATTTGAGCCGAAATAATTTTGGCGTGATCACCGAAACGACTTTTCGCGGTTTGCCCAGCATTAAATCCATCAATTTGGAAGAAAACCACATAATTCGCATAAATCCTAGAGCCTTCGTTCAGTTAAAAAGTTTAAGAATGCTGCTTCTCTCCAAAAACAAAATCGACCAATTGGGCGTCGACGTATTCAATAGTGAGCTGAGGTCTTTGATCCTTCATCAGAACGTACTTAAAAATCTATCGAAAGATTCTTTCGGGAATGTAAGAAATTTGATCGAATTAGACTTGAGCTACAATATGCTCACCAGTTTCGATCCAACCGTTCTTCCAAACGCAAACCTGATGGTTCTAAATTTGGGTCACAATTTGTTGACTACCTTGCAGAGCAAAGCCTTGGCGAAATCTTTTCCAAATTTGAAAACATTGGTAATCCAGGGTAACAGGTTGCCATGCGACGCTTGGCAAGAAATGATATCGCCGCTGAGCGAACTTGAAGATTTGAACCAAGATTTGTTCGTGAATGTCTCGTGTGCTGTGCCATCTGGAAATTTTGGAAATTACGAAAAGTTGATCAACGAAACGAACCAAAAGTTAACAGCGCTGATGGAAAGTCAAATTTCGACAAATTCTAATGTACCCGAAACCAAATTATCGTCGACGAACGTTTTCGAAATTATTCTTATTGTTTTGTGTTTTGCCTATTGTGCAGTCAAGTTAGTGACGTGGGCGAAAAAATATTTCTTCGATCCCCGTCCAAAGAATCTTAGATCGAAATTCGTAACCGTCGAATCTCATTTGGAGTTGGCAAATTTCGGCGACTTGCGGTAATTTAAAATTTTGCCGCTATTTATATTTTTTAATAAAAAGCTTTTAAAACTTAAGGAATGTTTTTTTTTTAATTTCTCAATTTACGAGCGACCCTGTACGTTTAGGTTGGTATTTTTGGTAACTTTCATTTCTATATAAGCAAAAGTTGTCACTCGATTGGCGGAAGAATTTTAACTGTCAATTTAAACCGCGTAGATTTTTTTATAGGATTTAGCGCGTACGTGACGGTTTTACCATTAAACGGCATTAAAAACGCTAAATTAATCGAAACCGTACCATTGTTTCTTACCAATAAGTAGAAGTTTTGCTGTGGGAACCTTTTGAAAATTACGTTTACTTAACCTAGCTTTTATTTTTTCGAATGGCTCCTAAACGGAGACGTACCCCTAGTGTGCTGAACGATGAACGGAAAGTCAAGAGGTCTAAATGTAAATATTTATAATGAACTGTCTTAGTTTTCCGTAGTTACCATTTTTGTTTTTAGTTACAATTGAACATGCCACTTTACCTTCGACAAGCGAAAGTGGGGTTGTGTTGGTGACAGGTGCCGGCGATGTGGGCCAACTTGGTTTGGGTCCGGATGTAATGGAGAAAACTAGGTTTACAGTTGTTAACCTTGATCACGAAATTGTGGATGTGTGTGCCGGAGGAGTCCACACGGCTTGTTTAACAAAAGACGGAAAGGTAAGTCGATCCGCCTTTTATTCACTTTCAAATCCAATACGGCGTTTTTAGGTTTTAACTTTTGGATGTAACGATGAAGGTGCCTTAGGACGAAACACCAGTGAAGATGATGCGGAGCGTACTCCTGGTGAAGTCGAACTACCGGAAGCGGCGATACAAATATCCGCTGGGGATTCTCACACGGCAGCTCTGTTGAAAGACGGACGTATTTTTGTGTGGGGCACTTTTAGGGACTCTCACGGCAGTATGGGGTTGACGCCGGAAGGCAACAAAACTTCTCCGTTTGAACTAATCACCGAAGAAGTTGCAGTCAAAATATCATCTGGAGAGAATCACCTGACATTTTTGACGAAATTTGGTAACGTTTTTACGTGCGGTTGTGCCGAACAAGGTCAGTTGGGACGCACTACTCAGAGGAGTAGCGACAGGGATGCCAGGGGGGGAAAAGACAAAATCGTCAATTTACTCACCCCGTTGCCGCTAAGCCTGAGTCCGTCCAAGAGGCTGCATTTTGAAGATATCTGGGCCGGTACCTGGGCAACATTTGCTAAAGTTAGCGGCAAAGACATCGTTTATGTGTGCGGACTGAACAACTACAATCAACTGGGTTTCGAGAAAAGAGATCCCATTTATTTTCCGAAAGTGTGTGTCCAGTTTGGTGCGCACAAGTGGCAGATGATATCCAATTCGCAACACCACACCGTGGCACTGGACCAAAATGGCGCAGTCTACGTGATTGGAAGGAAAGATTATGGCCGATTAGGTTTAGGAGAAATTAGCGAGGAACAAGTGATGGTCTTGACGCAAGTGAAAGCATTGAAAGACAAGAAGGTCGTTCATATTAGTTGTGGATCGGCATCTTCGTATGCAGTTACCGAGGAAGGGGAACTCTACAGTTGGGGCTTTGGCTCGGAGGGGCAATTGGGCACGGGGGAAGATGAGGATTGTTTGGTGCCGACCCTAATCAAAACAAAGCAATTGGTTGACCGTAAAGTTTTTAAAGTCAGCGGCGGTGGACAGCATACGGTGATTTTAGCTAAAGATGCCACGCCTCCAAATAACAACACAGGTGACACTGCAACTGCATGTTGAAGCAACTCACAATACATAATAATTGTATCACTGCCTTTTGCAACATTAATTGTTCTATTTATTCTATGTAAGAAATTGTTTTTTTGGAAATTAAAGTTTTTTAACCATGAATGTTTTTTTAGTTTGTCTTTGGCCGTAACCATTAATTTTCAAACGTAAATGATCCCGTGCTTACTTATTTGCCTTCTTCCAGTTCGGAATGCAAGAATATTTGCATTTTATAATAAATCATTCAAGTTTTATCAGAATTTTAATGTAATTTATCAGAATTATACAAAATAAACCATAAATTTTAATAATTTAATCTTTTCGTAATTGGAAAGTATCTGTTTTGATTCCATCCTTAGTAATGATGTTAATTTCGATGCTATCGCCGGTGTAAATATCCCTTTCGGCAGCAGATATAAAAACGTCCTTCAGGATGGCAAGAGCGCGATCCATACCCAGAGGATCGTCCTTAACGTTCAACATGTTCTTCAAACCAATTTGATTATCTAGCAAAGGTTGCAATAAAGCACCGGCCGAACCTCCGGCGCGGTAGTTGGACCTCTCGCAGTGACCAATTGGGTCGTAGCTGTAAATGCAGCCTTTACCTTCGCCGTCTAATCCCACCAAAATATTGGAGATGTAGTAGGGAAAGAAACGTTTATAGTAGAGCATCGTGGACAGCATTTGAGCCGTCGCGGGGGTTTGCATGACTTTGTTGTGCTCGTGCTGATACATTTGCATACGAGCGGTCAGAATGCGCGTCAAAGTCAAGGTGTCGCACCAACATCCGGAGCAACCCAGAACAGTGTGCTTCGACAATGGAAACAATTTACTTTGTTCGCGAGTGTAAATGGAAAAACCAGCACTTAAACGGGTATCGGCACCAATAACGACGAAATCGTTGCCGGCAATCGCCACAATGCTCCTAAAATTATAAAATGCAATTCATTGGAATGATAACCAAAAAAAAGGCACTTGTTCGAAACTTACCCTCCGTTATCGGCGTATGGGCTGAAGTCGTGTTTTCTAGGCACTTCGGTCTCGTAATCCGGATAATTTGGACGAGACATATTTTGAATTAAAGCCATAGTTTACTTTTCAAACTTAAAAACTGCAGGTCAAGAATGACAATACAAAATTGTTATTTGAGGCTAAGAAACACATATGCACTAGATGTCGCTACAGTGATTATAATATATTTTAGAAACTTGACAAAAAAAGCCAAAAGTAGATTATTTTTTAATATTTGCATTTACAATCTTTGTTAAATTGTCAAAAATTCTATAATTAACGTTTTCAAAGTAAAATTTCATTAAATATTTTTATTTCTTGCTCGATTCGGAAAATTTTGACGACTGCAGATGTAACCTGTTTAAACTGTCAAGTTGTCATAAGACTTGTCAAAAGTTTTCTCGTATATTTACTAATAATTATCAAGTTTTAATTTAAATTTTATATAAAAGTATGTCGTCGTTGAACGCAGGGGCTGACCAATCGTCACCAATAAAGCACGTGGTTCCAAGTCCACTAATAACCAGACGGACGCGGACACCATCTGTGTAAGTACCCAACTTGTACGTAGTAAATTTGATTTTAACTAAAATTTTAGTACCGAAAGGGCCTTGAAGTCGCCCGAATTGATTGGAACAATCAGGTCCTTTTGTCGGGAAAAGGGGCACGGTTTTATAACACCGAAAACTGGAGGTGACGATATCTTTGTACACATTTCCGAGTAAGTTATCTACAACTTTCTTATTTACTTTTGTATAATATCTTTGACCTTTTAGTATTGAAGGTGAAATAATTCCGTTACCAGGTGATACGGTCAAGTATCGTCCCTGCCAGATTCCGCCGAAGCTTGAAAAATGCCAGGCCGTGCACGTTCACATTGTAAATTACACGGAACAGGTGCACAAAAAGTGGGAATATTCTAGTTATTAATTTTTTTTCAGTGTCAGGTATACACCTGTTTTTAAACCCGATTTTAGCAAAAATACCTCACTTTATGACTCAGTATTTTTATGTGAAATGTTTTTTTAACACTTATTGTATTTTTACACATTAAACGGCGCTTGTTTATTTACACTTTAGTATTTTTACTAGCCGTCATTTGTAGATTCTCTCGTATATGTGTTGAAGCATTTTCTCAAATATCTCGAAAACTATGCAAGATGGGGTAACTTTTTTGTAGAGCGTAAAATAATGTACAAAACAATTTTACCGTGGAACGAGATTTAAATTATATATTTTATAAACGAGAGTTGCTTAAACTACTTACTTATTTTAAAGGGATACCTGTTCTCCGATAGGAATGCCTTTAAGTCATTTTTGGGCCGACTATAATTTCGATAATCTGCAGGAAGAACAACGCAAAATAAATAAATATTTTTATTGTTACACAAAAACAAAACAAAATACGACAACAATTTCAAGAATCACATGTTTTTTTTAATAACGAAAACAGAAATAGAAAGCATAAAACGTACATCAATTTTCCTTAATATTTAGTAGGTACATAATTATTTAAATATTTTTCTCTTTCGAACGTGTGCATGTCGATAGGGTAATTATTTATTATTATCGATTTCATCAAGTCTTTAATTTTATTAAATTTTTTTAATAGCATACAAAATATTTTTTTATCATTTGTAAATTTTTATTTATCCATTACACAATATAAAATTTATTGTTTGACTAATTTATTACGAGGTGATGTGGCGCACGTGTGAAATTAAATTGTAAAAAAATAATCAACAAAAATATACAAACGCTCTATTATAGGGTGCTTTGCACGTTCTTGCTTTCGTCATTGGAAGACTCGAAAAGTTTACTGCGGAAAGTTCCCAATAATTTTATTTTGATTAATTGTAAGGAATGTTTAAAATACGCAAACCTTCACCAACAGGTTAACTCGAACGATTCGCGCAAAGTAGAACGTGTACGGAGGGGGGGGCTCGGTTAACTTTGAGTTTAACATTTCAGCATGCAGCCAATTTTTTTAAATTAATTACAATTAATTTTATTTTACAGCAATAGCGTCCTCTTGTTAATCGCTTCGTGTGGGTTCCTCCCAAAGTAATCTGGCTAAACGGACTGAAAAAGAACAATATCCAGATCATCGGAACAGGTTTACTATGTTAAATTTCAATAATAACCGAGCAAAATTATCGATATATGCCCACACCGTACGGCACCCTTCTAATGTATTCTAGGAATGAATTATCTTTGGTTAGTCCCGCAAATAGAAGGTCAAGTATTTGTACCGATCTCCTTCGAATGCTTCTTTCGAAAAGGTGGCGGTGCACAGTTCGGTTATCATTAGATTACATTAAAAGATATAGAAATATTTTCTTTTTAATCCGCTATATATCGTGGCAACTAGAACAAAGCGGCAGGCAGGCGCCGCGACAGGATGCGCTTCCTACCGGTCGATTCGAGCCGTCTTGCTAAAATATTCTTAAACTCTAATACGCTACACAATTTACTTTAAAATTTGTACACCTAAAATCATAAGGGTGCGACGTGCAACGTGTCGATATCGCTGATGCTCCTAACGCGTCTGTGATTTTTGCTGCGATGTAGACTTCCTCCGATCGGGTTGCTCATTCGAGCTCGCTCTTTGGTCGATATGTAATAATTTTTTTGGCTTTTGGTTTCGTTTATGTTGTGCAACTTTGAGTTGAAGTGAAAATCGCGCGAGTTTACGAACGACGATCCGGTGCTGCTGGTTTGAGGATAATGAAAGGGCACTGCGTAGTCTGGCGACTCGCCGCCGGAATGCGACGACCTGAATGGTATCGGTGGCGGACTCACTTGGCTCGTCGCCGACGAACTACCAGAACTGGAAGTCGGAGAGTGCTTTTCTAATTCGCGTTCGTTTTTAGGTTTGGTAAAACCGAACGCTCGACTCAGAGACCCCTGAAATTTGCATCGGATAAACTGTAGAGTAAGGTAGTCGGGGTTTGGGAATCATCGGGAAGAGATCGACTTGTTCTGTGGGTGGAAGGGGAAAGTGCATGCAAACGTGGGTACTTACTCTGATACTTTGTCTTCTGTTTTCCACGCTGATTTGCTCGGAGGAAGAAGCCGTGAGACCTGCGCAGGAGCGTGAAAACGAACGTCCTAAAGATCCCCCGGGAACACGAGATTTTGTCTTCACGCGCACATAGTGTTCTAATGTGGATCTAGCATAACAGTGCAAAATGAAAATTAGGAAAAAGGCAGTGCGGGAGACATTTATACAAGCATTCTATGTTTTTTCAATTTTACCATCAGATCTTTACCGTGGGAAAATTGTGGAAGTAGTCTCTCGATTTAACTGTGAACTAACATTTAGCGACATATATCGTACATTCCGTGAGGCACGGAAGAACGCATGCAATTTCTAAAACATTTAAATAACAAAAACTGTGCTAAATTGTTGTAAGCGATAGGGTGCAAAGCAAAAGCAGCAAATTAACATAGAATGCGTTGTGTAAGTGTTTCCGTTTCTTATTTACATGTGATTAAAAAATACAACTAATTTTAAGTAAGCCATGGGAATTGTAGACGTTCTCTACAGTCCTCAGGTCTTTCGGAACAACAGAGAAGCATGCGGTTGATGATACAGCAACAAATCAAAAGTGCATGCTTCTCGGTTGCCCCAGGTACAACAATAGCTTTGAGAAGGGGTAGAATAAAACTTTGATGGGTCCAAAATGCCACCCACATAACCAGGAATCGAGTAGATGTTGACGCCACAAGTATGTTGTCTCTTTCTATTTTTTTTGTACAAAATATTATTTTACAATTTTTGAACCGCTTAGCATCCAGGATGGAAAAATTCTTTTGTTATTTTAAACCGTGTAATAGGTTTGGGTTTCATCTTTTGTTATTAAGTTGCGCGGAACACTCAATTTTGATTGGGGGGGGGGGGTAATTTTATATTAACCTAAACCGAATTTGTTTAGATTAGGTACGTCCGAATAATTTTGACTATGCCAGCTAATTAATTTCTTCGGCCCTGTTTCCTAAGCCGCTAATAAGAAATAAAGCACAAGTCGATAACAGAAGACGATAACCCAAAACTGTTACGTCACGGCACACTAGCCCTCGAAAAGTGATCGACAAAAATATTAAAGAAAACAAGACGCAAATTAATGATATTTATTTTGATAATTTCGTCTTCAGTTTAATTATTTTACGATTGCGCATTTACAGTTACTAATTTTTTTTGTTTGTAAAAAACAAAAATATTGTAAAGCTTTACCCCTATCACTTGCTCACAATTCTAAATAATTATAATCTTTCTTTTTATATCACAACCCTCGATAATTTTTTGCACATTTATTTTTTTTATTACAATGGCGTCTGCAACTGACAGTTTTTGAGTTTTTTTCAAAACCAAAAATCATCGACAAATTTGGCACTCAAATCAGTTCGGCGAAATTCGAAAACAAAAGCAAGTTTTTAGTGGTTTTTAGTCGAAAATAAACAAAGAGTGGGCGCCACCGTTTTCCAAAAGCTACAACGCAAGTTTTTGATTTTCGGTAATTAAAATTTGATTATGTGTACGTAATAAAGGCAGCGTTAGACACAGTTTTAATATTATTTTTGTACATTTGTATATAAATATGTTTAAAATTCTAAGCTAACATTAATTTATTTTTTTAGTTGATGTAAAATTTGGTACTTTCGATTTTATCAGTCGAATTGTTTTTCCTAAATTGCCAATTTTGGACCCCTGTGCCTTAATGACAATTTTAATTAATCCGAATCGAAGGACCACCTAATCTGCTTTCTTTTCGAAATAATTTTATTTTTTTTGATTGTCGGTTTAAATAACGACTGCCGTTTTGTTTTGAAGGAAAATTATTTTTATATTAAATTCTACTCGATTTATCGATTGTGTTTTGATAAGACGCGGCTTGCTTCCGCTTGGAGTTCTTCCATTTGACAAAAAATGACGTACCTCGCTGGCAACACGATGGATTCCAGTTCTGCAGTCAAATGGCGCCTAATTATGTTTTTGCTAGTCGGAATCCCTAACGCCGTCGCCATTGTGTCTCCGTTGAACGAGGGTTCCAACACCACCAGGCCGCCGTGCACTCCACTATCTGCAACATCAACATTCAGACCTTCTCTCCGCGCCGTCCAACCGAAACCTACCTTTCAAATTGTCCGCGTATTCTCCCAGATCGATGGTTCTGGCCCAACGAATGAACCTCTGGTTTGTCCACACCAAAGGGTCGGCCTCCACGGTCTCGCACTGATGCCTTCTGACCGCCAACGCCTAACACTCGCATTAAAAACGATCGCATTTCAAGAAAGCACCGCCTTACCTGTCGGTCGTACTTCATGATCCTCAGAAGGTGAATTCCGTGCACGACGGAAGCTTGATGAAATTTACGCGTCACGCTCAGAAATTTCTCCAACTCCTTTTTACTCAGATGCTCCAACATACGCGCGTCCACCAGATTCGTAGCGAAATTTTCGGAATACTACAAGAAAAGTTTTAAGCTTTGCTCTATTGCTTCGGCCGGCTTACCTGTGACAATCCGAGATCGGGTAACCATTCGCTCGAGACCCACGTGTGTCCAAGTTGAGCAATGCACGGATATCTGACTAGAGACGGGTGTCGATGTTCTTCGATAGCCAGCCTCAATTTTTTTCGATGCATGGGATGGGTAATTCCTAATCCGCATTCCAATTCGATATCGTTGAGTTCCAGAAGCACCTGACCATGTAAATCACCAATCTATAAGATTCGTTTCATTCCAATTTTGAAAATAATCCAAAATTTGGATAAAATTTTTAAAAAGTGCCGTTTCGTTACCTTTCCGCTTTTGATATTTTCGGCACAACGCGCGCCATATTGAGGCATACCAAGTGCGACCTCTAACCATGCGAGAACGGTGGGTGCTCTCCATCTGTCCATAGGCACCGACGAAGCTTCGCGTAGCAGTCTCAATTTTTCCGCGTAACCTTCTTCGGTTAGAGGCGACCAACTTCGATAAGGGTCGTAATTATTGTCACCTAAACAAGTTCCGGTTAGAAACGACGGGATCGGTTTATAAAAGGGGAAGAACCTACTTTCCTGTAGCGAACTACTTTTATTTCTGTGCCTAGAACGAGCAAACACCCGGGAGATGCTTCCCCAAGTGCCTCCCCTTCCGCCGCCGAGTCGACTCGACGTATTTTTCGATCTACGTCCTATGGTTGGCGGTTCAATATCGACGGGCGAATTTAATTGTTCTACGGATCTACAACAGAGGTGAGGTCAACACTGCACGCCGCGAATCTATCGCAATCATTTCAATATTAACCCATCCGGCTAGCGTGCCCGCGGGTTCGTTAAATTTATTTAACCGGATAAGCGAACGATCACCAAAGTTCTTTTGGATAATATTGAAATGATCGCGACGTTGTTTCGACTTTCTTACCTCGACAATATTCCGGTATCTACAGAGCGCGAAAAGGAGTTGGCGTTTAACGGAGACAAAGTGGGACTGCAGTCTTTCGGAGTTACGACTGCTGAAAAGTCAACAAATAAAGCTAAATTTCATCAAAAGGTTCTATATACTTACATTGGTACATGTGGGGAGGCGGAATGGAGGAAACGATGGAAATGGAATCTATTTCTATGTTGCCGCTTTCGACGGTAATCGTGGGGGTTCCGTCGGTTGTGGAGTCCGACAGATTTCCGCCGATCGAAGTGGTACCGCTTTCTCGATCGGAACTAACGCGAACGCCGGAATCGGCACTACAACTACCTCGATCGCCGGCCAGCAGTCCCAGACCGTGATGCCCGGAGAGCAGACCACCAGAACCTGGAGTAATTGCACCGCCGCCATTCGTGTGCCTCGACATTGAAATTAACGATTCCTGATCCGACAAACAACCGCTCGAAACCAACTGTCGTCTCGCCTGCAAAAACAACTTCGAAACACCTTCACTCTTTAAATTTGAAAAAGTTACTTCTTGCAAATGCTCTTGTGCTTGTTGTAACTGCAACTCTTTGGCGTTCAATTGAGCCGCCAAAGACAAACTGCGCTCGGCTTCGTCGCGAGCGTGTCGCAACAAACTCCACCGTTCCCTTTCGCGCTCTTCCCTTTCGTTCGACAGTTGCTGAAGAGAGGTTTCGTTTTCCCGCACTCTTTGCTCGTAGTTTCTTATAAAATCCCTAAGCTCCTTCTCTTTATCTTCCAGCGTGGCGTAAAGCTGCTTCATTTGGTTCAACAGATCGAACTTTTCCGCTTTCAACCGCTTACGATCCGACTTCAAAGCTGCAAGCACAAATTAGTAGTTTTTGTTTGGTCAAAATCGTGACTTACCGTGTATTGCTTCTTTCGTTATTTGCAGCTCCAATTCCAACGCTTGGAGTCGTGCAGGACTATCCACGTCTTCTTCTTCGGGTATTTTTTGCCTGTCCTCGATTACGGAAGACGCGCCGGAAACCACCAAACGTCTCAATCGCGTAATCTCGGCCTGCAATCGTTCGTTTTCCAAACGCATCCGGCGTAACACCGAATTGGAAGGACCTGCACCTGCCGGCGAGGGCAGCAGAGGTGGGACCTCTTCCTTGATTTCGCTAGAGTTTCGCGAAGACCTCGGGGATGTCGGTTCTGTTACTGTGGAAAAAATTGCATTAATGAAAAACAAAAAGGTTTCGTGTCGTACCGAAATCCTGCTGGCTGCTACATCCCGGTTTCGGAGACTCCGCCTTCTCTAAACCACGCGAATCGGGAGTGTCTCGGTCCACGATCGGAGTTGTACTCTCTTCCACCGTCATGGCGAGCTCCTTATCGGGCTTTTTGATGTCTGCCGCGGTTTCGGAAACTTCTGCTTTCAAAGGAACCGACTTACACTTTTTGATTCCGTCTTTATTGGATTTCGTTTCTTCGCTCGAGTCGACCGAGTTTGCGTTGCCCAGCGATTTGCTCCTTTTGGCTTCTGCGCTCTGTTTTAAATTTAGATTATTGTCCGTTTTGCTGCATTCGGTTTCTACATTCAAATTGACTTTTTTGTTATTTGTATCTTCGTGGTCGGTTAAGAAGAGCGAATCCGGGGTGCGATCCGCAATTTCTGAAATTAAAATTGACGACGTTTCTTTGTAATCGCTCCGTTTGGGGTCGTGGGTTTCACGCGATGGTGTTGGGGTTGAGGAAGGGTACTCGGGATCTATCCGAGCTGTAAGGTTTGCAGAGTGTTCCTCTACCATTCTGCGAATCTTGTCCTACAAATTCCAAACATAAAAGTTACATTTTCGATTCTCGAACACTTAAAAGTGGAAGAAAAAGATTGAGAGTGTGTGTGTAACGTGTTTGTTGAGAAGAGGTGTGTGTTTTGGTTCTAAAGAGAAAGAAAATTTATTAATCAAGCAAGAGTATCTTTTGAGACTTACATGAGCGTCTACTAGTAGACGACGCATTAGAAGCGCCATGGCGGAATCGCGGCCAGCTTCACAGCCGTTCCTTCCGCCATTATATCAGCTTTTGGTAAAGTCGACTCTCTTGTTTGTACTAGGGAAAGAATCACATAAATAATTTTATCACCAACACCTATTATGCTATGCGCCACGAGAGCTCGACCGTGACTAGATACAGTTTTTCTCTTATAACTCGAGAACGATCGAAAGGTATCAAAAATTGTCCAAACAAAAAATGTTCGTCTTCTTACGGCGAACGATTTTGATTCCTACGACTTTTTCGAGATATCTTTAATCCTTTTCAAGTTATTGAAGAAAAACTCATGCTCGAGCTCTGGTGGTTTATGACTGACCGCAAACTAATTATAAAAATTCTTTGTATTTGTTCGACTACCGATTTGGGTTGAGAACACTTTAACACGTTTAGAAAAAAATATACCCCACAAAAGATTTAACCCCCCCCCTAAAATTTATCTGGATTCGCCATTGTTATTAAAGTTTGCAATATCAAGTCGTACCAGCCTGCATAGTTGGTAGCGCTTCGAAGGGTAGGTTGCTCTTTATAAGCACCAATTGATTCAACCAACCGGTGGCACAGTCTCGCCGTCTATTGGACCAGTTCTTGTGTTTTCCATAAAAATTAAAAAATGATCAATTAATTGAATCTTTTTATTATTTCCTAATACATGTAAATCACTATATAACCTGGAGACATTAACGTTTTAATTACTTTTGATAAATAATGTACTGTACATGTCAATGACGGCGTTAACCAACGAATCTTTTCCTCCAGGTTTCGACAAGGTGCAGTGCAATTCCGACGTGAGCTTCTTCAATCGGTTCGTGATGCTGATGCCCACGCCCAAATCGCCATCCTCTCCGATAGTATGTTCGATATCGGTGGCTTCGCTCTCCTCAAAGGACAGTTCGCTCTGGGTGCAGGTGTGCGAAATTAACACACTCGGGTTGCGATCACCAATCGGGTAGTGTTTCGTGGGCGGTTTGCCTTTGAACATTGTGTTCAAACTTTCTTTGGTGCTGTGCAAGGACAAATTCTTTCCGTGTTCATCTAACCTACTTCGCGAAAGACTGCTTAGGCTTTTTCTCATGCACTGCACCGTGGTAATAAAGTTTCCCACCTGGTGATGGATGGACGGCAAAGTAACAATCAATGCTTCGTTGGAAGAGTCCTTCATTAATTCGAATTCGTCCCGAATTACGCCTTTGGACGACACCGTACTCAAATTTGCCGTGCGTATTTCTTTTTCGCTAGGAATGCGGGCCAACGTGGAGGTAGTTTTCGGAGCTATGATTTTACCGGTGCAAATGCTACTGGTATTGGTACTGCTGGGAGGAGTGCACGTTACCCGAAACGAAAGAGAATCGCTGACCTTGATGACACCTTCCACCTTGGAAGAGCTCTCCAACTGGGCCTTCATCGATTCCTTCTCTCCTTTATCGTTCAAGGTTTGAACTTCCACCGAGGTGGTCGAAACCAACGGCGACGGTGTCGATTCATCGGTCGATTTGGCGACGCTCTCCATGCAGGGCGTTTCATTCGCATCGGAAAATTTCTTCAAATCGTCAGCGCTGTTGCTGAAAACAATCTTTGAAGGCCGATCGAGCGGTTTAAATTCGCTCAACAATTGTTTCAACTCGGTGTCTTTGTTGGTCTGGGAGAAACCGCACTTGCTATCCGCGTTCGAGCCCAAGGCCGCGTATCCACCGAAAAAATCGGAATAAATCATGGTTTGCGTGAAACTGTTCGATTTTAGCGTTTCGGACGCTTCCGAATGATTCGCAATTTCTTTTATGATAACCAGCAGTTCTCTAATCTGCGATTGTTGGTCGGTGATTATGCCGCCCAACTTAGCCGTCTCGGTCAACATGCTCTCGCGTTCTTTCTCCATATCTGAAAAACGGAAGATCCTGTTTGGTGGAATAAGAAAGCATTGAACGATATTACCTTGTATTTTATCCAACAGTGCATCCAGCTTATTTTTATTATCGCCGTCGTCTCCCCTGGCGGCGCAGGTTTCCATCAGCTGAGCGTAAGCCATACGAATGCCTTCCAGATCTTCCACCTGCGCTTTGTAATAATCTCGTTCCTTTTTTGCCGTTTCAAGTTCTTCCACGTTGGTTCGCATGTATTGCAGCTAATGGAATTGGAACTGTTAGAAAAATGAGGACAAAACGTCGTCGGGTTGTACCAACCTGATCTTCTAAGTCGTAGTAGTAGATGAGTTTGTTCTGCAAATATTCCCGTTCGTTTTCGACGGTTAGCAATTCGCCGCGCATTTTCACGATTTCTTTGTTTTTCTCGTCTTGAACTTTCATCAACTCGATCCTCGTCTGTCGCAGGTGAAGCTCCATTTGTTCCCGTTCTAACTCTATTCCGTGCATCAGTTCCATTTGCGATTGGAGCTCTTGATTGACCTCTTGAAGTCTTGCTATATCCTCCACGTATTTGTCCTTTTTGTCTTTTGAAATGTTCAAAATGGAAACTGCGTCCGTGTTGACAATTTCTAACAATTCGTGAACGTTGGCTTGTTGAAAAATATTAAATTAATAAAAAAAACTCTTAATTGCGAATCTTTGCTGCCCATCAGCAGTGTGGATGTGAGAAAGAAAAACAGAAGAGCGATATCAAGAAAAGGAAAGTTAGGCAACACACTGTACGTGCGCTACCCTCAAAACCCTAAAATTCATCTGAGAAAGAAATTACTTTTGTCTGCACCTGGTGCCGGAATGGCCGGAACCGTAAAGGCGTCCACAAGTCGAGGACATTCCGAAAGATGTGCTAGCCGCTCGGTGAGATCTTTATTTTCTCTTTTCATTTGTATAATCTCTTTTTCCAGACGCAGCTTTTCGTACTGGGCGGCCAAAAGAACGCCGTAGCTCAACCGTTTCGACACCGGCATGGAGTAAACTTGGTCCACTAAAAGGCAATCGTTAGAGCGGAGCTTCCAAAAAGACACAAACGAACCTAAAGAATTTCTTTCGTCTTCGATTATGACCAACCTGTTGCAACAGGTCTTGAAAACGTCCAGCTCTTTGCGCAGCTTGATGGTGGAGCCGAGAATTTTGGCCAAATTATCCACCTTCTCGTCGTTGTCGTTGAGTTTGGACAAGAAGAGCTTGGGGTTGCATTCGGTCGTGGTGTCGTGCTTGGCGAATTCCGCAATTTTAGTCACGATTCCGTGCACCATCTCTTCTTGTTCCTGCGCAACATTTAAAATGTTCTTCTCCATGCACAGCATTCGTTCGTGTAAGTTCATCAGGGTACTTTTCAGCCCCGTCTGCTTGCAAAATCGAATCATCGCCAAATTGACGTGAATGTTTTCTTCGGCTTCGTAGGGCGTGCACTAAAGACAAAACGTAATTTTCCGAAAAAATAAGTCGTAACCACTTACGCTGTCGGCCAATTGCATAACTTGCGGATTGTTCAAGACCTTGTTCAGGTAGAAGCCCAGCTGTAACTTCTGGTTGTGAATTTGCCGCTTCAGCAACAAAATGGATTTATTTTTATCGTCCAAAAGGGCCAACAGGGAACTGGGAACTAAGTTGGTCAGGCTGGGTTTGTAGAAAACCGAGTCTTGTTTCTAGAAAGTGCGCACGTGAGAAATTATAAAAAATTAAGCGGGTCGGACGAAGCTACCGTTTCGTCATTGTACGTTTCGCTCTTGCAGGGTAATTTCTCTTCATTAACGTTCGTATAAGTCATCACTTCCATCTTGCATATTTAATTTTTGGATATTTACTTTGAAATTTTGCTAGTTTCCCTCAAACAATTTAAAGTGACAGATTCGTTTTGCACGTCAATATTTATGGACTGTTACTTGATTAAAATTCCAGTACGTCTCGATGATGAGGAAGTCAAATTTACTTTGCAACGCGGAAATAAGAAACGTGATCTGCTTAAAATGCAGCATTGGATATGCACAAAAGTTTAACATGCAAATTTCTTCAAGATTTTAGCACTCAGCTTATTTTGCAATAAGTGTAGGGAGAGGTTTTTCAAAAAAGTTTATTTTCGTTTGAAAAATACTGGGTTTCTATAAAAATTTTCTTCTCGCTTAATTCAATTCGTTGATTTTAGACAATAAAGGGTTTCGATCCATTCGGGCTTGATATTTGAATTACAGGTAAGACAAAGTAATTAATATGTGTAAAGACCTAGATTGAACGCATAATTGTTCTTTTATGATTAACTGAATTTAATATTTAGTTGGCAA
Source organism: Cantharis lateralis (assembly GCA_963170105.1). NCBI lineage: Eukaryota > Metazoa > Arthropoda > Insecta > Coleoptera > Cantharidae > Cantharis > Cantharis lateralis. Next base: position 831,491 of record OY720628.1, read on the forward strand.
TAGTGGGGAATACTCGCCGATAACTGGAGATTGAGTTACAATCTCAATTACAATAGTTACAATTACAGGTCGTGGAAATTAAATGGATACGGTTGCTATGCAAAAGGTCTGTTCCAAATATAAATTTGTATTTAACCGGAAAAAAAAATTCAACCAATGAACGAATGAACTTATAAAACTTTCATAAATGCAATGAACAAATTGATTGATGCAATGAAAAAGTTCATAAATACAACGAATTTGTTTATTGGTTGAAATTTCATTTTTGGTTTAGTCTTAATTAATTAGGTAATATTAATTAAACGCACAAGTATTTCTTGTAAAATTATTGCAGTGTAAATGGCGAAAAAAGACAATTGTACCCATAAAAAACTCGGTAATGGCCAGGCGAATGGTAACTCTTGGCAATGACGAGGGTTCCAAATACAAACAAGAAGAAAATCTTCTTTATCTGCTTTTATAAAGGGGACAAAACACCAAATTTTCCAAGAAGAAAGCATTATATATGGACTACAAAAACAGGATAGGCAGCACGAAAAGAAGATCCGAGGAGGTCGGTTTTGCGGATAAAATCAAGAATAACATCGAAACTTGTCATTCGTTAAAATATTGTGTATATTACTGATGCCATGCTGATTAAAGTTATTTACTTAATCTTATGTTGCAACGGCCACACTGTCAAGTGCGATCGTAAGGGGGGGGGGGGGGATTAGAACGCTCAGCGTAACGGTTAAATAGCAATAACTTCTACAAGAGTAATCCGATTTTAATTTTTTCGATGTTTTTATACAGATAATTCTTGGGGCTAAAAATTACTTACGCTAATATTTTATCGTAAAACGGTTCGTTTCGGTGTTATTCCTATTGAAAATTAAAAAATACTCGGTTTTCTGCGTTGAGATTTTCGAATTCCAAATGTAAAATTTTCTTTGATCGATCTTGCAATCTGACAAGACGGCCTTGACATACTTTTTAGCTTTCTTATTGCAAGAATCTTCGCGGACGCTCATTGAGAGAAAGAGAAGATGAGAGAAATAAATTTGTTAATCCTTCGTATTTTGCGTTTAATTACTTTCCGATTGCTCGGTCAATTTATTCTACTTAGCGTCGGGTTAATCAACTTTTGGAGTAGAAAATGGAACAACCACTGCCCAAATTGCGATAAAACGCGAAATTTGATTTCAAAATTGCGAGTTAACTCAATTTTCCATTATCGTTCGTTTTTTTTTGGTTCCGATCGCATTTCCATCGAGCAAATTACGTTTTCGATTGCGAAACTAAAAAATTATAATTTTGTGGCCCAATTTCCAAGCCGAAAAAAATAGCGGATATCATAATTAGATAGAGGAAGTCACCTATTGTTGCTTCCTTTGGAAAAAATGACAAAAATTGTGGAAAATTCCAAATATTATATCCAAAAAATGTGTTGTACTTTTAATTTTATTAGGTGACGGCTATTATTTAATTTACCGAATTAAATTTAAACGAGTAATTACGCATTCGAATTGACTAAAGAATTTTTATTAAACGTTCAGGCGTAGTCATGTCAGAAAAATTATACAATCAGCCACCCCAATTTTGTTGATTATTTGATTACAAAAAGTAGAACGTGATTTAAGAAGTTAATTTGGATTCTTTTCTTTTGGATGAAATTTTAGAAAAATCGTCTCGGCGATAACTTACCCCGTTAATATTTAGGTCAGCAAAGCTCCTGTCGGAATAGACACACCCTCCATATTGACTATTTGCGATCGTATTAACCAAATTGCACTGAAATATTAATCGTAAACATCACAGCAATTTTAATCTCCGAATTTGTCTGGCAGAACTGCAAAAATCGAACCGCTTCGAATGGTTCGAGCGCCACTCACCCCCCGATTTTTTGTTTATTTCACTTCGATTTTTTGAACACCGTCCGCAAGGTAACCCGGCCGAGTGCGAATACAAAATAAAATGCGGGGTCCAATTTTATTATTTCCAAATTTGAAATGCATCCACTGTATAAACAAAAGAAAATGCGCGCTCAGTTTTTTCGTTTTGAACTGCCCGCACGTCCAGCCAAATCTCTTGGTTGGATCCTCAACCAACGACGATGGTGTTGTTTTAAAAATAATTATGCAATTTTGGTTTATTTTAACTCATCCGTTGGTTACACAGAATCAAACGCAACTAAACTCTTCCATTCATTGACTAAATAGTAACGCAAGCGCATACAAGAAAGAGAGAGATTCAAATAAATAAGCACATAGAGGAAGCCTAGGTGAAATAATGCACGAAGCGAATTATTGAAATATAAAGAAAAAGAGCGCTCGACAGGTTAAATTGAAAAATTTCAATTTAGAATTTTACTGGATGACATGATTGAGAAATAGTGGGGGGGGGGGGGTTCCTCTTTACAAATAATACCAATAGAAAAAGAAGTTTATTTTCAGAAAATTTATGAAAATTTTAGTTAATTTTAATTTTCAAAGAGATAAATACAGCATAATGTTTCCTTCAAAGAAATATGGCGAAGGTAAAAAGTACGAGTAACTTAATAAAAATTCAGTTTATTTCTTACGAAATTATTTTTGTACGCTACATTTCCTTTTACGAATTTTTGAAAGACTTTCCCAGATTTAGTTACAATTTCATTTCGAAAAAGTTAAAAAGGAAGAAATGAACTTTGTTCATTTTGTTGGATTTTGTACATTTCCTCCCTTAACATTTTCGTATTTCCATAAGATTCTATCGGATTATCTGGAAATTCCTTGGATTTGCTATTTATACTTTCCCTACATTTGTACACTAGAATCCCGAGAGAGGCAACAATTAAACTTATAGAAAAGCAGTCCATTTATTTTAAAAGAAATGAAAAAATGAATAGGGTAAAGAGAAGATAACACAATAAAAATTTAAAAAAATCCTCAAACCAAAAGATTATTTTTGAAATGCCGGAAGGGGGGGGGAGAATTCGCTCTTTTGGTATAATAAAAATTCTAAAAAATAAGAAGGGAAGGAAGGCAAAATAATTTATTAATTTAAAAAAATTCCCCAAACAGCGTAAATTCAAAAAGGAGGAAGAGTACAACAAAATCAATAGAAATAAATAATTCTCTTTAGAATTGGAAGAGCTCTACGATTTTTGTGAATTCAATTGTAACGATTAAATTTAGACAAAGATGAAAAATTGCTCCCTCGATATTATAGAATGCATTTAGGGTGGATGTAGCAAAAGCAGTCATGTAATGTCGTAGACACCGCACACTATAAAATTACAAGTGCGTATGTGATATTACGCACTAAAGCACACCGACAGGAAGAACATTGACGTATCTGTACCTACCGACATTTCGTGTTACGGGGTACCTACTACCTAACAATATTATTGATTTTTTTCTTCGAGCATCGATGATTCCGTCTAATTGCACTTTTGAACCCCTTCGCGTGCCATTTCGATTTTCACACTAATTTGATTGCCGCGCTTTGGAAAAAATATATTTGCTTGCAGTTTAAACACTTGGAACAACTTTGGGCAAATTGCAAACCCAAATTTGTGCACTTTCTTAATTCAGGGTTTGTTTAAAAAAAAGTCACCTTTTGAAAATCTAATTTTACGGTTTCAAACCCAAATTTCGCTAATTTTTAACCTAAAATTCTACATTCTTGCAGACCAACGTGCAGACCGGAAAAGGAAGAACCCTCATACAAATTTTTTCCAATTACGTTTGATAGATTTTGTTTCAGCTTTATTTAATTACACGCAATTTTAAATTTTCGCACGATATCTCTCCGAAGGAGTCGCGGGTTATATTAGATGATGCAGTTGCGTATAAAGAGCTGCCTACCTTTCAGGCGCTTGTAGAAACGCTGATTTTGTCCTTTGTACAAAAAAAAAATTCAAAAAAATATTATGATTATTTAAAGCTGTAGACTTGTTGATCGACGAAACTTTCTTCCTCTCGTCTACGGAATTTCAAGAGACAATAGCTGAGTCATCTAATGGTCCACCTGGACCTTGCTCTCCACTTGCCCTATAAGTTTAAAATTTTACTATGACTTAACTAATTATTATATCATTATTGGGATGACGAAAATAAACTTTAAACCGACGAGAAGTATTTGTGATTGCTTCGAGAAAAAATCAAACTGCCCATTGCGCAATTTCGACGAAACTAAAATGCGCAAGGATCTTCACGATTCGCTGCGTTTGCACTACATAGAGAATATTTCTCACATTTTAATAGAAAAAATTTAGCGCTTAAATTGTTTTTGATTAGCGAACGACCTTCCCATCAACCCATTATTAATTCTTGCGTAACTTAAAAACATCACCGATTTGCACTTTAGTATAAGAGAACCATTAGTCCGGCTGAAAGCAACGAAAAATGTTGTGGTGCATCCTAACCGTAAGTTTCGGTCTTCTAATTTTTGCCACCGGCGAGGTGGCGGCGCAAAGATCCAAGAAATCCGTGGTAAGTCTTGGCGGTTCTTCGGATGGTCGGTAGATTAAAAAGACCTCTTTAGGTTGACGTCATCCTAGAACATGGTTATCCCTTGGAAGAACACGTCGATATCCGAACGGCCGACGGTTACCTCTTGCAGATGCAACGGATTCCGTACGGGAAGAAGAACGACACCAAAACGGGCCGACCTCCCGTTTTGCTCATGCACGGGATTTCGGGTTCTGCAGAAAATTGGGTGGCAACTGGACCGGGCAAAGCGTTAGCCTTTATTCTTGCCGATTTGGGCTACGACGTCTGGTTAGGTAATTCGAGAGGAACTACCCACTCCAGAAAACACGTCAGAATGAATCCCGACATGGATTCGAACTACTGGAACTTTAGGTAATTTTTCAGACGTCCGTACGTGTTTGTATAACTCAAAATTTTAGTTGGCACGAAATCGGAGTGTACGATCTACCGGCTAAAATCGATCTGATTTTGAATACAACCGGGCAGGAGCAACTTTTCTACGTTGGGCATTCGCAGGGAACGACCTGTTTCTTCGTGTTGGCCTCCGTTCGACCCCAGTACAACAAGCGGATTCGCTTAATGACGGCGCTGGGACCGGTGGTTTACATGACCCACATGAAGAATCCGTTTTTGCGCGCTCTTGCCGTGGCAGAAAACCAGTTAGGCGTAAGACACTTTTAAATAATTGAAACTTGGTCCGTTAAACTTCCAACTTAGTTCATAGCCAATACAATCGGATTAAATGAATTTTTTCCACATAATGAGTTGCACGACATGCTAAGCGAAGCGTTTTGTAACAAACAGGCAATTTCACAAGAGTTTTGCACTAGCGGTATGTTTTTGATCGGTGGATTCGATTCCGCCCAAATAAATCGAGTGAGGAGTTGTTTGCGTAAAATCATCTTCGTTGTTTTCAACACTTTCTTCTTTTAGACCGCACTTCCAGCATTGTTAAGTGGTTCCCCGGCAGGTTTCTCGACAAATCAGTTGTCGCACTACGCGCAAGGGATAAATTCTGGTGGGTATCGGCGGCAGTGTCCGGAGAGGATCCGTACACAAATTTTATGTTTCAGGAAGATTCACCTACTTCGATTACGGACCCTTCATTAATTTAGAGAAATACAACTCCATGTTTCCACCCCGCTACAAATTGGAGAGGGTGACTGCCCCGGTGGCTCTGTATTATGGAAAAAACGATTTACTGATCGCGCCCGAGGTAAAAAGTCAATTGCCCATGTCTCCGGAACAATTCCATGTGTTTTCTGCTTGCAGGATGTCCAAAAATTGGAGAAACAGCTTCCAAACGTCGTCCAAAGTTATTTGATTCCATATCCGTACTTCAATCATTTTGATTTCCTATGGGCGAATGACGTGGTCGAAATGCTGTACAACCGCGTCGTTGCCGTCATGTCCGAATATTAGTGCGCAGAAAATTTTAATTAGATAAATTTATTGTAAATTCCAAATAAAATTATTGGATCAAGTCGGTGCTTTTTAATTTCATCTCCAGAAGAAACGTCCCCATTCCTTTCTCCTCTGGCAGGCTCTTTGGGACAACAAAAATTCGATCGGTTCTTAAGTCTGAATATAAACGAAATTTCAGTTTGAAATTCAGAAATGAAACACAGACATTTTTTGGAAATGATGATTTTCAGTTTTTTCAAATTCTCATCTTTTGTTTTGCTGTACTTTTTCAATCTACGTACGTAATAAAATAAATTAAAACAAAATTGCTGTTATTTCGCTTGAAGGAGGGGGCAGGTAACAATTTGATGATGCACAGCAAAATTTTATTTTAATAACATTATTATTGCTATTATTGTTCATTATTTACAAAATATTTCTCGTATCCGCCAATAACAGCGAAACTTTTTGAAGGAAATCTTGAACTGAAATTATGTGAAAAAAAAAGTTTTCGATAACCGAGTTTACGATAGATATTTTTTGAAAAAGGTGATTTTCATCTTCTGGGAGCCAAAATTTCTACTTTCAACTAACTCAACAACTCAAAGAAAGAGCTAGTTAAGCGTCGAAGAGAAAGTTTGGAAAATTTCGGTCCTAAAAAAATTGTTTTTACCCTGCGGTAAAGATGATAAGGATCACGTGAGTTAAAATGGCTTGAAAAGAATTGCAAAACATCCGTGAACTCTGAGCGCATTTCGTAGTTAATTCAAAAATCATAACGCACGGACAGTTTTTTATTTTATTTTTTTTTCTTAATAAAATGAGTATTTTTTAAAATAGAATTACACGAGTTGATTCAAACGCGCGTAAGGCTTCTTAAATGTCAATAAGATCAATTGGAGGTCATCGCTGATAACATACGAAATAGATTTTTGACCCCAATAGGAAAACAGAATTTTGAAAAGATAAACAAAATTTTATCGAATAATATTACACTGCAGTTTTCTAGTCTACGAGGTGAAGATAGCATGTATATGCCCCCCTTTTTGTAGTAATATTTTATTATTGAAAAAATCTCTCTGTAAAGTCACGGATGAGGTGTTCTAACGTAAATTTTGGAAAACAGAGCTTTTCAAAAATGTAGGTAGGATAAAAAGGAGCCAGATCATTAAAGAGCTTTTAATATCTTTAATATTTCGTTCGTTTTAACATTGGTTTGAACCACAAGTGCTTAGCGCCGTAACAGTCTCAACGGTTCGGGGGGGGGGGCAATATCGCCTATAGTTATTTACACAGTGATGGTTGGTACGGGGAGGGCGAAGAAATACCATCACCGTCAAAACTAAAAATAAGCTATAAGTACCCAATTCTGTAACCAGATTTTGAGAGGGGGGGGCACTTTATAGGGTTACAAACTGTTCGCCAGGAAGGGGATGGAATAGCACGAATGGGATTTCAATAAATTCATTTTTAATAACACCTACAAATTTAAAGTAGATGTTCTTTTGTTTTATGAATAAGGGGGGTGTTTTAATTCCAATATTACGCGCAAATGCTCTTTCATTTGTTATAATAAGTCAGACAACTTAATTTTCGGTAAAACAAAAAAGATATTCCAATTCAAATTTTAATTCAGGCAGCTATTTATCTGCATCATAATTGAATATAGTAGTATATAATCTGGAAATTTTAAAATACGAGATTAGAATCCCATTGATCAACATTGCATATGCGCGGGATGCAGAAAAATTTAAATTTCAAAAAAAAAAATTAAAAATTTTTCTGTGTATTTTTAGATGGCCATGTAAACGTAGGCAAGTCGAGTGGAGGTCCCAAAAAATATTTACAAATATCTTAATTATTATTGAACGCCGAAACAAATCTTTCCGCTTCGAATTTTTCCTCTACGCCTTTGAGAGTTGAAAGGTTCGACTTCGAAACAATTCAACAAGTTTAAATGAACATCATAAAAATATGACGTAAAATTGTAAATTTCTGTTCAGATTTGTGATAAAAACCAAATTAATATTTGATAACACATGAAATAAGAAGGTATTAATAGACCAAATCAGAAAAATGCCCTGAACCGGAACGATAAAACAGCTATTTCGATTGATTATTAATCGATATCGAAAATTACAGGACACTTGGAGTGTTTACACTAGACAGAATAATAGGGGGGGGGGGTGCATAAGTCACGCTCCATCGATTAGGGGTTTCCGGTTACTCGGTCGAGAGCATAATTTCGAAAAATAATGGCACAAATTACGCTCAAGATTGTCAAGTCGTAAACAAATGGGTATCACGAAGACACTGCGTGATAGGTGGAGAAAGGGGATTCAAAATATTTATCTAATCCCCAGACCGGCCCATACCATACTACACCAGTGCACGAGTTAGTGTTAGTTTCGTATCGACTTCCAAGCAATCACGTCGTGCAATTTCCAGATTATTCTCATTCATCGATTTTTTTAGGTGAGTTTAAATTTTTCAACATTTTTTTGCTTATTCTAATAAGACGGGAAAAATTCGGGTAGATTTTCACGCTCGCAATTGAAGTGAACGACCTTCGAGCTTCGGGGAGGTCCTATTATTTTTGGTTTATTAGAGAGCTAAATTTCTACCGTTACGATCAAAAATTTCGTTTCTAAAAAATTGTGACCTAAAAATTTTCAAGCCGGTTCGACGAGGTTCTTTAGCTGCGTGGTAAATTTTAATAATTCATTACGAGGATGGCAAAAAAAGAATTTTTATTTGCATTGCAAATTCGGTTTTACTAATGGCAGGGCAAAGATCAATTTATGCGCAATTAATAGCTACAACATTGTTATATCATTGCGATTTAGCTTACTAACACAAATTAGAGCGATGCATTTTTTAATTTTTTTCAAAAATTTAACTAGGAAATTCGGCAAAAGCGCTAGACGAAATTTCGTAATTTATTTAATTTTTTTTTATTCAAATTAAAATTTGTAATGTTTTAAATTTAATTTTGGTCGCCAAAATTGCAAACGTTAATATTTTTTTGTAAAATTAAAATCGATGACAGTAAAAATTAATTAAAAAAACAATTTAAAATGGCAAAATCATTTAATTGAAAACTTACAATAAATTAATTAATAATATGGGGACGGTGATTTTGAATTAAATTAATATCTTCCCGCTATTTTTTTTTTATTTGTTATAAAATAAATTTTATCGCGATTTTTGTCCATATAGAAAATTCCAAATTTTAGAAATTTAATCCAACTTTAAAAATAATGTCCTGTACCCTCCCGTTCGTTGCAGCTACGCAACGGGGGCGAGAATCATTTTATAAAATTTTTCTACCAATATTTTATGGTAATTCAATAAAAATTGATAACATTCGAATTTATTTGAAAATTTAAAACGTATAACTTTAAAGATAAGTTAAATTTATCGCCCCCCCCCTTTTGCTATATCTGTTATGCAACATGTTGTCTTGAAAAAATACAAAACAAATTATAGTTCAATTTGCATTTTCAATTAATGAGAAAAATTATCAAATTTAGATTAAAAACGATTTAATTTAGAATTACCCCCCCCACCTCGGTCATCCTGTGACCACTGATAATAATTTTAAATGAGATACGGAACAAATCTAAATAAACAAACTACCTCCTAGTCTACTGCCATTTTGATTTATTAGCAAGATTTAATTTTGAACCTTCAGTTTGTTTTACAATAATTTGATTCCTCCCCCTACCGAGAGTCTAATTCTTGAAAAATATTTAAATTAAAACCAAACTTTCTCGTGCTAATTTAAGTTTCTAAAGTTTATTCCGTTGAAACTGCAACAAAAAACTTCACAAAAATATTTTTATAACAATCCCCCCCCCCCTCTTCATAAGCTGAAACAACGAATAAAATTTTATATAAATTTTCGGCGAATATCTTGTGAAAATTTGAATTTATCTACAATTTAAAACGTAACGTGAATCATAAGTTACGTTTGTACCCTCCCCCTTCATCGTTTGCAAAAATTCAAATTAATTGAAAACCCTTCAGTTTCTATGACAAATCCTAAAAGAAGGGCGGAGTAGTGGTGGGACTTTTAAGGGGGTAAAAGAATTTTTTGAATATTAAAAAAAAAGGTTTTGATTTTCTATTGACAAAAATTAATTCCCCCTTGAGACTTTCTTGTATTAATTCTTTTAAAAAAATTATCCTTAGATCCCCTTCCGGGGGATTCACTTCTAAAATTCTTGCGGGAGATTCAAAATTATGCAATTATTTGTAAATCACATTAATCGCAAAAGCATAGTAAAATGTGGGTACATAATAAAATTGTATTAATGCTATCGAATTAGTCATTCAATAAATATTTACACGAGAAAGTTCCGTCTCGACTAACAACATAAACATAGTAATTTAATGCAAAACAATCGTATCGATGTTATCGGTCACATGAACCACCTGGAATCCGGGAAGTCCATTCCAGAAAATATAAAAATAAATACTTGTATTTACAGTTCCACGTTTCGAATAAATTACATAACTATTAATCAGGGATGCCCAAACAAAAATCCGGACGCATGCCGTTGGTTGTGTATTTTGAACCCGGTCTAAAGGTCTATTTTTAGTTTTGATAAATATTTCTTCGAGCTTGCCAAATTCCGACTTCCAGGCTGCTATTTTTACTTTCAAGTTCAAAATTTTAATAAATAAATTTAATTACGAGTTTGGATTTGAGTCCAAGTCGAAGATTGCATTGTCAGCGATAAGCCTAAAAATAATTATTTCCGTATCTCAAAATAGACACCATGTTTCTCGATGTCTCACCAAGATAACGAATTTTTGAGTGCTTTATGATGTAACTGCACTTTAAACGTCTACGACAGAAAGGAAAGCTTCTCCTCTTTCTAGCCCAGTAGATGGGCTACCCCTGATCCGCTTCACGCTCTTAGAAAAAATCAGTGTGATCCTGTGTTAGCTATTGGTAATTCAAAAAATATTCTAAAAATAGGTCAACTTTGCGGGGAGTCCAACCTGACACTTTTGTGATTAATGATTATGATCTTATCACGGTACGAGGGGGTCCGGTGGTTTTAAAATATCTGCCGCTCGAAATACAACATTAAAATAAAACAAAAAAATCAGATTAAATTTACGAATATACGTAAATGACCTTCCCTTATTATTTACCAATAATTGATAACAGAAAAAATGCAAACAGTAAAGCAAAGTACACAATTAAAGCGTCATTAAAAATTAATCACCCATATTTAATTTTTAAATAAACACCTACTTAAATTATTTTTTCTTTCAGACAAAATGTTGGCTAGCACAGTCCAAGATGTCCCATTACCACGGGTGTGGTTCCAAAACGACGTTCAGGAAATATCGAACCCATTCGGTTCAATCGCGCAGGTATGTACCAATACTGTTTTTAAACACCCCGTAACGACGGCAACGTCACTAAATTGTTATCGTCATGCCGTTCTGCTAAAATGCTGATTACCATTCTTAGATGACCCCCCGTTGACACAATTAATCGGATTGTGTAATAAAATTGTTTACGCTACGCCGTATTGTTTACGTCAAATTTGCAAAAATACGCGATAACCTATTTTTTTTTGTTCATTGAACGTTTCGTTACCAGGCGGAACAAATTTTCTTACAAAATTTCCACTGTTTACAATTTTATAGTTTTTTTTTTATTGAACATTTTCGGATTTCTCCAATAACTCGAAAACGGTTAAGAATATCAAAAATATCGAAGGGATCTAAATTGTCACCGGTCAACAGACGAACATTTTTTGTTCTAAACATTTTTTGATATCTTACACCGTTTCCGAGTTATTATAGAAAAACAAAATTAAAATTTTTTTCCAATTTTTCTATACGATGAATAAATTTTACATTCTACCTGGTAAACAGGGTGATATTTATATTTTATTATAATTTTTTTTGTATTGGGATCCGAACTGTTCATTATTTTTACTTTTCATCATCAAATCAGACAAATACTTAAATATTTATTTCTTGTCCTTTCAGGCGGACCCTGCGGCTCGAGTGCAATGTTTGACACCTCCACCGACCTCTATGGTTTGCAACGATATCGTAGATCCTTTAGAAATTTTCACCGAACTTACTCAAAACCAAAAACCGACCGAGACTTCTTCGCTAACCCAATGCGTAACCCTGGACGCTTCAAATTTGGGCGATTTTCCGATCGTTTATAAAGCGTATGGTCTGAAGGAGCACCAGTTGCCCGTTGTTGGAGTATATGTTGATAAAAGGGTTTGTCCCGGATTTAAATATAAAGTTGTTCCTTTACCAGGACCTGTAGGCCGACAGACTTCCCTGCTGTTTGGCGGCAGAGCGCTCACTTTGATCAGCATAGGGCGAGGCTATAGTCGCCGCTTCACGTTCGAAGCGAACAATAACTGCTTGAACGAAAACGAAAATTATTTTTGGAGCGACAGCAGACCCGAAGGTTTCGCTTTCGAGTTGGAGATAGTTTCCAACGGCGACAAGTTTACCATCTTCGATGCAAATCACGAGGCGCAAGGAACGATGGAAATTGTTAAAATCGAGGTGAGTTTGTTTATCTTTTCCTTTTTTTCGTCGGAAGGGTATGTTATCGCGTTAATTGTGTCGTTACCATTATGCGCTTTTGTGTTCAATTATTGCTGCTAGATAAGACTCCATTCTATCATCAAGACGCTTCAATTCGTTCCCCGACATCTAACTCTCCCCCACCTCAAGAGAAATCGTAAGTTGTTACTTCTTAAGCAACATCTTCTTTCTTTCCAAAGCGAGTCCGTCTCTGCACAGTCTGTTTTTATTACAGGGCCAGCAAGTGGAAACAAATAGCGAGTTGACCAAATTTGGTATTCAGAAGAAAGCAAAAATTAACTTCATCGGAAAAGTGGAATTCTACGAAACCGGTGTCGCTAAACCTGTCCCCATGCAGGGTACGGTCATCGCTCTCAAGAAAAAAGGCTCCATTCAAGCGGAAGTCCTGAAGGTTATTAATGTCAACATTAAACATCACAGATATTATTTGACTCCGGGCCTACAAAAAAATCAACGTCGTGTTACGGTCCGTGGAGAAGATATCGGTGATGTACCCACCAGATATACAATGACCGGATTGGAACCTTACGAAATTCCGGTAGTTGGTAAGCTACATAATATCTCACATTTTAGAATAATTTTCCTACAACAAATTACTTTTTCACAGGAACCTACGTAGATCCACGCGTAATTCCAGGATTTTGTTACAAGGTGCGCCCCAACGACCGCAAGGAGCACTTGTTCGGTGGTCGCGCATTAAAATTGTGCTCAATTGGAATGGGTTACGCAAAACGCTTGACCTTCCAGCCCGATTCCCTACTCAAGCCCAACAATTTCCTATGGTCTGACAGTCACCCAGACGGTTTAGGGTTGGAACCACGTGCCGTTCACAAAGGGATGAAATTTTCGATCTACGCCGGTGATCGCCAACTAGGAGAAGCCATCGTTTTCCGAACAGATTTACCACAACAAGAAGAACGAATGGAAATTGAAAAGTTAGCCGACAACAAATGGGCGATCGAAAAATACATCCACATAAACGTAACCTGCGTGGTTAAACTAGCAATAATAGGAGGGTCTTCAAACGAAAGTGAAGAAAACCTGATGAGAGTGTACGGATTAGCGGTGGTTCGTAAAGAACCCAACAACGATACCGCTCAAGTTGTGCGCGTCGACAATATCGCATTCGATTCTCAACTCAATATATTGTTTGCCAACACTCACACCGAATTAACCTTCTATCCACGATAAATAATTACTAGTTGACCAATTGTATAGTATAATACGGCTGTTAAATGAAGTAACATAATATGGAACCACGAAAAGATTTTCTTTCCGATTTGAAGGAAACGGGACTAGCAGTAAATTATTGCGATATGAAAGCAACGTAAATTGATAATTTTTATATTATTGTTGAATTAAAATGTATTTATTCAAATTTGATTAAATAAAATCGTTAATAAATCGCTAAAATATTTTTAGAGGAGACCTAAAGCATAATTACTTCCAGTTTTATGGAAACTTACAATTTACAAAAATTATCTCAAGTAGGTTTAAAATATTAAACATAGCTAATCTGCATTTGGGCCGTGAACGGTTCAGTCTCATATCCACCTTAATCCCTCTGTGCACCGCCATTACAGAAAATAATTTGTAACAAAAGCGTAAAAGAAGACCGATCACGCCCCTTATGCAGACGGCTTCAAATTTCATTCAGTTTAAAATCTTTATTCATAATAAAAAAAAACTGTACATTTTTTATATACATAAATGCTAATAAGTAAATTTATAGTTTATTACCTGTCGATACACGTATTTCAACTCGGTTGTCTTCGATATGCGGGTTTCAAAAACCCGAATCACCTTGACGAGTAATATATAAAGCACCTTCGTGAAATCACATGGGGTGAAAAAATATGCCCTTCAGTTCGGTGTCGCATATCTTTTTAACTTCATCTGAAAGAACAAAATCAATTAGTACATGAAATAAAGTCACGTGAACGAAAAAAATGCAAGTTAGCCAAGCAGGTTAGATCACTCAAAAAACCTACTTGCCCTTGCCCCTACGTTAATACAATCTTTGGGTTCAAGTTCTTCCACTGAACCCACAACTTGATCTAACTCCTCGATATCGTTAATTAAAAAAAGGTCGCGACGTTCGAAAACGCTTGACAGCCACTTTTTGCTAGCTGAAAAGTTTCCTAATCATTTATTCGAAAAAAAGAAGATATCTTTAAAGTTAGCAATGGAAATCTTTTCGATATATTAAAATCGAGAGCTTCCTCTCCCTACAGTTTAGTGGTCCAACAATCCCTTAAAAGAAGCCTCCCGAACTGGAACCGATTCCATTGCTAACTTCAAAGTAAATGAGGGAAAATCTCGAAGTTAGACACAATTTTAACTCAAATATTTTTAAAATTAGTACCAAAATAGACAAACAAAAATCAACTCACCGCTAATATCAATAAGACTGGCATTTTTGTGCTGCAATGCGATGTAAAATTCCCGTAGATTCGAAACTTTGCCAACCACCCAAAAATCGTTCATAGTTTTAACTATTGTTTCGCCTGCGTAACCCAAGGAACCTTTAAAAGCGTTCATATCGGCCATGATTTTTAACGAATCCTTATTGCACGCCACGTTTCCCGATTGTCTGTTATCCAAATGGACGGTGGTCTTGTAAGCCAAGTTCAGTTTGTTGAAGTAAATAAAGCGGGGAGTGTTGTCCGAACTTGCAGATGGTACCACATTTTTCGTACAGTACTCGGCGATATCGGAAGCGATGGTCGATAATTTCGGCCCCATAAACGTGTCTAAATTTTTGAACAACTCCAACGTCAACTCTTCTTTGCCTGTTGGAGTAAACGAACAGATTAAAAGGTCATAAGGTCTTTGCAAGCCGCCTTACTTTCAATAAACAAACAGATCGTGGCACTTAGCGCCTTATAAACTATGAAATGGTACGAATTTAAACCATCGGAGTCGTTGAAGTAAATTTTAGGTACCTTCCCGATTGTGTTTGCAGTTTTTGGATTAGTAGGGCCGGTGACAAAGTGACCATAGTGTAGATTTGCAAACGGAGATATCTGATTTCTTTGGATTGATCCACCTTGCATTTCCGTTTCTTTGTAAGCCGGTAACAGAGTCCCGACAAGGTATTGGTAGATCGGTTGCATATCGTTTGGTTCTATTCCGCTCCTAAAAACAAGTCAAATTAATCAAGTCGGTCGAATTAAAAAGTTTGTTTGTACCAAATCAAACTGTCGTTGAATAAAAACGAAACGTAACGTACGACAGGATAATCGCATTCTAACAAGTTAACCAAACCCTGCACCCTCAGGAAGTTCTTTTTGTCTAACGGTAGAAAGTGAATACCAGAAAATACGTTAAGAATATCACAGTTTATTAGTTTGAGCGTTTTTAAGTACTGAAACATAAATTTGAGATTGTTCTGGTTTTGCAGTTCACGAAAAGACTTACGGCCGAATAAAAAGTATCCAGTTTGTTTTGTAACGCAGCGACGTCACCCTCGTCTTCTATATTTTTGTAAGTACCGGAGAAGAGCCGAAACATAGCATAGGCCTGCTTCAACACAGCTTCGTAGACATTATTTTGTACATCCTCGTCTAAGTAGTCGTCGTACGAAGAGTCGTTTTTAGTCTTAGTGATGTAGGGTAAATTTAAAGTCTACAAAGTTAACGTTAAACAGGTCAATCGTAAAAACACAAAAAAACTCACTAAAACCATCCAATAGTCGGGTTCGGGTTGAAAATACAGCTGACGTTTTTTCTGTGTGTGCAAGGAACTGACTGGCAGGTTTGGTTTAAAGTTGCTACAATAAACTTCGTTAGAAACGCCCTTGCGATTCAGAAGTTACTTACCCGGTAAACTTGATTATTGCTTCGACGAGACCTACGTTGTTCACCTGAGTGTTGATTTGCTCGTCAGGTGGATAATAGTATAAAATTTTCTTCTGTTCCTAAAATTGGCAGTTTAAAAAATAGGGGTTGAAAAATTTAAGGCGCACTAACCTCCCCTTCTTTGACATCGTACAAAGAATTAAACACGAAGAAGTTTTTGAGTTCTACGTCCACTTTCGTACTCATTTCTTATTATTTAATAAAATTAACGCTTAATTTTGAAACATTTTGATGTTTTGGTTAGCTGATTTACAATTTTGGCAGTTGACATTTACGTCAGAAATGACAACCAAGATTTAATGTACAAGGTGAAGGAAATATTATCCTACAAATTTGACAGAGACAGGAATTAAAATTTTTTGATTAATCGTAAGCGATTGAACTGTAAAAGCTAGATGGCGATTTAAATTGCTTCTTGCGATCACTATCACCATCTTTGTTTCAACATTTTTATTAAACCCCCCCCTCTCCCCTTAATAATAATCAGACCAAGAACGAAAACAACGATCGATAATAATTTTATTATTTTTAAAGTTAATATTTAACAAAGTTTTGAGTAGGTACAGCATTCAAATATTAACATTTAGAAGATGGATTCGAAAAGTGAAACGTTTTTTAAAATTTACAAGTCAACAAAAAGAAACATCTATAATTTTACGCATCTTGCATTAAAGGTAAATCGTTATTCTCCTGCTGAGCCATCCTGAGCCTTTTAATTTTCGCCTCCAAGTCGTACAGGTCGAGAATGAAGCTGAAAATGTTAAAAATTACTCTAGGTAGCGGTAATAAAAATGTTGGACCCGCTTACTCGTTGATGAGGTGCATAGCGTTCGCGCTACGCTTTCCAAATCCACGGGCGACTGGCAGATTCATATCCTGGAAGTTTCTCTCTTGTCGCACCACCCAATCGATGTCGGGCGGGGATTTGAGTCTGAAACGAGCAGATTAAACAAAAGCCACGCTTTAAATTGCGCTTTTCTCACCTGATCGCCCGTTTGCCAAAGTTGCGCGACACCGCCAGTCTCATTTGTTCGAAACCCCTGGTGGGGCGCAACCTCTGGTCATCTTTTGCTCGAACGTCTTCGAACATGAGAAAAATGGAAACGAAGAGAAAAACTAAAGTCACGCTGTGCTGAACCATTCTGAAAATTTATAAAAAAATCCGTTAGTATTGCACACCTACAAACAAGGTGGAATAAATAATAATGCGAATGAAATTAACGTAAAGAATTTCTAATTAAAATGCATCGCGATGTTTTTGTGGGAAGCCAACCCATGGTAATTAGAAATTGAATCGCGATTTGTTACGCAAACGAAAATGAATTCTATTTTGGTGATTCGCGAAAAATCAATACAAATCTCTCATATTTTAACTAGAAAACTATATTTTGCTGTAGTGCTAAATCTTGGGTACTAACGAAACTTCATTAATTAATTCAGTACCGTAGCGGAACAGCTCTGTGTACAGAACCGTTAAGCTAAAGGGCTTAAGTCAGAAATTAACGATTTCTTTTGTCGAAGTGAAGTTTATTTTGTCTACACTTTTAACTTTATTTTGTATGAGATAATCTGCAATTTAAAACTAAATCACGTATTGCTGGAAATGCTTATAAAGAGCAGCCTAAATTACAATATTTTTTTGTAATTTATCGAATTTTTGACCTTTATACAGAATTACAGAGATTTACATCTAACAAGATGACGTCACCGTGCGGTGTTCAGGCCGCGCAATATTGGTCTTCGGTAGGGTTGATTGTTAAATTAGCGGGACTGCAGTCCTTTCTCTAAGTGCCCTCCGAAAGACAGAAACGAAACAAAATTTCAATATTCGGTAAGAAAACCGAAAGTTGGATGGCCGAACTAAACTTTTGCAAAAAATTCAAATTCTGCGCTGCTCCCCATAACGTGAATATTCGCCTCACGTCCACACCCACCCCGCATTTCGAGACTGGAGGAAGAAAACGCAACTAAAAAGTCAGATTTCACTTATTATTCCCGATATCGTCTTCCTTCTTTCCTGCCAGATAAGTATTTCCTCGATTTCATTTTTATTGAAAACTCCATTTCCCATTGTGAATTTTCCAGCCCCAATATCCTACATTAGCTACTCTCTTAATGTCACCTTCCCGTCTTTAATTAAAATCGTAAGTAGTCGTCGTCGGTTGATGGCCAATTATTATTGGTGAAAAAAAAAACAAAAAAAGGTCTAAACAAAAGAAGACCGCAGGAGTAATTTAAAAACAATCGAATTAGGTGGGTACTTACCGCGGATCTGTCGTAAAGAAGAAAAAATAAACAAAGCACTTGAAAAATGTGGACTTTGTGCATTTTATTCCAACGAATGCTTGACTAAACCACAATAGAGCAAAATTGACTAATAAAACGCTTAATTGTGGAAAAGTCGTTCTCAATTTAAATAAAAGTTTAATTAAATTCGATGACAATGTTTGTAAATAATTAAATTAATAACGACGCGCGCGGAATTAAAATGATAAAAACATGGCAAATCCATTAGCCTTAACAATTTTTATGAAATGTCGGTGGCGGAAAAAAATTGTTTTATAAGCACGCGCCATTATTTTCAATGTATTAAATGAACTATAAAATTAAGTAAATATTTGAAAGATTTGCGAAACAAAGAAGACGGCAAATAAATCATCCTCTGTTAGAAGTTTAATTAAAACCTTTAATATTATAAAGTCAAACATCAACTTCCTTTGGGGGCTGTGACAAATCTTGACGAAGTTGGATTTACGGTTGATTTTCTCTTAAGAAACAAAATCAACAAAAGCGCCAACGACATGTTGCGGATTTTGCATTTTAAATACCGCGCCGAGGGCGACCCCGCGATCCGCAACGCCTACGTCTTTTTAACGTCTTTATGTCGTTAAAATACCCCCCCGTTGCTAATCTCGATTCGATACGAATTAACCGACAAATTTGTTTGAACGTGCTTAGCGTAAACCGCAATAATAGACAAATTTCCTCGGGGCAGTTGCTAAAAGTTTTAATAGTTACACAGAGGAGCGGTAAAGTACAAACTTTACTCAAACGCAAACTCAAAGTGATCGCTTTTTTATCGACAAAATCAAATAAAATTTTTGAGTTGTGCGACGAGCTCGTTAAAGTTATCGATCTTCCAGCAGCGGGGACGACAACGAAAACTAGTTGGAAACCAGATTCCATTTCAAACAACAATAAATTGTTCATACAAAAAAATAAAGTATGGATATGGGTTTCTCATCACTAACGGATTTTTTTATAGTTCGTTAATTTCGACGCTTAAAAGTAAAAAAAAAAGGGACAAGTTCGCATTGGAAATAAAAGTCCTACGCACTCTTCCAGCTGGGAACTTCCTAAAACAGTTAATTCCAGAGTTATCGATGCAAGCAACTGGTGGTTGAAAGTTTAGCAGTTTAACGAAGTAAAAACTATAAGGATGTAGGGGCGGATCGGCCACGTGGATTTGGATCAACTGGCCCCGATGACAAGCTTGCATGCAGATTCTCACGTTCAAAGCTAATCTCCGCTGGCTGCAGTGCTGCATTCCAAATGCACAATATCAATTTGCGGATTAAGGAGGAAGGCAAACCGCCTTAAGAGCTTTTCCAATAATGACGAGCTTGAATCAACAAAACCGGATTTGTGCCCATCCCGGCTCCCTACACCTCCGAAGCATCCCAATATTGGCATTACCGGCCATTTATTTATGGAGATGAAGGAAGCGTAGCAAATTGGAAAGTTGCGGGAAAGTGTCGGATCAGTGCGGCCTTTGGGCCGCGGAGTCATATTGTAATTCTCTACCATCCGATGTAAAGGGCTTAAACTTAAATAAAAGGCTTCAAGGGGGTAAACACGAAAGTATATTGTAAATCAGGTAGCTTTTTGCACGCATTCTTAATTATAATATTATTTTTCACATACATAGAAGCGGGAGAAAAAACAGATCGCCGACAGGACAAACTGAGACAGCATTAGAAAATTGTTTTGTACTCACGTTTGAGCAAATTTGACTTTAAAATTATTTGATATCAATATGATGTCGAATAACTTCTATTTATGGAAAAATATAAATATAAACGGTATTGATTTCGCATATTTAGTTTCTTGTTAAGAAAAGATTTCAATGATACCTATGCCTACGTGAAATAATCAAATTGAATTTTTATAAATACTTTTCTTTGGATTGTTTGAAAATTTAAATGTAAATTTGCATTTAATCAAATTCCAAAAATGTTCGGACGCCACTATGATAGTAATGTAAAACGCAAAAAAACACCAAAACTTATTAGACATTTTTTGTTGAAAATTTCATTCTCTTTATTTTTGCTTATATACATTTTTCTATTTGGTGGCACCGTTTCCGAGATACAGTGACCATAAGAGTATTGTTAATTTTATTAAAATTTTTACGTAGTTTATTTCAAGTCACTGTATCTCCGAAACGGAGCGTCAAATTGAAAAAATTTGTATGAACAAAAAGAAAGAGAATGAAATTTTGAACTAAAAAAAGCTGGAGAAGAATTGCTGTAAAAGCGATTTCTGTGACAAAAAAGGGCTTTGTACGGTAGCCTTTGTAAGGCGGCAGAATGCTGTTTCGAGTAACTGCATTATTTTTTAAAATAAACATGAACACATAATGTCGTATGTTATAAAAATGCTAATATATTATATAAAAAAGCCAGAATCCACGAAACGATAAATTCTCTAATGTTCTTCTCGTTTGGGAAACAAAAATTGGAAAATTCTATAATATATCTAGGTCCTATTGAATAATCATTAATAACTAATCGACTAAAATTTATCTTAATTGCCGTTATTAATAAATTCTTTTTGAATACCAGCATAAAAGCACTGAAAAATCCATGTTTTAATTCTGTTAAAGTACAGAGAGATTCTTTAGAGCGAATGGTTTGAGGTGTACATACTATCAGATCAACTAAAGAAAGTTGAAAGAATTAATAAGTGAGGGAGAAAGTTTAACAATTTAATTAAAACAATAAAAAAAATACAACTTTTTAGCTGCTACATTGTTACTTTTTGTAACAAAAAATATTTAAAAAATATTACAATTTAATTTAAACGGCAATCTTAAAAAGATAATAATAGAAACTTATTTTTAAAGCTCGACACGCACGAGACAAAAAAAAGTCTATTATTAATTCTGTACCATCTATATATATAAAAATGGAGGGCAAATCTTCGTTACCTCATCAATTGAGAACGGCTCGGCCGATTTGGCTGATTTTTTGAAGAGTTATTGTCTATATCGCTGACAAGGTTTTTATGAAAGAAAAAGTTCAAAATTCGCGAAAAAAAAATTTAACATTACCGAGAACAAAGGGTTTATCTTAGGGTTCAATTAGGTAGGTAGGTATTAGGTACCAGGTATTAACTTAGGGAACATGTATTAAGGTAGACCTAGCAGAGTTATCGCCAGGGGTAAAGATAAACCCATGTGTCTGTAAGAATGTATATAAAAAAGTTCATTGATCGCCTCAAAGAATAACTTTGCGTTGTAAAAAAGTGAGGTTATCCAATTAGACTGCGGCCATTCCGTAAGTTTTTTATTTAACGAATTAGAAGATCAAATAAGAGTTATGTCACAATTTCAAAAGGTCATACAAGATGCTTTTGCAAAGGCTATATCATTTGCCAAGTATGAAGATTGGCAAGTCAAATCAGAGTACGCCAATATCACCGCACAATGTTTGGCAGAGCTACTAAACGAGGACAATTGCCGTCTTAATCTGAAGGTTGCGAAAAAAAAAGTCTCGGCGCAGCGCATTCGAAAGCGAAAAAGGGAAGTGTAAATGGCGGCTCACTATGCGAAAAAGGAAAAAAGAAGAGCAGGAGGATTTGTCAACGTCGCTGCGTGCCTTCCAAATGCTATTAGAAGAGGAAGGCGAAGAGGCGGAGAAAGAGGAGTTGGAAGTTCTAAACTAATTTTTTATTTATTTATATTATATTTATATTATCTTCTATATATATAAAAATGAATGTCTGTTTGTTTGTCCTCCATTTTCTCCTGAACCATTAGACCGATTTCAACCAAATTTTGCAAAATATCTTATTAGGACTCGGAATAGGTTTCTGTGCAAAAAAAAGTTCAAAATTCGCGAAACAAATGTAAAAATTTTAACATTTGCGAGAACAAAGAGTTTATTTGATTATCACCCTGTAGAATTAAGCTGGGTCAGGTGGCGCCATCTGTTATGGTTAAAAACTGTTAAGTTCACTTTTCCCTCACCCGGTGGTCGTTAGAGGGCGTTATCTAAATACATCACAAATTATGTTTTTACCGATCAAGGCACGTTCATGCGCAAGGGGAGATCTTATTCCTCCCATGGCGGATGATCACAGCCACAGATCAGGTAATGGTAACCCCAATCCCCTTCCAGCAGCCAATACTCGAGCACGTGAATCAAGTATACCTCCAAGACCAAAGGGGGGGGGGTTCGAAAAGTCGACAACAGCTCTAATCGGTGTCGACTCTAGGCCCCCCCCCAATGGCCCTGGAAGCGGGATGACGGAAGCGCCGCGCGGCCTCACGCCTCTGAAGACCGACGATGAGCTTTACGGCCAATTTTTCTATCCTCTTAGGCAATTTCTATCCTTCTGCCGCTGGGTCCTGCCATGTTTTTGGACCCATTCCACATGCCACGATTCGCATTGTCAGCGACTTGCGCGATGGGTATCACGTACCCCCATCACATCTCAGCCAATCTGTCGACAGTCTTGATACGGCTCTAATCGTATCTAAAGTCGGGAGATCCCCGGCGGACGGTTGTGTGCTAATTCCTCAACCCGATACCAAATCAGGCGGTTCTCGCCAGTCATTTTAAGGAAGTGTGGGCTCAACCCGGTATTCCACTATGTCATTTCACGATTCCGATTCCAAAAGTATCGCTTTTTGGCTTATCGGCTAAGATCAAAGTGTAGTATCTGTTCTTTACGATTAAAATTGGTTAATTCAAGATTAAGAGATATAGAGGCTACCTAGAAACCTAATTGAAGATAATAAGCATAAACACACTTTCATCCTACATATTCTTCTGCAATACAAAATTTTAGCAAGGTGGAACTCGGATTACCACAGCTTTTAGGCTTCTATACTAATATCTTTCTATAGTGTAGTGATTATTCACCTTCCATTAATAAAATATTGGATAAAAAATAGTTGAGTCGGCGGTCCGACTCGACGTTTCGGGTTTTTAATTGACCCATTTTCAAGGCTACAAAAAAAAATATTCTATATAATTAAAAATGAAATGCCGTTCGTTGCTAAGCTCATAACTTGAGAACGGCTGGACCGATTTGGCTAATTTTTTTAAATGTTCGTTAGTGTATTCTAACAGTTTATTCGATTATCGCCCTATAGAATTCTGGGTTCAAATTTCGGACCTGACAGAGTTTCTTAACTCGGCCTTCCAGTGTGCATCAACACGTTGTGGCCTTAACATCGGAGGTAGCATAATAGGCCCAATTTAGTGCATGTGAGTTTATCTTACCCTCCACTACAAATCCTAATCCTAAGGTAGGTATAGATATCTCTATAAAGTCACTGTAGGTAGGTATCAGTGGCGTACTTGGAATGTGAATACCACTTATTGTACATTGGTTTTAAACTCCTACCGATTAATTTATTAAAAATCTATATATTTGACCCCACCCGCTCTGGTACTACCTAAGAAACTCTACCTCCGCCCCTGTATTTATTTATTAAAAATCTATAGGTTTGTTCGTTGGACTTTTTGCAAGTTGCTCGGAACAGTTTCTGATGATGTCACTAGAGCAGCTTGAACAGTTTAGTGCAGCTGCTCAGAGCAGCGCCCAACGAACACTTTTGGAACACTTATTGCTACTTTTAAATATCTTAACCTCAAAAAAATTTGAAAATTATTTTCTGTTATGTTATTATGGGCTGATTTCTTTCAATAGAATAACTACAGCGTCAAATAAACCAAAAAAATCTTTTTTTTAGAGATTTTAATTTATTCTCCGCTTAAATAATGTTAATGCCAGACTGGAGAAAATAAAAGTTTCCATGTTCAACTATTTTTCATTTTTTTAATTAAAACTTCTTCTTTGCTTTTTTTGTGTAATTATATAAAATCTTGTATAATGTGATATAAAAAAATATCTAAAATATGACTGCTGAGAGCGGTAAATAAAAAAAAATTATTTTAATTCACTTTTATTACCTTAAAAAAGTATTAAAAGAACTTGCTTTATCAAATATTAAATACTTTAACTATCCGAAAATGTTAAATAATTTAAAAAATATTAATAATAATCAACTTGAATTAATAATATTTCAAAATTTAAAAATATTTGGCGCCGGAAAAGGTTAGAACAAATTTCTAGCAACTTACTCCTCCTATCGACCTAGTGCAGGTTTTTCTGTTCTAAGCAGTTCCGAACAAGTTGCACTATTCCAACGAACGCTTTCCGAACAGCTGCTCGATTACGAACGAACGCTTTATTTCTGCTTGAACCTGTTCCGAACTGTTCGGAGCAAATAAATCATGTCGAACGAACAGACCTAATGTTTGACTTTACACCCCCCCCTCTGATAACAGAAACCTTCGCGGGTCTTTTAAAACGTACCAGTGGCGTAGATGTATTGGAATGTGAACAACACATGGATTATAAACACAAATGGATTATAAACTCCTACCGATTAATTTATTAAAAATCTATAAATGTTTGACTTTACACCTCCCCCCGCTCTGTTTGACTTGACTCCGCTCCTGTATTTATTAATTAAAAATCTATATGTTTGACTTTATACCCCCTCCTCCTCTCAGTTAACAAAAACCTTCACAGGTCTTAAACGGGAAACAAGGTCTTACAAAAGAGGAGATAATTCAAATGCGGATTCCTGTTTGAACTTTTACGGTTGCAGAGTCATTCGCGAAAATAAATCAATATTTATTTTGTTTATAATATAAACTCTTCGCGCCACCTATCCAAATAGGCAGGACAAAGTCTGCCGGGTCAGCTAGTTTGATATAAACGGCTTAAGTCAGAAAATTGTAAATCAGGTAGCTATTTATATTCACCAGCAATTAAAAAAATCTTTGCCAGTTTCTGACTTTGTACCAAAATGTTTTGATATTTATATTGCCTATTTTAAAACCTCTTTTTTGCAGTTGTGAAATATTTTGATCATTAATAAAAAAAAGTTAAATAAAAATTTCAATATTTCTCTCAGTTTTTGTGAGATTCGCCCTCGCCTGTCACGTGATCGATATGAACCAATTACATTGTCAAGCCCGGAAGAAAATTGCAAATGGTATGGCAATTTTTGAATCACATCCAGCTACCCCTGGGAATTTTGCAAAAAAATTATTATTTATGATAATATTCTATTCTGCCGAGATTTATAAACTGAAGTTTCGTTTTTCTCTAATAACTCTAAAACGGTGGTATGTAACAAAAATAGATAGAATTTTGAGCTTTTTATAATCGTTCTCGAGTTATTAAAGAAAAACCGAAGAAAAAACTCAGGCTCTCGTAGTTTTTACTACAGAACAAACACTTTCTAATTGAAAAAAGTTTATTTTTATGAAAAAATTGCTTCAAAATTTCAATTAGCATTTAGGCAAATTGGCCCAAAATCAATATATTATTAAGCATTTGCGTGTTAAACTTATTTTCCGGCGGTAAAAAAGAATCTGTACTTTACAGCCAATGAAAAGTTTGAATAAAAATTCGGATTATAATTAAAATTACCTATTATTTCTACTACCACCAAAAAGTGATCAAAATCGCACGCTTTACGATGTGATAAGTTTTGTTTTCGACTATTTGGCTGGTTTCCATGGCAACGCGATTAAACAATTTGCAGAAGAAACACGAAAGACTGCAATTATGACGTGGTTAATTGGTAATTTTTTCATTTTTCTCATTATCTCTAAAAATAAGCCGCATTACAGGATTTCCATCTAAAATTTGATCAGATTCCGAAAGGGCTGCTGTGCGAGATTTCAAAAACATTTTTAAGTGTTAAAATTATTACTGGTATGTGCAAAAACTGTTTTTTCAAGTTGCCAAGACTTTTACCTGAAAAATTGTAAGTTTTTCCAGAAGCAACTGGTGGTTAAAATTTCCACTTCGGAAAAACTCAGAATTGAACTAAAACTTGTAGAGCAGCCGTCGGTTCATGTTGTGCATTTAAATCTTTTTAAAAATACCAATTTTTGTTTGCTTAATTTAAAATTTTAAATAATTTTATGTAAAATCGTGAAAATAAATTGTGCCACCGATTTTGTGAATTGTTATTTATTTTGCAAAATTAGCGTTCCGATTTTTATGAAAGAACAACAAATTTTTATTGTCAAATCCAGCCGAGTTAACAGTAAAAAATTATTTATTCTGTTTCATTTTCAAAAAAAAACAATTTAATATTCAGTCGCGATTCATAATGCAGGGCGTAATTAAAACTTAGGTCTGCATTACAATAAAAAAAGTTAAGAAAGCGCACGTTTTTCGCTTACTAATTGGCGAATAATGAAATTTTTTTCGTCAAGAAAGTGAGAAACTTGGCAATTAGGTTTTATAAAAGCCGCACAAAAATCGGAAGCGTAACGAAATGACCAACGCTAAGTGAAAATTAATTGAGTGAAAAATTGTGAAAACTTACCCCCTCAAGATTTTCCGAAGTGGTGGTTTTCGTGCGGTTGCAGATTGGAAACTGTTTGAAAATTTGTTATTTATTCGAGTTGTATCTCCCTTTAAGGCTAAAAAGCGCGTGGTCGGGGGTGCATGCGCGCTCAAAAACTTTTCGCAAAATTAAATCGGAATTAAAATGAAAAACTGGGTTAAGTAATATTAAAATGGTCAAATAAAATCCATGCCAGGTCAGTTTTGTTATTGACAATTTTTAAATTAAGTGTATCTCCTGCTCAAGGCTAACGTCGTTAAAAGGTTTTCCAATTTATTTCAAGAAAATTAAAAACCCCTCGCCATATAATAAATAAGTAATTTTATCGATACGAAAAAAACTCGAGATGCAGTTACAGTTTTAAATTTAATTCGGTTTCCCACAACCAGAAATTTTCTAATGCTCCACCTTTGCAATCCAGGGAGTTTCCAATTTTCGGCAGCAATAAAATTGGCGATCTGGCTTTCTGATTCGTTCAAATAATCTTTTAATTTATATCCCATGTAGAAATTTGTTGCTGAAGTACTGGCGGCGAAAAGGCGACGGCGAAATGCCCTAAACATTTCTTTGTTTTCAATTGATTCTTTATCCCTTAGATTACGGATAACTACAAACTAACGAATTTCATTATAATTCTGCATGTAACGTGGAATCCAAACCACGGCACGAGCAATTCGGACGTAGCTGAGATTTGAATTCGCGATCATTAGGTCTGCAGTTCAACGTCCTCCTCTCTGCGACAATCTATCTTTACATAATGCAACCAGATATTTTAATTAAAATTAATTTGTAAGATTTCAAAATAAAACTATAAGAAGAAGACAGCTTTAACTCTGCATCTGCGAAACGTCAGGTTTCTATGTTAAGTTTTAAGAAAACAAAATTTAAATAATTGGGCCATAGGAGATTTTGTATAAAGAAATAGTAGTTTTATGCATTTCTAGCTGAAAACTTGAAATGAATAATGGAGAAGACAAATTATTAAGGACATTGTACAATAAAACTAAATAATAATTCGAAAACTATGCGCATAAATTGAAATTGTACTTTCAGTCTTTGATTCGCAATAGAACAAACACTGACCATCGCATCGTACGAAAAATTCTACCACAAATATATTTTACTTTCAGGAATTATCTGTCTAAAAAACGAATTAAATCAAAAATCTGATGGTTTTTGTAGAAGTTATCGATATAAGTTAACCAAAAAGAGTTATCAGTTGTTTAAATTATAAAAGAGCAGTTATAGGCTGTTCCAATTAATTTTGTTTTATGAAATGTCAGTTTTGTTAATTAATCTTTTAGTAGAGAGGCTAAGCCGATTCTGTTCTCTATCTGGCTATATAGTAATTTTTTCAAGAAGTGAATAACTTCAAATGGAAACCACTCAGTTTTTGTGGTATTTTTTTGTATAAAAAAAGCAACAACCAATGTTGCTTTTAATATATTTGGACCAGCAGCCCGGGGTTGTCCAAATTTAAAAACAAAAGTTTGTTATATTTAGATAATGAAAATAATAAACAATAATTTACATACAAAAACAAGAAAACAAAATTAAATAATGAATTTCGGATTTTCTGCGAAATATGTGATTGGTTTTTCAAAAAAATTTGTAAGATCAAAATTTATTGTAGCCCGTAAAATATTTGGGTTCGGTTCGCCCCTGCGCGCGTAGGCGCTAAAATCACCTGAACCTTAATTTGAAAGTTCGGTCGGAAATTTTAAGAAAACAAGAAAACTCGGAAACGTTTTCCGTTGCTAATTACAAAGTTGCATGGAAACCTGTTCGATGTTCAAATTTTGCTCCTTCCGCAGCCATTGTATCGTAAATTGAACATCAAGATAGGTAGGCGAGCAACATTTCAGCGATGAAAATCCCAAATGAAAATTCTTTGATTCCCAAATCGTTTAAGATGATAATTTTGGAATGGGATTATTTTTAAGTGAAAACGCGAACTAAACGTGACCACGTTAATAATACAACGAAAAATGCGTTGCGGAGTAGGCAAAAAAGAAAACAAATTTTGCATTATTTGTTAAAAAAATTGAGGTAATTCGAGACAATCGTGCAATTTGAGCCGACCATAAAAATAAATCTTTCGCAAATATTTTTCTCCTACTCACTATTCATGTATTTGCATTCATATTGAAAAAGTTACAATTTTTTATAATATTCGATTGTGTCTCAATCTACAACATCCCTCGGGGAAATTTATGCTCTCACATACAATTTTCCTTTTCGTCTTTTACGTAATGCGCGCTATTAGGTTTCAGAAACAATCAACAGTTGCGAAAATCGACACCAAAAGTTTTGCACCTTTTAATTAACACTTTAGTAGAGGGGCCATCGAGATTTTAATTATCTTTTGTTTTAGTAATCCAAGATTAATCAACCAATAACTTTTTAGTTACGGATTATTGCTTTCTAAGATAATCGATATCATTTCAATATAATATAACTAAGAAGGCCGCGTTCCAGTAATTCGAAAAATCGGTGAAATTCAGACATCATCAAATAAAATCGAGAGGGTAATCACTTTGAATTTTGCGTTCCACAGACTTCATGGGATTTCATAGCCTTCAAGAGACTTTCGTCCCAAAAAATGAAAATTGAAAGAAAACTCTAAAGCTATAGCCTACTTTGAGCATAAAATACAAATGCCGTGCGCAGAACACTTCATTCATGAAATTAAAAATAAATTGCTTAAAAGTGGTTTACTGCAAACTCAGTCTGATAATTTGCCCAAAATAGACGGGAGTTTTTTGTAAACAATCCTGATTATTGCCTATCTATACTGAACTCTGATCTATGGTAAAGCTATAAATGTCCAATCGCGTCGTGTGACGTCACGAATTTGGATTTTAAATATTTTTTAAATTGTTATCGACAAGAAAATAAATAAATCAAATAATATTAATCAGTATATTTAAATTATGCATCATCCCTATTGTCGAATGAAATTCAAAAAGCATCAAATAAACATCACAAAACATCATCAAATGAAATTTAATACTTTCTGATTTACATTTAATGATTTCTGAATTTTCGATTTTTAACTGAAGATTTCAGAATATCAGTTCAAAATTGCAGTCCAAAATTAATTAAATTTTAATAAATTAATCAAAGTGATGGATTATGATCAAAAGGCTCTTAGTTAACCGTCGCTGGGTTAACCGGATAAAGACTATTAATTTGTAATGAATCCATAATATTTACGTGGCTATGCAAAAAGGAACCAACCCTCATTTGCATATTGAAGCATTTCCTTGCATTTTAATGTGTTTTTGCATAACTGCATTTTTTTCATATTTTGATTGTAAGATTAATTTTAAATATAATAGCAAAAATAAATAATTTAAAAGGAATGATCTTATTACGTGCAAAGCAAATAAGGGGAAAACAATAAAAATATTGGAATGTATAGGTCATAGATTGAAGTCGGATAACTTGATCAGTGATTCGTCGATGTTGGAGGAAATTAGATCACATCCTACAACAAAATGTACTTAATGATACCTATGGTCCAGAAAGTAGTAAAACGATCTAAAAATATAAAACTAAAATTGTAAATCTCAAAGTTCATAATTTTTACTGTTTTCAAAAATGCTGTTTCCTAGCGAGAAGAATTCTTTGTAGTTTTATTTAAATATTACCTACTTAGTCAGCCAGCCGTTGTTCATGCATCTGCCAGCTCAAATATTAGAAAACCAAGCGTTAACACGGAGTAAGTCTTCAGACCAATCGTCACCGCCAAAATATTTAAATTTTGAAATAAACATTTTTTTTTCAATACTTCTTTTTTCTCTATCACGAAAATTAAATTTTTCTAAATATACTCTGCAACTATTACCTAAAAACAGCCTGGCAAAAAATTAGCAAAATTTATCTCACCTGCACTTGCAGTTCCGCGCAGGAAGCATCATCATCCTGTAAAAATTTTGCATTTGTAAATAATAGCCAAAAAGCAATATTTTATTAATAAAAACTGCCTACGAGGCGCCGTCTATGGGTGTTTCTTAACCTTCTCGGTCATGCCTTAAGCTATTCGATCTTGAGTTTACGAACGGTAGAGGATTTCGAAAGGATTGATCGATCCAAAAACTTTAATATTTAATTTTTATTTGTTGCAATCAATTAAAAAAAATTTGTAGCACCATGTGACTAACAATTTGGGTACCAATTTACTATTAATCGACACATACAACATTTTTTGGTAAGACTCCCGAAATAACTATAATTAGCAAAATGCATAACAATTAATAACAAACAACAAAGCATCAACTATCCTAAATTACTAATTCAGTCTATAAAGTGGATTAATTAATTACATTGCACTATAAAAACTTTTCTCAACAATTATTGATTAGTAGCTGACTAAAATATGGCAACATGTAAAAGAAATACAAATAACAAAACAAATTGAACACCAACATCATGCACATCAGCCTCGACCGACCGTCCACCTTAAATTTACACTAAAACAACAATTTTCCCGCAACAGCATGTTGCTAATATAGTAATTAGGAGTTAAAAACAATTTTATTCTCACTACATTTTTACTAGGTATTTCTGTTTTGTTTTTTTTATAAAATAACACCTAAATTTCCTTAACTATACGTATTATTGACTTTCAATTGGAGGCATTGCAGGATTAGGGTCGTCCAATTCGATTTCGTCTTTCAAATTTTGCTTCTCAAGTTCCGCTTTAAAATTTTCAATATCCTCTTGGCTAAAACACACTCGTAAACAAAGTTAGAAACCCACGAAAACGACGTTTCTCACCTAATTTGAACGTAAAGAATGCCGTTTATCATGTTGAGCATGTCGAGCACGGATCCCATCGAAGGAGGTTGAATTTGTATCGGCGGCAGTGAAGCACCGTTTTTGCCCAAACAGAAATCGTTCATTTTCTTCTGTAAAACCACCGCTTGTTGCGTCAAGTGACGCAAACACTCAGAGGATTCTCTCGTTTTGTCGTGTGTTTCGCCAAACTAAAAACATATTCTTTAAAAAAACAAAGTAGTTTCTAAAACTGAAAAAAGTACAAAGGCAACGTTAGGGAGAAAGATGATAGTCTGCAGAGTTTTAAGAAAACCGAACTTACCTGTTGTTTGTAAATCAAGTAAGCTTCCTTTTCACTGTTCAATGCCGATCTGAAATTACCCATACAGCTTTGCGTTCGTGCTACCAAATGGTAGTTGAGCGCCACTTTCAGCGATTTAGCTCCATAATATTTTATGTTCAGTGCCAAAGCCTTTTCCAGGAAGCGTAGCGATAATTCGTACTCCCCGACGGCGTGCAAAATCAGACTTATGTTGCTCTGAAAAAAGACAAAATGTAACATACCAAACTGTTTAGCTTCGAAAGAAAGGTAAGACTTACGTCAAGTAAGGCCACTTCGGGATGGTTCTCCCCGCAAACAATCAACGCTAAGTAGCGTGCTCTGTACAGTAACTTCAGTGCAGTACTGACTTGACTGTTGGCGAAACAATACAACGCCAAGTTAGCGTACTCTGTGATGGTGCAGGGATGATCAATCCCGTTTACTCGTTCAGACATTAAGACTGCCTTTTGCTGATACGCCATGGCTTCTGCATGCTCCCCCATTATGTAGTTCAAGCGCGCAATCATACGAAGACACTGAACAATTTCTGGATGCATTGCGCCGTAAACGTGATTCAAGAGGTTCAAAGCTTCACTGATCAGCTCGTAGCCATCTTTCAAGAATCCCTGCTGAATTTTACCCTGTCCAGTGGTGTAAAAATGAAGCGCGTCCGTAGCTCGCGGATTGATGTGTTTCACCACCGGGAATATGTTGATTATGTCTTCTTCGGCGAAAATTGGTTTATTTTTCGATTCAAAATTGTAATCACGTAACAAAATTTGTAAGCCGGTTTTGATGCAAAACGAGCGCAAGAGAGAAACTTTCTGGAGAGCGTAGACTTCGACTGTAGAGTCGATGTCGTTTGAAAGTAATTCGTAGTCAAAATAAGCTTTGAGTTCGCTTTTAAGTTGGGCCCATAAAGATTTTGAAGTTAAGTTTGCCCACTCGTTACTGTCTACACAAACTAAGGGGTTAGTTCGGCCTCGACGGCGATTTCGTTTCCTATTATTTTTATTCTGTAACAAAGGCAGGCATGAAAACCAATATCGTTTCTTGATACTGATTACTTACGTCTTCTGTGCTTTGCGGGTTGTTGATTGTTCCAGAGTAAATAAAACAGTTAAGGAAATGGGCGATGGCAGACGATAAATTGATCAATTCCGTTCCTTGTAGGTAAGAAGTGAAGATGTGTTTGAGGGAGCGCATAAGCACTTCTCCCACCGCAATGCTGTGCAAGTATTCCAAGTGCTTAATGCGACTCAAAAGATTACAAACTTTGCCCAAGTAACGTATGTTGATGCCTCGGTTGTGCAGCGCCTCCGATAATGTGCAACCATCCATTGGAGCAGAGGAATGATCCAAACAGTCGCGTATCTAGAAAATCCAATGTCAGAAGTGAGACGTTTAAATGTCGAACAAGAGAACTTACAAATGTAGGAATTTGAACAGTTAAAAGAAAATCGGCAGCATCTTTCACTAACTGTCGTTGTTTGGCAATCGGTGAGTCTAAGTCATCGCAGTGACGGATGCCTTGTGAATATACGTCTGGATTGAAGCGAATGTCAAATTCGGTTTCTTTGAGCGAACCAACCGCTTTCGCAGCAGATTTAACAATTTCCTTTGTACTTTCTTCATCTGAAAACATAAATCAAAAATAAATCTTTAAAGAAAACTTTAGATTTGTTGAAAAATCATTTGTAATGTGCAGAATCATTCCTAGAACGGAAAACCATGCACAAAGCGTTTGATTTTTCGTTGTTATCTAACAAACATAACGTAAAACTAAAATATGAAGATGACAAAAATAAAGCAAATAAAATTTCTGGTAAAAATGTTTCTATACATTTTAAAAAGTGTTTTGAGTTGTCATAATTTCTGGGTGCTTAAAAAAATGGTATAACGTAAAGGCAACTTACATTCATTTTTATTTTTGTCCGTTATGCTCTCTACAATTTTTTTGGCTTCTTCAGCTTCTAGAGGTTTAGAGTCTTTATTGGCTTCGTTTTCATTTTTACTCTCTTCCTTTTCGTTGTTAATTTCTGCATTTTTACGCAAACTCAACTGTTGCAAATGGTAGGCGGCATATTTTACGAACATCATGTAGCGTGTTTCCACGAAACTGTCGATCAACTCTTGGCGCAAACAGCAAAGCTTATGCTTGTGTTCGATAGGAAATCCTAGCGATTTCACTTCCTTGCTCAACTCTTCTTCAACTAAACAAACCAAAATAAGTTAATTTGAATATACAATTGTGTAGGGAAACAGAGGAGGCTTACGCATGAGGAAGTTGACGTCGGGTGGGAAAGTGCGCAAAAGATCCAAGATATAGTAGCGCCCATCGTTTCCAATTATGCCTTTGCATTCAACACTAGAGCATAGCTCAATTGGTTCGTCTTTTTCATTCAAGACGTGGTGTGGTAGAATTTTTAGTTGTTGACCGGCTTTACTCAACTGTAATTAAGACATTAAAACGGACAAGCAATAGTAATTTCGTATCCTTACCAACTCAAGGTACTTTTCGTGCGTTAGAACAGTCTTTCCAAAGTCAATTGATCCATAAACCACCGATTGTTCCTGTTCCCGTTCCAAAATACCAGGAATGATGGATTGGGCAGTCACCCTATATCCACGATAGTCGATAACCACAGTTCCTAAAGTATACAGTCCCGCCAAATCGACGTTACTGTAGACCCGAACTCCTTGCAAGTCGTTTCGCTAAAATAGAGCATAAATACCACCATCGCAAAGATATAAAATATAAACAACTTACAGGAGCAACAAACGCAGCCGCATCTCCACCCAATTCCTTGTAATGGTCTCGCACGTCGAAACCTAGCGAGAAAAAAATGTTGTTCCATATAAACATTTGCATTTTGGCTTCTTCGCCTGGATTTATCGCCATTACATTTCCATCGATGACAGCTACGGCTCCACGAGTTGCAGCGGCCACAAAATCGCTGTGCACTTTAAAAATCGCCCTCTCCCGTAATAAACGTTCCGGCATGCTTTTGCGCGACAACTCCCTGGTTGTTTGTAATTCTTCATTCCAATCCCGCGTCTGTCCGGGGATGTGCTCCTCGTACCCCAATTTTGATGAAAACGCTGCAAAAATAATTATAAAAGGGTCCTCGGAAAAGTCGATATAACTTACTGTCTTCGGCACGAATTGCATCAAGAGTGTGGTCCAAGGTGGGCGCCGTCCACGAATAAACCTGATATGGCGTGACCACCCGCTCGAAAGGATGGCGCTGACTGCGTTTCTTTTGCAATGTGGTAAAATTTCTTTTGAAGAGTGGCGATATTTGATTGAGCAATTCGATCAAAGAGTGGCACAAGTGACTAGGAGTGGCTGATTTGGGGTTAAATTCCTGATCGGTTGACCTAAACAAAAAGTTGTGGGTAATAATAATCTCGGCTTAATCCCACCGAAAATCTTCAATGTTCAAAAACTTACTGGTTGATGTAAAAACCTCTCGAGCATGCAGATATGTGATAATGCTTGTCTTCCAAGGTAACAACGTAAAGGTACATGAGATCACCGTGAAGTTTTCTAGGTCCGGGAGGTGGATTCCACGCCGAACTGGTTATAACCTACGGATCATTTTCTTAATGATCGAAATTGTCGATGGCCTTCACGAACTCACCTTAATGCATTGAGCAACCTTTTGGTCTTTCAGTTGTGGGTGAATGGCAGTCAAAGGACGTTCCTTGCAGTCGGGCATGATATAATCTGGTGGAGTGCAATCGACGCTTTCTGGGCGCGATTTCTTCTTTTCTAAAATATCACCTTGAGTTACGGCATTTAAGAAACTCAGAGAGTTGCACTCGATGCCGTTGTAAGCGTCAGCGGGATCCAAAGATTTCAACAAATCCCTAACGTGTCTCACGTGAATTCGAGCCTCCCTCATCGTGTAGGGTTCCTCGACCACTTTTATAATTGAACCCTCCTTCAAGCCTTCGATATTTTTTAACTCGGCAAAATTGTCCAAAGGGTTTCCGTCTAGCTGGAGCGAGAAACAGGTACGATGACAGGTGTCTTCCCGATCCATCAAGAGTTGATGAATTTCTTGCACCAATTCCATACTGGAGACCTGAATGTCAAAAGACTCGGATCCCGGGCTGACAATTTTAACCGAAAAGCCCAAATCCTGTATGTAGACGACTTCGTCCTTTTTGTTGTCATTTTCGTCGTCGGCGGGTTCTACTTTTTCCGAGTCATCTTTCAACTTATCTACAAGAAAACGTGACATAGGTTATTAAAAATGTGTTCCGCTTTGTTCAAATGGCGATCGGATTTAAGGTCCAAGTTCGCTTGATTATTTGGTTAACAAATTTTTAAAAAGTCAAAAGTGATTATCGGTTGCGAAAACACACCAATTGCAACACCGGTATATTCAAAAAAAAAGAGAAAAAAATGAACAACACAAAAATTTCTAACCTAAAAGGTCGACGTTACGTAATGAAAAATTAGCCGAGCACAAAAAATGACAAAAACAAAAAGGGCTCACCGCTTTTAACAATTTCGTTATTTTCGATTGTTACAAATTTGTTGGTGTCGTCGGGCACGGAAGTGCCGTCGCTTTCAGTGATGTTTGCACCCAAAGCCATAGTAGACGGTCGGAAGTCGAATTTTTGGCGAAAAAGAAGAACGAAAATGCACTTTTAAGAAATTAATATACGTCCGACGAAAATTAAAAGATAAAAATTTCGATAAGGGATGGGAACATTTTGTGCACGTGCTTCACAAGTCTCCCACCACGTCGGTACTGGAACTGCGCAGAACCGCGTTTTATACAGCAACGTGGGGGCACGATACAAAATAACATATTCGTTAATAGGCCTCATACACTACCAAACATATGCCTCGCTTTATTTCGAATTTTTTTAGTCATATTTGTTGCAAAAATTTAAATCGCCGCGCGACGCCATCTGTTGTTCAAAATTGAGAAACATTTGAATTTACCGCCATTATAAATTTATTTAAAAATAAATAAAAATATTCTTGATCTTATTGTTGGCCAAGTATCCGTTATCTGTCCATAACTGAAGGCCGCCCAGCGGGAATCTCGTTAATTCGGTAATTATGCGTTTTTTCTGGTTTCTTGTTGCCGCATTAAACTTTCAAAAAAATTCATTATTTACGATAACCACTACTTGTATGCTATACGTGTTACCTTAGAATTTTGCCAATACCACAGTAATTTCGAAATATCAAAATACCGGACATTAGTACAAATAAATCTTTAAAACTTGAATATATTATAAGGTATAATTTTCAAAATTACAGTGATTGGCTTACCGAGTGGTAAGCGGCGAATGCGGCACAAACAAACTCAGTCATGACGTCGTATCTGGAACACGCAATTGGTTCTTGCAAAATTTTGGGCATCTGGCCGTTGAAATTAAAAAGTAAAATTATTACATATTTGTACAACTGCTACTTCGGCTTAATAATAACAATTGAGATTATTTTCGTTTTTTGCCTTTTTATGGAACTACCGGAAGCTAAATTACGCAGTTTGAAAGAGTTTTCGTGCATATTTGCGATTGGTTGTCAATTCAGCGTCGGATTAATCAAACTATGGGCCTGTCTCTTATCGAGCACGAAACATCTAATTCTGAAAATTCAAGCAACCGAGAAAAATATTTTCGAAAACCGCGATGGCACGGTCAAAAGTTTATTCCACAAAAGCGTCCTTAAAATTTCAAGAATCAATATTCTCATGTCGTGGATGGTTTTAATTCTCGACGTGCTGTTCTCAATCTGTCCATGGTTACTTCAAATAACTAACTCTTCGGACAAAGACCAATCGAAGTTTCCTCTCGATACTTGGGTACCAATCGACAAAAGCAAGTACTACAAGACGCTTTACGGATGGAGTATTTTAGGAGGTGTCTGCAACTCTTTTAATATTGTAGCGTGCGATAACGTTTTCTTTTGCTTTATTACGTTTGCCACCAGTCAATTGGAAGTCTTACAATTGGAAATAACTCGAGGCATCGATACGAAGATCCTCGACAATTTTGAATTAGAAAAAAATCTGCGCAAGATTATCCTCTACTACGACAACATTGTCAAGTACCCGAGAACAACAGTAATCGCT
Organism: Cantharis lateralis; assembly: GCA_963170105.1. NCBI lineage: Eukaryota > Metazoa > Arthropoda > Insecta > Coleoptera > Cantharidae > Cantharis > Cantharis lateralis. The sequence goes on from OY720628.1 coordinate 869,689, forward strand.
TTATTACTACCTGACCGTAATTTTTTTTCAGGTTTGTAAAAGAACTCAACGAAGTCCTGAAGTATCCGATGTTATTGGGTTATGCTTTGTGCGTTGTACACGTAGCGATTGTTATTTTCGAGGTTGCTACGGTAATTAGATATCTTCGTTAAAGAGAAGCTTCATATCTAAGAGCATTTAGGCAAAAGTTTCTTTGGAAGTGGTCTGGTTTTCGCATAGCACCTCTACTTATTAAATAAAAAAATGAATACAGGGGCCATGTCAAATCGAGACCGCTTTTGTATAAAACTGAAAGTTATGTACAATTTAATTTAAATTTTATTTTATTAGGAAAATCTGTCGTTTCAACTTTTAAGAAATATTTGGTATTTGGGCAGCATTGTAACCGAACAATTTTTATTTTATTGGCTTGCAAACGAAATTTACACCGAGGTGAGTAGGTACGAGAGGATTAGTCTTATCAATTTCACCGCTCTGCTGATTTTAGAATTTAAAGGTTCTCGATGCCATGTGGAATTGCGACTGGTGCAATTGTAACAATAAAGTCAAAAAGAGTTTTCTTCTCATGATGATGAGAGTACAAAGACCTCTGAGATTAATGGTGGGACCTTTTTACTACATGACGCTAGAAACCATGATCATGGTGAGATTTTCAAACGGAAAGCAAAATTTGGCTAAAAGGAATTTTAATGTTGCAGATTTTTAAATCAAGTTTGTCGTATGCGATCGCTTTGGTTAAATTTTATGATATGAGAAACTGAAGCTCTTACGCATAATATGTCTGATAGCAAAATAGTTCAACCAACAATTTTTTAGAGATCTAGAGCACCACACCTGAGAGCATTTCATTGCTTTATTATAAAAATCCTATATCCCCACTGATCTTTCAGCTGTTTAATGATTCAAAGCTTTAAAATATTATAATTAATATATTGTTACAATGTAAAATGATTCTTTATTTCGCCAGTTAACAAAAATATACCTGCTGATAGATATGCACTCCGACTTCTTAAGAATAATTATCTAAACAGGATTTCAGTCTATCCCTTGGTTTGGTTATGCAAGCAACAGAGCATTTGATTTTTGGTGATTTGTCTTCTCAGTTACCACAAACCACAAGCGTTTTTGTTCTAGTTCTTCTTCTCGTCCATAGGTCCAAATCTACAAACAAATATAAAGTATTAACTTACTGCAGTCTTTTGGTCACTCGGCTTCCGTTGGACCTTACTGGTGTTCCTGATCTTTGTCGAGTTTTAAAAATAAACCAAATATTCAAAGGACAGCACCATTATGGTTCTACGTACCTCATTGGTGAGTGAAGAATTTTCTTTCAAAACATAAATTTGGATGCTCCAAGGTTATCCCAAACAATTTCCTTAAAATTGGCGGAAATGCAGATTAAAGGTGACGCACATCAGGAGTTTAGCAGTTACTGGACCACCTCTAGCTTATTAGTTACGGTAAATTTAATTTAATTTATGAAAAATCTGTCGTGCGAAAATCATTGTGCAACATCTACATTTTTATTGTCATCAGGTTAAACTCGAAGTAGACTGATAAAAAAATCATTTATCTGCAGATAACAAATTCGGCATTGTTTCGTGAGAAAAACAAGATTGTTTGTAACTTCAAAATGTACAAGTGGGGCCTACTTTTGTGTTTCTTTTTCTGCGTTAATTCAAGTAAGAAAAAATCAAAAATTTTATACTTCATCCAATTTTTCATTTACAGATGACGCGGTGAAATGTTACGGTTGCATTGCCTCTACTAAAAGCGACTGCTACGACGGTAAACTAGATTCGTATTTTCTTCAAGAATGCGATGCAGCGATGAATGCGACAAACGAAGAAAACATCGAAAACGTTTGTATTCAGTTCACACTCTTAGAACCAGTTTTTGACCAGAAAGTCGCTCAGAGAGGATGCGGTTTCATTTGGAAGGGAGTCGACATTTGCAAATACTTGAACAGCATCGCAAAAATCGAGGATTGTTCCTCTTGTAGAACAGACTATTGCAACAGCGGAAAAATGTCATCAAATCAAATATAATACTTTTATAATAATACATTAGTTATCTGGAATATTGGGGTAATAAATAAAAATTCAGAATCACTTTAATTTAGGTCGAACCTTTAAATTCTTTCTCATCAAGACTTACCTGGAAGGCGAGGAGGATCGTAGGAAGGATAACCGATAAAAATGATAAAAATTACTGCAACAGTGGAAAAATGTTATTAAATCATTAATATATTTTTATAATCTTACACCGTTAGAATCATTTTAATTTACACTCAAATAGGTTGACCTCTTTTTATAAAAAAGAAACAAAAACATTTCTTATTAGTACTCCTATTCGTTGCGATGTATCGGGTACAGTTCTATTGGAATAAAATAAAGTCCAACGTTACGAAATGAGAAATGCAAAAATTTGGCTAGAAATTCAAAATACCGGGTTGCTTCCGTACCCGCTACATCCCTGCAGCGGAATTTATAGTTTCGGCGCTGGCGCTGGTACGAGTGGATCACAAAACAAAAACATTAGTCGGAACGAGTCGATAAAATAATAATTTCGAAACCAGCGCGAGCGCCGATGCAAGAATCCCGCTTATTGTTACAATATAATCAGGTAGGTACAGACATAAGTCGTCGTACTCACACACACGCGCGCACACATAATAAGTTTATATAAAAAACAAGTTAACGATTATGAAACAAAAAAGCTGCACCTTTTGTAAAACTGCATTTTTAAAAAACATTCACGCGATTAAATTACAAAAAATTTAAACATTAATACAACAAATAACATGTAGAATATACACAGTACACACTTGATTAGAAGTTAATTGTGGTCCATAAACAACTGCCTATCTACCCGTCCCCCATTAAATTTTTGTCTAAGTTACGGAGATTTACGGCAAACAATTAAAATAAATAATTAAAATATTCATAATATCTCAAAAATAAAACGATAAATAAAAGTTCATTAGTACATACCGACGTAATGGTTTCCCGTAGATCTCGATTCTCTGATGCAGAGAAACAAAATGCACTCATTCCGCAATGCGAGAGTGCCAGCACCGACCCTATACTGATATTTCGTAGTTCATGTCGTAGACACTAGCGCGATCCGGCGTCGAAGGACGAATAGGTAAATGTCCCGCGCACTGCAAACTAGGTCCCGTCAATTCCACTGAGTCAGACATCTCCAACGCCCTAACAAACGACATAGGACGTCGACGATTGTCGGGCACGGGAGGATTTGTCGCGCCTAACTGATTTTTGCGATGCACTTGGGGACTTTGAGGAGGGTACACGGCGACGCCGCCGCGCACAGCTGGATGATATGATCGTTGAGGGGCATTATAAGACGCCTGTTGCGTAGGACTAGTGGGATTGGAACGATAAAATTCTTGAGCTTGAGCAGGAGGTGGATAACCGGGCGATGTGTCCTTCCACATGTAAACACCGCGTTGAGGCGAATTCGCCAACTCCCGAATATTATCCACGGTGTTGTTCGAACGAGGATACGAAAGTTGCGCTTCCTGACGTACCAATTCGCCTTCGGACATAAACCGCCTCTGCGGACTTCCGTAGTTTTGCGACGCCATCTGACGCTGCACTTGACTCGTTTGATTCTGGAAGTCGTAATATCCAGTGGGCTGATGATTCACGGCTACACCAATAAAATCTGGTCGTCGAGGCTGTGTGGGAGTGCTGGGGTTAGATCTGTGAAGAGGCAAGCAACTACTAAAAAAAAATCTAGCAAGAACATGTAAAAACAAAAGAACGCAAAAGCCGAGCTTACATTGTTATCAGGGCCACCTAAAAACAAAACCAAGAGATTCAGGTCGGCTCGATAAGCGTTGGCAGCCAAAATCGCGCTTCCGTCGAGTTTTTTACCTAATTTTGGGTCGTTTGGTGTCTGTTAATCTGTATTTTGTTCTTCGCTTGGAAAGAAAGCTCACAACGAGAATTTTTAGTTACTGCTAGTATCTAAATATAACAACGGCTAAGCTAGTGTCAGTTCATCTCAATCACTTGATCCGTTCTAAACACTAGACTAGCAGGTGTTAAGCGAAATTGAATAAATTTAACAACAAATAAAAAAGTTTGCACTCAATTTCAATACAACGACCGAGTGGTGAACAGATTTTCAGCATTCCAAAATTAGATTTAAAGCTCTCCGGAAGCATTGAAACCTTTAAAAACGTAATGTAGACAAATGTTTTTTCAAAAATGTAAATTTTAGAATCCAATTGATAAAATGTGAACCCTTGAATCCCCAACTACTGCATCCCGAGACTGTTTTCCTTGCTTTCCTTAAACATCGGGTTGCAATTCCCAAAAATTTAAATTATCTTTTAGTAATCAACGGTGAAGATGAAGAAAAGAAGACGAACGAGAGCACATGCAGATAAATTGCATCTCAACTTTCAACGCATACATGCTCGAAAGTTATGCTTACCGTCGAATCGGACTGGACATGGCTAAAGGTGTGGGCACTCCTAACGCTTTGATGCGTTGCTGCATGGTGGGCGACGGACGCTGAGCATTAAGACTTTCGGGTGTACCACTACGAAGCGGATCGAGTCCTCTCGGTCTGGGATGAGGACTACACCTTGGGTAATGTCGCGGGTGCCGAGGAGATTCACCCTCCACAGGTGGTAAAAAGAAGTTACTCTTAGATCCGTGTCTCTGCAACGGTGGTGTCGGTTCGCAATCTTGAGATTGTGATGCGGAGGGTTCCATGTCCAAATCTGATCCGTCCCTTCCAGGTGAGAGCTACAAAAACAATAATTAACTGCCAAAGTTGAAAAATACACTAAAAGCTTCTTACTCATGATTTTCCAAGACAAGAATGAAAGGAAAGATGGGATCATAACAGGAAGTAATTGGGAGGCTACAAAATGATTTACGATTCAAGGAATTTTCAAAAAAGAATCTAACCCAGGTCGGGCTAGCATTAGCGATTAATTTGTTTTTTTGATTTGTTGGTCTTCGGGCAATAGCCAACTAAGATTCCCGACTCAAAAAAAGTTAAAGGGTTTACCTTGTTGTATGCGTTGGAGTTAATGTTTCTGACGCCGTTGCTGTTGTCCATGTACGTTTTAACTTGGTTGTCGTTCGTGATCGTTGCGATTGGTCCGTGTGAACAGTGTTTACGTTTCACTACATATTTGCCGGGTTTAATTAGACTAGGAAATTGGGGGCCGCATTGGGTGTAGCAGCAATTGTCCCAACAGCCTCTGGAGAACGGATTGTAACCACCTTTGAACTTGCCGGTAACTTGTTCGTTGGTGGTGCGTCCCCGCGACACTAAAACCATATGGAAGCCAGTCAGTCCAAATATCGGGATGGCAAGAATTCCTATGATACTCATCAAGATCATACTAAAATAAAGACAAGTTCAAAGAAGGCCGAGAGAATAACGGTAGGAGGCTACTTACGCTATTATTGGTTCGACCTCCGATAATCTATTCTTATTTTGTAACACAAATATTAGGCTTAATGTAAAAATACTAATCATATGTACACTTAATGATAATAAAAAGAAAAAAAAGAATCTGTAGTTCCGCCTTCCTATACAGTTGTTCACCCACGGACAGTGATGATCGAAAGTCTGCAAAACAAAAATTGGTAAAAAGTGAAAATTAAGCCAAAGCAAAAGGTACTCACTTCTATACAATGATTACAAACACTGCAATGGGAACACCTAGGAGGACGATAAAATTTACAAGTGACACACCATTTCATCCTGACGGTGATCCCGTTGATGTCAACATTTTTATACAACGGTGCTCTAAAATCGTCTTCGCGGTCTTCGTCAGGTGGAGCTGCAATATGCGAATTAAAAAGAGGAAAATAAAACTAAACTACGAGACAACAACCTTTGGGTATGACACCTGGGTCCATAAAAGTCGCTAAAGTAAAATTTGCTAGCACCAAAAACGCGATCAGTCCTTGAAATATTGGCACCCATGGATAACGGAATATATAATACTGAGCCCTAAAAACAAACAGGTGTAGTAAAACGGAGCCAAATTACATAAGACAACTTACGGAAAATAGAAAAAGAGTGTAGTTGCGCCCAGGAGAAGTGCCCAAGCGAAAGTTGCGGGAATGTATCTCGTTTTTACATCGCACTTTGGCATAATGTCCGTTACGAATTTGTAGTAAATAAATTAAAAAATGTCGACATGAAATACTAAAATCATTTCGCTCGGGTCAACATGGCTGATTATACAAACGTGAAAAATTGTGTGTCGCGGATTTGCAATATTCCGACATCAAAAGTCAAAAAAAGTGACACTTTACTCACCGGATGTGTCTTCGCTGCCAACCCAACAAACCTGTAACAAATTAAAGTGGTAGTTGGTGGAAGTTTGCTTCAAATTCGAATTTAAAAATTATTAATACAGTCGGCTAAAAATATTATTGTTAACACCCAGCTCTAATTATTTTAATATTCGCAATATTCGAGTTAAAACATTCCATCCCCCCAGACCTCCCGCTCTAAAAAACATCAAACAAAACTGCTTACTCAGAAACTATTCAACCGATTTGATTGTATTAAATTTGTACACATTTAAAAATAAACTTTCCAAGGAGAGGAAGCGTAATTAATTTTTATCACGATTTATTGAGCGACTGGAAGCGCACCAATCTGAACCTAACTTTTACAATCGGGATATTCAAACAGTAAAATTTTCTTAAATATTCCAACGTAATTATGAATTATGTAAACAAATTAATTGAAATTATTACATTATTATTAGTTTATCCAGTTTATCTAAGAATATCGAGGTGGGGTTTTCATTGTCCGCGTGTGGCTACCCTGACTACCGCGGTGTGTTTTGATGACGCAAACTTTGTAAACTAAAATTTGACTCAAAATGGCCGAACTAAATTGTGATTGTATAGTAAAATTATACGACGCTCGTTCATTATTTTGATCGGTAAATGATTAGGATTATGCTATTTTAATTTATTTAAGTGTGGTTGCAATAGGAGGGTCGCGGGTTAAAAGTTTTGTGACGCAGTTAGTTGCAATTTTATTGCCCGGGTAATTTCTGGGTAAGTTTTCTTGTTACTTGTATTTGAGTAATGTAAAATTGTTAACTTGTGGCGGTTTTGGGTGCTTTAGTTTCGTGCTGAGGTTTTTCAATTTTTTGGTTCATTTTAGGTTTGTAAAATGGAAGAACCCACTCGCGGCGAGTGTTTGGTTAGTGGTAACCAAGATAAGGGTGTGAATGTGGCGGTCTCGAACGTTATTGATATGCCTTCGCTGGAGGCTTGCAATGACGTCGCGTTAGTGGAACTCGCAATTCCAACTGTCGAGTCTACCCAAGTCGTAGAAATTGCAAACAAAGTTGAAGCTGCTCCCTTAGTCGAAACTTTGGAAAGCGTCACCGTAGTACATCCGACAGTTGAAGCTTCTCCCGTAACAGAAATTTGTCAACAAGAAGCGGAGATACCTGATGAATTCACTACGAAAGTAGAGGCTCCCACCGAAAATGAATCGGAAGTCTGCAACGCAGAAGTTTCTCCGGTACTGGACACTATCGTAGTGGAGGAGAATGAAACGGAGCCGGTTCTTGATCCAAAGCCGGAAGAAAGTTTTGAAATACCACTTGAAGATGTCAAGAGTGAAGATGATTTAAATAGTGCCTTAAGTGACAAGCATGCGATTGATAACGGAAAAATATCTATGGAAGAACAAAAATACGAATCTGACATTTTGCTTCAAGATTACTGTCTGATTGAAGAGCCGGAAATACAACCAACCAGTTTAAATTCTACATGCGTGGAGGAGATATCCTCCATTAACGGCGACGAAAAGATCGAAGAAGTGGACAGCGTCCCCGTTATCACATTACCACCGGAAAACTCCATGGAAGATGCTCTCCAAGACGGCATTATCGAAAATTTGGACGAGGAACATGTCATAATTGACGAAAACGTCGTTATCGAAGAGGAAGAGGTTGTAGAACTGAACGAAGAAGAAGAAGAAGCCGAAGACGTGAAAACGGCGGAACAAGAAAATAGCGTCCTCGCCAGCATACCATGCCATGTTTTGGGCCGAAACGTAGACAATCCCCTAGAAGATCCGGTGAAAAACGGGCGAGTTTTGTTAAAACCTCGTCTGGGAGTCAAAATTCCCTACCGCAACTTGACCAGTCAAATCGTATCCAAACAAGAAATTACGGAAGAAATTATGGAACGGTCGCGACTTCGCCAGTCCTCTGCCGAACTTCCCCAAGGCGGTGACATTTTCTTCACTAAAAAACTTACTCAACGACTCGCCAGCAAATTGGGCAACGAATCAAACGAAAAGCCTGTCAAAGGTTCTCTTCCTTCCTCATCGCCGTCGTCGTCGACCCTTCCAAACGCGCCACCTAAATTAGATGTAAATGCTAGCGAAAGTTCGGTTAAAAACGTCGATTCGACGAGCAAAATTGCCAATTCGGATTTAATTGCCCTGTTGGAAGGTGACGACGATATCGAGTGGAATTTAGAAGCCGGCAAACCCGCGTCCCCAATCTCTGCCAAGAAAAACTCTGCGGAATGGGAACGCGAGGTGGCCCTGAAGCAATTGCGCGAATTGCCTAAGGGAAACTCGGGTTCCCATAAAGTCATTGCGAGCGCCACTAAAATTCCCAAACCCTCAGCTCTAGAAAAAACCGAATCGAAAAGTGAAGCCTCCGTCGAAGACCTCAACATCGTGCCCCGTTTCTCGTCAAGTTCTGTTATGAAAACCTACACGCGCAAGCGTAAACCTTCAGGAGATATCCAGTCCATACTATCGCAGAACAAAAAGATAAATTCCAACAGTTACGAACCGAAAAGTGCGGAAGCAAAATCCAAAGGTGTTGATGCGAAAGCTTCGACTGCCGCTTCAAAAAATACGACAGAAACGCAAAAGTCATCTTCTAGTCTCCCAAAATCCACCAAATCGGCTAACGTTCGAAAGCCATCGACTGACAAAAAGGAATCGGCTCAAACAAAAGAGGTAAAGGAAAACAAAAAAGAATCGATGCAAGTAAAAGAAAACAAAAAGGACTCTTCCCCTCAGGCAAACAAAACGGAATCAGTTATAACAAAAAAACCAGCGACGGAGCTTGTGGTACCCCTCAAAAAAAGATTATCCACGTCGGAGAAAGGCACTCCAATTTCCGAACCTGCGCCAAAAGGAGCTATTTCGCCCAACACTTATATCAGTAAAAGCTCGCGCGTCGTTAAGCGCAAGAAAATTTGGGATCCCGACGAAGCATCGCCCACGATTAAGTCGCCGCCCTTCAAAGCACCCAAGTTGGCTGATACGCCCAAAAGCAGCGAAAAAGTTGTCGTTGCTCCAAAACAGAGCGAGAAAAAAATTAAGGTTTTGAAGTTGAGCAACGATAAGGTCAAACCGATGACACCTCAGGTTAAAGTTTCTCTAGAGAAGATCACTCCCAAGCCGAAAGATAAAATTCCTGTCGTACAAGTGATAAAGAAATCGCCACCGCTCAAAAAGAAGGGTGGTCGCTTATCGGAGGTGGATAGACTTTTAATGGACGAAGGAGCTGTTAATCTGCTTTATTCGGTCAAAAACACCGACGAAGTACAAAACTTAATGAATAAGAGGAAAAAGAAAGGAATGATTTCGTTAGACAGAGCGCAACGGGATCTGATGAACAAAACAAACGAAATTAAAAACGAATTGCAGTTGAGCAGCACGAAAGATTCTCCTATTTCGTTGAGGAAGAAGGAACCCACACCAAAACCGTCGCCTCTGAAAGATGTGACGGCAGCAATTATGCAACGTAAAAAATCGAAAGACTCGATGAGCGGTTCTGTCCACAGTCCTCCTGCATCGCCCAGTTTTAATTATTCCGATCAGGCGGACGCTTCGCGAATAATCAGACGTCATTCCAGCAGTTCGTTTTCGAGCGAAACTAGCGACGACGGCGATTCTTCCTACAAACCACCAGACAGCGGTACCGAGAAGAAGAAGAAAAAACTCAAAATAAATCACGAAAAGCAAACGAATTCGGTGGATAAGCAGGCGCTTAATAGGGAAATGGCTAAAAATTTCAATCGGTTGTCGACCGACGATCCGGAGTATGCGCATTATGAGAATTTAAGTGTTAGGAAGCACGATAATTTGGTGCAGCTAATTTTGGCACCGACATCCACAACCGGTCATTTGGCGTTGACGCTTTCGGTGAGTTTTTAATTTTTTTGGGTCGATGTTTCGTATTAACTTATTTTGTTGCAGCTCATGGCAGAATTAGAAGAAGTTTTGAGTGCTTTAAAGAAAGACGATTCGTGCCGTGTTGTCTTGGTGTCCTCTGACGGCAATTCCTTCTGTCAAGGAATTGACTACAATCAATTGTATTCACAGATACCTGACGTAAGGACGAAGGTGGCCGATACTTATGCCAATGCTGTGAAGTAAGCGAATTTTTAATCTTTTCCTGAACGATTCCCACTTAAAATTTGCATCTCACCAATCCGACTTCTTCGATTTATTACTAATTTAAATATTTACTAAGTACCCTTACTTTTACCCTTAATCTTTGTTTATTTAAATATTCTTATTTACCCATGGGAGAATTGCATAATAAGAAATTGCTAATGATTTTGTTTTCTACAGAAATTTTTTGGTGTCATTGGCGAAGTTTCCAAAAGTTTTAGTGGCGGGAGTGCACGGTGCTAACATAGGCCTGGGCGTCACGATGTTGCCGTTATTTGATATGGTTTTGGCAAGTGATACTGCCACTTTTAGTACGCCTTATGCAGTTTTGGGATGTCCGGCCGAAGGAGGTAATTTGCTCACGTTGCCTCATATCATGCACAATTCTTTGGTAAGTCAAGAACTTGTAAAACTGAATTTTTTTAACAGAAACTGTTTTGTTCTAGGCGAGCGAATTGTTTTTTGCTTCGCGTAAATTGACGGCAGCTGAAGGTTTACGGCAAGGTTTGGTGACGCGCACCTTGTGGCCCGATAAATTTCAGGAAGAGGTGATTTCGGTTCTCAAAGTCATCGCAGGACAATCTCTACAGGTTTGCATACACTCTGAGTTGTTTTTCTACTCTTAACTTTTAATTTTGTGCAGAGCATGCAGGTTATCAAGAAGCAACTTCGTCATCAGTTGTTGATCAGTGTGGAAACGGCGCTAGCATCCGAGACGTCGCTTTTGGTGGAACATTGGACGAGTGATGAATGCCAAAACAATTTTAAAAACTACAGTTTGAAACTTAAGTGATTTTGTGTTGGTTTTTAAAAGTTAGGTTTATGGTACAAAATGAAAATGAACTAAGTTGTTTCGGAATCGTTACAGACTGCAACATTTTTTATTTTATTTTTTATTAGTTAATTCGAACGCATTTTATTATGACAAAGTTTTTTTTCTTTAATTTTAGAGTCTTTTTGCCTTTTTTTTTAAGAGGTTGCGTTAGTTGTAAAGATTTCATTAAATGGGTTGGCTTATATCTGAGTTGCGAGGTGCTAATTTAATCCTTACATTTTTACAATAATTAATTTTCATTTAATAAATGATGACGAGGAATGTATGTAATTATAAATGTACAAATCTGTTCTCTTCTGTAAGAAATTGTAACATGCGGTTTTATCACGCTGTAATTTTATTTCTACGTAAGTGAATTATTTTAGATTTTCGATTTTTATCAAAGGTTAAACCAATTAAAAAATTGTTTTAAGTCAAGTTTTTTAATAATTAATGAAGTTATTGCAAGTTGTAAATAAAATGATGCAATCATTTTCAGTTATTTTATGATTATGTCGTTTTTTAAAAAGAAAATCACTGAGGTTATGCTTATAGTTTCGAATGTTGAAGTGCATATACATATATTATATATATAAAAATATATTTGTTTACTTTGGATTTTTAATCTAAATTTAATACCACCAACTTATCCTGTGTACGGAAAACGTAACTTCTAAATTTTTTATTTCCTATCTCACCTAATCCTTTTTCCTTCAATCTTTTTCAGGTTTTCCAAGAGTAGGTGGTTTTGTTATCTTGGCAGTAGAAAATGTTTTCAAAATTTGCACCTTCATTCGTTTGTTTATTTCTAAGCATTCCCAACTGCTTTGTACGTGAAGAGAAAATTATAAACACTTTCAAGGTAAGAATTACAGTTTTTAGTCCTGGAATCATCCGAAGCTAAGGGCAGAAGTTTCGGCTTGAATCCTGTAATGTTGGTTTTGAATTTTGAATCTCCCGCTTCTATTTTTTAAAACTTTAGCAGCATTAGAAACAAATGCATAGGTTGTGAACTATGTAGTAACCAAACCTCACAGATTTCTTTATTAGAATAAACAACATAATTACAATTACCGAGATGATGGAATCTAAATTTAAAGTGTAAACACCACAATTATGCAACCCAACTTACACTACTTGATTGACATCGGCCTACCCAGTCGCATTCGGCATTTTTATCATAAGAAAATTCCGCCCCCCCCCCCAAGTTTGCCTTGTTAGTTTAAAAATTTTTCTTAGATGGTATAAAAGATTCGAATCCAAAATTGAACACTGTCCCGACACAGAACGTAGATTTATTTTTAATTTTTTTATTGAATCGTAAAATCTGCATTTTCGAGCCAGGGACGGTCAAACTTTTTTGCAAGTTATATTTTTAAATTGCAGACGTAGCTTCCTCTTGTTTAGTTACAATGTAAAATTCTCATCGGCAGAGAAACAGATTAGAATTAAAAATTATTTATTTAATTATTTTACATAAATTAGACTAGGGGAGGAAAAAATAGATAAATTATGTTAACAGCCGATAAATAAAGTGGGATTTCGGTGACGAAACGAAGGTATTAAAAATGAGGCCACAAATTAGTAGTAATATGAGACATCCTTATCCCTGACGATGGGATGATGAAGTTGATGGTGAGGAAGGTCGGACCAAGACGAATCCCTTTCGTAATTCACATCTGTCGAGGAATCTACGCGCTGAAAGCTGAAGGGCCACGTCTGAAATTACAAATTAATTTGAATTAATTTTTACTAATTGCATGCAAGCTGAAAATATTCAAAAAAATTTATACAGAAAAAGCGTCGACGAACAGCTGGAACCATTCCTCGGCGTCGGCGTTTTAATTATTACATTGACATGACAGTAAGATGTTTATTTAAGCAGAGTGCCACTTGGGCACAACCGTTTAACATAAGCAAATTCTAAAATTATACTACGAATTGTGTATAATAATACTTTCAAAGCAAATAATCAAATCCGAACCATTGTTTTCTCCTCGCTATTCCAAAAATTTGTAAATACAATTTCATCACTTTAATTTTTTAATAGCAGCAATAGTAATTTTTAATTTCAAAAATTTATGACTCCTATAATTTAGTGTATGACAACGCGAATGAGTTTAAAATTATTTTTTAACTATACAGAGTATTCCGTATTTACATTAAAAAATAGAGAAAGGCAGATAACTTTTTCCGCGAGGTGAATTTCGAGTTTGGCAATTTTTTTGAACTTCGACGCCCGCATCCGAAATTTTATCTTTTCAGAAAATTTGTAGTGTTGCAATTTTGCGCATTTTTACGACACAGAAATTTTTTTACGGAAGCTAAAAGCTTAAATAACAGGTTACGGACTCGGGCCGCAAATTGAAAATAATTTTGTTTTATTTCTTTTTCTCTGAATATTTTTTTTTGTCTTGATTGCAAAATACTTCTTAAAGTGCCATAAGGTTTGCGGATCCTATGCCAGGATCAGAGAACAAATTTCATAAATCCAACGATTTTTTCGTTAAAATTAAAAAAATTGTTCATCAATACAATGAATTTTGATCATCGAGGTAAAACTTTTCTAAACGAATTTTATACAAACAGATGAGACAGTGACACTTGTAATAAAATATAGCGTTTTTTGATTTTCTGATTGAAAATCCACATCACAGGACCGTGGTAAGAGTAATCCGACGGCGAAGACACTCAAAGCTAGCGCACCGGTTTTTCACTTTTATTTTTATTGACTCACCAGCGTTAAGGGATGCTTATGATTTTGTTCGACTGGGACGGGTTGATCCATGAGGACTCCTCGTAAATGTGCAATATAACTTGTGGCCAATCGGAGAGTGTCCAATTTTGATAATTTCGTGTCCGCCGGAACCCAGGGCAGGGTGGTTTTCAATCTACAAAATGCTTTGCTCAACACTCTCATCCGGGCTCTTTCTCTCGCATTGGCCGCATTCCTTTGTGGATGTTTCGGATCGTCGATCTCTTCATCAGATTCGGTTTGGTCAAATTGTCGTCGTCTTCGCGGCATTTATATTCTGCGAAAGTTTAAAAATCAAAAACCACTTTCAAAAAAGTTTTGCGTTCTTACCTGTTTATAAACCGGACAGACAATTATTATTTCCAATTTTTTTCAGATTTTAAGGAAATACTAGGATATCGCAAGCAGCACCGTTTCAAATTAACTGTGACCATCGTTAATTTTGGGGGCGGACTAAGTTATTCAAAACTCCTCCCATTTATTTTTGAAAACAAATCGTCTCGAGATTCTATGTTTATTTAATGAGGAAAAAACTTTAGGAAAAAAATGATATTACTAATTCCGACGTGGAGCGTCGCAACCCCATCACAATTTACCAGAGTAATAAATTTTTGTTTTTCAAATTTTTCGAATATTATTTATTTTTATTTGGCGTATGATCGGGGTCCTAAGCAAATAAATATTTTTTTTGAGTGTTTACATTGTTAGCCCTTAAAGTGGCCCGTCGAGTTATGCAGTTGCACTTCGAAATTTTCAATTTGACGAATTAAATTAGCCAAATTTATTTTTGGATCCCTTTAAAGGCGGAAATAACAGCCTAGACAATTTGATAGAGTCCACCTGGATCTGAAACGGTTCCCGACACTTCGTCCCCAATATAGGCGCTGCTTGTCAAAGTTTTGACAATTAAGTACAAAATTTTCAAAATTCGTGGTGCTTTTTCGAAACTTATTAAATGGATTTGAACGTTTACCTAAATTCGCATTACGATTTTATTGCGAAAATTATCGAAGAAGCGAAAAGCGAAGGAAATATCATCTCCATCATTCCGACGTTGACGTTTCTCCTATTCACGTTCCTCTTGGTCCATTACAAAGTTCACCGCTGTTCTGGACCGTTTACCTCTGCAAAGGTATATCTGTACAGGGTAATTTTATTTTGCCTTACTTATTCACGTATAATTTAAATGCGAATTTTTTAGGAAATTTTATTTCAATGGACATTTTTTTACATTACCCGTGCGTGGATTTTTTGTATCGAATGCAATAAATTCGCCAACAAATGGTGCGAAAATCGAATAAAGGTAAAAATGTTACGGTAAAGGTGTATTTTCCAACTTTATTTGGGTTTCAATTTTTCGACCAAAATCAAATTCAAAAAATCACGTAGGCCCGATAGAAAACAATCCTCCTCGAATAGTTTTAAATATACCGCTTACTTTGATCTTGAGCGAATTAACCCATGAGCGGTGATTATTTACTTTGGAAAAATTGAAACCCATGCTCCACTTCTCTTCGCGTTCTTTTCATTTCAAATCTGACATTTTTAGAATTGGCACCACTCAAATAAATTTTTATGGTTAAATTCGCAGCACGTCAATTCGGTGTCCTTCATCGTCATGACTTCTTTCAGTATGGTCCCGCTTTACTTATTTTTGGTAAAGTGCATGTGGAGAAGACACATTCCCAACTTTTTAATGTGGTAAGTTTGTCCGTCCAATTGTTACTAGCCAGGAGTTTGAACTTACCAAATTTAGGATCGGCGACGATCCGTGGGCACGAAGCGAAATCGGATTGTCGGGACACTTTTTGGATCGACCCCCAAATTTTGTCTTGCCAAAACAAAAGGAGACCGCGTACAGATCCAAACGTTCGACCAGTGCGGAACAAGCCGCAACCTTGAACGCTCAAGTGCCACTTAGAAATTGTAAATCGCTCAGCGGTCTAAACAAAAGAAAATCGCTTGATGCTTTTATCTAATAAACGTATTGAGCTGGATCGATTTTTTGGGAACAGAGTCGGAGAGGGTAAAAAGAAACGCACAAAAAACAATAATAAATTTAATTTATACCAAGTTTAACTTACAAAGGCCTCTGATTATACCGAAATACTTGTACGGGGGGGGGGGGGACGAAAAACAATGATATTATTAATTTGTTCTCCGAACCTCCCTCCGCACAAAAATACATGTTAAGTAACTAATTTAATGTTGTCAATATGGACGGACCTAAACCTTGAGTCGGAGTGTCGTTTACATTAAATCCGTCCACGATTGTTGTTGTGAATCAAACTGTTCCTCCATGGCTGAGGAGCAACAATTTGTGTGCGAGGCCCCAAATTATTTAAACAATTCCCGGTCAATGCAAAAAAGTGTTTTGAAAAATAACGGAGTAGATTGTTTCACAAAGTTTCCAAGGCCTTCGAAACTCTTGAACTGCGCCATCTCTTTTTCGGAACTTGAACTAGGCCCGAGTGTCACCGACTTAACGTTGGCTGCTTGTTAAATCGACGAAATTTTACACATTTAAAGCAAAAACCCATATTTTCCGAAGTGATCGCCACGCGGTGACCAGAATAGAAGGACGAGCTAGGTGGTTCTATTCTACTTCCCGGTGCGGTGTTATGTTACATTAAGCCAGTGCAAAATGGCTGATCTGCACTTGCTTTATACAAAGTTGCGATCAGTAAATTGATCTGCTTTTTTTTGTTTAAATCTAACACAGAATTATTTTTCTTGTATAAATTTTCTACAAATCTAATCAACAGTACAAAAGTTATTAGATAAAATATGGCTGATATTTTACCTAACTGCCAGTAATCTAGACTAACCATTCAACTGTGTACAGATTTTGTGGTCACACTTCGGTACCGCTGCAGTAGGTCAGTGCGCTGTTTTCCGTCGAATGCTCGACGGTCCACATCATTTTCCATCTCTGAAAAGAAACAAGCGGTCGGGCTTATTATCGGGCTAGAGTTCGGGCGAAGAGATAACAAACCTGCGGTATACTTCCCGGCGTGATCAAAAATTTGTAGATGATATATATGGGTATGCAAAAGATCGAGGAGCCGGTGAGGGCGTAGCCCACGTACAAACTCCACTGGGGATACTTGTATTCCGTTCCCAACATGTCTTCGTGGCCCAGGAGTGAAAATATAAAAATGAAAAGCAAGAACACCGGACTTATGTACTTCCAGCAGGTCGTCCAAAATATTCCGGGTTTGTGACCCAACATCTTTTCGATATCCTTGGCAAAATTCTCCGTCTTGTATATCCAACAGACGCCCGCCGCTTCCACGAACACAACGAAAAGTATGGCTAATCCGGGGCCGTAGACGTTTAGCAGATTAACCAAATAGACCCCACCCTGCAAACGGCGATTAGAAACCGAGTCGACGGTTCACCCGCAGCAAACTTACGTAAGTTGTTGTCGGTAAGGCACATATGTAAATACCGAGAAGTAGAACCGCGACGAAAATTTCGCGATGCTTACCCAACACTTTTGGATATTCGTCACAGAGGGCGGTTATCATGGCCTCCAAACCGCCGAACGTGCTGTCCAAACCAAGCGTGATTAGCATCAAGAAAAATATGATGGACCAAAACACGGAACCCGTCATCGTGGCTATTGCTTCTGGATAAACGATGAACACTAAACCAGGACCTGCAATTGTGATGTTAGATTTCGCCGTCTCTGTTTTGCACGCTTTTAATACCTTCCAGTCCCACCATTTCTATACTTTTGTGCTGAACGTGAGCCATGTAGCCGAGTACGGAAAATATTACGAAACCGGCCAAAAAACTGGTCAAACAGTTGATGCTGCTCGTCAATATGGCGTCTCTGTAGCAGTTGTTGTTAAATTTGTTGTAGCTCGACAAGGCGAGGAGGGTTCCAAATCCAGGCCCGAGTGAGAAAAATATCTGCGAGGCGGCGTCTATCCACACCCTCATATTGTACAATTTGTACCATTCCGGCGTCAAATAGTACCTTATCCCTTCGGCCGCGCCGGGCAAAGTCACCCCACGCGCGAGTAGGATGATCAGCACCACGTAGGGAGCTAAAGCGGTGACCCAAACTGCCTGAAAATATTTAAGTACAATTTGTGTGCTTTTATAGAAATTTAAATGAAGCTGAAGCGACGCGAAGACATTTCTTATGGGAAAAATGTGACATGTTCTATATAGCACATCTACTAGTTTAATCCAAACAATGGATTTACAAGTACCATGTCTTTTACATATCTGTGCCATTTGACATAAACGGCTTAAGCCAGAAAAGTAATTTTCGGTAAAACAAGAAAAAATATTGTAAATCAGGCAGCTATTTACAAGCATTTCCAGCAATATATTTCTGATTTCAGCCCTAATATACCAAATAACAGAGATTTTGCAACTGGTTTGATCTGCTTTGTTCGGAAATATTTTTGCATATTTTATGAGCCCCCGTAAGCATAAGCGAATATTATCCTTGACCCAGTGCACCTCAATTTGTTATAATAACCGAAACCCATCCCATTAAATAATTACCAGAGGCATATACATTGTGAATTAATCAATGACTAGGTTAATCACGAAATGCGTTGTTGTTGGTATTTTATGTTGAATATTTAATTTGCAATTGCACATCCACATGTCCGGTGGCGGTTCGAACGGTCATTTTAGTAAATCAATTGTTTGCGCGTAAAGCTATTCAATTAATTACATTGTTAGGTTGCTGCGGAATAAAACTGCCGTATTACCTTTCCTGCACTCCTGACACCTTTCCAGAGCGAAAAATAAACCAAAACGAAAACGGAAAATACGCACAATGCTAAGGCCGGTTTGATAGGCCCCATTCTGTTCAAGCCATCGGATTTGTATTGTTCTAGCACTTCGCGCCTAAAAGTTTAAACCTGTAGAATCGATTTTGAATTATCGACAAACTCACTCGAAAAATTCTCTCGCAGGACTCGTAGAGTTCGCTTGAGGATTGAGAGACGTGACCGGTCTGCAGTCTCGTGTGTTCCAAACGTTGTCGCATCTCGTCCACGGAAGCTCGGATTGAAACGAAGCGATTAGGTAGTAGACTGCCCAACCGATTATCGTGTTGTAGTACATTCCCATGTAAATGTCCAGTAAGCAAATGGCGTAACCGACACCTGAAATGGCAAAGCACACGTTTAAGTTTACAACTTCAAAATAGTAACTTCGGATCTTAAAGGATCCGCGAGAGCTTTCCGATAATAATTTTCGGCGCCTAGTACCGTGGATCACTTTCGTAGGTCAGGATAATTAAATGGGAACATATCAAAGCGAAAACTTAAAATAATTTGGCAAATTTGTTATTCCGAGAACTGACAGCCGGTCGTTCATTAGTAAATTACTTTTGTGTAATGAGGACAGTTTTGGAGACGCGACGTGGAAAATTCTGTCACTCGTTTTGTGTTACTTGAAGTTTGTTAATTGTTTTCGAAACAAAAGAGTTAAAATTTTTCTTCCGTCCAATATAATTTAAGCCCGTTTATGTGCGGTCCTCAAAATTTATTTTATCTATCGGACAAAAAAGGAAAAACGTAATTTAAGTTAAACAATTCAGGCATTGCTCGCCTGCGAGGGTAGATAAATTTTAGCGGATGATTTGAAATTATAATATTTGCACTTGATTCGTCTGAAAGCTAAACTATTTCTCTTATGTTGACTGTCAGAGATAAACTGGTAATGAATTGAACATGAGCCCCAAATTACAATTCCATTTCTAACTAAAAGGTTTCTGTTGTTGCCCGAACATCTTCAACAATCAATCCCTTATTGGCAGACATTCCCTGATTTTTTAACTTTCATCCCGAGTCACGCACTTTAAATCGTCGAGATTTGTTTTTCTTGGGCGGAAAATGGAAAATTGGACTGAGATTTTCTCTTTTCGTCCGGGGAAGAGGCGGAATTGTTCGTCGGATTTAAGTAAATAGCAAAAGATGTACAAACATTGACCGAGCAATTTAAAAAATTAAAGCACGAAAACAAACAGCCTTTCAATGAAACGTTTTATAGTTGCGGAATTGGAGAGACGCGAATTGAAAGTGTGATCCATTGTTGTCGTACCTCGCAGGTATCCGCCCCGAACGGTTTTTCATAAAAAAACACTAATCAAAGCTTTTATTTCCAATGCCGTTGTTATTACTACCCGACCGACGCTAAAATTTTTAACTTTTTAAATTTACCAGGTCCGAACCGAAAAACTTCGATTAGGCCACGTTCGGAGCGATATCGGAAAAATTTGCATTATTTTAATGCCCGAAATGGAAATCGAGTGCGCTTTTTAAAGAAAAAATCTGAAGAGGAAAGAAAATATTGGAGCGAACGTTGATTTATGAAAAAATTTTAATTTCGTTCGGGAAAGGTAATTGATTGATGTGACGTTTTTGATCAAGTTACACTTACCTTTCAGCGCCGGACATATTCTCTTCCATATTGTCAAACATCCACTTCTGTGAAATTGACCTAACGCCAGTTCCATATAAAATAACGGAAGTCCTCCAAATACTAACATTATTGTGTAAGGAATTAAGAAAGCTCCTGAAATCAAATTAGACACGATTTTAATTTTTTTCGGACTACAACAGTGTACAATTAGACGACGCGCATAAATTGCGCTCTATTAACGAGATTCCCGTGGGATATTTGACTATAATTTAAAAATTTTATTGAACGATTCTTATGTGTATGTAAAATATGTGGAATTTTTTTTTCAAAAAATTTCAATTCAGAACGCCAAAAATTAATGTTTCAAATTTATACTAAAAATAATGATTTGTTTCTTCGTCTTATACTAAGTTATAATTTTTGCTTAGTCATTAAAATCGAAACGTTCCAATTTTTGCCGTCGGTCGTCCTCTTGTTTGAAAAACTAACGTATAATCGGCAGGACGAGAAAATGCAGCTCTAAGATTTCCACCCCACCTAATGCCTAAGATCCGCTTAATTGTTCCATAGAATTTATTTTGTTTGCTTCCACGTTTGTATGTATACATTTTATGTTTCGCTCTCATCAATATGTTTAATATAAGTTAATTATTTCGCATATTCGCAAAGATAATAATTTAATACGACTTGAAGGAAACTTTGTATGAATAGAATCTAACGAGCATTCAAAATTTTGCATTTAATTTAGTAGCAGGCAAATTTGCAGACTGAATTTGATTAGCTCGATTCAAAAGTAAACGGAAGAAATCGAAACTCTCTGAAAAAAATGACTGGCGCGCGTACTTACCTCCGCCATTCTGGTAGCATATATACGGAAATCGCCAAACGTTGCCCAAATCGACTGCGAATCCAATGACGGCCAAAAGAAATTCCACCTTTTTGTTCCACGTCTCGCGCTGTCTGTCCGGCGTGAGTGCGACGACAACGACACGCGACATGTTTTCGGCTGTCGCTTTCTTAACCTTTTTGGTGGTGTCCAGCATTTTGTCGCCCTCCCCTTGGTCGTCGTCTGTACTATCCGGAGTTAACTTGGTCTTCTCGTTGGCGCCCTCGCCGTCATTTTCGGTCGATTCGGTTGCGGCCATTTTTATTTTCGGAAAATTTTATAATAATAAAATCGTTGTAGGCTATTGACGTTCCATGCTGCAAGAAAAGGCAGCGAAAAGTTAGAGACGAATTTTTATTGCTTTTCTTTGTGCGAAAGTTTTTGATTTGTAATAAAAAGGTGCGCTAGTGCGAAATTGTTACGTCTGTTTTTCGATACTGAAGCGTTTTATTACATCATTTTTGTAAGGGACAATGATTTACAGATAATGATGAAAAGGATGCCGCACGCGAAACGATGGCAATATAACACGCGCCAGAATCCACCCCGATCGAAAGTTTAAAAAAGTTCTACTTTTTGGGTCAGCGATAAACTGAAACAAACTCTTTATATTTGACTAATAAAATACGCCGGTGAAAGGAGTTGATTATGATAAATTCACTTTGGGGCGTAATTGCGAATTTTTAAGCAAATATCAAAGGGCTGGGTTGACATGTTAACAACCGCGAGGGGTTGGCCGAAAAACCAGCATAAATTGTTTACTAATTCTATCGAATTTTTAATAGCCGCACGAAAGTCTGAAGCTCAATCGCGCTGTTAGATTTACGTCAAAGTGAACTTGCTCGGCGTTTCGATATTTTATTGTAAATCCATAAAATTTTATTTTTTGTGACCGCGAGCGTTACATTATAGCCTACCATAAATTTTTTAATGGGCCAGCTAAATATTTTTTTTTCTAAAAGTGCGACTAAACGGAAGACTTAATTCGTCAAAAATTAATTGTACTGGAACTAAAATCCGACCGCTCAGTCACGATTGTCTTCTCCGTGTCTAGCGCGTAGCGCTCGTTAATGCAATTAGATTTATACGAGACTAATAGAAGAATACGAGGGACAACCGAAAGGTTTCACACAGATAATCGGTGTTCAAACCAAAAAAATTTAAGTACACATCTCAAAATTGCATGTCCCATTTCGAAAAGTGGTAAAGCCCCACGTTTGGGGCGCCAATTTATAAAAAATGATTTTTAAAAAGACAAAGTTTTAGAATTTTCAAGGTTTATTACGAAAATGGAAATGTAATTTTAATTAACTAATAATTCATAAACTTCTCCCCCCCCCCCTAATCTACTCCGCCACACGGGAAATGGTATTTTAATTTTTAGAGTTTAGTTTTTCTAGTTTATGAAATATTTTTTAGAAGTGAGATAGGCAAACCTTATGGGAGTGTTGGAAGCATCTAAAATTATTTCAAAGCAGTGTATACTGCAGGAAAAAAATTATTCGTTTTTCGTCGATGAACAAACTTCATTGTATCGATTAACAAATTCATCGCTATAATGAATAAAGGTTATTGATGTAAAAATAATGATTTTTCATAAATATTGTCAACTTTTTTCGATACACTCGATTCATGTGGCAAAGCAGATTTTAATCCATTCCCTGGTTTCCAATACTATTGATTTTATACACTTATAGATGTAAAACGCTTTGCCTAACAACAACGAGAGATTCAGCCGATTAAAATTTAATATAAAATAAAATTCATCATTTTTATTCAGCTGGTTCAAATCCGAAATTGTCAATGTTTGTCTGTCTGTATGTTTGTATGTCCAAAAAGCAACGGATTAAAATCGGATTTTTCGCACTAAAATCTATATAATTAAAATTTTATCAAAAAACATTGAAATTATGGACGAAAAAATGTGCGTATTCCTGTTTTCTGTATTTAAAAAAATGTACGGCGTACGACTGCACTATCGATTTGAATAAAATTTTAACGAAATGTTTGCGTCTACGAACACTGGTTAATTTTTCGACCAATTAATTCAATGGACAACTTGAAAAAAATATTATATTACGTATAAATGGTAAAATTAAAACTTTTGAAAATTTGCAGAAAAATCAAAATGAGTGGCAATTTTTAAAAACTCTTAAACAAAACCGCTGGCAAAATTGCAATTAAGTAAAATTGAATTAAAACGGAAGGCTTTTAAAGGAGCCGGGGTTAAAAATGTTTATTTTTAATTAATCTTGTTATTTTTTGAAAGTCGAAAGATGGTTTGTGCAAATTAATTTTGAAAACGCGCGGAACCTTACGGCGGCCGAAAACAAAAATGTAATTGTTGAAAAAATAGCAAGTGAAATTGTTAGACGTCACAGTGGAAGTCTTTGATGAATAATTTTAGATAAGCCACGGTGAGGGTTTATAATGGGATGCTTTATGAAGTAACCCAAGTGAAAATGATCATGCAATGGATTACCTTTTCAAGTGGAGGCTTCCCCGTCAGGTGGCATGTTCGTTCTTGCGGAAATGCGTGTGCTGTTTCCGCCGATAGGATTGAAAGTCGGTCCTATCTGTTTGGTGTCGCGTAGTCCACTGACGCGATTCCTCTTCATCTGCTAAACTTTCAACTCCATGGATGGAGTGGAGTGATCGGGTAGCACCTGCGCTTCGGCAGCTCTCCTGAATATTTTTCATAAAAGCGGCATACACAATTTATCCCTCTTTGTACGAGTATGTGTGCATTATTCCCATTGTTACTCCAATCGGGTTCATCTCTCGATATATACGTACAGGCCAAAAAAACAAATTAAACAAAATTCTTTTAATTAAAACTTTGTAAAACTTGCACCTCTAATTAAATACAACTGTGAGTTTAAGGGAGGAAATTAAAACTTACGGACTCTTAACGTTTCCGTTTTATTCGGCTTCACTTGCACCATAGGTCAAAAAAAATGAAGAGGGTCCAAAAAAATAAACACCACTTCTTGTGTTTGTTTACAATGATCTACGATATTTGTGGGATGCTCCCGATCCCTGGACCCTTGTTAAATCAAAATATTTATGAGCTGTTTGTAATACGAAACCGCCCGTTGCTGATGCGAAAGTTAAAATTTTCTCGGAAAGGTGTTCGATGTTTCTTGACAAATTTGAATTTTTTTGTGCGCCCACAATTATTTAAAGCGATCGATTTCCCACCGCGTGCACGGGATAAAAATTACAGAAATGTGTCCTTTCTTTTTATTTAAGAGATTTAACTCCGCACGTCCGGCGGGGACAATTTATTTTGATTTTCAAATTTATTTCCAGCAATCACCGTTTTAAAATCGATAAAAAAATATTAGAGATGTTTTTAGCCTTCAAGATTGGCTGTTGAAATACCAAAGTGCGAACTCAACTCAAATATTCAGATTCGAAAGTACTTCAGTGCCGTCCGTTGTTGTCCAATTGTTTTCAACTTCTCTAAGTTCGACAATTGAATCTCTGTAAAAACCTGTATTTATAAATCTATTTTTCTCGCCCTTTCTATGTCCGAGCTTGAGTATTCTCTAACGTCCGCTCAAATTTCAGCTTTCCAGGTGGTCTAAATAGAGAGGAATGAAAAGATAGAACATGTTTAATTTTGCATTCAATTTTATTAGTTTTCCGGGGCATATAAATAAATTATTCAGAGTAGGCTATTCAAGCGGAATTCTAGAAATTTAAAAAATCCTCTGAAAAGTCGAAAAACGCATCTTTTTTTTGAAAGCTGCATTTTTAAAAGCAGTTGACATAATATTTCAGGTTCTATTCGACCGATTAACTTCAAATGTGGTATGCACCTTTAGTATATGTTGCTTTATAGCCTGTAAGTTGGAAACTTTTAAATTATTATTATAACTATTTTTTTTAAATAAAAACTTTTCAAAAAACATTCGAAAAATTAACTTTTCTTCAGACAGCCTCCAGAATACCGAATACTAATAATTCAGCAATTTCCAAGCTGCGGGCTATAAAACAACATCTACCGAAGGTGCACACCAAATTCGAAGTTAATCGGTCAGATAGATCTCGAGATATCGTGGCAACCATTTGCAAAAATGTAGTTTTGAAAAAAAGCGTTATATTAAATCTCATCATCCGAACGTAGACTTGAATCTAGTAAAATTTTTCGAGTTTTATTATAAATATTTTATGATTTTCGTTCAAATGTGTCCAACTTCAATTGGTTGTGAACTTATCAGAAGATTAAATTAATTTCTCCATATAGGCAAAACATTTTGAATAATAAATAAATATAGAAAATGGCACCCAAAGAAAGAATTTTGTTACAAGTTCTTCAGATTCGCTATAAAAAAGGTATCGGAACGTTATATCTGAAGAATCGACGATTCCTGTGGAAGGCAGAGAATAAAGTCACCGACAACGTTTCTTTTTCACACTTGTATAGTGAATTGAAATCACTAAAAATGGCAGTTAAAGGCAAGAAAAACGTCATTTTGAAAATTATTCTTCATAATGACGTGTTCTATAATATTCATTTCATGAATCGTGCAGGATTGCACGATCGAGCAGCCCATCTAGATCAAGTCAAAAACCTCTTGCTCAAGTTTATACGAAAATTTAAACGAAAGACTGATTTAGGATTCATCGATAATTCTAGTCGTATTCAAAAAAACAAAAAAGACTTCCAGACCAAAATCCACACTCAAATTTTGATCCGCCGTCTTAATCAACAATCCATTATGGTATGCAAAAACCAAATGGAAGCGTTAGGTAGTGAAAATAGGAATGGACCAGAAGATTTGGAAAAAAATTATAATAATCTCAAAACTACATCGCCATTAAATTTATTAAAGGTCGAAAGGTATTTTCATGGACCAATACCAAAGATAGAACAAGAAAATATAAATGCAGAGCATGTAAGATCGGCTACCGAAGATATTCTAGAGCAAGCTAAACAATGGCAGAATTTGTCGAAGCTCCCGTCGAGTTCCTTAATGAGCCCTGAAGCTGCATTAGAAGCTATAATCGAATTAACCCCGAAAGATACACTCGGGAAAAGTTCCCAAGAACAATTGTCGCAACAAGTAGTACCGGATTATGTAAAATCGGTTGTAAAAAATTTGTACCTATCGCTATCTGAGCTGTTAACTCAGTTCTGGAAAAGTTTTCCACTTTGCACTCCACAACAAAGAGAAAAAGCATACAAAATGCACGCCGAGTTAAGGCGATTTCATGAAACGAAATTAAAACTGTTTGAAGATCGATTACAAAAAGTATCCTTTCCTTTAGGCAAAAACCCGACAAGGCACCTGAATCAATTACTTGACGCTGCTTATAGAAAATTAAAAAAATGGCGACAATTTAAACATCACCATTTCAAACAGATTACAACTTGAAAGTAGGGCAGCGGCATCATAAATACGTCGTGTAAAAATAGCCCCGGGTTGGACCAATTTGATTTCAAAATTTTTATTTAAAAAAATCACTTTTTACAAATTGCTAAATATTTACAATTAGATGCAACAATTTAAAATAAATTAAAAACTTAATTAAAAAATTTATTAGTTTCTCATCATTTTGCAAACTTGTAACAATAAATTCTTTTTATACAAATAAAATGGGCAAAATATTTTTTTTGTTATTCACTACTATCACTTAAATTAATAAAACATTTTTCCCGATTTCACCAACTCAACATCTCATCATATCTGCTAATAAAATTAAAATTAACACAAGACACACGTTCACAAATTTAACAACAAAAAACTTAGGTATACTTATACATACATACCAACCGACTAAACAAAATAATTAATTACGAGTCGGTGAAATCGTTTCAAACAACAAACAAATCACTTACTTTTATTACTATTATTATTATTATTAGCAATCGTATCGTTGCGCCGATAGAATAATAAGTATGGAACCCGCGTTCCGCCGGGCTTGAGCACGCACTCTTCCGGTATGGGCTTGACCGACGCGTCGTCATAATGCAACCAACTCACGTAGCCCACGTGATAGGCGTCGGTCACGTAATGGCCCTTAGTCGCCTCCTTGCCCTCGTGGTAAACCACGGCAAACAATTTGTACTGCCTCTCTTTAGCATTGTAAGCGGCAGACAAAATTTTAGGTTCAATTTTCAAGTCAATAGGAAATTCCAACGCCTTAGTTATCTTCGAACAGCCGTCCCCTTGATAGTCAAAACATTTTACATGAAATACCAAAACCAAGGGCAGCTTATCTATCGTTACTTGTTGCCAAGCCTCGATTTCTTCATTCGTTTTCAGCGATGTAACACCTTCCAGAGGGTTTTTATTGACCAGGTGTTCTAAAGCGTCGCGAATGCTCTGCGATTTCTAAAAAAATAAACACGGGATTCGTTATCGATGCAAATTCAAGTGTTCAAACTCACCTCAACGTTCAGTTGCAAGGTAAAAAAGGGTTGAATATTGTCGGTTGTTTGGTCACCCGCACGGTGTACTCTCGATCGTAACAGACCACCAAAAATGTCGATAATGGGCGTCCTGTTAAGTTCCGTACGCCTCGTTATGCTTCCTTTATTTTTTGGCCCCATCACTTGCCACTCTTTGTCCTCCTCTTGGTTCGAAATTGTGTGACTCGTCGTGTTTTGCACTCCAACCAATTTAAGCAACTGAAAATAAATATATTTTAAAAAATTATTCCAATTTATTGCTGGTATTTTTGTAAATTAAATTCTCTTACCTCCAGCATTTCGTCATTTAATCCATTTAAAAGGCAACCAAAAAATTCTTCGGCATCTTCCTGCCGACCTTCGACTATGAAAGTGTCGCTTCGGACGCCGTTAAAAATCGTGTTCATCCAATGTGCTTCGATTGGAGTGTCGCAATTTATGGCAACTTGGTGCTGATTGTTCTTTTGAGTCTTGTTCAACCTGCGGCCGACCCGTAAACCTGAGGGAAGGTGCTGAAACTCCTTCACCAATCGAATCCTGCAAAACAAACACACATACTTATCTTTTCTACGGTAGCCCAACACTGCTACTTACATTGCGTCGATAATCGGAGTGACCTTCTTCATCTGTGTTGACGACATTAAAGTTTCTGCTAAACCGGAGAATAGATTATAGACTGGCGGGCAGGCCATGACGGCCTGCAAAATCGAATTAATGTAACAGTAATTGCTGCGGTTGATTAAGCCACGTGGCTGCAAACTCGTGATGCGACTATCGATCGTGTGGGTCGACAAAAATTCGCCCATACGATGCAAATTTGGATCGTCTCTGTTTGAATGGAATGGCTCTTTGAGTACGATCTCTGGGACGGGAGGTTTTTCGACAACCACCGTTGTTTTTGCAGGTTTATTTTCAATGGTCACAACTGCTTTTGTTTCTTGTTCCTTAGGCTTAAGCACACTGGCCCAGGACTTTGCTGTTGGTGTGATGGGTGCAACAGCTTCTTCCTTTTTCTCTACAACTACCTCGGGCTTTATGCCATTTACATTATTGTTAACTTCTTTAGTGTGATGATTCTCGTCGTCTATTCCGTTTACGTGTTGATAGCTGTTGCAGTAGCCATTCTTGAGTGGAACTTCTGTGATGTTGTTTATATTATTGTTGACCTTAAAAGGGGCCGTTGGTGGTCGGTGCATGAAGAGGACGGGAGGCGGACAATTTTGTGTTGGAGTACCTGGTGGTCCATACGATGTTATGGGAATCCGAATTCCGTTCGTTATCACCTCTTTGGCTTCGTAGCTGCACGCATTTTGCGGCTGCTTCACCCAAGGCAACCGCACGTTGGGATTGCTGGTGTGCAAGGAGGACAAAATCCACTTGCGCTCCGATTCCTCCACCCCGTTCAAATCGATGAACTGAATATCAAACTGGAAAGTGCAGGGCGAAGTGATGAAATTTTTCAAAATATTATAAAATCGAAAATACTTACCGGTGCTCTTTGCTCCATCTTCACATATTTTTTTACAACATTAACACTTTAAATTAATCATCCTAGCTGGGAGGTGAAAGTAATTTGATAATTTATCTACAAAAAGGTAACATTTGTGAAGTATTTTCTACAAAAATGCACCTAAAAGAAAAACCACACTTTGAGGTTAAATTCGAGCACACTTCTGTGCTTGTCGCATCACAGTAGTGCCACCATCGAAAAAAATGCTGTCACCAAATTTAAGTTTTTGAATTTTTTGAGTGTTCGAGGTGGAATGACCCCCAAAATATTTGTTGTAAATACATTAAATGGAGTAGGAAGTACTTAAGTTAAAAAAGGATGGGGTCCATGATCTGAAACGTCTGACCTAAGTGAATTTATTTCATCAATCCAGTGCCGGCGCTAGGATTGTGCGTAGGGGGGGACCAAGGAATATTTTTCTGATGCTTCCCCATACCAGCTGATGAAACAAGTTGATTTCGTAAGAGAACAGAGCGGAGAACTCGCTGCATATTTCAAGTAAATCGGAAAATATTCAGATCGGCAGCCACTGGAAAATCGAAGCAGGATCAAAAGTAAAGTCGTTTTATGCAGAGATGCACAGACAACTCGGTATAGTTTCACTTATCTCTGTGCCTCTTTTGCAGAAATCAAATAATTTAAGTAAAAAAAATTACAAAACACTTTCTTAACGTAAACTGAGCGAAAGCTAAAAATCCAAATTAAACGTAAGAACTTGATGAATCTTATTTATTATACAATTATGGATTTACAATTAAAATAAAATAATAAGAAATTTACTCGGAATCCTCTTCAAAATTACTATTGTCCGAATCAGAACTAATCGAGTGCTCGGCATTGGTTTCTTGCAACTCCACGTACTTATTCATAACTTCGTTCATTTTTTGAACACTTTTCTGACGGGTCTCCCTAATTTTGGCATTAAATTCGTTATCTTGCAATGTCGGATCAGGCACATTTTCGACAAAATGTTTCTGGGTCTCGTAGAGTTCTTTCTGTCTGTTTTTCTTTATCAGCTTGGTTAAGTTCTCAAAGCAAGATCGAATCTCGGAAGTTAACTTCTCTTCGCTCATCTCGATGTTCCCTCTTTTGGCAATCTTTCTTAAAAATTTGTTAAATTCGTAAAAGTCGGGTAGAAAATTGGAATCCTTGTACTTGTAATTTATGGCTTTGTTTATAAGACGATTCGTTGATTGCGTAAATTTAAGAGGTAAATATGTTATCCGTCCCTCGTTTGGATCAGTCTCTTGCAACTTGCACAGTTTGTTATGAATCTGAATCACTCGTCGTTCGTAAGCCTCACATTTCACGTAACTGGAATCTTCTTCGTCGTCTAAATCGACTTCAGCTTCTTTCAACTTGCCAATCTTTTTTAACAGTTGATTCATAGTTTTAGTTAATGTATTTATCTGTTTTTCCTTTTTCGCTCGTTCCTTTTTAACTTTTTGGTAATGGTCTTGAGCCCACTTGAACAAGGCGTGAAATGCTACCAACGGAGTTAAACCGCTGTCCATTTGTTTTGTATGAGTGCATAACAGGATGTCCAAGTTCTCCAATGCGTCGTACTTTTTAAGTTTCACGTAGGCTTTGATTAAATTATCCATCCGTGAGTTCAGCATCTGCTTTTCGTCTAGCTTTTCGATGTAATCACGACATCTGGTACAAAACTCGCGAAATTTCACGTCCGTCTCGGTTTCAATGTCCACGGCCTGTTCAATTACGTTGTTCTCTTTGTCCTCTTCCAAATCCACCTCGGTCTCCTCCTCATTTATATTTGTTTCGTCTGAATCTACCTCTTTGGTTGGTTCTTCTACATCAGCATTATTTTCTTCGTTGTAGGCAGTATCTTTGGCAACCGAGATTGTGGCTTCCGTGCACTCATCATCCTGCACTGTTAAATCGTCCGACAGTTGGCCATTGGCCGTTCCTTTGGCACTTTTTGAAGAATCTTCTTCGACGTCGTCGTCAGATAATATAATACTTTCGTTAAGACTGAAATTATCTAAAACTTCCTTCACCCTCGTTAACTTAACTCTTTTTTTTTTCGGTCGATCTTCTTCGTCGGAGGATAAACAAATAATATCTGACATTTTAAAAATAATTCCGTTAATCAACAACAAAAAGTTTAAATTTGACATCACGACAGGTCGACTCCGACAGGTAGCGACATCTACATATGATATACCGGATGTTGCAAAAGTGTAAATGTCGTACGGTTTCCTAAAAATCAATAACTGGAAAATATGGTGATAAACATTAGCAAACCAGTAGAAGTTGAATTTTTTTTTAATTAATTACTCTGTGGTGGACTTTCAACCTTTTGTTTTTAAGCAATGTAGAAATGGTGAAGATAATAACATTTTGTCAAAGTCGAATGGGTGTTCTTAAAATTTCTGCAATCCCGATACAAATACTTACATTCACAGTCAAATTTAGGCAGATATTTCACAGTCCGTAGTCTTAAGTGCAGTTGGCCGAATTGAAAAGTTCTCTATGTCCGGTGACAATAAGGCCCCTTTCCGCTTTTCGAAGTACACTTTCAAGTTTAAGTGGCCACTTGTGCTTACAATCGCTCCGATCGACCGCCTCTACCGGTTCATGCGATCCCGATAACGAAACCAAAAATTATCCAACTTTTGTTTCCTACGAACAAAATTTAATCCAAGGTTAATTTGTTTTACCTTCTGAAGCCTATAGTTTCCTGTTCTTAAAACCAAAAATTTCTAAAATTTTAAACATGGTGCAACTTTCGCCCTTGGTTCATGTAATCCTGGCAATGTAAACGAAATTTTCTTGTTACGTGGATGGAGGTGCACGATGCGCGCGGTTGTTCGATGACATTGCTTCTACGTCTCATGCTATCCTGATCCAAAAAACGTAGACGTCTTTCGATTTTGGAATTTTACACATTCCAGTCGTTAAATTTACTCTGCGGTTATGTATTTATTTATACGAGGTGCCATCAGGAAGTTCCCGTTCTTTTGCCGCCGATTTACGATCGTCGGCTAAATTTGGTTTACACCCCAGAAAGAACCGCACACGGTGGTGGAGATGGAGCAACGTTAATATTTTTTTTCGTTGGGTTAGGGGAACCATGTAGCGGTTGAATATGTAGAGGAATTTTATCCGTTCGCTCTGTAAGCTGGCGAAAGCCCGATATGAATTATCTCTTGTCGTTTATGTTTTCCTTTTGATAACAGTCTGGTGTCTTGACCTGGAAGTTCGAACACGTTGCAAGGTTAACGCCCGCCAATGCTTTGCCAACGTATGTGTTCCTGTTCCAAATATGTAAATTTTTGAATTATCCAGAAACTGAATTTAATTCCAAAATAATGAAATATTATTATAGATTTGTTGAACTTGGTTGATTTGATAATAAAATTGAACAAAACAAAATAGTCAGATTACGGCGCCTACTGCGTACGAAATTCAACAGAAACTATAGATTATTATTTATAGATTTTGATATTTTAGCAGCATTGTTTACTTTAAAAATTAATGTATTTACATATGAAAATTTTTTTAAATTCTTACAGAAATATAATATCTACTGGTTTTTTGTAGGCAGAAAAGAAATACATAGAATTAATTTTGGAGAGAATTTTATTTCTCATCAAATATGTTTTCAATTGATTTTCTTATCTTTCGTGGATTAACGAACAATAAATTAACGTTGAAGTTTCGATCAGCCTAATCTAGCAGGAACAGGAAAATATATGTTTCTTTATGAGC
The DNA here is from genome assembly GCA_963170105.1 of Cantharis lateralis. Classification (NCBI taxonomy): domain Eukaryota; kingdom Metazoa; phylum Arthropoda; class Insecta; order Coleoptera; family Cantharidae; genus Cantharis; species Cantharis lateralis. The sequence continues at coordinate 902,658 of OY720628.1, forward strand.
AGGAACAGAATTTGCACGTATTGCTTTCAGAATGAGCAGTGGCGGATTTAGCATTTAAGAGGCCCCAGGCGCAATTTAATTTTGAGCGTTTTTTCATGAAATTAGGTGACGCGCATAAATTGCGCTCTATTAACGAGATTCCCATGGGATATTTGACTATAATTTAAAAATTTTATCGAAAGATTCTTATGTGTATGTAAAATATGTGGAATTTTTTTTTTCAAAAAATTTTAATCCAAAACACCAAAAATTAATGTTTTAATTTTATTCTAAAAATAATGATTTGTTTAAACTTTAAACGCTCATTTATGGTCACGTGGTGTGTTTTTCATAAAAACTGAATAATATGTCTTCGTCTCTTATACGCCCTTGGATCCTTTGACGATTTCCCTATGCCACAATTTCTTATGAATTATGAAATGGGCTGTGAAAATTATTAATTAATTATTTTCATTACAAAAAAAGTTAGATAAAATTACTTTATTTTATTTTGAGGCCCCCTGGGTGTATGAGACCCAGGCACGCGCCTCTTGCGCCTGTTTGGAAATCCGCCACCGAGGATGAGAAATATCCAGCGGCGGGTCTACACGAAAGTTAATAAAACTGAAACTTCAAAATTTGGGAAGATTACGGTGACTTGGACCCGGAATTTTGGATCATTCGCGAATTTTGGTAAAAAAATCTTGGGTATTTTTCCTTAATTACCTACCTACCTTAATATTGTTATCTACGCGTTTCATTTGAGTCGTTTGATTGGTTCTGCTCTATCCCATATTAGGAACAATAATTTTTTTATTAAGACAATAAAAACAGTGGAGACTTAAAACCCCTAAAACCCCAATAATAGGAGTAGAGAATTAAAACTTGCATTGAAATGGTTATTTTTTGACGCTCACGTTCAATTTGGTTTTAGGGCACTTTTTACCATCATCTTATCATTTGATTGCCGTTTTCATATCAAAATTTTAATTTGGAATAAACTAAAAACAGGTTTGTGGAGAATACATGAATACATAAATAAATACTTACAAGGTTAGCGCAAAAAACTCAAAGGTCAATATTATTATTATAATTTATATAATTCCAATAAAATTACAGTGTCATCCACGTTTTGTTTCAAAGTGTGAGTCCTTTAATTTGATAAAAATAGATAAATATGCAAAGTCGTTCACAACATAACAATTGAATTTATTTTTGTTGTTTCTAAGCTTTCGTGCGGTCTGGTGAGAGTTTAGAAAAAATGTTAGTGATTTCACTTATCCTGTTTTTAATTTCGGCAACCTTGTACTACACGTACTGGAAATTTACATATTGGAATCGGTGCAATATACAACAGCTACCTTTGGATGTACTAGTAAGAAATCTCGTTAATCTTTTGTTTAGAAAAATTCCATTGTACGACATAAATAAAAGATTTTATTCATATTGTAAATCACGCGATGCCAAGTATCGGGGTATTTACCTATTTCTGAAGCCGGTACTGTTCGTAAGAGATTTAGATCTAATAAAGCGGATCCTGATTAGCGATTTCGATCATTTCACAGATCGCGTGTTTTACATACACAAGGACGTCGATCCTCTTAGTGTTAATTTATTGGGACTGAAAGGTTCCGAATGGAAAAACATGCGAGACAAGCTGTCGCCGGCTTACACTCCCAATAAACTGAAGATGCTGTTCCAAGTGCTGGAAAGCGTCGGCGAAAATCTCGAAGTGGTTCTGGATGAAGCTGCAACCGACTCGAAGGTTGTTAATTTTTCCGACATAAGCAGCCGGTTTGTGGTGGACGCAATCGTAATGTGCATTTACGGGGTCGAATGTAACACGCTGCAAAATTTAAACAAAGAGTTTGAGTATCATGCGAAGAAGGTCCTGGGAGGGAGCCCGATTCAAAATTTAAAAATGATCCTGTCGGTGTTGTTCCCCAGCATATTGGAAAATCTCAATATTCCATTTAATAGTAAGGAAATTCAAGATTTCTATGTCAACATGACCAAACAGACGGTAGAATACAGAGAGGCAAACAATGTGGTGAGGAAGGATTTGATGCAGTTGCTGATTCAGATGAGGAACAACATCGACATTGACCGCGAAAGTATCACAGAAAAGCTGAACAGCGAATCAAAGAGTCTGACGATTGAACAAATTGCTGCCCAGATCATGGTTTTCTTCGCTGCGGGATACGAAACCTCTTCTACCGTGATAACGTTTTGCGTTTACGAATTAATGTGCAGCCAGGAGATCCAAGATAAACTACGAGGGGAAGTAAACGAGGTGCTCAAGCAACACCAGGGCAAATTATCGTACCAAGCCTTAACAGAAATGACCTACATGGATATGTGCCTGTATGGTAAGTTAAAATTTGAGGTTGAAAGAACGCAGCACCGGAAGCCCTTTAATATATTCCATCTTTAGAGACAATGAGGAAGTACACCGTGGTTCAAGGAATAGTTCGTGTTTGCACCAAGCGATATAATATACCAGACGAAGACGGAATTATCGAAGTGGGAACGGAACTTATGATACCGGTTGGGGAAATTCACAAAGATCCCGCTTATTATCCTGACCCCAAAAGATACGATCCCGAACGATTTTCTCCAGAAAATAAGGCGAAACTTCATAATTTAGCCTTTCTAGGCTTCAGTCAAGGACCACGCTATTGCATTGGTGCGTATTAAGTATTTAATTTAAAAATCTAAACCAGTACATTATAAAATTTTAGGCACCCGATTGGCTATGTTAAAAATAAAACTGTTTCTGGCTATCTTATTGAAAAATTATGCCTTTTCGCCAAACAGTAAAACTGTGCTGCCAATGAAATTGCACGAATTGAATGCTATTCTGATTTTTGAGGACAATCTGTATATGAACATTGAAAAAATATAAGATTCTAAAACAAGAGAAAATATTTTATGTAAATTTAAATCAGGTAGCTCTTTATCCGCATCTCCAGCAATATAAGGTTGTTAGATTTAGTTTGTATTTGAAGATAGCAGATAGGAAATAAACACGAAAGAGCATACAAAATAGACTCTTTTTTCCAGTTTCTGAAGTACATTATATACGAGATACGCGGAGCGTACGTTTACGACTCCGATGACAATCGGATAAATCCTGCTTTAAAAACTTTTTTAAAAAAGGGGGCTAGATGTGTTTGGACATTTTGAAGGTCGCTCTATAATTATAACACATCAAATAAATTTGCTTATTGCATTTTATTGCACCCTTCACTGTTGAAAATATAAAATCTACGCGGTACATGTTTTTGTGGTTTACAAAAAAAATGATTTGATGGCAAGTAGTTGGTACAGAAACTATAAATTTTGTTAAGTTACCTATAACGTTTTTGGCGGAATGACAAAAATTTTAATAATTTATTAGGCCTTAACAGCTACAGCTTTTTTAAAATAAAATTACATTTACATTTCTAACGATCACTCAACAATTATCCATTAAAATGATCTGCATCTACGATCTAAGATATGTACAAAGTTTCAAGTTTATTTATACATAAAATATAAAATTACGATGAGTATCGTTGATACAAAGTATATTTTAGAACCGTAATTTGGCACTACTCGGGTGTAAACACATTATACCGATTTGATGTTGGAAAACTGGCGTTTTGTGATTGCCGAATACAATACAAGGTGAAAAATAGTATCCATTCCCATAGATCCTTGAGCCAATTAAAATATCGAAAACAATTGCGATTCTACACATTAATATCCATTAATAAAAATGGGGGGGGGGGATGATTTGCCTTGATATTTTAAACCACACGGAAGCTATAGAAGAAACCGACACTATTACTTCCCTCTGTATATTATTGTTCGCAACACTTAATTTTTAAGGGTCGATTGCACCAACGTCTCTCACATTTAAACGACGTCGGTGTAATCGACCCCCAGCAGTCTCGGGTATAATAAAATTTTGAAAACAAAGAAACCTTCATTTGTGCCAAAATAATATTTACATTTTGGTCGATGTTAAACATTTTAAATTCGAAAATATGTACATCAAAAGTTTAGACCTCTTCCGGTGTTTCGTATAAATTATTTAAACGTCATCCAAACCCGACGACGAACTTGCGAGTTGGTCGCTAGGTTTGGAGAAGTTTGATCTAATAAATTAAAAACATCAATTGCAATAATTCCTAATAATCTTCTATTCAAGTGACGTCACTCGATTAACGTAAAGCGGGGATACCTTTCTGAAAGCGCGTGTCCACGAATAATTGACGTTACAGCCATCCAGATCAAATTTAATTATGGTCGCGCGGTCGTACTTGGTCGTACGTAATCCCACTACTTTAAGATCGATTTTTGAAAGTAATAAAAACGAACTACGACAAATAATTGAAAGATGATCCACGGAATGCTTGCCGGCGATGTTTATTTATGGATAACACGACGGCAACTTGAAGAAGCGCCGAATCTTGGCCCAAAGTAACCCCACTTTACGCTTAATATTCATACGTTTTCATTTGCGATCCCAGCTTGCATTGTAAAACCAAGAAGATTCGTCCCTGGATTTACTCCAATTTGTTTCTAAAGGGGTTTCCTGCAAATCACGAGTTATTTTTGAGTTTCAGAACGGAACAGAACTTACCCCAAATTGGGAATGACTCATGGGACTAGGGCTAAGATAATCCATGTTGCTGTAATAGGGGTAATTGTTGTAGCAACTGGTCGACGAATTACTTGTGCTGAGCGCCACCGTTTGAGAGGAACACCAGGAGCGATGCTGATCTAACGAGAGACTATCGATGGAGGCCGGCGACCAAATGCTCGAATTGGTGGAATTGGTGTAAGACGTCGACGCTATCTAAATTTAAAGGAAGGCGTTGAAACGTTTGAGGACCGCTGGCATGGAGTACTACTTACGGATGGCGAACTGGTGTTGCCGGTGGTGGAGAGTAGCACAGGCTTGACGTAGTTCGGACTGTCGCGTAGGTGTGGCGTTGTGTGTACGCTGGGGGAACTCGAAGAGCTAAAACAAAGTTCGAAAATGATTTATTCGGTTTGGCCTTTCGCGCAATCGAATCGTCGGTCGGAAGGCGACGTTTTAAATTAAAATAAAAACGTATGGCAGGTTTACCTCGTATTGGTATTGTTGTTATTGTTAGAAATAGGGGTGGGCGAGGATTTATTGAGGACGGTTGATGTTTTATTTCGAATTCTGGTCGTTTTTTCGACACTCTGTTGCTGGTTATGCTGCTTTTGTTGTTGTCTGCATTTCGCCCTCCTGTTTTTAAACCAAACCTAACAAATAAAAAAGTCGACACTTAAGCTCCTTAAAATAATTTATATTTTATTTTTAGTATCGCTACTGAACTTTCAACAATATGACCCCAAAAAGTTTAAAAATGTAGTATATATAAGACGACAAAAAGTTTCTGGATATAATATATACTATTTTTGTAAAACAAGTGACAACTAATAATGAAACTTATACAGGTTTTCCAGTAACTTTTTAGGCTTCTCTGTGTTATACTGTAACAAAGCTCTATTGATTTTTGTATTGCAAATACGATACTTTTGTATTATTTTACAACTCTTTTACCTTTCTTTGAAAATCCTTCAAGTTTTCCGATAATTCGCATTTCTTTGGTTTTTCATGCTCATTTCGAAAACGGCTCGACGGGATTGACTTTAAATTTTTATATTATCTTTGCTATAAAATAACTCGCCGCAGTCCATTGTTTAATTCAAAAATAATGGCTTAAAAACGTTGTTGCAAGCGCACGAGATAATTTATTCGTTTCATTTGAAGCATCAAAGGAAGATTTAAATGTCACCGATTAAATCCCAATTATTCCCGTTCGAATACGTCTGGGTGCTTTATTTCAAAATAGTTTTTCGCAAATATCGCAAAAACGGCTAGAAATTCTTCGTCTTCGACATTTTTCATATCTCTAACAGCTTTCGAGTTATTGGAGAAAAACCAGGCTAAATCAAAAACTTTTGTACGGGTGGCGCCCATCCATATGCTTATTTTGTATTAAAAAATATTTGTTTTATACAAAATTAGCAGTTAAAATTAAATGAAACAAAAGAAAGTCGGAACAGTGACAAATAGTCGATTTGATTTAATTTGGCTTAAAATTTTGACTATTCGGCTTTCTTTTGTTTTATATATTTCACTATTTAACTACCAATTATTTAAGAATTAGGCATTTTTACCCTTGAAAATAATAAATTTTTTACGAGAAAATCTCGAATCGTTTACCCGCGGACTGCATTCAAAATCGCGGATATTAAAATTATTTTAAAGGAATTTCCAGACTCTAGACCCCCCCTCCTCCCCGGGTCTATAGCAGCTCCTTCTGTCATGCGATCAACTACAATAAAATAATATAATAACTATAATAAAATCAAATAATAAATAAACTGCTTACACTTTTTCTAAATTTTGGATTGTCAGAAGCTGATAGTCCAGGAATGGACTGAAAAACTGATGGTGGTGAGTTTTAAATTCATTTTTAAAGACAATGATAAAAAATTAGGCAGAAGTTCTTTTGTTTTATGATTAGGCTGTTTTTAACTATAATATTGCACGCTAATTATTTTATTGCACAAAAATCTATAAAGTATGTTGCATAAAAACCGTAGTTGTGGGAGGGAGAGGGTATTTTCCGGGTTTAAAAATTTTAATAGGACTTATTTAAATTTTAGTTATACAGAAATTGCAAGGTTTATCTTTACAATTAGCTAAGATTTCGTTAGGAAAGACGATGGTGGGAGGATTGAAATTAGATTGTTTTAACCGCACTGAGCCGTTGTTAATACCCCCCCCCCCCCACCCCGGGGAAACTACACCGGAGGGACAATTTAGATTTTTAGTAATTTAAATTACTAGATTGATTAAACCACCTGCAGAAGACGCTTTAATTAAATTTTGATAGTGGCTCGTTGTTTATTATAATAAAAAACGTTAAATAGACAACATTATGACGTTAAATTAACGTGATTATTGGGTGTGAATTTAAAACTTGAAATTTTAATCCAGAATTACTATAGGACAAACTAAATGTTTTGATTTTATAAAATCAATCGCGGAAACGTACGCAAAACTTTTATCTTTCAAACCGGGGGGTCTGGGGGGTATGGAATACCCTCCAGTACAACAACAAATCTGTTTAAAATACTCTTGGGGTTAGCACTTCAGTCAGTTTAAACCTGAGATTAATGAATCAAAGTTCAAGTTATATCTTTACTGATTTCAATCTGAAAAAACAAAACACGGTAGTTTAAACCCTGGTTAGCTTAATCTCGAGTTTAAACCGCCACTGATGGAAAAATTTCAAACCTTGAATCCGAGGGGTCTGGGGGGTAACAGTAATTTCTCTCGATTTTCCCGAGATTTAACTTCCCTAATTAGATTAATTGCTAGCTGTAACCAGTGGCGGATCCAGAAGGGGGCATAGGGGCATGTGCCTCTGTCTTTTGATTGCAATTTTAAATTAATTACATTTTAACTGAAAAAGGTTTAGCGAGATTCTTTAAAAATGAATTTGATTGTTCGTTTGATCCGAAGTAAGAAAGGAGGGCCGAGCGAAAAGTGGTACGCGGCAGCCCCCGAAGTAAAATTGAATCGAGTCGAAACAAATTGCAGATATAAATGACTGAGTTTATTTTTATGAAATTGAAAGAGGGTGCATATGTATAGCGCACGTAAGTGAAAAAGAAAAGGCGGAATAAAATAAACATGGTAATTTGGACGCCCCCAGTGTTAATAATAACAATAGCCAAAGGCGTTACGTGCTTTTGCATCCTTGTGAACGGCTAATAAGTTAACGACCGGTCGACTCCACAATCGACTTATTCAACTTGAGAATGGATCACTTTCTAATGGTCGTTAGTGATTTATAGTGGCTTACATTGTTAATTTTGTTGAATTGCGCCCAAACCATTGTCCCTCCCGTTTGTATCCCATTGTTGGCACACGTTTGAGATAACATGCTTCTATTATCAATTCCGCAAATTACACCCAAAGTTTCTTACACCAGACACCACTTACTTGGACTCTTGATTCGGGTAGGTTTATTTTCAGGGCTACTTCTTCTCGCATGAATATGTCGGGATATCTTGTTTTCGCGAAGAGCGATTCTAGGATGTCGAGCTGCGCTCGCGTGAACGTCGTCCTTTCTCGCCTCTGCTTCCTCTGGTTACCTGCAACATTCAAATTTGGATTATACTAGAACGTGGAAGCGCAAAAACGGCGGAAGGGTGAACGTACCAGGATATCCCATCGTAGAATGTAGGGAATCGACGGGAAGTCCGTGCAGACCGAGACCCGGAACTGGATACGGAGCAGATTTTAAGTAGGCCATACCTGCCGAGGAGCTTCCTCCGCAAGTACTTCCAAAACCGGGAAAGGATAATTCGCCTTCGGGATTGCATCTGAAATTTTAAACGAACGCTGAGTGATTGGAGTGGCAACGTTACCCGGGTCACCCGCCCTCTCGCGTAACCTTGCGGAGAGATTTGGACTAATTAAAATTACCTTTTGACGATATCATCCGCTGGGGGTTACAATAACTAACTAATAGTAAATAGGGGATGGCACGAACTTAAAATCTTTGATAACATTAACGATGAACCATTAGCGACCCTCCGTATATGCAATTACGTGAATATATTTTCTCTTTAAATCCGCACCACCTCCTTGTTATTTCGAGTGTTTTTTGTCCCGATGCTTCTGTGTCAGACTTAATATTTAAAACTAAAATTGTTGGTACCCAACATAAAAAACAAGCACCCCATCAACTGTTAGTTGTTTAAAATGTATTTATAATCTTTCTTAATCTGGCAAGGAATGAGACGTTTTCTATTGTATTTTAAGATTATGTCGTCGCTAACACCTCTCGTTAGCCAAAAAGGTGTGACAGTTAAAGTCAATGAAATTTGAGACAAATTTATAATAAAGAAAACTAGTTAATGTAATGCAACACCCTAAAAAACCAGGCATTTTAACTTTTCCAGTTTCTCAACGCTCGCAGGCGTCACAGACGAGTATTCCTAGCCCAATATTTTGATTTGGGCATTTCTTCTTCATCAGCTTTCGAGATAATCTCCCTGAGAAAAAGAAAGGTATTTGTTTTAATTCCAAGACAGTTTATCCCAATCGAACACGTCTATATTTTGTCGGTTTGTTCTTTTTTTTGTTGCGTGGAATCAAAGAATGTAGTTTTTGGAAAATTTGCATCTGCAGTGTTTATCCAACTACAGGATCATTCCTGGATGAGAGGAATTCACAAAGGGGCGTCGAAAAAGGAGGAAACAAAGGAGAGAAGGAGTACCCGTCGGCTGCCACCGCTCACCCTGTCTTAGGTTTCCAGCCAAAATCTTACTTTCATGTTAATATCTCATAATGTAATATTACGGTTACAACAAAACCGCACTTTCTTTTCTTACTAATTAAACTATTTCTTCGATTTTACCGCCTCCCGGGGTGACCGCCCGGAGCAATCGCTAGGCTACATCCGGACTTGGCTGAGAAATTAATATAATATTCGAGTTAAAAATCTTTTAGTCATAAAACAAAAAACTTCTACTTTACAAAATCAATTAAAATGCATAATATAAAGAAAAATTCATCGATAATATTGGCTGTAAACTACAATCCTACCGCATCAATTAAAATGGAAGAGATGGCTATATCGCATACTCCCAGACCTCCCAGTGTGTAACAGATTTCTTCAATTATTTTTATTTTCCTAATTTTTAAGTTTAGCCACAAGAATTGCATAGGAACGGGCTTCATACCCCCCCCCCCATACCCCCGGATTGTATCAGTTAAGACTTCGTTAAGAACTGCTGCTTTCTTAATTTTATTAATAACTCCAATTAAAGATTAGAATCTAATTAAAGTAAGTGGCTTAGTAGTTAGCACGATCAACTGTTAACTCTATAAGGTAACCAGTTTGCAATCCGCGAGAGACAAACTATCTTAGGGCTGCTTCAGTGCTTCGTAGGGAATGTAAAATCGTTGGTCTTTCTATATTGCAAGATTTCTGAATTTATTAATAAAACAGGGTTACGGGCACATCTACTGTGCTCAGAGATATAATTAGTTGGATACATCACCGAGGTTTCTTTCGGTAAAAACACAGATCGTATAGATCTAAAGTAAGAAGAAAAATAAGATTTTCACTAAATACTAGCTATTGTACTCGGTGTAACCCCCCCCCCCCCATAATTAAGAGCCTAAACAGACAGTTTCATATTACAGAAACGTACAACTTAAAGTAATATTTTCAAATTTCTGTAAGCTGTGTCAAACTGTTACACACAATTGCTAGTTAGAAAAATTGCAGATAAAATATAAGTTCTTTTGCTTTACGACTAAGGAGATTTTTAACTCGAATATTATACGCAAATGTTCCAGTTGGTTGCCTATTGGCTGGAAAATACAAATCCCTGCTTAGCAACTGACGGCGGGAAAACAATTTGAAAAATCCAATTTATTCAATAAAAAATTAGATTAAATTGCAGTTTCGATGTTTTATCAAAATTTAATAAATAATTTTTCAAAATTGCGTCGCAAAACTTCGGCGAAATAATAAATTTCAACCGAGAGCCTGAAATTTTTCTCTTTCTTGTTATGTATATTGTACTGATTTAAATAAATTAATGTGGAATGCCATTATTTATTCATGGCGTTATAAAATTGGGGATTAAAAAAATAAAAATGAAATAGAAACATAAACACGTGTCGCTAATAAAATTGTCTCTAATAAATTTAAGGGGTTCTTAGCCCCTTATCTAATTTTGCACTTTAGACCCTTGATGACCATCGACTGCCCTTTTAGATTTCGTTCCTTCTGGAGTGCTGAGATAACAAACCGTAAGAGACGTCGGGGCGCCGATGGAATGGATATCGACGTTCGAACCAAAAACAATAATTTTTTTTCATCCCTTAATTAAACCGATCAAACTGGGACGATAACGAAAAAAATTGATCTGATTAGTCGCAATCATTAGACTAAGTGCCTGTTAAACGTAAGCACGTGCTTTTGTTTGCTGCTTTGATGTTTACATAATACCATACGTGGTTCGTTAGGGGTGTAATGGCTTTCGGTCCATTCGGTTAATTAGCTAGAAAAATCATTGTGCCTTGTTTGCCGACGAAGAAGACGATAATATTAAATTTGAACTTACCCAGCAGTGAGGCTGTTTGACCACATCTACCGCCGTCCCTGTAAACAACAAAAAATTTCGTATTAAAGGCCAATTGAACGATCTAGAATTTACAAACTAAAAAAACATGCCAAAGAAAGTTGAGCTCGAATCTAAACAAGATACAATAATAAGTAAAACGAAAAATATGTTTCTAAAGATTTCCGCTTGGTCAGTTCTTGTCGTTTAAACCACCATGAAATTGGCATAGGCTTGTGAAACCTGCCCATTCACACAAACATCTTACGGTTCTAACGCCGATAAAAATCTCGTCTACTGCATGAAAACCTTTTAAATTCGTCATTTTATACCTACGTAACTGACAATAATGGCTCATTAATACCTTATTTTCCAACAACACGGGAGTGCGGATACCAAAAATTAATAGTATTTTTCTCCGGGTAGGTATACGCACCTTGCCACCCATTATGAGTACTGGACAAGTGCAGGCGCAAGTGGGCGAAATATTTCTTTGCAAACTTTGGTTAAGTTAAAACAATTGAAAACTGATCATTTAAATGATACCCTCCCAGACCTCCCCGTCGTCTACAAGAAGTGGGACTTCAACTGATTTTTAAGCTCTCTGTAGACCCGCAAAAAGAAATTTGCAGATTGGTTTAAATTAAAAAAATTATAAAAGTCCAGGAAACATACATTTATTTATTTTGATAAGTTTAGGCGAGAGGCATTTAAAGATACTTAATTTTTAGACAAGACTATTGACGAGCGAAATCTATTAATATAGCAGAATTGCATGTAATTTAATGAATTATATCGATAGCTGCTGGTAAAGAAAACGATGAACAATTTCAATATAACTAAAGTACTTTATCTACCAACCCTTTCTGTTTGAATGCTACTTTATCTACTCTTGCGCTTAAAGTATCACTTGTTCTATTATTTTCAGTCGAATAAACCGCACTTCAACATCTGCCAGTAACTTTTCATTTTTTTTCATTTTTCAGGAAAGTTTTAACTTTAAAGCCGGCTCTAAAACAAAACTAATAATGAAGTAAGTTTCTTTAAAATTCTCTACGAAATCGGCTGTAATTAAATTTAATTGTCTACAAAAAATTTTATATATCTACTACCTAATATGTAATATAATTTTGTACTATTTCTTTTCATTTCCTCGCGTTTTCAATCTTGAGTTACAAAATTTCGATCATTACATTAAATTTAATTTCAAAAATTAAATTGATTAGACGGAAAACAGATGGTAGTCCTAAGCCCTAACCGCTTTTCCTACCGATGTTTCAGACTCTTCAGTCTCTGTGCTCTCTTCGGTCCGCTTCCTTGGGTTGGTGCCTACTAAATCAATAATTAAACAGGGTCATAGGCACATTTTTCAATCTAGTTTAAAGCAGTCGTATGCTCTAAATGCTTAAAACCTTTTTTGTAAATAGAAAACGGCCGCTCAATATTTAGATTAGCTTTACCTACTGTCAGATGTTTGTTTATAATAATTTGAGTTAAAACATTCCCGATCATAAAACAAAAGAACATCTACTTTGTAAATATTTGTTCAAATTCGATCTATAATATTCTACTGTATTGATTTTAATTGTCTGTCCCCGATCTGTAACAGTTAAAACTGCGCATTTCTCTAATTTTAGGCATCTATGCGCTCTAAAGGGAGAAGCCTTATGATCTGGCTTCTTGTCCATCTGTCCATCCGAATAATTAAATTAAAGATTAAAGAATGCAAAGTTTTATACATGATATTATTACAAACCGGGGGGGGGGGGGCAGATGTTTTGTTTTAAAAACATTTCTAGTCACGTGCGCGAAATTATCCAATCAAAATATCACTACATTGGAAACAATTGCAACAATTACCACGGGAGATTTTGGTTGGGACTTATCATTGGCTGGAAAGTGCGGGAGATTTAATTTGAAGAGGTTCCGCAGTATTTGTGCGGTCAGTCCGCCCTCGGTCGTAAGTTGAGGACGAATGTTTTGTGAAACCTTTTGTGGTATAGAAAATGTTAATAACTAAACAAAAAATGGTTTCCGATTGACTGGTCGTCGAGTTGTATCGATTTAAATGAAAATCAATCTCGGGTAGTACTTGATATTTACACCGAGTGATTTTCGTTACGCTCACTTGAATTTACAAAAATAATTCTCGATGTATTCGATAAAGCTTTTTCACTTTTATAACGTCTTTCAATATTTAAGCAAAATAATGTAACAAAACTTGTAAGAAAATATAAAAGAAGTCTTTTGAAGGGTAGGTACAGAGATAAAACGACCATTTCATATACCCGGTCTGTGAAGTTTACATCCGCCTCCTTGTTCGAAATTCATTGAACTGTAAATCGATCGATTTGTACTTATTTTATTTATTTAATTGAAGCCAGAAGTATTAGAAGTTAAGTGGAAAAGTTACAACAAAAAAGTTTAAAAAGCCATTTGTCGTTAAGTCTTTCTCCGATCACCTTCAAATTGTAATATCAGCCAATAAATCCACTATCAAACACTCCAAAATCACCCTCACGTGGTTGTTATCAAAAGAATGCATTCCCCTTTTGCTTTTCGAAAATTTAATAAACACGGCCGCCGATGGTACTTGAAAAACCACCACCGATTTTATAATCTCCATTGGTTTGAATATTATAGCGAAATAGTTCTCTTAACAGTTGGTTATATGAAAGCTCACCAAGCCGATATTACGTCCTATTCATCATCGAGCTTTCGCAAATATTATACAAAATTTTATTAGTTTCCAGCTTCAAAGTTAATAAAATTTTAGAATTTGCTGAACCATAAACTTTTCTAAATTAAAATTTTATTTGTTTTATGCTCAGCTTCAGACATAAGAATTTATTTCTAGAAAACGATTAGCAATATCGAAACCAACGTAAGTGCACTTTCGGAGCATCTCACGAAGAATATTCACTTCAAATTTTAGACCAATCCAACGCTTCGTTTTTGAGATATCAGCCAGAGAACAAACGCTTCGAACTCGGCTAATTGTTCAACTTTTTTAGCAAAATTATGGCTGCGCGTTCTCGAAACTGTGTATACTACATAACAAAAAAAACAATTGATTTCCAAACAATTTGAGTGCAGGGCCGGACCTTACATAAAGCGCCGTAGGCGACTTTTAAGAATTTTTCGCTCAACCGTGAAATGAAATATAAAAAGAAGTGGCTGTGACATTTCGCCGAAACAAAATATAATTTTATGATTCTTGATCTTAGCTTATTTCTATTTATATCCTCTCCTTCATCATTCTTTTCTCGCTTTTTTGCTTACTTATTCCATTTCTTAGGAGGTTCTTTCAACTTGTTCATCAAAGTAACTCAACTTCACTTTGTACGTTTTTCTTTTATTTGAAGTTTTTTACAACTTTCGTGCACTACTACGAACGGTACTACGTTATTTTGTTGTTGGAGTAAGAATATCAGATCCGGATTGAAATTTTTTCGCAATTTCATATAAAACAATCGATTTTCCACAATATGAGTATCCTAGGAACTAGCAGTTGTTTTTTTGTTTTTTTAGCTGCGGGTTTTTAGATTGAGTTCGTTTTAATTTAATGCCAGTTACATTGTTAAATTACGTTAATAGCATCGGCCCTTTCGGAAAAATGTGTAATCTCGATTTAATTAAAATAATACAATTGGGTTTGAGAGTTCAACCTGAACCGCTCTAATTACAATAACTTCTATAAAAATTAACCGATTTCAAATTTTCCGATATTTTTGGTTAGATAATTGTGTAAGCTAAAAAATATCTGTAACAAATTATTTCGTCAAATTGCTGAGTGATCGTAATATTAACAGTCAAAGTCTAAATAGTGGGTAAAAATCTCAAAATTCATGTTTTTCAAAAACAAACAACAGCGAACCGATTTCATTTTTGCTAGGTTTTTTAGACAGATTATTTGCTAAAGCTAAAAAACATTCTTAAGATGATTTTGTAAAAATGCTCAATATGATCAGTCAAAGTCTAAAAAATGTGTTAGAATTGCGTAAACCCGATTTAATAAAAGAAAACAGTTTCAACCGCTTTAATAACAATAACTTCTATAAAAATTAACCGATTTCATGTTTTTTTGGTTCTTTAGATAGATAACTGTTAAAGCCAAAAAATATTTGTATGAAAAGTTGTTGTTAAAATGTTTTGAAAATCATATAAACCCGATTTAATGAAAAAGATTACATTTAAATTAAAAAAACATCTTCAACCGCTTTAATAATAATAACTTTTACAAAAATTTTCCGATTTCAGGTTTTCTTGGCTTTTTGGACGGATAACTGTTACAGCTAAAAGATATTTCTAACAATTTTTTTGGATAAATTGCGTAGTGACCGCTCTATCATCAGTTGAAGTGCAAAATTTTGTTAAAAACTCAAAAACTTTGATTTATTAAAAAATATTAAGGTTTATTTTTGATACGTAATTGTGTAGTTATTATACAACTACAATATTGTGTTACTAAATTAATCACAATATTTAAAACACGAGGTGGCCGACTCTGTCCCATGATGGAATAAAAGGGTTAAAATTTATATAAACAACTTGAACCGCTCTCACAACAATAACTTCTATAAAAGTTTACCGATTTTATTTTTGTTTAGCTCTTTGAACAGAAAATTACTAATGCTAAAAAACACTATGAACTTTTTTTTTTGATTAAATGATCAGTAACTGTGCTATTTGAGAGTAACCCGATTGAGGATACAACTTCAACCGTTTTAATAACAATAACTTCTACAAAAATTACCCGATTTTATTTTTCCTTAGCTCCTTACACAGACAGTTGTTAAAGCTAAAAATTATGTTTAATAAATTTTTCGTTACAATGCGTAGTGGCCGTGCCATTATCAGTTAAAGTTAAAAAAGCTGGTTAAAATCTCAAAAATGGGCCAAAAGTGCGAAAAAAACAAAAGTTAACCGATTTTGTATTTTATTAAATCTGTACACAGAGTAATATTAAAGCTAAAAATTATTATTACGAAATTTTTTGTGAAAATACGTAGTGACCGTGCTATTGTCAGTTAAAGTTAGAAAAAACTGGCTAAAATCTCCAAAACTGTTTTTTTTAATTATTATGATTATGTAAACAACAGTTTAAATTAAGCAATTAAGAGAATTTGATCGAGATTTTGAAGTTATTGCCTATAATTATAATTTTTATACATTTTACAGTTTTACAGTATTTAAAACACGGGAGGTACTTACGCCGATTCTTCGAATAACAGAAGTCGTAAACTACTTGAAGAGGATTCATAACAATAACTTCAACAAAACTTGACCGATTTTATTTTAGCTTGGCTCTTTGGGCAGATATTTATTCAATGCAAAAAATATATTTAAGAAATTTTTTGTTAAATTGTTTGATAGCTGAGCTATCATCCGTCAAAATCCAAAAAGTTTAATAGAACAAAAATCGCAATAAACAATTTCAACCGCATTAATAGCGATAACTTCTACAAAAGTTAGCCGATTTCATGTTTTCTTAGTTCTTTAGATAGAAAACTGTTAAAGGTAAATATTAATAGTCTATAACTTTTTCGGCAAAACGCTCGGTTTCTGGGTTGTTGCCAGCAGAAGAAAAATTATTTGCACGCGCGGTTCTTGTTTATTGTACGATCACAATTCAACACTCGAATCACTGTTATAAAAATCTCCTTCGGCGCACTTTGTTTAAATTACCAATACTTCAACCCCTGCACGAAAATTTCTACTTCTACAAACACAGCTGCATGCTGCGATATTGATTAATATTACATAAAAAAATTATCTGATGGATTTTTAACGTCCGCAATTTGGTGCTAAACTTTAATTCTATTTTAATGTTAATTCCGTCAACACTGTATCTATTAAAAAAAAGCAGCATTGCAACTGCTGCAATCAACCCCTGTTCGAAATCGGCTCCACCTCTAAGTTTAAAAAGTTTTACCGAACGCGTCGCATCCCCGAATTAAAAAAAAACAAATGCAAATTGAAGAAACATTTTTCGAAAATGTTTAAATATATGAGTCACTCGAATAAAAATTAAAAATTAAATAATGAAATTTTAAACTCGGCCGGTGCTATATTCCATACGACGGTTCCGGTAAAACTGAATTAAACGAGACCTAAACGGCACTAGTAAATCCAATATAATCATAATATAATGATAATGCTATTTACTGAATCCCTGGATTTAGTAGCTAACTAATCGTCTTATATAAATTTTGCCTCTTTTTCTAATCCCGACCAACCGTTCACCTTGGTATATACTTGTTTTCGGTTTTTTAAACGCACAAAAATATATCGGTCGGAAACCGGATAATAATTTTCACATTTTTTTAAACTACCCGAAACGGCAGGAGGGTGGGAAATTTTCGAAAAAAAAAATCACTCGGAACCGTCGCACTTTTGGTCACATAAATTATTAACGAAATGTTTGCATAATTTAATATTTAATAAAAAGACGGAAGAAAAAGGTTGATTTAAGCGCAAAAAATGAATAATTTGAAATTTGTAAAATTTGCCGCACAAATCCCGGATACACAAAAAGCACATTAGTCGTAACTAATCCGTGAGGATGCATTTTATAATGAGCTTAAAAAATATAAATCGCACAACTGCAGTGGAAGAAGAATAAAAAGGCGCAACATTTACAAAAGTTTAGTCTCGGCAGCGATCGGCACGTTTTGAAAACAAAAATTAGAGTAAAGGAACTCACCTCGGATGAAAAAGAAAAGAAAATTGTTTATAAAAAATGAACAATTCTTAACAATGAAAAGTCAATATCTATATATATGTATGATATATAATATATATGTATCACTCCATCTATTTGTTCACTTAGTCAAACACAATACCGAGTTAAGCCTCAGTACTTAGTGTAGATAAAACCCGAGTTTAGCGCAAATCGGTTTACAGTGGATTCTCTAACTATATACACGCTCCTAATACGAAAGCTGTATTAAATAAGTAGAATTGATCCTAACTTTTCGTTCTACAGGACACGCCTCAATATACAGTCGGGAAAGCTCGTAGCGCGCATCGCAGTTCAGCAGGAAAGTCGTTTTCGTAAAGCTTTCGCTAACCCAAAAGCTCAAAAGTAAAAATTTTCTTAATTTTTCGCATTTATCACATATTCAAACTTCGATTCCCCGATTTAATTGTACCACTCTTTGTATTACACTCTTCCGCGCTGGGAGCTTTTCTAAGCTCACCCTTAAACTGCGCCTTCGACAACTTTAGAAGCAATAATTTCTGCTAGCTTTTATCCCATAATGCTAAACGGCTTAAAATTATATAGTTTACAAATATTTTTCTTTCGACTTTTTGTGTTTTTTGCCAGCTTTGAATATCTAAGCTATAAGCCGCTTAATTTTCGAAAAAAACAAACTTCCCAACTATCATCACAGCTAACTATATAAATACATTTTTACACCGCCGCTCCGATTGGACCATTTCGAAAACATTTCCGACTCGACTATTATGTTGAAAAGATTTTACTTCCCAAGTTTTATTAAAAAATCGGGACAAACGGCCGAGTTACAGCCATTTCTATAAAATTACATACTTTGATGCAGCATCCACGATATCTCAAAAAGTTACGATTAACGAAGAAAGTTCATTGTTTTTATGAATTTGTTCATTGTATTAAATAACAAAAAAAAGGTTCAAACTTTTAATCAAACCCATTCGCAGTTTAATTAAATGAAGAATTAATGAACGGTGAGATAGATTGACAAGGATGTGCGGCCTGAATGCAGCATTACTCGATTATTCAATCTGCTGAATGGATTCGTAAACTCGTAAACAATTTTTTTGAATTAAGTGAATTAAGAAATGAAATTCGATTGCAAATTAAGAATTACCATGCCTATTTTTTTACCATAAGTCTCCTTTGATGGGTTAATTTATTTGCCAACCTAAAAAAATAGAATATGTTTTAAAGAAGATTATGGTTAGAAAACTTCAGCCGCCTCTAAATTTGTCTTTCGAGATCAAAATATTTCGCTATTTTCATTGAATAATAAATACAAATTGTAATTCTAGAAACGAAGGTTTCGGCCTCCTTGATTTTTTAGTCCAAGATTAAAATGGTTGGTAAGTCTGCGATCTCGCGGAATGAGAATCTTTTCGGTTATTTATCTAAATATAATGACGGACGAGTGCGGCTTCTAGGCCGCACAACTGAGATAATTTAATTTTACACATATTTTGCAAAGCTGTCATTCTTTGAGTTGTTAATTTTTCATTGATTAATTTATTTGTTACCAAGTAGAATATTATTTTTACAACTTTCGCCGTTTTCGAGCTATTAGCGAAAAGTCTTGGGACGTTGTTTGTGATATCTCAAAAACTAGCAAACCAATTGATCCGATATTTGCGGTAAAGCTTTCCGATGGCATTCTGTAGAGGTGTACCAACGATGGTAGGGATAGTACCAACCACCACGTCGTAATAAATGTTTACAGATTAATTATTGTCTTGAGCTTTGTTAGGCTTGAAAGTTAAAACTGCACAATCAAGATGTTTGTATGAGATGTCACAGTGCAGATTCGGACGATATTAATTATTTCAGAATAATTGCCTTTAAACCGAGGAGGGGAGAGGTGGAAGAATTGAAGAGGGTTAATTTAGAATTCTGTTAACATAAAATTGTTTACTTGGAGAGAAAGAGGATATTTTAATATTTTATCTGAAAACATCTGAAGGTGGAATCGTCATTTAAAGCAATTGGACTCGAAAAGTCAGACTGGTAGTTAGGAAATAACTTTTTAGCCATCTACATTTTGTTATAAAACTCGAGAGCAATTTATATGGTCGATTGTGTTACTGGAAAATTGAAAATCTCCCTACTTTCTAAAGCTCTTCTCTCTGGCAACCAAAACGCAGAAAAGCTTTTCGTAGATATCCTTATAGTCGTCCTAGCTACGTTTGAGGGAAATTTTCGTTTTAAGCAATGTTTATTAAAAACCAATCACCGAGGCCTTCGCAAACTCGAGTGTTGTCGTTATGAGAAGAGGAAGCTGGAGGTGAGCCAATTTTCCTCTTCAAATCATCGCATCTGGACTGTCGAGATGCTCAATGCAAAATAGCTTAAGAGGGAAATCGATGGCGATTACGAATATTTAAGTAGTGAACAAAATACGCCAAAATCGATCCGGAATGAACTTGAAAATAATCGTCAAATGTTCTCGATTGAACAACGCACGTCAACCCGGATTCTCTAGTGGTAAGAGTTAATCCCAGTTTCTATCTGCATTCCACTTGCACCATCAAAATCTATTCCATTTTTGGCTTTTGTATTCATTTAGAAACAGAAATTGATTTACAAATTTCATCTTGGATTGGTCCCAAAAAGTTCACGTGACCACGCAAGCGTAGTTAACTGGTAGGCGTTTAGACAAAAGAAGGCGCGGCTTCATCATGATACATTACAGCATCTCGTCCTTCACGAAACTTTATCTCCTATCTTTCAGGAAGACAATTGTTTGGGAAATGAATTATTATTTATTTATACCAAAATTAGGTTGAGATACCCATTACTTCGATACGATAACCTATAATCGCCGGCATTCGCTCTCGACGAAATTTCTCCAACATTTTTTCGAAAATTTCTTCGGCCCGTAATTCAAAATATCGATCGCAACCCTAAAATCCGGAAACTTCAAGTTCGATCAAATTTCTTTCTCCACATAATGTGCATGCTTTAATTTTGTATATTTTAAGTTACGCTTAGTGTGTTATTAAGGAAAATTAATATTTTAATGAAAATTTTAAGTGTAAGAACGAACGTAATCTCTTAACTTCAAACGTTGTTTGTCTTGGTTACTCATCCATAACTAAGAAAATTAAAATGATTTAAGAGCAACCTGGAAATTTAATAACTTTTACTGGAAACTTTGTCATTTAATTTTGTTTCTATTGTTCGCATTTTACAATTAAACGCAAAACTAAAATTCATTAAAATTTAATTAACTTTCTCTAAACAGCAGACAAGCGAAAATTATAAGAGACTTTACAAAATGTGCCTACCCAACAAATGTTATTCACCAACAGTGGATGTTCCAAATTTTCTTTCTGTGCGTTAGAGGTGGACAATTTCGAAAAACGCGAATCTCCTCAAAGTAAAAATGCACGTCTTTTAAGGTATTTCAGTTGCAGGTTAAACCAAAAAATTTGGGTTAAACAATGAAATACGTTGAATAGCTGTTTTTTACGCAATATCATTGGTTAACCCACACATTTTGGTTTAACCTGCTACTGAAAAACTGGGCTTGTTTGTCAAGTTTGGTTTAAATTGTCAAAGGATTCAAGAGCGTATAAGAGACGAAGAAACAAACGAAGAAATATTCAGCTTTATAAAAACACACCACGTGACCATAAATAATTATTTTTAGTACCTATAAATGTAAAACATTAATTTTTGGTGTTTTGGATAAAAATTTTTTAAAGAAAAAAATTCCATATGTGTTACATACACATAAGAATCATTTAGTGAGGTTTTTAAATTATAGTCAAATATCCTGTTGGAATCTCGTTAATAAAGCGCAATTTATGCGCGTCACCTAATTTGATGAGAAATCGCTCCTCCTCTTAACCTTTTTAACATTTTCTTGCACAATAAGCAGTGGCGGATTTCCGAACCGGCACAAGAGGCGCTCGCCTGGGGCCTCATAAATCCAGTGGGACTCAAAATTCAGCTCTCAAAATAAAATAAAGTAATTTTATCTAACTTTTTTTGTAATGAAAATAATTATTAATTATATCACAACGTATTTCATAATTCATAAGAAATTGTGGCACAGGGAAAACATTTTGAAAACCTTTTTTTTAAGTCGGCTAATAAAATGACAACTGATGTGAGTAGCAAAATTGCGCCTGGGGCCTCTTAAATGCTAAATCCGCCACTGCCGGGAGGTCTGGGAGGTATGGACAAATTCATTCTTGAGGGATTTATACAAACAACTGCAAATAACGTAGGTTCTTTTGTTTTAGCAACTAAGATTAACGGCTTCGTGCTGCAAAAATATTGAAAGCTAAAAACACCGAAAAGCTTCAAAGTTGCGTAAGTTCTGACGCAAACTCAAACTGCGTCTCTCTCCAAAATTCCATCAAAACTTTTTGCTCTGTAAGTTAACCAGTGATAACATCAAGCCACTGCAGCTGTGGTTAACTTGATAATTAAAATCTTGTTTTGATCATCGGGACAGAAATTAATAATTTGAGTTGTCGTTGTTTACCCCGTTCTTTAACTTTAAGTTGTCGATGTTAAGCTGAGCTGGAGTTGCTGTAAAAGAAGAAATGTCACAGAGTCGGCTTCAATAAGTACCAAGTTCAAGCACCCCCCCCCCCCCTAAGATTCTGCTTGTGTGAATTGTTTGTGACTGAACATTATCTTAACACTTAGGACTGGTAAAAAGAAGGTATGAACAATGAAGTTGGAATGTTTTGTGAAAATTAATTAACAGGCTTTATGAAAAGAAGAAAATTTAGAGAGAGTACAACTCAGTGCGAACTGTTACAATACCATCATTGCCGATCCGGTCCTGCGAGTGGATTGGAAAAAGTTTGGATATTTCTAAGCAATAGAATGGACAATCTAATTTCCATTTCTGCAAAATGTTACACCATTGTGTATTACAATAACGAAATTGCTTTTTTCAATTCTAAGCACGTTTTCTTACAGTGACCCACAACCATACAATTCTAACAATATCATTAGCCTAATCCTCTAAATTTATGCTATTTGTTCGACTTTACAAGCACGATTCTCTTGTAACAGTGTATCTATTGATTAAAAGCCCATGTAAAAGTTTTGGTTTTGATTAGTTTAATGCATATTAATTTTATCGATCGCCGGCCGGTGGAAAAATAAGCCAACGACGCGACGATGATATTTTCCACATGAAGGTACGACGAGTAGGCCGTAATACAGTGTAGTTCAATACATAAGAGCCATAAGAGGAGATAAAGTGTAGAGGTATTACAATTAGTAGGGGCAGTAGCGTGCTGTGTGGGGATTAGGACAGTAATCAGAATCGCTTGTTGGACTTGGCCCCATTGGGACTTGTTCAACGAATGACTGGCACAAGTCCTAATACTTTCAGACGCAGTTCTAAAGCTTCCTACATTTGTACATTTCCGCCGAAAAACAATCGAATCAAACAGCCAAAGCCGTAAAGTCTTGTTTTTGTGCGTCGCACATCTTGGGCATATTAATGAGGTAGCTAATAGATGTCAGTAATTATTAACGATGTTGTTATGACTGGCAAAGTGTCATAAGCTCGTTCACGTTTTACACCTACTTGACCTTATAACCCCGACGCAAGTTTCTATAACTTCATTTAAACTCTTGACAGCTAACTTACAGATACAAATTATTGATATATCTTTGATGATATTCGCATTTTTTCCTTTCAAACCGAATAAATTCCCCACGTAATCGCACCATCTCCGACACAAAAAGATCGTCTTACAATTTTTAGATTCTCAAAATATTTTTGTTAATAAAAAAGATGAGTTGCCGTGAAAGAAATTCGAGAAACGAAATTATTATTCGCCTTCTTTGCTAGGATTAGTCTTTTCGGACGTCCAGTCCGGTTCTGCCTCTCGATGAAATTTTAATCACCAACTAATATACCATAATAGAGGGTAAATACCCCAACGTCTCGAGGGATCCCGAGTATAAAATTACTTTTTACCACATAATATAAACGTGCCTTTCAGGAGCACTGCTTTATTCTTGATTAATTTTTGATAATCTTCGGATAGGACCGAAACGGCCGTATCGGAGAATGTGGAGGCGGACGGAGACAAAGCTAGGGGACGGTTAGCTCGCCACCAACAACATTTTATTTAGGTACCATCTGTCATATAATTTAATATGAGGTAGCATCTCCGTTGGGATAAATCACTGGGGATGGGATAGCGTAAAATTGTTTTTGTAAATCTGCAACAAGGAAGAGTATTCCCGATGTGACCCATTATCGGAGCGTATCGATTGATACTTAATATACTTTCGACGTCGACCGGGGGTATTATCAAAAATAGAGAAAAATTCTTTATCAATCACTCAAAGCAAAAATTACATTAGGTTTATTCGTTTAGTTAGCAATTACATTTGAAAACGATCGCGAGATCAAAAAGAATCGTCAAAGGGAACTCTTAACTAACCACATTATCATTACTAGTAAGAAAATTTAAATTTCTGACTTTTCAATTCACTCTATTGAATTACAGATATTGAACGCACCGATATTTTTCAGTTCAATGATGCCAAATAGGATTTTCATGTTTGATTTTTGATTTAGAAATTTTATTTTCATTCACTTCGTTAACTATTCGATTTCAATGCTCGGATTTTAAAATAAAATAAAATAAAATTAAAATTACATTTTTTCAATTAGTTTTTTCTATATCTATCCGTCACTATTATTTGTGTGCAACAATCCCCGATGGCATTTCAGTTAAAAATCCCTGTACATTAAAGCAAAGAAATCTCGAACTTTATTTGAACATTTTTTGTTCAAATTCAACCCATAATTTATTTTATTCTAAACTACTTCGAATATCTGGCGATATTTGCCCCCCCCCCCCCCCCCGGATTTACAGCTACGTTTTTTTAACTTGAGCACGTATTTCGAACAAAGCGTAAAATAAACTCTAATTACCATAATTTAGCCGTAGTCATGGTAACCATGGTTGTTCATGGTAACCGCATGACCGCAAAATTTTTTCTTCTTTGCGCTATTTTATTGAAAAGGAGTATTCCCGCTTCCGCCAGCTTTTTGAAACTTGTAAATTTTGATTCTTGAGATGCTTCTCTCATCTCCCAGTGACGAATCATCTCGAAAATTTTTGTAAACTAGAATTCCATTTAGAGTTTCTTGAAAATTTTTCTTTTGTATTGAGATTTGAGAAAGTATAGAAAAAACAAAATATTTCTAAGATTTTTTGAGAAATTCAGAAATTTCCCGGATTTTCTAAGATTTTCCTCCACTTATACACTAGATTTCCTCAGCATTTACCCCCTCGACTATTTCGTGTTATTTTTGCATCAAGATATTTTTTTCTTCCTGTTTACCCTCTAAAAAGCAGACAGTTTTAACTTTCTCCCTTATAATCATTTTTTGAAAATACTAAATATGAATTTTGACTAAAATCAAATTTCAAAAACTTAAATTTTTATACTGTATACTCCTTTCTTTTGTTTTACCACATTTTGTTTTCTTAACAGGTGAAGGGTTGAAATCATTTGATTGATTTGCTAATACAACAAAATAAATTAAATACGAATATAATTTAAAAAAATTTACACAAAAACATAATTTTGGAAAATTACAATTTTTAAAAATCATCCCAGCATTGGCAAGCAATTTGGTAATAGGAGGAAATTTAATTTAGAAGAAATGTTAACCGGTAATTCGAAACCACTGTTTGATTGAATATTTTGAAAATTAATCCAAACTAACAATGGACACGTGCAGCCGTAACTTGGTACACTTGTAATCTATTTTTCATAGGGCGCACTCCTCTCTCTAATATTTCTCTAACATCTTTTATATTTTAGCCGAGCGTGCGAATAAAGTCCTTTTAACTGAAAATAAACACTTATCGGGATTCCTTCGGTCACTCCAATCGGACAGTCGAAATCGACGTGGTGTAAAAACCACGACACTGGAAAACTTTTGAACTGTTGGAAACAATAGAAGATACGGTCAAATCGTCCCAATCAATTGGGTTTCACCACAATAGAATTAAACATACTGCCAATAGGCACATAATCAAGTACCAACTACTAAACACCAAACAGTGAACTTTGGACACGTGACCGGCTAATGAATAAGACGCGTGGCGCTTAATCTGCATGATCTACTTTGCCAATCACGGACACGTGACTTGCGTGAGTACATAATATGATTGCCGCGTTATTTTAAAAAAACCCAACATTTTTCGAAATATACTCGTATAAGACGTGCAATCTGTGCTCCGATGGATACAATTAGAATGCACTCGTGGAGTCTCTCTCCTTTCTAATAGGACCGAGTAATCATCTATTATTCACTACAGCATAATCTGTCAAAGCGGCAGTGTTAGCCTTATCTTCTGTATACACGCCATTCGGCCGCTTTATTATTTTATTACAAAACTTCTATCAGAACTACGTTAACGAATTGAGCGTTTGTCTCATTCGAGGAGCAAAATAATCGAGGACGAAGTTGATTAACGGATGTTCATTGGCACGGCAAGAAAAGTTTCGAGACCGCTGATAACGGCTTCGTTGTTGTTATTATTTTATTTCAAATTTGCAAAAACTTGCCGACAGCTCATTGTCACTTTTCGAGGAGACGACATGAAATATGTGGGAGTTCCTGTTTAGGAAAAGGTACAAAAGCCTCGGGGCAACAATGACCACAGGAAGAAAGGAGAAGGATCACCCCCGGATTAAAAAATTTGTAAAAAGTAAATAATTTATTGCCATTAAATTTTCCTAAATTCACGCTAAGTAATCTAATGGTCCTCTTATGTAGTTTTGATTTGATATCCGGTGGGATCCGTGATGAATTTAATGTAAATAATATCACCTACCTGAATTATAACTTCCTGACTATTGTCAAATTGTGTGAATGCGACCCCTAATGTATACCCCTTAAGTCTGTTCGATGGCAATAAATTATTTTTTTTAAATTAAAGTAAAGTAAAAAAGTTGTGAAATTTAAGTTGTGCAACTCAATATGGAATCGAACCCTTGCTGCGAATGCCAGTGTTGAACAAACACACTACCGGGGATAATTAACATTGAGGGTAATTTTAATATTTGCTTATAATGATGAACCGCCACATTAACTTTCCTCTTTCCAAACAATATCAGTTGGAAAAGGAATTTCTCTGTAAGAACAATTGGGTTTTTGGATTATTGGGAAACAAAAACATCGGGCATGAACGTTGCCCAATTAGCCGGTTGCCAAGTTGACCATCGCCCAGTTGACCGGTTACCGAGTTGATCGTCGCCCAGTTACGGCATGTTTGTTTTTCGATGTGTTTGTTTTTGGCGTTTTGTCTTATTATTACAAATAATCAGTTGAAGTGCATGGTTTTATTACAGTAAGATTTAACGTCACCCAACGGAAATTATTATTTGTAGACTGTCAACCCCAATCGAGTTCCTCGATTCCCTAAAAAGTAGGACGGCTATGCTTACGATATTGATTTCCATAACAAACAAGAAAAGAAGCACAACATAAACTCTACAAGATTACTGGAAGGTCAGGCGACCTCTTATCGTCCTGAGCATACAATCGGAAAATTTTAAATAAAAAACAGAGATTGCGCTCTGGAGGGTATTCCAGACCTCCCAGACCTCCCGGATTTGTATCTAATTCTTTGTTGACCTATAAACTACCAGTGTACGGTCATCATAACTAAATAATCTTAATAAAATGTTGCACAATTTTGAACAAAGAATAAAATAAACACACATATTTATGGTAACCATGGTGATTTATAGTAAATGCATGACCGCAAAATTCTTCCTCAATCACACAATTTCATTGAAAGGGGGCTAAAAATTTTGAAACTTATTCATTTTTCTGCTTGAGACCCCCCCCCCAAGCCCACAAGTATAAAGTTTTTAATTCACCCGAATTGGAACTGGAAACATCAGAAAAGAGAGGATTATCGGACAAATTTTTGTACACTATTAGATGTCTTTTTATGAGGCATTCCCGGATTTCCTCCTGGATTGCCTGTCTTTAGATTTCCTTTCAAAAAAGTAGAAAATTCCTAGGAATTTTTGTCATTAAAATACTCAGTGGCGTAACCAAAATCTTACTTCAGGATGGGCTGAATTACATTTTTAACTATTTCTTGTTATTTTTGCTACCTAGGTATCTTTATTTTCTAGTTTACTTTTTTAGAAAAGAAATGAGGGAAAAAAAGAGCTCTAGAATCCTCTACGGGGACCCATAGCAGGAAAACAATAGCGAATAGCATGTCTATAGAATATTCGCAAGATTTCCTTAAATTTCCCAATTTTTTTAGATTTCCTATTAATTCTAAGATTTCTTCAAATTTCCTCAGATTTTCTTGAATTGCTTTTCACTTTTACGCCAGATTTTCCAAAACCCTCTTCCTCCCGGATAATAAGGTTAACTGGTTGCTTAGCAACGCATGAAAGCTTTGGCTCGAGGTTAAAAATGTAAATTTCAGTTACATTTGGGTTTTGACCAGGATCGAACTCTCTTTTCTATGGTACGTAGTGCAGACTTAGATGTAAATTCTATAAACAAAAGAACATCTTTTGCGGATTTTGTATAATTTTGAAGATATCGGTTGGATATTGGATGTCGGATATCGATTGGCTGCTTATAATTTTTTACAGAAAACGAGGCAATTTGGTACAGCAGTTGAACGAAGGAAGGAAAAGGGTCGATTGTATCGACGTAATTTCAAAATGCTGAATTAACATTAGTGCAGTCTACCCTTAGAATAACTGAGTATATGAAAATTTGTTTGTCGGCTCTTAATCTTAATACCAAAAGCGTGGCATACTTAATTGAACGGAATTGTCACACTGCATAGCTTCAAAAAATCGCCGGATTTCAATCGATTGGATGGATTAACGAAATTCTTCACGTTACTTTTTTACGAAAATTGCTTTTATAATATTTGTGATTTTACTTCTCTAATGGTCGACTGTAATCTTCATCAAAATAAAATTATTTTGATTTTAGTTGAATTGAAAGCTGGAGTGCACTGACCCTTTCCGGTTTTTCCCCAATAACTCGAAAACGGTGAAAGATATCAAGAATTCCAAAGAGGCCAAAAATGTTCGGCGTGCAAATAGCTACATGATTTATTTAAAAAAAATTAGTATGTTGCACCGTTTTCGAGTTACGATGTTTTGAAATAATAGAATGCTTAAACTTCATCAATTCTTTATTTAAGACGTACACGGTAAAAACTATATTAACAATTAATTAAAATATGTAATACGAATGATATTTTATAGTTCCACTATCTGTATGACAAACCATGCCTTCGGTGGTTGCGTTACCTCAAAAAATTACAAATAAATAGAGTGATATCCGTACAAACAAAGAGAAACAATGCAAAAAATGTTTTCGTACTTAATGTTTTTTGTTTTATGTAATTACCTGACACTCTTCGATGTCGACATACCGCGAAATTTTATATAATGTACAATTTATTTACATAGGTCTATTTCTATGATACAGTATATCAAAATATGATCCTCCACAACTACTTTCTATAATTATTTTGTACTTAAATTATCTTTTAGACTATAAAATTTGACCAAAAAGTATCAAAATTGATTGTTAAAATCGGGTTCTTGTTTTATGTTTTCGCTCAGCGGCCTCGCTCTGCTGGGCTCGTTCGTGTGCTGAGTGTGGTATAGCGACATGTTCGGTTCGGGCGACGGCAGTTGCAAGGAATTGGGAATTCCGTGATGTACGCCCATGTTCATGGCGGCGGCGGCGGCGGTGGTGCCGCCGTTCATGTGCAAGTTGTTGTTGTAGTGCATGCCGCCCATGCCGTTACTTGCGTGCAAATTCATGGACGTGTGCATGTTGTTATACGGATTGTACGGATTGTAGCTGTTCATGTGCGACTGATGGTTCGACATGCCGTTGTACGGATCGAACTGATTGTACTGGTTTGCGTTCTCGCGGAAGTACGGATGGGAAGTGTTGGTGTTGAAGCCGTTATAGTATCCGGAATATTCGTAGGGCATCATGCAATTTGCGATTTGATTTCCACTCAACGGATGGCCCGACGGAGACGGCGTTTGCGTGCTATCGGAACTTGTGCTCGAGGATGGTCCCAAACCGTTTTGATATGAATTGTTCGAGTGATTGCTGTTGGTTTCGGTTTTGATGGTCGTCGGCGAAACGGAATTCGTCGTGGTCGGAGAGACGGCGTTCACGTCGACCCTGTCGCCGGTCGACGCCGGAGGAACCCGGTCGTTCGCTTTCGTCGCCTTCACTCTGGGATTTATTTGTCTGGGTGCAGCGGCCTTGGGACTCTTCTGTCTCGCCTTGGCCCGTCGGTTTTTGAACCAGACCTGAAACAGGCATAAAAACTCTTTGAAAATAAATCAAAAACCATTAAAATCGCATCGGGCAAATGTGCAAATCCGTGACTGCTTAATCTGTACGTCTACACCTCGAGCGAATTTTTCCCTATCAATTTCCATTACATTTTACTCCCCCTTGTAAAAATTGTTACTCTATAATACTTCTTTTATGGTCCTGTTCTACGAGCGGGATTTATAAAGGCAAGAGGCGGGGTGTTTTTGTAGAACAACCCTAAATAATCCCTAAACTAATGGAAAACTACCCCCTCGGTGCATATATGTAGCCATTGTGATTATTATTGTACCGAATAAAATACATACAGCGATTTTACCGCGGTGAGCGATTGCATAGTTCCCGTATAATGCGAAACTTAGGGGTCCGAAGGATCGGGCAAGTCTGTCACGTTTTGATAACCGGTGATGAATTTATGATGCCAATCAAAAATTCCGACTTTAAACAAAAACAGTTAAGTTAACTCAGAAACTACCCTTTCGTGAAATCGTGGCCAAATAGCACAAAGGACCTTCGTCCAGTCGAGTACAAGTTTTAAAGGCGTTGACAGATGTCGACGTCACAAAGGAAATTAGTTTTTCGAAACGTTTAAGATTTTTTGACAAATTTACGATTAGTATTGGCAGGTTTTAACCGGACACAATGACCCGGGACGCCTTTCTCGTTGTTTAACGGTAACAATGCGGTGCTGTGCGTCGTTATTGCAATGATTTATTATTTACCGGGAAGGTCTTTTTTCTCGAAAAAACGTGTTTATTAAAATTAGTCGGTGGTAGTGGCGTAGTGCAGATTACAAATACACCAAATAAGGGGCGGCTTGTTTACTTTCCTCGGGTAATGATTCAATTTGAAGGCTGGTTAGCCTTTTCATGGGGACGCAGCTGCTGTTTGCATTTCTCTGTGTATGAAATGCTACAGTCTCATATAATATTTGTTCGGCCGTGTGTTTGTGAAATAGCGTAAAAAAAGAGAAAGCTCACCTGAACTCGAGACTCGGGTAAATTAATTTTGGAGGCCACGTCTTCTCGCATAAACACGTCCGGATAGCGCGTCTTGTCGAACAACGATTCCAAGATGTCCAGTTGACTTTTGCTGAACGTCGTCCGTTCTCTCCGCTGCTTCCTCTGGTTCTGCCCGACGTTCATGGGAAAGCCTGAAATTGAAATATAATTTATAACAATTAACTATTCAAATGCGCATTTCTTTCGCGCGTAAATAATGGCTTAATGTTCTGGGAGCGTTGTAGAATACACGTCTTTATTAGTGCCCACGGGTTAACAGTCGTTACGAAATCCTAAATCCGGATTACTATTTAAAATCTATTGACACCGCCGATGTCAGAAGTCACAAAAATTTCTATGAATTTTATTATGTAAATCAAATACTAATTTTAATCGCGGTATGATTTTATTCTAATGTGATGCATCGCAGGGTGTCGAATTGGGGCCGCTTTCGTTTACAATTGCCTCACTCTACCACGTTTGCCACGAAAATATGCAATTATACCATTTTTTGACCTAACCACCTACTGGGTATTATAAAATCTATCGTCATGGTTTTAACATCAATCATGCGAGATTATACAAAAATCAGAAGCCGGTGAAGGTTGTCGTGAATAATCCATTTTACTTCACAACCAAGCTGCAATTTATATCAACATTTATTTACTTACATTTACGTTGCAATCGAAAACTTCATTTTTGGGACTATTTCGTCGCATCTAAGCTAAAAAACGAACAGTAGTACCTAATTCGGTGGAACAAAACATTTTATTTCTAAGGGGTGAAGGTAAAAACTCCCCCCCCCCTTCTTGAAAAATAGGCACCTAAATTTATGAAACAATAGTTGATAAAGCTAATTATCTTCCCCCACCTCGCTAATGTAAATTTGTAATTAAAACTTTCGATTGTTTAAAAATTGTAAATAAAACAATTGAAAGAATTATTAAGTTGCAATAATCAAGATAAAACAATCGTGTAGCGGTTAAAACGATGGTTACGTTTCAAGCAACCGGTATACGTACTAACATATTCATTTTAATATCAAGACCATCTCAGAATTAGCGAATTTTTGGCAGCACAGAAAAAAAGCAAGATTTTCATCGAAGAGTTTGGTCATTTGAGGAATTAGCTGTCCTTCTGGAAAGAAATTTTAGGATTTTTTTTTTTGCATATTGAACGCAAAATCAGAGTACCCCTCGTCTTTCATTGACATAATAACAAAAATAATTTGATTCTGGAAATAGAGAAGAGTTGAAAATTTGCAGAAAAGTAGGCTTCTTTGAAGAAGGGTGAGTGAAAACACTATTCTTCCCCCCCCCCCCTTAACCAATTTAAAAATATTAAAATTTAACTGTCTAAAATTATAAAGGTATGGTCGGCCTAGTATTTCAATTATTGCAAAATAAGATTTAGCAGAAAAGCCCCCTCACTTATTCAACGTTAAATTCTGTGACTTTTCCAAGTATTCCGGGTTTTCCAAATTATTAAAGCTTTTAAAAGATGATTCTTTTAAAGATAGAAAAATCCCCTTTCCGAAGTATACCAATTTTTTACCGTTAACCAAAACAGAGATCCACTGTCCTGGGGTATTTCACAACCCCCCTGTGCATAAACTACGATATATTATTAAAAAAAAGTATTTGTGCTGAAAGAGTGAAAAACTCCAGTTTTATAAAATTAATCACAGAAAAAATTCGATTTTTCACGAGTTTTCAAACCGGGGGGTCTGGGGGGTATGGAATACCCTCCAGTACACAATCTATTTTATTCAGGATTAAGATTCACAATAACAGAAAATTTTAAATGTAATAATATTCTGTTTCGGGATGTCGGGACTCCTGGAACTTAAAACAACTCCAATGCCTCCCGTTGAAAAAAATAAAAGTTGCTGGTAAAGAGAATATTTCATGTAAAATTTTGAGATAAAACTGATATTTAAAGAACTACAATTATTAAAATAAGTGTAAATTAATGGCAAATATCCATTTACTATACAGGGTGTTTTAAACCGCAAGCGTTTTTTAGATAGCTGAATATAACTCTTAAAAAAGTTGGTTGTTAAAATTGAAATTAAAAGTTTTGAAGAGCTAATGATTTATATATTCGAAAAATCTAAGTGTGCTGTTTAATAGAGCGACTAATGAAGCACTTAAGTAAGTTTTGATGTAAGCAAAGTGAAAACTTTTCTAGGGTATCGCGTGAAAACTTGCAGCAAAGCAAACAAGGGACGAGGTTTGTTAAAACAACAAACAATTCCCATCGTTCCCTAACACTAACAAATTGATTTGGAACTTGTATGATTAAACACGTATTTCTTAACTTTGGGTTCCCGTGAAAGGAACTTTGAAAAACGCGTTTCGAATTTAGTTGAAAAGGCAAATTTTCATTGATGCCCGGTTTACACTCTCGGTTAGTATATTTTATGAGCACGTGCAATGTTGTGATTTAATTCACGGTTAAAATACCCCAATAAAACATCCGTGATTCAATTTGACACCCCAGAGCGTTCATTGGCCAGCTGTGGATTCCCATCAGCAGGAACTCAACTACCACACTTTGAATCGGTTATAAATTTATTGTTACATGTTATTGGCGGTGAGGCGAACATTCGCCCTTCCATTGCCGAATAAATTGTAACATTGCGATAATTATCGGCAGATTGATTTTCCTATATATTTTCCAAGGAGAGAAAATGTTTTGCTTTAAAATTCGTTTAAAAATTGAAACAACGAAAAGTAAAGTCTAGTAAGTAATACGAGGGGTCTTTGACTGCCCTGTAACTATGACAACCACCACCTACCACCCTCGTAATCGGCTCAAGCCTCGGTACTACTGACATAGCACTTTCCCGTACATTTTCACCGACTACTTTTTCAACATAGCATTGCCCCGACGTCTTTATTTTCCCCTAGGAAACGGGAACATGTACGAGGTAACTTACAAAAATATGGCGACCGTTGTGCATTATTATTGCGGCGGAAGAACAAAATTGATAATTTCGAAATTAAAACATCATCGAGTTTTCGCGTACGCTCGAGCGTGGTATCAAATTACGTTCCCCTATTTTCACATATAGTGCGCCGCCAACTAAGGGGGACGAAATGTTTACAAATCTATTAGCACCCGATGTATTCATTGCGTCTTGCCGGAAACCTCAAGTGGGAATAACTTGGGCTGCCGAAACATCCCCGAGGGGGTTACGGTCTCTCCGAGTTTTTCGATTAATGAAAAGTTAAAAATGTTTATTTTAAAAGTAATCCCACAGTCCTATGACCACTAGCGAACCCATTAACGGTGGCAAGAAGAGCAAACACACACACGCTCCGATAAAATGCTAATCTCTGTTAACACATACACCGGGTAATTGAAAATAAACGGGGGCGACATGAACGTCGGCGTGATTAGGCTAAAAATTTAGTCTTGCTTCGGCCGTCAAACCAAAGATAACAATAAGGGTGCATTTTTTTTCGACTTTGCACCACGCGTGTTTCCTTACGTGATGTGCTAAAGAAGCCCTCGAAGGCCGAATGCCATTGCGGGCTTCTTCTACATTTATAGTCCATCACGACATCAAGCCAAACGTCTGCTCTTTCGAAATCCTATTAACCCACCCAGGAGATGCAATTTAAAAACTTGTACTCACCGGGATGTAACTCGTAACCGTGATTGAACATGAAATTCGGGAACGAAGTATGATGTCCTGGATAGGAAGTCGAGTGCGGGGTCCTCATGAAGGCGTTATTATTCATGTTGGAATAGTTGGTAGATACAATTCTCGGCGGCGCTTTCGAATCAGTCGCCGATGGACATTCTTTCGGTGGTATTGCAGAATTATTCGAAATCCTATTCAACACTCCTTCCAGATTCAGCACGTGATCTCCCTGCGAAGACGTTCCTCTGGGAACTGAAACAAAAATTAATATTTTAGGGTCGATTGCGTCTACGCCAATTAAATCAAAAGACGTTGGTGTGTGTGTGTGTGTGTACTTACAACTTGTAATTGTCATTGCTTGCTAAAGAATTAGAAATATGAAATTGAAATTGGCTCCATCGCATCATCGTCGGGATGGATTTTATAAATTGGCCGATATCGATTTCAAATTTGATATATCACCATTACAAAGAACAAACAGCAAACACTCCACTTAAGCGTACACAAAAACTAACACATTCGAAAAGGGAAATTCGATATTATTTTTACGTTTTGCAAGTATTCGTATTACAATAGATAAACTAAAATTGCACGAAATCCCATAAACAAACAAACATTATCGAACTGTTCGAAGAGAAAAGTATGGTTAAACTGGAAGTTTTTTTTCAACTCTGTATTATATTACACGGGGGTAGACACTCGACCGGCTATTGAATAGGTGAATTTTTATTCAACCGAACAGAAAGAAACGACAAAAATGCAATGCAGACGAGACGAAAAGAGACGGACTATGGGTCCCTTTTGAGGTGAGGACATTGTTTCCAATTTCAGAAATGTGAGAATATGCACTTTTCGAGTTTATGACTTTGTCGCATTTGTTTGGGTAATTTACCGCAATTTTACAAAATTATGCAAACTAAACAGACGATTTTTACAGTGTACGATGACCGAACGGCTTATACCACAATGATCATAATTAAAAAAAAATAATTTAAAATAATTAAAATGAAACTTACTTGGTTTTTTGGCATCTTTCATTTTGATTTTTGAGAATATTAATCACTGTACGTATTATTGATTACTATACCTACTAATTCCTGTGCAATTCCAGTAGTTATTAAAAGATTAACCAACAACACCAACTAAAATGACCAAATCTTAAAAATTAGTACAACCAATAAAGGGTTTTACCGCCCCCACTTCGTAATACCAAATAATGTATTTTAGTTTTCTTTCAAATTTACCTGCACCCTCAACGGTTATTTTTCAGATAATTTTGGCTTATCTATACAGACAACAAATGTACAATAGAATTTTAACAGCAAAGATAAGAAATTATTATTTTAAATGAAATAATGAAAAAATACATTAATTTAACACTTTATACAGGGTAGGAGGGTGGGACTAAGAATGTTTGAAAAAAAAGAAAAAATATTGTACACTATGAAATTTCATTGCTTTTTAAATAATAATTTTTTAAGTTAAAATTCTATTATGTTTTAAATTACCACACAGTTATTACTTGAATTTTTTAATTTTTTAAGTTTATTTTTAAAAAAAATGTGCAATTTTCAAACAATGGTTCATTGCATTGATCTATTGATGATTTTTTTCATGAATACTAGGAATTTTTCATCGATGTAATAAAATTTGTTCAAAGCGCAAGAATCATATTTTCATCAACCAATTTTTTTCAGTCATTATAATATTTTTTATCTAAAATGTTTTGTACCCCCTATAACCGCGCTTAAATTAATATTATCCAAATTTCGAAAAATTGAATTAAACACATAGATTTTATTTAAAATTATTAACAAAACTCCGTCGGTCTCTATGTCTGATTGCTGTAAACCACCCCGCATTATTCAATTTTTTTCTCCAGACAGACCCAACGTCGGGGGAGTTCTACAAGTAGGATTAACAAAAAAATAAGCTACCTTATAATCTGGGAGAATATAAAATCCCAAATAAATAATAAAATCCGATATTTTTTCTGTGATATCTGAATTTCCCTCAATGCAATTAATTTCCCTATTTCGAGGGGGGCGAGATTTTCTCCTCGAAAAAGGATCGCATCTCTCATTGGCCTGCATAACCATAGCAACAACAGAAAAGCAATGGATACCAATAATTGAAACGTCAAAATTTGAAAGAAGGGCATTGATTAATTTGATGGAAATAGTAACAGACAGTGCGGTCTTCAGGCCGCACAAATTTAGAAATCTAGCTCTATATTATTTCGACATATTTTTCATTTATCCACTATTATAATATTAATAATGGGCCGGTTTTAGCCTATTGTATAAATCTTCAATTATTATATTAGATTTATTTAAAGTCCTTATTAAGATATTAAATCAAGTAGAAGGCCGTAGTCGCACTGCAGCCACCCACTTATCGTCTATTAAAATTCTACTAATTCAATTGATAATGCCAATTAGAATGAACTCTCCGATCTAATACACAGTGGGGTACCCACGGGGGGGGAATGAAAGAGGGAATTTTAGAAATTTTAATAACCAATCAGGTATACCTATCATAATTCGTAACATAGTAATATCGGATGATCTTGATTTATAATATTTTGATAAGGTATTTTTGATATCTTCAATCGCCTCCCCCCCCCCTAAAGCTGAACTCCAATAAAATAATAGTCCAGTGTAGACGAACCACACTAATTAATCGTGTATAGCGACGGAACAGTATAAAAGATATTTCTAAATCTAAATAATAC
This sequence comes from Cantharis lateralis, assembly GCA_963170105.1. NCBI lineage: Eukaryota > Metazoa > Arthropoda > Insecta > Coleoptera > Cantharidae > Cantharis > Cantharis lateralis. The sequence goes on from OY720628.1 coordinate 940,302, forward strand.
AACATCAATAAATAAAAACAAATAAACACAAATAAAAACAAAATCAAGTAGTTGAAAATCAAAATGTTTGTTTAAAATGACATAGATCGATATAAATAAATATTCCACCTGAGATACTATTGGCTCTATAATTTTAATAAAAAATACAGAAACAAAGTAGGCGCTTTTGGAAAAAAATCACCAACAAATTAGACAGTTGATTTTTAACGTGTTCGTTTACTTTATCCGTTACAATGGAAACCAAGAATGTATGTTAGTGCGGGTGTTAGTCAGACCACCCGGTATATGCATAAAATTTGCAATATAAAAACGTTTACCTATCAATTTGGAGGTTAACTCGCCACAAAAATTTAATATTCGAATTTACATAATTTTTATATGTTAGAATATTAGGTATAATTTAAAAATAAGAATGTAAAAGAAAAACATAGTGAAGTGACCTAAGGGCTGATACTGGAAAAAGTCTATATTATTTTTTAATTTCCCTTTTCGTTCAAAACTAATCACTTTTACATTAAATTTAAAAAATAATTTTAAGGATTTTGATTTACTTTTAATTTTTAATAAAAAATTATAAAAAAAAATTAGTATAACTTACAAAATCACAAAAATCTTGATAGAAATAATCGCGTCACTATTGGGTACTAGTAGGTACTTAAGGGATTGCAACTTAACTAAAGAAAAGTACAAAATGTTTATAATATCTGGAAGTTAACAGTTAAAATCCCCTCCTAATAGGTTTTAGTTGTAAGCCACGTTTTTCTAAAAATGTTTTGACATTTTTTCAAAACGATTTTTTCAAAATCGCAGATTAGTGCATTAACCCCCTAAAACTTAAAATACTGACCTCTGTCTGGCAATTTATTTTGTTAACCAGATAACAAGAAGAACAAGAAATTAAAAATTTCCGAGAAAATTTTACAAGTCTCCAACACTGAATTTGACATTTTTTCAAAAATTGGAAAAATTCAGATTAACTCGAAAACGGTAAACGATATCAGAAAAGTTGAAAGTATATAAAATTTTTGTCTTTTCACTCTGAACGTTTTTGACCTCTTCAATATTTTCGATATCTTTCACCGTTTTCGAGTTATTACGGAAAAGCTGAGTTAGTTCGAATTCGCAACATTTTATGCAAATTAAGCTCAAAATTGTAGGTACTTACTGACCTTTGTCTGGCTTGTGCAATTTGCTTTGTTAACCAGATAGACTTTCCGACAACGGTTTTTAAAAACAAAAAATTCCAAGAAAAAATGCTAAGTCTCCAACACTGAAGAAAGGATTAAAAGTGATAACAAAAGTTAAAAATCTATAGCTAAATCTACTAACAATTATTAGGTAAATTTTGAGTTTACCTGCCCTTAAAGATATTTTTACCTGCTGCGGTATTAAAATTGTTATATTAAAATGTCTAGAAAATTAAATCAAAATGTTTGGACCCGACCGATTGCTCGAAACTAATCGACTCGAAAAAATTCGTGCAGTTATTCTGTGCAATAGGTACTTACTATGTTATTGAAACGTTTTAATCTCACGATTAAGCTATCGTACCAAAAAGTTCCCATTAACCCAAAATAATCCAAAGTGTTGAAGTGGTGTAAGTAGTGAATTAACTTAGATCTCTTTAAGCTAAATCTAATATGAGATAAACCGGATTAACCTAATGATAATAAAATCTCAACTTTTCGAGATTTTCAACAAATAGGTAGCATAAACGGCGGTTATCTTAACTACTGGCATTGATTATGTAGACAATAGATAAGATCCATGCGGCGGCGTTGCCACATTTTTTTGAATCGACCCTGTAATTCTGCTCCTTATGAAAAAAAAAACAAAAATGATCAAAAGTAATCCATTGGCGGAGCGGGAACCGGACTAGTGGGTTTTATGTTGTCTAAAATTTAGCGATGTTGTGATAATCAGCGTTTCTGCCGAGAGTGTATGTAATAACTACTGTTACCAACTTGTATCATTTTTGTGTTACCAATCTTTATTTATGGGCGGAGTCTAACCCCCCCAGTGTACTTGAGCGCGAACCACCCCCATTTGAAACGCAAGCGCATCTAAACAAACAAACTCCACCTTTTTATGGAACAGCTGCAACGATTTTTGATGGTTCTCCTTTACTGGATGTCGATTTTCTGTCCCGTCAATAACAAAACAAAGCGAAACCTGGAATAAGCTATTGTGTCGAGATTGCAGTTGGCAGTTATTAACAATGAAATTCAAATCAACCATTTTTATAATGACATTGAGTTCATCAAAACCCCAGTTTCAACTTCTGCTCGAAATCTGTTATGCTAAATTTGTCTAGGCAGCATCAGAAATTCAATGGCTATGCCGTTTCTAAAAATTATTAGAAAGCTATAATTTATTACAATTTATTATAACCTCAAAGCACAAGCAAATCAAAAAATTCTACTCCAGTTCGGTTTTTGAATTTTATTTTGTACCCGGCGCAAGAAACACAATATTTTTCAGTTTTTATCTAATAACTCGAAAACGATAAAAAAATATTCAAACTATTTTCAATCAAAAAGTTTCGTCTTTTTATGCTGAACATTTTGTGTCTCTTAGATATTCTTGATATCTGTAACAGTTTTCGAGTTATTAGCTAAAACAAGTTTAATGAGCATAATCGGCCAAACAATTATTCTTTGCGCGACAGTGCGTTAAGTTTTAATCTGAGTTGCAAATAAGATTAAATCTGGTATCAGTGAAAAAATTATAGCTTACAAATTACTTTTGACAGCTCAAAATAACAAAATTCAATTTGAAATTTTTGCTTGCTGTTCAAGACAACTCATATTCTTATGTAAAGCAGTAATCTTTAAATCTGCAAATAATGACAGAAAGGGGGAAGGCAAAAACCGGAAGCTAGACCAAAACAAAGAAGATAATCTCACCCCCCCTCCCGGGATATTAATATTTTCGTCAGTGAGAAATTCAAAGTTTTATTTTTCCTTTTCTTTTTAAATTCTTTAGAAATTTAGAGAGCTAAGTACCTACAACTTGAGTGTGATTAACTTTTTTGGAAAGCTGAAAAACAGTACAAAAAATTGAAAACAAAAGAATTGAGCTTTACATTTTGTTTGTAATTTTGTTTGTTTCATACAAATTTTGTTTTATCATCTGCTTTTCGGTTAATGCATTTTTTGTTTTTCAAAAAGTTTTAGCCAATCAAATTTTCCATGAGGTGAAGGTGTCAATTTTTTTGAAAACAATTTTGGTTCGTAGATTCGGAGTTTTCAAAGAAACACAGACTACACAATTTAACATTTTCATAAGAAGTACAGAAACAGTTTACGCAAAAAAATTAGTAGTTTTTTTGCTAGGGCCACTTGAAGGGAGAAATAAATAAAATGTAAAAGTAAAATAATTTAAAAAATATAAAGTAATGTTTAAAAATACTCAAAATATGAGTTGCCTAGAGAAACAACGGTGAACAAAAAGTTTAATAAATTCAAAACAAAAAAATTGAGCTTGAAAAAAATTGTAAAAATGACAAATAGGTTTAACATGTACAGCTTTAATTTTCCTCGTTTCATACATTTTTTGTTTTATTTTCGGCTTTTCTGTGAAATGCATTGGTTTTCTAAAAAGCTTTTCCAAACTAAAGCTGTAGCCAGTTAAATTCTCTATCAGGAGAGAGTGTCAATTTTTGTGGAAAAAATTTTGTTTCAAAGGTGCAGGGTTTTCAAAGAAAAACAGACAAAAGTAAATCTTGAGATTGTTTAACGTGGACACCGATGATTTTTGCCAATAAAGGGTTAGAATCTAATTTATAGACAATTTAACACTCTTTGAAAATGCACTGAACAGTTTACACTATTGTGCTGTGATCATTGGAAGATAGAAATTAATAGAATGCAAAAATAAAACAATTTAATATTTAATTTTAATCTTCTTTATTTGGGACATTTTTTCTTTTATTTTCGACTTTTTTGTGAAATCTATTGATTTTTCAAAAAACTTTTCTAGGCTAAAGCTGTAGCTCATAAAATTCCGTATGAGGTGAGAAAATGTATTTTTGTGAAAAAAATTTAGTTTCGAAGATGCACGATTTTCAAAGAAAAACAGAAAAATAACACTAACTTGAAATTTTTAACATTTTTGTACTTAATTTAATTTGTAACTTGGACGCCGATGATTTTAGCCAATAAAAGGTTAGAATCTAATTTATAGACAATTTAACGCTCTTTGAAAAGGCACCGAACAGTTTACACTGTAAAATTGATAGTTTTTGTGTTGTGGTCATTTGAAAATAAATAAAATGCTAAAGCAAAATAAATAAATTAACTTAATTAAGAATAGGGGGGGGGGGGGATTATTTCTTTTGGACGTTTTATTATTTGTTAGTGATAATTTGGCTTTCTCTCAAAAATCTCAGATTCGGTGCTCCTTAGTGCGCTTAGTATAGCGTAAGTAGAGCGGCTATGCGGGTTGGAAGCCTGCGAAGCATATTTGAAAAATTATTATCTACTTCGTTTAAATAGAACTAATTGGTTAACAACAAAAGCGTGTTTTACTAATAGGTGAATAGAAAATCGCCGGTTTGTTAGTTAGTTAATTCTGAAGATAAAGAAAGACAACAAAAACTCAAAGGTTTTTTGTCGAGTTAAAAAAAAACAATTAAAAACTCTCATATCATTTTTATTATTATTTATACCATAATGTGTACATTATACACATAAGTATAATTAAAGAACAGTTAGAAAAGTTGTCGATTTGGTGCTACCGAATCCAGTTTGACGACACTAAATTATCTCTTTAATAATTCAAAACATTTAAGAGTAGAAATTTATTTAATGTTACCGTAATTATGCATAATCAGTTACGTAAAAGCCGTTTAGGCCGGTTCGTTGCCGTTTTTTTTGTTTTTTTTTTGCGAAGGGTGCAATATAGCGCCCGTCGATTGGTCAATACGTGTCGCCATCTGGTGCCGTTGCAAGCGATCTATTTAAATAAATACGAAGCAATTAAAAAAAGTATGTCCCTGGACGAAAAAAAAGGTCAGAAAAATTTAAATATTTAAAAAATTCTAGTAGCCGTAGTCACACAAAGTGTTCCATTAGTCACACACCGCCAAGAATTTATTATAATTTATAAATAGTCTACTATGCCCGATTCTTTTTCCAAGTTTAAATTAACAATAAGACAGAAGGAGACGGCAATATTTTTATAAATTAAATTAATTACATCGCCTTTTAAGCGAGCCAATTTTTACTTGTCATCTTTGGCAGTAGTTATGATGCTTTAAAATTTTATTCGTATGTTAATTATAAAAAATGGACCGAATAGTTTAGTTTAATGTATAAGAAATTAACATTTGTAAACAGTCGACTCGAGAGATGACCACTAAACGTATCTTGTTATGATAAAACTATTTCGAAAAAAATCTAATTTGCATTTTTTACTTATACACAAATTATCAATTAAATATGTCAGGTTATTTATATTATTTTACATGCGGAGTTAATGTGTATAAGAAGCTTTTATGTGTTCGCTGCTATACACGGGGCAATTTCGGAAGTGGCTTTTATTTTTTTTTCGGTGTACTCCAGAAAATTTCTAACGCTTCCTACCGATGCGACGAAGGAAGATACACGGGCTTGCTAGGTGTAATAAAAATTCAATATAAATCACGGCATAGTGGTTTTGGTGAGCCCATTCGATAACGCTGCGCCTCTGTTACCGACACTGCTACCGTGGATTACAACCAACTTAATCCCAATTTATTAGAATTTGTTCATTTTCCATTTTTGGTGATACCGCTTTAGTGTCACTTTGTTACATTACAATTTTCTTGATTGACCAGACCACAATAATTTATTTTTTACATGTCATGAATAATTCATGTCGTCCGTGCGGGAAGTCCCGAAGTCGACAGTGCAACCGCACCGACATATAGCCGGTCCACTCCGCATCAACCTAAGACGATTAGATTAATGAAACGTCGGGATAATGAGAAATTCTGAAAGCAGCACTTATTTATAATAATGTGTCATATAAACACGGGGGGGGGGGGAAGTTGCCCAACTTACCAAAATAATAATCATAATATAAAATACATGTCAGGTGACATTATTTAAAAATTCCTCCAAACTAACTGATTCAACACCTTTGTGTGGAGCCGCATTCTTTGCCGTTTAGAAGGTGAATATTTTTCAAAACTTGTTTTTTTGATAACGCACATACAATGGCATGACTGGTCACATTCTAACCTCACGAAAAATTCTATATATTCCAATAAAAATGCGGTGGATGCAATAATTGAAACAATTACCCCCAAGTTCGGGTAATTGCCGGCATTAACAATTATTTAATTAACGTAAACTATTTTAACGGTTTTGTGGAATCGCGCATGTAAGCCTTCCGCGGCGTCTCATTTCGAGATTTTAACCCGAGATAACATATAATGAAGTTGCTCGATTATTTATTGAACAACATTAGACGATGTTTTGTAATTAAAATACTTTTAATAATGTCGAAAACGTGTTAATTAACGACTGCTTAATTTGTCTTCATTTACAAAACTGATAAATGCGTAATTGAAACATTATTTATGCTGTTCGACATTTTTTTTTGCACAAATAAGTGTGAAAATCACAGGTTAATTCTTTAAACGGTGTATTGTGTGCCGCAAGAAACAAAGCAATTTGTTATTTTTAGCATAAATTTGTTAGTTTTGCTGTAATTAAACACCGAAATCGCCGTGTTTGACATGGAAGTTGTGTGCAATTTATTCATTAAATAAATTTTAAAATACATCAAGCTTAACGTAGTTTTTTAATTTAAATATTCTATACGTAAATTGAGTTAAAAAATAATGCTTTCTATTAATTATTAACGTCTCATCAGAGACGCGTCCTAAGAGATTAACGAAATTCCGGTTCTAAGATTTCGGAGAAGAAGATAAGAAATCATCAAAGATTTCCTAATTTTTAAGATTTTCTGCACTTCTTCGGATTTCTTATTGCTTCCATTTTTTCAAAATTTTCTCCTCAATAATAGAAAATCTTCTAATTTCCTAAGATTTCCTACATTTCTTGAAATTATTGTCAAGATTTAAAAAAAATTATTCTTTGAATTTCTTAGGATTTCGATTCCCTAAAAAAATAGACCCGTCTGTGACTTGCGGCTGATCTTACGATATATGTTTACAATATATTGAGTTTCAAAACAAACAAGAAACGAAACACAACATAAACTCTATAAGATTACTGGAAGATCAGGCAACCTCTTGCCGCCCTGACCCCACCAACGGCAATTATTAATTTTATATTTTCTGTTGAGTTGTCGCGACCGGAAGCTCTAGCATCTAGCAATTATGAAAACCCCCCAAGATGCTCAATAAAGAGCAAAAAGTGTCCCTAGCCTTCCTGGATTTATCCCTACGATTTATTTATCTTTAAATAACCGTCGCGTCGTACGGTCACCATAACCGCATGATTGGTTACCATGAGTAAATAATCGTAATAAAATAAACAAGAATTTTTGGTAACTGGGACTCCTGCTTCTAAAGTTTATTAGATATATCCTCCTTGGAACGCACAGGAGTAATTTTTTTTATTCATTTGAAGTGAAATTCCCTGATTTTCCTAAAAGAAAGTAAGGAAAACATTGGATTTACTAACATTTCTTAGGATTTCCTACTTATAATTTTTTCGAATTACATGGATTTCACAAGATTTCCTCTGATTTACTTTTTATTTTCCCCTCGATTCAGATCTAACAAGATTTTCACTCATTTTTTAACCCTTAATCGCTAACGTCAAATAATTGTCGCACTGTAACTACTGTGCGGTCACAGAGACCGCGCTTTATTTTTATCGTTAACTCACGTACAACTTAACTTTTTGCTTTTTTTTTGCAACAGATGTCTTAGTTGGTATTCTACTGATCCAGAAAAAATTAAAAAAGTAATTAATTTTAAAATTTTAGTACCTTTTAATAACACAAAAAGAAATTATTGGCATATTTGCACTCCTTTATGCAACATAATCTAAATTTTTTTTCTTAATCTAAAACATTTTTAAGCAAACTACTGATAAATTTTTAATATTAGTATATTAATTAAAATATGAAAATTAAAAAAAACCAACTATATTGCAAAAATCACAACACCTGAAAATCACAGTTTTTGTATGTAATTCACAACCACATTAACTTTTTACCGAAACATTTTTTAAAAACGAAAAGGAATTAACATTATATATGAATTAAAAATTGATTTTGGGGGGCTTAGACTTTCACACAGTTGTGTGAACAATTAATAATGATAGTTTACAGTCTTTAAATGGGACGTTTACTAGAATCATAAAAATTATACAGTAACACTATCGTGCGGTCACAGAGACCGCTAGCTTATTTGCTATCTATAAATAAAACAAGGCAACTTTTGACCAGCCCCGTTTGTTAACATACTCTTAGTGACCGCACGATAGCGATTAAGGGTTAAATAAGTTCCCTGATTTTTCTAAATAAAAATTGATGATTTTTCAAGAACAGCGGCCGTGACCAAAAGGGTTACACTGAAGATATACTGTCCTTGCATGATTACGAAATAAAGTGCCTGGAAAATTACCACAAAGACAACCAGCAATTGTTTACGTTAATTGAGAAACGAAGAAGTTTATGGAAAAAAAGCTTCGGCAGGAAAAGAAGGAAACGGGAACCGATAGGTAAGTATAAAAATCGTGGGGGTCAGTTGCTGCAACTTGCCAAAAATATAAGTCGTAATTGAATTTAAACAAATAGATTGAACAGTGATTTTCAAATTTTTGAATTTTATTTCCCTAATGCAAAATAAAATATAACAAAGCGGGCGGTGTATCTGTGGACCAAGGGATAGGCTACGACACGGCCATTGCAAGTTCGATTCTTTAGCTTTGCAAATTTTTTTTTTTTAGAAAAATTTACACAACTTCCTTATAGAAATTTTAGAAACGATAATTTACACAATTAATAAATCAGTTATTAATAAATTGTCTTCCTTTAATAATTATTAAATTTAACCAAGAGGGTAGCGCAATTTTATACAAAAATTTCGCTTGGAAAAGCTTAAAATTAAGCTTAAGCTTAAAATAAGCTTAAAAAAAAGACAAAAATTTACAAAAAAATTTGAAATTTTCTAGGTGGAAATCTTTTTTCCTCTTCGTTCAATTACATATATTCCTTGATATTTACCGCTAACCGGCCTAATTACAGCATTATTTGATGAGGATACAGTTTTAGTTCAATTATAAAATTTCTGAGCGCGGTCGTATGCGAGCGGTATGAATGCTCGATTGCTATGCCGTAGTTGAGGGTTCGATCCCCGACCAAGTACATATTATAATAAATTTCTACCTGGTTGTGCTCTCGTAGTCTTGATTTATAATAGCTTCAATAATTTCTCCTCACGACAAAAAAGGGGTTCAGTTCCTCTCCTCTTGGAGCAACTGACCCCCACGATTTAAACCTATCGCTTCCCGTTTCCTTCTTTTCCAGCCAAAGCTTTTTTTTCCATAAACTTCTTCGTTTCTCAATTAACGTAAACAATTGCTGGCACATCATGGAAGGAGAGTTTGAGAATTGTCTAAACAGGGGTGCGACGTTACTAAGCGATCAAAATAATTATAATTTTATCTGCATTTATTAAAAATTATCAGATGCAGTTTTAATAATTAATTCATCTAATTGTTCAATTCCCCCCCCCTGCAAGTCTTAATTGTTACTTTTGCATATAAGTAACATGTGTTACTCGGAGAGAGGGGTCAAACCATTTTCTCAGTGAAGAATCGTTATGGAAATCAAATCTACAAAAAATAATAAGGGAAAATTTGAGGAAATTCGCGAAAATTCTCAAGAAACTTTTAAACAGAAATTTGTATTACGTACAACCCCCCCCCCTCTCTATTTCCCTACAACGCGTGCTATCTAACAGCTGCGGCACAATAATTGGGACCGTTTTGATATATACAATTTTTACAAACGACTTACCATTGGCATTCGCTCTTGAGGACATCTCACGTGACGAATTTATTCTATATCGTGTTGATTAAGGTTAAGGATTCCGCGTACGTATGGTCTGTAAGAAATAAATTGAAAGCAACTATACGTCATTGATAAAAGACAACTATAATTTTTAAGCACTCGGCTAAGGGGAAGGAGAAAACTCCAGATTGAAACTTCTTTATTGTGATAAAATTGCAAAATTATATTATTTTGGAAATTGGAGACCTGGTGAGCGCTAGCTCAACGCTGGGGTACTTGAAACTTGTAATTATTGTAATCCTCGTCTTCACGAAGGCTAATTATTGTTAGGTAAAAAGTAATCAAGTTAACGATGAAAATAAATTAGTGCGTGCGATAGAAGATTAGGTAGCAATTAGCCGCTCAAGTGTCGATAATTATGCGCTGACAATAATTAAATTTGCATATAAATTTGATTAAAATGTTATAGGATATATTTAAAAAAAGCGAGTGCTTTTGAAAACTAAAAATCGTGGGTCACAGAACTCAAAGCGACAACTAACTAACATATCCAGCTGGTAGTTGAAGAGATGAGCATTTTATTTTTTCCACCGACTACTGGTTTTATATAAAAAACGTCAATGTCGGCTACCTTAATTTGAAAATACGGTTTATAAAATAATTCATAACGTTTGTCTCGTTCTGGCCGTAGTTGGAAGAAAAATAAAAAGGGACGGCCGTATACCGGCGCAACCGGCCGGAGGAGGACGGCAAAGTTAAAAGTGAAGAAAGAATGAACGGTCAATTTGAATACATCTGAATATTTATTTTAAAAACGAGTTGGAGGAACGCGGTGCTATTGTAAAAGAATATCGTGACGGAAACAAGAAAAAATTGAAAAAATGTTGGGTTACAATCATAGCTCGTATATTTTTGTACCAATAAAACACCATGATATATTGAGCACATAACACAGGTGTTACGGACTCAGAATGTGTGATATATTTTATATGGTTTTCAATGTTGATGTCAGAAATTTATTTAAAAGAATAGTTAAAAAGGCACAGCGTGAAAGGTCAAAAATGCAGACTTATTCGTCTATTTCATTTATTTAGAGATAAATTTTATGATTATGAAAATAAAATAGTTCATTATGTAGTCATAACCGCAGAAGAGCAATCAATACCAAACCATAAATTTACGCTACACAATTTTATACGAAATATAGCGTTTCAGTTTGAATTGTGGTTTTTACGGATGTCCAAATTTTTAAATTAATATCTTATGCTGCCATGAAATATTTTATTTATTACCCCACTAAAATTATTAAAAGTAATTCAGAAGTGAAGGGTCCACTGCACCAACGCAAACGTTTATTACTTCCACATCCAACATGTTCAAATGTCCGAAATCAAGTAAAAAATAAATTCAATAATTTATAACTCGGAAACGGTAAAAGATATCAAAAACATTATCGAAAAAAAAAAGTTTTTCGTTTTATCCTGGACACTTTTGGCCTTATCGATAATTTTAATATCTTACTCCGTTTTCGAGTTATTAAAGAAAATCCGTGTCATTCCAGCGCTTTCCTTAATTTATTAAAAAATTAGGTTATTGTTCATAAATTTATAACTCGAAAACGTCAAAAGATATCGAAAATATTTTCAACACAAAAATGTTTGTCGTTTTACGTTGAACACTTTGGGCCTTCTTGATAATATTGATATCTTACACTGTTTTCGAGTTATTAAAGAAAAACTGAATCATTCTGTAGATCTAGTTAATATCAAAAAAATATTTATTTTATTATCATTAGTATTTTTTAATGTTATTATTATTAATAATATTGGTGCGAAAATTTCAAATTTTTGAATAAATTTTTTATTTTTTAAATAATGAAAATACTAATTTCGAATTAATACAATAACCTATAACTCGAAATCGGTAAAAGATATAGAAAATAGTTTTAACAAAAAAATATTTGTCGCTTTATGTGGAACACTTTTGGCCTTCTTGATAATTTTGTTATGTTACACGGTTTTCGAGTTATTAAGGAAAATCCGAATCAAATACCAAAAATATTTACTTTATCATTAAAATTATTTTCACATTTCTTCTAATAACTCGAAATATGATGAAGATATTAACAATATTGAAAATATGTGATGACAACGAACAAAACGGCAACAATTTTAATTCATTTTTAATTGAATCCAAACCCGGACTGCGGTATAATATAATTTTGTTCAACATTTTCTGAAAATAACGCATATAAAAAGCTACCTGATCACGTCAATTAATATTAAACTATCACTTTTCGTGAAAGCAAAAATTTACATGCTAGATTTAAATATTTTATTACTAGATTGTACGGCCTAAAGGCCGCACTGGAAGTTCTGAAACAAACTCAATCTTATTTTTTTTAGTAGTCCTTAAAAATTTTGTAAGAAATCTAATCGCTCCAATATCAATAACTTCTACAAAAATTAACCGATTTTTCTTTTCTTCACTTTTTTAGATAAATGCATGTCTTGGCTGAAAAATAAGCGTGAACAATTTTTTTTCTAAAATGCATACTTTCGGTATGTTATTTCTGCTCAAAGGTCATCAAACCAGATTTACTCAAAATGAAAAAAAAATCTAAAACAAAGCAAAGGGCTCTAAAAACGATAACTTCTTCATAAATTAACCGAATTTTAATTTCTCAACTTTTTTAGATAGATATATGTATTGGCTTTTCGCACAAGTGTTTACTTTCGGTGTAAAGTTCAACAAACCCGATTTCTTTTCCGCACACATGTATGTTGTAGCAAACCACCCAAAAATCAGGGCATTTATTTTATCAGGCGGAGAGGTGCGGAGTAAATATGTTACTTTTAAGATACCCCTTTTGGATAAATCGGCAGATTTTAATTAAAATCGTATCTAATTCTGCAGTTAAGCTGAAGTGTCGCTAAATATGTAGTAACAAAGTAGTGACATGCAATAGATTATTGGTTATTGGCCATTAAACTACGATCATAATTTATAATAACCAGTCGTAAAACACATAATTGGACCATTAAATTGTATCAAATTTGTACCATTAAAAATCACTTTGTAATTTACGGCTAATTTTATGACTTGACAAGATTATAAAAAAGAGTGATTAAAATATTAAAATCCAAGTTATAATTAACTGCAGTTGCCCTTGGATCCAAAAAAACGTTGATGTGTATACGTATTTGTAACATATTTGCAATAATAATGCGCAAAGTATATAACTGACACAACCTGGACCCCTAAAAATGTATTAACAATGTGGCATACACAACACGCCCGCAAAATAATTTTCCACTTGGCCGATTTTAACCCCGAATGTTTAACAAATAATAGCGCCAACCAACCAAAAGTAATTTCGCAACCCTCCAGAGAATTTCTCTACAAAATTAATTTTAACACGTGGTATATTAAAATTTTGTAAATATTTAACGTTTTTCAAATAATTGAAACAAATCGAAATAATTTAATTTAAATTAAAAAATCTTACTGCCCGGACGGTTCACGGTTCTGGCCCACAATGCGTAAATGCAAAAAATTTCGAGTTCATTGTAAGGCAATTTTCTATTGATGTTCACTGAAATATAAATACAAAACGACCGGCACTCTTGAGGTCAACACGTGTGTAGGTGTTGAAAATTTTATTTTTGTATGCAATTTTATTGCACCACTCAGCGAAGCAAACGAAACGGAAAAAGAGCTTCTTAACGACTGGAATATTATAAAATCGAAAATTGTTAAGGGTTCTTGATTTCGATATAAGTACATCGTCGAAGAAATTTAAAGAATATCTTGTGCTCCGTTGAGCGAAATAATGTAAAACAATTTTCAAAGTGGGCTCTTCGATTCTTGATTTTTAAATAATGCGCGCATTTTCACGGATTAAATAGGTACTACCTGTACGATAGTAGTTTTTATTTAGACTTTCGAGTTCTGGTGGGCCCTTTCAAAATTAATATTGTTAAATTAAAGTTAGTATTATAGAAAAATCGTCTGTGGAAGTCCACCTTTACCGCTTAAAATTCAATTTTGTTACTTTTAATGCATTTTGTAGCGCCGAACGGTTTGAATGATTACGAATGCTCAGCAATCAAACTTCAGATATAGCTTTAATGTGCCATTAACCGAAACAAATTGTAATTTGAACAAGTTCTTGATGTGAAGAAAGCGACGGCGCGTGTAACTGACGAGCACTAGCATTACCAACATTTAAAAAGGCCGCTTTAGGTTACACAATCTTACATTTTATCTTGGCACCCATTCTTGGACACTTTTCTATACTTAATGACGTGGTTTTATGTCTGAAGAGCAAATAACACGAATTACCAATTAAAAACACACATTGGGAACTTACCAATCTTTCATCTCAATAAAAAAATTAAATAGAAATATAGAATTAATTGTCGACATTACTAAGTTATAGTAGGCGAAAATTCCAATTAAAATGGAATTTTTATCCAAATCTTCTTGTTTGATGGAACGTAAAACCTTCCCCTTTATCGTAGACGAAATCAGGTAGAAAGCGGCGCACGGTAGCTAAATGGGTACTAATTTTAGGTGTTTATGTCAAAAGTTTTACACATTCCTTTTAAAACATTTAAATTGTGGCCCAACCAGTATTTCGAATAACCCACATTTTTGCGATATTATAACATCAACCGATTTGCTGTTCGAAATTTTGTACAGGATAGATTTTAATTAATTAGCGCCGTGGGCGACTTTCGCGATGCGTTACTGGTTAATTTGAGACGGTGCACCTGCAATCTATATTGCCATTGATACTCTGGTCTAGAGTTTCACTCTTGAGTCAATTGAGTATCTATGTCTAAACCATTGGTTGCTAGGTTCCAATACCGGTCTGGAAACGATTTTTTCCAACCCGTCAGTTTATTTAAATATTGATTAATCAATAAGTGGGCTTCTTATTAAAAAAAATTGCTCTCGGCACCATTTTTTTATCTTTATCATCAATAACAGGCTCATTTTGCGCGATACGTAATCATGGATGTATTTTTGAGTAACTCGACACCGGTCATGCAATAAGACAATCTGAGTTTTTAGGCTTAAAAGACCACCTCAAAACTTGATTATAATGTAAAATAAAAAAATTTAGCGCCGCAGATGATGCAGTACTTCCCTAAAACTGTATCTCTTGTTTTTAATCATGGAACGCTACATTCAATGTAATTTCTATTATTTTAATTGTCATCAATCTTAAAATATGCAAATCCTGAAGTACACCGATTCTTCAAGCAGGCGATCCAAATTTACTTCATATTTTGATTTACCAAAGCGGCGTTCTGATCGCCTTATCCGCACTAGCCGCCACTGCCGATGGCAACTTCGATTCAGTAGTTGGTAGCACTTGGCAATTAATCATTCCTACACAGGGTGACACGTCTATTTTGTATGCTCCTTCGAAAAAAAATATATGTACTGTCTTCCATTGAAAACTAAATCTAGTAACCATATTATATTACTGGAAATGCATATAAATAGCTACCTGATTTCTACATTTGCATTTCCGCTAAATAATGAACGGTCGCACCAGCAATTCGCAAGACGGATAAACGGCTCGGATAAGCTTCACTTTGCGTTGAAAATCGCTTCCAAAATATTCGCGACAATTTTACTGACGTCACACTGTTTATTGCTAATAACTCGAAATCAGTGAGAGATATGAGAATTCTGAAAGAGATTTTAAAGGATACAAAAAGCAATTAGATAGTTAGTTTCTGGTATATACTGAGTCACGGAAGGCTTTATGTCGAAATATCTAAAATAATTAGAGCGTGTCAATTTACTCTACAGCGAATTGGCTGCAGTCTACGGCGGGCGGTATAAGCTGGACGGAGGGAGCCCTTTTCACAAAATAGTTTGTATATACTATTTTATATTATATAAACACGTGTTCTGGCTACCGAATTGCGAGTAGGTATTCCGATTTTACTCGGATAAAACTTTCGAAAAATTAAAAGCAAATTAAGATGCTCAGCTGACGACCCATAAAGACAGCCTTTCATGATACAAAATGGAATAATAGAAGAAATTGCAAATCGCTTTTTTTTCGACTCATTAATGGATTAGCAACAAAAAAAAAGAATATTGTGATTGTATACAAACAAAAGTTAAGAATTTAAAAGAACATTGTGCAACGTCATTTTGGATAATTGCCTAATTTGGCTGTGACGTATCGATAACTGTTAAATTTCATTCCAACCGAATATTCAGAAGTAAAATTGAAAAAGTTTTGAAAGAAGTGAAATTAGTGACGTAATTCTAAACTAAGCCGAATTCCAGAATAAATAATTATAAAAGTGTAGGAAATCCTCATCAAATATACTGTCAAGGACCAAAAGGACAAGACATTATCGCCTATCAATCGGACCAAACCTTAGGATTGGAATACGTCCAGCGATCATATCGACGCCAAATCCATTTATATTGAGATTTTAATTTGTGTTGTGTCATCTTCTATGACTTTGATTTTTGATTCATAAAAATAATTTTGGTTATCATTTTTTTTGCCATCGATGATGGTTTGTTTATCTCTTAAAATAAGCCGAGTTTTTGTTTCAACCTACACGACAAAAATCAATTATGCGTGAGTGAAATGTCTGTGGAGATTTAGGTAAGGTGGGTAGGTGCAGATGCTCTACATTTATTTTTATAGAAATAATGAATGGAAAAATAGAACGAAATATCATCGTAACTGTTGTTGGCTTGTCGGGTATTATGCTTCGGGACAATGGAGTGTGACCAATATTTGTTTACCCAAACACTAAATAAACACGAAAAGGAGAAGAAAGCTTTGGCCAACACTCAAAGTACAGATGTAAGCCGAAATCTTGCCCAAGCGATTAGGTAATTATTTTGGCCGCGCAATTATGGAAGAATGACGAATTTTTAATAATCATTAGAGAAATCACGATTTAACAACCTTGTTAGTGTTGTGGCGTAATGTGGTAGTAATAAGACGTCCATTTGATTAATGGTTTCATTTCAATTCATCTCGTTATGGACAAGATTATAATAGTCATTTTAATTCAAAAAAATGTTTAACTTTTAAAATCAACAATGCTAACAAGTTATTCTTTTGATTAACATTTTGCAAAAGCCGACAATTATTTTCCTTCGAGTGCAAAGTAATTTAAATCAATTTAAATTTTCGTTAACTAACTCGTTAGTTTTTTTCGGCTACGACTTTACCTTTTGCCAATTAAACTGTTACAGCATAATGAACCGATTCCACGGATGGTGGCCACTCACTTATCAATCTTCTGTTCCAGCTGCATTCGCAATATCAAAATTAAGCACTGCAATTATTGATTCCAATCGGTCAATAAGAAATATACAGGTTACAACAGGGTGGCGACGACCTCGACTCTCGGTCATGGGACTTGAACGTGTAAAAAACCGACTTCAATAAGTCAGGTAGCTATTTACCTATTTTTTAACGTTTTCAGCAAAATGGAAATTCCGGTATTATAAAGAAAACATTCGGAAAAGCATACAAAATAGACTTCGCTCCAGCACAGTGTTGCACATAGTTGTGCAGCCTGAAGGCCGCACTGACTTCAACTTTCTTTGGTTGGAAACTACAAAACTATTATAAAAACAGTCAAAAGATCGCACACAATGGACTGCACTCCAGCACAGTGTTGCCAGGTCTAGAAAATTTTCCGCACAAAAAAACATGTAAGGTCTGATTGAAATTTTATCTTGATTGGATGTTGGGAAGTGGATTAAAATAAGGCCCAAAAATATTTTATTGCACATATCAGGCCAAGTCATCAACTTTTCCTAGATCTCCAAGTGGCAACACTGCTCTGAAACAGTAGTTTTATTTAGAAACTAGATTGTCCATTTTACGCGGTCTGAGATCCGCAAACCTTGGCGATATGGTAACTATTTGGAACAAACTGAAAAATATTTCAAAATACTGAATGTCAAATTGACATCTTACAAGTTACCATGACAGTGACAGAACATTGATGAAATAAAATATCATTGGTCATTTGTTTTCCTCAACGATGCTGCCGCTGCAGGATGGCAACACCATCTTTGCAGTTGACAACTGAAAAGTTGTCGATGTTGTTTTTTTTTGTAATGCAATTGTGCCGCAGGCGATTTATAAAATAGTACGTTTAAAAAAATTACTGAACATAAAAAGCAAATTACACCACCCGGCCCCTGTGGGGTAAGGACAAGGAAAATGTAAGTGGAAATTACTTAAACGTAAACTTAAATATTAAAGGTACATGGCGTGATAATATAAGTTGGCGTGGGATAAGAATATCTGAAGAAGTTGAATTCGAACTAAGTACCTACATAGCGAGTTTTCTCGTAAGTGAAATTCAATGTTGATAAACTCAATAATGAATGACACTCTACTCTGCATAGGGTCGGTTGTTCATCAAAAATTTAAAGAACGGTAAGAAGTGGAATCTCCGATCCAATTGACATGGTTGCTCTTGCAAAATCTTCCATTTTATTCTAGGTTGTTTAGGAAGGTTCTGGTCACCGCTCAGGTGGAAGTCTTCCAATTAATATTTGCTTAAAAACGCAAGTGTCCCGGAAAGCAGTTCAGGGACGGAGTTGTGACACTTTTGCAAAGCTCGTAAACTTAATAAGCAGGTTGATCTCAACCTCTTTAACAGTGCTGATTTTGAAGCACAAGCCTATTGGAGCGAACTGGTATTAAACCAATTAGGTGTCGGAAATTAAACTGCAGGACGTCTACTTTAGGGGTGAAATAAACTGCGGGGTGTTAATAGATTTCCGGTTGGATTTCAGATGAAACCTATACTTAAGAATATTATAAGGGCACAATGAAATTGAACATATTATATTATTAAAAAAAAAGAGCAACAACGAAATTCTCCTCCAATTTTGTTTAAAAAATTCCGACAATGAGGAAATGGGTTAATCTGGAGTTTAAATTAAAAATTACTTACGACACTTTTCACTTTTGTAAAACACAAACAAATGCAACGATTTTCCAACCGAGCCTACTTAGAATTTGAGCCGAGGTAAAAATATAATCTGTCAAATGCGCCGCTTCGCCTTTTAAAGATTTTTAACCCCATTGTTGGAGAAATCATCAAAATAGACAACTTTCTCGTTAAAATTTTGTTAGGGTTGGCTTGACACTTTCAAGAAAAATTTTCGGAAACGTTCTATGCGAGCAGATGTGGGTATTTAAAATCAACTACCCTTTAAATGCCTTGTTAAGTGCCGCTTTGGTTTAGTATTTGGATAATAACGAGCGACGACAATGTTGTAATATTTTCGGAATATCGGTAGCCCCGCTGCTGGTCGTCAAATAAAATCGGGTTAAAATTTAAAAACGGATTTTTATAGCCTTTCGGCCCCCCGGCGAATGGGGGCATTCTTGCTCTTTTTTCTCGCGGCGTTCGAAACGAAAAAAAAGATCAAATTTTGGCCGATAAATATGGCAACTTATTTAGTTAATTACATTTCTAATTCATCAAGCAATTGATTAGCCACAAATTCAATTAATTAAAAGTTCACTTGGCTCGTTTCTGGGTTACTTGAAAATCCAGTTTGAGTTTGGTCGAAGTTGTGAGTTTTTTCAAACAAACAAAATTTAAAAAATTATAGCAAAGAGAAATCTTACCTTGTGGATTATCGGCGGCGACACACAAAATCCATTTGTAATAATAGCACAAAACAACTGCACTAAAATCCGCGTTCTGATAGGGCAATGCCGAAGATTGTTGTTATATTGGCACTCGGTTTTTAATAAATTTTTTTTTTCAAAATTGTCCTAACCCACGAAAGCAGCGTCCCAAGATGGAGCAACTTAATTTTTTGAAAAATAAAGTACCTGATTTCGTCAATTTTTATAGCAGAGACACTTTCGATCTGTCTATACGTTCGATCCACGTGAAAACGTTTGTGTAGTTGAATTTTTCTCCGTTTTAGCGCCACGCTCGCTTTCGAATCTATAATTCAAGATGGCGATTTGGCCCGGCCCGCCATTGGCGCAGCGAGATGAAAGGGGCGTTTTCTCTTTCAGATTATATTTTTTCCTCTGAAATTGTGTAGGAAATATTTGGGTGTGATGTTCAATAAAAAAGGAAAAAATGAATTTTATTACTTTGTTAGCGTGTTTTCGCATGCCTTATTGCAAAATAAAACAGAAAATGTATATGTTGGCGTCTTACCCCTTACCCTTAAGGACATGAATTTTTGATTGTATTTTCAGCCTTCTTATTATTTTATTTCTTTTATTACCTATAATACATGTTTTTTTTATAATGCATAATACCTACACTGCTATACCTATATATATATATCGAGAGGATGACGACTTGATTTTAATTAAAAAAAGATGTAGCTATACTAGGTATACTACTCGAATAACCACTATCTTGCGGTGTTTATTATTTGACGTTAATTATTTATACGCTGAAAAATATCTTCTTGGCTCGGGAGTACTGGTTGGCGAGGGCAACCTGGGGTAGGCAATTGTCACATATGTTTAACAATTGGTCGTATAATTGAGTATTTCTGTATACAAACACGTCTTGAAATGTTGACATATTGACAATGCCGTTTGGCTATCGCCCGCGCGTTATACGTATAAACACAGAATGGTTTTCTCTTCGATAACGAATGTCAAGCAGAACTGTAACATTCTACCAACCCCTGTCAGGCCTTGTCTACCAACAATCGGGCTATTCACATTTCACCTAAACTGAGACGTTAATACGTATAACGCAAATAACCGAAAATAGATCCCTTTTATGCGGAGTCGATATAATAACCCAGAGAAGAAATAAAAAATTCATCCAGGCATTTCAAAATATCTCAAATTTTTATAACCAAACGGGCAGACCCAAAACTATATCAATATCATTATTGAATGCAATATACTCGAGATATCCACACCGCCTACAGTTGACAGTGCGGAATATAAAACATAAATCCGAAAATAATATAATATCCAGAATAAAAATTTTAAATTTATAATAATATTAAAAGTTATTGTTATTATCACCCGCAATAAATTAATTATTGAGATGTGGCTGGGCAACTTTTCACCATCAGGTTTCTATAATTTGGAGCCATAAAACATTAAACTTTATAGTTTTCAATGTTAATATATTTTTTTATAAAGTTTTATAAAAAAAAAAAAAGTCATCTAGCGATAAAGCAAATGCTTTTTTTTATTGAAATAGCACATCATCAGTGATTTGGGACAAAATAAATGGTTTAGTCTTGAAGTAATTATTTGTTCGAAATTATTGTAATTTACTCGTAAAGCGGTTGGAGATTTGGGCATAAGAGATAAAAATAATGCGAAATTATCTAAATAGAACCAAATAAATGGTAGTAAAAGACCTGATGTCACGCATTAATTAACTAAATATAGTTTAATGATTTATATCGTTCCATGTTGAAAGCGCCCGCCCTACCTGCTCTCTTACATTTAGAAGCAGAAGCTCAACGATGAGATCGATTCGATTACATATTCCTGTACCCGATATAAACTGAGCAGTGCTAGTAAAAAGTTTGCTCCTTGATTATTCTAAAATTAAACTGACGTTTTTGTTTAAAATCAATAATTTTATTGCACATGTTTCGATTTTATTTAATCACATCAGGTGGTTATAGTTTAAACCGTAAACAGAACTTAATACATAAACTGTATTACGCGTTTTATACATTTTATAACAACTAACAACTTACAAAAATATTAAAATAAAATTGATATATACGAACGTCACGAGTCCTTAGACCCCCCCCCTGTCAGATTTCTCACGTTAAGCAATACCCCTCGCTTGCCTCAGTTTGCGAAGGTATTTTATGAATATCGTCAAAATTTTTATCGTCTAACTCTATCGTTACATTTTGGGAAATGATGATTTTGGGCTTCTGGGATCCCAAAACGTCTAAATCAGCAAAAATCTCACCTTTTTTTTCCTGCACGATTACAATAATTTTTCATATTTCATATGATAAAGTAAAATCTTCATGTATTAGCCTTTAACCGAGAGGAAATTAGCCATAAAAATGTGAAAAAATTAAAATATCCAATATAAGACATATAAAATTTTAAAAATCCCCCTCCGCCCGTCAAAATGCAAGTTTTAATTTTTCTAGTTGAGATTTTTGAGGATTTAGACGTTTTGAGATCCAGAAGCCCAAAATCATCATTTCCAAAAAAAGTATGAGAGGGTGTGTGTGTGTGGTCAAATTTTGTGTGCGCTCTACAGCAAAAAGTAATAGGAATTATTTAACCAAATTTAGTAATTTACCAATGAGACTTAGTGCTGATTAGATTTTGGTCAAAATCGGTACACGGAAACTCGAAAAAAGAAAATTATTTAAATAAACAAAAAAAAATTTCTATATAATTTAAAATTTTATTTTTTTATAATATTATTCTACTCTATAATATTACAAATCGCTTAATTCTTTAATCCGATAATTGGTGATATAATTTTACTATATAAGAAAAGAACAAGGTGGAACTCGGATGACCGCAGTTTTAAGGCTTCTATACATCTCCTTTCCCCCTCCGGGATTAATTGTAAAGGAAAGCTCGATTTGATTCATTAATATGAATTAAGTGCAAATTATTCTTAAATCGCTCCCCAAATATTTTGGAACTTTATTTTTTTATCATATTTAATAAATTCACCAATCACGGAAAACCACTACTTTTCGATTTATTCTTGATAAAATAACGGATTAAAAAAATAATAAACCGATAATTTATTATTGGTAATATAATTTTACTATATAAGAAAAAAATACACTAGAAAATTAAAGATTTTAGGATTAGAATTAAGGTGACCTAAAAATTGAATTATGCTGACAGACGGACGGACACGGGACCAGAACATAAGGCTTCTTCATATACTGTGTCTAGAAGCCTAATTCTTCATATACTGTATATAGAAGCCTAAAAAGTACACGAGGTTTTAAGGTAGCTGTAAGTTTGCTTGACCTTTTCTCAAATTCTATTCTAATTTTATATTGGTAACAGTTCTTAAATTTGAAACATGAGGACACGCGGACGGACGGACACGGGAGCAGAACAAAAGGCTTCCTTACTCTACTTTGTATAGAAGCCTAAAAAGAGCCAAATACGGTTTTAAGATTTTTGGAAAACACCAAAGGGTCCCCCTTTTGCTGCTTTTCACCAAAAAATTTGAAATTTTAAAGCAAAATCTATGGCTTTTTTGATATTTTCTTTTAATATTCCCTTCGACATTTTTTTTATCTAATTCTGCAAAAGCAAAGAAATCGCTGAGATAATCTGGTGTACTGCAAGTGAATGAATATCTGAGAAAATCCAGGAATATGAAGAAAATTCTAGAAATACTACTGATGAGCTTTCCTTTGCTTTATCAACTTTTTCAAAAGGAAATCTTATGGAGGAAATCCTTATATAATAATATTTTCCAACAAAAATTCTAATTTATAAAAAGTTTCCTAAGGGGGGCGGGAGGTTGCCCAAAGTTATTTTAAAGTTACTAAAACGCGGGTTCGCGTTTCCCACAAATTGTGGAAAAAATAGAAAAACTACAAGAAAGGTACTACGCGAGCTTACATCGGAAACGCTACAAAAACGGTAAGGAATTAGACGAAAATATATTTAGACAATATGTACAGAATGAAATTTCCTACAAAAAAGATCCGTTAGACACAATAGGCATTCAATGGAGAACATTTTGATTTTTTAATTGTTATCGACTTGAAATGTCTTCCAAGCTTTACTTCTTACATCAAAATTATTTACATAAAATTTTTCGGTATCTTACATTTTTGCAGTGCTTCTAATAAATTAAATAAGTAAATTTTATTAATTTTCCCACACCGATATTTTATGGAGTCTGCAGTGGATCCTTATCTAAGCGGAAACAATGTACGTGAACAATCAAAGCGCTTGACTTTTATCGTGAAAGATTTGTTAGAAAAACTTTTCAATACATACAAAATATCTAAACATATTTACACATAAAGAAATAAACAATTAAAATAATATTTTTAAATGTTAACGACATTTGTGTTGGTAAATAATAATAAAAATAAAATAAATGTTATGTAGGTCACGAACACGAGCAGCTACAGGATGATTTCTTCTTCTGTTCGAACCAAACATCTACGTATATACAGATATGGATACACTTCATCCAGAGGTTGTCGGCAGCCCTCGCAATAACAGTTCGTTAGATGATCGTTCATAAATTTCACTAACAATTCCAATTAAGTGGCAAATCGACAAAATGCTCTGCAAGCAGTAAAGATATAATCTGTAAACGTTAAAAGTTATGCTGGCTCTTAATAAAAGGTTAGAATTTATAAATGGCCTTCTTGTGGAGAACAATAACAAAGTTAAAACCGACGACGCTTCCTTACTTCGCAAAGCGACAGGTGGTTTCAATAAGAAATTTCTTTATAAACAAGAAGCCACAGAGTCATTTAATGAAATCTAAGTATAAGTGGGTATTACATTCGTCTGTATTAAGGATCAGAAAACTGAACAAACAAAATAAATTATGTAACCACGATGCCGCGGTGCTCGCTCGGGAGATGTCAAAACAAATCTCAAATTTTGCAACAAGCAATGCAGTTTTATGTTAACGTATTCTATTACATCAAGTACATCGATTTACGATGAAATTTTAATAAAAAACACTACATAAATGTAGGATTTTACAATAAATGAATGTCAAAACCTAAAAATTTTAAAGTACGCAATTGTACCAAGATAACATAATTGGCAGACAAATTTGATAATTTTCCGTTAGTTAGTATGATTAACAATGGTTTTCCTTAATTTTTAATTAACTCTATGCTCATTTTAATATAAAAATAGTGAAATATAAATTTTTAGGTTACGGCTTCTATCATAATAATTTTGGAAATAAATAGGCTAAAAGGCATTACTAGTGATAACTAACACAAGGGTAATGTATAAAATAACCCTTAATTTAATATTTTTCAAGAAAATGATACATAATTTGGTATTTATCCATTGCCGAACGTTTGACATTTCGGTGGCTTCAGAATGTAGTTATCAAGCAATTATCGGGTTCATAAGATTAAATTAGGTCTAACTGAACTATTTGGGGGATGTTTTACTAAATCTCATCATTTCCTTTCGATTCTGAGTGAAAATTATGACATGGAATTTTCAAATTGGGCATTTTGACTTATTTTGGACGTTTCCAGTAAAAATAAAATAATTTATTGTAATCAGTTGGGCATTTTAAGGCAATAGTAATATAAAAAGTACTTTAAAATGGTTTTCAAAAAAATCCAATTTTGAAATATTTTAAATTTTCGTGAAACTTTAAAGAAAATCCGCTAGGTGGCGTAGCGATTTAGCAGAGATTTCAACCCCCGAGTGGACATTCGGCACCCGAGCACATACTCTTTCTTTGACTTTTCCTTCCGAACGGCGTCGCAGTCTAATTTTGTATTTGCCGGGAGAAGACGTTCTTTTTGCGCTCCATAATTTTTTAATTTCTTCATATTCTAGTGACTTTTATTAATGAAATTACTTCTTGTAACACTAAACGACCATTTGAATTTGTTGCTTTTCATCCGAGTGTATAAATTAATGCAATAACAACTTTTTTTAAATCGAGAAGTCGCGCGCGTCAAATATAAAATTGTGTCGAAGAATTTAGTTAATCTTGGGACTATAATTTATTAATTGGTGTAATCTTGTGATGGATGATTCAACATAAATGGTAAGAACTTGAATTAATTTTTGACCGTTGCACGATTTCCAAACTTTCACTCCGACATATTTCTTTTGTTTTAACGGGATGCAAATTATTTCTTCTCTATACAATATATGCCATTGGCTTCCTTCGGATTGTCCTGGAAAAGTACTTTCGTGGAGTAACAAAGCACTCTCGATTAAAGCCATATCTTCAAATGTAAATGCTTCTCGTACGACCATAGTTCAATTTTATGTCAACCTGTAAAAAATAAATAATAAAATTTTGCCATACAATTATTTCGTAACCTTAAAATTTTGCTATACAAGTAAACAAACATGAAGTTTGGGTTGCACCAAAGTTCCAGTTAATGTCAATTGTTTTTTTAAAACTATTCTATTCATAATATTGCGTAATTTTGGTTTGCGGCGATTAAACCCATGTGTTTAATCGAAAATGAAGGGTGTGTTTGTTGTTAAGTGAGTGTATCGATACATATTTTGCATTCACGTACTTTGTAGGCTATAAATTAATAAAATCGTCACGGAATTAATTTTATTTTCGAATTTTTATGTTGTATTAACAATGATTCAGTGATTCGGTTTCCAAAAGATGATAAGTGATGTTTTGAAACGAACAAAAGTTTCATAAAATTTAAAGTTAGGGCAAACCATTTTGGTAAGTTATGTCGTTGGGGTAGCAACAGGCTTTTTGTTGATGTACCATAGGTGCTCGAGTGGACATGCGAGATATTTTGCTTAATGTTGGTTACGTTTGATTTATGTTCGATTCCTGCATCTCCACCGGTGAATGGGATTTTATGTCAAATTTTTGTCCAATCAGATGTAATCGGATATTACTTTAGATATTACCTACGTAATGTTATAATATACATTTTTAAGAGGATATTTTTTGTTTCAGATGAACGTCAAGAAATTCTAGCAAATTAATAAATCTTGTGTTACGCGGTTATCGATAACAATATAAGTTAGTCGCGAGCGGTATGTCAATTTTGTTTGTAATAAAGTGTTAATTTTAAAATTCCTTTTGATCGTAATCGATTTAAATTATGTGGGTGTATTCTGTGTCGTTTGTACTCCACGATTGATTTGGACATGGAGAGGACTGGATTTGGGCAACACAACTGGCGAAAGGACCACAGTATTTAAAGGTAAGCAAAGACAACTTTTATTTTTACAAAAAACCTTTTGAACGTCTTTTTGTTTGGCTAACCTAATCGGATTAAGTATTTGTGTTAATAATGTCTTTCTCTTTCCAGGTAGGTTCGACAGCGTGGAATGGAGAGTTAAAGCAGCTAACACGGTTAGTGAAATTTATTCTGTAATTTGGCAGTTTAGTGAAATAAATGTGTGATGAAATATCTAGTGTTAATAGATTATTTTATCTATTTATGATATACTTAAAAATAATTTAGGTTACTTTTACAAAAATGATCTAATCAAACATCGGATATAATTTCGAAGACTATAATTTTTACATAAGTTGCGGTCTTCTTTTTACGTTCCCTACGTTCGTGTAGCTCCCCGAAATGCACTTTCATTTCATCGGTTTATATTTTTGCAGCGGCTAACTATAAATTTTTGAGATTTAATTAATTCATAACTAACCACTGCTTTGGTTTATTTTGTCGGGACTGGTTGCATTCGATGCCCAAAACAAATGTCCAGATAATCAAACACCGATAAGAATTACAAAACAATTTTTGTCATTTTTTTTAATTCAATGCCCATTTGGGGAACTACATTGCAAAAGTTTAAAAAAAACATTAACATCGGTTAAAAAATAAAGCAAGGAGATTAAATTTTGAAGCAAGTGTTCAACTTTGAGCATTTATTTGTTTTGGGCATGGAATGCACCAAGTTACAACAAAAGTGCGTTTGGCCATTTGGAGGGTATGGAACAAAGACTACAACATAATGTAAAAATTACAGTTTTCATTTCTTTCTTTCTTCACGCATCATTTTTGATTTTTGTACAGGTGACCTTCTACTAGTTTAGTTTATATCGATAATGAAATAATCAGCAGTGTGTGGTGTCAAATACACCGTGACGGGCTAGTGTACGGGAAGCTACGATTACGATATTCTTCAAACTCTATTAGTGCGTGGCAAGTGACTCGGGTCTACTAAATTTCCCAGCGGCAAATACGATATTATCTACTTATTTCTAATAAATTTATTAATTACTATTTCAAAATATTGCAAAATAGTATACATACTTAGAAAATTAGAAACGATGCTACTACGTGCAAAATTTCACAGCACAACTGATTGGTAAAGCATCGTGCTAAGGCAAAACTACATATTTTATACAATATTTGTTTATAAAAATAAATTCTAAAAAAATTAGTTTAGCCGCAATTTGTACTCAAAATATGAATTTATTTACGGAATGCCAGTACGATCCTGATAATATCATAATGGAACTTGTATTAAATGCAAGAGTCTTTAATTTACTATAACAAGGCATAATTTTTATTTTTATTTTTAGTTTGAATTACTTTGAAAATATGAATTTTTAAATAGATACTTATTCAAAACTGAACGTTTATAAGAAAAGCATACATGTTTTGTTCCACAAATCTTTAGCTTTTCAAAGTAAAAAATCATAATAAAAATAATGTCATGTCATGGTAAATTAAAGATTCTTGCGTTTAGTACAAGTTTCATTATGATATTTTTCAGGATTTTCCGTAAATAAATTCATATTTAGAGTTCAAATTGCGGCTAAACTAATTTTTTTAGAATTTATTTTTATAAACAAATATGTAGTTCTACAAGAATATTATAATAAAGACACTATATTCCAATTTTTTGTGCACAAAATCTCAACCTACCAAACAGCCTTAAACAAAAATATAATTTTTCTCCAACATGTAAAACGTATCAAAATAGTATCACAAGTTAAAAGTTGGTAATAACAATATTATTATCATATGAAAAACATTTTATATAAAATTTTTATTTTGCATTTTATGAAAAGTTTTCTTTCATCTTATCGAATTATATTTGTAAAAACTCAAAGTTAATTTTGAAAGATTCTCAAAAGTATTGAGTAGATAATAAATAATAGACTTTACTGCTTTTTCGGGCAGTTGACGAAAACAAAATTTGGGCAATCGAACAGTCTAGTACCTTAACGGAAATAAATTATGTAACTTCAATATCCAGTATTCCTGTAAAAATTCTTCACCCGCAAAGCTGTAACCTTCCCTAACTTCTGTTTTCAAATGTAAGACATGGTAAGTGTCACATCGTGTAAAATTTCTTTTCAAGAGGGATGCAATAAATTGTTTGTTTATAATTCCATGAGGTATAAAATAAAACTTTCGTTTTTATATTACTTTATGTTCGTTTTTAGCACTCAACTTGGAATTATTGAGAAAATAAATCATGATTATAGTTATTAACATGTGATATTATTTATGAAGTTTAAAATTTGTACATGTTAAAGTAGAATAATTTAATGTCACAACTTAGAAAATTAGATCAAAATATTGAATTCAATGATTATACGTAGTTTGTTGTATTATTATGTGAAAGAACTTGAACAGTTATGCAATTAAACTCACCAATATTTCAATAGTCAAATTACTCTAATATTACCGATCAACCAAAGTACAACAAACTATAATTATTCAATTCAGTAGTTTCAATGTAATATTATAAGTTGTGACGTTAAATTATTCTTATTTAACAAGTACAAATTTTAAAATTGATAAATATAAAATGCATAATGAGCTTTGAAACGATGTGCCATTTAACATACTCTACATTTAAAAAAAAAAAAAGGTTCGGCAGGGGTCTCACTTGGGAATCCTGAAAGTTAGGAAGTTTCGATTATTAAACAAATGTCAGGGAAATTAAAACTTTTAGCTCGGCAGTCAACTTGTTAAATTCGTACTCAAATATGTTTTTGTATTATAAAACTATTCTATAATTACCATGGCCCGGACTTTGATGATCTTAAAACAGGCAAAATATGCTCATTTAAATGCACTAAAAATTGCTCAAAAATTCCTACAGATTGCATTGAAAAAATAAATAAAACAAAATTTTATAATTTTTATATTTGAAACAGAAATTTAAAAAATACAATATGAAATAGTGAAACTTATTTAAAATTTTACCTTTATTTTAATATTTATTACATATCGACTTTTCCAACGAAGACTCTAGTAACTCACTTTTTCATTTTGTGGGTTCTAAACACCAATATGTAGATTTAGGAGGTAACTTCCCACAAAAAAGGTAGTATCTCAAGAAATGAACATACAACAAAATTTCTTGAGATACGACCTTTATAGTGGGAAGTTACCACCTAAGGGCCGAAATATTCACCTCTCGTTAATCTTATCAGTAACTAAAGTTACCTATAAACCTACCACGTGACATTGATTCGTCAAATAGCAAACGTCCATTGTAGCTTTATAGATAACTTTAGTTACTTAAAAGATTAACGAGAGGTGAATAAATCGGCCCTAAATCTACATATTGGTGTGTGTAACTCAAAAATTGAAAAAGGTGTGTTACTGCAGTCTTCGCTGGAGGAGTTGATGTACTATATCGAAAAACTGCGTTTCAAAAAGAATTTTTGTATCTAAAACCTGTAACAGGTTAAAAATAAAATATTGGATTAAATGAGAAAGAAAAGATCACTTCTTTGCCATTTTTAAAGCCATCGAAGTCCGGGCTCCGATAATTATGTTTTACATATTTTATTTCTAAAATCTACAGTTTCAAAAAGTAGGGGGAAATTTTGAAATTTAATTCGAGATAACCTGGAAAAGTTGGGCAATTTGGTATAGAAAATTTAATGGGAATCATGTTAGTTACTTTGCAAGTGAAGATAAACTGAGAACATTATCGCTGAATTGTAGCTAGTGAAAAATTAAAAATGACATGAAATGTTTCCTTAATACAATTTATTTCAAAATTACAGAATTTATTCTAGTTTAAGTTTTCATTCTGTTGTATTAATAGATACATGTATTAATGAATGTATAATTTCAAGCAATTTTCTATGTACGGAAACGTTAGCTTTAATGGTAAAGTTTATCCAAAACATTTTTTAATTTCTATTTAAAGTATAGCATCAGTTCATTCCATAGGAAATGATATGAGATGTGAAATGATAGTAACTCTATAGTTTTCAAAAAATTTGATTCTATGTGTATTATAACGGGCCTTATATTTTCGTAGTTGAAAGTTACCTTTGTTCAAGTTTTAATGTTTTCTAACGGCTGCCATATTTGTTTAACGAGGTTGAATTTTCACTCGAACTTCTTATTTTAAAAAATTTGAATTTTTGCATGGCAGTTCTTGCAGGAATGGAAAAAATCAACAAGTTAATATTTTTTCTACACGGAGGTGGGACCTAGTTGTATTCATAAAACTCTCTTTTCCTAACAATTCTCCAAGTTTACAATTTAACTTAAATTTTCTTCTTCTTATGTTACATCAACGACCTGTGTCTTCATCAATAGTAACCTCGATGACCGAAGCTACTGTTGGTACTTTGAGCATAAAGGCAAATCATCAACCTAGGAAGACCTGTGGCTTAACGACGTGCCTTCCAAATCACTTTGAGAAATTTGAGTTTGAGATTCGATAACTAGCAAAAACATTGCAAACACACAATGTGCAAAAATTGTTTATCTAATTTTAGTTTTCAACATAAGTTTATTAAAATCTAACTAATTTGAACATATATAATGTTTATTTATTATTGGTACTTCTTCGCAAAACGAATGATTATTATTTTTCTTAATATTTATTTATAATACAACATGTTTTGCACGAATTTACATATGAAGCTAGTTGATTAATTAAATGAAGGTGTTATAAAGAAGGGGAAAGTTCAGTTGATTAAGTTTATTTAACGTAATGTTTATTTTGTTTGGTAGCTTTTTATATTTCGTATGATTCCCATAGTATTCTCTTCAAATACTTGCCCTCTTTATGTAAGATTTTTGTTTTATCGTGGTTAATTTAATGATTTTTATAATTTATCCCATCTTCTGTAGACACTTGCCGATGTACGATAAATTCCTACAAAACTAGTGCTATAAATAAAAATTAGGAAATAAGCAAAATAATCTTTCATTTTGCAAAGAAGTACCAATAATGAGAAACATTAAAATAACTTTGCTTGACGTACGTAACTTACATCAAAGATTGGAAAAATATTTTGAAAACACTCAGCGGGCGGCATTTTTGAAATGGACACTGTTTTTGATATTGTGCTTGCAGTCAAATCTCAAACTCAAAATTTTTGGTGCTTAATACCAATATAATTATATCGTACAGAAATCATAACAAAAGTTCAAGCATTTAGAGGAATGCAATCAATTCCAAACCTACTTTGCACAATTAAGGATGAACGGTAGACACAGTGTTTTCGACTCTTTAGTTTTCCTCAATACCGTATACATAGTTATCAAAGTCTTAATTATGCAATTCTGCACTAAAGGCGGCAGTCTTCGTGTAGGTGGAACGTAAATAATGTTGTCGTACCAAACAATCGACAAGGCCAATGTGCTAACGAGAATTGCATAATTTATTAAGAATTGGATAACTATGTATACAGTACCGAGAAAGACTAATGAGTCAGAAATACAGTGTCTACGGTTCATCTTTAATTGTGCAAAAAATGTATAGTACAGAAATTTCCAACTTTTATTTGGTCCTCTACACCAGCATTTAGCGTTGAAAAGTGCTGTTTTCTTATTTTTTCCAAACTTGGAGAATTAAAAAAGAAAAAGTTGTTGTAAATCTCAAAAAGATGACGGCTACATGAAAATTAAAAACAGTAAAATTTAAAGAACGTTCGCTCCAAAATACCAACATGTTAGGCTCATTTCACTTGAAAGATCAAGTAGCTTGAGATGGTCCATTGGCCATATCAGGTGCCCTATTCTAGTGCTCACGCGACTTGATTCGTATTATTTCGACCAATCAGAGAGAGAGCGAATACTTAATTTTTATGCGAAAGTGACGTATTTGCTTATGCGAATCAAGTCGTGTAAGTTCGAGAATAGAGCCCCAGGCCATTTATTAATCGAACGATCCTATCCTATCGTTTTTTTAAAAGTGCCATTATGTTCAAGGCCCTCAATTTGCATTATCTTGAAGGCAAGCATAGTTTTAAATGAATCAGGCGTATTTAACATGTGTTTACTTTGGAAAATTCTAGAAGTGCAAATAGCTTTGAAATTTTTGCTACACTATTCCAATATAACATTGGGATTATTGATTACGAGTTTACATAATTTTTACCTTTTCTGTCCTTGTGAAGTGTATTGATCAAAAGTAATTTATCTTGGAGAGAAATATCGGCATTGTTATCATACCACGTGTAAAGAACTACGGTTTAAAATATTTACAAGGCAAAGTTTGCTTCCTATATTTGTAGTTTTGGAAAGGTTCCGTGATCTTCTGGTTCATTTTGGTACCATCGTTTGCTGAAAAAATAACACTTTTTTATTATTTGTCAGTTAATCATTACGATCTATGCGAAAAGGGTTTTAATATAAACAGACTCATCAGCCCAACTTTGATTAAAATTCTTCTTGTTTGTGTTATCTTTGAAAAATTACAACTGGAACTAAATATTGTCCAACGCAGCTTTTTATAGAAGCTAATAGGGACAATCACCTTGTTGGTGTATACTGTATTGTATTACGATAGCAATTATGTAATTTAGAAAGTCATTTCGGAGCTCTGTGCGAAAATATGTTGTGAATCTTTGTAATTTTTTCCAACCCCGCATGAATGTCTTTTCTAATGCTATATTATGGATACGGCATATTGTAACGTTTGTCCAAAACAGCTTGGACCGCGAAAAACTGTTGGAACTTGTTGTAAAGTCTTTATGTGGTTGTAACCACGTGTACTTCAAGTTTCTCGCCTCTTGCAAGCTCCGCTTAAATTATGATAGCTCAACAAAGGTACCAAGAAACTGTTTTTCGGCAACAACTTTCTTTGTTTTTGAGATATGGCAAAAGTAGTTGAATATAAACTTAAATTTCATAAAATTCCCTATTTTTCTTACGTAGGGTAATTCTGAATTAAGAAGAAACTTCTACATCTATATAATAAATCTTACTGGAAATTTTACATAGTTTTATACCTTGTAAAAGAATTACTTTCGCTTGATTAAAATTTAAGTGATATCAATATTGTAGAAAACCTAAAAAAATGCCCACACTTTTTAAAACTAATAGTAGAGTGCCCGAATCAAAATAAAACGCTTAAAAACGATTTCTGTGGGGGTGTCGGGGTTAAAAGCTGAAACTTGCAGGAATGAAAGGTTAGATGGCATATATTCGTAATCCGAAGGTAATCAAAAATAATCACGCGCAAAAGGGCGCTATTTAAAAAAAATGAGATAATACTATTAGCAGGAAGCCCATAAAATGACGATCATTTTGATATATAATTTGAAATCATTTTTGTACGAAATGTATTTTTTTTTTATGTTTGAAAACTGAAATTTGTTAAGTCGCTTATGGGGAATCAAATTTTAAATTGCAATTATCTCGGTTCGAACTTGGCAAAAATTTTATAATATTTGACAATATTTATTTATATACGCTTCTATTTGCGAAACGAAAGCCTAAATCAAATTTTTTTGTACTTGATAATAGTTGCGCATATGTGTGGAGAATCGATTAATTAAAAAATTATAATTTTTTGTTTAATATTAAACACGATATGAAATTATTAGTAACATTTAAAATTTTAAATATTTAATGCGCTCACTACAAAATCACAATTTCCCACTCCAAATTTGTATTGTACAGCACCGGTCATGAAAAGTGCATCGGGAATTAGTTTTTCTGAATAATTGAAAAGTAATTTCAACGTTTAGAATTTAATTTTGGCTTGGAAACCTATAACCTAAATGGTCACAAAAGATCTTTGAAACATTTCGAAAGAAAAACTTTTTCTTGGTTTTCTGGACCCTTTTGAAGGTAAAAATTGTTACCATTATAGTTGCTTAATCATTTGAACCAGTATTTACACAAAAATGTATTGATAAATTCCAAAAATTATTTTATTTTTTAAGTTATCATCGCATTTTCATAATATCTAACGATTTCAACGAATTTAAACTGTAGAAAAACGGGGCAAATCATACTCGGCGTCTGATTGGTTAATTTCGAATCGTACCAGTAGTCATGTCGAATTTTGACATGTTGTGGTTAGGCTCTTCGTAAAGATATTATTGTAAATTAGTTTTTGTACACGGTATAATTAATTTTAAAGTGCTGGTATGTTGTCGTTTTCGTTAAAATAATGCGGTCGTCCGAATTAAGTTTATTTTAAAATATTAAAGCGTCATGTTGCCGTAGTTACAACTACATCGGAATTTTTTTGTTATTTTTGTTAGTTTTTTTTACATGACATCATCGGTAGGCCGTTATGCCTCATGTATATAATTTATATTGTGGACTATTGGTATATTTTCGTATTATTTAAAACGATATAAAGTTCGGCGATTTAAGTAAGAAAGCAAAGTTCTGTTTACAAGAACAGCTGATGTTCGAAAAAACAGCACCAAAATTAAAATTTTTTAACGTTATTTAATATCTTAACATTGATTATTTTGATAAAATAATTACTTTTAGAAAAAAGCCGACGTTAAAGTTCGTTGTTAAAAGTAGTTAATTTAAAATTTAAAACTCAATTGTTTTTTTAAGTTGCCGTCATGACGCGTTACTTCATTTTTCATTTGTTTATTTTCCGCGTACCTGATACGAAGTGTCTTTTGTACTTTTTGGAATTTTGCACGTTTTAAATTTGATGTGTCAGTTTTAAGTGCCTTAAAATTAATGCAAAGTTTGTTCTTTCACTTTTAAGAATTTAAATGTTCAAAGATGACTGCCCAAACAGAAGCTACAAGTTGAAGGTAGAATTTTCGTTTTTTTAAATGTTTTAATTTTAAGACGCTTTCTTTTGTTTGGTCCTTTTAAGTAATTTCATCATATTATGTATGTAGCAATTTTGCTATAAATTATGTTTGATAACATTGTAAATTACATCGGGTCGATTTGGCCAAGTACTACACACGGAAATGATAAATGTTTAGAATTGCCCTCAAATTCTTTTGCAGTATTGATCCCAAAGCTGCGATTTTGGGCAAACCAAAGGCAAAAAAATGTTATTCCTAGTTGGCTCAAGCAAAATTAATATCCACTTTTGCTTTAATTTCAATGCGTTTGTTTTATAGTAAAATGTTATCGTTGAGATTACGGTAAATAAAAACAACTTCTAATTTATGACGGAAGTTTCGACTGCCTTATCCTCCTACCAAAAATAAAATTGTTCTTATTGACCGTAATCTCAACGATACTGGCAAAGCTGACCCGTATCTAATTTAGATACTTCCCCGCGTCAGCTTTGCCGAATACTATGAAAGTGTTTATGTACAGTAAACTTAGCCAAGAAGAAATTATTTAAGTGTGAATTGACATACCATTTTCTTGTACTATCGGCATCGATTTATTTGTAGACATATAATATGAAACGAGGCTGCTGTAGATGCTTTAGCTTTTGGTGTAAATCCTTCATAGTTTGGGCCATAATTATTTAATGTTCATAGTAATTAACTGAAACAAGCAAATGTTATAGTAAATTTGTAAAAAAACACAAGTTGTACTTTTACTAACTTATTATTTAAAGGCAACAGCCCTAACTAATAAAATTCTCGAGCAAGTTTAGTAGTATCTATAGAATTTTTATATGTCAAATTAGAATAATTTAACGTCACTATTTTTTATAATGTTAGATCAAAACTGTTGAATTGAATGATTATAGTTTGTTATAAATACTGTAGTCGATCATGGTATTTTATAGGTAGATACGTCTGAAGAGAATCCAAAATACTACGATCGACCTACATAGTATAACATCCTATAATCATTCAATTCAACAGTTTTGATCTAATATTGTAAGTTGTGACCACAGATGTGGTTGTGATATTAAATTATTCCAATTTAGATATTTTATGCAAAAAAAAATTGTAATAAAGTGTATTTATAATAATATTCTTGTAGAACTACATATTTTAGGTAATATTTGTTTATAAAAATAAATTTAAAAAAAATTAGTTTAGCCGCAATTGGTACTCAAAATATGAATTTAATTTCGTAGTGCCTGTACGATCCTGAATAGATATCATAATGGAACTTATACTAAACGCAAGAATCGTTAATTTTCAAAGTAAAAAATAAAAATAAACTCATGTCAAAGTAAATTAAACATTCTTGCGTTAGTACAAGTTCCATTATGATATCTTTTCAAGATCGTACAGGCACTACGAAATTAAATTCATATTTTGAGTACAAATTGCGACTGAACAAATTTTTTTAGAATTTATTTTTATAAACAAAATTACCTAAAATAATAGTTCTACAAGAATGTTATTATAAATACACTGTATTACAATTTTTTTTGCACAAAGTCTCACCTACCGAACAGCCTTAATAACAGCTAAATTTTAATTTTAATGGAAAAAATCTGATGTGACATCACATGACTTTCCCATTTTCAAAATACTTTAAAGTTCAATAAAATTTTATTTCGACAGTAATGAAAAGAAAAATATCAAGTATTGGTTATCATTAGATGCACAAAGAAAATTTCTTTCGATTGAGATTAATTTCATTACTATCAATAATAATGGGAAGAAGAACCGGGCCTTAACAATTTTCATTCTTTGAAAAAATGGAGTTAACATGGAGGGATTTTAACCAAAATCTAATCAGCTCTTTATATTATTGCTATAAACAAGTATAGAAAATTTCAATGAAAACAGTTCACGCGTTTCGAAAATATCGAGGACGAAAAAATCGCACATAACACACACACGCACATCCGGACATCATTCCAAAAATGGTCTTAAACGATTTGTATGGACTCATAGACCATGGAAAAGATGCTAACTCAAAATTTTGTTTTGACTCGATTACAATACTTTCCTTTACTACGTAAATGGGAAAGTAAAATGCATCGGTTAGGGATAAACAGAGATTAATGTATTGGCCAAAATCAAATTCGATTTATTTATAATTCAATTTCAACCTGTTGCGTATTTTTCTGATACTTTAACCCTACAGAGGCCCATGTGAACATTTAAATGAATATAAAAAAAGAACCGTTGAAATAAAATATGATAAGGCACCAACTTATGTTTAATAAACTTGAATAAAAGTTTAATGGATTACCAATAAAAGGGCCTCTATGCATTTACAACTTTATATTAAAGTGGTAGTCGTCTTCCAATCGAATTATAAATTTTGCAAACTATTTTTTTGGAGAGATAGTAACAACTTATGTATGTACAATTACTCACAAAATAACCCAGGAACCGAATAAAATTGCAATAATTTCCATGTAATCCAAAAAATCAAAATACGTTCAAGAAGATTCAGATGATGTTGACTTCTTGATTATCATGCCTAATAAAACATATTATTATTAAATTTAAAAATTATTTTGTTTTTTAATTATATTGCAAAATAAAATTAAACTTACATTTTTCGAATGCATATATGACATCGTACCAATAATTATGTGGTGTTGATAAATTCTAATCGGTAGAATGGTGATTTGAGTTGTACATTCTGGTCTGTCGTAATTAATTGTGAAATCTGAATCGTTACTTTTTAAGATTCTGAAAATTGAAATTACATTAAAACGTTTAATTTTTTAAACACAACTGCAAAAAACCCGGAGGCAATAACTAGCCTTAACAAAGTCACAACTAATTGTTGTTGTAAAAAATAACTGATTTATAAATAAACTATGAATAAATACTATAACTAATTACTATAAATAAATTATGAATAAATACTAACTACTAAAAATAACACCATAAATAAACACTATAAATATATAATAAATTAAAACAACCACTGTTAAACTTTCTAGAATTTTAACAAAAATGTTCAACAAGATAAAATAAACAATCAGTATAAAATTAAAATGGTCTCAACGATATGGCTGACCAATCACTCATGATATTTGGAAATATTTGCTAGTTATTGCCTCCGGGTTTTTTGTAGTTGTGTTTTCCATTGTAAATTGTACTACTTTACATCTTGTTATGGAGGTAAGACTGTTTTGGTTTGCTATTATCCGACGTCCATATTTTGTTATCTTCACAGCCCTGAAGACGAAGGACTATTATACCTTCGAAACGTCGGCAAAATAACTTTGTAGTTTTATTTGGAGTCAGCATACCCACTATCCTGTTTTTGAGTATCCCTCCATCGGACGAGAATTTGGATTTTAAATTCAATTTATTTATAATTTCGATTTCGACCTGTTGCGTCAGATTCAATAAAATTTAATTTCTCTGATACTTTAAAACTATCGTCTTATTTCAAAAACATTATATTGTAAAATAAAATTTAACTTACATTTTTCGAATGCATATTATATCACATCGTACCAATTCTAATCGGTAGAATGGTGATTCGAGTTGTACATTACTGGGCTGTCGTAATTATTTGTGAAATCTGAATCGTTACTCTTTAAGATTCTGAAAATTGAAATTGCATTAAAACCTTTCATTTTTCAAGTATAAATTTAAACATTAGACCTTTAACCCATTCCTTCCCATGGATTTACTTTTACCTGTTATTCTGTACCCATACGAGTACAGTGGTAATTAATGGGTTAATGCCCGATTTCTTCACCTCGAGATATCCATCAGATAAATTCATAAGTAACCAATGAAATTTTCATTTGTTACTGAGAATTTGAATCGTTGTTATCAGATTCAGATCTTATAGACATTTCGAGGTGAAGAAATCGGGCACAAGTATGAAATTTCCGTTTGTTAGACAGTCAATGTCTCTTACATTTTACCAACACCCTTGTTGTTTTTATCAACTACATAATAATGGAGATTTTTCAACCAACTAAGGTGTTAATCAAAAGACTAATTTCTTTTAATCAACGTTTAGAAGATACATTATTCTTTATCGGGATCTAGAAAAATTACCCATCTATACATTGTCGATACCCCAAAATACATGGTTATCGATATTTACTAATAAAATAGACGCGTTACAAAATAACTCAAGACAAAACACACAAACTTCAAATCACCAGTGTTGGATTTGAAGATTTACATTATGTTACACTTTCAACTATGAGATCACCTTGCACCTATATCTGCATTATACTTGTAATTTTAATATGTTTGCAATTTTCAGAGATGTATAATTTTGTCTCCCATTTGAATTTTGTGCCAAAAAAATACTTGTAAAAAGTAAAAGTCGTTTTATCTTGTGACAATTTTATTGGCAAATATTTTGATAATCTTGTATTTTTTGTATTGCAATGTGTAGAAGGGGAATTTTTCTAGATCTTGAAAAAAAAAAAAGAAATATTATATACCTATCTTCGAAATGTTAATAACAAAAATAGTCATTGATTAACTAACACCTTATATGGTCAAAAATTCCCCATTGTTTCTTTTATAGAGTGTCTCCAAAATCGACCACCAATTCTTTCTTTATGATTAACTCGTGGAACAATAATATAATGCCCATTGAACTCCATTTATCGATAACCAAAAGTTCATTGTTTCGGAGTCCAACCTATTGAAGTTAAAGTTTTCAAAGTGTATTTAATTGATATCGGCAGAACCGCTTGAGATAGAACATTCGAATTTGGAACATTCCAGCCCACAAGTGTGGATAACAAAATTTTAAATAGACCTATCACATAACTTTTTATTCCAAAAGTACAATATCTTTTTAATCTTTCTCTTAGTTTTAAAATTGACTAATAAAGTTACAAGAAATTTAAAAATAAGTAATTTAGGTAATGATTTTCCAGAAAGAACAAAAAAGAAAATTGAAAATTGTATCTCCCAAAGGGTGCACTTTTGTGTTAGATCAGATTAGATCCAAATAGTATTCGACCTTTTTTGTAAAAGGACCGATGAAATTTTATAGTAAACTTGTGTGAGAGTGTTGTAGCTGATTGAACCCAATTTATCTAATCCAAATGTGCATCTTTTCGAAAATAAGAACTCTTCATAGTTATTGATTACAAGGAAAAATAGCTTGGGAACTGTTGTATGTCCTACGAATTTTAAAGCTGCCAACACATTTATTCCACAACATGCTACTCGACGCGACGAGATAAAATGTAAAGCATTTGTAGAAACAAATTTAAATAAGTTGTTGCACACAAATGCTTTACATTTTGTCTCGACATGTCGAGTGACATAAATGTGTTTGCAGCTTAATAAGCCACGTCTGATCGTAATATTATGACCTCCAATTTATTGAAATAACTGACTTAGTGGAGATACAGTAAATTTCCTACAAATAAATAGGACATTTCACATTTAATCGCCTAATAGATGAACCTTGTTGTAAAAGGTAAATTAAAGTTTATAAATAGTAGGTAACTCATGTTATCTAACTTTACGTGGGAGAATAGAAACTTTGAAATTACTGTTGTTGATAGGTTTCTTATTTTGGTGGTAGTAAAGTTGGAGATCGGTAACTGAATATATTATCGTAAAAATGATTTATCAGCAAAGCTCAAGATGACACCTGCCAATAATATTAATTATTTACTTTCGTGAATCATGTCTTACCTTAAATTTTAACATCACTTCATTAAAACATTTGAGTAGGCATCGATTATTTCAGAATAGTCTCGTAAATGAACACCAATATTTAATTGAACTGCTACTCTGCCGACGTAGCTACTTCTGATTTTTCATGATACGAAAGTCACACTTCTATTGCAGAAAACCAATTACTAATTTTAGTTCATCTGTCTCAATTGCAATACCTAAAAAAAGGACTTTTTAATGCAAAACTCATTCCAAGTAATAATAATGACGTTGTAATCACTTTTATATTTTAATTTAAGACCATACACGTAGACAACTTTGCTTGCTATTCAAGTTCAACTCGTGATCATATTGTTAATGTATCGCTCGAATATTCTCTTTAATCTCATCTCAGCTTTTTATTTTTTCCACTATCAAATTCCATATCCCTTGTAAAGTCCTTCTTTGTTGATATTTCTTATATTTCCAACAAATTCACAACGACTTTATTTTTCAATACGTCAATTAATTTATAAATTTCAACTGACGAACATCATAAATAAATAAGAACCTGGAACAAAAAAAAAGACTTGTGATTATTTCCAGCAATCAAAAAATAAACGTGTAGATGCACACCCAACAAATTACAAAAACAGCAGAAAAATTCTTCTCAACAAAACACACGTTACAATATTAATGCATGCATAGCAGAAAGTTATTAACAGTTTGACGATTGCCTTGACGATGGGACGTTGCACGTCTCGAAACTAGTCGGCATAATAATAAATACCAACCCATAAGTTTAAATTAATAACGTGGCAATTTAAACGCATTCTCATGCTAGACTGCTTCCTTCACTTGTTTGCCGATGACACCCAATTACACATATCCGACCGCCTCTACAACATCAACCATGTTATTGAAGTTCTAAACCTAAATCTGGAAAATATTCAAAGATGGTCATACCAAAATGGTGTGTTGCAACACAATACATGTGCGTTGGTAGTCCCAATGGTTATAGTACTGCAATGAACAATAAAAACGTAGAAGTTGACCTTAATGGTTGCGTCATCAATTTCTGCACTAATGTGAAGAACTTGGGGATGATCTGGAATAACCATCTTTCATTTACGGACCATGTTAACAAGGTCACCAGCATTTGCTTTTTCAAGCGAAGGCTCTGTACAGATATAAGGAACTCCTTCCCTCTAATGTCAAATGGAACCTTGTAGTAACGCTCGTGTTGTGTCACATTGATTACTGCACGACTGTTTACTATGGTTTCCTCACGGATCAAATGAAGAATAAGCTACAAATCATCTAAAACCAATGTTTCCGGTTCGCACACGATATAGGTTTTAGAGAACATGTCACACACATTAACTTTCAAATCCAAGTTAACCGATCATCTCTTGAATCTCTATGATCCTTCTCCATCCTGGTATAGTTGAAAAACAGCTCTGTTGAGCATTTACCATTTATTTTTAATTAAGGATATAATTTTTTGTATTCCTTGATAACTTAATAAACATTATTATTTTTATTATTATAAATCACAACTTACTTCAACACGAAAATGTTATGGAAAGTATGGAAAGCAATGATGACTCTTGGACGAAATCTACCAAGATTTGCGGTATAAACATTATAAATAAATTTTCACTAGATATTTGCAGTGGCGTAACTATAGGTGTGTGCCAGTGCGTCCACCCGGGAGCGCAAAAAATGATATATTACTATTCGTTTTTAATATCCATTCTTAATTTGTATCTTTTCTATTAGAGATGGAAAACCACTCAATTTTTCCGGCAATTTACAATATGCGATAGACACAAACCAAAATTTTATTTTAAACATCGAAATTATTACGTTTAACTAATTCATTGGTACAAATAACAAATAAACCACTTTTATTGGTTGGTGCTCGACGCTTGCTGTAGTGGGGCTGCGGCCTAACAAAATGGCTATTTGTGAAGAAACGATAGATGTAACCATATCTTAAAGTGCGTCACATTCAGGCACTAACGGGATCCAGACTGGCGGCTATTAGTAAGAAATTATTTCATGTGAAGACACATGAACAAAGCGACCCAGCGTTGTTCTGTTCTTTGACCACTTGCAACTTCAAAGGAGTCGAAATATTCGAATCCGACGTATGAGAACGTGGCTACTTGGATAGGGGGGGGGGGGGAGTGTTCGGCCATTTGGGGTGGAGCTAGTTTTTGCATGCTTAACAGTCAAGGTTATATACCTT
Source organism: Cantharis lateralis (assembly GCA_963170105.1). Classification (NCBI taxonomy): domain Eukaryota; kingdom Metazoa; phylum Arthropoda; class Insecta; order Coleoptera; family Cantharidae; genus Cantharis; species Cantharis lateralis. Next base: position 983,871 of record OY720628.1, read on the forward strand.
GCTTAACAGTTCAATCGTGTAAGTATTTGCTAAGATTCGTAACCGCGCGGTTGAGAGGTAGAATAACTGGATTCATGGCATTATACGTAACGCGTACTACATTCGCAACGAAAAATTTACTTTTCTGCTCTCAAGATCTGTACGTCGGAAAACAAATCCTTTAACATGGCAGCTTGGAATCCTGATCGTTTGTAATATCGATGGCATCCTTGTTCATGTAATCATTTGTTTTCCTGCTCCTTGGTTAATTCCAAGTCATCGATGATCGCCAGATTTCTTGCAATAAGGTTTTTAGGTACATCGGAAAGCATGATATTAGACTGAGGGGGTCAAAGACTATCATCAGCTACCATTCGATCTTTTGTCGATCACCAGATCGAAAAATCGACAGGTTTACGATATTATTATTTAACCTTTCAGCTCTCACGGTTCAAAGTTAACTAATGGAGTTGAAGACAAATTTCTTAATTAGGAAGCCAAGTTGTGCGTGAATTTTCACAACGTCTATCTTGGTCAACCGTGAGCACCTACCTTTCGGTATCGAAAGTATCCAGCCAGTAGTCGACGTAGTTGGCTTTCTCGAATCGCCAATACTACTCTAGGGTCACTATCGATGAACTGCAGAGCGTTTTCTTTCTAACTTTCTTACTCTGAAATTTTATGTCGGGAAGAATTCCTAGTGTTGTTACTTGACGTTGCAAGTTGCTCTGGCGATTTTGTGCGAGGCAAAGATAGTCCAATCCAGTCGTGTTTCGGGAGACAAAGTGTGTAATTATTTAGGCCGAATTCATGATTTGGCATTTTTAGTATGGGAAGATCAACGGATCATAGTTGAAAGTTTTGGCAGGCATATCTGTGACCGTCAGGTATTATGTAGCTTTTGCTTACGGGATGGTCGTCGGGTATCCGAATGAAAACTCACCTTCTTTCCATTTAGTCTCTTGTTGTTTCTCCCGACTATCGTAAGTGCAGTGGTATTAGCGAGCCTTCGAGACACAAAATTTGAGCTATTTCTTCATCAATCATGATCGTCGTGGAGCGTTCTTCCAGCAATGTGAATGTTCGAAAGTTTGTTTTTGGTCCATATAATACAACGGGAATAATTTGAAACAGCTTCTGGGTCACTGTCAATCGGTGTTTAGAGACAGCACATTGGCTTCTTCAGCATTGGGGGTTTACTTTGAGATATATAATTATTGAATTGGCAATCTAAAATGAAAGTTGCATCCTACACAAATATGGCAAACCAGGTTATTTCTGCAATTCGTTGAATTAGCAACTATATGATGAGCAGACAGTTGGTGAAATCGAATACAATTAAGTTTCATTTTTCTATACCACTTGGCCAGAAGTTGAGATTCTAAAAAACTTCCATTTATCTCCTGTATTGTATAAGAAAAGAGAGTGACTGCTTTGTTACCAAGTGGATGAAAAATCTACCGCAATTCAGCTATTGGAGCTATTTTACGATACCACTTTTGGTGTACAAATAAACAATAAAGTATTAAAATTTGTGCGTAAAACGCACACATTTATATTTAATAAATAAAAATTTTAGATTTTAAAAACACTTTAATTGGCAAATAATTAGAAACCCAGTGTTAAATAAACGTATTATAGGTTTCAAAAATATCCTGGCTACACGATTTCTTCGACCACTCTGATAAATCACAGAAGCGATTACACTGCACCCGGTGGTCGTTGGCCGCCTATTCAATAATATGTTATTGACCCATCCATCATCTATAGATCTCGTTGGCAAGTTCAAACAAATAGAGAATCCACAATATTTCTTTGAAATATCTATAAAAACAAAAAAGTTATCGTTCAAATTAATAAAACGTTAGAATTTATAAATAGTCTCGTTATTATGCGGCTTGTAATGCAAGTTCGTTTACAAACAAGAAACTGCATAGTCACTTATTGCAATCTAAGTATAGAAAGGTGTAAAATTCGTCTGTAAAAAATATCAAAAAAGTTGACAAAGTAAATATTATGTAACTATTCCTACTGCGATGCTCGCTAGGATCGTTTATAAATGAAAGCTCAAATTTTGAAAACAATCTGGGCTTGCAATACTAGGAAATTATTTAAAATCAATTATTATTACAATCTATCACGTGCAATTCGATAAAAAAAGGTAGATAAATGTAGGATTGTTATAAAAATTAACACAACAACTTAAAAATTTTCATTCGAGAGTTAACATAATTTGCAAAAAGATTTCATCTTTTTTAATTAGTTAACATGATTAGCAATGGTTTTCGTTCACTTTTAATTGCGTATATCTTGATTTCAAATTCGAAATTGTAACAAAATCTATTTTGAGGCAAAGTTTTTTAAAATTAAATTTCGCAACAAATCGATTAAAATGCATTACTAATGGCAATAAACAGAGGCGTGTAAAGTACCTTTATTTAAAAGCATTTCAATGAAACGAGGCATAATTTTGGTGTTTATCCCTAGTCGAAGGTTTGAGATTTCGAGGGTAGTAGAATGCTGTTATGCACTAGTTAAAGCGCTAGAAGCGGGTTTAATGAACCATTTGTGGTGTATTTTATTAAATTTAATAGTTTTCAATTCATTCCGATTACTGAACTAAAATAATTAGCTATTACCAATACACGGAATTTTCAAGGGGAGCATTTTTAGTTATTACGGAAGGTGGGGGTGAAATATTATAACAGATTGGGCATTTTAAGGTTGGATTAATACCAAAAATCGATTCAAATTTCAAATTTTCATAAACGCGATGAGAGAAAGGGAGATAGCGATATTAATGTCAAACGAAGCGATGGCTTGCAACGTCGCGTCGTTTAGTAACCAAATTTGATACATGATTTCGGTGATTTAATCGTTTTGGAATTACTTCTTTTAACAAAAAACGATCATATTATAAATTACTAATGTGCAATTTAGGTATTTAATTTAACGCATTAAAGTTTTTTATTGACGCGATTGTTTTAAACCAAAAGAACGCGCATTATTTCTAAAATTGCGTTAAAAGATTGCATCAAATTTTCATAAGCAAATCTTTCCAAATGACCGTCATCTTCGTCCTGCTTCAAATTACCGGTAAGTGATTGACAATCAATTCCAGTAAAAATTATTTATTGAAATATCCTTCGGTATTTTGTTATTTGCCCGTTAAGCTCAACAATAAGTAAACAAACATTAAGTTTACAGGTTATAAACTAATATGTAATTAAATTCGCCGTTTAAATCTGCCTGAATGCATTTTATAACAAACGAAATTAAGTTTTAATTTCTTATCTAAAATAAAAAAGTTTTTTCAGAAACTGATTCATTTGATAAATATGACGTTTTAAAACCCAGGTATAATAAAAAGGTCAGTTACAATTGTTTTTAAAACTAAATTCGTCCGCGATCGTCATCATGTTTCAATTGTTTCTTGTCGCGTTTAACAACATCAAAAAGAATGTAATGTTCGTGTAATTATTATTGTGAAAACTTAAAACAATGCCAGCGATTAATAGTAAATTAGGTTTCGCATTTGTGATAAATATTTTGTTGGTTACCGTAATATCAAGGATAATTTGAATGGATTTATAAAATGACATTTCATTACCGGTAAGTGCGAATGATAATGACTTGATTTTGACTAGTATTTGTTTTTCTTCAATATAATTTTGGGTGTTATTCGGTAAGTTATTCGAGGTTGTCCTGCTTCAAGTTTAAAAAAAAAAGACAAAATTAAAATAAACTTGTAAAAACTTGTTCAAAACTGACTCATTTATTAAAAATCGATGACAGTCGAACTTTTCAATTGTTTTTAGAAATAAAATTTTATTGGCGGTGTCAGTTGTTTCTAAGGCGTCTAATAAGCGAAGCCTACTTGTTAAGGAATAACATGTGAGTGCAATCAATAAATTTGTGAAATATTGTAACGGTAATTTGGTAATTATAAATTTGAAAATTGAATTTGACGATGATGCATGTAAAGGTTGTGAATTTCTTCACTGTTAATATTGAATTTGAACAAACATTGACGTAATTGAGAAATTCACCACTCTCGATCCCTTTCGAAATGCAACCGCTAGCAAATGAATTAATTAGAATTTAGTCAACGGTAATTTTGTGTTCTTGTCATAAATGTTTTGTCTCGAGTTTGTTGCAAATTTTTGTACATGTAAACTGGTACGCGTAAGTTATATTTATCTCAAATCGTAACTTTTAATGGTGCATTTATAGAGAATGTTTCGTAATAAAAGAAGGAAAAACACAAGAAACTCTTCGGCATGCTTGCACTTATTATTGGTTTCCCCGTTATCAGTCGTCGAAGAATTTAAGTGACGACTCTGAAAAATAAGTTATTCCTTCACTATTTTGAAAGTAAAGGCTGTTATAATGTAATTTAAGAATACAGGGCTTGGAACGAAATACTCTTATTACTAAAAGCTACTTTGTTTTTACCCAACTCTTTGCTTCCGTAGGTATTTTTGTATTCGGTAGTAAAATTTATCGAGTTTAAAATTGTTCTGCGGTAAAAGTAACTTTTTTAATAAAACTTTCGTCCGGAGCCCTGCGCATACAATTAATTTCTTGTTTTATGCACTTTTAAAATACTCTTTCTCTTCCAGGAGATCCTCTGTCGAGAAATATTTACAGTTCAATAAATCGCGTAATCGCGTCATCGATAATAAAAGTTTTCAATTCGCGAGCGGTTTTGTAACAGAAGTGGCGAGTACGAAATTTTTTATGCTAAAGCTTATTGGAAGCTCGGAAATTTTGCTTGTGATAAAGTGTTCATGTTAATATGTGTTCAATCGAAATCGATAAAAAATATGTGAGTGTGTTACGTGTCTCGTTGGACTTCACAATTGACTTTATGGAACGAAGGGCCGGAATTGGACAACACAATTGGCAAAAGGATGCAGTGATAAAGGTAAGCAGCAACGATAATTTTCTTCTTTTTTACAAAAGTTTGGCAAGCAATCTTCCTTCCCTGTTCTTTTTTATGACCAATCTAATCCTATGTTCTTTTCAGGTAGGTTCCACGGCGAGGAGTACAGCTTTAAGCAGTAAAAAAGGTTAGTAAAAAATTGTTCCCCATGTGATTTAGAAAGTGCAGTGAAACAAGAAGTGCTGAAATATAGTGTGATATAATAATTGTGTATACAATAGATAATTTTCTGAAATTTACACAAATTTTAGAGAACATGAAATACTTAAAAACAAGCGGATTTAGTTTTTACAACAACAAAATAACCAGCGGTGTGGCGGGCGTCAAACACAGGGATGGGTTAGTGAGCGGAAAACCGTGGTAGCATTACTGGTCGCGTCGCGTCGGATAAACCAGATTTCGCGTAATTTTTCAATCTCTATTAACGCCGCGTCGCAAGTGATCGGAATGACTAAAATTGCAAGCGATAAATGGAATTTAATATTCAAAATTTTCATTTATTTACTACATTTTTTGTCGAGATAGATATTATAAAGATATAATAAATTATTATGTATGATTTCACAATATTACAAAATAGGCATCGTGTAGGCACTTAGAAAATTAGAAACTTTGCAATCACGTACAAATTTAAATTTTGGCAGTTCCAAATTTCAACGTTGTAATCTCCATTTTATTATTGATCTATTGATGAAAGCAACGAGAAACCAATAAATCGTTTAAATACCATCCTGATCTGATTGATCTTCTTGTATGGTTGGCCAATCTAATATATCAGAATAAAAATCTTGATATTCTTCAATTACGAACTTAGTAACTTCTCGTTGAATTGAATTTTCTTGTAATAATCGGTAAAATTCTTTAAATTTTGCTGACACAATTTTTATTTTTACACCAAACGATCGGGCTACCTCAAAACTACATATACAAAAACATGTTTAACTCAATTTTGGTCGAAATGTCAGTACTTTCCTTTTTGCACTTAGCTATTCAATTGTTTTCAACAAAGATTAATAATAATTTATTGAATACAAATATTACCCATAACTCTGAAATACGCGATATTCAAAAAAATATAAACTTTTTTACTTGCCCAAGTATGTAGAATAGGATGTTCGCCCTGTATGCGACCGCTGTAATGTGCATATTTAGCCTTTACATTATTGCTGCTTGTAAGCAAATCTCAAACTTCAAATTTTTGGCAAATAATACCAACACATACGACTTTTTTAAATTAAAATTAAATAAAAATATAATATAATTAATTTATAGTTTATTTAACTTGGTTTTATTTGAATTAATTACAATATAAAAATATAATAATGCATTTTCTCAATTTCGGAGTGTTAGGTTCACTTTGGTATGAGAAAAATTGAATTCGATTGATCTAATATCAGTCCAGTCATTACGTAGCGAAAAAGGGTTCCGAGTGAATAAAATTTGGAAATTAAATTTTGTTTGCTTAAACCTTTTACTTCACGAACAGATTCAAACCAGAACAAAGGCAAATTTGTTATGAAAGGTCTTAAAAACTTGAGGATTTTATCTGATACTAAAGTAACGAGTTTAAGCAAAAAATAATTTCATATCCGGATTATTTCCGTGCCAAAGTACCTAACGACTGGACTATAATATACAGATATCTGATATCCTATTAATCTACTAAAAACGTAAATCATTTTTACAGTCATCTTTCAAACATTATAGAAATTTTCATATGAGTAAATGAAGGAACGAGATTTTAAATTCAAATAACTTTGAATTTATTCGGATTTTCTTAATAATTTTACCATCGATATGTAGGCATTTGTATTCTTAATAGTTTGGTGTATTAAACTCATTTTTGGAAAAGTAGTGACATGACGGGTTTTGCATCTATCTAAGCGCCTGAAATGTTAAAACAAGGTAATAAAACAATTATATTCTTATTTAAATTTGTAACTCACGTAATTGTAAATCAAAACTATTGAACGAATATTTATGTAGTTTGTGAAAGTTTTGTTCGAGCACAGCGTTTCGAATTTTGGATTCGTTCAATACTTTTGATCTATTATTACGTGAATTATAAATTTAAATAAAAATATATTTTTTCTCCAACATGTAAAACGTATTAAAAATATTATCACATGCTAATAAGTTAGTAATAACAATTATTATCATATGAAAACCTTTTTATATAGAATTTTTATTTTCCACTATGAAAATTTTTCTTTCGTCTTATCGTGTAAAATTTATTTTCAAGAGGGATGCAATAAATAAATCATAGGATTATAGTTATTAACATGTGTATGAAGTTTAAAATTTGTACATGTTATAAACTAGAATAATTTAATGTCACAACTTACAATCTTAGATCAAAATATTGAATTCAATGATTATAGTTTGTTGTATGGTTTGTTGTATTGGACAACATGGAATTATTATGCGAAAGAACTTGAACAGTTATGCAATTAAGCTCAACAATATTTCAATAATAGTCAAATTACTCTAATATTACCGATCAACCAAACTACAACAAACTATAATCATTCAATTCAATAGTTTCGATGTAATATTGTAAGTTGTGATATTAAATTATTCTTATTTAACAAGTACAAATTTTAAAATTGATAAATATAAAATACGTAATGAATTGTATTTGTTGCCGTGTACTCCCTTTGAAATGAGCTTTGAAACGATATGTCATTTAACATACTCTCTACATTAAAAAAAAAAGGTTCGGCAGGGGTCTCACTCGTTTGGGAATCCTGAAAGTTATGAAACTCGGCAGTCAACTTGTTAAATTCGTACTCAAATATGTTTTTGTATTATAAAATTATTCTATAATTACCATGGCCCGGACTTTGATGATCTTGAAAATATGCTCATTTAAATGCACTAAAAATTGCAAAAATTTATAATTTTTATATTTAAAACAGAAATTTAAAAAATACAACATGTAATAGTGAAACTTATTTAAAATTTTACTTTTATTTATTTGGTAACTTACTTTTTCATTTTTTGGGTTATAAACACCAATATGTTGATTTAGGTGGTAACTTCCCACGAAAAAGGTCGTATCTCAAGAAATTTTGTTGTAAGTTCATTTCTTGAGATACTACCTTTTTTGTGGGAAGTTACCACCTAAATCTACATATTAGTGTGTGTAACTCTAAAATTGAAAGAAGTGTGTTACTGCAGTCTTCGTTGGAGGAGTTGATGTACGTATTGTCATGTTTCAATTAACAGACCCCGTAATTAAGATTCTACTTTATAAAAAAAACACAAATAAAGTTTAAACTTTTAATTGAATTTTGCTTTGGAAACTCAGGATTACTTATGATTGATTTTATGATGATAATTTGTTTAGTTTCACATGTTGTTTGAGTTTTATTAATAACGGAAGGCACGGTTAATAGTTTGTTTTGCAATTTTTCTTCAGTATTTTAAAATTTAAAGGATGTTTTTGGTCCACGATCTTTGAATAAAAAGATAAACGCCAAATTTATCAAAACGCCATGGTTTTATATTTTTTGTTAAATATTTTTAATCAAAATTAAAACATAATTAGTGGGTTTTAAACAATAAAAGTGAGTACGTGTGATAATTTAAATAAGTGCGCAGCGCCGAATCTACTAGTCCCACCACTTCAAGCTCAAACATCGAAAATTTGCGAAACAATTAAATGGAGGGAGAATGGTTTTTAAAAATAACTCATTCTGGGCAAGGCCGTTGTTTCGATAAGTTCGAAATTTAAAGCCCAGAGTCACAGAGTTAATATTGATAAATAAAATTAAAAATTTAAATTAGATAGATAAATTCTATGATTATAATTACTTACCGGAGAGTAAGAGTGTTTTTATTTGTGAAATTGATAAGAAGAAGAAATAAAATTTATTCACCACAACAGGTGAAACCATAAATGAGAAGATTAAGAAACCAAGAAACCAAGCAACAAAAAATGAACCAGCAACAATAAAAATTTAAGAAGACGTCAAAAACTAATAGGGTGAGAACATTTTAAAAGCGCAATAACAATTAATTTTACGACCAGTGACCACGATAAAATTGATTATTTGATTTTTGTATTATTTTGCCATCTAACTTGAAACTTGATCTAGAAGTTGGAATAATTACAAAGTAAATGAGGTTTAAGTTTCAGGTTTTTTTGGTGCTTTTGTTTCATTTGGTGAACCGATGTTATGCGGTTTAAGATCAAAAACATCACAAATTTTTACATCAATTATTAAATAACAACTTGATCAAACTGTGCCTTTTGTAACATTTGAAATTTAGTATTGTGTGTGATTAAAATTACATTTTACATTTATAACTTGCTTAATTTTTTTATCATAAAATTCATCTTAAGGATCGCAAGCTTTATCAACAGTGATGGGTGTTCCAAAAGTAACAATTTAAGTTTTCTTTGCAATAAGTTTAGCTTTTACACTTTTGAGCATCGCAGTATATCGAAAAATTGCATTTAACCCTTATGTTACCATACAAATTTACAACATGTAACTTTAAAGCTGAAATAGTACCCGGGTACTCAGTATGGTAACATAAGGGTTAAAAATGAATTTTTGTATCTGAAACCTGTAACAGGTTAAAAATAAAATATTGGATTAAATGAGAAAGAATAGATAACTTCTTTGCCATTTTTGAAGTCATCGAAGTCCGGGCTCCGATAATTATGTTTTACATTATTTTATTTCTAAAATCTACCAAGTTTCAAATAGTAGGGCGAAATTTTGAAATTTAATTCGAGATAACCTGGAAAAGTTGGGCAATTTGGTATAGTAATTTTAATGGGAATCATGTTAGCTCTCTTTTTCTCTCTTTTTACTATTTATTTCATAGTATTCATAAGCAAACGTTGCCACAATCGATGCAAATTTTGTTATGAAGTTTTTATCTACGATCAAATATTAATCAAGATATAGTCAAAGAAACTATCATTGTCATCTACAAAGCACTATCACAAAAGAACATCGAATAATTAAGATCGAAAGTTTCCAAAACTTCATGAGAATGGGCATGCGACTCGTGCAATGACACGAGTAATTCTAATTAAGCTTTACCGAAAAGCGATAAACTAATAATCGATAAGGTACCAAATGGAGATAAACCAATAATCGGGTAGAAATTAACAGCCAAAGCCAGAATTTTTCAAGTCAGAAAGTTTATAAGATGCTACATATTTATAGCATAACTTTTACGTTTATATAACCTTTAATTTACATAAAAGGTAATCGTTAAGTTACAATTAAATAAAAAACATGATATTTAGATTAGGTTAAAGCCTTTAAAGCTTAGGGTTAAAGTAATCAAAGATGGTGAAGATTTTAAATTTACAAATTGCACAAAGTTGCTTATTATCGAGAGGAAGGGATACAAAATTAACTTTAATTAAATTTTGACTAAAATTCCTTATCTAATAAAAAGATCTTTGAAACATTTCGAAAGAAAAACTTTTCCTAAAGATTTTTAAATATTCGTGTTTGGTTTTCTGGACCCTTTTGAAGGTAAAAATTGTTATCATTATAGTTGCTTAATCATTTGAACCAGTTTTTACACAAAAATGTATTGATAAATTCCAAAAATTATTTTATTTTTTAAGTTATCATCGCATATTCATGATATCTAACGATTTCAACGAATTTAAACTGTAGAAAAACGGGGCAAATCATACTCGGCGTCTGATTGGTTAATTTCGAATCGTACCGGTAGTCATGCCGCATTTTGACATGTTGTGATTAGGCTCTTCGTAAAGATATTATTGTAAATTAGTTTTTGTACACGGTATAATTAATTTTAAAGTGCTGGTATGTTGTCGTTTTCGTTAAAATAATGCGGTTGTCCGAATTCAGTTTATTTCAAAATATTAAAGCGTCACGTTGCCGTAGTTACAACTAGTACAACTATATCGGGATTTTGTTGTTATTTTTGTTAGTTTTCTTATCGGTAGGCCCTTATGTCTCATGTATATAATTTATATTGTCGACTATTGGTAAATTTTCGTATTATTTAAAACGAAATAAAGTTCCGCGGTTTAAGTAAAAAGCAAGGTTCTGTTTACAACAACAGCTGATGTCCGAAAAAACAGCACCAAAATTAAAGTTTTTTAACGTTATTTTATATCTTAACATTGATTCTTTTGATAAAATAATTACTTTTAGAAAAAAGCCGTCGTTAAAATTCGTTGTTAAAAGTAGTTTATTTGAAATTTAAAACTCAATTGTTTTTTTAAGTTGACGTCATGACGCGTTACTTCATTTTTCATTTGTTTATTTTCCGCGTACCTAATACGAAGTGTCTTTTGTGCTTTTTAGAATTTTGCGCGTTTTAAATTTGATGTGTCGGTTTTAAGTGCCTTAAAATTAATGCAAAGTGTAAACAATTGTAAAAATTTAAACATTCTTAAGTGTGTGAATGATCTCGAAAGAAGTAACAAAATTATCAAGTTTGTTCTTTCACCTTTAAGAATTTCAATGTTCAAAGATGACTGCCCAACAGAGGCTATACGTTGAAGGTAGAATTTTCTTTTTTTTAAATGATTTTATTTAAAAAAGCAAAATAGAAGACGCTTTCTTTTGTTTGGTCCTTTTAAGTAATTTCATCATATGTAGCAATTTTGCTGTAAATTATGTTTGAAAACATTGTAAATTAAATGGGGTCGATTTGGCCAAGTACACTGTCAACAAGCACTCCGGGAGTGCCTATATCAAAATTTGTCAAAATGTTTTATAAAAAAACATTATATTGTAAAATAAAATTAAACTTACATTTTTCGAATGCATATATCACATCGTATCAATTCCAATTGGTAGAATGGTGATTCGAGTTGTACATTACTGGGCTGTCGTAATTATTTGTGAAATCTGAATCGTTACTCTTTAAGATTCTGAAAATTGAAATTACATTAAAACCTTCATATTTCAAGTAGACCTTTAGTTAGACCTTTAATGCCCGATTTCTTCACCTTGAAATACCCATCAGATAAATTAACAAAGTAATCAATGAAATTTTCATTTGTTACTGAGAATTTGAATTGTTGTTGTCCAATTGATTATTTGATCGAATAGATTCAGATCTTAGAGACATTTCGAGGTGAAGAAATCTGGCATAAGTATGAAATATCCGTTTTATTTATGTACAAAGTTCGACAGCCAATGACTCTTACATGTCACCAACACCCTTGTTGGTTTTATTAACTACATAATAATGGAGATTTTTCAACCAACTAAGGTGTTCATCAAAAGACTAATTTCTTTTGATCAACGTTTAGAAGATACATTATCCTTTATCGGGATCTAGAAAAATTACCCATCTACACATTGTCGATACCCCAAAATACATGGTTATCGATATTTACCAATAAAATAGACTCGTTACAAAATAACTCAAACAAACACACAATCTTCAAATCACCAGTGTTGGATTTGAAGATTTACATTATGTTACACTTTCAACTATGAGATCACCTTGCACACTATATCTGCTTTGTAATATTAATTTTAAATGTTTGCAATTTTCAGAGATGTTGTATAGTTTTGTCTCCCATTTGTATTTTGTGCCAAAAAAATACTTGTAAAATAAAAGTCGTTTTATCTTGTGACAATTTTATTGGCAAATATTTTGATAATCGTGTATTTTTTGTATTGCAATGTGTAGAAGGGTAATTTTTCTAGATCTTGAAAAAAAAAAGAAATATTACATACCTATCTTGGAAACGTTAATAACAAAAATTGTCATTTGATTAACTAACATCTTATTTGGTCAAAAATTCCCCATTGTTTGTTTTACAGAGTGTCTCCAAAATCGACCACCAATTCTTTATGATAAACTCGTCGAACAATAATATAATGCCGATTGAACTCCATTTATCGATAACCAAAAGTTCATTGTTTTGGAGTTATTTAGACTTTGTAGAATTGCAGCTTCTTTACATGCATGTCAAATTTGAACGTTCTATCTCAAACTGTTGAAAATAAATAAATCTTGAAAACCACAACTTTAGAGGACGATATCTTCAAACCGGTGCACTCTTTTGGATATAGGTAAATTGGGTTCAGTTGCTGAAACGTGTCGCACAGATAACGTTGCTCAAACCACAATAAGCTGCATTTGGAAACTCTCTTTGCCCACCGTATTCACTAGACATTGCACCAACTGACTACCACTTCTTCCTGGTATTTGACCAGTTTCTGCAAAAGAAATATATTCAATTCTCAACCAGTTCCTCGGCTCAGTTTTTCGTCAACCAGGAAAACACTTTTTTATATTGAAATATAAAGATTTTAATATTATTTGATTCTCCATAAAGTTTTTATTTGTATTTTATAATTTTAAGTCTTATATCTTACGTACATTGTGAACAAGCACTAATGATAGCTCGATATAAAAACGATTTTGTGCATTTGACCAAAACCACTTAATTATTTAAATTATAGGTATCTAAATTTGTATTTTTCCAACACCTCAATTTGAAGTGTATATAATTAAAAAACAATGTAGGAAGCACCACATGCAAATATCATGTACAAGGGATTGATGCAAAATTCGTTGAGAGGGTTACTTGAATTTCTCCAGCCCCTCCCCCTTAATTTATATTGCATTAACCCTTTCGTTTATACACACCTAAATTTAGCACACTAAAAAAATTCCAAAAATGTGTTTTATAGATTTTTTACCTTAACAAATCTAGAAAGAAGTGTACTAAATTTAGCACGCCATGAGCGAAAGGGTTGAATGGCAAACGTTTCTAAGTTAAATGTAGTTTAGCTCCCTTTTAGAACAACCACCTCCTTATCGCTTAGGATGCTTTTAAGACTGCACTCTACTCGCATCATTTATTTGGTCTTACCAGTGACATGTCTTTAGTCTTTGTGTGTAATATTATATTTTTGATAAATCGTTTTATTGAGTGACTCCGCAGACCTCTTAAATAAATGTTAAATGTTTATTTAAGAGGTTCATGAGTGGCTCCGACAGTAAAATTAAGTTTGCACACGTTCTCCTCCAATATTTTAACATCAATTTAATTAACCAATTAACAACTAAGTTAACGCTCGTAGAAGTATTTGGAAAACTAAGTTAAATAACCTGGCGAAGAATAATTGAACAATGAATAATTGTTAAAATAAAATGTAATACTTCTTCGCTTAATATAATTTTATATTTTCAAAATCTCAACAAGTTTCTTGCAACGTGCATCTTCAGGAGTTCAATATATAAATTATTTCAATATCAATGAGGTGTAAAATATTACTTTTTATTATAGTCGAATTCATTTAAAGTCGCGTATGACTTGCAGTGACATTTGACTTAAGACATTTGATTTTATCTTTGTATTTCGAAAAAAGTAACTATCAGTAAAGAGATAGAAAACAAGAATACGTCGGTTTCACATTGATTTAACCCAGATATGCCAATTGTTTCACGCGACTTAAAATGAATTCAACTATATAACAATCATCTTATATGCTCATGTTCATCGTGATTTAATACAAATACTGAAACTTTCTATTTTAAAATAAAATTAAACTTACATTTCTGAGTATTTCAAATGTATCGGGCCACACCGTAATAATAAATATCCATGGTGTTGATAATTTCCAATTCATATAATGGTAATTGCTTTATAATTGGTTTCTCTTAATTATTTGTGAAATTTGAATCGTTATTTTTCCAGGTTCTGAAAATTGAAATTACATTAAAACATAATAAAAATATATAATTATCAATTCGTGTAATAATATTAACCCTTTCGGTCACGACTTTTTGTTTTTTAAGAAAAAAAGTTCAAAATGATCTCTCTCTGTGTCCATTGTCCTGCGGAAGGACATAGTGGCATCAAAATGATAATACGTAATACAGGTATTCCTCGTATAACACGGTTAATTCGTACCGTGCTATATCGAAACAAGGTATACCAAGAAATAATGTAAATAAAGGCAATGTGTTATATCGAAACCAAGTCTTAAGGTGCAAAGTTTTATGATAGCTGAAATTTCGTTCCAAATACTAAATAAATGAAAAAGTAAGTTTACTTCAAATTTTTATTAAAAAAAAAAAAAAAATGAAATTCAACAACTTGAACGTGTAAGATTGATGTTTCTGTGATTCTGACGTCACATGTGTTCGAAAATTGTTGGTCCGTAAAACTTTAAATTTAACAAACCAATGGAAATTATCTCTTAGCACAAACAAGCCAATAGAAATCTTCCGTTAAATTTAACAGGTTGTTAAAAGTTTTGTGAATACAGGCATATAAGTTTGAAAATTAATTTTTAATTTGATTTAACTTCTTAATTATTAATAACACACTTTGCATAATTAAGGATGAACGGTATTAATTATTGTTAAATAAAATAAAAGTAGTTTACTTATAAAACTTATAATAAATGATCTTTCCATTTTTGATAAAAAGATTTTTTGTTCAAGAACCCAATTGAAAAAAAAGTCAAATTCCCTTTATTGAATGCAATTAAAAAAAAATTCAAACTTCCACCGAATGAACAATTTTTGTTTTATAAAGGTTGTGTAAATCTAATTAGGTGATGGTAAAATTTCTAGAACCTTTATAAAACCAAAATTGTTCATTGGGAATGCATATTCGATTTTTCGAAATCGTGTTATATCAAAACCGTGTTATATTAATCTCAATTCTTGTACCGTGTAATATCGAAACCGTGTTATGCGAGGGACGCCTGTATATAATATTTTTAATGATTTTTAAAATAATCCCATTTTTTAAGATTACATACATTTCGTGTTCGTTTAAACGAACGCCGTGACCGAAAAGGTTAATTAATAATTCCATATCGAGTTAAGAACACTAAAATATTGGCTATCACATCTTGACATGTGAAAAGCCTTCCTTCCACGGAAAGCTCGGAGGGAGTCCTTTTTTCCCTTAAAACTATTCAGCATTGTAGTTTTTATTCAGTACTATTATACTTATTATTTTAAATACATTAAATTTAAATATAATTAGAAGTGATTTTAGACAAAAATAATATTTTATTCTCATAAATTGTAAGAAATCCTAATTTGTTGGGTTGGGTTGTAGGCAAGGGTATGGGCAAAACACACACAAATGGGTATTTAAAATACAAAGTACAAAATTCATTTTAAATAATGTATTTAAAATACAAAATACAATATTTAAGAATTAAGATACAAAATTTGAAATAAAATACAAGATACACAGAATATATTAAAAACTCAAAAATTAAACAAGTTAAACAAACGATTGAAATTCTTTAGATCTTTAATATTTCGATACAGAATGTATCTTCATCAGAAATAAGTTTTCATTGTAACTTTCAATTATTTCTGATGAAGATACATTCTGTATCGAAATATTAAAGATCTAAAGAATTTCAATCGTTTGTTTAACTTGTATTTAATTTTTGAATTTTTAATATATTACATTTTCACAAGTTAATAATCCTAATTTATTATACACAAAATATTTGTATTTAAATAAAATACAAAATATATTAAAAAATTTGTATTTTAAATACAAATACAAGATACAAAATGTATTTCAAATATACTGCGCACCCCTTGTTGTAGGAGGGTTGTAACAGTTGTTAACAGTCCTATAACAGGGTTGTTCAGTTTTAACTTTATATTGTTCATAAGTTCGCGAGTAAGTAGTAATAATTTTAGTTGTTTTGTGTCGATCCTTAGTTAAAAATGATCTTATGATATTTTTAAACAAATTTTAATCTGAAATTTTTGTTGTATACGTATTGCGGTATTTTCTTTTAATTTTTTTATATCCCTGGTTTCGTTACAAAATATTTTACTCACATCCAAATTTTAATTAATTATTCAAATCTAAATAAAACTAACTCTTCAAAAACTACCACTTTTTATTTTATACAATTATCCAAAAATTTATACACTTTGGCAAAAAGCCTCGTTATATTCTTGCTTTCGAGCAAGTTCCCCATACCAAATTACCAACACAAATTTTCAAATTTTTGACAAACACAGAGAATTTACAAATTTTATACAACATGAAATAAATAATAACAACTCTAAACAGGAAAAATCCATGACATTTACGCCCCCAGATCAAATTGTCAAAGCAAGGAGCTTTACAATTTTATCTACAAACTTGTTGTGGATTTTTCAAAATATTTGCCATAACAAAATAATCAAATTTCAAAACAATCATCAAGTCAATATCAAAATTTAAATATTTACAAGTAACAAAACAAATTTTCATAATTAATAAAATAAATCATCCCTAAACATAATTACACAATTTTCAAATCAAATTATAGATACTGTATAGGTAAACAAATAAAGTTTTAAAAATTTAAGTTTATAAATTTTAAATCAATAAATTTTAAACATAATTACTTATTTGCGTCATCCGTCATGTATCCTGTTCATCTCCAACGTTTCGATTTCCATAAAATGATCTCATCTTTCAGACTCCACATTTCCAGCATCATTTCAGTCTTCTTTCCAAAAATGATTATCATAATCCAAATTTTATTTGCAACGTCATGACCAGATTTGTGTTTCCAGTTTCCATCAATTTTCCTCTTGACGGCTCCACCAATTTTTGTTTTATGTCTAAATTTGTTTTTCTTATTTCCACCAAACGTAGTTTCTTGACGAAGTTTTTCTTTTTTTCGTCGAACCATTCCAAAATGTTTCCTATTATGTACAATTTTTAATTTCTTGTAACTCGTTTTTTGTTTTTTATTTTTAAACATCGTTTTTTTATTTTTACGCACTTTTCTTGTTTTTGTAACCATCTTGTCCAGTTGTCCATTTATGATTCTCGTTATATTCTTGTTTTTTATTCAAATTTTCAAATTTTTGACAAACAGAGCATTTACAAATTTTATACAACGTGAAATAAATAATAACAACTCTAAACAGGAAAAATCTATGACAGTATATTTCTAATAAAATGTGAAGTGCGAAACGTATCTTAAGTGGATTGCATTCCAAATTGATTTCCGGAGTCAATGAAATGTAACTTACCGAATGTGCAAAACACAGCATATTTTATTGAAAAGACAAAAACGACTATTTAGTGATTACGACTGAGGACTGCTGATCACGGTGTTAAGTCGGGGTCAATAAATGGTTGTAATTCGCTATCGAAGAAAAAATTGTAAAACAGTAACTATTCAAGAGCGGAAGCTATGCTGAAGCAACAGTGTAACTGTTTATTAATAAATGAATGTGTTTACCGATTTATGAATAAGCGAATTCAAAAGTACCCATATAGGTACTTCATTTCAATAGGAAAATGTGTTTTACATAATGAGTGTCTATCTAAATGTCAAATTGTAAAGAAAATTGGAAACTCTCCAATATTTCTCCCAAAGATTCTTACAACACGGAAACTCAATCGGTAAACTTACAGCCAAGCATGGTTTTGATGAAACCTGCGAGAAAAATATTTAATTGCCAACCGTGAAAACACGATTATTAGTAGTTTGATGAAATTATTGAAATTTGAAGATTTTTTCTAACTTTAAAAATAAATCATAAGATCATTCTAACCAACAATCGACACAAAACCGGATAGTTTTTTACACTGATCTACCAATTAAACAACTAAAAATAAGCGTTATTTTTATGCGTTATGTTAATTACTTCCTCGAGTTCATTTAGGCTCGGTAACAATCAAGGAACAAATTATATATTGTTTTATTTAAATTATTATGTAGGTAGATACTTGTTCGCAAAAAATAAATTATATATTATTTTAATATTTTTTATTTGTTTAATTCGACGACATGTTTCGTATGCTTAGCATTCATTTTCAAGTCTGAAATTAAATATGGAAAAAATTTGAACGATTAATTAATTCTGTTTTTGTTAATACTTATTATAAGTAGTCCTTTTTAAAAATTATAAGATTTAAAAATATTTTTAAAAAGTTTTAAAACTATAATTTTAAATTCTAAAAAAAAATTAAGTTTTTAAATTAAACAAATAAAAAATATTAAAATAATATATAATTTATTTTTTGCGAAGAAGTACCTACATAATAATTTAAATAAAACAATTTAAGAAAAAACTTTGCTTGACCTATTAACATTAAATTATATATTATTCTTATAATTATTAAGATTACAATCCTCGTTGAACAGGTTTTGTAATAAATTATGATTCCTTATAATTTTTGACAAGAAAATATTATTTTTTGTTAAAATCACTTCTAATGGTATCCATACATCTATCAGTTTTTCTGCAGACCACCAAAGCCACTGACACACCGATTGCCAGCAGATCGGAACTTTCAAAATTCTTAAATTTTAACAGGGTGGTGATGAATTAACTTGAAACTTGGTAGTGTCGAGAAATGAAGTTGAAATAATTTCCAATGTTGAGATTATTGAATTATAACGTAGAATGTTAAGATTTCTTACTTTAACATTTGCGTTTTTATCGAATGCGTCATTACACCATAATCAATGATTTATTTCAATGGAAATAATCCATTGATTAGGGATAGATGAAGATTGATATATAGGGCCCAAATCGAATTCGACCTGTTGCATCAGATTTAATAAAATTTAATTTTTCTGATACTTAAAAACTATCGTCTTATTTCTAATACTTTATATTGTTAAATAAAATTAAACTTACATTTTCACATTGTAGCAATAATTATACGGTTGATAAATTTTAATAGGTAGAATGGTGATTCGAGTTGTACGTTACTGGTCTGTCGTAATTATTTGTGAAATCTGAATTTTTTGAAATTCTGAAAATTAAAATTACATTAAAAGATTTAATTTTTTAACTATAAATTTAAATATTATGCCATTAATGCCCGTTTTCTTTCGCCTCGAGATATCCATCAGATAAAGTAACAAAATCTTAGTGATAAAGATCTATTTCGAGGTGAAGAAATCGGATATAAATATGAAATGTCCGTTTTCTCCAAGTACAAAGATCGACAGCCCGTCTCTTACATTATGTATATATCGGTTTTTATAACATTCAACGTCTTCCAATTCCTTTCCTAATCTCTTAATCAAGATTGGAGAGGTATTTAGGCATTTAATACCTCAAAGATGTTGCCAGCATCTTGTTGTCTTACATTAACTACATAATAATGGAGATCTTTGAACCAATTAAGGTGTGTTAATCAAACGTATAATTTCTTTTGTTTAACGTTTAGAAGATACATAGGTATTTATTCTTTTACACCATCTAGAAAATTTACTCGTCTACACATTAGCAATACCACGAAGTACGTGTGGTTATCGCTATTATCAATGGAACAGTCTCCATATAAAATAACTCGAGGTTTTGTCTCGCAATTGTAATTTTTGCCAAGTAAAAGTCATTTCATATCGAGGCAATTTTGTTGGTAAATATTGATAATTATGTATTTTCTTACATTGCAATGTAGGTGGGTAATTTTTCTAGATCCTGAAAAAAAGGTTTAGTATTATATATCTACAAAACCTTATTGAAAAAAGAAAGTCATCTTCCTCAAGTCTTGTCTCACCTTAAACTTTGACATGACTTCATTAAATCAATTGGCGGTAACAATTATTTCAGAATCACCTCATAAATAAACACCAATATTTGATTAATCACCTGCTCTGCCCTTGTTTCTCTACATCAATTTATTCACGATACGCAAATCATATTCATATTGTACAAAGCCGGTAACTAATTTTGGCGTATCGGTCTCAACTGCAATACCTATAGAAAAAACTATTTTTAATATAAAATTTAATTCCACGTATGTCCATTGGCAAGTAATCTTTCCTTTTTTAATTAATAGGATAACTTTGCTATCGTTCTGCTCATTTCTTACAATATTTTAATTTAATACCTTACAGATAAGTTTCTCTGTTTAGATACAAATCAAGTTTAACATGGGATAATATTAGCCGAGTATCGTTCCAATATTCTCTTTGTTCTTTTCATAAACCTCGGCCGTTTATTTTTCTACGTTTTCCACAAAATTATCTTCCAATCTCATTGCACGGCCCTTCTGGCATCATCAAGTGTTATGTATATTAAAGAAATGAGAATAAGATGTTCTTAAAATTTGCAACTCGATTTTAAACAAAATGTTATCATAAAACTCATCGGCAAAATGCTGCTTATTATTTCACAAGGCATAATCAAACGTGATTATCAAAGGTATCAAAAATAAATAATATCCTGGAACAAACAAAAAGATGTACCTAATTTTCACCAAGAAAGCTTAAATAATTTTAATTAATCGATAATGTAGAGACTCTCGACATACCTATTGATTATTTCTAGCAATCAAATAAAGTTGTATACTAAAATTCAGCTAGACAATAATTTTTCTTATGTTTAATAATTTGAAATAACTGGGCTACTCGACACGAAATTATTTCCATAGTTCATTAAACTACCTAATTTCTCTACGAATTTTCCAACGACAAGCATACATCATAACCTAAATTGGTTCCCAATACGTACGAATTTCTTCAAAATTAATATTATTATATTATAATGTAGCAATTTCAAATTTTTAAGGTGGAATTATTATTTAATGTATTAATATCTTAACATCTGCAAGAATATATTATTATGAAATCGAGCGAGATACAAACTAACACCAACACCATTTTTATTTTAAATTTTTTGAACGGACTTGGTATGTACCATGGTATGTACTTAGTATGTACCTATATATGCCTATATGGTAAATCTTCGTTGCACCGAGTGGCCGCATATTTTTCGGGTCAAGTATTGAATAATGCTAAGATAATTTAAAATAAGCATAAGTCAAATTGAATATTGTTTTCCACTGAAAATAAAAAGTCGTGAATCGGAGCGTTAAGCTAAATAATGTTAAAGCTGCTTGTACATAATGAGCATTTTTACGAACATTCTTCATGAAATCTAGTGCACGACTGTTCGTTCAAGTTTGGTTCACAAAAGTACCTTTCTTCAAAAGCCATTTGTATGAACCAAACGTAGATTAACTTTTTTCAAATCTGTGAGCTAAATATTGTCCGGTTGACGGCGGCCGGACTTAAAACTGAGTCTACAATGCCAAGTTTCAGTTCAATTAGGAATGAAGAGGAAATTCTTCCATGAACCAACGACAAAAGAGAGATTACTCACACCGAAAAAAAGGATTCGGAAATTCATCATTTTTCCGCCGATGCACAAAATTCATCAAATTGATGAACAAAATTCATCACAATAAAGATTTTTATTCACAATCAGATAGTAATCGACACATTCCTGACTTTTAATAAGTTGGGAAGCAGTTTATTATTTACTTTTACTGCTAACCAATCAGAAAGCTTGTTTGTTTTACTTCCCAACCTTAGGTCGGAAAGTGATCACTTCCCGCCTGGCAATGTCGCATTGTCGGTGGCTCAAAAAGGAACCAACAAAAAATGTGCGTCAAACTAGTTAAAGTTATGTCAAGCGTCAAGTAAAATTGTTACTTTTCATCATAATTATAATCTAATTTTCTTATTGTTATTAAAAATTACTTAAGCACAAATATAAAAAACTGGAAACAAATCTGTAAATTTTGTATCAATAATATTGCCAGTTTAATACAAAAGAAAATTTTTGTTTGACATAAATAGCAATTTGTTTATATTTTATACCAACTAGATAAACACTTTTAATTTTCAAAAATAAAATTGAATTGGATTTTGGCAAGGAAATCTAATTATTTGCTATGAATTTGTTATTTGCAAAACTGATTGTGAATAAAATAGTATACATACCTCGGTGTCAAGCTTCATTCCACCTCGGTACGTAATATACTATTTTCATCAATGCTGTGAATTTTTCATCAATATAATGAAATTTTTTCTATGCTGAAAAATGATGAACGTTTCATCAATTAATTTTTTAAGGGCAGGTGACTAATAAGTAACGTGCAATGCAAATTACTCAGCAGCGATGCCATTAAATAATTATACGAGATGGATTCAAATCAAATTCTATAACTAATCATTTTATAAATGAATTTCATTGTACATTTCCCAATGAACGTTACACACGGTTACGAAAATCTTCAGGTTCTGCCGATTTCAAAATAATATTATATGTAATTTTGTTTCTCGGAGCTCCACATATTTATTTTTCTCTTACATATACAGCCATTTTCAAAATTAATAAACACCTTTGAAAATCTCGTTAAATATGGAAACTTTCCTCATAAATAAAAAGCAGTGGAAATCCGCTTCTTTGCTATGTTTTGCTTAGTTTTAATCGGTCAGTAAACAAATTAAAATATTAAATTTCTAGCAACGTTTCTAATTTTCGGGTAGATATGTATTTTCAATAGTTTTATACGGTTAAAATACTTCATAAATTTTGCGAAATCTACGTGGTATTTGTCTCTATAAAGAAATAATCTGAGACGCCCCATTTTCGACTAATGCTATAATATTCAAATCAGGTAGCGAAATTTCCGGAAACGAAATGATCCGGTAGCGAATTGTCCTGGTAGCGAATTGTCCTGGTAGCTAAATGTCCGGTAGGAAAACACCCAGCAATCATATTATCGGGAACATAAAAGTTATTACCTAGTATGATAATAATTATTATTGCCTACAATAATAATTTATGTACAAACTTTTGTGATAATGACAAATTTTTTATTAATTTATTTAGGTTTATTTATTTTTGTTTTTATTTTGGTGTTTGTTTATTAAAATAAATTCCAAATTTGATTTAATATGTATTTTTACATTTTTTCATACTTCTCGATTTGCATTTATAATTATGTATTTCTACCATGTAGTTTTGTAGCTGTAGTTAATATTTATTTTTGTATCATAATTAACATTTTATTTGACTTGCACAATAATTCAGAGAGGCTGTTCCAGTTTAACTATAATATCTGCTGTTAGAGACCAGGAAAACGAAAACAAATACCCTTACATATACTAATTTGGAAGTATTCTTTCTGTAGTTATGCCTACAGTACAAAAAATGTGCTCTGCATATTCGGAATAATACAAGAGAAGAAACTTGCCATCGCGCCAGGTTTCAAAGACCGGACGATATAGATCGTAGATACGACAGATAACTACAGAAGCCGTTGTCGACCAAATTGAAAACACTTAGGTGAGACAGCAAACTCGTATATTATTATTCTTAATTACTAATTTAGAAACTTTATTTCAAGAATTACATCTTCAGGCCACAATGGCGCCATAACGAAGATCCTGTATATCACCAATTATTACCGAAGTAAACGCTGATCACCAGATCGGAGAAACTGACGTAACGAATAATCGTATTATTAATATTCTTAATAATTTATTCTTATATTATTTATTGCAAGAATTACGGTTTCAGCAAAAGCCGAAGTTGTCAACCACCTCAGAATACAATAAGTGGAAAACTCGCATCGCCCAGGATGCAGCGTCGAAAGGTACACATCCCGGATACAACTGGAGAGCACCGCCGTCTACGTTCAAGGAATGGAAAAACCAACGTAAGTGCAATTTCGGATTATTCATTTGGTTAATTAATAATTTAGGTAAATTTATTTCTAGTTGACAATTAAGCAGCCAACGAAGAAGACTCCGTCGACATGGAACTCTGCAGCGTCGAAAATTAGCAGTTCCTGGATACATATTGTGGGCACCGACGCCGACGTCTTCAGCAAAGGTTAATTAAATTAGGTAAGTGTAAAATTGTAATACTAAAAATGTTACTTAAAAATTTGGGAATTTAGTTATAGTCGACAATTTAGCAGCCAAAGAAGAAGATTACATCGACATGGATATTCGCAAGTGGGGAAGTCGCATCGCGCAGAATGCCGCGTTGGTAGGAAAAGCTTAGGTAAGTGAAAATTCGGTTTTTTATAATTGTTAATAATTATTAATTTTTGAATTTATATGCAGTTGATAATTAACAGCCAACTAAAAAGACACCATCTACTTGGGAATCTGTAATTGGGGTTGTCGTTTCGTCTAGGAACCAGCACCGGAAGCAAGCAGTTTCTGGTTGCACTAGGAAAGACAGCCGCCGACGTCCTTTAGCATGCAAGAACAGGGGTAAGCCAAAATTTGGTATTTTATTTTTGGTAATTATAAATTTAGTTTTTTTTTCTATTTGGTAATTAATTAGCATACAACGAAGAAGCCACCACCGATTAGGAAATCTTCAAGTGGGGATGTCGTTTCGGCCAGGAATCACTGGAAGCAAGCAGTTCCTGGATACAACTGGGACTACCGCCGCCGTCGTCCCTCCACTGGGAAATACTTACGTAAGTGAAAATTTGTTTTTTTATTATTGTAAATTATTAATTCAGGAATTTATTTCTAGTTGATAATTAGCAGTCAACCAAGAAGCCACCATCTACTTGGAAATCTGCAAGTGGGGATCTCGATCCGCCCAGGAAGCAGGCAGTTTCTAGATACAATTGCGGGACCACCGCCGACATCCTTCAGCTGGGAAATACATAGGTAAATGAATATAATGCTTTTTTATTTTATTGTTAAGTATTAATTGTCGCCTCAACCAGGAAGCAGAACCGGCAGCAAGAAGGTTCTAGTAACAACTAAAAGGACCTCCGCCGACGTTCTTCAGCTGCGATGAACTTCGGTAAGTGAAATTTTGTTTTTTTTATTTTTGGTAATTTTAATTTAAGAATTTATTACTAGATGATAATTAACAGCCAAAGAGGAAGCCACCACCTGGTTGGAAATCTGTAAGTGAAGATGTCGTTTCGTTCAGGATGCAGCTCCAGCAGCAAGCAGATCTTGGATCCAACTGGGAAAACCGCAGCCTACAACCTTCAGCTAGGAAGTACTTCGGTATGTGAAGATTCGGTTTTCTATTAATGTTAAATAATAATTTTGGATTTTTTTTAGTTGATAATTAACAGACAACGTAGAAGCCACCGCCGACTTGGAAATCTGCAGGTGGGGATCTTGTTTCATACAGAAGCAAGAAATTCTTGGAGACAACGGGAGGACCGCCGCCGACTTCCTTCAGCTGGGATATACTTATGTAAGTTCTAATTAGGCTTTTCATTATTGTTAATTATTAATTCAGAAATTTATTTCTAGTTGATAATAAACAGCCAACGAGGAAGACTCCAGCGTCATGGAATACTGCAAGTCGAGAAGTCGTTTCGGATGTGACTGGGTATACAACTGGGAGTACCGATGCCGACGTCCTTCAGCAGGAGGAAGTTTATATAGGTTACATACGTATTTTAATTTTTGTTAATTATTAATTTAGGAATTTAGTTCTAGTTAAAAATTATCATCCAACAAAGAGGTCACCAACGACTTGGTAATCTACAAGTGCAAAGTCCTTTGTCGCAGCAGATGCTCCGGAAGAAAGCAGTTTCTATGTATAACTGAGCGTACCGACACCGACGGCTTTCAGCAGGGGAAACTTTGGTAAGCGCATATTAATATTATTAATATTGTTAATTATTAATTCAGGATTTTATTTCTAGCTGTTAACTAACGAAACAACGAAGAATACACCGACAATACAATACAGCGTCGGCAAGTAGCAGATCCTGGTTGCAACTAGTGGACAACGACGTCTATAGCCAAACAAAAACTTGGGTATAAGTTCTAATTCAGAATATAAAGGGTTAATTATTAATTTATTTCCTGCTGAGCACCTACGACGACCATCAACGCGACATAAAACCCTGGTTAAGTGAAAATTTCTAATAATAAAAATGCTAATTACTAATTTTGGTATTTATTTCTAGTTGGCATATTTGCTGCTCACGAAATGGAATCCATCCACATGAAAATCAGCAAGTGGAGAAGACGCATCGTCCAGAATGTAGCGTCGGAGCTTTACACTTTCTGTTGAGCTCCGACTTCGCCGGCTAGCGGGAAGAATAAACTCAGGTAAGTGCAAATTTTGTAATAATAAAAATGCTAATTACTAATTTTGGTATTTATTTCTAGTTGGCATATTTGCTGCTCACGAAATGGAATCGATAGACATGAAAATCAGAAAGTGGAGAAGACGCATCTTCCAGAATGTAGAGTCGGAGGGATACAGTTTCTGTTGTGCTCCTACTTCGCCGGCCAGCGGGAAGGATAAACTTAGGTAAGTGCAAATTTGTAATAATAAAAATGCTAATTACTAATTTTGGTATTTATTTCTAGTTGGCATATTTGCTGCTCACGAAATGGAATCCATCAACATGAAAATCAGCAGGTGGAAAAGACGCATCTTCCAGAATGTAGCGTCGGAGTTAACACTTTCTGTTAAGCTCCGACTTCGCCGGCCAGCGGGAAGGTTAAACTTAGGTAAGTGCGAATTTCTAATAATAAAAATGCTAATTACTAATTTTGGTATTTATTTCTAGTTGACATAAATATTGAATAGTTGAAAAATTTGACATCGGTGTGCCCGGGAAGCAGATGCGGATGCAAGAAGTTCCTGGAAGCTTCTGGTAGGATCGCCGCTGACGTCCTTCAGCTTTGAAGACTTTAGGTACGTGTAATTCGGTTTATTATTATTTATAATTTTAATTATGGAATTTATTTCTAGTTAATAATTAAGAGCCAACAAAGAAGACTCCAGCGATTTAGATATCTGCAAGTCGGGACGTTGTATCAACAAGGATGTCGTTCCGGAAGCAAACAGTGCCTGGATACAAGTGGAGACGACCATCTCCAGGGGACAACTTTTGGCTAAATGCAAATTCCGATTAAAATTTGGCAGCCACATGAGAAGGCTACGGCCACATGGATATCTGCAAGTCGCGAAATCGTAACGCCGAGGATACAGCTTCGGTACGATGTACTTCCTGGTGAGCAATGAAGTCGATGTCCAGCAAGAGGGAAGATCTTAGGAATCATTCGTAAGTATTAATAATTTTGTAAAGTGGTCAATTAATTTGTGTTACGATTATGCAGACCGATGACGACGAATGAATCAGACTTATTATGTGTTTAACGTTCATTCTTGGTTGTGCAATATTTGTGAAATATTTGCAAAGGCTTTGTCAGTACGTGTATCCTAGTTGAACCGTGAAGTCGATGTCCTCCACTTCCTACAATACGGAACAGGTGAGAACAACGTCTGATGCTTATTAAAGTGTTTGATTACTACAAATTGAGAATTGGTCTTAATTTCTTTGTTTACGAATGTGGTGTAATAAATTTTGGTTTATTTATTTTAGCAAATTATTAATTTAGGAATGTATTTCTTCTAGGAAACAATGATGAAGCGGGAGAAGAAGAACCACCTACCCGGAAACATGCAAGCGGAATAGTTGCATGCCTTCGGCCGGAATGGCGGAAGTTCGCAAATCCTGGCTACCACTAGTGAACACCGAGGAGCGAGGACTATCTACACCAGGAGCAGAAGAAAATTCGGTTTTGTGCCCATGTTTTAAAATTAATTTTAAGTAAGTTAATTGAAATGCTATGTAGCTAATTTGTTTTAGGTTGGCATAGTTTCCGGAATGCGGTGTAACAGAAGACACCGACTAACCCAGGATCAAACAAGTGTTGCAGATATTTCAACTCGGAAAGGATGCGGCGGGGACGCGGACCTGGAACAAAACAAAGATCGTGGATGCACGAAAAGGGCAAGACGGGAATGGAAGGAGGCAACACCTGGAATGCATTCGAGGATACGGACAAAGCTCTGCTCTGCTTTTTCGGAATATGTATTTCCATTTTGGTGGAAAGTCAGGTGTGTTCTGGTAAATTTGAAATTCTATTAATTTGTGGACAACATTTGGTTGTTTGTTGTTTACAAAAAATGTATTGCATCATTTACGTTGTTCGTTGTAGTGTCCGGAATGTGCGGTGTAATAGTTTTGCTTCATTAATATTGTTAATTATTAATTTAGGAATTTCTTTATAGTTTAAAATTTAGTAGCCAACGAAGCTAACTCCATCAACTAGGATATCTGCAGGTGGAGAAGCCGCGTCGTCAAGGATGCGCCGACGACGATTTCGTTTTGTTATTAAATTCTTAATAATTTATATAATTTTATTTCAGGAATTACATCTGGAGCTATAGAGAAGCAATTCGGTGTGAAAAAGGTTCTTCATTGTACACTACGTACACAGAAAAAGTAATAGGTTCACCTTGACGAAGGAACTCGGGGATGCACAAAAAAGGGGTTTGTTATAATTTATATTACTAACTTATGAATTTTATTCCAGAAAATACTTTTGCGGCGCAAGGCACCAACGAGCACCGACGACGCCGTCCATCGGATTTGGAAAAACTTCGGTAAGTGCAGATTTGTAATAATTTATAAGTTAAATACTAATTTAGTTTTTATTTCTAGTGGACATTTTAGATGTCAATGAAGAACAGGCCATCGACTGGAAAATCCCAAAATGGGGAAGACGCATCTCGCAGATTGCAGCGTCAGAGGAACGCAATTCCTGTGGAGCACCGACGACGCCGTCCATCGGATTTGGGAAAACTTCGGTAAGTGCAGATTTGTAATAATTTATAAGTTTAATAATAATTTTGGTTTTCATTTCTAGTGGACACGTTAGATGTCAATGAAGAGCAGGCCATCGACTGGAAAATCCCAAAATGGGGAAGACGCTTCTCGCAGATTGCAGCGTCAGAGGGACGCAATTGCTGACGCGCACCGACGCCGCCATCAATCGGGGTTTGAAAAACTTAGGTAAGTGCAGATTTGTAATAATTTATAAGTTAAATAATAATTTTGGTTTTTATTTCTAGTCGACACGTTAGATGTCAATGAAGAGCAGGCCATCGACTGGAAAATCCCAAAATGGGGAAGGCGCATCTCGCAGATTGCAGCGTCAGAGGGACGCAATTGCTGACGCGCACCGACGCCGCCATCCATCGGGGTTTGAAAAACTTAAGTAAGTGCAGATTTGTAATAATTTATAAGTTAAATAATAATTTTGGTTTTCATTTCTAGTGGACACGTTAGATGTCAATGAAGAGCAGGCCATCGACTAGAAAATCCCAAAATGGGGAAGACGCATCTCGCAGATTGCAGCGTCAGAGGAACGCAATTCCTGTGGAGCACCGACGACGCCGTCCATCCGATTTGGAAGAACTTCGGTAAGTTCAGATTTGTAATAATTTATTAGTTAAATAATAATTTAGTTTTTATTTCTAGTGGACACGTTAGATGTCAATGAAGAGCAGGCCATCGACAGGAAAATCCCAAAATGGGGAAGACGCATCTCGCAGATTGCAGCGTCAGAGGAACGCAATTCCTGTGGAGCACCGACGACGCCGTCCATCGGATTTGGGAAAACTTCGGTAAGTGCAGATTTGTAATAATTTATAAGTCAAATAATAATTTTGGTTTTTATTTCTAGAGGACTCGTTAGATGTCAATGAAGAGCAGGCCATCGACTGGAAAATCCCAAAATGGGGAAGACGCATCTCGCAGATTGCAGCGTCAGAGGAACGCAATTCCTGTGGAGCACCGACGACGCCGTCCATCGGATTTGGAAACACGTAGGTAAGTGCGGATTTGTAATAATTTATAAGTTAAATAATAATTTAGTTTTTTAGATCTAGTGGACACGTTAGATGTCAATGAAGAGCAGGCCATCGACTGGAAAATCCCAAAATGGGGAAGACGCATCTCGCAGATTGCAGCGTCAGAGGGAAGCAATTGCTGACGCGCACCGACGCCGCCATCCAACGGGGTTTGAAAAACCTAGGTAAGTGCAGATTTGTAATAATTTATAAGTTAAATAATAATTTTGGTTTTCATTTCTAGTGGACACGTTAGATGTCAATGAAGAGCAGGCCATCGACTAGAAAATCCCAAAATGGGGAAGACGCATCTCGCAGATTGCAGCGTCAGAGGAACGCAATTCCTGTGGAGCACCGACGACGCCGTCCATCGGATTTGGAAGAACTTCGGTAAGTGCAGATTTGTAATAATTTATTAGTTAAATAATAATTTAGTTTTTATTTCTAGTGGACACGTTAGATGTCAATGAAGAGCAGGCCATCGACAGGAAAATCCCAAAATGGGGAAGACGCATCTCGCAGATTGCAGCGTCAGAGGAACGCAATTCCTGTGGAGCACCGACGACGCCGTCCATCGGATTTGGGAAAACTTCGGTAAGTGCAGATTTGTAATAATTTATAAGTTAAATAATAATTTTGGTTTTCATTTCTAGTGGACACGTTAGATGTCAATGAAGAGCAGGCCATCGACTAGAAAATCCCAAAATGGGGAAGACGCATCTCGCAGATTGCAGCGTCAGAGGAACGCAATTCCTGTGGAGCACCGACGACGCCGTCCATCGGATTTGGAAGAACTTCGGTAAGTGCAGATTTGTAATAATTTATTAGTTAAATAATAATTTAGTTTTTATTTCTAGTGGACACGTTAGATGTCAATGAAGAGCAGGCCATCGACTGGAAAATCCCAAAATGGGGAAGACGCATCTCGCAGATTGCAGCGTCAGAGGGACGCAATTGCTGACGCGCACCGACGCCGCCATCCATCGGGGTTTGAAAAACTTAGGTAAGTGCAGATTTGTAATAATTTATAAGTTAAATAATAATTTTGGTTTTCATTTCTAGTGGACACGTTAGATGTCAATGAAGAGCAGGCCATCGACTAGAAAATCCCAAAATGGGGAAGACGCATCTCGCAGATTGCAGCGTCAGAGGAACGCAATTCCTGTGGAGCACCGACGACGCCGTCCATCGGATTTGGAAGAACTTCGGTAAGTGCAGATTTGTAATAATTTATTAGTTAAATAATAATTTAGTTTTTATTTCTAGTGGACACGTTAGATGTCAATGAAGAGCAGGCCATCGACAGGAAAATCCCAAAATGGGGAAGACGCATCTCGCAGATTGCAGCGTCAGAGGAACGCAATTCCTGTGGAGCACCGACGACGCCGTCCATCGGATTTGGGAAAACTTCGGTAAGTGCAGATTTGTAATAATTTATAAGTCAAATAATAATTTTGGTTTTTATTTCTAGAGGACTCGTTAGATGTCAATGAAGAGCAGGCCATCGACTGGAAAATCCCAAAATGGGGAAGACGCTTCTCGCAGATTGCAGCGTCAGAGGGACGCAATTGCTGACGCGCACCGACGCCGCCATCAATCGGGGTTTGAAAAACTTAGGTAAGTGCAGATTTGTAATAATTTATAAGTTAAATAATAATTTAGTTTTTATTTCTAGTGGACACGTTAGATGTCAATGAAGAGCAGGCCATCGACAGGAAAATCCCAAAATGGGGAAGACGCATCTCGCAGATTGCAGCGTCAGAGGAACGCAATTCCTGTGGAGCACCGACGACGCCGTCCATCGGATTTGGAAGAACTTCGGTAAGTGCAGATTTGTAATAATTTATTAGTTAAATAATAATTTAGTTTTTATTTCTAGTGGACACGTTAGATGTCAATGAAGAGCAGGCCATCGACAGGAAAATCCCAAAATGGGGAAGACGCATCTCGCAGATTGCAGCGTCAGAGGAACGCAATTCCTGTGGAGCACCGACGACGCCGTCCATCGGATTTGGGAAAACTTCGGTAAGTGCAGATTTGTAATAATTTATAAGTTAAATAATAATTTTGGTTTTCATTTCTAGTGGACACGTTAGATGTCAATGAAGAGCAGGCCATCGACTAGAAAATCCCAAAATGGGGAAGACGCATCTCGCAGATTGCAGCGTCAGAGGAACGCAATTCCTGTGGAGCACCGACGACGCCGTCCATCGGATTTGGAAGAACTTCGGTAAGTGCAGATTTGTAATAATTTATAAGTTAAATACTAATTTAGTTTTTATTTCTAGTGGACACGTTAGATGTCAATGAAGAGCAGGCCATCGACTGGAAAATCCCAAAATGGGGAAGACGCATATCGCAGATTGCAGCGTCAGAGGGACGCAATTGCGGAGGCGCACCGACGCCGCCTTCCATCGTGGTTTGAAAAACTTAGGTAAGTGCAGATTTGTAATAATTTATAAGTTAAATAATAATTTAGTTTTTATTTCTAGTGGACACGTTAGATGTCAATGAAGAGCAGGCCATCGACTGGAAAATCCCAAAATGGGGAAGACGCATATCGCAGATTGCAGCGTCAGAGGGACGCAATTGCGGAGGCGCACCGACGCCGCCTTCCATCGTGGTTTGAAAAACTTAGGTAAGTGCAGATTTGTAATAATTTATAAGTTAAATAATAATTTAGTTTTTATTTCTAGTGGACACGTTAGATGTCAATGAAGAGCAGGCCATCGACTGGAAAATCCCAAAATGGGGAAGACGCATCTCGCAGATTGCAGCGTCAGAGGGACGCAATTGCTGACGCGCACCGACGCCGCCATCCATCGGGGTTTGAAAAACTTAGGTAAGTGCAGATTTGTAATAATTTATAAGTTAAATAATAATTTAGTTTTTATTTCTAGTGGACACGTTAGATGTCAATGAAGAGCAGGCCATCGACAGGAAAATCCCAAAATGGGGAAGACGCATCTCGCAGATTGCAGCGTCAGAGGAACGCAATTCCTGTGGAGCACCGACGACGCCGTCCATCGGATTTGGGAAAACTTCGGTAAGTGCAGATTTGTAATAATTTATAAGTCAAATAATAATTTTGGTTTTTATTTCTAGAGGACTCGTTAGATGTCAATGAAGAGCAGGCCATCGACTGGAAAATCCCAAAATGGGGAAGACGAATCTCGCAGATTGCATCGTCAGAGGAACGCAATTCCTGTGGAGCACCGACAACGCCGTCCATCGGATTTGGAAAAACTTCGGTAAGTGCAGATTTGTAATAATTTATAAGTTAAATAATAATTTAGTTTTTATTTCTAGTGGACACGTTAGATGTCAATGAAGAGCAGGCCATCGACTGGAAAATCCCAAAATGGGGAAGACGCTTCTCGCAGATTGCAGCGTCAGAGGGACGCAATTGCTGACGCGCACCGACGCCGCCATCAATCGGGGTTTGAAAAACTTAGGTAAGTGCAGATTTGTAATAATTTATAAGTTAAATAATAATTTTGGTTTTTATTTCTAGTCGACACGTTAGATGTCAATGAAGAGCAGGCCATCGACTGGAAAATCCCAAAATGGGGAAGGCGCATCTCGCAGATTGCAGCGTCAGAGGGACGCAATTGCTGACGCGCACCGACGCCGCCATCCATCGGGGTTTGAAAAACTTAGGTAAGTGCAGATTTGTA
Source organism: Cantharis lateralis (assembly GCA_963170105.1). Classification (NCBI taxonomy): domain Eukaryota; kingdom Metazoa; phylum Arthropoda; class Insecta; order Coleoptera; family Cantharidae; genus Cantharis; species Cantharis lateralis. The sequence goes on from OY720628.1 coordinate 1,017,906, forward strand.
ATAATTTATAAGTTAAATAATAATTTTGGTTTTCATTTCTAGTGGACACGTTAGATGTCAATGAAGAGCAGGCCATCGACTAGAAAATCCCAAAATGGGGAAGACGCATCTCGCAGATTGCAGCGTCAGAGGAACGCAATTCCTGTGGAGCACCGACGACGCCGTCCATCCGATTTGGAAGAACTTCGGTAAGTTCAGATTTGTAATAATTTATTAGTTAAATAATAATTTAGTTTTTATTTCTAGTGGACACGTTAGATGTCAATGAAGAGCAGGCCATCGACAGGAAAATCCCAAAATGGGGAAGACGCATCTCGCAGATTGCAGCGTCAGAGGAACGCAATTCCTGTGGAGCACCGACGACGCCGTCCATCGGATTTGGGAAAACTTCGGTAAGTGCAGATTTGTAATAATTTATAAGTCAAATAATAATTTTGGTTTTTATTTCTAGAGGACTCGTTAGATGTCAATGAAGAGCAGGCCATCGACTGGAAAATCCCAAAATGGGGAAGACGCATCTCGCAGATTGCAGCGTCAGAGGAACGCAATTCCTGTGGAGCACCGACGACGCCGTCCATCGGATTTGGAAACACGTAGGTAAGTGCGGATTTGTAATAATTTATAAGTTAAATAATAATTTAGTTTTTTAGATCTAGTGGACACGTTAGATGTCAATGAAGAGCAGGCCATCGACTGGAAAATCCCAAAATAGGGAAGACGCATCTCGCAGATTGCAGCGTCAGAGGGAAGCAATTGCTGACGCGCACCGACGCCGCCATCCAACGGGGTTTGAAAAACCTAGGTAAGTGCAGATTTGTAATAATTTATAAGTTAAATAATAATTTTGGTTTTTATTTCTAGAGGACTCGTTAGATCTCAATGAAGAGCAGGCCATCAACTGGAAAATCCCAAAATGGGGAAGACGAATCTCGCAGATTGCAGCGTCAGAGGAACGCAATTCCTGTGGAGCACCGACAACGCCGTCCATCGGATTTGGAAAAACTTCGGTAAGTGCAGATTTGTAATAATTTATAAGTTAAATAATAATTTAGTTTTTATTTCTAGTGGACACGTTAGATGTCAATGAAGAGCAGGCCATTGACTGCAAAATCCCAAAATGGGGAAGACGCATCTCGCAGATTGCAGCGTCAGAGGAACGCAATTCCTGTGGAGCACCGACGACGCCGTCCATCGGATTTGGAAAAACGTAGGTAAGTGCGGATTTGTAATAATTTATAAGTTAAATAATAATTTAGTTTTTTAGATCTAGTGGACACGTTAGATGTCAATGAAGAGCAGGCCATCGACTGGAAAATCCCAAAATGGGGAAGACGCATCTCGCAGATTGCAGCGTCAGAGGGAAGCAATTGCTGACGCGCACCGACGCCGCCATCCAACGGGGTTTGAAAAACCTAGGTAAGTGCAGATTTGTAATAATTTATAAGTTAAATAATAATTTTGGTTTTCATTTCTAGTGGACACGTTAGATGTCAATGAAGAGCAGGCCATCGACTGGAAAATCCCAAAATGGGGAAGACGCATCTCGCAGATTGCAGCGTCAGAGGAACGCAATTCCTGTGGAGCACCGACGACGCCGTCCATCGGATTTGGAAAAACGTAGGTAAGTGCGGATTTGTAATAATTTATAAGTTAAATAATAATTTAGTTTTTTAGATCTAGTGGACACGTTAGATGTCAATGAAGAGCAGGCCATCGACTGGAAAATCCCAAAATGGGGAAGACGCATCTCGCAGATTGCAGCGTCAGAGGAACGCAATTCCTGTGGAGCACCGACGACGCCGTCCATCGGATTTGGAAAAACTTCGGTAAGTGCAGATTTCTAATAATTTATAAGTTAAATAATAATTTAGTTTTTATTTCTAGTGGACACGTTAGATGACAATGAAGAGCAGGCCATCGACTGAAAAATCCCAAAATGGGGAAGACGCATCTCCCAGATTGCAGCGTCAGAGGAACGCAATTCCTGTGGAGCACCGACGACGCCGTCCATCGGATTTGGAAAAACTTCGGTAAGTGCAGATTTGTAATAATAAAAATGCTAATTACTAATTTTGGTATTTATTTCTAGTTGACATATTAGCAGCTCAGGAAATGGAATCCAACCAAATGAAAAGCAGAAGGTGAAAAGACTTATCGTCCAGGATGCAGCGTCGGAAGGATGCAGTTCCTGCAGACCACCGACGCGGCGCCGACGTCAATCGGAAAGGAAAATTATGTAAGTGCAAATTTGGATTTATTAAAGTGATAATTAATTATTCGGGTATTTATTTCTAGTTAATAATTTACTGCCAAAGAAGAAGACTCCATCGACTGGAGTAATTGCAAAAGTGGACATCGGTGTGCCCGGGAAGCAGATGCGGATGCAAGAAGTTCCTGGAAGCTTCTGGTAGGATCGCCGCTGTCGTCCTTCAGCGTTGAATACTTTAGGTAAGTGTAATTCGGTTTTCTATTATTTTTAATTCTAATTATGGATTTTATTTCTAGTTGATAATGAAGAGCCAGCAAAGAACACTCCAGCGACTTAGCAAGCTGCAAGCCGGGACGTTGTATCAACAAGGAAGTCGTTCCGGAAGCAAACAGTTCCTGAATACAAGTGGGGAGTACGGACGCCGACGGCCATCTCCAGGGGATAACTTTTGGCTAAATGCAAATTCCGATTTAATTAATGATGTTAATTATGAATTTATAGGAATTTATTTTTAGATTAAAATTTTTAGCCATAGGAGAAGGCTACGGCCACATGGATATCTGCAAGTCGCGAAATCGTAACGCCGAGGATACAGCTTCGGTACGATGTACTTCCTGGTGAGCAATGAAGTCGATGTCCAGCAAGAGGGAAGATCTTAGGAATCATTCGTAAGTATTAATAATTTTGTAAAGTGGTCAATTAATTTGTGTTACGATTATGCAGGACCGATGACGACGAATGAATCAGACTTATTATGTGTTTAACGTTCATTCTTGGTTGTGCAATATTTGTGAAATATTTGCAAAGGCTTTGTCAGTACGTGTATCCTAGTTGAACCGTGAAGTCGATGTCCTCCACTTCCTACAATACGGAACAGGTGAGAACAACGTCTGCTTATTAAAGTTTTTAATTTCTTTGTTTACGAATGTGGTGTAATAAATTTAGGTTTATATATTTTAGACAATTATAAATTTAGGAATGTATTTCTTCTAGGAAACAATGATGAAGTGGGAGAAGAAGAACCACCTACCCGGAAACATGCAAGCGGAATAGTTGCATGCCTCCGGCCGGAATGGCGGAAGTTTGCAAATCCTGGCTACCACTAGTGAACACCGAAGAGCGAGGACTATGTACACCAGGTGCAGAAGAAAATTCGGTTTTGTGCCGCAATGTTTTAAAATAAATTTTAAGTAAGTTAATTGAAATGCTATGTAGCTTATTCGTTATAGGTTGGCCTAGTTTCCGGAATGCGGTGTAACAGAAGACACCGACTAACCCAGGACGTCATAATATAATTAAGTGCGGAATACTTGAAAACGGCGGATACATTGAAAAAAGGTAAGGACGATATAATATCTCTAATATTCTTAATTACTAATGAAGAAAATTAATTCCAGGTATTTCAACTCGGAAAGGATGCGGCGGGGGCGCGGACCTGGAACAAAGCAAAGATCGTGGATGCAAGAAAAGGGAAAGACGGGAATGGAAGGAGGCAACACCTGGAATGCATTCGAGGATACGGACAAAGCTCTGCTATGCTTTTTCGGAATAGGTATTTCCATTTTGGTGGAAATTCAGGTGTGTTCTGGTAATTTAAAATTCAATTAATTTGTGGACAACATTTGGTTGTTTGTTGTTTACAAAAAATGTATTGCATCATTTACGTTGTTCGTTGTAGTGTCCGGAATGTGCGGTGTAATAGTTTTGCTTCATTAATATTGTTAATTATTAATTTAGGAATTTCTTTATAGTTTAAAATTTAGTAGCCAACGAAGCTAACTCCATCAACTAGGATATCTGCAGGTGGAGAAGCCGCGTCGTCCAGGATGCGCCGACGACGATTTCGTTTTGTTATTAAATTCTTAATAATTTATATAATTTTATTTCAGGAATTACATCTGGAGCTATAGAGAAGCAATTCGGTGTGAAAAAGGTTCTTCATTGTACACTACGTACACAGAAGAAGTAATAGGTTCACCTTGACGAAGGAACTCGGGGATGCACAAAAAAGGGGTTTGTTATAATTTATATTACTAACTTATGAATTTTATTCCAGAAAACACTTTTGCGGCGCAAGGCACCAACGTGGCAAAATGCAAGTGGAGAGTGTTGTTTCGGCGGTGTTCAAAGGTGTGCAAGGGCCAACCCCTCAAAATATATAAACGAGGGTTTGGTGTAATGCACAAAGGGGGAGGAACTCTGTTCCCACCTTTCTCGAACGTCAAGAACACCCCTTCCCACGGATAACCGGAGGTGTTCAGAGGTATAATAGGGTCTTCGGGTGCAACGTCGGGCGGTACCGCCGAGGTATACTTCGATGATAATCGTCGAAGTGCATCTGGGTATTCTCCAGGTGTACTTCGGAGATCTATGGTTGAGTACACCTAGGTGTTACGCTGCAGTGATCCGCCAACGGCTCACTACCTCGACAACTACCCACGGGCTGGATCCCCATTGTTCGCACGAGGCCACGAGTCCCAGGCGGCAATAAGTCCAAACGGCGACCAGTGGGGCCTGTCCACCTGTGCGGAAGTTCTCGAACCTGTGCTCCCGAGGTGGAACCCATTTGTAGCGTACGTGGTAACACTCGAACGCTGCACTTCACAACGTCGTCGAATGGGTATCGCCGAAGTTACTTCGACGATGATCGTCGGGTGCATCTGAGGGTGTACTTCGGAGATCCATCGTCGAGTATACTAAGGGGATACGCCTCGGTGGACCACCGTGGGTTCACTTCTCCGGGATCTACCCACGGGATGGATCCCCGTTGTTCTCCCGCGGCAACGAGGCCATACGGCGACCTGCGGGGCCCGTCCACCCGTGCGGAAGTTCCGGACATGTGCACCCGAGGTGGAAAATCGGCAAAGGCCCGCGGCGGTGTTCAGGGCAGGGACAACCTCTCAATGAGGGGGTAACCTTTCGCCACAGAACCCCCTCGGGTCTTTGGAAGAGGGGAGGCGTCGAAGACAGAGGGGAACCTCTGTCTAATGGCAAGGGAGGCAATAGTGAAAGGGACCCCCTATTGCACGCCATCGCGCCATTTTTTTTCTTCCCCTTTCCCCCCTTACCCCTTTCCCCCCTCTTCCCCTTTCCCCCCTCTTCCCCTTTCCCCCCCTCGTCCCCTTTCCCCCCTCTTCCCCTTTCCCCCCCTCTTCCCCTTTCCCCCCACTTCCCCTTTCCCCCCTCTTCCCCTTACCCCCCTCTTCCCCTTACCCCCCTCTACCCCTTACCCCCCTCTACCCCTTACCCCCCTCTTCCCCTTACCCCCCTTTTCCCCTTACCCCCCTCTTCCCCTTACCCCCCTCTACCCCTTACCCCCCTCTTCCCCTTACCCCCCTTTTCCCCTTACCCCCCTCTTCCCCTTACCCCCCTCTACCCCTTACCCCCCTCTTCCCCTTACCCCCCTCCGCGACAGACCTAGTTATTATACCTTATTAACCATATCTGTCAAGCATTTTTCTTTTTTTCTTTTTTCGCTTTTCCCCTTTTTCCTCCCCCCCTTCTCCTTCTCCTCCTCCCCCTTCTCCTCCTCCCTCCTTCTCCTCCTCCCTCTTCTCCTCCTCCCTCCTCGGGCTCCTTCGAGCCCCCATCTCCTCCCTCCTCCGTTGGTGGTTGACACCAACCACGAAGGAGGGTACCAAGTACCCTGCAGTGGTTCCACCTTGGGTGCACATGTCCGGGATCCATCCGTGGGTAGATCCCGGAGAAGTGAACCCACGGCGGGCCACTGAGGCGTATCCCCTTAGTATACTCGACGATGGATCTCCGAAGTACACCCTCAGATGCACCCGACGATCATCGTCGAAGTAACTTCGGCGATACCCATTCGACGACGTTAAAGTGCACCGTTCGGGCGTAACCATGTTCGCTACAAATGGGTTCCACCTTGGGAGCACAGGTTCGAGACCTTCCGCACAGGTGGACAGGCCCCATTGGTCGCCGTTTGGACTTATTGCCGCTTGGGACTCGTGGCCTCGTGCGAACAATGGGGATCCAGCCCGTGGGTAGTTCTCGAGGTAGTGAACCGTTGGCGGATCACTGCAGCGTAACACCTTGGTGTACTCGACGATGGATCTCCGAAGTACACCCGGAGAATAAATTACCCAGATGCACTTCGACGATTATCATCGAAGTCTACCTCGGCGGTTACACACGACGTTGCACTCGCTGACGTTGCTCACCCTGAAGTTTCCTGCTCCGAACGTAACCTCGTCCTGAACTCGTTGAAGCCGTCGTCCGTCGATATTCCAACAACTGGTTCCTTCGTGGATGGACATCCTCTTTCCTAAGGCAATGCGATGAACCAGCATCCGGGGACATCCTGTATAGATCATCCTCTTCTTACCATGATTTTGTAACACCGCACACCGAAAGCCTAAATCAAATAATAATGTTTAAATTAATAAATCACAACATATTAAAATCAAGTATTTTTATTTACCTATCGGTGGATGATGTTCCAGTTTCCGTTGACTTCCTGTATGGATCTTCCTTTTCGTATTGCGATTCTGCAACACCCCGCACTTAAAGCCTAGAACAAATAACGTTTAAATTAATAAATCACATTTACATCCAACGGTTTTATTTACCTTAGTTTGCTCTATCGTTCGTTGGGGTGCCAGATCTGGTTCCTTCCTGGATTCTTCGTCACGAAAAGCCTAAGAAAAGAAGAAATGTTAAGCACGCCCAACCCCGTTACCAACGCGCGGCCTTTCTTCCCAGAGGATCCCGAATACGGGCGTGGGTTCCCGGGGTTCGCAATGGACTACTACCTGTCTACCTACGCCTACGGTATCCTACTACACGTAACCTACACCTAAACGCGCTTGGATCAGACCGTATAATGTGGGTGCTCGGACCGCACATTGCACGGCACTGCAGGTTGGAAACCCACGCACGGTCTTCATGGCCGCTTGGTAGCGTAATCCATGAAGTTCTTCGGGAGGATTCCCACCGGCGATAATATGCTTTTTGGAGTCGTACTTACGGTCCCCTTTGCCCAACGAGTTCGGCCATGATACAACCGCCCAGTTGTAAAAGTTTACCAAGAGGACAACCGAACCTCGAACGCCCGTCAGATCCTTTCACGGTTGCGGCGTACCAGACTGGGCTGGACCTATTGGTAACTCTACAACACTCGGCCGCACACGGCTTTTGCTCGAAGAGTTTATCGGGGCCGAACTCACGCTACACTTGCATGGGGGGGCACGCCGGCAAGTAACCCTATGCTACTTACGCGTGTAAGCACATTGTTTATGGCAAACCCCAATAGCGGGTCCGGATCGGGCACCTAACAAATCTAATCGATCGCGGGGGTTACAGGCAAAACTTGGCAAGTCCGAAATGATGGAGATGTCACATTTTTAAACTAAAATCAGTAGTGACCACAATTTGGTCTTCAAGTTTACGCTGTATGCGCGTTCGACAAACTTACGCAAGCAGGCAAAGAAAAAAAATTAACCTACAATAAATTATAATAAGCAATTCAAAAATATTTTACATGTTGGAGAATAATTAAATTTTTAATATTTCTCTAACATGTAAAACATTTAAAAACTTTTTATAATTAACTATAAATTATTAACTAGTGGGAATATAAAAGTTAAATAGCTAAACAACACTGATTTAGAAAGTACATGGGACTTAAAAAACTTTTTTCAGAAATATATTAACTTCGCTTACCTAAAAAGCGGACTTGGCAAATTTTCTCCGTACCCCGACGATGTCTTACGTTTGGGGTGGTCAGAACAGTAGTGAATCAAGTCCATTTAAAAAAAATTCTCTTATGATACCTAATGTCCCACGGAATAAGGTTTGAAATTCATATAAAATTTTTATGGAATAGATTAACTGCTATTTCAGTTTCTAGTCCATGAAAATTGTAAATGAATTTAAAACCTTATTCTGTAGGACTTCAGGGATCATAACAGAATGTTTCTTTCGAATGGACTTGATTCAATCCTGTTCTGACTACCCCATTTATTAAAGATAAAAAAATTAGTATTCCGACGAAAAGGCGTTCGGACGATGATAACCCTCATATAAACTTGCAAGTAACCAACGTTAAAATTGGTTACTTCCAACTTTACAGGAACGGGTTATCATCGTCAGAGCACCTTTTCGTCGGAATTCGCATGCATAGTAACCGTAGCCTAAGACAACCTAAACATTTATATTTACGCACAAAAATTCTACCATCAATTTCACTATAGTCGAAACCATCTTAACCAGTGTATGACGCATCGAAAAACGAAGGGAAAATCCCGAAGCGTACTTTATCTCTGATTTCTAACATAATTAGAAAATAACAAAGATAACCAAGGACAACCTAAAGATTTATATTATATTCCCACAAAACTTCTACGACATAGTCCCACTTTTTCAATCGCGAGTTAACCCAAAATCAATAGTTAACTTCGACTCCTGACCAATCAAAATAGTCATAACTGTAGGTTAACCATTGAATTTGGGTTAACTCGCGATTGAGAAACTGGGACTAAGGGCCAATTTCATAATAAAAGTGAACAGGGCATTAAAATTTAAAAGGCGACTTAAGACAAAACAGACCAATAAAAATTATCAGTTTTGCTTTAAGTCGCCTTTTAAATTTTAACGCTCTGTTAACTTTTATTATGAAATTGGCCCTAAGTGATTTCCCTATAGTCCCAACTCCTAACCATATTATCCTGTATATTATAAGGCATCGAAAATGAAAAGTAAAAACTCCCAAGTAAGTATTCTATATTTTCTATCCCTTTTCTAATATAATATATTTTACGAAACACATCTTAACTACCGGACCACGAGAAATGATTCTAACCCGTTCAGTTCAATTCCTACAATTACACATAACCTCCGGAACAGACCTATGTCTACACAAAAACAATCCTTTTACCTAATTGAACTTACCCATAATAACGCGGCCGAAATACTACAATTACAAAATCGAACCCGTTCAGTTCAATTCCTACAATTACAGCTAACCTCCGGAACAAACCTATGTCTACACAAAAACATTCCTTTTACCTAATTGAACTTACCCATAATAACGCGGCCGAAATACTACAATGACAAAATCCATCCCGTTCAGATCAATTCCTACAATTACAACATACCCTAACCTCCGGAACAGACACAAGTCTTCCCACGGATATTTCTGTTAACAATATCTCTAACAATTTATTGAACATATGGCCATAATAACGCAGCCGAAATACTACAATGATAATAATTAATTAATATTATTAACATCGTGAAAATATAAGTATAATTAAATTAAAATAAAACGAGTAAAACAAACGATAAAAGATTAAATTATATAATTATAAATTAAATTATAAAATCTAATAATTTAATCTTTTATCGTTGGTTTAACTCGTTTTATTTTAATTTAATTATACTTACAATGACAATATCCAACCCGTTCGGTTCTATTCCTGCAATTAAATTATACCCTAACCTCCGGAACAGACCCTACTCTTCCCACGGAGATTCCTGATCAAGATATCTACGACAATTGACTAGTGACCCTAACCACACATACGATAAAAACACATAGGAAGCGCCTAAAATTATGGGGAATTACGATACGGAATCTTCCCGTTTAATGATGTGCCATACACGACTAAAATGGTTTATACTATACACAACAGGGACCCGCTATTCCTCTTCGAACCTATACTACATTGCAAAGAAGGTGGGATACCTTCATATTGAACCAACCCAAAGACCACGAGGCCTTGATCAACCAATTATCTAATACTACATACTCTACCTACTCTAGACACTACTACTACTAGTGACACCGCGAAAATTTAACACCCTTATTCATAGACTCCGCTTTATAAATTGACCCTTATCAACCGAGTAAATAGAGTTGCAACAAAAACAAATGCGACGCGAAATGCCTTACTTAGAACTTAATATTTGTCTATGAATCCGGGCGTTAAGCATTTATCTATATAATATGTAATTAAGAATTAAATCTAATATAAAATCTACATCAAATAAAAAAGGGGGGACAGAAATCTCTGGTTCCTAACTCCCATCCGATTGTTTAATTACCCGAGAATAGTGAACGCTCGACGTTCCGCAATTTATATAAATCAAAAATTCAAAAACCAACTCTACTAACTTATTGGCCGATGACGGCCCCCCGCATCCTCGATGATCCTTGCACAGATGTCTCTAATCGACCGACATCCGAATCGCTGGTCCGGTTATCCCTTGGAGGTGTGTTCTTGTCGATTGAGTAAGGTGGGAACAGAGTTCCTCCCCCTTTGTACATTACACCAAACCCCCGTTTATATATTTTGAGGGGTTGGCCCTTGTACACAATTGAACACCGCCGAAACAACACTCCCAACTTGCATCTCTCCATGTAGGTGTCCTCTTCTTTTGTTGAAGATGTATATTCTGAAATAAAACACGTAAGTGAGTAATCAAAATTATAACAAAATCGTTTTGAGCTTACCGAAGTATGTTCGTCACATTGAGCCTACTTCTCCAGTGTTCATCGGTGGGCACTTCTTTGCTCCCAGGATAGTTAACAGCTACAATAAAATTTCTAAATTAGTGACAAAAATTTTCGTTAAACCAAATTTTTTCTTACGCAAGTTCCTCCGATCTGATGAATCAACTTTTTCCGTGTTCACCTGTGGTATCCAGAGCTGCATCGTGGGTGCTGCAACAACTTCCTATGGAGTGGAACCTGCTGCTCCAGCAAAAAATTACATATTTAAGTATTAAAAATTATATTAAACTATATTGGACTCTTACCTAAGTTTCTCCGACCACCTGAAAAACACCTTCGGGGTCTTCGTGTGTTATCCATGATCTGCTTCCATCAGCTGCTGTATTCTGTATACCTCGGCGTTGCACACGATGACTCCGCTCACCCAATTCTACCTCTGAACACCTCCGGTTATACGGGGTTGCGCCGCATAAGTATTTTCTGGAATAAAATTCATAAGTTAGTAATATAAATTATAACAAACGTATTTTGTGCATACCGGAGTTCCTCCGTTACGGTGAACCTATTACTTCTACATAGTAGTACTACATAGTGTACAACGAAGAACCTTTTTCAGATGCGATTCCTGAAATCAAAATTATATAAATTATTAACAATTTCATAACAAAACCTAATCGTCGTCGGCGCGTCCTGGACGATGCGGCTTCTCCACCTGCAGATATCCTAGTCGATGGTGCCTTCCTCTTTTTTGGCTGCAAATTTTGAAACTATAAAGAAATTCCTAAATTAATAATTAACAATATTAATGAAGCAAAACTATTACACCGCACATTCCGGACACTTTTTCAACCTACAACGAACAACGTAATCGATACATTACATTTTTTGTACACAACATATAACCAAATGTTGTCCCCAAATTAATGGAATTTAAAATTGCCAGAACATACCTGCATTTCCACCAAAATGGAAATACCTATTCCGAAAAAACAAAGCAGAGCTTTGTCCGTATCATCGAACGTATTCCAGGTGTTGCCTCCTTCTATTCCCGTCTTGCACCTCTCTTGCATCCACGATCTTGACTGTCCATGCGTTTTTTCCAGGTGTAAAATCCTTTCTTTTGTTCCAGGTCTGCGCCCTCGCCGCAACCTTTCCGAGTTGAAAAACACTGGATTTAATTTTCTACGTTAGTAATTAAGAATATTTGAAATATTATGCCATTCTAACCTTACAAGTATCCCGCACTTGATACATGACTTCCTGGGTTAGTCGGTGTCTTCTGTTACACCGCAATCCGGAAACTAGGCCAACCTAGAAGGAAACAGTTATAAAGAATTACATTAAACTTACTTAAAACTAATTGAACTTCTAAAAGCTAAAACATAGACACAAAACCGAATTTTCTTCTGTCCTGGTGTACATAGTAGTCCTCGGTGTTCACTAGTGGTAGCCAGGATTTGCAAACTTCCGCCATTCCACGCGGAGGCATACAACTATTCCGCTCGCATGTTTCCGGGTACGTGGTTCTTCTTCTCCCGCTACATCATTGTCTCCTAGAAATAAATTACTTAATTAATAATTTGCAAAATAAATTAACCACATTTATTACTTCACATTCGGAAACAAAGAAATTAAGACCAATTCTCAATTTATATTAATTTTAATAAACAAACGTGGTTCTCACCTGTGCAGTATTGAAGGAGCTGGAGCACATCGACTTCACGGTTCAACTAGGATACACGTACTGACAAAGCCTTTGCAAATATTTCACAACCAATTATGAACTTTAAACGCATAATCAGTTCGACTCATTTGTCGTCATCGGTCCTGCATAAACGTAACACAAATTAATTGACCACTTTACAAAATTATTATTACATAAGAATGATAACCAAATGTATTTCAATTAAACAGAAAATTATTATTCAACATATATAGATTATTAAAAATCTGCGCCTACCTAAGTTTTTCCAAATCCGATGGACGGCGTCGTCGGTGCTCCACAGGAATTGCGTTCCTCTGACGCTGCAATCTGCGTGATGCGTCTTCCCCATTTTGGGATTTTCCAGTCGATGGCCTGCTCTTCATTGACATCTAACGTGTCCACTAGAAATAAAAACTAAATTATTATTTAACTTATCTATTATTACAAATCTGCACTTACCGAAGTTTTTCCAAATCCGATGGACGTTGTCGTCGGTGCTCCACAAGAATTGCGTTCCTCTGACGCTGCAATCTACGAGATGCGTCTTCCCCATTTTGGGATTTTCCAGTCGATGGCCAGCTCTTCATTGACATCTAACGTGTCCACTAGAAATATAAACCAAAATTATTATTTAACTTATAAATTATTACAAATCTGCATTTACCGAAGTTTATCCAAATCCGATGGACGGCGTCGTCGGTGCTCCACAGGAATTGCGTTCCTCTGACGCTGCAATCTGCGAGATGCGTCTTCCCCATTTTGGGATTTTCCAGTCGATGGCCTGCTCTTCATTGTCATCTAACGTGTCCACTAGAAATAAAAACCATAATTATTATTTTACTTATAAATTATTACAAATCTGCACTTACCTACGTTTTTCCAAATCCGATGGACGGCGTCGTCGGTGCTCAACAGGAATTGCGTTCCTCTGACGCTGCAATCTGTGAGATGCGTCTTCCCCATTTTGGGATTTTCCAGTCGTTGGCCTGCTCTTCATTGACATCTAACGTGTCCACTAGAAATAAAAACCAAAATTATTATTTAACTTATAAATTATTACAAATCTGCACTTACCTACGTTTTTCCAAATCCGATGGACGGCGTCGTCGGTGCTCCACAGGAATTGCGTTCCTCTGACGCTGCAATCTACGAGATGCGTCTTCCCCATTTTGGGATTTTCCAGTCGATGGCCTGCTCTTCATTGACATCTAACGTGTCCACTAGAAATAAAAACCAAACTTACTATTTAACTTATAAATTATTACAAATCTGCACTTACCTAGGTTTTTCAAACCCCGTTGGATGGCGGCGTCGGTGCGCGTCAGCAATTGCTTCCCTCTGACGCGGCAATCTGCGAGATGCGTCTTCCCCATTTTGGGATTTTCTAGTCGATGGCCTGCTCTTCATTGACATCTAACGTGTCCACTAGAAATGAAAACCAAAATTATTATTTAACTTATAAATTATTACAAATCTGCACTTACCTAAGTTTTTCAAACCCCGATGGATGGCGGCGTCGGTGCGCGTCAGCAATTGCGTCCCTCTGACGCTGCAATCTGCGAGATGCGTCTTCCCCATTTTGGGATTTTCCAGTCGATGGCCTGCTCTTCATTGACATCTAACGTGTCGACTAGAAATAAAAACCAAAATTATTATTTAACTTATAAATTATTACAAATCTGCACTTACCTAAGTTTTTCAAACCCCGATTGATGGCGGCGTCGGTGCGCGTCAGCAATTGCGTCCCTCTGACGCTGCAATCTGCGAGATGCGTCTTCCCCATTTTGGGATTTTCCAGTCGATGCCCTGCTCTTCATTGACATCTAACGTGTCCACTAGAAATAAAAACCAAAATTATTATTTTTCTTATAAATTATTACAAATCTGCACTTACCTAAGTTTTTCAAACCCCGATGGATGGCGGCGTCGGTGCGCCTCAGCAATTGCGTCTCTCTGTCGCTGCAATCTGCGAGATGCGTCTTCCCCATTTTGGGATTTTCCAGTCGATGGCCTGCTCTTCATTGACATCTAACGTGTCGACTAGAAATAAAAACCAAAATTATTATTTAACTTATAAATTATTACAAATCTGCACTTACCTAAGTTTTTCAAACCCCGATTGATGGCGGCGTCGGTGCGCGTCAGCAATTGCGTCCCTCTGACGCTGCAATCTGCGAGATGCGTCTTCCCCATTTTGGGATTTTCCAGTCGATGCCCTGCTCTTCATTGACATCTAACGTGTCCACTAGAAATAAAAACCAAAATTATTATTTTACTTATAAATTATTACAAATCTGCAGTTACCTAAGTTTTTCAAACCCCGATGGATGGCGGCGTCGGTGCGCCTCAGCAATTGCGTCTCTCTGTCGCTGCAATCTGCGAGATGCGTCTTCCCCATTTTGGGATTTTCCAGTCGATGGCCTGCTCTTCATTGACATCTAACGTGTCCACTAGAAATAAAAACTAAATTATTATTTAACTTATAAATTATTACAAATCTGCACTTACCTAAGTTTTTCAAACCCCGATGGATGGCGGCGTCGGTGCGCGTCAGCAATTGCGTCCCTCTGACGCTGCAATCTGCGAGATGCGTGTTCCCCATTTTGGGATTTTCCAGTCGATGGCCTGCTCTTCATTGACATATAACGTGTCGACTAGAAATAAAAACTAAATTATTATTGGACTTATAAATTATTACAAATCTGCACTTACCGAAGTTTTTCCAAATCCGATGGACGGCGTCGTCGGTGCTCCACAGGAATTGCGTTCCTCTGACGCTGCAATCTGCGAGATTCGTCTTCCCCATTTTGGGATTTTCCAGTCGATGGCCTGCTCTTCATTGACATCTAACGAGTCCTCTAGAAATAAAAACCAAAATTATTATTTGACTTATAAATTATTACAAATCTGCACTTACCGAAGTTTTCCCAAATCCGATGGACGGCGTCGTCGGTGCTCCACAGGAATTGCGTTCCTCTGACGCTGCAATCTGCGAGATGAGTCTTCCCCATTTTGGGATTTTCCTGTCGATGGCCTGCTCTTCATTGACATCTAACGTGTCCACTAGAAATAAAAACTAATTTATTATTTAACTTATAAATTATTACAAATCTGCACTTACCTAAGTTTTTCAAACCCCGATGGATGGCGGCGTCGGTGCGCGTCAGCAGTTGCGTCCCTCTGACGCTGCAATCTGCGAGATGCGTCTTCCCCATTTTGAGATTTTCCTGTCGATGGCCTGCTCTTCATTGACATCTAACGTGTCCACTAGAAATAAAAACTAAATTATTATTTAACTTATAAATTATTACAAATCTGCACTTACCTAAGTTTTTCAAACCCCGATGGATGGCGGCGTCGGTGCGCGTCAGCAATTGCGCCCTCTGACGCTGCAATCTGCGAGATGCGTGTTCCCCATTTTGGGATTTTCCAGTCGATGGCCTGCTCTTCATTGACATCTAACGTGTCCACTAGATCTAAAAAACTAAATTATTATTTAACTTATAAATTATTACAAATCCGCACTTACCTACGTTTTTCCAAATCCGATGGACGGCGTCGTCGGTGCTCCACAGGAATTGCGTTCCTCTGACGCTGCAATCTGCGAGATGCGTCTTCCCCATTTTGGGATTTTCCAGTCAATGGCCTGCTCTTCATTGACATCTAACGTGTCCACTAGAAATAAAAACTAAATTATTATTTAACTTATAAATTATTACAAATCTGCACTTACCGAAGTTTTTCCAAATCCGATGGACGGCGTTGTCGGTGCTCCACAGGAATTGCGTTCCTCTGACGATGCAATCTGCGAGATTCGTCTTCCCCATTTTGGGATTTTCCAGTCGATGGCCTGCTCTTCATTGACATCTAACGAGTCCTCTAGAAATAAAAACCAAAATTATTATTTAACTTATAAATTATTACAAATCTGCACTTACCTAGGTTTTTCAAACCCCGTTGGATGGCGGCGTCGGTGCGCGTCAGCAATTGCGTCCCTCTGACGCTGCAATCTGCGAGATGCGTCTTCCCCATTTTGGGATTTTCCAGTCGATGGCCTGCTCTTCATTGACATCTAACGTGTCCACTAGATCTAAAAAACTAAATTATTATTTAACTTATAAATTATTACAAATCTGCACTTACCTAAGTTTTTCAAACCCCTTGGATGGCGGCGTCGGTGCGCGTCAGCAATTGCGTCCCTCTGACGCTGCAATCTGCGAGATGCGCCTTCCCCATTTTGGGATTTTCCAGTCGATGGCCTGCTCTTCATTGACATCTAACGTGTCGACTAGAAATAAAAACCAAAATTATTATTTAACTTATAAATTATTACAAATCTGCACTTACCTAAGTTTTTCAAACCCCGATTGATGGCGGCGTCGGTGCGCGTCAGCAATTGCGTCCCTCTGACGCTGCAATCTGCGAGATGCGTCTTCCCCATTTTGGGATTTTCCAGTCGATGGCCTGCTCTTCATTGACATCTAACGTGTCCACTAGAAATAAAAACTAAATTATTATTTAACTTATAAATTATTACAAATCTGCACTTACCGAAGTTTTTCCAAATCCGATGGACGGCGTTGTCGGTGATCCACAGGAATTGCGTTCCTCTGACGCTGCAATCTGCGAGATGCGTCTTCCCCATTTTGGGATTTTCCTGTCGATGGCCTGCTCTTCCTTGACATCTAACGTGTCCACTAGAAATAAAAACTAATTTATTATTTAACTTATAAATTATTACAAATCTGCACTTACCTAAGTTTTTCAAACCCCGATGGATGGCGGCGTCGGTGCGCGTCAGCAGTTGCGTCCCTCTGACGCTGCAATCTGCGAGATGCGTCTTCCCCATTTTGAGATTTTCCTGTCGATGGCCTGCTCTTCATTGACATCTAACGTGTCCACTAGAAATAAAAACTAAATTATTATTTAACTTATAAATTATTACAAATCTGCACTTACCTAAGTTTTTCAAACCCCGATGGATGGCGGTGTCGGTGCGCGTCAGCAATTGCGTCCCTCTGACGCTGCAATCTGCGAGATGCGTGTTCCCCATTTTGAGATTTTCCAGTCGATGGCCTGCTCTTCATTGACATATAACGTGTCGACTAGAAATAAAAACTAAATTATTATTGGACTTATAAATTATTACAAATCTGCACTTACCGAAGTTTTTCCAAATCCGATGGACGGCGTCGTCGGTGCTCCACAGGAATTGCGTTCCTCCGACGCTGCAATCTGCGAGATTCGTCTTCCCCATTTTGGGATTTTCCAGTCGATGGCCTGCTCTTCATTGACATCTAACGAGTCCTCTAGAAATAAAAACCAAAATTATTATTTGACTTATAAATTATTACAAATCTGCACTTACCGAAGTTTTCCCAAATCCGATGGACGGCGTCGTCGGTGCTCCACAGGAATTGCGTTCCTCTGACGCTGCAATCTGCGAGATGCGTCTTCCCCATTTTGGGATTTTCCTGTCGATGGCCTGCTCTTCATTGACATCTAACGTGTCCACTAGAAATAAAAACTAATTTATTATTTAACTTATAAATTATTACAAATCTGCACTTACCTAAGTTTTTCAAACCCCGATGGATGGCGGCGTCGGTGCGCGTCAGCAGTTGCGTCCCTCTGACGCTGCAATCTGCGAGATGCGTCTTCCCCATTTTGGGATTTTCCAGTCGATGGCCTGCTCTTCATTGACATCTAACGTGTCCACTAGAAATAAAAACCAAAATTATTATTTAACTTATAAATTATTACAAATCTGCACTTACCTAGGTTTTTCAAACCCCGTTGGATGGCGGCGTCGGTGCGCGTCAGCAATTGCTTCCCTCTGACGCTGCAATCTGCGAGATGCGTCTTCCCTATTTTGGGATTTTCCAGTCGATGGCCTGCTCTTCATTGACATCTAACGTGTCCACTAGATCTAAAAAACTAAATTATTATTTAACTTATAAATTATTACAAATCCGCACTTACCTACGTTTTTCCAAATCCGATGGACGGCGTCGTCGGTGCTCCACAGGAATTGCGTTCCTCTGACGCTGCAATCTGCGAGATGCGTCTTCCCCATTTTGGGATTTTCCTGTCGATGGCCTGCTCTTCATTGACATCTAACGTGTCCACTAGAAATAAAAACTAAATTATTATTTAACTTATAAATTATTACAAATCTGCACTTACCTAAGTTTTTCAAACCCCGATTGATGGCGGCGTCGGTGCGCGTCAGCAATTGCGTCCCTCTGACGCTGCAATCTGCGAGAAGCGTCTTCCCCATTTTGGGATTTTCCAGTCGATGGCCTGCTCTTCATTGACATCTAACGAGTCCTCTAGAAATAAAAACCAAAATTATTATTTGACTTATAAATTATTACAAATCTGCACTTACCGAAGTTTTCCCAAATCCGATGGACGGCGTCGTCGGTGCTCCACAGGAATTGCGTTCCTCTGACGCTGCAATCTGCGAGATGCGTCTTCCCCATTTTGGGATTTTCCTGTCGATGGCCTGCTCTTCATTGACATCTAACGTGTCCACTAGAAATAAAAACTAAATTATTATTTAACTAATAAATTATTACAAATCTGCACTTACCGAAGTTCTTCCAAATCCGATGGACGGCGTCGTCGGTGCTCCACAGGAATTGCGTTCCTCTGACGCTGCAATCTGCGAGATGCGTCTTCCCCATTTTGGGATTTTCTAGTCGATGGCCTGCTCTTCATTGACATCTAACGTGTCCACTAGAAATGAAAACCAAAATTATTATTTAACTTATAAATTATTACAAATCTGCACTTACCGAAGTTTTCCCAAATCCGATGGACGGCGTCGTCGGTGCTCCACAGGAATTGCGTTCCTCTGACGCTGCAATCTGCGAGATGCGTCTTCCCCATTTTGGGATTTTCCTGTCGATGGCCTGCTCTTCATTGACATCTAACGTGTCCACTAGAAATAAAAACTAAATTATTATTTAACTAATAAATTATTACAAATCTGCACTTACCGAAGTTCTTCCAAATCCGATGGACGGCGTCGTCGGTGCTCCACAGGAATTGCGTTCCTCTGACGCTGCAATCTGCGAGATGCGTCTTCCCCATTTTGGGATTTTCTAGTCGATGGCCTGCTCTTCATTGACATCTAACGTGTCCACTAGAAATGAAAACCAAAATTATTATTTAACTTATAAATTATTACAAATCTGCACTTACCTAGGTTTTTCAAACCCCGTTGGATGGCGGCGTCGGTGCGCGTCAGCAATTGCTTCCCTCTGACGCTGCAATCTGCGAGATGCGTCTTCCCCATTTTGGGATTTTCCAGTCGATGGCCTGCTCTTCATTGACATCTAACGTGTCCACTAGATCTAAAAAACTAAATTATTATTTAACTTATAAATTATTACAAATCCGCACTTACCTACGTGTTTCCAAATCCGATGGACGGCGTCGTCGGTGCTCCACAGGAATTGCGTTCCTCTGACGCTGCAATCTGCGAGATGCGTCTTCCCCATTTTGGGATTTTCCAGTCGATGGCCTGCTCTTCATTGACATCTAACGAGTCCTCTAGAAATAAAAACCAAAATTATTATTTGA
The DNA here is from genome assembly GCA_963170105.1 of Cantharis lateralis. Lineage (NCBI taxonomy): Eukaryota > Metazoa > Arthropoda > Insecta > Coleoptera > Cantharidae > Cantharis > Cantharis lateralis. The sequence continues at coordinate 1,037,883 of OY720628.1, forward strand.
CTTATAAATTATTACAAATCTGCACTTACCGAAGTTTTCCCAAATCCGATGGACGGCGTCGTCGGTGCTCCACAGGAATTGCGTTCCTCTGACGCTGCAATCTGCGAGATGCGTCTTCCCCATTTTGGGATTTTCCTGTCGATGGCCTGCTCTTCATTGACATCTAACGTGTCCACTAGAAATAAAAACTAAATTATTATTTAACTAATAAATTATTACAAATCTGAACTTACCGAAGTTCTTCCAAATCGGATGGACGGCGTCGTCGGTGCTCCACAGGAATTGCGTTCCTCTGACGCTGCAATCTGCGAGATGCGTCTTCCCCATTTTGGGATTTTCTAGTCGATGGCCTGCTCTTCATTGACATCTAACGTGTCCACTAGAAATGAAAACCAAAATTATTATTTAACTTATAAATTATTACAAATCTGCACTTACCTAAGTTTTTCAAACCCCGATGGATGGCGGCGTCGGTGCGCGTCAGCAATTGCGTCCCTCTGACGCTGCAATCTGCGAGATGCGCCTTCCCCATTTTGGGATTTTCCAGTCGATGGCCTGCTCTTCATTGACATCTAACGTGTCGACTAGAAATAAAAACCAAAATTATTATTTAACTTATAAATTATTACAAATCTGCACTTACCTAAGTTTTTCAAACCCCGATTGATGGCGGCGTCGGTGCGCGTCAGCAATTGCGTCCCTCTGACGCTGCAATCTGCGAGAAGCGTCTTCCCCATTTTGGGATTTTCCAGTCGATGGCCTGCTCTTCATTGACATCTAACGTGTCCACTAGAAATGAAAACCAAAATTATTATTTAACTTATAAATTATTACAAATCTGCACTTACCGAAGTTTTCCCAAATCCGATGGACGGCGTCGTCGGTGCTCCACAGGAATTGCGTTCCTCTGACGCTGCAATCTGCGAGATGCGTCTTCCCCATTTTGGGATTTTGCAGTCGATGGCCTGTTCTTCATTGACATCTAAAATGTCCACTAGAAATAAAAACTAAATTAGTATTTAACTTATAAATTATTACAAATCTGCACTTACCGAAGTTTTTCCAAATCCGATGGACGGCGTCGTCGGTGCTCGTTGGTGCCTTGCGCCGCAAAAGTATTTTCTGGAATAAAATTCATAAGTTAGTAATATAAATTATAACAAACCCCTTTTTTGTGCATCCCCGAGTTCCTTCGTCAAGGTGAACCTATTACTTTTTCTGTGTACGTAGTGTACAATGAAGAACCTTTTTCACACCGAATTGCTTCTCTATAGCTCCAGATGTAATTCCTGAAATAAAATTATATAAATTATTAAGAATTTAATAACAAAACGAAATCGTCGTCGGCGCATCCTTGACGACGCGGCTTCTCCACCTGCAGATATCCTAGTTGATGGAGTTAGCTTCGTTGGCTACTAAATTTTAAACTATAAAGAAATTCCTAAATTAATAATTAACAATATTAATGAAGCAAAACTATTACACCGCACATTCCGGACACTACAACGAACAACGTAAATGATGCAATACATTTTTTGTAAACAACAAACAACCAAATGTTGTCCACAAATTAATAGAATTTCAAATTTACCAGAACACACCTGACTTTCCACCAAAATGGAAATACATATTCCGAAAAAGCAGAGCAGAGCTTTGTCCGTATCCTCGAATGCATTCCAGGTGTTGCCTCCTTCCATTCCCGTCTTGCCCTTTTCGTGCATCCACGATCTTTGTTTTGTTCCAGGTCCGCGTCCCCGCCGCATCCTTTCCGAGTTGAAATATCTGCAACACTTGTTTGATCCTGGGTTAGTCGGTGTCTTCTGTTACACCGCATTCCGGAAACTATGCCAACCTAAAACAAATTAGCTACATAGCATTTCAATTAACTTACTTAAAATTAATTTTAAAACATGGGCACAAAACCGAATTTTCTTCTGCTCCTGGTGTAGATAGTCCTCGCTCCTCGGTGTTCACTAGTGGTAGCCAGGATTTGCGAACTTCCGCCATTCCGGCCGAAGGCATGCAACTATTCCGCTTGCATGTTTCCGGGTAGGTGGTTCTTCTTCTCCCGCTTCATCATTGTTTCCTAGAAGAAATACATTCCTAAATTAATAATTTGCTAAAATAAATAAACCAAAATTTATTACACCACATTCGTAAACAAAGAAATTAAGACCAATTCTCAATTTGTAGTAATCAAACACTTTAATAAGCATCAGACGTTGTTCTCACCTGTTCCGTATTGTAGGAAGTGGAGGACATCGACTTCACGGTTCAACTAGGATACACGTACTGACAAAGCCTTTGCAAATATTTCACAAATATTGCACAACCAAGAATGAACGTTAAACACATAATAAGTCTGATTCATTCGTCGTCATCGGTCTGCATAATCGTAACACAAATTAATTGACCACTTTACAAAATTATTAATACTTACGAATGATTCCTAAGATCTTCCCTCTTGCTGGACATCGACTTCATTGCTCACCAGGAAGTACATCGTACCGAAGCTGTATCCTCGGCGTTACGATTTCGCGACTTGCAGATATCCATGTGGCCGTAGCCTTCTCATGTGGCTGCCAAATTTTAATCGGAATTTGCATTTAGCCAAAAGTTGTCCCCTGGAGATGGTCGTCTCCACTTGTATCCAGGCACTGTTTGCTTCCGGAACGACATCCTTGTTGATACAACGTCCCGACTTGCAGATATCTAAATCGCTGGAGTCTTCTTTGTTGGCTCTTAATTATTAACTAGAAATAAATTCCATAATTAAAATTATAAATAATAATAAACCGAATTACACGTACCTAAAGTCTTCAAAGCTGAAGGACGTCAGCGGCGATCCTACCAGAAGCTTCCAGGAACTTCTTGCATCCGCATCTGCTTCCCGGGCACACCGATGTCAAATTTTTCAACTATTCAATATTTATGTCAACTAGAAATAAATACCAAAATTAGTAATTAGCATTTTTATTATTAGAAATTCGCACTTACCTAAGTTTAACCTTCCCGCTGGCCGGCGAAGTCGGAGCTTAACAGAAAGTGTTAACTCCGACGCTACATTCTGGAAGATGCGTCTTTTCCACCTGCTGATTTTCATGTTGATGGATTCCATTTCGTGAGCAGCAAATATGCCAACTAGAAATAAATACCAAAATTAGTAATTAGCATTTTTATTATTACAAATTTGCACTTACCTAAGTTTATCCTTCCCGCTGGCCGGCGAAGTAGGAGCACAACAGAAACTGTATCCCTCCGACTCTACATTCTGGAAGATGCGTCTTCTCCACTTTCTGATTTTCATGTCTATCGATTCCATTTCGTGAGCAGCAAATATGCCAACTAGAAATAAATACCAAAATTAGTAATTAGCATTTTTATTATTACAAAATTTGCACTTACCTGAGTTTATTCTTCCCGCTAGCCGGCGAAGTCGGAGCTCAACAGAAAGTGTAAAGCTCCGACGCTACATTCTGGACGATGCGTCTTCTCCACTTGCTGATTTTCATGTGGATGGATTCCATTTCGTGAGCAGCAAATATGCCAACTAGAAATAAATACCAAAATTAGTAATTAGCATTTTTATTATTAGAAATTTTCACTTAACCAGGGTTTTATGTCGCGTTGATGGTCGTCGTAGGTGCTCAGCAGGAAATAAATTAATAATTAACCCTTTATATTCTGAATTAGAACTTATACCCAAGTTTTTGTTTGGCTATAGACGTCGTTGTCCACTAGTTGCAACCAGGATCTGCTACTTGCCGACGCTGTATTGTATTGTCGGTGTATTCTTCGTTGTTTCGTTAGTTAACAGCTAGAAATAAAATCCTGAATTAATAATTAACAATATTAATAATATTAATATGCGCTTACCAAAGTTTCCCCTGCTGAAAGCCGTCGGTGTCGGTACGCTCAGTTATACATAGAAACTGCTTTCTTCCGGAGCATCTGCTGCGACAAAGGACTTTGCACTTGTAGATTACCAAGTCGTTGGTGACCTCTTTGTTGGATGATAATTTTTAACTAGAACTAAATTCCTAAATTAATAATTAACAAAAATTAAAATACGTATGTAACCTATATAAACTTCCTCCTGCTGAAGGACGTCGGCATCGGTACTCCCAGTTGTATACCCAGTCACATCCGAAACGACTTCTCGACTTGCAGTATTCCATGACGCTGGAGTCTTCCTCGTTGGCTGTTTATTATCAACTAGAAATAAATTTCTGAATTAATAATTAACAATAATGAAAAGCCTAATTAGAACTTACATAAGTATATCCCAGCTGAAGGAAGTCGGCGGCGGTCCTCCCGTTGTCTCCAAGAATTTCTTGCTTCTGTATGAAACAAGATCCCCACCTGCAGATTTCCAAGTCGGCGGTGGCTTCTACGTTGTCTGTTAATTATCAACTAAAAAAAATCCAAAATTATTATTTAACATTAATAGAAAACCGAATCTTCACATACCGAAGTACTTCCTAGCTGAAGGTTGTAGGCTGCGGTTTTCCCAGTTGGATCCAAGATCTGCTTGCTGCTGGAGCTGCATCCTGAACGAAACGACATCTTCACTTACAGATTTCCAACCAGGTGGTGGCTTCCTCTTTGGCTGTTAATTATCATCTAGTAATAAATTCTTAAATTAAAATTACCAAAAATAAAAAAAACAAAATTTCACTTACCGAAGTTCATCGCAGCTGAAGAACGTCGGCGGAGGTCCTTTTAGTTGTTACTAGAACCTTCTTGCTGCCGGTTCTGCTTCCTGGTTGAGGCGACAATTAATACTTAACAATAAAATAAAAAAGCATTATATTCATTTACCTATGTATTTCCCAGCTGAAGGATGTCGGCGGTGGTCCCGCAATTGTATCTAGAAACTGCCTGCTTCCTGGGCGGATCGAGATCCCCACTTGCAGATTTCCAAGTAGATGGTGGCTTCTTGGTTGACTGCTAATTATCAACTAGAAATAAATTCCTGAATTAATAATTTACAATAATAAAAAAACAAATTTTCACTTACGTAAGTATTTCCCAGTGGAGGGACGACGGCGGCGGTAGTCCCAGTTGTATCCAGGAACTGCTTGCTTCCAGTGATTCCTGGCCGAAACGACATCCCCACTTGAAGATTTCCTAATCGGTGGTGGCTTCTTCGTTGTATGCTAATTAATTACCAAATAGAAAAAAATTCCTAAATTTATAATTACCAAAAATAAAATACCAAATTTTGGCTTACCCCTGTTCTTGCATGCTAAAGGACGTCGGCGGCTGTCTTTCCTAGTGCAACCAGAAACTGCTTGCTTCCGGTGCTGGTTCCTAGACGAAACGACAACCCCAATTACAGATTCCCAAGTAGATGGTGTCTTTTTAGTTGGCTGTTAATTATCAACTGCATATAAATTCAAAAATTAATAATTATTAACAATTATAAAAAACCGAATTTTCACTTACCTAAGCTTTTCCTACCAACGCGGCATTCTGCGCGATGCGACTTCCCCACTTGCGAATATCCATGTCGATGTAATCTTCTTCTTTGGCTGCTAAATTGTCGACTATAACTAAATTCCCAAATTTTTAAGTAACATTTTTAGTATTACAATTTTACACTTACCTAATTTAATTAACCTTTGCTGAAGACGTCGGCGTCGGTGCCCACAATATGTATCCAGGAACTGCTAATTTTCGACGCTGCAGAGTTCCATGTCGACGGAGTCTTCTTCGTTGGCTGCTTAATTGTCAACTAGAAATAAATTTACCTAAATTATTAATTAACCAAATGAATAATCCGAAATTGCACTTACGTTGGTTTTTCCATTCCTTGAACGTAGACGGCGGTGCTCTCCAGTTGTATCCGGGATGTGTACCTTTCGACGCTGCATCCTGGGCGATGCGAGTTTTCCACTTATTGTATTCTGAGGTGGTTGACAACTTCGGCTTTTGCTGAAACCGTAATTCTTGCAATAAATAATATAAGAATAAATTATTAAGAATATTAATAATACGATTATTCGTTACGTCAGTTTCTCCGATCTGGTGATCAGCGTTTACTTCGGTAATAATTGGTGATATACAGGATCTTCGTTATGGCGCCATTGTGGCCTGAAGATGTAATTCTTGAAATAAAGTTTCTAAATTAGTAATTAAGAATAATAATATACGAGTTTGCTGTCTCACCTAAGTGTTTTCAATTTGGTCGACAACGGCTTCTGTAGTTATCTGTCGTATCTACGATCTATATCGTCCGGTCTTTGAAACCTGGCGCGATGGCAAGTTTCTTCTCTTGTATTATTCCGAATATGCAGAGCACATTTTTTGTACTGTAGGCATAACTACAGAAAGAATACTTCCAAATTAGTATATGTAAGGGTATTTGTTTTCGTTTTCCTGGTCTCTAACAGCAGATATTATAGTTAAACTGGAACAGCCTCTCTGAATTATTGTGCAAGTCAAATAAAATGTTAATTATGATACAAAAATAAATATTAACTACAGCTACAAAACTACATGGTAGAAATACATAATTATAAATGCAAATCGAGAAGTATGAAAAAATGTAAAAATACATATTAAATCAAATTTGGAATTTATTTTAATAAACAAACACCAAAATAAAAACAAAAATAAATAAACCTAAATAAATTAATAAAAAATTTGTCATTATCACAAAAGTTTGTACATAAATTATTATTGTAGGCAATAATAATTATTATCATACTAGGTAATAACTTTTATGTTCCCGATAATATGATTGCTGGGTGTTTTCCTACCGGACATTTAGCTACCAGGACAATTCGCTACCAGGACAATTCGCTACCGGATCATTTCGTTTCCGGAAATTTCGCTACCTGATTTGAATATTATAGCATTAGTCGAAAATGGGGCGTCTCAGATTATTTCTTTATAGAGACAAATACCACGTAGATTTCGCAAAATTTATGAAGTATTTTAACCGTATAAAACTATTGAAAATACATATCTACCCGAAAATTAGAAACGTTGCTAGAAATTTAATATTTTAATTTGTTTACTGACCGATTAAAACTAAGCAAAACATAGCAAAGAAGCGGATTTCCACTGCTTTTTATTTATGAGGAAAGTTTCCATATTTAACGAGATTTTCAAAGGTGTTTATTAATTTTGAAAATGGCTGTATATGTAAGAGAAAAATAAATATGTGGAGCTCCGAGAAACAAAATTACATATAATATTATTTTGAAATCGGCAGAACCTGAAGATTTTCGTAACCGTGTGTAACGTTCATTGGGAAATGTACAATGAAATTCATTTATAAAATGATTAGTTATAGAATTTGATTTGAATCCATCTCGTATAATTATTTAATGGCATCGCTGCTGAGTAATTTGCATTGCACGTTACTTATTAGTCACCTGCCCTTAAAAAATTAATTGATGAAACGTTCATCATTTTTCAGCATAGAAAAAATTTCATTATATTGATGAAAAATTCACAGCATTGATGAAAATAGTATATTACGTACCGAGGTGGAATGAAGCTTGACACCGAGGTATGTATACTATTTTATTCACAATCAGTTTTGCAAATAACAAATTCATAGCAAATAATTAGATTTCCTTGCCAAAATCCAATTCAATTTTATTTTTGAAAATTAAAAGTGTTTATCTAGTTGGTATAAAATATAAACAAATTGCTATTTATGTCAAACAAAAATTTTCTTTTGTATTAAACTGGCAATATTATTGATACAAAATTTACAGATTTGTTTCCAGTTTTTTATATTTGTGCTTAAGTAATTTTTAATAACAATAAGAAAATTAGATTATAATTATGATGAAAAGTAACAATTTTACTTGACGCTTGACATAACTTTAACTAGTTTGACGCACATTTTTTGTTGGTTCCTTTTTGAGCCACCGACAATGCGACATTGCCAGGCGGGAAGTGATCACTTTCCGACCTAAGGTTGGGAAGTAAAACAAACAAGCTTTCTGATTGGTTAGCAGTAAAAGTAAATAATAAACTGCTTCCCAACTTATTAAAAGTCAGGAATGTGTCGATTACTATCTGATTGTGAATAAAAATCTTTATTGTGATGAATTTTGTTCATCAATTTGATGAATTTTGTGCATCGGCGGAAAAATGATGAATTTCCGAATCCTTTTTTTCGGTGTGAGTAATCTCTCTTTTGTCGTTGGTTCATGGAAGAATTTCCTCTTCATTCCTAATTGAACTGAAACTTGGCATTGTAGACTCAGTTTTAAGTCCGGCCGCCGTCAACCGGACAATATTTAGCTCACAGATTTGAAAAAAGTTAATCTACGTTTGGTTCATACAAATGGCTTTTGAAGAAAGGTACTTTTGTGAACCAAACTTGAACGAACAGTCGTGCACTAGATTTCATGAAGAATGTTCGTAAAAATGCTCATTATGTACAAGCAGCTTTAACATTATTTAGCTTAACGCTCCGATTCACGACTTTTTATTTTCAGTGGAAAACAATATTCAATTTGACTTATGCTTATTTTAAATTATCTTAGCATTATTCAATACTTGACCCGAAAAATATGCGGCCACTCGGTGCAACGAAGATTTACCATATAGGCATATATAGGTACATACTAAGTACATACCATGGTACATACCAAGTCCGTTCAAAAAATTTAAAATAAAAATGGTGTTGGTGTTAGTTTGTATCTCGCTCGATTTCATAATAATATATTCTTGCAGATGTTAAGATATTAATACATTAAATAATAATTCCACCTTAAAAATTTGAAATTGCTACATTATAATATAATAATATTAATTTTGAAGAAATTCGTACGTATTGGGAACCAATTTAGGTTATGATGTATGCTTGTCGTTGGAAAATTCGTAGAGAAATTAGGTAGTTTAATGAACTATGGAAATAATTTCGTGTCGAGTAGCCCAGTTATTTCAAATTATTAAACATAAGAAAAATTATTGTCTAGCTGAATTTTAGTATACAACTTTATTTGATTGCTAGAAATAATCAATAGGTATGTCGAGAGTCTCTACATTATCGATTAATTAAAATTATTTAAGCTTTCTTGGTGAAAATTAGGTACATCTTTTTGTTTGTTCCAGGATATTATTTATTTTTGATACCTTTGATAATCACGTTTGATTATGCCTTGTGAAATAATAAGCAGCATTTTGCCGATGAGTTTTATGATAACATTTTGTTTAAAATCGAGTTGCAAATTTTAAGAACATCTTATTCTCATTTCTTTAATATACATAACACTTGATGATGCCAGAAGGGCCGTGCAATGAGATTGGAAGATAATTTTGTGGAAAACGTAGAAAAATAAACGGCCGAGGTTTATGAAAAGAACAAAGAGAATATTGGAACGATACTCGGCTAATATTATCCCATGTTAAACTTGATTTGTATCTAAACAGAGAAACTTATCTGTAAGGTATTAAATTAAAATATTGTAAGAAATGAGCAGAACGATAGCAAAGTTATCCTATTAATTAAAAAAGGAAAGATTACTTGCCAATGGACATACGTGGAATTAAATTTTATATTAAAAATAGTTTTTTCTATAGGTATTGCAGTTGAGACCGATACGCCAAAATTAGTTACCGGCTTTGTACAATATGAATATGATTTGCGTATCGTGAATAAATTGATGTAGAGAAACAAGGGCAGAGCAGGTGATTAATCAAATATTGGTGTTTATTTATGAGGTGATTCTGAAATAATTGTTACCGCCAATTGATTTAATGAAGTCATGTCAAAGTTTAAGGTGAGACAAGACTTGAGGAAGATGACTTTCTTTTTTCAATAAGGTTTTGTAGATATATAATACTAAACCTTTTTTTCAGGATCTAGAAAAATTACCCACCTACATTGCAATGTAAGAAAATACATAATTATCAATATTTACCAACAAAATTGCCTCGATATGAAATGACTTTTACTTGGCAAAAATTACAATTGCGAGACAAAACCTCGAGTTATTTTATATGGAGACTGTTCCATTGATAATAGCGATAACCACACGTACTTCGTGGTATTGCTAATGTGTAGACGAGTAAATTTTCTAGATGGTGTAAAAGAATAAATACCTATGTATCTTCTAAACGTTAAACAAAAGAAATTATACGTTTGATTAACACACCTTAATTGGTTCAAAGATCTCCATTATTATGTAGTTAATGTAAGACAACAAGATGCTGGCAACATCTTTGAGGTATTAAATGCCTAAATACCTCTCCAATCTTGATTAAGAGATTAGGAAAGGAATTGGAAGACGTTGAATGTTATAAAAACCGATATATACATAATGTAAGAGACGGGCTGTCGATCTTTGTACTTGGAGAAAACGGACATTTCATATTTATATCCGATTTCTTCACCTCGAAATAGATCTTTATCACTAAGATTTTGTTACTTTATCTGATGGATATCTCGAGGCGAAAGAAAACGGGCATTAATGGCATAATATTTAAATTTATAGTTAAAAAATTAAATCTTTTAATGTAATTTTAATTTTCAGAATTTCAAAAAATTCAGATTTCACAAATAATTACGACAGACCAGTAACGTACAACTCGAATCACCATTCTACCTATTAAAATTTATCAACCGTATAATTATTGCTACAATGTGAAAATGTAAGTTTAATTTTATTTAACAATATAAAGTATTAGAAATAAGACGATAGTTTTTAAGTATCAGAAAAATTAAATTTTATTAAATCTGATGCAACAGGTCGAATTCGATTTGGGCCCTATATATCAATCTTCATCTATCCCTAATCAATGGATTATTTCCATTGAAATAAATCATTGATTATGGTGTAATGACGCATTCGATAAAAACGCAAATGTTAAAGTAAGAAATCTTAACATTCTACGTTATAATTCAATAATCTCAACATTGGAAATTATTTCAACTTCATTTCTCGACACTACCAAGTTTCAAGTTAATTCATCACCACCCTGTTAAAATTTAAGAATTTTGAAAGTTCCGATCTGCTGGCAATCGGTGTGTCAGTGGCTTTGGTGGTCTGCAGAAAAACTGATAGATGTATGGATACCATTAGAAGTGATTTTAACAAAAAATAATATTTTCTTGTCAAAAATTATAAGGAATCATAATTTATTACAAAACCTGTTCAACGAGGATTGTAATCTTAATAATTATAAGAATAATATATAATTTAATGTTAATAGGTCAAGCAAAGTTTTTTCTTAAATTGTTTTATTTAAATTATTATGTAGGTACTTCTTCGCAAAAAATAAATTATATATTATTTTAATATTTTTTATTTGTTTAATTTAAAAACTTAATTTTTTTTTAGAATTTAAAATTATAGTTTTAAAACTTTTTAAAAATATTTTTAAATCTTATAATTTTTAAAAAGGACTACTTATAATAAGTATTAACAAAAACAGAATTAATTAATCGTTCAAATTTTTTCCATATTTAATTTCAGACTTGAAAATGAATGCTAAGCATACGAAACATGTCGTCGAATTAAACAAATAAAAAATATTAAAATAATATATAATTTATTTTTTGCGAACAAGTATCTACCTACATAATAATTTAAATAAAACAATATATAATTTGTTCCTTGATTGTTACCGAGCCTAAATGAACTCGAGGAAGTAATTAACATAACGCATAAAAATAACGCTTATTTTTAGTTGTTTAATTGGTAGATCAGTGTAAAAAACTATCCGGTTTTGTGTCGATTGTTGGTTAGAATGATCTTATGATTTATTTTTAAAGTTAGAAAAAATCTTCAAATTTCAATAATTTCATCAAACTACTAATAATCGTGTTTTCACGGTTGGCAATTAAATATTTTTCTCGCAGGTTTCATCAAAACCATGCTTGGCTGTAAGTTTACCGATTGAGTTTCCGTGTTGTAAGAATCTTTGGGAGAAATATTGGAGAGTTTCCAATTTTCTTTACAATTTGACATTTAGATAGACACTCATTATGTAAAACACATTTTCCTATTGAAATGAAGTACCTATATGGGTACTTTTGAATTCGCTTATTCATAAATCGGTAAACACATTCATTTATTAATAAACAGTTACACTGTTGCTTCAGCATAGCTTCCGCTCTTGAATAGTTACTGTTTTACAATTTTTTCTTCGATAGCGAATTACAACCATTTATTGACCCCGACTTAACACCGTGATCAGCAGTCCTCAGTCGTAATCACTAAATAGTCGTTTTTGTCTTTTCAATAAAATATGCTGTGTTTTGCACATTCGGTAAGTTACATTTCATTGACTCCGGAAATCAATTTGGAATGCAATCCACTTAAGATACGTTTCGCACTTCACATTTTATTAGAAATATACTGTCATAGATTTTTCCTGTTTAGAGTTGTTATTATTTATTTCACGTTGTATAAAATTTGTAAATGCTCTGTTTGTCAAAAATTTGAAAATTTGAATAAAAAACAAGAATATAACGAGAATCATAAATGGACAACTGGACAAGATGGTTACAAAAACAAGAAAAGTGCGTAAAAATAAAAAAACGATGTTTAAAAATAAAAAACAAAAAACGAGTTACAAGAAATTAAAAATTGTACATAATAGGAAACATTTTGGAATGGTTCGACGAAAAAAAGAAAAACTTCGTCAAGAAACTACGTTTGGTGGAAATAAGAAAAACAAATTTAGACATAAAACAAAAATTGGTGGAGCCGTCAAGAGGAAAATTGATGGAAACTGGAAACACAAATCTGGTCATGACGTTGCAAATAAAATTTGGATTATGATAATCATTTTTGGAAAGAAGACTGAAATGATGCTGGAAATGTGGAGTCTGAAAGATGAGATCATTTTATGGAAATCGAAACGTTGGAGATGAACAGGATACATGACGGATGACGCAAATAAGTAATTATGTTTAAAATTTATTGATTTAAAATTTATAAACTTAAATTTTTAAAACTTTATTTGTTTACCTATACAGTATCTATAATTTGATTTGAAAATTGTGTAATTATGTTTAGGGATGATTTATTTTATTAATTATGAAAATTTGTTTTGTTACTTGTAAATATTTAAATTTTGATATTGACTTGATGATTGTTTTGAAATTTGATTATTTTGTTATGGCAAATATTTTGAAAAATCCACAACAAGTTTGTAGATAAAATTGTAAAGCTCCTTGCTTTGACAATTTGATCTGGGGGCGTAAATGTCATGGATTTTTCCTGTTTAGAGTTGTTATTATTTATTTCATGTTGTATAAAATTTGTAAATTCTCTGTGTTTGTCAAAAATTTGAAAATTTGTGTTGGTAATTTGGTATGGGGAACTTGCTCGAAAGCAAGAATATAACGAGGCTTTTTGCCAAAGTGTATAAATTTTTGGATAATTGTATAAAATAAAAAGTGGTAGTTTTTGAAGAGTTAGTTTTATTTAGATTTGAATAATTAATTAAAATTTGGATGTGAGTAAAATATTTTGTAACGAAACCAGGGATATAAAAAAATTAAAAGAAAATACCGCAATACGTATACAACAAAAATTTCAGATTAAAATTTGTTTAAAAATATCATAAGATCATTTTTAACTAAGGATCGACACAAAACAACTAAAATTATTACTACTTACTCGCGAACTTATGAACAATATAAAGTTAAAACTGAACAACCCTGTTATAGGACTGTTAACAACTGTTACAACCCTCCTACAACAAGGGGTGCGCAGTATATTTGAAATACATTTTGTATCTTGTATTTGTATTTAAAATACAAATTTTTTAATATATTTTGTATTTTATTTAAATACAAATATTTTGTGTATAATAAATTAGGATTATTAACTTGTGAAAATGTAATATATTAAAAATTCAAAAATTAAATACAAGTTAAACAAACGATTGAAATTCTTTAGATCTTTAATATTTCGATACAGAATGTATCTTCATCAGAAATAATTGAAAGTTACAATGAAAACTTATTTCTGATGAAGATACATTCTGTATCGAAATATTAAAGATCTAAAGAATTTCAATCGTTTGTTTAACTTGTTTAATTTTTGAGTTTTTAATATATTCTGTGTATCTTGTATTTTATTTCAAATTTTGTATCTTAATTCTTAAATATTGTATTTTGTATTTTAAATACATTATTTAAAATGAATTTTGTACTTTGTATTTTAAATACCCATTTGTGTGTGTTTTGCCCATACCCTTGCCTACAACCCAACCCAACAAATTAGGATTTCTTACAATTTATGAGAATAAAATATTATTTTTGTCTAAAATCACTTCTAATTATATTTAAATTTAATGTATTTAAAATAATAAGTATAATAGTACTGAATAAAAACTACAATGCTGAATAGTTTTAAGGGAAAAAAGGACTCCCTCCGAGCTTTCCGTGGAAGGAAGGCTTTTCACATGTCAAGATGTGATAGCCAATATTTTAGTGTTCTTAACTCGATATGGAATTATTAATTAACCTTTTCGGTCACGGCGTTCGTTTAAACGAACACGAAATGTATGTAATCTTAAAAAATGGGATTATTTTAAAAATCATTAAAAATATTATATACAGGCGTCCCTCGCATAACACGGTTTCGATATTACACGGTACAAGAATTGAGATTAATATAACACGGTTTTGATATAACACGATTTCGAAAAATCGAATATGCATTCCCAATGAACAATTTTGGTTTTATAAAGGTTCTAGAAATTTTACCATCACCTAATTAGATTTACACAACCTTTATAAAACAAAAATTGTTCATTCGGTGGAAGTTTGAATTTTTTTTTAATATTGCATTCAATAAAGGGAATTTGACTTTTTTTTCAATTGGGTTCTTGAACAAAAATCTTTTTATCAAAAATGGAAAGATCATTTATTATAAGTTTTATAAGTAAACTACTTTTATTTTATAATATAAGAATTAAAACCACAACAAGTTAATTAAACGAATCTATATTTATCTTAAGCTTTCGAAAGCGTATGCTTTCATTTTCAAAATCTAAATAATTATATTATTATATTATTATTATATTATATATTTAAGCTTTCGAAAGCTTAAGATAAATATAGATTCGTTTAATTAACTTGTTGTGGTTTTAATTCTTATATTATACAATTTCACAAGTTACAAATTTATTAATTATATACTTTTATTTTATTTAACAATAATTAATACCGTTCATCCTTAATTATGCAAAGTGTGTTATTAATAATTAAGAAGTTAAATCAAATTAAAAATTAATTTTCAAACTTATATGCCTGTATTCACAAAACTTTTAACAACCTGTTAAATTTAACGGAAGATTTCTATTGGCTTGTTTGTGCTAAGAGATAATTTCCATTGGTTTGTTAAATTTAAAGTTTTACGGACCAACAATTTCCGAACACATGTGACGTCAGAATCACAGAAACATCAATCTTACACGTTCAAGTTGTTGAATTTCATTTTTTTTTTTTTTTTTTTAATAAAAATTTGAAGTAAACTTACTTTTTCATTTATTTAGTATTTGGAACGAAATTTCAGCTATCATAAAACTTTGCACCTTAAGACTTGGTTTCGATATAACACATTGCCTTTATTTACATTATTTCTTGGTATACCTTGTTTCGATATAGCACGGTACGAATTAACCGTGTTATACGAGGAATACCTGTATTACGTATTATCATTTTGATGCCACTATGTCCTTCCGCAGGACAATGGACACAGAGAGAGATCATTTTGAACTTTTTTTCTTAAAAAACAAAAAGTCGTGACCGAAAGGGTTAATATTATTACACGAATTGATAATTATATATTTTTATTATGTTTTAATGTAATTTCAATTTTCAGAACCTGGAAAAATAACGATTCAAATTTCACAAATAATTAAGAGAAACCAATTATAAAGCAATTACCATTATATGAATTGGAAATTATCAACACCATGGATATTTATTATTACGGTGTGGCCCGATACATTTGAAATACTCAGAAATGTAAGTTTAATTTTATTTTAAAATAGAAAGTTTCAGTATTTGTATTAAATCACGATGAACATGAGCATATAAGATGATTGTTATATAGTTGAATTCATTTTAAGTCGCGTGAAACAATTGGAATATCTGGGTTACATCAATGTGAAACCGACGTATTCTTGTTTTCTATCTCTTTACTGATAGTTACTTTTTTCGAAATACAAAGATAAAATCAAATGTCTTAAGTCAAATGTCACTGCAAGTCATACGCGACTTTAAATGAATTCGACTATAATAAAAAGTAATATTTTACACCTCATTGATATTGAAATAATTTATATATTGAACTCCTGAAGATGCACGTTGCAAGAAACTTGTTGAGATTTTGAAAATATAAAATTATATTAAGCGAAGAAGTATTACATTTTATTTTAACAATTATTCATTGTTCAATTATTCTTCGCCAGGTTATTTAACTTAGTTTTCCAAATACTTCTACGAGCGTTAACTTAGTTGTTAATTGGTTAATTAAATTGATGTTAAAATATTGGAGGAGAACGTGTGCAAACTTAATTTTACTGTCGGAGCCACTCATGAACCTCTTAAATAAACATTTAACATTTATTTAAGAGGTCTGCGGAGTCACTCAATAAAACGATTTATCAAAAATATAATATTACACACAAAGACTAAAGACATGTCACTGGTAAGACCAAATAAATGATGCGAGTAGAGTGCAGTCTTAAAAGCATCCTAAGCGATAAGGAGGTGGTTGTTGTAAAAGGGAGCTAAACTACATTTAACTTAGAAACGTTTGCCATTCAACCCTTTCGCTCATGGCGTACTAAATTTAGTACACTTCTTTCTAGATTTGTTAAGGTAAAAAATCTATAAAACACATTTTTGGAATTTTTTTAGTGTGCTAAATTTAGGTGTGTATAAACGAAAGGGTTAATGCAATATAAATTAAGGGGGAGGGGCTGGAGAAATTCAAGTAACCCTCTCAACGAATTTTGCATCAATCCCTTGTACATGATATTTGCATGTGGTGCTTCCTACATTGTTTTTTAATTATATACACTTCAAATTGAGGTGTTGGAAAAATACAAATTTAGATACCTATAATTTAAATAATTAAGTGGTTTTGGTCAAATGCACAAAATCGTTTTTATATCGAGCTATCATTAGTGCTTGTTCACAATGTACGTAAGATATAAGACTTAAAAATATAAAATACAAATAAAAACTTTATGGAGAATCAAATAATATTAAAATCTTTATATTTAAATATAAAAAAGTGTTTTCCTGGTTGACGAAAAACTGAGCCGAGGAACTGGTTGAGAATTGAATATATTTCTTTTGCAGAAACTGGTCAAATACCAGGAAGAAGTGGTAGTCAGTTGGTGCAATGTCTAGTGAATACGGTGGGCAAAGAGAGTTTCCAAATGCAGCTTATTGTGGTTTGAGCAACGTTATCTGTGCGACACGTTTCAGCAACTGAACCCAATTTACCTATATCCAAAAGAGTGCACCGGTTTGAAGATATCGTCCTCTAAAGTTGTGGTTTTCAAGATTTATTTATTTTCAACAGTTTGAGATAGAACGTTCAAATTTGACATGCATGTAAAGAAGCTGCAATTCTACAAAGTATTTGAGAAAAAAATCACACTGGAAATAGATCAATCACAACATGATATTGTTATAAGGTATCGAATCTGTTTAAGATGCCAAGCTATTATTCCTTGTAATCAGTAACTATGAAGAGCTCTATTTTCGAAAGGATGCACATTTGGATTAACTAAATTGGGTTCAATCAGCTTTAACGCTCTCTCACGAGTTTACTGTAAAACATTATCGGTCTTTTTTCGAAAAAGGTCGAATACTATTTGGATCTAATACTAAAGTGCACCCTTTGGGATATACAATTTTCTTTTTCGTTCTTTCTGGAAAATCATTACCAAAATTACTTATTTTTAAATTTCTTGTAACTTTATTTAGTCTATTTTAAAATTTAGAGGAAGATTAAAAAGATATGGTACTTTTGGTACCAAAAAGTATTGTGATTGGTCTATTTAAAATTTATTACCCACACGTGTGAGCTGGAATGTTCCAAATTCGAATGTTCTATCTCAAACAGTTCTGGCAATTTCAATTAAGTACACTTTGAAAACTGTAACTTCAATAACTCCAAAACAATGAACTTTTGGTTATCGATAAATGGAGTTCAATCGGCATTATATTATTGTTCGACGAGTTTATCATAAAGAATTGGTGGTCGATTTTGGAGACACTCTGTAAAACAAACAATGGGGAATTTTTGACCAAATAAGATGTTAGTTAATCAAATGACAATTTTTGTTATTAACGTTTCCAAGATAGGTATGTAATTTTTCTTTTTTTTTTCAAGATCTAGAAAAATTACCCTTCTACACATTGCAATACAAAAAATACACGATTATCAAAATATTTGCCAATAAAATTGTCACAAGATAAAACGACTTTTATTTTACAAGTATTTTTTTGGCACAAAATACAAATGGGAGACAAAACTATACAACATCTCTGAAAATTGAAAACATTTAAAATTAATATTACAAAGCAGATATAGTGTGCAAGGTGATCTCATAGTTGAAAGTGTAACATAATGTAAATCTTCAAATCCAACACTGGTGATTTGAAGATTGTGTGTTTGTTTGAGTTATTTTGTAACGAGTCTATTTTATTGGTAAATATCGATAACCATGTATTTTGGGGTATCGACAATGTGTAGATGGGTAATTTTTCTAGATCCCGATAAAGGATAATGTATCTTCTAAACGTTGATCAAAAGAAATTAGTCTTTTGATGAACACCTTAGTTGGTTGAAAAATCTCCATTATTATGTAGTTAATAAAACCAACAAGGGTGTTGGTGACATGTAAGAGTCATTGGCTGTCGAACTTTGTACATAAATAAAACGGATATTTCATACTTATGCCAGATTTCTTCACCTCGAAATGTCTCTAAGATCTGAATCTATTCGATCAAATAATCAATCGGACAACAACAATTCAAATTCTCAGTAACAAATGAAAATTTCATTGATTACTTTGTTAATTTATCTGATGGGTATTTCAAGGTGAAGAAATCGGGCATTAAAGGTCTACTTGAAATATGAAGGTTTTAATGTAATTTCAATTTTCAGAATCTTAAAGAGTAACGATTCAGATTTCACAAATAATTACGACAGCCCAGTAATGTACAACTCGAATCACCATTCTACCAATTGGAATTGGTACGATGTGATATATGCATTCGAAAAATGTAAGTTTAATTTTATTTTTCAATATAATGTTTTTTTATAAAACATTTTGACAAATTTTGATATAGGCACTCCCGGAGTGCTTGTTGACAGTGTACTTGGCCAAATCGACCCCATTTAATTTACAATGTTTTCAAACATAATTTACAGCAAAATTGCTACATATGATGAAATTACTTAAAAGGACCAAACAAAAGAAAGCGTCTTCTATTTTGCTTTTTTAAATAAAAACATTTAAAAAAAAAGAAAATTCTACCTTCAACGTATAGCCTCTGTTGGGCAGTCATCTTTGAACATTGAAATTCTTAAAGGTGAAAGAACTAACTTGATAATTTTGTTACTTCTTTCGAGACCATTCACACACTTAAGAATGTTTAAATTTTTACAATTGTTTACACTTTGCATTAATTTTAAGGCACTTAAAACCGACACATCAAATTTAAAACGCGCAAAATTCTAAAAAGCACAAAAGACACTTCGTATTAGGTACGCGGAAAATAAACAAATGAAAAATGAAGTAACGCGTCATGACGTCAACTTAAAAAAACAATTGAGTTTTAAATTTCAAATAAACTACTTTTAACAACGAATTTTAACGACGGCTTTTTTCTAAAAGTAATTATTTTATCAAAAGAATCAATGTTAAGATATAAAATAACGTTAAAAAATTTTAATTTTGGTGCTGTTTTTTCGGACATCAGCTGTTGTTGTAAACAGAACCTTGCTTTTTACTTAAACCGCGGAACTTTATTTCGTTTTAAATAATACGAAAATTTACCAATAGTCGACAATATAAATTATATACATGAGACATAAGGGTCATGTAAGAAAACTAACAAAAATAACAACAAAATCCCGATATAGTTGTACTAGTTGTAACTACGGCAACGTGACGCTTTAATATTTTAAAATAAACTGAATTCGGACAACCGCATTATTTTAACGAAAACGACAACATACCAGCACTTTAAAATTAATTATACCGTGTACAAAAACTAATTTACAATAATATCTTTACGAAGAGCCTAATCACAACATGTCAAAATGCGGCATGACTACCGGTACGATTCGAAATTAACCAATCAGACGCCGAGTATGATTTGCCCCGTTTTTCTACAGTTTAAATTCGTTGGAATCGTTAGATATTATGAAAATGCGATGATAACTTAAAAAATAAAATAATTTTTGGAATTTATCAATACATTTTTGTGTAAAAACTGGTTCAAATGATTAAGCAACTATAATGGTAACAATTTTTACCTTCAAAAGGGTCCAGAAAACCAAACACGAATATTTAAAAATCTTTAGGAAAAGTTTTTCTTTCGAAATGTTTCAAAGATCTTTTTATTAGATAAGGAATTTTAGTCAAAATTTAATTAAAGTTAATTTTGTATCCCTTCCTCTCGATAATAAGCAACTTTGTGCAATTTGTAAATTTAAAATCTTCACCATCTTTGATTACTTTAACCCTAAGCTTTAAAGGCTTTAACCTAATCTAAATATCATGTTTTTTATTTAATTGTAACTTAACGATTACCTTTTATGTAAATTAAAGGTTATATAAACGTAAAAGTTATGCTATAAATATGTAGCATCTTATAAACTTTCTGACTTGAAAAATTCTGGCTTTGGCTGTTAATTTCTACCCGATTATTGGTTTATCTCCATTTGGTACCTTATCGATTATTAGTTTATTGCTTTTCGGTAAAGCTTAATTAGAATTACTCGTTCCATTGCACGAGTTGCATGCCATTCTCATGAAGTTTTGGAAACTTTCGATCTTAATTATTCGATGTTCTTTTGTGATAGTGCTTTGTAGATGACAATGATAGTTTCTTTGACTATATCTTTATTAATATTTGATCGTAGATAAAAACTTCATAACAAAATTTGCATCGATTGTGGCAACGTTTGCTTATGAATACTATGAAATAAATAGTAAAAAGAGAGAAAAAGAGAGCTAACATGATTCCCATTAAAATTACTATACCAAATTGCCCAACTTTTCCAGGTTATCTCGAATTAAATTTCAAAATTTCGCCCTACTATTTGAAACTTGGTAGATTTTAGAAATAAAATAATGTAAAACATAATTATCGGAGCCCGGACTTCGATGACTTCAAAAATGGCAAAGAAGTTATCTTTTCTTTCTCATTTAATCCAATATTTTATTTTTAACCTATTACAGGTTTCAGATACAAAAATTCATTTTTAAATGCAATTTTTCGATATACGTACATCAACTCCTCCAACGAAGACTGCAGTAACACACTTCTTTCAATTTTAGAGTTACACACACTAATATGTAGATTTAGGTGGTAACTTCCCACAAAAAAGGTAGTATCTCAAGAAATGAACTTACAACAAAATTTCTTGAGATACGACCTTTTTCGTGGGAAGTTACCACCTAAATCAACATATTGGTGTTTATAACCCAAAAAATGAAAAAGTAAGTTACCAAATAAATAAAAGTAAAATTTTAAATAAGTTTCACTATTACATGTTGTATTTTTTAAATTTCTGTTTTAAATATAAAAATTATAAATTTTTGCAATTTTTAGTGCATTTAAATGAGCATATTTTGCCTGTTTCAAGATCATCAAAGTCCGGGCCATGGTAATTATAGAATAATTTTATAATACAAAAACATATTTGAGTACGAATTTAACAAGTTGACTGCCGAGTTTCATAACTTTCAGGATTCCCAAACGAGTGAGACCCCTGCCGAACCTTTTTTTTTTAATGTAGAGAGTATGTTAAATGACATATCGTTTCAAAGCTCATTTCAAAGGGAGTACACGGCAACAAATACAATTCATTACGTATTTTATATTTATCAATTTTAAAATTTGTACTTGTTAAATAAGAATAATTTAATATCACAACTTACAATATTACATCGAAACTATTGAATTGAATGATTATAGTTTGTTGTAGTTTGGTTGATCGGTAATATTAGAGTAATTTGACTATTATTGAAATATTGTTGAGCTTAATTGCATAACTGTTCAAGTTCTTTCGCATAATAATTCCATGTTGTCCAATACAACAAACCATACAACAAACTATAATCATTGAATTCAATATTTTGATCTAAGATTGTAAGTTGTGACATTAAATTATTCTAGTTTATAACATGTACAAATTTTAAACTTCATACACATGTTAATAACTATAATCCTATGATTTATTTTCTCAATATTTCCAAGTTGAGTCCTAAAAACGAATATAAAGTAATATAAAAAGGAAAGTTTTATTTTGTACCTCATGGAATTATAAACAAATAACTTATTGCATCCCTCATGAAAATAAATTTTACACGATAAGACGAAAGAAAAATTTTCATAGTGGAAAATAAAAATTCTATATAAAAAGGTTTTCATATGATAATAATTGTTATTACTAACTTATTAGCATGTGATAATATTTTTAATACGTTTTACATGTTGGAGAAAAAATATATTTTTATTTAAATTTATAATTCACGTAATAGATCAAAAGTATTGAACGAATCCAAAATTCGAAACGCTGCGCTGTGCTCGAACAAAACTTTCACAAACTACATAAATATTCGTTCAATAGTTTTGATTTACAATTACGTGAGTTACAAATTTAAATAAGAATATAATTGTTTTATTACCTTGTTTTAACATTTCAGGCGCTTAGATAGATGCAAAACCCGTCATGTCACTACTTTTCCAAAAATGAGTTTAATACACCAAACTATTAAGAATACAAATGCCTACATATCGATGGTAAAATTATTAAGAAAATCCGAATAAATTCAAAGTTATTTGAATTTAAAATCTCGTTCCTTCATTTACTCATATGAAAATTTCTATAATGTTTGAAAGATGACTGTAAAAATGATTTACGTTTTTAGTAGATTAATAGGATATCAGATATCTGTATATTATAGTCCAGTCGTTAGGTACTTTGGCACGGAAATAATCCGGATATGAAATTATTTTTTGCTTAAACTCGTTACTTTAGTATCAGATAAAATCCTCAAGTTTTTAAGACCTTTCATAACAAATTTGCCCTTGTTCTGGTTTGAATCTGTTTGTGAAGTAAAAGGTTTAAGCAAACAAAATTTAATTTCCAAATTTTATTCACTCGGAACCCTTTTTCGCTACGTAATGACTGGACTGATATTAGATCAATCGAATTCAATTTTTCTCATACCAAAGTGAACCTAACACTCCGAAATTGAGAAAATGCATTATTATATTTTTATAATGTAATTAATTCAAATAAAACCAAGTTAAATAAACTATAAATTAATTATATTATATTTTTATTTAATTTTAATTTAAAAAAGTCGTATGTGTTGGTATTATTTGCCAAAAATTTGAAGTTTGAGATTTGCTTACAAGCAGCAATAATGTAAAGGCTAAATATGCACATTACAGCGGTCGCATACAGGGCGAACATTCTATTCTACATACTTGGGCAAGTAAAAAAGTTTATATTTTTTTGAATATCGCGTATTTCAGAGTTATGGGTAATATTTGTATTCAATAAATTATTATTAATCTTTGTTGAAAACAATTGAATAGCTAAGTGCAAAAAGGAAAGTACTGACATTTCGACCAAAATTGAGTTAAACATGTTTTCGTATAGTTTTTAGGTAGCCCGATCGTTTGGTGTAAAAATAAAAATTGTGTCAGCAAAATTTAAAGAATTTTACCGATTATTACAAGAAAATTCAATTCAACGAGAAGTTACTAAGTTCGTAATTGAAGAATATCAAGATTTTTATTCTGATATATTAGATTGGCCAACCATACAAGAAGATCAATCAGATCAGGATGGTATTTAAACGATTTATTGGTTTCTCGTTGCCTTCATCAATAGATCAATAATAAAATGGAGATTACAACGTTGAAATTTGGAACTGCCAAAATTTAATTTTGTACGTGATTGCAAAGTTTCTAATTTTCTAAGTGCCTACACGATGCCTATTTTGTAATATTGTGAAATCATACATAATAATTTATTATATCTTTATAATATCTATCTCGACAAAAAATGTAGTAAATAAATGAAAATTTTGAATATTAAATTGCATTTATCGCTTGCAATTTTAGTCATTCCGATCACTTGCGACGCGGCGTTAATAGAGATTGAAAAATTACGCGAAATCTGGTTTATCCGACGCGACCAGTAATGCTACCACGGTTTTCCGCTCACTAACCCATCCCTATGTGTTTGACGCCCGCCACACCGCTGGTTATTTTGTTGTTGTAAAAACTAAATCCGCTTGTTTTTAAGTATTTCATGTTCTCTAAAATTTGTGTAAATTTCAGAAAATTATCTATTGTACACAATTATTATATCACACTATATTTCAGCACTTCTTGTTTCACTGCACTTTCTAAATCACATGGGGAACAATTTTTTACTAACCTTTTTTACTGCTTAAAGCTGTACTCCTCGCCGTGGAACCTACCTGAAAAGAACATAGGATTAGATTGGTCATAAAAAAGAACAGGGAAGGAAGATTGCTTGCCAAACTTTTGTAAAAAAGAAGAAAATTATCGTTGCTGCTTACCTTTATCACTGCATCCTTTTGCCAATTGTGTTGTCCAATTCCGGCCCTTCGTTCCATAAAGTCAATTGTGAAGTCCAACGAGACACGTAACACACTCACATATTTTTTATCGATTTCGATTGAACACATATTAACATGAACACTTTATCACAAGCAAAATTTCCGAGCTTCCAATAAGCTTTAGCATAAAAAATTTCGTACTCGCCACTTCTGTTACAAAACCGCTCGCGAATTGAAAACTTTTATTATCGATGACGCGATTACGCGATTTATTGAACTGTAAATATTTCTCGACAGAGGATCTCCTGGAAGAGAAAGAGTATTTTAAAAGTGCATAAAACAAGAAATTAATTGTATGCGCAGTTTTATTAAAAAAGTTACTTTTACCGCAGAACAATTTTAAACTCGATAAATTTTACTACCGAATACAAAAATACCTACGGAAGCAAAGAGTTGGGTAAAAACAAAGTAGCTTTTAGTAATAAGAGTATTTCGTTCCAAGCCCTGTATTCTTAAATTACATTATAACAGCCTTTACTTTCAAAATAGTGAAGGAATAACTTATTTTTCAGAGTCGTCACTTAAATTCTTCGACGACTGATAACGGGGAAACCAATAATAAGTGCAAGCATGCCGAAGAGTTTCTTGTGTTTTTCCTTCTTTTATTACGAAACATTCTCTATAAATGCACCATTAAAAGTTACGATTTGAGATAAATATAACTTACGCGTACCAGTTTACATGTACAAAAATTTGCAACAAACTCGAGACAAAACATTTATGACAAGAACACAAAATTACCGTTGACTAAATTCTAATTAATTTATTTGCTAGCGGTTGCATTTCGAAAGGGATCGAGAGTGGTGAATTTCTCAATTACGTCAATGTTTGTTCAAATTCAATATTAACAGTGAAGAAATTCACAACCTTTACATGCATCATCGTCAAATTCAATTTTCAAATTTATAATTACCAAATTACCATTACAATATTTCACAAATTTATTGATTGCACTCACATGTTATTCTTTAACAAGTTAACGCTTATTAAGACGCCATAGAAACAAATGACATTCGCCAACAAAATTTTATTATTTCTAAAAACAATTGAAAAGTTCGACTGTCATCATTTTTTAATAAATGAGTCAGTTTTCAACAAGTTTATTTTACTTTTATACCCAATTTGTAAATGCGAAATAATTACAATTACTAGCCAAAATCAAGTCACTATAAGTCGCACTTACCGGGAATGAAATGTCATTTTATATGCATTCAAATTATCCTTGATAAACGACACCGCCAAGTGTGGTTGCCAACGGTAACCAACAAAATATTTATCACAAATGCGAAACCTAATTTACTATTAATCGCTGGCATTGTTTTAAGTTTTCACAATAATAATTACACGAACATTACATTCTTTTTGATGTTAACGCGACAAGAAACAATTGAAACATGATGACGATCGCGGACGAATTTAGTTTTAAAAACAATTGTAACTGACCTTTTTATTATACCTGGGTTTTAAAACGTCATATTTATCAAATGAATCAGTTTCTGAAAAAACTTTTTTATTTTAGATAAGAAATTAAAACTTAATTTCGTTTGTTATAAAATGCATTCAGGCAGATTTAAACGGCGAATTTAATAATTACATATTAATTTATAACCTGTAAACTTAATGTTTGTTTACTTATTGTTGAGCTTAACGGGCAAATAACAAAATTTCAATAAATAATTTTTACGGGAATTGATTATCAATCACTTACCGGTAATTTGAAGCAGGACGAAGATGACGGTCATTTGGAAAGATTTGCTTATGAAAATTTGATGCAATCTTTTACAATGAAGTCCTTCCGTTCCAGTAATTTTCGATCTAAAAGAAGAAAGATTTTAGTTGAGAAAAACCTAACGATATTTGGGGATAATAATTTACAATAACAAATTAATTAAAAAGTAACTGTGATTACTTACCACTTATAATTAAAAAATTACACCGAGTAGTCGAAGTAAAGTCGAAATAAAGCGCGTTCTTTTGGTTGAAAACAATCGCGTCAATAAAAAACTTTAATGCGTTAAATTAAATACCTAAATTGCACATTAGTAATTTATAATATGATCGTTTTTTGTTAAAAGAAGTAATTCCAAAACGATTAAATCACCGAAATCATGTATCAAATTTGGTTACTAAACGACGCGACGTTGCAAGCCATCGCTTCGTTTGACATTAATATCGCTATCTCCCTTTCTCTCATCGCGTTTATGAAAATTTGAAATTTGAATCGATTTTTGGTATTAATCCAACCTTAAAATGCCCAATCTGTTATAATATTTCACCCCCACCTTCCGTAATAACTAAAAATGCTCCCCTTGAAAATTCCGTGTATTGGTAATAGCTAATTATTTTAGTTCAGTAATCGGAATGCATTGAAAACTATTAAATTTAATAAAATACACCACAAATGGTTCATTAAACCCGATTAACGGCTTCTAGCGCTTTAACTGCTGCGTAACAGCATTCTACTACCCTCGAAATCTCAAACCTTCGACTAGGGATAAACACCAAAATTATGCCTCGTTACATTGAAATGCCTTTAAATAAAGGTACTTTACACGCCTCTGTTTATTGCCATTAGTAATGCGTTTTAATCGATTTGTTGCGAAATTTAATTTTAAAAAACTTTGCCTCAAAATAGATTTTGTTACAATTTCGAATTTGAAATCAAGATATACGCAATTAAAAGTGAACGAAAACCATTGCTAATCATGTTAACTAATTAAAAAAGATGAAATCTTTTTGCAAATTATGTTAACTCTCGAATGAAAATTTTTAAGTTGTTGTGTTAATTTTTATAACAATCCTACATTTATCTACCTTTTTTTATCGAATTGCACGTGATAGATTGTAATAATAATTGATTTTAAATAATTTCCTAGTTTTGCAAGCCCAGATTGTTTTCAAAATTTGAGCTTTCATTTATAAACGAGCCTAGCGAGCATCGCAGTAGGAATAGTTACATAATATTTACTTTGTCAACTTTTTTGATATTTTTTACAGACGAATTTTACACCTTTCTATACTTAGATTGCAATAAGTGACTATGCAGTTTCTTGTTTGTAAAGGACAAAGATATTTCAAAGAAATATTGTGGATTCTCTATTTGTTTGAACTTGCCAACGAGATCTATAAATGATGGATGGGTCAATAACATATTATTGAATAGGCGGCCAACGACCACCGGGTGCAGTGTAATCGCTTCTGTGATTTATCAGAGTGGTCGAAGAAATCGTGTAGCCAGGATATTTTTGAAACCTATAATACGTTTATTTAACACTGCCCTTTTAAGGGCTCTCATTTACATCCGATGCTGGGTTTCTCATTATTTGCCAATTAAAGTGTTTTTAAAATCTAAAATTTTTATTTATTAAATATAAATGTGTGCGTTTTACGCACAAATTTTAATACTTTATTGTTTATTTGTACACCAAAAGTGGTATCGTAAAATAGCTCCAATAGCTGAATTGTGGTAGATTTTTCATCCACTTGGTAACAAAGCAGTCACTCTCATTTCTTATACAATACAGGAGATAAATGGAAGTTTTTTAGAATCTCAACTTCTGGCCAAGTGGTATAGAAAAATGAAACTTAATTGTATTCGATTTCACCAACTGTCTGCTCATCATATAGTTGCTAATTCAACGAATTGCAGAAATAACCTGGTTTGCCATATTTGTGTAGGATGCAACTTTCATTTTAGATTGCCAATTCAATAATTATATATCTCAAAGTAAACCCCCAATGCTGAAGAAGCCAATGTGCTGTCTCTAAACACCGATTGACAGTGACCCAGAAGCTGTTTCAAATTATTCCCGTTGTATTATATGGACCAAAAACAAACTTTCGAACATTCACATTTCTGGAAGAACGCTCCACGACGATCATGATTGATGAAGAAATAGCTCAAATTTTGTGTCTCGAAGGCTCGCTAATACCACTGCACTTACGATAGTCGGGAGAAACAACAAGAGACTAAATGGAAAGAAGGTGAGTTTTCATTCGGATACCCGACGACCATCCCGAAAGCAAAAGCTACATAATACCTGACGGTCACAGATATGCCTGCCAAAACTTTCAACTATGATCCGTTGATCTTCCCATACTAAAAATGCCAAATCATGAATTCGGCCTAAATAATTACACACTTTGTCTCCCGAAACACGACTGGATTGGACTATCTTTGCCTCGCACGAAATCGCCAGAGCAACTTGCAACGTCAAGTAACAACACTAGGAATTCTTCCCGACATAAAATTTCAGAGTAAGAAAGTTAGAAAGAAAACGCTCTGCAGTTCATCGATAGTAACCCTAGAGTAGTATTGGCGATTCGAGAAAGCCAACTACGTCGACTACTATGGCTGGATACTTTCGATACCGAAAGGTAGGTGCTCGCACGGTTGACCAAGATAGACGTTGTGAAAATTCACGCACAACTTGGCTTCCTAATTAAGAAATTTGTCTTCAACTCCATTAGTTAACTTTGAACCGTGAGAGCTGAAAGGTTAAATAATAATATCGAAAACCTGTCGATTTTTCGATCTGTTGATCGACAAAAGATGATGTCTTTTTCTACTTAATGAACAAACGTTGATCGAATGGTAGCTGATGATAGTCTTTGACCCCCTCAAAACCTTATTGCAAGAAATCTGGCGATCATCGATTACTTGGAATCAACCAAGGAGCAGGAAAACAAATGGATCACATGAACAAGGATGCTACCGATATTACAAACGATCAGGATTCCAAGCTGCCAAGTTAAAGGATT
Source organism: Cantharis lateralis (assembly GCA_963170105.1). NCBI lineage: Eukaryota > Metazoa > Arthropoda > Insecta > Coleoptera > Cantharidae > Cantharis > Cantharis lateralis. The sequence goes on from OY720628.1 coordinate 1,067,499, forward strand.
TGTTGGCCAACGTACAGATCTTGAGAGCAGAAAAGTAAATTTTTCGTTGCGAATGTAGTAGGCGTTACGTAATAATGCCATGAATCCAGTTATTCTACCTCTCAACCGCGCGGTTACGAATCTCAGCAAATACTTACACGATTGAACTGTTAAGCAAGGTATATACCTTGACTGTTAAGCATGCAAAAACCAGCTCCACCCCAAATGGCCGAACACTCCCCCCCCCCCTATCCAAGTAGCCACGTTCTCATACGTCGGATTCGAATATTTCGACTCCTTTGAAGTTGCAAGTGGTCAAAGAACAGAACAACGCTGGGTCGCTTTGTTCATGTGTCTTCACATGAAATAATTTCTTACTAATAGCCGCCAGTCTGGATCCCGTTAGTGCCTGAATGTGACGCACTTTAAGATATGGTTACATCTATCGTTTCTTCACAAATAGCCATTTTGTTAGGCCGCAGCCCCACTACAGCAAGCGTCGAACACCAACCAATAAAAGTGGTTTATTTGTTATTTGTACCAATGAATTAGTTAAATGTTAGTAGGTGGCTGTAGTGGGGTTGCGGCCTTATGCTTGGAAGTTAATACCATTACCAGGGTTTTGTTGTTGGTGTGTTGAAAACGTAATAATTTCGATGTTTAAAATAAAATTTTGGCAAGGTTTGTGTCTATCGCATTTCGTAAATTGCCGGAAAAATTTAGTGGTTTTCCATCTCTAATAGAAAAGATACAAATTAAGAATGGATATTAAAAACGAATAGTAGATAATATATCATTTTTTGCGCCCCCGGGTGGACGCACTGGCACACACCTATAGTTACGCCACTGCAAATATCTAGTGAAAATTTATTTATAATGTTTATACCGCAAATCTTGGTAGATTTCGTCCAAGAGTCATCATTGCATAGATAAGATATTTCCATAACATTTTCGTGTTGAAGTAAGTTGTGATTTATAATAATAAAAATAATAATGTTTATTAAGTTATCAAGGAATACAAAAAATTATATTCTTAATTAAAAATAAATGGTAAATGCTCAACAGAGCTGTTTTTCAACTATACCAGGATGGAGGAGGATCATAGAGATTCAAGAGATGATCGGTTAACTTGGATTTGAAAGTTAATGTGTGTGACATGTTCTCTAAACCCTATATCGTGTGCGAACCGGAAACATTGGTTTTAGATGATTTGTAGCTTACTCTTCATTTGATCCGTGAGGAAACCATAGTAAACAGTCGTGCAGTAATCAATGTGACACAACACGAGCGTTACTACAAGGTTCCATTTGACATTAGAGGGAAGAAGTTCCTTATATCTGTACAGAGCCTTCGCTTGAAAAAGCAAATGCTGGTGACCTTGTTAACATGGTCCGTAAATGAAAGATGGTTATTCCAGATCATCCCCATGTTCTTCACATTAGTGCAGAAATTGATGACGCAACCATTAAGGTCAACTTCTACGTTTTTATTGTTCATTGCATTACTATAACCATTGGGACTACCAACGCACATGTATTGTGTTGCAACACACTATTTTGGTATGACCATCTTTGAATATTTTCCAGATTTAGGTTTAGAACTTCAATAACATGGTTGATGTTGGAGAGGCGGTCGGATATGTGTAATTGGGTGTCATCGGCAAACAAGTGAAAGAAGCAGTCTAGCATGAGAATGCGTTTAAATTGCCACGTTATTAATTTAAACTTATGGGTTGGTATTTATTATTATGCCGACTAGTTTCGAGACGTGCAACGTCCCATCGTCAAACTGTTAATAACTTTCTGCTATGCATGCATTAATATTGTAACGTGTGTTTTGTTGAGAAGAATTTTTCTGCTGTTTTTGTAATTTGTTGGGTGTGCATCTACACGTTTATTTTTTGATTGCTGGAAATAATCACAAGTCTTTTTTTTTGTTCCAGGTTCTTATTTATTTATGATGTTCGTCAGTTCGTCAGTTGAAATTTATAAGTTAATTGACGTATTGAAAAATAAAGTCGTTGTGAATTTGTTGGAAATATAAGAAATATCAACAAAGAAGGACTTTACAAGGGATATGGAATTTAATAGTGGAAAAAATAAAAAGCTGAGATGAGATTAAAGAGAATATTCGAGCGATACATTAACAATATGATCACGAGTTGAACTTGAATAGCAAGCAAAGTTGTCTACGTGTATGGTCTTAAATTAAAATATAAAAGTGATTACAACGTCATTATTATTACTTGGAATGAGTAATTGGTTTTCTGCAATAGAAGTATGACTTTCGTATCATGAAAAATCAGAAGTAGCTACGTCGGCAGAGTAGCAGTTCAATTAAATATTGGTGTTCATTTACGAGACTATTCTGAAATAATCGATGCCTACTCAAATGTTTTAATGAAGTGATGTTAAAATTTAAGGTAAGACATGATTCACGAAAGTAAATAATTAATATTATTGGCAGGTGTCATCTTGAGCTTTGCTGATAAATCATTTTTACGATAATATATTCAGTTACCGATCTCCAACTTTACTACCACCAAAATAAGAAACCTATCAACAACAGTAATTTCAAAGTTTCTATTCTCCCACGTAAAGTTAGATAACATGAGTTACCTACTATTTATAAACTTTAATTTACCTTTTACAACAAGGTTCATCTATTAGGCGATTAAATGTGAAATGTCCTATTTATTTGTAGGAAATTTACTGTATCTCCACTAAGTCAGTTATTTCAATAAATTGGAGGTCATAATATTACGATCAGACGTGGCTTATTAAGCTGCAAACACATTTATGTCACTCGACATGTCGAGACAAAATGTAAAGCATTTGTGTGCAACAACTTATTTAAATTTGTTTCTACAAATGCTTTACATTTTATCTCGTCGCGTCGAGTAGCATGTTGTGGAATAAATGTGTTGGCAGCTTTAAAATTCGTAGGACATACAACAGTTCCCAAGCTATTTTTCCTTGTAATCAATAACTATGAAGAGCTCTTATTTTCGAAAAGATGCACATTTGGATTAGATAAATTGGGTTCAATCAGCTACAACACTCTCACACGAGTTTACTATAAAATTTCATCGGTCCTTTTACAAAAAAGGTCGAATACTATTTGGATCTAATCTGATCTAACACAAAAGTGCACCCTTTGGGAGATACAATTTTCAATTTTCTTTTTTGTTCTTTCTGGAAAATCATTACCTAAATTACTTATTTTTAAATTTCTTGTAACTTTATTAGTCAATTTTAAAACTAAGAGAAAGATTAAAAAGATATTGTACTTTTGGAATAAAAAGTTATGTGATAGGTCTATTTAAAATTTTGTTATCCACACTTGTGGGCTGGAATGTTCCAAATTCGAATGTTCTATCTCAAGCGGTTCTGCCAATATCAATTAAATACACTTTGAAAACTTTAACTTCAATAGGTTGGACTCCGAAACAATGAACTTTTGGTTATCGATAAATGGAGTTCAATGGGCATTATATTATTGTTCCACGACTTAATCATAAAGAAAGAATTGGTGGTCGATTTTGGAGACACTCTGTAAAAGAAACAATGGGGAATTTTTGACCATATAAGGTGTTAGTTAATCAAATGACTATTTTTGTTATTAACATTTCGAAGATAGGTATATAATATTTCTTTCTTTTTTTTTTCAAGATCTAGAAAAATTCCCCTTCTACACATTGCAATACAAAAAATACAAGATTATCAAAATATCTGCCAATAAAATTGTCACAAGATAAAACGACTTTTACTTTTTACAAGTATTTTTTTGGCACAAAATTCAAATGGGAGACAAAATTATACATCTCTGAAAATTGCAAACATATTAAAATTACAAGTATAATGCAGATATAGTGTGCAAGGTGATCTCATAGTTGAAAGTGTAACATAATGTAAATCTTCAAATCCAACACTGGTGATTTGAAGTTTGTGTGTTTTGTCTTGAGTTATTTTGTAACGCGTCTATTTTATTAGTAAATATCGATAACCATGTATTTTGGGGTATCGACAATGTATAGATGAGTAATTTTTCTAGATCCCGATAAAGAATAATGTATCTTCTAAACGTTGATCAAAAGAAATTAGTCTTTTGATTAACACCTTAGTTGGTTGAAAAATCTCCATTATTATGTAGTTGATAAAAACAACAAGGGTGTTGGTAAAATGTAAGAGACATTGACTGTCTAACAAACGGAAATTTCATACTTGTGCCCGATTTCTTCACCTCGAAATGTCTATAAGATCAGAATCTGATAACAACGATTCAAATTCTCAGTAACAAATGAAAATTTCATTGGTTACTTGTGAATTTATCTGATGGATATCTCGAGGTGAAGAAATCGGGCATTAACCCATTAATTACCACTGTACTCGTATGGGTACAGAATAACAGGTAAAAGTAAATCCATGGGAAGGAATGGGTTAAAGGTCTAATGTTTAAATTTATACTTGAAAAATGAAAGGTTTTAATGCAATTTCAATTTTCAGAATCTTAAAGAGTAACGATTCAGATTTCACAAATAATTACGACAGCCCAGTAATGTACAACTCGAATCACCATTCTACCGATTAGAATTGGTACGATGTGATATAATATGCATTCGAAAAATGTAAGTTAAATTTTATTTTACAATATAATGTTTTTGAAATAAGACGATAGTTTTAAAGTATCAGAGAAATTAAATTTTATTGAATCTGACGCAACAGGTCGAAATCGAAATTATAAATAAATTGAATTTAAAATCCAAATTCTCGTCCGATGGAGGGATACTCAAAAACAGGATAGTGGGTATGCTGACTCCAAATAAAACTACAAAGTTATTTTGCCGACGTTTCGAAGGTATAATAGTCCTTCATCTTCAGGCCTGTGAAGATAACAAAATATGGACGTTGGTATAATAGCAAACCAAAACAGTCTTACCTCCATAACAAGATGTAAAGTAGTACAATTTACAATGGAAAACACAACTGCAAAAAACCCGGAGGCAATAACTAGCAAATATTTCCAAATATCATGAGTGATTGGTCAGCCATATCGTTGAGACCATTTTAATTTTATACTGATTGTTTATTTTATCTTGTTGAACATTTTTGTTAAAATTCTAGAAAGTTTAACAGTGGTTGTTTTAATTTATTATATATTTATAGTGTTTATTTATGGTGTTATTTTTAGTAGTTAGTATTTATACATATTTTATTTATAGTAATTAGTTATAGTATTTATTCATAGTTTATTTATTAATCAGTTATTTTTTACAACAACAATTAGTTGTGACTTTGTTAAGGCTAGTTATTGCCTCCGGGTTTTTTGCAGTTGTGTTTAAAAAATTAAACGTTTTAATGTAATTTCAATTTTCAGAATCTTAAAAAGTAACGATTCAGATTTCACAATTAATTACGACAGACCAGAATGTACAACTCAAATCACCATTCTACCGATTAGAATTTATCAACACCACATAATTATTGGTACGATGTCATATGTGCATTCGAAAAATGTAAGTTTAATTTTATTTTGCAATATAATTAAAAAACAAAATAATTTTTAAATTTAATAATAATATGTTTTATTAGGCATGATAATCAAGAAGTCAACATCATCTGAATCTTCTTGAACGTATTTTGATTTTTTGGATTACATGGAAATTATTGCAATTTTATTCGGTTCCTGGGTTATTTTGTGAGTAATTGTACATACATAAGTTGTTACTATCTCTCGAAAAAAATAGTTTGCAAAATTTATAATTCGATTGGAAGACGACTACCACTTTAATATAAAGTTGTAAATGCATAGAGGCCCTTTTATTGGTAATCCATTAAACTTTTATTCAAGTTTATTAAACATAAGTTGGTGCCTTATCATATTTTATTTCAACGGTTCTTTTTTTATATTCATTTAAATGTTCACATGGGCCTCTGTAGGGTTAAAGTACCAGAAAAATACGCAACAGGTTGAAATTGAATTATAAATAAATCGAATTTGATTTTGGCCAATACATTAATCTCTGTTTATCCCTAACCGATGCATTTTACTTTCCCATTTACGTAGTAAAGGAAAGTATTGTAATCGAGTCAAAACAAAATTTTGAGTTAGCATCTTTTCCATGGTCTATGAGTCCATACAAATCGTTTAAGACCATTTTTGGAATGATGTCCGGATGTGCGTGTGTGTGTTATGTGCGATTTTTTCGTCCTCGATATTTTCGAAACGCGTGAACTGTTTTCATTGAAATTTTCTATACTTGTTTATAGCAATAATATAAAGAGCTGATTAGATTTTGGTTAAAATCCCTCCATGTTAACTCCATTTTTTCAAAGAATGAAAATTGTTAAGGCCCGGTTCTTCTTCCCATTATTATTGATAGTAATGAAATTAATCTCAATCGAAAAAAATTTTCTTTGTGCATCTAATGATAACCAATACTTGATATTTTTCTTTTCATTACTGTCGAAATAAAATTTTATTGAACTTTAAAGTATTTTGAAAATGGGAAAGTGCAAAAAAAATTGTAATACAGTGTATTTATAATAACATTCTTGTAGAACTATTATTTTAGGTAATTTTGTTTATAAAAATAAATTCTAAAAAAATTTGTTCAGTCGCAATTTGTACTCAAAATATGAATTTAATTTCGTAGTGCCTGTACGATCTTGAAAAGATATCATAATGGAACTTGTACTAACGCAAGAATGTTTAATTTACTTTGACATGACTTTATTTTTATTTTTTACTTTAATTAACGATTCTTGCGTTTAGTATAAGTTCCATTATGATATCTATTCAGGATCGTACAGGCACTACGAAATTAAATTCATATTTTGAGTACCAATTGCGGCTAAACTAATTTTCTTTTAATTTATTTTTATAAACGAATATTACCTAAAATATGTAGTTCTACAAGAATATTATTATAAATACACTTTATTACAATTTATTTTTGCATAAAATATCTAAATTGGAATAATTTAATATCACAACCACATCTGTGGTCACAACTTACAATATTAGATCAAAACTGTTGAATTGAATGATTATAGGATGTTATACTATGTAGGTCGATCGTAGTATTTTGGATTCTCTTCAGACGTATCTACCTATAAAATACCATGATCGACTACAGTATTTATAACAAACTATAATCATTCAATTCAACAGTTTTGATCTAACATTATAAAAAATAGTGACGTTAAATTATTCTAATTTGACATATAAAAATTCTATAGATACTAGGAAACTTGCTCGAGAATTTTATTAGTTAGGGCTGTTGCCTTTAAATAATAAGTTAGTAAAAGTACAACTTGTGTTTTTTTACAAATTTACTATAACATTTGCTTGTTTCAGTTAATTACTATGAACATTAAATAATTATGGCCCAAACTATGAAGGATTTACACCAAAAGCTAAAGCATCTACAGCAGCCTCGTTTCATATTATATGTCTACAAATAAATCGATGCCGATAGTACAAGAAAATGGTATGTCAATTCACACTTAAATAATTTCTTCTTGGCTAAGTTTACTGTACATAAACACTTTCATAGTATTCGGCAAAGCTGACGCGGGGAAGTATCTAAATTAGATACGGGTCAGCTTTGCCAGTATCGTTGAGATTACGGTCAATAAGAACAATTTTATTTTTGGTAGGAGGATAAGGCAGTCGAAACTTCCGTCATAAATTAGAAGTTGTTTTTATTTACCGTAATCTCAACGATAACATTTTACTATAAAACAAACGCATTGAAATTAAAGCAAAAGTGGATATTAATTTTGCTTGAGCCAACTAGGAATAACATTTTTTTGCCTTTGGTTTGCCCAAAATCGCAGCTTTGGGATCAATACTGCAAAAGAATTTGAGGGCAATTCTAAACATTTATCATTTCCGTGTGGTGGGTGTTTGAGTGGGTATTGCTCAAAGAATTACCAATTTTGATATGGGCACTCCCGGAGTGCTTGTTGACAGTGTAGTACTTGGCCAAATCGACCCGATGTAATTTACAATGTTATCAAACATAATTTATAGCAAAATTGCTACATACATAATATGATGAAATTACTTAAAAGGACCAAACAAAAGAAAGCGTCTTAAAATTAAAACATTTAAAAAAACGAAAATTCTACCTTAAACTTGTAGCTTCTGTTTGGGCAGTCATCTTTGAACATTTAAATTCTTAAAAGTGAAAGAACAAACTTTGCATTAATTTTAAGGCACTTAAAACTGACACATCAAATTTAAAACGTGCAAAATTCCAAAAAGTACAAAAGACACTTCGTATCAGGTACGCGGAAAATAAACAAATGAAAAATGAAGTAACGCGTCATGACGGCAACTTAAAAAAACAATTGAGTTTTAAATTTTAAATTAACTACTTTTAACAACGAACTTTAACGTCGGCTTTTTTCTAAAAGTAATTATTTTATCAAAATAATCAATGTTCAGATATTAAATAACGTTAAAAAATTTTAATTTTGGTGCCTACCGATGACGTCATGTAAAAAAACTAACAAAAATAACAAAAAAATTCCGATGTAGTTGTAACTACGGCAACATGACGCTTTAATATTTTAAAATAAACTTAATTCGGACGACCGCATTATTTTAACGAAAACGACAACATACCAGCACTTTAAAATTAATTATACCGTGTACAAAAATTAATTTACAATAATATCTTTACGAAGAGCCTAACCACAACATGTCAAAATTCGACATGATTACTGGTACGATTCGAAATTAACCAATCAGACGCCGAGTATGATTTGCCCCGTTTTTCTACAGTTTAAATTCGTTGAAATCGTTAGACATTATGAAAATGCGATGATAACTTAAAAAATAAAATAATTTTTGGAATTTATCAATACATTTTTGTGTAAATACTGGTTCAAATGATTAAGCAACTATAATGGTAACAATTTTTACCTTCAAAAGGGTCCAGTAAACCAAACACGAATATTTAAAAATCTTTAAGAAAAAGTTTTTCTTTCGAAATGTTTCAAAGATCTTTTTATTAGATAAGGAATTTTAGTCAAAATTTAATTAAAGTTAATTTTGTATCCCTTCCTCTCGATAATAAGCAACTTTGTGCAATTTGTAAATTTAAAATCTTCACCATCTTTGATTACTTTAACCTAATCTAAATATCATGTTTTTTTATTTAATTGTAACTTAACGATTACCTTTTATGTAAATATAACGGTTATACTTATAGACGTAAAAGTTATGCTATAAATATGTTGCATCTTATAAACTTTCTGACTTGAAAAATTCTGTCTTTGGCTGTTAATTTCTACCCGATTATTGGTTTATCTCTATTTGGTACCTTATCGATTATTAGTTTATCGCTTTTCGGTAAAGCTTAATTAGAATTACTCGTTCCATTGCACGAGTCGCATGCCATTTTCATGAAGTTTTGGAATCTTTCGATCTTAATTATTCGATGTTCTTTTGTGATAGTGCTTTGTAGATGACAATGATAGTTTCTTTGACTATATCTTTATTAATATTTGATCGTATTAAAAAAATTTTGACTGAATTTTGAATGAATTCTTTTAAATATTGTTCAAATTACAAGGATGGGAAGAAGGGATATTTTTTTGAAATAAAAGTTATTTGTAGGTAATATACTACGGAGCTATTTCGAGAGCTTTCTGGAAAAACGTTTGCGATTAATATACTTACAGTGTATTTTAATCGTTATAACTTATAAACATTTTAGTTTTAAAAAGTGTGGGCATTTTTTTAGGTTTTCTACAATATTGATATCACTTAATGTTGATGTAATTTATTTAAAAAAGTTTAGTAAAGAACAATTATATTTGATAGTACTCGTTACACGTTTTTACAAAGACTGCTTAGCGTTTCCGCTGCATATTGCAGGTGCGCATAAGCCCCTCTACTCTGATTGCATTTTTTTAAATCAGTTTTCTTAACACTCTCCCTAAAAACAATGAGCAATCACATTACATAATAATTATTATCTTAAAATTATTACAAAAATACTTGCTAGTTTAATAATAAAATAAAAACAAACATTATTTTTCAATTAAACCTGCTTTAGCTTTCAAAAATTCAAACCTTGGTTTTGCCAAAGGCTTAGTTAAAAAATCAGCTAATTGCATTTCACTTGATACATATTTTACGTTAATTTCACCTTGCTGAAATAAATCGCGTATAAAATTATATCGCACGTCAATGTGCTTTGTACGTTGATGGAACTCGCGATTTTTTATTAATCTTATTGCGCTTTCGTTATCAACATTTAACACATTATCACTACTTTTATCGAAACATGCACTTACAGTGACTCACATAAGAACTCGGGCAGTCCTATGTTAACAATGTAAATTGACCATTTTGAATCCTTTTTTTGTCATATTAAAATCGATTTTACAGCAAAACATTTTAGACATTTTTTGTAGGAAATTTCATTGCCTTCAATTTTATTTCTATACATTTTTCCATTTTGTCGCGCCGTTTCTGACTGAGAGCGACTTAAACACGACTCGGTAAAATGCAAAAAATATTGTCGTCTATATCTCGGAAACGGTGCAACGAAATAAAAAAATTAATAGGTATCTCTTTCTTGTAAATTTCATTCTCTACATTTTTGTTCATATTCATTTTTGTATTTTATCGAACCGTTTCCGAGATATGGACGACAATATTTTTTGCATTTTACCGAGTCGTGTTTAAGTCGCTCTCAGTCAGAAACGGCGCGACAAAATGGAAAAATGTATAGAAATAAAATTGAAGGCAATGAAATTTCCTACAAAAAATGTCTAAAATGTTTTGCTGTAAAATCGATTTTAATATGACAAAAAACGGATTCAAAATGGTCAATTTACATTGTTAACATAGGACTGCCCGAGTTCTTATGTGAGTCACTGTATTTCATTTAAAAGTCGCATAATCCATATCAGTTCCTTTGTTGCAGTTGCCGCACTTATAAATTCGCTCTCTGTTGTACTTAACGAAATTGAAGCTTGTCGCTGACTTTTCCAAATTACTGGTGACCCAGCATGTTTACATAAGATTCCGCTTGTCGACTTCCTTGTGATTTCGTCACCTGCATAATCTGCATCGCTGTACTGTGGCTGTATGCTTCAAGTTTCCCACGCATACGCTATATCAGGACGTGTTATTGTCTGGAGATATAACAGATTTCCGACCGCTTGTCGATATGGATAATTTTCTTGCAGCGGTGAATCTTGTGAACTCCATCCTGTTTCAATCGGTGTTGAAACCGGCTTTGCATTTTCCATACCACTTATATATTTTCTTTGATTTATAAAAATTGAGCCATCATCTCGTTGATCAATTTCAAATCCCAGAAAATTTGTCACTTTTGTGTTTATTGTAGCTTCAAATTTGTCTTTTAACTTGTTTAAAAACACAGTTACACTTTCTTTATTTGTAGCTGCTATTAAACCGTCGCGTCGTCAACATAAAGTAAAATTAGCAACTTTTCACCGTCATTGTTCATTATGTACAAACATTCATCTGCAGTGCTCTCCCTCAAACCGAAATCCTTTAAAAATTCAGTAAATTTTTTATTCCAATTTTTAGGAGCTTGACGTAAGCCGTATAGGCTTTTTGTGAGTCTGCACACACGCAAGGTTCCGTCTTCGTACCCAGTTGGTTGTTGCATGTAAATTTCTTCATTTAATGAACCGTACAAAAACGCAGATTTTATATCGAATTGACATAAACTCAAATTTTCAGTTGCTGCCACACTTAGCACAACACGAATTGTATCAAACCGAACTACCGGGCTAAATGTTTCTTCAAAATCTATACCAGGACGTTGTGAATATCCTTTAGCCACCAAACGAGCTTTGTAGCGATTCACGCTTCAATCAGCATTATTTTTAACACGAAACACCCAACGATTTTCGATCACTTTCTTGTTTACCGGTTTATTAACCAACACCCACGTTTCATTTTTGGATAAGGCGTCGATTTCTTCCTTCATTGCATTTATCCATTTGTCAGCATTTGACGACTTGATTGCTTCCTCATAATTTTCTGGTTCAAGCTGCGCAATCATTGCCACATTGTTACCATAAAAATTTGGACGTTGCAATTTTTGTCTGTCTCGCAGTTCTCTTGAATTTGTTTTGTTTTCTTCCGTTAAAAGTTCCTTTTTCTTCATCGATTACACAATGCATTTCGTTAATTGTCGCAGACAACTTTTCTTCTTTAAATACAACATCTCGACTTTCCGTTCCTCAGGTTTCCACACACGATAACCACCGCTTTCAATGTAACCTACAAAATATCCTTTAAAGACCTTTTTAACCAATTTTTGTCGTTTTTCTTTTGGTATATGTACAAAACACTCGGTAGCAAATATCTTTGCATTTGTGTCCTTGTTCACTTGAACTTCCTTTTTAGAAACGTCATTATTTTTCATCTTCGTGCAATTCTTTTTCAAGTGGTATTTTGATCCACAATTATTGCATCCGGGGCAATCCCTCCTAAAATGATCATTCTTGCCACAAGTAAAACATCCAGTTTTCTTTGTTTTTAGAGATACCTTTTTTTTAGACAATAATGCAACCGCTGCATTATCGCCTTCTCTTTTCTGTATTCTATTTTCTTCTAGTAATAGTCGCGTCGTTAAATTCTCTAAGTTGCGTTTTGCTTGGTCTGTTGAATCCCACGCACTATGAAAGTGATTATATTCAACTGGTAGTGTCGACAAAATTCTAGCCATTAACATTGTTTCTGGAATTTCACCACCCAACCTACGCATTTTATGAGCCATTTGCTCCAACTTCGACACATGTTCAGCAATACCGCTCGATGAATCCCATTTAAAATCAAAGAATGATTTTTGTACAAATGACAAACCTTCTTCTGATTGAAAATCGTACACACTTTGCAGTTTTTGCCACATCTGTTGAGCAGTCTCGCAATTCATCAATAATTGTAGGGGTTTCGTTTCGACACTCGTTACAATTAATTTCTTTGCGGCTCTTTCGCGTTTTAGCCAACTTCTTAATGAGTCATCACTCACATTTGGCTTCACTTCTGAGCCTTTGCAAATTTCGTAAAGATTATCACTTTCCAACAGTGTACGCATTACAAATTGCCATTGGGGCCAATTGTCTGCGTCCCGTAACTTCTCAATTCGAGATTTAGTAGAGGTGCGCTAGATATTCACCTCGGAATACGTGGAACCTGCTCCGATTTTGATGAAATTGGTCGCAATCGCTTTTAAATCGTATTTGAAACAAAGTTTACCACCTGAGAACACTTGCTTTTTGTTTTCTTCGGAATTGAAAATATTTCACCAATTTTTTTATTTTTTTTTTCGTTTCTAACAAAGAAATTATGTAGTAAGAGTTTCTTAAAGATAATGTGTATAATAGTAGTGAAGAAAATGAAGAATAGAAAGCAATTTATATGGTATTGCCAGTTTATTTTTACAATTTCAGTCTTAAAAGTTAATATCGGCTTGATCCTCGGTATCCACGTTTACTGTTCTAATAATCGGCCTCGAATTGAGGCAACCAATTCCACTGCACCCACCACAAATTTGTGTGCACTATAACCCACTTATCTTGCAACCATAATCTGGGCCACAGCCTTTCTGGCAATTGAAAAAAATTGCTTTTAACATATTCTCTGGGGTTGGTTGTTGGTTCATCAGAATGGGCTTCAGAAGTTGTCGATCTAGAGGGCAAAGCAGCTAACTGAGCAGCTCTAGTATTTTTTATGGCTGCTTCGATGAAACTCTCGTGCCTAGGTTGAGGCACGAGAATGCAACTTGCAGGAGCGATAAAAAAGTTCGTGGTCTAACTGCAGCCATAATGGCATGAGCAATAGAAGTGTATTCTTCTCATAGGAATCGATGTTAGTTTGATCTCCTTTAAAATAATTTCGCGAACGAAATAAAGCAATGCGTTTGGTATGGATTTGTTAATATTGTCGAACGGTTGATCAATCGCTTAGGTAACTCTCCTTCAAACATCCTTTAGTTCTGATACGGCTCCGGATAATTTCGGCAGCAGCTTGTAGAATGCGAAATTCTTCTTTCTCGTCATTTTGAAAACGTGCATTATACCAATCGTTCTTCAAAATTTCATGATGTTTCTTCGCAAAACAGATGATGAAATTACCTGCGGATTTACTAGATATGACTATATTATCTTCATATTTCGACATTGGGCATTTTATTATAGTTTTATCGTCAGGAACATGCGAACTAGTGATTATATTCTGCAACTGTTGTAAAGTGAATTGGGAATCATCGTTTCTTTCAATATACTTGTATATTTTCTCCATTGCATCGTTTACTATGACAGGGGATCGTCTAGGGGTTTTGTCTTTTTGTTGCTCCGAGGACTTTACCAACGAAGTAAAACAATCTGCATAATATCGGGCTTCCAGTGATTTCATATTAATTTCATTTCGAATTCTCGTAAGAATTGCTCGAGCTTGATTATCTCTTCGTTCTTTTACCACATTAAGCACCATTTCTTTGAAGTGATATCGGATCTTTTATCGGATCTGCATCGTGATTGTATAAAAAACACAAAAAAAATTGAGTTTTAAATGTCAACTAGGTTGAAACGTTAGTATTAAGTAAACCTTAACCCACACATTTTAATAATAATTTCACGTAAATCGAGCCCCTTTCCTTGTAGGGCCCGGGGCGTTGCCCCCTTAGTCTGCCACTGAATCTACACTTTTACTACACTACTACACTTATTTTCAAACGGAATTCGCCATAATACGTACTCATACTCTACGTACGTACTTTAAATTCGGTTCGACGAAAAATAAGTTTTTTCTTATAAACAAAATACTATTACACCCAGTACCTACCCTTAAGGAACTCTTACTGCGCAATTTCTCTGTTATAAACGAAAAAAAATAAAATAAAATGGTAAAAAAATTTTCAATTCCGAAGAAAAAAAGAGCAAGTGTTCTCAAGTGGTAAACTTTGTTTGAAATTCGATTTCAAAACGATTGCGACCAATTTCATAAAAATCGGAGCTGGTTCCACGTATTCCGAGGTTTCGACGTTATATTGTCTAGCGCGCCTCTACTAATTTATCGATTTCCATTTTAAATCGATCCGCGTTAAAAACGACACACACGAAACACTTTCCGTTAATTTTATTGTCCAAATTTAACCGTCTCAAACCAAATAAAAAACCAAAATAAACCCGCAGTTGACAGCACACTGAGCACATAACCTGTTGATGTAATTTATTTAAAAAAGTTTAGTAAAGAACAATTATATTTGATAGTACTCGTTACACGTTTTTACAAAGACTGCTTAGCGTTTCCGCTGCATATTGCAGGTGCGCATAAGCCCCTCTACTCTGATTGCATTTTTTTTAATCAGTTTTCTTAACACTTAAATTTTAATCAAGCGAAAGTAATTCTTTTACAAGGTATAAAACTATGTAAAATTTCCAGTAAGATTTATTATATAGATGTAGAAGTTTCTTCTTAATTCAGAATTACCCTACGTAAGAAAAATAGGGAATTTTATGAAATTTAAGTTTATATTCAACTACTTTTGCCATATCTCAAAAACAAAGAAAGTTGTTGCCGTAAAACAGTTTCTTTGTACCTTTGTTGAGCTATCATAATTTAAGCGGAGCTTGCAAGAGGCGAGAAACTTGAAGTACACGTGGTTACAACCACATAAAGACTTTACAACAAGTTCCAACAGTTTTTCGCGGTCCAAGCTGTTTTGGACAAACGTTACAATATGCCGTATCCATAATATAGCATTAGAAAAGACATTCATGCGGGGTTGGAAAAAATTACAAAGATTCACAACATATTTTCGCACAGAGCTCCGAAATGACTTTCTAAATTACATAATTGCTATCGTAATACAATACAGTATACACCAACAAGGTGATTGTCCCTATTAGCTTCTATAAAAAGCTGCGTTGGACAATATTTAGTTCCAGTTGTAATTTTTCGAAGATAACACAAACAAGAAGAATTTCAATCAAAGTTGGGCTGATGAGTCTGGCTCAATAGAGAAAAATTACATCAATAATGCAGCCAAATTATTATTTTACCTATATTATTTGTGATCTATCAAGTAAAAATATTAAAACCCTTTTCGCATAGATCGTAATGATTAACTGACAAATAATAAAAAAGTGTTATTTTTTCAGCAAACGATGGTACCAAAATGAACCAGAAGATCACGGAACCTTTCCAAAACTACAAATATAGGAAGCAAACTTTGCCTTGTAAATATTTTAAACCGTAGTTCTTTACACGTGGTATGATAACAATGCCGATATTTCTCTCCAAGATAAATTACTTTTGATCAATACACTTCACAAGGACAGAAAAGGTAAAAATTATGTAAACTCGTAATCAATAATCCCAATGTTATATTGGAATAGTGTAGCAAAAATTTCAAAGCTATTTGCACTTCTAGAATTTTCCAAAGTAAACACATGTTAAATACGCCTGATTCATTTAAAACTATGCTTGCCTTCAAGATAATGCAAATTGAGGGCCTTGAACATAATGGCACTTTTAAAAAAACGATAGGATAGGATCGTTCGATTAATAAATGGCCTGGGGCTCTATTCTCGAACTTACACGACTTGATTCGCATAAGCAAATACGTCACTTTCGCATAAAAATTAAGTATTCGCTCTCTCTGATTGGTCGAAATAATACGAATCAAGTCGCGTGAGCACTAGAATAGGGCACCTGATATGGCCAATGGACCATCTCAAGCTACTTGATCTTTCAAGTGAAATGAGCCTAACATGTTGGTATTTTGGAGCGAACATTCTTTAAATTTTACTGTTTTTAATTTTCATGTAGCCGTCATCTTTTTGAGATTTACAACAACTTTTTTTTTTTAATTCTCCAAGTTTGGAAAAAATAAGAAAACAGCACTTTTCAACGCTAAATGCTGGTGTAGAGGACCAAATGAAAGTTGGAAATTTCTGTACTATACATTTTTTGCACAATTAAAGATGAACCGTAGACACTGTATTTCTGACTCATTAGTCTTCCTCGGTACTGTATACATAGTTATCCAATTCTTAATAAATTATGCAATTCTCGTTAGCACATTGGCCTTGTCGATTGTTTGGTACGACAACATTATTTACGTTCCACCTACACGAAGACTGCCGCCTTTAGTGCAGAATTGCATAATTAAGACTTTGATAACTATGTATACGGTAGAACCACAGCGGTGGCTTGATGTGATCGCTAGTTGAAGTTATGAGCGGAGATTCTGGGTTCAAACCCCGGACTCGGCAGAATTTCTTAGCTCAGCCCTCTGGTGAACATCAAGCTGTGGATCGAAATACTTATAACTTCCCTTAACAACTCAATGGGAAAACGGGGCACAATAAGCCTAGAGCTTCAGTGCAAAGTGGACCTTGACCACTACCCGTTTCGTAATGATGATGATGTATACGGTATTGAGGAAAACTAAAGAGTCGAAAACACTGTGTCTACCGTTCATCCTTAATTGTGCAAAGTATGTTTGGAATTGATTGCATTCCTCTAAATGCTTGAACTTTTGTTATGATTTCTGTACGATATAATTATATTGGTATTAAGCACCAAAAATTTTGAGTTTGAGATTTGACTGCAAGCACAATATCAAAAACAGTGTCCATTTCAAAAATGCCGCCCGCTGAGTGTTTTCAAAATATTTTTCCAATCTTTGATGTAAGTTACGTACGTCAAGCAAAGTTATTTTAATGTTTATCATTATTGGTACTTCTTTGCAAAATGAAAGATTATTTTACTTATTTCCTAATTTTTATTTATAGCACTAGTTTTGTAGGAATTTATCGTACATCGGCAAGTGTCTACAGAAGATGGGATAAATTATAAAAATCATTAAATTAACCACGATAAAACAAAAATCTTACATAAAGAGGGCAAGTATTTGAAGAGAATACTATGGGAATCATACGAAATATAAAAAGCTACCAAACAAAATAAACATTACGTTAAATAAACTTAATCAACTGAACTTTCCCCTTCTTTATAACACCTTCATTTAATTAATCAACTAGCTTCATATGTAAATTCGTGCAAAACATGTTGTATTATAAATAAATATTAAGAAAAATAATAATCATTCGTTTTGCGAAGAAGTACCAATAATAAATAAACATTATATATGTTCAAATTAGTTAGATTTTAATAAACTTATGTTGAAAACTAAAATTAGATAAACAATTTTTGCACATTGTGTGTTTGCAATGTTTTTGCTAGTTATCGAATCTCAAACTCAAATTTCTCAAAGTGATTTGGAAGGCACGTCGTTAAGCCACAGGTCTTCCTAGGTTGATGATTTGCCTTTATGCTCAAAGTACCAACAGTAGCTTCGGTCATCGAGGTTACTATTGATGAAGACACAGGTCGTTGATGTAACATAAGAAGAAGAAAATTTAAGTTAAATTGTAAACTTGGAGAATTGTTAGGAAAAGAGAGTTTTATGAATACAACTAGGTCCCACCTCCGTGTAGAAAAAATATTAACTTGTTGATTTTTTCCATTCCTGCAAGAACTGCCATGCAAAAATTCAAATTTTTTAAAATAAGAAGTTGGAGTGAAAATTCAACCTCGTTAAACAAATATGGCAGCCGTTAGAAAACATTAAAACTTGAACAAAGGTAACTTTCAACTACGAAAATATAAGGCCCGTTATAATACACATAGAATTAAATTTTTTGAAAACTAAAGAGTTACTATCATTTCACATCTCATATCATTTCCTATGGAATGAACTGATGCTATACTTTAAATAGAAATTAAAAAATGTTTTGGATAAACTTTACCATTAAAGCTAACGTTTCCGTACATAGAAAATTGCTTGAAATTATACATTCATTAATACATGTATCTATTAATACAACAGAATGAAAACTTAAACTAGAATAAATTCTGTAATTTTGAAATAAATTGTATTAAGGAAACATTTCATGTCATTTTTAATTTTTCACTAGCTACAATTCAGCGATAATGTTCTCAGTTTATCTTCACTTGCAAAGTAACTAACATGATTCCCATTAAATTTTCTATACCAAATTGCCCAACTTTTCCAGGTTATCTCGAATTAAATTTCAAAATTTCCCCCTACTTTTTGAAACTGTAGATTTTAGAAATAAAATATGTAAAACATAATTATCGGAGCCCGGACTTCGATGGCTTTAAAAATGGCAAAGAAGTGATCTTTTCTTTCTCATTTAATCCAATATTTTATTTTTAACCTGTTACAGGTTTTAGATACAAAAATTCTTTTTGAAACGCAGTTTTTCGATATAGTACATCAACTCCTCCAGCGAAGACTGCAGTAACACACCTTTTTCAATTTTTGAGTTACACACACCAATATGTAGATTTAGGTGGTAACTTCCCACTATAAAGGTCGTATCTCAAGAAATTTTGTTGTATGTTCATTTCTTGAGATACTACCTTTTTTGTGGGAAGTTACCTCCTAAATCTACATATTGGTGTTTAGAACCCACAAAATGAAAAAGTGAGTTACTAGAGTCTTCGTTGGAAAAGTCGATATGTAATAAATATTAAAATAAAGGTAAAATTTTAAATAAGTTTCACTATTTCATGTTGTATTTTTTAAATTTCTGTTTCAAATAATATAAAAATTATAAAATTTTGTTTTATTTATTTTTTCAATGCAATCTGTAGGAATTTTTGAGCAATTTTTAGTGCATTTAAATGAGCATATTTTGCCTGTTTTAAGATCATCAAAGTCCGGGCCATGGTAATTATAGAATAGTTTTATAATACAAAAACATATTTGAGTACGAATTTAACAAGTTGACTGCCGAGCTAAAAGTTTTAATTTCCCTGACATTTGTTTAATAATCGAAACTTCCTAACTTTCAGGATTCCCAAGTGAGACCCCTGCCGAACCTTTTTTTTTTTTTAAATGTAGAGTATGTTAAATGGCACATCGTTTCAAAGCTCATTATGCATTTTATATTTATCAATTTTAAATTTTGTACTTGTTAAATAAGAATAATTTAACGTCACAACTTATAATATTACATTGAAACTACTGAATTGAATAATTATAGTTTGTTGTACTTTGGTTGATCGGTAAATATTAGAGTAATTTGACTATTGAAATATTGGTGAGTTTAATTGCATAACTGTTCAAGTTCTTTCACATAATAATTCCAGGTTGTCCGATACAACAAACTATAATCATTGAATTCAATATTTTGATCTAATTTTCTAAGTTGTGACATTAAATTATTCTACTTTAACATGTACAAATTTTAAACTTCATAAATAATATCACATGTTAATAACTATAATCATGATTTATTTTCTCAATAATTCCAAGTTGAGTGCTAAAAACGAACATCAAGTAATATAAAAACGAAAGTTTTATTTTATACCTCATGGAATTATAAACAAACAATTTATTGCATCCCTCTTGAAAAGAAATTTTACACGATGTGACACTTACCATGTCTTACATTTGAAAACAGAAGTTAGGGAAGGTTACAGCTTTGCGGGTGAAGAATTTTTACAGGAATACTGGATATTGAAGTTACATAATTTATTTCCGTTAAGGTACTAGACTGTTCGATTGCCCAAATTTTGTTTTCGTCAACTGCCCGAAAAAGCAGTAAAGTCTATTATTTATTATCTACTCAATACTTTTGAGAATCTTTCAAAATTAACTTTGAGTTTTTACAAATATAATTCGATAAGATGAAAGAAAACTTTTCATAAAATGCAAAATAAAAATTCTATATAAAAAATTTTTCATATGATAATAATATTGTTATTACCAACTTTTAACTTGTGATACTATTTTGATACGTTTTACATGTTGGAGAAAAATTATATTTTTGTTTAAGGCTGTTTGGTAGGTTGAGATTTTGTACACAAAAAATTGGAATATAGTGTCTTTATTATAATATTCTTGTAGAACTACATATTTTAGATAATATTTGTTTATAAAAATAAATTCTAAAAAAATTAGTTTAGCCGCAATTTGAACTCTAAATATGAATTTATTTACGGAAAATCCTGAAAAATATCATAATGAAACTTGTACTAAACGCAAGAATCTTCAATTTACCATGACATGACATTATTTTTATTATGATTTTTTACTTTGAAAAGCTAAAGATTTGTGGAACAAAACATGTATGCTTTTCTTATAAACGTTCAGTTTTGAATAAGTATCTATTTAAAAATTCATATTTTCAAAGTAATTCAAACTAAAAATCAAAATAAAAATTATGTCTTGTTATAGTAAATTATAGACTCTTGCATTTAATACAAGTTCCATTATGATATTATCAGGATCGTACTGGCATTCCGTAAATAAATTCATATTTTGAGTACAAATTGCGGCTAAACTAATTTTTTTAGAATTTATTTTTATAAACAAATATTGTATAAAATATGTAGTTTTGCCTTAGCACGATGCTTTACCAATCAGTTGTGCTGTGAAATTTTGCACGTAGTAGCATCGTTTCTAATTTTCTAAGTATGTATACTATTTTGCAATATTTTGAAATAGTAATTAATAAATTTATTAGAAATAAGTAGATAATATCGTATTTGCCGCTGGGAAATTTAGTAGACCCGAGTCACTTGCCACGCACTAATAGAGTTTGAAGAATATCGTAATCGTAGCTTCCCGTACACTAGCCCGTCACGGTGTATTTGACACCACACACTGCTGATTATTTCATTATCGATATAAACTAAACTAGTAGAAGGTCACCTGTACAAAAATCAAAAATGATGCGTGAAGAAAGAAAGAAATGAAAACTGTAATTTTTACATTATGTTGTAGTCTTTGTTCCATACCCTCCAAATGGCCAAACGCACTTTTGTTGTAACTTGGTGCATTCCATGCCCAAAACAAATAAATGCTCAAAGTTGAACACTTGCTTCAAAATTTAATCTCCTTGCTTTATTTTTTAACCGATGTTAATGTTTTTTTTAAACTTTTGCAATGTAGTTCCCCAAATGGGCATTGAATTAAAAAAAATGACAAAAATTGTTTTGTAATTCTTATCGGTGTTTGATTATCTGGACATTTGTTTTGGGCATCGAATGCAACCAGTCCCGACAAAATAAACCAAAGCAGTGGTTAGTTATGAATTAATTCAATCTCAAAAATTTATAGTTAGCCGCTGCAAAAATATAAACCGATGAAATGAAAGTGCATTACGGGGAGCTACACGAACGTAGGGAACGCAAAAAGAAGACCGCAACTTATGTAAAAATTATAGTCTTCGAAATTATATCCGATGTTTAATTAGATCATTTTTGTAAAAGTAACCTAAATTATTTTTAAGTATATCATAAATAGATAAAATAATCTATTAACACTAGATATTTCATCACACGTTTATTTCACTAAACTGCCAAATTACAGAATAAATTTCACTAACCGTGTTAGCTGCTTTAACTCTCCATTCCACGCTGTCGAACCTACCTGGAAAGAGAAAGACATTATTAACACAAATACTTAATCCGATTAGGTTAGCCAAACAAAAAGACGTTCAAAAGGTTTTTTGTAAAAATAAAAGTTGTCTTTGCTTACCTTTAAATACTGTGGTCCTTTCGCCAGTTGTGTTGCCCAAATCCAGTCCTCTCCATGTCCAAATCAATCGTGGAGTACAAACGACACATAATACACCCACATAATTTAAATCGATTACGATCAAAAGGAATTTTAAAATTAACACTTTATTACAAACAAAATTGACATACCGCTCGCGAAAAACTTATATTGTTATCGATAACCGCGTAACACAAGATTTATTAATTTGCTAGAATTTCTTGACGTTCATCTGAAACAAAAAATATCCTCTTAAAATGTATATTATAATTTATAACATTACGTAGGTAATATCTAGAGTAATATCCGATTACATCTGATTGGACAAAAATTTGACATAAAATCCCATTCACCGGTGGAGATGCAGGAATCGAACATAAATCAAACGTAACCAACATTTATGCAAAATATCTCGCATGTCCACTCGAGCACCTATGGTACATCAACAAAAAGCCTGTTGCTACCCCAACGACATAACTTACCAAAATGGTTTGCCCTAACTTTAAATTTTATGAAACTTTTGTTCGTTTCAAAACATCACTTATCATCTTTTGGAAACCGAATCACTGAATCATTGTTAATACAACATAAAAATTCGAAAATAAAATTAATTCCGTGACGATTTTATTAATTTATAGCCTACAAAGTACGTGAATGCAAAATATGTATCGATACACTCACTTAACAACAAACACACCCTTCATTTTCGATTAAACACATGGGTTTAATCGCCGCAAACCAAAATTACGCAATATTATGAATAGAATAGTTTTAAAAAAACAATTGACATTAACTGGAACTTTGGTGCAACCCAAACTTCATGTTTGTTTACTTGTATAGCAAAATTTTAAGGTTACGAAATAATTGTATGGCAAAATTTTATTATTTATTTTTTACAGGTTGACATAAAATTGAACTATGGTCGTACGAGAAGCATTTACATTTGAAGATATGGCTTTAATCGAGAGTGCTTTGTTACTCCACGAAAGTACTTTTCCAGGACAATCCGAAGGAAGCCAATGGCATATATTGTATAGAGAAGAAATAATTTGCATCCCGTTAAAACAAAAGAAATATGTCGGAGTGAAAGTTTGGAAATCGTGCAACGGTCAAAAATTAATTCAAGTTCTTACCATTTATGTTGAATCATCCATCACAAGATTACACCAATTAATAAATTATAGTCCCAAGATTAACTAAATTCTTCGACACAATTTTATATTTGACGCGCGCGACTTCTCGATTTAAAAAAAGTTGTTATTGTATTAATTTATACACTCGGATGAAAAGCAACAAATTCAAATGGTCGTTTAGTGTTACAAGAAGTAATTTCATTAATAAAAGTCACTAGAATATGAAGAAATTAAAAAATTATGGAGCGCAAAAAGAACGTCTTCTCCCAGCAAATAGAAAATTAGACTGCGACGCCGTTCGGAAGGAAAAGTCAAAGAAAGAGTATGTGCTCGGGTGCCGAATGTCCACTCGGGGGTTGAAATCTCTGCTAAATCGCTACGCCACCTAGCGGATTTTCTTTAAAGTTTCACGAAAATTTAAAATATTTCAAAATTGGATTTTTTTGAAAACCATTTTAAAGTACTTTTTATATTACTATTGCCTTAAAATGCCCAACTGATTACAATAAATTATTTTATTTTTACTGGAAACGTCCAAAATAAGTCAAAATGCCCAATTTGAAAATTCCATGTCATAATTTTCACTCAGAATCGAAAGGAAATGATGAGATTTAGTAAAACATCCCCCAAATAGTTCAGTTAGACCTAATTTAATCTTATGAACCCGATAATTGCTTGATAACTACATTCTGAAGCCACCGAAATGTCAAACGTTCGGCAATGGATAAATACCAAATTATGTATCATTTTCTTGAAAAATATTAAATTAAGGGTTATTTTATACATTACCCTTGTGTTAGTTATCACTAGTAATGCCTTTTAGCCTATTTATTTCCAAAATTATTATGATAGAAAAGCCGTAACCTAAAAATTTATATTTCACTATTTTTATATTAAAATGAGCATAGAGTTAATTAAAAATTAAGGAAAACCATTGTTAATCATACTAACTAACGGAAAATTATCAAATTTGTCTGCCAATTATGTTATCTTGGTACAATTGCGTACTTGAAAATTTTTAGGTTTTGACATTCATTTATTGTAAAATCCTACATTTATGTAGTGTTTTTTATTAAAATTTCATCGTAAATCGATGTACTTGATGTAATAGAATACGTTAACATAAAACTGCATTGCTTGTTGCAAAATTTGAGATTTGTTTTGACATCTCCCGAGCGAGCACCGCGGCATCGTGGTTACATAATTTATTTTGTTTGTTCAGTTTTCTGATCCTTAATACAGACGAATGTAATACCCACTTATACTTAGATTTCATTAAATGACTCTGTGGCTTCTTGTTTATAAAGAAATTTCTTATTGAAACCACCTGTCGCTTTGCGAAGTAAGGAAGCGTCGTCGGTTTTAACTTTGTTATTGTTCTCCACAAGAAGGCCATTTATAAATTCTAATCTTTTATTAAGAGCAAGCATAACTTTTAACGTTTACAGATTATATCTTTACTGCTTGCAGAGCATTTTGTCGATTTGCCACTTAATTGGAATTGTTAGTGAAATTTATGAACAATCATCTAACGAACTGTTATTGCGAAGGCTGCCGACAACCTCTGGATGAAGTGTATCCATATCTGTATATACGTAGATGTTTGGTTCGAACAGAAGAAGAAATCATCCTGTAGCTGCTCGTGTTCGTGACCCACATAACATTTATTTTATTTTTATTATTATTTACCAACACAAATGTCGTTAACATTTAAAAATATTATTTTAATTGTTTATTTCTTTATGTGTAAATATGTTTAGATATTTTGTATGTATTGAAAAGTTTTTCTAACAAATCTTTCACGATAAAAGTCAAGCGCTTTGATTGTTCACGTACATTGTTTCCACTTAGATAAGGATCCACTGCAGACTCCATAAAATATCGGTGTGGGAAAATTAATAAAATTTACTTGTTTAATTTATTAGAAGCACTGCAAAAATGTAGATACCGAAAAATTTTATGTAAATAATTTTGATGTAAGAAGTAAAGCTTGGAAGACATTTCAAGTCGATAACAATTAAAAAATCAAAATGTTCTCCATTGAATGCCTATTGTGTCTAACGGATCTTTTTTGTAGGAAATTTCATTCTGTACATATTGTCTAAATATATTTTCGTCTAATTCCTTACCGTTTTTGTAGCGTTTCCGATGTAAGCTCGCGTAGTACCTTTCTTGTAGTTTTTCTATTTTTTCCACAATTTGTGGGAAACGCGAACCCGCGTTTTAGTAACTTGAAAATAACTTTGGGCAACCTCCCGCCCCCCTTAGGAAACTTTTTATAAATTAGAATTTTTGTTGGAAAATATTATTATATAAGGATTTCCTCCATAAGATTTCCTTTTGAAAAAGTTGATAAAGCAAAGGAAAGCTCATCAGAAGTATTTCTAGAATTTTCTTCATATTCCTGGATTTTCTCAGATATTCATTCACTTGCAGTACACCAGATTATCTCAGCGATTTCTTTGCTTTTGCAGAATTAGATAAAAAAATGTCGAAGGGAATATAAAAAGAAAATATTTTATTTGGTAATGGTAATCCATTTCATCTTGCATCGGGAAGTGGAAAATTTTCAACATATTTTTGAATGTTTAAAATTATTTCGTTTTCTTCGTGGGTAGTAGTGGCCTTGCTTACTGGCAAATATATTAAAGTTGTTACTTATTTTCTACAATGCAGAATTGTTTGAAGAAGAATTGAAAAGAGGGAAATTTAATGAAATATTTTGGATTTTTTGCATTTTTTTGTAGCATATCTACGCTCGTATATGGACAAATAAAAAAGTTTTCTGCACAAAAATTGTAATAACGACGTAGGATTTATGTGCGCGTCGTAAGATAACGTGGCAGCGATTGCACGATGATTTAAAAAGAAAATTTCTCGTAATTTTGGATAAATTATTTGTTTGATTTGCAACCCATTCAACCTGAAATCTTTTCCCTATTAGAATAAACTTGAGTGAAATGTGAAATTTGGTTTACCATAAATGTTTGCTCACCCAGGAGGTGAAGTTTTTTTTGGAAGTTTTTTAAAACTTTTAGTATACAGTCCTATGCGCTAGCGGTTAAAGTGTTGGACTACTATGCCGCTGTAAGCCGTAAGGACTCGAAGAATAAAATAAAAAAAAAAATTTAGTGTACAGAGGCTTGGAAGAATTCTGTGCGGCTGGTTGCAGCATTAACTTTATACTACTAGTGTGCTAATACTTATTTGTAAAGTTTTATTTTTTTATATTAAACATAATTTATTAGGGCAATGACATTTGCAGTATTGAAAAAATAATATTGACTTCATTCAAAGCCAAGTGTTGACACATGTAAACTTATACTTATGAATTTTTCATGTTTTATATCAGGAGAACAGAAAGCGTCAGTGTTATATTGAGTATGTAGCGGA
Organism: Cantharis lateralis; assembly: GCA_963170105.1. Taxonomy (NCBI): domain Eukaryota; kingdom Metazoa; phylum Arthropoda; class Insecta; order Coleoptera; family Cantharidae; genus Cantharis; species Cantharis lateralis. Next base: position 1,094,607 of record OY720628.1, read on the forward strand.
TCGATGTTCCGCTGGTTGCCTACGTGTAGCCGCAAGATCTCTCGAAATCCAAGCAATTGGTTGGCTGGATTAGCTACTTTTTCGTGGATGGAGGTTTTGGATGGTTTTGGTACGTTCAGAAGTGGATGTTTTTTTACGCGGCAAAATTGCACAGTGGCGTGTTGGGTTTGCACCAACTCTCAAAATTAAAAAAGCAAAAATTGTATGAAGGGTTGCCGAGTTGTCAGGTTACCGGAAGTAGAAAAATATTCGTGTAGATTCGTAAAAAATACGAAAACGATCGACGATTCCGTCGTTTGAAATTATGTAGAGCCGGTTTTGTTTTGTGGAATGCCGACCGGTGGATTGCATTTAGCAAATCGGAACTCCGCGTTGTTTAAACTAATGTATCACGTTGGAACATGAAAAGACTTGGAAATTTAAAAAAATGACTCTTTGCTTTGTGATTTTATATTGTGAGTGTGTGACTGATTTTTATTAATAATAATATATAAACAAAAACACCCCGCGTTACTATGATTGGAATTATTGCAGCTATGTCGTTCTTCTTGTGTATTCACGGTGAGTTTAATAAATAATTGCGAGAAACCCAATTAGTTTCTGCGAGTGCTTCGGAAAAATAAGTTTATGTCTGTAGAACCCTCGTCTGGCTCAGATATCTCGAAAAAATTTGAATTGCAAATTTGCCACTGTTGCAGAAAAATTATTATGCACTCCAGAACTTCCAACTTTTTGATAAAAAGTTAGAACAGCTACCTAAAACGAAATTACATGAAGGGGTAAAATGTTTTAGCAATCTTGAAAAAAATAAATTAAACCCCGGCACAGAATTGAAGTTAACACAATGAGAGATTTCCATTTTCGATAAAATCTTTTCCGTGTTTTATCATCCCAAATCAACGGGGCGCTTAGTAGATTATCAACCGAAAAGTTTCATTAGCAAGAAAGTGTTAAGGGCAGATATCTTGTTATTTATTGTAGTATTTACCCCTGCAATTGGATAAATTTAGAAATTTTCCAAAATTATCTAAATTACTTTAAGGTAATTCGTCAGAGACACCACAGCAAACACTTTCAATTTTCAAAATTCGAAAAACCGCTATATAAGGGGGGCAATTTAAACGAAATAATATACAGTTTGCATTTTTTCAAAATCAAAAAAAATTATTCAAAATTATTTATTTTAATATTTTTGAAAGAGTGAAGGAATCCACTATACATCATGAACTGCATAAGTTAAATCTTCACACACTACAGGGCACTCTAATAATCAGTCGTTCCCGTAGGCGGGGGAGGTGTGTCCATTTTGAAAGGAAATGTTTTGAAATGCGGTCGAAATGAAAGATTCTGATGATAAATTGTTATATTTTTCCTAGCAATACACGCGCACGAGTGGATTAACAAAAAGAAAACAATGAGGCATTCGCCCTCAGAAACAAGTACTATGTCAAAATGTTTCAGGAAAGTTATATAGTTCAACTGTCGAATTGTTCGTTTTATTTATAAATTCGTTCTTTGCATTAACGAATTTCTTAGTTTGTATTTACGAAAGTTTCATAAATAAGTTCATTGGTTAAAAAAATGTTTGCAGTGTGGTGCTTGAATTGTTTGGAACTGGATTGCTCAGGTTGTGCAGCCTAAAGCCCTAAAATTCTTCCAGAAGGAAGGACACGGTCTAGGACATTTATCTGTCGCCATTTCGCCGTCATCGTTTCGCCGTCGACTGCCCCTAACTACCATGTACTGCGCAGGTTGTAGCATAGTATTTTATTAAATACTACTTGCCAAATACCTAGGGTACACAGATACCTTGGCGCTAAGTTTTGATATTTGGGCTGCGCTCTGATCGTAAGACAAAATGAGCAAAAATAAATCGAAACTTTCATTGTAAAATTTATTATTAGTGGGTGGTTCGATCATCGGTCTGATATTTTTTGAAGCGACTGTAACTTGATAATAAAACGTAATGCAGATGTTGCGAACGTGAGGGAAGTGCAAAAGCCACGATTGTTTTCGCTCATTCAAATGCAGACAAAGCATAACGAACTGAGAACATTCGACCATGGAAATCTGCTTGTTACCTATTGATTATATTCGGTAAATTCCTCGGCCATTCTTTTCCACAGGTAAAACAGAAGCTAATCGTGAAAGGATAATGCCTAGATGACTTACAACTGCAGTCGTTTTATTTTTATTTTTTAGTTCCAGTGACGTCGTTTTCGGAACAAACCGACATGTATTTTTCAAACTCGCCCAAAGACACCGACGTCGTCGAAGGGAAGTCTGCTACTCTGCATTGCGAGGTTACCCCGAATTATGGAATCAGCTACTACTGGGAATTGAATGGTAGGAATACTTTTTATAACCCAGTTCCAGACATTAATTTTATTTTTTTAGGATCGATCATTGATAACTCCACTCGGAGATTTCAACAGGGCTCCAATCTGCATTTCACCAGAGTGGATAGGGAGAAGGATGCAGGGCAGTATGGATGTGTAGCTCAAGACTCGACTGGGCTATCGATTACAAGTTCCGAAGCCACTTTAAATATTCAATGTAAGTTTCTTTAAATTAAATTACATCTGCAAGTCTTGAAAGGCTACGTTTACTTCTTCCGCCGTATATTAAATTAATAACAGGAAACGGTTTAAATTTTAAGGTAACCAAAACACATAAAATTTTTGTGGAAAATAGTTGAATGTAGCGACACAAATAAATTACTGCTAATTTTCTTTCAATTAACGTTTTACGATCACTAAAATTGGAACTCACGTTTTATAATTAGAAAAAAATTCTTTATGCATGAACCGCATTATGTTTAGTTAAAATTTATTCTTATACCAATCGGAACGCAGCGGCGGCCGGGCAGGTCGCGTAAAATTTAACGTGGATTTTGAAACAATTGCGCCAAATTTCGGAAAAAAACCGGCTCGACACTGGTAAAATCTTAAAATATCCACGTGCAGATGTTCGGTCGTTTTCAAAAAATGAAGGGCGATAGTTTTAGTTGTTTTTTTTCGAGAAATCAGGGGCGGAACAATTGCCCCCGTTACTGCCGCTTAGGGACGGCCACGAAAAACTATGCTCTACGTAATGGAAAGCCATAAAAATTTGCTTTTTGTTTTTTAAATTTTAATCACAATGGATTTTATCATTAATCCTGGAATAAAAACAAAGAATCTTTTATTGCTCTAGTGCGACTAATGAAATCGTCGAATAGTCTCGTGCAAAAGCAACATAAAGGAGCAAAATATTCAGTAAATAAAATGTAATGAAAAGACCATTAAAACTAACGATTACTCGTTTGAGAATTTTTATGAATTTGTTGAACTCTTTTGACCAAAATTTCATATTTGATTAGAAATAAGTAGGATGATGTACGGGCCAGGATAAACCGGAGTATAATTTAATAAAGCAGCATTTGTACACTACAAAAGTCACCCCTAAAAATGCAATTCAATTATATTCCTTTATGTTTTATTCATGTTCTTGAATATGAGACGGAGAGGTTCGAAACGTGGGGTAGCATGGGAAAGGAACTGGAATACATATTTTAAGAAATAACTAATAGAGTTTTGTATTCATCAAGTGAACGACCTGTCCATTTAAACAAAAGGTGCTACTTCTCCGGTTCCGCTTTGCTTATTCTCATGTTTTTGATCTAAACAAGATTGCTTTTCTTACACAACTCACATTTATTTTATTTGGCTTTTTTTCCAAAGAAAACGAAAGTTTCTATATCTGCAATTCACTCACGGCGGGCGGACGCGGATAATCAAGTTCGATTTTGAGACATCGCGATGCGGTATTTCGACTATTAGATTATTAAAACGACCTTCTTCCATCTTTGAAACAATGCGACGTCTCGGCAAGTTTTTAGTGTCAAAATTCCAACCAATGAAATTTTAAACATTTTAGTTTTGTTGTCGCAAGTTAGAAGCAAAACCTGATGCGAATAGTGGAACGCAGGATGAGACTGAATAATAATGACACGACGTCTTTGTCTCTGATTCTTGTACCAATTTATTCTTTTATAAACTTTTTATGCCAAACTACTTATTATATCCTACGCCAGCGAGTCCAAACTCCAATTACGACAAAAGTTTTATAGGTTCTTCTAGTTCTCAGTTCAAGAAACCATGTATAATATTAATATTATAAAACAGCGGTTTCAAATCAAGACAGACTGATTTTAATGTTAATAAACCTCCCACGCCTCCCATACTTCCGGTTTTTATTTCTTCGAGGTGTGCAATTCCCCAAATGTCCTACTAATTATATGAAACTAGCCTTTAAGGTGTAAAGATTATAATCCCACCCGCGCAACCCCCAACACTCAATAACATCCCATGTTCAAAGTTGAACGATCCCGTCTAGCAATGAACAAGTAGGCTAAGAAGAGAAGCTAAGCAAACGTCATCAAAAAGAATTAGAAGTAAAAAATTGAAATGCTCCTACTCCGAAAACAAAACCTAGCTACGACACTGCGTAAAATTAACCCATTTGTAACGAAAACAAATGTGGAAAGTGCAGTTTTTCGGAATGGTAGTGGATAAAAATAATTATTGTTTTTGGGGTTTAATTAATTAATGCTCTTTCGGTGGCCGCTCATAGCTCACGTTATTTCTTGGATATGTATTGCGGAAGAAGTATCTATCTTGTGATAGAGCTCACGATCGAGCACACAGTTACGCCGTATTCGTTAAAAAATAAAAGAAGAATAAATTATAAAAATACTTTAATTTTCTTTTTATAAGTGCACAATAAAAATTAGTCTGATGGTCAAGAGAAAGTTGATTGTTCGTGCTATTTTTAATTAAAACGTTTGGCCCGTTCATTAGCCACAATTTTAATAAATTCTTCAAAAGCATATAATTACTTTCGTATAGAATTAAGTTGTTAACTGTTAAGTAAGATTTAATTGAATGTCCCACGTGCAATATCGTTAATATTCGATTAGAAATCATCGATGGAAGGTAATAACTAATAAGTAGGTACGATTTAATAATTTTACGATTAAATCTCGACCGTTTTGAATATGAAATTCTGTCTTATAAATTTGTAATTAATTTGAATAAGAACTCTATTAAATGTTAATTGTTTAATTGTTCGCCACATTTTTAATAGTTCTCTTTCGACTGGAGATAATCAAGCAATTAGGTACCGAGGCAATGGTGCTTTTATTTTTATAATTATTAATTATAATTTGATTTAAAACTTTTATTGGCCTCCATTCTTTGTTTTCTTACGGTTATTATTTTGTGTGCTAAAGAGATTTTCAGCGCCACTCTAGTTGTATAACAAAAACGCGCAAGGCAAAAGTAATATTATGGATTTTTTAGATCCGTTATTTCCGCTGCAAATGGGAACTGCATGAAATGTTTGATTGTTTTTACTGAAATTAGATTAAAATAGTTCCACGTGTCCTGACGATGGCCTGACAAACCGAAACCGGTCGACACAAAGTTTGTAGTATTTTATTTTTATTTTTTTGTATTATTTGTCTATTCATACATAATAAACGAATGGATCGCCCTGTACGTAAATTAATTAGGAATAAATGTAAAATATTAATAGCAGCACAGGAGAACTGAAAGCTTTTAGCAAATTTGAGTTTAATCGTAAATTTGTTTCAAATTACTTAACGGCTTAAAAACCAAGCATTAATCGATGATGGACCGAAATATTCGCCGAGTTGCATTACATATTCCCCATTTAAATACATTAAATAGTAAAATTTTGAAATCGATAACTATTTATGATTAATTAATGCTATATAATATTATTATAATAGAATAGATTTTAGTTTGTGAAAACAATCTGGGGTGCGAATCGAGTTATAGTTTCTTTAATTTTGGGGTCGACGCCGCGCCGAGCGAGGGGTAGTTAGGTCGTTTTCGAATAACTGCCTCTGACTCACGAGGTGATTTCGGTAGGATCACACAACCCTAGTATGTGTAAAGCTGCTAACCCACCCCCCACCCCCGTAATAAAATTTTATTAAAAAATTGTCGAAATGGAAATGAGGAAAACTCGTGTGCGTACTTACCTATCTGCGACTTTTCTAAATTAAAATGTGTTTCTCCGCTGACAGCATTAATTTGTGTAACTTTCAATTAAGCTACCGGAGAAACCTTTGTTTGACAAATAATTTTTTCACGACTGTTTTAATAATATGTAATTAAGCTAAAAGCGTTTGTGCGATGAAAGGGTTGTGAACTAACGCAGGGTAGGCTAGGTACCTATGTGATAATCGTAAAATAGCAATTTCTGAAAGGGTAATGTTAGACGACACGCCACTGAAAACATAAACAGCTGCGTTGAATAAATAGGATGTATGGTTACAAACCCCTACAGGGAAGGTTAGGTGAATGAAGAGGAGCAAGGTACTACGTGTATAGGGGATCGACTAACTTTTATCCTACTAATCATGAACACATAAGGGTCTTGTTAAAGCGCTCCATGCTTGTGTACGTGTTTTCGTGTTTTTTCTTCTCGTTCGAAAATCTCAATATTTTATTTCGTGGTATGGTACGCACCCATACCTTCCCGATGATTGGATGATTGACGGCCTTTCGCGACGCCCGCGTCTCAATAAATTCATCACTCCATCAACCGCTACCCCTATAATAAGTGACATCCCACGGATAATGATATACCTACCTATTATATTATATTTCCTACAGCATTTCAAAATTTAATATACCTACCTGCCAGGAACATGGGGCGGAGCGGATTGGCACCAAATTCGTAGACCGTTTGAAAAGATTATTACCATGCTGTGCTGGAAAATAGCAACAATATTCCCGGCGTATCGTACTTGTAAACAGTATTTTTTTTTATTTTTCAATGATTCTTGATTTTTGTGGTCTAAACGTGACATACATCATCTATTTTTGCGGTTCACTTCCGTTTGGTTTGACAAGATCAATGATCATTGATAATTTTAAAGTTTTTGATTCTTTTTGGCTGTTATAGCGAGGAATTACTACGAAATATTTTACGTACGCCCATGATAGAAGTTTTAAAAAAAATTAAGGCGGACGAGGTTGATTGTTACGGCAATTAAACAAGACTGCTGCATAACGGTAGAACCAAAATCCAGACAATAAGGTGCTCTAATTATGCCGCGGGCTAGAAGTGAATGTTGACTTGCCCTCGACATCGACCGAAATGAGATTAAAATAATTTGCTCTCCATAATGTTATCGGAAGATACATACATTGTGTACGCAACCTTTTGCAGAACCGGTACATCGAAGCGTAACAATCAAATGTAACCTTTGGGTGTTCGGTCCTCCGGTTTAAAAGTGCAATAGATCACTTGGGGTTATTAAAACGTCGCTGTTGCTAAACAATAAAAATTGACTTTATGCCACTGGAAAACTAAAATAAGAGGATAAACGTAAATTATGTGAATAACTAATATGCGGAATAAACTTGCAATAAAATAGAATTAGCAATGCACGACATCTTTATGATCCTCAACAAAAGGTTACTAAACTTTCGAATCTTGATAATGGATGCATATTCACCTTTATTTCCATTTCATTAATCCGTTTCTCTATTTTTGTTTTGTTTAGAACCAAACAGGACCACGGTGCCCCGATGATTCATATAACATAATCGATTCGGATACAGCCCGGGTGGTTAAATAATGTAGACCATAAACGTCAAGAATTAGAAATATTGAAACGGGGTGGCTCGATTTTGAACACGTTAAATTAGGTATTAGAAGGGCCCCCTCTGCTAAATATAAAACTACCCTACACACACGCAAATTAATGCTCTTAACATTATTCCATTTCAAATTGCCAAAATGATCAATGCATCCAATCTTTCAGTCCTTCTCCAAAAATCCGCTTCGGGGACCTTGAGATATCGCCAGAATATCTGCGACACCGCAGACACTGCGGTTCTAATCCTGATCGCGTCGGATACCCTGCTGTGATCTAAGGTCCAATATCGATATGCGATCTATGAAGAGTGAAAAAAGCTTCTACCTACACAGTGGCTCAAGAAAGTATTGGTAGACTCCTATGCTGGCAATGAAAATTGTACCGTACGAAGACTTTTTGTCATATAAAAAGCATTTTTACAGGAATACTTCTTAGACATTTTTTGTTGTAAATTTCATTCCTTCCATTTTTGTTCCTATACATTTTTCTATTTCGTGGCACCGTTTCTGAGATACGGCCAACATAAATAAAGTTTTTGTACAAAAATTACCATCTGTTTAATTATTTAGTTTAATTTGCTGAAAACATGAACGAGATTATTTAATTTTGCGATGAAAAAATCCTCTTGGCGGTGGGTACAAGACAAAACCGTCAAGTTAACTAACAAGACGAAATGAAATTGCGTATTATATGTTGTATGTAGTTTGTAAGTTGAATGACAATTTTGTCGTGTAGGTTTAATTTTCCTTTGAAGTGGTTTTTCGAGTAAACCAAACGAATAATTCGGTTACTTGAACTTGATTAATAACGAGGAGGATTTAGAATTTGAATTTAATAAGAATTGGAGGTACGCAGGTAACTATCTAAATTAATTTGTATTCCCATCCCAGATCCTAGTAATAGTAATAATCAAGAGAGTATAAATAATTTTAATTCTGCAGTAATTTACCGACCGATGTATTTTATACCCTCAGTCTAATGAGCTTAGGATTTGCGTCTTCTCGTGTGCACTTCACCGAGGATAATAATAATAATAAAAATAAAGAAGGGTTCAAACAATTTTTTGCATCCAAATTACACGCTTTGTTGCATTAAATTGATTTTATCAGTGAGTCATTTCCGGTCAAAACAATGGCTTTCCTCTTAGATCAGTGAATTTTTCTTCCCAACGGCCGACGTCCTTAAAATATTTCCGGTCCCTTTTTTTTTAATTGATACAATCAAAGCCCTTGCGGTTGTTGGGTCGTCAATATTGACGATCGAGCCGGCGGTTGGATATATTTTATGGTCGTAAACGAAGTAAAAGTTTCGTGTAATATGAATAAATAAAAATGCAGCAAACACAACTGCTTTTTTTATGAGTTTTCAACAGACTTAACGGCGCTAACCCACGCTCGTTCTTGGCGGGCGTTGAATCACAGCGGCGGTCGACGCGACGCCGAGTGCGTGCGTCTGCAGAAGCCCATAAAACTTTACGACCAAAACATCGACCCGTTACCGTGGAAACGCGCATAGGTACACTCCGGGGTTTCGGAACTTTGAAGCACGTGCTTTTGGCCTGAACACGTTGCGATGTGTCAAGTTTCGGGACACCCGGACTGTACTCGCTCAGTTCAATCCCCGATTGTCATGTTCAGAATTTTGATACTATCTGCCGTTCGATGCTTAAGAATTTGCGAGCGAAAGGATTTTAAAGGTCGAAAGAGTTTCGAGTTTTTAAAAATAAACTGAACGCATCAGCAGCGCCAGCGGGAGAGGAAGCCCGATCAAATATTATATCCAAAAGTAGATAAAACTTTTATTGCGGAGAAATGGTATTTTACGATACTATTTACTTTTTGGTTTACGGTTTTTAAGGTGTGCCATTGTAATCTGTTAAGTTAAATTAGAAATACATAGGGTGGAAATTCTCGCTGTGAGATAGGATAGGCCAGCTCGAACTCGCTCTCATATATTCGCTTATCCGCGTTTGTTGCTTTGTTTTTTATTGGGAATAAATTACGACACTTTCAAGTGCAAGATCCGCTTTATGTTAGCAAAAACACTCAGCGCCGTGCTTGCAAATTACATTTTTCGTTGACAACGACGCCGACGACGACGGTATTAATCGTATTCTCCTGTTGAGATAAATATGATGTTTTAATTAACTTTTCTTCTCTCAACCCGTGGAGCATACACTATAATAAATAATACAGGGCGTTCGGGCGCGCACACCACCCCAGGTACTTCGGTTGCAGTCTCGAAAGCAATTTTTATATAAATACCACCTTCGAGTGGCCGTGGCACCGAAACTATTGAGTTTTTAGTAAAATTTGTTCAGTACTGACCCTTTGTTGTCTAAAATCAACGGTTTCCGAGTTATAGATCAAATTAAGTAAAGAATTTAAGCAGACCGCAACTTTAATTCTGTAAACTTTTTTAATCTAACCTAATTTGTTTACCAGATATACGGAGGGGCAATGAAGGTACCTAACTACCCTTTCGATTTGAACATCGAAACATCGATTTTGCACCGGTCCACTTATTTAGGTAAATTTTTTTTCTGGATTCGGCAAAATCGGGAAAGTAGATAAACTCCAAACCTCGGACGTTTCGGAAATAATAATGCACCAAAATTGTTAATCAGGCTGCTATTTATATTCATTTATTTTCTGACTTTTTGCTCTTTAATCTAAACGGCAGGCAAAATCGGGGACATATCCAAAGGGGGAAAGAAATTTTCAGTTTCACTGTACCTTGACAAATAGTTTGATGTATAATCCATGCTAATAAATTGTCGTTAGAATTGGTCGATTACGTCAAGCATGAGCGGGGTTATGCCGATTATGTCGCGAGTCACGACTGCAAGTTTACAAGCACTGTCGAGTACGAATTACGAATTTATCTGTAATTAAAAGTTGTAAGTTAAAAAGGTTGACACGTTAATAAATAAATAAACCGCAACTCCAAAACTGTGCAAAAAATAATATAATCGAGCGTGCTTTTTGGAAATATCTTTGTAAATTATATCACACTGTACAATGAACTTTTCGTCTAGTGGTCGGAAGAATTGAAAAACTCAATAGAAAACATCCTTCTAAATTAAGTTTAGCAGACAATTTAAAACTACACGAAAACATTTCACCAAAGAATTTTAACTAAAAAACAAAACTTTTTACTTAACTTCATTTTAAAATTCGACCAGGAATTCAAGAATTTAGACAAATGTTTCGAGGACGGGCGTTCGTTTCATCTAACTTTGTTTTTCGAGACACTTACATTAGTACGAACGTAATTGAAATAAATGATGGCCAAACAAAATTGAAACAGCATAGAATTTTAATTCCAAAAACTTCCGATTTAAAGCGACAGCGGCGACATTTTTTAAAGTTCACGTTGCATTGCTACGGTCGCCTTGCCACTTTTCTGTCGGGACACTTGTGAAACTTATGTGCTTACTCGCCACAGTGAGGTGCGACGCTTTGGATATGCCCTGTGAAAGAAGTATAACTACCTAAGATAGATCTTTTATTTAAATTAACAATAAACTCAGATTTAGGTTCGGTGGGCTTATAATAACTTTCTACAAAATTATATTACATAAACCCTTGTAGAAAACCAGCATGGACGCCCATGTACCCACGTGTGTGTTAATCTCTCGGCAAGTAATCCAGTAGTGATCGTAAAATGCTGTAGAAATAACAAATTCAATCTGTACTTTTATTTTGTTTTCTTTCACGCTTACCCTTTCCAACATAAACATTTTGAGGAATTAATGTAAACATATCTTTAACGAGACTAAAGACTCGTTTACTCCATTTATAACATCCCTTTTTTTTGTATGCCGCGCGCTGTCGGCAGCCTTTGACGATGAAAGTCTTTTTAAAACTTTATTTGTGTTTCTAACTTGGAACTAATAGTTTACTTTTGATGTTTGAGCGAAGAACTTGCAGACTAAAATAGTTGGAGAAGACCAAAGTTAAAAATAGTCTTGATTACTTTGTGCATAAGTTCGAAATAACGCGGCCTTTTCGTTTTACTGCAACTTGCATTTTTTAAATATTTAATATTACGTACTTTTAATATTCGAAAACCAGTTTCGTCTTTTAGCAGGTTATTCGACACCGCTCCTGCCCCCCCCCCCACACACACACGCGAGATGAGATTATTAAATAAATTATCGCGCGTCTGCTTTATCGTCCCGAAATAAAATAACAAAATAAGGGAGATAATAAAGAACAAAGTAAAAAATCGATTCGAGTCACACTTTTTTATGTTCTCTATAATAGCGGAACAAACGCAAAATTCTTCCACGACATGTCTAAATTACCTTCATCTTCATTTTCGTTCGGCGCTATATGAATTCGGATGGATCAATTTAAAATTTCATCTCATTTGAAATTCATCTCGAGTTTTACGATAAAGGTTTAATCTTTGGGACAAAATGTAGAGCAGATATTAATAATAAAAATTGCTGATAAAAGTTTTGCGAAAATTTGTTTATGATGGATAGGAAGTGCAAATCCTTGGAGAAATTCCCTTGCACCTCGGAGATATATTTTTCGTTAGTGAAAGGAATTATCTTGTTCTCCTGACGTCTGCTCTTTTTCCTTCTACGTGCCATATAAAACTTATTTATTTTTCATTTCTTCCAATCTACCGAAATTGTAACTACAAAAATACGTTTTTTTTTCAGGGATTGGGGAAACTTCTGTTCAATTGCAGTCTCCCGAGTCCGCTTCGTATATCAAGTCTGGAAGTGAAATAATCCTTCGATGCCATCTGGACGCTACCGGCGACGTGCACGTCGAATGGTTTCGGTACGTGCAGCTACACAATTCAATTTTATAAAAATTAACTTTTAGACTTGAACCATTAATTATAAAGTTGCCAAAGATACGCAACCGTAAGGTAAATTTAAAAATATAAAGCGGTGTCGCCATTGGAAGATCTCTTGGGGGGGAAGGGAGTAATTTGTGCCTTCAAATGACCAAAGCACCGAAATTATTGAATTTTTAGGGTAAATACTTATCTAAAAACTAATGGGTTCTAACTCTTTATTGCCTAAAATCAACGGCTTTTGAGTCGTTATTGCACAAATTAAATAAAAAAGTGTTGGAATAAATGAAATGAATGCAAAGCGCGGATGCTGCGGGAAAATATACTAAAATTCGCTTTTTGCTTCTTTTTTAATAGTAACAAATTTCACCGTAAAGTTGCGTATCTTTCCAAAATTTTCAATTATTGATTTTTGTATACTATATGTTAAGTTTTTGATTATATACCAGTATCAGATAGGTAAACCTTATGGGAGTTACAATCAAAATTTATCTTGTATTCTTTGCAGAAATAACGATCGATTGATTAAAAGCTCTTCCATCGACATTAAGAAGCGACGGCTCCACATAAAAGCTGTAAATTCATCGCATAACGGCATTTACAGGTGCACCGCTCGTAACGAAGCAGGACTTCGAAATAGTTCAAAAAATTTTGCGTTGGCAGTTGCAGGTGAGATAAAGTAGACTTGTGACGTTTAGACACTAAACGGACATTGCGTACTTTAGGTGACCAAACGGCTTTAATTCAAATCGTACCCAACGATCAATTGGTGAAAAAAAGTGGAACTGCTATTTTTGATTGCGCTTACAAGGATGCCGATGGATTGGAGTGGTACTTTAAGGACTTGGGCCCTCTCGAAAGTGATACGAGGTAATTTAAGTGGGATTGTGTCGCTTCGAGCCCGAGCGTCAGCGACACTCGGCATACGGCTTGACGAAACGTAATGCATTTATTTGTTCTTTAGGATTACAGTTTTTCCTAACGGATCGTTACAAATAAACAACGCACAGGAGTCAGACCAAGGAATGTATAACTGTGTAGGGATCAAAGGAGAATCGACGGAAGTGCCCCAAAGCTACACGGCCGAATTAAAAATAGCGCGTTAGCATAATAAACATTCGGAAATATAGATTGTATCTCTAAATTCGCTTAATTTTAGACATCGCCAACTTTACCCACAAAAGCTTCGAGCCGGTTGTTCCCGAAAATCAGCCGTTAATTTTTCCACAGGGGTCGTTGTTTCAATTGACTTGCTTAGAACCGGACAGTTTGCCGCTCGCGAAAAAGTATTGGCTGAATCCGTCGGACCACACGGTAAATTAATTTATTAATGCATTAAATCAAGTGCTTACTTCCATAAATACCTTTTAGATTTCCGATAACGGTGATATACGAGTCGACGATGATGGTCGATTAATTATACCGAAAATCCAAACTAATCAAGCCGGCAATTACACCTGCGTGGCTGAAAATATAGCGGGAAAAACAATAAAAACCATCGAGATTGTAGTAACAAGTAATGCAACTAAAATTAGTGTAAAATTGTCTCTAATTAGAGGTCGTTTCAGCGAAACCTGCAATTTTAGTCGACCCCATTAGCGTGACGGTGGATGAAAACCAGAACTCCAGTTTAACCTGTATGTACGAAACCAATCAACAGTCACTGCCGTACACAATTTTGAAGTGGCGGAAAGACGGAAAACATATTAAAAACGATTACGACGACGGTAAGATAACGCAAAGTAATTAGACGTATTTGATTACATTTTTTATTCCTTCAGAAGGAAACCAAAGCAATCAAAGGGTTAAAATGTACAAAAGCAACGGAACTTTGATGATCCACTCCACCAAAGCTTCCGATCGAGGAGAATACATCTGCGAAATTATGACAACCGGCTTTGATGCAGTTCAGTCCAAACCAGCCACCATTTCCGTCATAGGTACGGCTCTAATTCTCAATTCTATTACATTGTAAACTTTTAAACTTAATATTAACCAAGTAAACCGCGAATTTAAATTTGTGGGATCAGCCATAAAGAATAGTCTTCTGTTTAACGAAATCAAACTGCGTATAAAGAGCAGCCTAAACTAATCTTTCTGGTTTTCTGACACCACCAATCGGGTGGGGCCTAAGCTTTTGTTTTAAAAAATGATGTTGCCCGATTGGCCTGCATTTCGTCCCCCGCAAGATTCTACAGTTACTTAATTTTATCTTCACTACTTCAGCTTACTTTTTCAGAAACTTTGAAATTTTCTCCTCCGCCTGTAAATAAAAAGCTCGAGCTGGGAAGCAACGCTAAAATTCACTGCAAAGCGCAAGGAACGCCACCTCCGCTAATTCATTGGGAAAAGGGTGGAATCGATTCCGACAGTTTTCCCAGTCACATCACCGACATGAACGGAACTTTATTATTTAACGGTGTATTATCTGAAGACAAAGGAAGGTATACCTGCATCGCCTCCAACAGTCAGGGAATTATTAACGCGACGCTCAATATCGACGTTGTTGGTGAGGTTACAAACTATAAAAATCGCAGCCAATATTATTTTTTGGTACTTTCAGTTGCACCCAAGTTTACAGTTCTCGCTCAAAATCCGACGGAAGCCATCGAAGGATTTTCGGTGATGTTACACTGCGTGGCCGAAGGTGATCCAAAGCCCACAATCCATTGGGATAAGAATTTAAAAATGAACGACTTCAATCGCTCCAGGTACGTTTCACCTTTATCTTTGACGCTCCTCTATTAAATCAACGCTATTAACTTGTAAATTCGCAATGCAGATTTGAAGTTTTGGAAAACGGAACTCTCTACATTAAGGAAGTTCATAGAGAAGACGAAAATAATTACGGATGTACCGCCGGCAGCAGCGCCGGATTGAATAGAAAAGAAATTCGTTTAGTCGTCCATAGTAAGTGCGGTCGATTATTAATTATTGTCGATGGGTTTAATCACAATTTTGCTTCTGTTCACAGCTAGGGAAGGTTACCATCCTGGCGAAGTCGAGTCGGAGGATTCGGCCGTTACGAAAGCTGTACTTATAACAATGTCGGTAGCGGCTGCTTACATCATTTTGGTCGTCGGCCTGATGATATGGTGTCGTTATCGCCGGAGGTCGCGGAAGTTACCAAACGAAGAAGGTACATATTTTTGTCGCTGGTCTAACAATTGATAATAATTCTTGTAATAAAATAGGAAAGACCGAAACCGGCGATGTGGAACACACGGAATTAAAGGAAGAAGCCAATGGTGGGGTGCCGGAAATTACGGAAGCCAATAAGGAAGCTTCGAAATATTTACATAAAGAAGCTCAAAAGAGCGATGGCACCGAAACCAATTACTCTCAGAGTTCCAACCATTCGAAGAAATCAAAATCAAGTTACGATAAAATTTTATTTTCTAGAAGTAACTTGAAAGAGTTGAAACTGGTGGGAAGGGGGGAATTCGGCGATATTATGATCGCCAAAGCATCGAAACGGTCACTTCCTGCAGGCGAGAAAAGAAATTCGAGCGCCACCACGCCGACCGAAGACGGCGAGGTTACGGTGATGGTGAAGTCTTTGGTGCAAACCAAAGACGAAGCTGCTTTAGCCGAATTTAAAAGAGAAATCGATATATTTTCCAAAACTGTGCACGAAAATGTCGTGAGGTTGTGGGGGATGTGCAGGGAGGTAGAACCGCATTACATGATTCTGGAGTATACGGATTGGGTAAGCTTGGATTGGTAGAAAAAGACGAAATTTAACTTTTATTTTCTTCAGGGCGATTTTAAACAATTTTTAATAGCGACAAGCAAAGGTAACTCTCCCAGCCTGACTGCAGTTCAATGTGTGGCCGTGATTCACCACTTGACAAAAGGAATGGAGCATTTATCGGCGGCTAGGTTCGTTCACCGCGACTTGGCCGCAAGAAATTGTCTAATCACTTCCAATCTGGTGGCTAAAATTGCGTTGTCCAGGCTAACCAAGGAGCCCTACAGTCAAGAGTATTGTAAACATATCAATCAGGTAAGCGTGAGGGCAACGCGACGGCCGCACGACGACGGCGGAATTAATCGATTAAAAATATTCTTTAGATAATTCCGTTGAGGTGGCTTCCGTATGAAGCGGTGTACGAAGACGAATATTCGGCTAAAAGCGACGTGTACGCATTTGGTGTCCTGATATTAGAAATCTTCAGTCAAGGAGAGCTTCCATTTCCAAAAATTAATGATAACAGTTTTCTTGCTAAACTAAAAGAGAAATCTTTAGAATGGAAAACGCATAAAGATACGCCCGAAGAAATCAAAAAACTTCAGGTAAGTTCTTTTCAATTGAATCTACGAGATTCTCGTTTGAAGAAATTGCCGCAGTAAAATAATGTGCCCCACGTTGGGAGCCATTGGCGGGAAAATGAAGCATTTGAATAACTACAATTTTATTTTATTTAGGAATCTTGTTGGGACGTAAATCCGCAGGACAGGCCGTCTTTCGATCATCTGTTAAAAGAAACTGAAAAAATATTAAAGTCAATGTAAATATACGTTTTTAATTAAATTAAAAAACCAAAATTTAGTCGTTAAGAGTATGTAGCAATATTGTAATTTAAAAAAAAATAATCGAATTATTGAAAAGCTTCCAATATAAAAATTGCGCCTTATTGCAAAGAATTTACCTATTCGATATGTGTATGTACGAATGACTGCACGTGTATGTTGCGACTTGGATTTTAATGAAATGAATGAGGGGGCCGTCAAAACTTACGGCCCCCTTTAATTTATTCTTACTTATTATATTTTAAAATTTGTTAGTGTTATTGCTAGTTACTTGTACATAAGATTTAGTTAAAGTATTGGTTATAAAGCTGCATTCACATTTTCGACAAGCGAAAGTACCACCATAAATTATTGTTCCGACAAATAGATGGCGCCACACGTTATATTGATATTATAAACGTCGCGCCGCCGGCGACATAAATTTTTTTGATGTGTTTCCTACTACTCACGCCGTCTTGTACATTTAATATTTTAAGCCACCGAGTCACTGCCAAAATAATTGTCTAACAATTTGGGCAAAAATTAATAAAACGTGAATGTTTTATTTAAGATTAAAACGGATTCGAGTATAGGGAAAAAAATTTGTCTGCGAAAAAAAGTTATTTGATTATTGTACAGGGTGATATCTGTTTGGTAGTATTGAATTTGGAATGACTTGATAACGCTCGATACCAATCGGGCTGTCTGTTTCACAAGGGAAAGGTCGGGAGTGAGGCGAAACGGCGAAGTGGCGACGACGAAATATCCTAAACAGTCGTCGTGCGCCACTGCTTTGCTAATCTTGAAGTACAATAAGTGTAATATGAAATTTAAATTTCGTTCTCCTGACCCTCCCCTTGGAAGATGATCTCAAACTTTGCTTGAAGCTTTGCATTGTAGCTTTATAAAATATAAATAATGTGCACTTATGTGTATAATAGTACTATTTCTACTAAATTATTTATTACAGTACGTAGATTCTATTGCAAATAATTTAAGAAAATGTAAACAAATTTGTTTAAAAGACTTGAAAATGATTTGTGTAAGTACGAAGACGTAGTGTGATCTCTCTCTCTCTCTCCCTCTCTCCATTATGATACAAATAAGCTGTATTACGTGAACTACACAACAAAACATTAATTTACCAAGCCAAGGCGATAAAAATTAATATTTTGGTTGTGATGTACCTTAAACTTACGTTATAGAATAATAAACATAGAGTTAAACCTAATTATGTTCGTTGTTCATAAAATTCTGTCCATGATGTTAGCCATGTAGCTTTTTATAATAATTTTTGTACGTACTGTTTATATACTTGGAGTATTTGTCCACTTTTATATTACAAAATAATATATGCATAATCATGACATGTGATACATAGGTATTCTAAACAAATAATAAAATAAATGTGCATTGCAAGTTGAGTTGTTTCATTTCTATTTTTTATTTAAAAATATATTTTTATTTTGTAAATTTTAAATGAAAATTAAAGCAAATTATTAAAATTCTTTTTAAACAAATCATATTTTGTGGCCCACCTGTTTTTTTCTTCTGGGAACCATCGGTTGAGAATCACCGATTTATCTATTTGACATATTTGACGTTTGTGCATCGATCCAGTTTGTAATATGAACTCTAAGCTTGTTGTTTATCTTTTTATCTCAAATGTTGATGTAACATAATATTACGGAGACATGTAGGCGGAGAACGATATCGTATTGTTTATTATTATGCAGTTAAAGTGCATTTATTCAAGCGACTTGTTCGGTTACGGTTGTCGGTCAAAATGAGTGAAAAATTTGAAATGGATCAAGCCGCCGACATAAAAATGGAAATCAGCGAATATTTTGATGTGGATAAAGCCGCCCAGGACATCACCGAGCAGTTTCTAACGGAGAAGACGAAAACGATAGACGAACAACAGTGCGAGAAAATTATTCCGGCGAAATCAAAGACATTGTATGAACAGCAGTACGAGAAGTTCATCAAGTGGTGTAAAGAGAAAAACTTGGAGAATTTTACTGAAAATGTGATGTTGGTGTACTTCAACGACAAGTTAAAATTAGCCAGCGGTACTACGCTGTGGGCCTATTACTCCATGCTCAAGACAATGCTGAACATCAAACACAACATCGACATCAGCAAATATCCCAAATTGATAGCTTTACTCAAAAAGAGAAATGAGGGCCACAAACCAAAAATGGCAAGGGTTCTGACTCCGGAGCAGGTCGAACAATTCCTTTTGGAAGCTCCAAACGAACAATATCTGATGGATAAAGTGAGTAATTGCATTTTAGTGAACAAATTCTAACAAGCCCTTTTGTAGGTTGTACTGATATTGGGTGTAGCCGGAGCATGTACCGGAAACGAGCTGACCCAATTGAGCACCAACGATGTTACCGATTTGGGGTCTACTTTGCTATTTTCGATAACTAATAGGAAAAATGAAAAGGACAGAAACTTTGTGGTGAAAAACAGTGAAAAGAATTCAGTGCAATATGTTGAAGTGTGTAAAAAATATATGGCCTTGCGAAAAGGTACGACACCCCATTCCCGTTTCTTTGTTCAATACAGGGATAGGAAATGTACAGTTCAGCCGGTCGGCAAAAATACTCTCGGCAAAGTTCCTCAAAAAATAGCAGGCTATCTGAACCTGCCGCACACATCGGAATATACCGGACATTCCTTCAGGCGCACATCGGCGTCCATGTTGGCTGTGGCCGAATCTACATCAGTTGTTATTAATCGGTTTGGAGGATGGAAGTCTGAAATGGTAAACGAGGAGTACGTCGAGAACTCCGTAGATACTAAACAAGGAATATTAGACCGTGAAGAAAGCACGGCAACCGCGTCATGTGTACCTCTTGAAAATCCGCCAACCGCAACGGCTCAAACGCTGGTGCTGACTGAAGAAAATAATCGTATGTTTAATTTAGTGAACTGCAAGAACGTTGAAATTACAGTTCACATTCACCAAAAATAAATATTTATATTTCTAGAAAAAATGTTATATTTAAAATACAAATAAAATTCATTTTGAGTAAAATTGTTGCAGTTTCCAGCTTCTCGTGTTGAATTCAATGCGTTGTTTAGGTCGAGAGTGAAATAAAAAGAAGCACGTTCCAGAGTAACTCAACAATGTCCTTTGATTAATGTTACATTGAAACGTTCTTTACCAAAATTTGGACCGGTGAGTAAACATTAAAAAAAATGTAATTCTTACAAATTTGAAAATTTTAGCTTTTATTTTTATTATTTAAATTAGCCGAACCCTTGATATTTTAAGATTTTATTCTCGTTAATCCATTCGCGGATGCGCTTCATTTTTTACATACTTATACGATTTAAACAAAATTTACCGAATTAAAATTAACCAAAATTATACGGGACCACCACGACATCGTCCTGTTTCCGATAAAAAAATATTTCGTTCAAATCCGTCCAGCAGTTCCTGCGTAATCCACGTTTTTTCCAGTTTTTTCTTTCACATAATTTTCACTGTATTTGACTGTATTATTGTAGGATCTCGTAGAGGGCAGCACCAATCGGCAAAAGAAACCTATCTTTGACAACTGATGAGACTTTGACATTAGCGCAAAATTATTAGAAATTTAGGTATGTTAGAAGCTACGGGCTACTACTAAAAACATTTTTTTTAATCTATGCAAATTGGAAATCCCGAATGACGTTTCATTAAGGTTAAATGGTTTGGCGTAGATTGTCGTACACTGACAGCTCATTGGTGACAAAGTCTTAAAAACTGAAAAGAAAGCGATATTATTCTTTTGTGTGACATGGTTTTCTGATTATTTTAATTAAGTATAAACAATATGGCAAACGATCAAGATCAACAGTGCAAAGTGAGGTACCAAATTATCTAAACATATTGTAGATTATTGTGTTTTTTTGTCGTAGAAGTGTGGCTGTGTTTGTACGAAGTGTTGCAACGATCAGGACGTGCACTTACACATTGAAATAGAAAATTTGAAGCAAAAGCTGGTCGAACGCGATACTCACATCGCTGCGATGGAAACGAACGTTTTGAACGAGGCAAATAAGTTTCCCAATGGCGAATTCATAGCACTCCAAGATGAGCTGTTAACTTGGCAGGATAAATACAAACGGTAAGCTGTTAACAAGAAGTTCTTTTACGGTGGACTAATTTGAGTGAACTTTTAGGTTGTACGATGCTCACAAACGAATTCAAAGGGTAAATCAAGGTCTAGAAGATAAATTGTTAAGGCTGGTTGACAGCTGCGAGACTGAAAAAGGTACTTTGACTAAAGATGTTGCAACCTTGTCGCACAAGTTAGCCGAAGCCAACTATGCTATTAAGAAATTAACAGAAGATAATGTAAGATTTTAAAGGAACCTAGTTTTGAGAACAGTTTTAACAATCTACTTTTTATGTTTCAGGAGAGGTATAAAGAAGACGTAGCTTTGGCAATACAATTTTTACAATGCAAGCAGGGTAATTTCGTGTCTCAAAAACTTGATTCGGTATTGTATTCCGGCATAAATTTAAATACAATTTGCTAATGCGTTTTTTTTGTAGTTACCAAACGAAGTGCAAGCAAAAGTTTCCATGTACGTGGGCGGTAAGAAGAGTCCTCAAGAGAAGAAAGTACAACCGGAGGTTAAAAGCATTAAAGTGCCAATTCCTACCTTCCCGCCTACAGCGATGGTGTATTCCATTCCCAAAAGCACGTCCCACGAGAAAGAGTGCGACGAGAGTGATAATCAATCGGTCGATATTGTGTCTGCCGCGATTATGGCGAAAGTTTTGGAAGAGCGGGAGCGAGAACGTGCTTTGGCGAAGCATTGTGATACGTGCACTTGCTCAAAAGGTTTGAAAATAATTCACGACACCACGACGCATTGCGTGGGGACTCAAACCGGTGATTTGAAACATTCTGTGTGTTTGAGGTGTAACGGCGAAATGGATTCCATTAGTGGTGTAAAAATTGTTAAAAGTTTAGTTACAAATAAAAGCAATAATGTGCCAATTTATGCAAACGATTACGATGGTAATTTGTTGATGAGTGAGGGTGACGATCGCATAATCAGGCCAAACGTTGTTAAGGTAGAACCGAATAATTACTTAAAGGAAAATATCAGTATTTGTTCTAACGAATCACGAAAGTCTAGTTTTTTATCTAAAAATTCGTCATCGCCTGGCTTCCAAGTAGCAAATTGTGATTTAAGTGCCAAAGACTCTTCTAAAGGGCCTCGCTATTGTTCGGTAAGATTGCAAAGTGGTTCTAAAAATATTTTACTAGATAACGTTCACAATAATGTTGCTCCGGTTTTGTATACTCATCCTAACGATAAGAAGGTTAAAAAGGGTCAAAATAACACTAAGGTACATCACAACACCCATAACCATGCGGTATCGCAAAATTCCAACATAAACATTCCTGGCTACTCGAGCGACGAAGCCAACTCTTTTAATTTGATCGAAGATTCTTTGCAAAATCAACAAAGAGTTGCCGAATGGATTCAGACCAATCAAATTAACGGGAGCTATGCTGACAACTCCAAATTGGCGTCTGGGGAAAATAATAAAAATGACTATTTTAATACCATCGATCCAATTCGGTACGCAGAGATGGAAAATAACGTGAAAAAGTTTCTTTTAGGTGAAAGCCAAAGCGAATTTTTTAAAAAGGTCGCCATTGGGAAGCAGAACTATCAAAATTTACGCGGAAATGCCAACACGGAGGTAGACGAAAGTGCGCAAAATTTGCATTCCGAAACGCAAATTTGAGTTAACTGTTTCAATAGAAAAATGTTTGGTTTCTAATCTTAAAAATTTTACTTTTCGGCGTTTCAAAATTCTAAATTGTCATTTGCTTAGAAAAATTGTTAGATTAATTATTATTGGGTAAGTTAATTTGATTTACGAAAATTGTAATTTGTATGTTAAAAATATTACCTAGTTTAGGCTTACCTATTATTCCTTTTCATTTTTTTTGCTGTATTTATTTTACGTTCATTCTCTTGGCGCGTTTATATGTCTCAGGGCATAAAGAGAAAAGAGTTGCTTCCATATGCCGCTAATAGCTTGCGTAATCCTGTATTTTAAGTATATTATTCCTATAATGTTCGTTAGTCGAACGTCAGCTTGAAAAATTGAATACTCACGGAATCGAGGAAAATTTTACTTAAGATATTTTTATTCGACAAATTAAACGAGACAATAAGGATCTTATCAGGTATCTGCTTACGACGGGAATGGATTAACGAGAGTTTTATGTTTTATGTAATGATTTGTTTATTAAAATACCTCTCTTGTTAATCCATTCATGCCGTACGTAATAGACAGTTAACGGACCATAATTTTAACTTCTATAATCCCATTAATTTTCACAAACTAAAATCTGAAGCCTTACGTTTAGATGTAACATTTTTATCGCTGTCTCACAGATTGACGTTCGGCAAGCGAACCGCTAAGAAGAAGCTTAGCTCAACTTAACGCGTGTTCTGAAGCGAAGATTTAAAATCGAAGATTTGAAAGCTTCGGTGTAGTGACCAATTAGGGGCTATAAAAAATCAGTATCTGACAAAATGACAGGACAGTGGCGGAACAACATAATTTATTTGCGCCCTCTTTGTTCCAGAACTTGCGTTAGATCCGTGAACCCTCAACCTCAACCCATGAACGGTTTAAAGTGTTGTCAGCTTTTTGATTTCAATAAATTATAACTTCAAGCTCTTCCCGTAGCTGCATTGGTTCAAAATCCGTTTAAATAATTCTCGAATAATTTGATAAGCAATTTCGGTGGATTTTGTAGACGGAACCTTGTCTGGTTCCTACTTTAAGTCCGACTCCGATAGCCAATTTTGCTGCTTTTCTGAAATTTCCTAAATATCATTTTCCTTAGAATAGAGCGCGTAAAAATGAAAACCTTGCATATGTACAAATTTTCTTAATTGATGTTATTTATAATTTATTTTAATGGCAAAATTAAATGGTAAATTATCAATCTGTGATTAATTAGTCTCAAAGATAGATTTAATTTGATTGATATAAATTAGGAAATAGTAAATCATTTTTTACGGTCATTTAGATAGGTACAACTTGATTATTAAAATTAATAGGTGGGTCCTCGTCTGGCGTCTAACAGATGTTATTCGTCAGGTGGGGCCCCGAAAATGTAGTAACAAAAGTAGAATAATATAATTTTGATATGATGTTGTGATGACCAATTTGTTACGATTTTATTTTTTTGTAAATGTCTGTACATATGTGTATTATTATTTTTATTTAAAATAAATAATTGGGAATTTTTCATTTTTTTTGAAAATAGCCGAGTGCGGTCCTGGTATTGATTGTTGGCTGCGTGCTGCCATCGGGTTTCTATTTAGAATTCAGTTCTTGCAAGACCTTCGGTTGGTATGTAGCGAAACGCGTGTGCAGCGATGTTTTCCTGTTATTAGGTTATTTTTTTATTTTTAATAACTTTCCAGTGTTGGGCACGACATTTTTTAAAAATGTGACTGGTGTTGAGTGAATTTTACAAATATGAAAGCGCCCGATGCAATCGATGACACTTGGGAGGATTTTTTTGGTATGCTATTTCATTTTGACTTTATTTATTTTCGTCAATTTCTGGTGTTTACTTCAAATATTTTTAGTCGGGCAACTCGAAAATAATATACATACGGAGTGTTGCAAAATTTGAAAATTATGTAATATTTTGTAATTTGTGCTGAAGCCGACCAATTAATCGTGCTCTAATAATTCAGCAACTGACGAGTTTCAATGAAGGCGAAACATGTGTTTAATGCGATGTATGGGAAGCATTGTTTCTTTTTATTTATTTTACAATGTCAATACGCACTGCTTGCTTTACTTACTTTTTTACCAAGTGTAAATAACCTCAATTAGATAACTAAAGTTAAAAATATTTTGTGTCGGTATCGCAACGTAAATAACGTTTTTACTTCTAGCCGACCCAAGATAATTTTGTCTACAAGTCGGTAGCGTAAATTTTATAAAAAAAATAATATATTCCTCGATTCGAATTCGAGTCAAGGTGATTGGGCGTAGCGCAAAAATTTGATTTTTGTCAATATCTCAGTCCCTATCGGTTCTACGAATAAAACGCCAAGTACCAAAAATAAAGACCAGAAATTTCTCTACAAAAAATCTTCCAAACACTTTTTCGTACAATCAATCGTTTTCGCGTTTTAGGGCTTTAAAAAACACAAATTTACTGGCGACGCGCAGGAAATATTTAACGAGATTCTATAGTTTTTAGAAGCGCAAATATCTGGATCTGGATATCTGTTTAGGATGCTTTTTCTTTTCGAGAAAATCGTAAAACAGCATTTACTACGAATTCCAAGAAAGCAATAAAAATAAACAAGTTTTGTGGAGTTCTTCTAAAACTCTCAAGATGTTTTACCTGGAACTTGGGAGATTCCTCATTTTTAACGAATCCAAGAAAATAATCATAATAAGCAAATTCTTCGTAGTTCTTGGAAGAATTTTTTCGGGGAATTAAAGTAGGTGAACATTGATTTCAAGAAAATAATAAAAATAAACAAACTTAAAGAATTTTTTCCGGGAACTAGGGAGATTCCGCATTTTTAACGAATCTAAGAAAATAATCAAAATAAACAAATTCTTCGGAGTTCTTAAAACTTAGACGAATTCCCGAATTAAATTGTTTAATTTAATATATTTTAAAAAAATTGGCGGTACAGCGCTAATTAATATTACAGGGCGGCTTCTAAGTTACACCGTCAGCAACCTAAAATTTTACCAATTTTGAAGACCAAAGAATAACAGGTTATGTGCCCAGGGAAAGAGGATGTGCATATAGAAGGCCCCAGCCGCACGTTAAACATTAAAACAAAATTTTACTTTTGAGGTTTATTTGGCTGCAAAAAGCAAATACTGATAGGTAGATAGAGCAGACCATAATATTTATCTAAATTTGTTTTTCATATTTTATCAGGTACGTGCGGTCTACGTCTTAAAATCAGAAAAATACAGTTCCAACAGGTGTGCAGTTCTACATCATCTGGATCAATCTATGTTGCGTAGTGGTCATCAGGATTCGAACGCGAGAATTCGTAATGCTGTATATTGGAAAGTTATAAATGAACCACTACACCGGTCCGAAAAGGGGTCACCAATCCTCGATCTGATTTACTTATTATAATATTTATAGACAATAGGAAGCTTTTTGCAAGGCCGGCTAATAGCTTGTGATGTGCTTCTAGAACCTTGACGCCATAAGCGAGTGCCTAATGCACGGACCGGCCCTGATCTGATATCAATCATTGTTTAACTGACTAATTAGGTTTTTCTTATCTTTGTGATGCGTATAAATAGCAAATTATTGTAATACTCATCGCCTATTTGTATAAAATTAACAATCACTCCGGGTGTGTAAAATTAATCAAAGTCACGTTTTTATTCTTAAAATGTTTTGATGTTCAACGTCAAGTGAACTCACTCGGATTTTCAGTTTATGGAAATGTCACGTTCGGCTTACATTGGTTCCTTTATATTCTACAGAAGTTCGTTGCATTCCAACAAAAATGGAAAGAAAAAAACGAATAGGTACATTTTTCGAACCTCGACCCTTCTCTGCGCGTTCTACTTCATACGGTAGCGGATATACGGTTTTCTTGTCGTTTCAACTTTTTGTTTAGTTACGCCACTGCTTGCGTACCTATTGTATGTAGGTTATTATTAGTAATAGGCGTACAGAACTAAGAATAACCTGGAATGCTAAAATGATTTCTAGTTTTAAACCTCCTGGATTGCTTACGTTCCATAGGTATTTTATTTATAGTTCGACCACCGACTACCGAATAATTTATTGTCTTGTAATTTTTTAACACAATACTAGGAGTGGTGAATCATAAACGATTCAAAAAGCGTAGTGCAAATCGGATTTTACTTCTCTTTTACAGAGAACCATAGAAAGCTCTTCAATCTCTGCCCCCCCCTCCGTTCATAGAAACCCACCTCGGGTATACTTAAAACTTATACTTCCCTTAAATCTTATTCCAACCAATAACCAAACGGAGTAAGTGGCACGTGCTGATTTAACGAACGCTTAAGTTTTTAAGTTTTAAAATTAACAAATGACAGGGCAGTGGCGGAACAGGATTACCAGATTTACAAATAATTGATTTATTTTTTTTTATTTAGAATTATATTTATTTAAAAACGTATAGATAAAAAATGCCGAACCAAGTCAGCTCGATAGTATTAAAAATTCATTTTAAAACGATAGAGGTTTGAAGATGGGCATTTCAGTGACAACCGAAATCGTCGTGCCATTTTAGGTATTTCCCCTGAAGGCGTGCATTCGTAACCGGACGTACGCACTGAATACCTTCTATAACGTCGTCCATAGACGGACAGTTTAGCTTCCAATTTTCTAATCTAACCTCGTTCTTTTCGATTTTCTTCAGACCTTCCCTTAACTTTCTCATGCAGGCTTCTCGGCACGCACTTCTGATATCCGAACCCGAAAAATCGCTGCTTATTTTAGCCATATCGGCAAAATCTTGATCGATAAATTGGTTCTGCTGTTGCGAAAAATAATATTTAAATATGTCGTCTCTGGTTCTTTCGCTGGGCAGATCCACAAGAATGCGTTTTTCGAATCGCCGAAGAATCGCCGCATCCAAATCCCAAGGCTTGTTGGTCGTGGCAAGAACAAAAACTTTGTCGTTGTCGGTCAGAATTCCGTCGATCTGAGTTAGTAGTTCGCTTTTGAACCGTCGCGACGCGTCGTGTTGATAATCGTTGTGATGGCTCGCAATGGCATCCAGTTCGTCTATAAAAATAGTGGAAGGCGCGTAGAAACGGGCCAAATCGAAAAGTACTTTGATGAGTTTTTCAGATTCCCCACGCCACTTGCTCACAAAGCAGCTACTGGTGACATTAAAAAATGTTGTTTTGCTCTCGTACGCCACTGCTCTCGAGAGTAACGTCTTTCCCGTTCCGGGTGGGCCGTACAGAAGAATGCCCCTCCAAGGAGTGATCAAGCCCAAAAAGAGACTGGGGTACCGGATGGGATAGATTACGGCTTCTTTCAGCAGTTCCGCGCTCCTTTGAAGTCCCACGCAATCGTTCCACGTGGTTTTCGAACACTTGGACACAATTTCTTTCAAAATAATGTCGGCCATTTCGCGCCATTCGCCGGAATAGCCCTCAAAATCGCAAAGCGACTTGGAGTAAATTCCAAAATTTTCGCAGTCCGCCAATGGTATGGTATTGTCGCTGTCGGTTTTGCACAAAAGTTGACGGATTTCGAACTGGAATTCGCGAACGCTTTCGTTTGTTTTGACGGTAGTGCTGGAAGGAACCGTCAAACTGGACCGCTTTTTGGGAACAACTTCCTTGTTGTTGCCGGCGTGCGTCACTTTGTTAATATTTCTGTTGACTTTGATAATTTTGGGCGTCTTGTTAAACTTTGCATAATAGTAGCTTTGATATTCTTGCAGAACAGTATCTAGGTCCACGTTATCGCAAGCTTCGTAATCGTTCGATAATTGCGCTTCCGCGATAAGGCAATCCGCGGTGCCATTTAAATTATTTTCGCGCAAATATGAACAGATTAGATAGAGCACATTTCTTTTACGCTCCAGGGCTTCCTTTTTTATCTAATAAAAATTATAATTTTCCTGTACATTTCCAAATTTTTTAGTATATTGCAACTTACCCTATCGCGGGAATTTTTTTGGAAAGCCGAATTTAAACCCGCGGCACTTAAAAACTCCGAGCAACCCTCCATAATATTATTGTTGTGGCAAAACTATCAAAACTACCCTATTTATTATGCGGAATACTATTTTGTGACATTTTAAACGTAGAGGGGTAAAACTGTTGCCAAGCGACGTAAACCTAAATATTATTCGAGCGTTGAAAGTCGTCAATGAAAAATGTCAGGGCTGGGCCCAGGGGCGGAGCGACACCGGAATTTTAATATTATGATAACAATTTTAAATCGTATAACTTAACCAACCGTGGGCAATTTTCGTTAATCTGTTCATACGCGTCAGAGGGGAAGCTTCATTTTTACATTTTTAATTACAAGTGGTTAATTATAGAAATAAAAGTCGGTTCGTACGTCCCTGTCTATGTGCTACATTACAGTGTGGTTACAATGTCTCTACCTAATATGGTAACGGTAATGAAATTTATTTTCATAGCAGTCAAGTTAAAGCTAAACTGCATGGTTTATGTTCTAAAGTAGTATGTACGTGTGCCCAAGTCCACACATTCGATTTTAATATGTCCCAACCAACTACAATAGTAACATAGCATGCAGATACGTCGTCGAGTAAAAAATAGTCTGACCACATTTTCTTCGCGGAGAAAGCAATCTTGTTTTTTAAAATTTAGATTTTGTAAGGGGAAACATTAGTTTGAATTTCTTCCTCTTCTCGTGCTGGGAACTTGCAGTACCAGGCTGTATCGAGTGACTCTGGAAGATTTAAGTACTGGGTTACTTTCAGACTCACACCTTCGTAGGCCTGAAATAGAGGAAGTCTTGAGCTACGAGTGGAATCTGTGATATAAATTGCTAGAAAGCACGGGAGCGAACTAATCCTTGCGAAGAAAATCTCGTGAACAGTCTTTCTCGAGGGCCATTGCTATATTTTTCTCTTGAGATAACATATTATACGTTATTCTGGTGTATTCTATAGTTTCCAGACCAGAACCAAATATTTGTCTGAAATATCAAACCCGTACCCACCGGCTCGTGAACGACCTTTTACTGACTGTTTCTGTGCACTTTTGTTCTCAAGTTTTCAACTTTTTATTTTATTATTTGAAAAAATCGCCTGTGGCACCGTATAGATTCGAAAACAAGATACAAGAGTTACTTTTTTGCCCGTGGGTGGGCCAATGCAACACTGCATGTGACATAAAATAATAATGGAAAGTGTAATTGCTGCTCCAATAAACTTGGATTTTGTATGCAGTCTTATTTAATTAGCCGACAAGTAGATTATCAATTGTTTCGGTGGTTACTCAACCGGCTACGAATTGTTTAAACAAAATTAACAACGTAGGGATTTGGAAACAAATTACACCTAAACCTAATGGGCAAGTTTGATCAATAATCACAACGTCTAGGCTAGAAGAGATATCCCCCCCCCTTCTCAATAGAAGATCTTTTGTAAATTTTTCCGTTTATGAATAAAATTATTAATAAGCTGGTGTACCATTGAAACCGCTTCGGAAATCATGCTTCTTTTGCTTCTAAGAATGTTTAAACAGTGGCTGTCGCTATAAAAACATACGTGTAGTCGTGCATATTTCCCGGCATTTTTATTTTTTCCTGTCATGCACATGCATCTGCGTTTAGTAATAATCATTTGTAGGATATAAATAAAAATTCATAAATTCTAACGAAACCAAATTTTTAAACTTTTTAAGAGCTGCTGTTTTTAATTAGCATGACTAGGTATTTGAACAATCGTAGTTGCTTAATTTAATTGAGGAAGGTCATCATAATTAATCCGAAAATGTACACGTCTACCAGTACCTAGCACCAGAATACTTTGAAATTAAATTAGCAACGATTAAACTAAAAAAAAAGTATACCACGACTGCGACTTCCATTCGAAATGCCGCGTCTGCCGGAAGAAATATAAAAAAATTGTATGTAGCCAATTGGTAGAAAATTAAATTGCTTACAAAAAAGTTCCTAAGTGTATATGTTTTATCTTCAGTAGTTTAGGCGTGGGAGGCACCCAAAGTCGCTGGATGTAATTTCTCTTCTGGGATCTAAAAATTTTGGACTTCTCCAAAATTCTCCTAGAACCAGACCGAATGCGGCTAGAAGTGAATGGAGTATGACAATATTGCTTTCATAAAAAAAATTCTAAAATTTGGACAATTTTCAGATTTCGCCGGTCAATGTGATTACTAGATCTAGTGATTGCACTTTGAATGACTCTCACGCCTAAACGACTGAAGATAGACATATATACTAATTTAACCTTTTTGAAGGAAATTTAATTCTCTACATAAATGTTCCTTACAATGTTTTCGTATGTCGTACGGTTGTCACGGCATTTCAGCTGATTCAAGGTCGTGGGGGTACATTTTTTTGCACATTGGCCGAGCCAATTTTCACGTAGTTTTTTTTGCTATGGGATGTTTTTGTTTAGATGTAAACACCCCGCCTCTTATTGATATTTTGAATTTTGAAAATGTAATCGAATTATTTTCGCTCGTATTCAGCACGATATCGGCATTTGCATTTTAATGTGCGAATAATAACTTGGAATGAATCGAAAATTATTGCATATGGATGGAGCGAGTGAGTTGCTCAATTAGCTATAATGTACAGTTAACCAAGCAATTATTATTATTACATAATACGATTTAATGAACCTGCTGCTCAAGATTTCTCGGTCCCGAATTTTGATTATTTTTACTATCACTTAATCATATTGTCCAGCAGTGTCGAAGCGCGGAGCAGGTCTGTACTTTAATTCAAAATTTGTTAATAGCACTGGATACCATCCAACTTCGTTGTTATTGAGTTTTTCGTATAAAAATATGAAAATTTGTATAAATTTAGATTCGTTTGAATTGCTTTATCTATTTAAAACCCATTAGCTCAGGTTCTAAAGACCACATCTTCGTCTAATTTAATTTAAGTTCTAAAATTAGAGCGAGGATAGCTTAAGGAAAACCGCCAAACCCCTAAAATGTCAAACAATTCACCCACCGATCCGTTTTTTAGTTTTCGGTCCAAATGGTGTAATTAAAAGAATTATATTTTAGTGTCGGTGTAATTTATTGGACAACAAAATTTAAAAGCGAGGTCAACAGACCTGCATTTGTATACTAATTTCGTCCAGTTCTAAAATTGTTTTATTATTTTGTGGTACAATTACATAATAATTCAGTCAAGATAAAGTGGTTGTCCAGAATGAGGTGAGTTTTTATTTCACAGTCCGCCTCTGCTTACGGTATTTTTTAATTTTTTTCATCTGCTTCGAGTAAACTTTTTGACAATGGCAGCACACCCTGTATCGCATAGCAGTTAATTTAAGATGTTCTAAACCAGATTGGAGCCGTTTGTCCTAATATGGCACATTAAGTTGATTTCCAAGTTAGTTTTGCTTGTTGTCTAACAAAAGTAGGCCTAAGTCGTCAAGTTTATCTGTGCATTTCTTTTCACTACCTGTGTTGTATTCTTGCATTGTTAAATCTTTCGCGGATGTCTTGTTTTCTTACACAATAGTGCGTGGGCCGCAGAGAATTGTTGTGCGGGCATAGGTCAAGGTAATGCGTGGGTGGTCAACAAAAGTGTTTTTTATTTATTACAATTTTTTTTGGATCTCGAGGAAAAGTTGCATTTTCGCAAAAGTTCATAGTAATATATAATATTCATGGCTGTATAATTAATATTTTACGTAATTTGAATGCATTACGAAACAGATGCCCAACTTCGGCCGACTGAAATCTATAAAAATAAAAGAGCGTGTAGATTATTGTTAGCACCACATGGTTTTACAATTTACAGCACACCGGATGCTCCCATAGGATTTCATATAAAACTATCATGTGTGTGCCCCAATCGGTTCACCCCTCTGGTCCCTTCAATTTTACAATGTTTCCATTACCGAAGAGATTATTTTAGTTTCGTTAAATTAACGAAAATACGATAGATCTACGCCGCTATATTATGTATGTTCAATTTGACCTGTTTTTGTAAAGGTCACCAACAATTTAATACAACAAAAATGCCAAGTACTGGTAGTGGTTTTGGCGTAGCATTTTTAATATTTAAACATGGAGAATCCAATTGGGCAAGTGTAGGAAAAGCTCTGAAGATCCGAGGGGTCAGTTGATCCTAAGTGCCAAGTCCGGCACTGTTCTGCATTAAAAGGACGAAAATGGCACTGTGAAGTATCAGGACATAGCAGTATCCTCCCATCATTGCTCAATTTTTACCCGAACTCCTGACGGTGATCTGATTACGGGGCAACGATCACATCAGATCAGGCCGTTCGAATCTCGATAGGGACTCTTCTGGCAGGTCCGATAGGGCCACCTGTATGTAAGCTTGCTCGCTGTTTATTTAGCAGTTTCATTCAAGAGGTAGCTGGATAGCTTCCACATTTCACAAACAAGATCTCTGGACCTTAACTTCTCATAGAGAAGATAATAGGCCCATTATTGGCACCTTGCAAATTAATTTAGCATAGGCGCAGACAATAGATATTTTTTGGAGGAGCCGGACGCGAAAGGTTTAGTTTTATTCCTCAACGGTAATAGAAATTTTTGGGTAATTTTATAAATAATATTTAAGCGATTACGTGTTTCTCATTAATGAATGAATTTAATACATGCATATTGCTAGTAGACACTTAAAATAACTTTTACAATTTTTTATCTTTTCAGCTTCAATGATTAGCATTGACCTAATAGTAGGTGGAAGAAAAATTTATGTTACTTCTCTGGATGGTTCTTTTTAGAGAACATTACAATTTCCTCTTCCTGTTCCATTTAAGTTTTTGCAACAAGAAGATTTTGCCACGGTGGTATTGTGACCGCAGCACCAACGTCATGGGTTTTCTTCTCTCTCTGTTTCTTTTTGGGAAAATCTAACATTATTATTTGTCACGGTATCATAGTCGAATGCGGTGTTCACCATTGTGTTAGTAGTCGATGTTTTGTGTTAGTATCGGTTTGTGTGATCTGTGTTGCCGAAGAAGAATGCGCGTGGCGCCGACATCCCGTCATCGAGGTCATTGATACTGATGACTTTTTGGTTAGCGCCTTTTTATTTTGTATAGCAGTTATGTACATATTGGTGTCGTTCTTTAAGAGAACGGAGTAATTAAATAAGACATGCGTACGCAACAATTAGGAAGTCCTTTCGATTTTTGCTCCTCGGCTTTAATTACCGATATTTTTCAAATGGTAGCCTTCATAATGTAATCATGACGTTTCCTGATTTAAAATTATTTTTGGATACAATTAATATCGAGTTAATGACTTGTTATTATTGTGTTACGCTTCATCAAATCCCAGCTAACACAAGTACCATCTATTTTTATTTTGCTTGTGGTTCAATGTAGTATCAAAGACTTTGCATTAATTTCTAGCACAATATTTGGTTGGTCGGCATTGAAATTGACGATAATGAGAATTTAAAATGATTCATACATGACTAAACTTCTCTAACACACGAGCAAGGCTGCTTTTACTGTTTAGTCGTTGTCTTGCGTGTGTACGTGCATTCATAATGCGTAAATAGTGATTGATAGTGGTGAACCAGTGTAAGCGCCCTACGCCAACGGCAGGTACCCCATTATCGTGTGACAATTTGAATTATGTCATTGTGAATTTGACAAAATGACTACCAAACGACGTATCAACAATCGCTCCCAACTCAGATCTCGTCAAGGTAACACAACACTTGATTCCAACATTTACGTCACCATTGCTTTTGCTTGCAACTTGCATTGTATAATATCAAATGTAGCAATCACATTAGACGCCAACTATTTCCTTTTTCATGTAATTTCTTTCGCAATTCTGTCTCGTTATCTAAAATTATCACTTTTCAGCGGGAGTATAATTGCATTTTTAAATTGACCACGGGATGCTGCCTTAGGAACGCGTAAATTTTAAATTTCCCTTGTTCAATATTTTCCGAAATCCACCCTGCCATCCCCCTTAAGGTAGGACTGCGCCGTGGTTATTGTTGAGTTTATCAATATCCGAAAGTTACTCATCGGGGAAACTTGCGGTGAGGTGTTTCACATTCGATGCCTTAAGTATGTGATGATAATAATATTAATTATTTTATTTGTTCTCTGATGGTTTCAAACGACGAAAATTCGAGTACGGTCCCAGTCTTTCTGCAATAACTCAAAACCTGCGAAATATATCAAAATTGTTTTAGATACAAAATTATTCGTCTTTTCATTTCGCACAGTTTTGACCTCTTCAGTATTTTTGATATCTTTTGCCGTTTTCGAGTTATAAGAGAAAACCTTCATGTAGTTGTTTTTGCAATGTTCAAAATTGATATTTTCAAAAAATCTCCCGCGCCGTCGTAAATCTCCATAAAAATATAAAAAGGGGGTTATTACAACCCGGAAAATCGCCCATGGCGCACTGGAAATATATCTCGACTTCAACTGAACGAACGTCTATCTAACATTTTTCTTCTGTTACAGGTTCCACAACGGACTTGATGCCCAGTATAATGGGCGCGATCGATGCCATATGGGAAGGAAGTAAGGAAGTCAACAATCTGCAACATCAGGAGAGGAATCGTAGCAGTACGCCCAAACGTTCATTCCAAGTTAATAATTTCGCAAATTTATCGCCAAATGTGCAGAAAATTTTATCGAACGTCCCCGACGAAGAACTGACCAAAAATTTCAGTAGCGAAGAACATTTAGTGGCAAAGAAGGGAAACTCCAGTGATCAACGAACACATTCGAAGTCTCTGCGACATTCGCCCGACAAACAAATGAAGAACAACGAAACGATAGAAATAATTTCTCCAGCCATCCAGAAAATGTTATCCAATTTATCCGACGCCGAATTGGTAAATCAAAGCTGCACCACCTACTCGGCCAGCAGCGATAGAATCGACCAGCCAAGTAAAGTTTTAAAGGGTTCAAAGAGTTTCTGCAGTGCAAGAGGCAGTTCGTTTCTTTATAGGAGTCAGTTTAGTTCATCTGTTAGTGTTAGTGATAGTTTAAGTGATGACGTTAATAGTTTAAATGTTTCAAATCATTCTCCTCTGACCAAACCTTTGGGAAGCTATTTGCATACTTCGTCTTCGGTAATTGTGTCGAGAACTTCAACAGGACGTAAAAGTTTGCCCAAGTTTTTGCAGGCAAGTTTATTTAAAGTTTTACTATTTTTAATTTTGTTTTTTTATTATCAACAGGCGAGGTAGGTTGTGTGGAGTTAAGGTCTATGCAGAAAGTTGGGGGGGGGGGGGGGCTAGTTACTCTTAGAAACCTCTATACGGCCTTCATCTGTCCAGATAGCTAGCGATGATGATCTGCTCGTAAAAGCCTGTCCTGAATCAGAATTGGTTTTCGGAGAGGTCGCCGTTGCTCTCGATGTCTTCACCGAACCCTTCGAGTATCTTCTCGAGAAGCTTTCCGGTGTGGTTTATTAGGAAGGCAGGGTTCTTTCGGCGGTTTTAGACCCTTACATTACGAGTGGAAATGGCCATTCTCGAAGTAGTTGTCGAAGGCGGTCAGGAAATCTCCCACGAATTTTGGTTTCTAGACGAATTCCTTAATCCTCTGGATTGTTCTTCGGAGCCGGTCTGCAGTTCTTTACATTGAAGTCCTCTACAGGAGGAGTGCTTCTTTTTATTTGCTGTTATCTGCTGATCCTCCAGAGTTACCTGACTGTCCGTTTTCTGTAATCTCTCCTTGTTAAGTTTTGCTTGTCATTTTTGTCTTCGTTTACTTCAATTCTTCTGCAGGTTTCTTCTCTTTTTCTCGTCCTCCTTTGGTTCTGCTTTTACCTTATGTTATTCTTGCATTTTCTTTGCCGCGTCTAAACCTCTTTGAATCCATCAATCGTCTTCCTCTCTTCTTCTCCGGTGACGCCGAGTTGACCGCCCGTCGCCTAGGTGACCGTCACCCAGTTGTCGTGTACTGCTAAAATTCGACCTAGCTAGTAATTGGTAAATCATATGAAAACATAACAAATGTACTATAAACTTACTCGGGCGTAATAATTTGTAAAATTAATAGCTCGAAAAAATAATTTATCGTAAAATTTATTGCTATAATTATTACTAAATTGCTAGAAGATAATTGTTGTTATTTTTATAACGAGATTATTAAATTGTGTAATCGGTATCGATGTATTAACCGACATTGGTTTTTTTTAATTTCCGCTTTAGCCCATGCAAATTTATAGCCCATAATTTTTGTGGAACTGCTCCATCTATAAGTGTGTTTTTTTCTGATGATTAATATTATTGTATTGTTAAATTCCAGACTTCCAATGAAAACAACGAAGGAATTCATAGTACAACATCTATAGAAGTCTCTAGACCTCTTTCTCTGACCAGTTTGGGGTCCTGCTCTTCCAGTAGTAGTGGAGGTCATCATCAACCAAGTTCCGCTTATTTAGCATCCGTTGAAAGTCTGGATAGTGATCCGGAACCAACGGGAAGTCAAGGTATAATTTTTAAACTCTTTCAACAATTATTTTAAACCGTCAGAAGTGTAGTGTACTTTTTCAAAGTGCAATGAGCAGCCGTTTCCGAAATATTGAGGGTAAAAGTTTTAGAGACTTGATTTTTTGAACTTTTATCTTTATTATATTGAAAGTGCAGTTTTACAATCTTACTACGACAAACGTCTTGTTCATTGTTTAAATTTTTTTATACCTTAAACAGCTTTTTCACAAGGAAGCGTTCAAGGAAACAATGTCTTTAAAATACCACTTGCTAGTTTGTCGAGTAATGTAATCGATCATTAGATTTAAAGAATGTTGAGTAGGTTGAGTACAAAAGCAATAATTGATGTATTAATTAAAATGTTTTCTATTATTTATTTCTTACGTTCTAGGATCTGCTGATAGCGGGATAGCTGAGCAGCCCACAATGAGCCCCGAGCAGTGCGTTTTGCAAGAGGTTCTGGATACTGAAACTGTCTATGTATCAGACCTGCGAGAAGTCATCGAGGTAAGTGCTAGAAGCCCCTTAACATTCCCGAAACATTTTTCATGAGCTATTCAAGTGCAAGTTTTGTGAATCATCAAACTTAGTTATCAGAAAGAAGAATATCCTGTTAATGCAATTTACATTTCTTCGTTCAAAGAATTGACCTTCATAATTGATACCTGCATTATGGGTGAATCACTTTAGTCGCTCGAACCGTAAATTAATATCAAAATTGGTAGCGTGTCATCATCGTACGAAGTACACAGGAAATGCTTGATTAAATTGAATTTTATCGAAGACAAATAATTAGCAACTAAAGGTTTTAACTAAACTGGCTGCAATTGGCATTAGTATTTTTTAGTTGTTCGCCATCAGGGAAGGGGTAAATACGTATTTCAAAATCTTAAATTTCTTTTTAAACGAGGAGAGGGCAGCCGTCCTTTGGCCTCTTTGTTATCCGATCGGTCAGATTTTAAAAGTAAAAACTTGAATTCAATATAAAACTTAATATTACGGTCAACTTTGGTCTTTAAAACAATTATTTAAATCTTATCCGTTACCCTGACTACCTCCGACGCGCACGCGTCTGAAGAGATTAACGAGCTTTATTTTTTAAATATAAAAATAGACATCCTCCGATTGGTTGGTCTGTTTCTTACCTAATTTTATTGAGAACGTCGTGATAACTGGTACGGTTGTAATTTATAAATATGCGGTAATGAATAAGTCAAGAGAGGTGGGCATGTTTGTTGATACTGTAAAACAAATTAGTTACGACGACGTTAATCAAAATGGGTAACTCGTTAATGACCTGGAACAGGAAGTTTATATACAAATATAGTAATGGGGGTGCACGTGTTGTGCGCAAAATTTTACTATTTCCATATTATTTCTATTCGAGTAGGACATTGACGTTTCGAAGCACAATTACTTAATTTTTAGGTTTCCAATTAAAACGATTTAAATTTTATTGCAGGGCTATCTGCTTCCTTGGCGTGCCGACGCCAGTTCTCCGTTATCCAGGCATTTGAAAGATCTTTTCAGTAATCTGGAAGAAATTTACTATTTCAACAGGTAAAACCTTCGATCTATCAAGTGGGACAATTCTAATAATTTTATTGTGTTTAGATCATTTCTGGAAGAAATCCAACAGGCGAATTGTAATCCCACGTTGACGGCAAGCGCGTTCATCCAGAACAACGCTGGCTTTTCAGTTTACACCGAATACTGCACTAATTATCCTCGCACAATGTCCGTACTTACCGAACTCACCGGCGACGAAGACATGGCAAGTTTGTTTCGGGAGCGCCAGTTAGCCCTACAACATGCTCTTCCGTTGGGATCCTACTTATTAAAACCAGTTCAAAGAATTTTAAAATATCACCTATTGTTACAAGTAATGTTATTCTACCCGCTTAATAGTTCTTTTTTTATATTTATTATTGTTTACAGAGGCTATCGAAGCAATGCGAGCAGCCCCACAAACCAACCGTGGACTTGGCATTGGCCACCATGACGAGTGTGGCGACGCACATAAATACCATGAAGCGCAAGCACGAGCATGCGGTTCGCGTGCAGGAAATTCAATCTCAGCTCTATGGCTGGTCGGGGCCCGATCTAACCGCTTTGGGAGAACTCATCGCCGAAGGCACGTTTAGGGTGGTAGGAGCTCGTGGAAGACGACACGTTTTTCTTTTCGACAAAGTTTTACTAATAGCCAAGAGTAAGCAGGAAGGATACCTGGCTTACAAGTCCCACATTATGGTAAGCATTGTCGCTTGTTGGTACGAGCTTGCTCTAATCCCGATTAATTTTTTTAGTGCTCCAATTTAATGTTGGTCGAACAAGTGAGAGGTGAGCCGTTGAGTTTTCATATTATTCCATTTGATAATCCACGTCAGCAGTGCACACTTAGGGCGCGTTCGCCGCAGCACAAACGAGAATGGACTTTACAACTCAAGAGAGTTATTTTGGAGAACTACAGCGCCGTGATTCCTAGCCATGCGAGACAGCTCGTCATGCAGTTGGGTCAAAATCTGCAAGAAGGTGAGTGGTCAATCTTGTCCCATATCTCCCTACATCGTCCAAAATTAGCCTCCATATACAATATTTCCTAATGTTCATTTTGTAGTTTTATGGTGCAAGATGTCGATGCTATTTCCTTCTACTTTTACTTTGAGATCCTGTATACCAAAACCTTGCAGTTTCCAAGTTATTGGTTACATTTTATGATTACAATTTCAGGTTCGCACATGTTTATGACTGCTTCACGCTGGGCACCAGACAGATCCAACTTTTTCGGGATCTACAGCTAAACATTCGCGTAGAAGTTGTAATAAATGATTTAAATATTAGATAACTGGAACGAACGAAAAGAAATTTTTTCACAGATAGAAGTCAAAATAATAACAGGTATGGGCCCTGATCAGTCATACGTTTAACGACAAATTAGGTGGATTAAAACTATGGTAATGGTCTGGTTTACAGGATCTTAAATAAAAATAGAAGGAAAAATACATACATATTGTAGAAATTGGTGTCTAATTTAAAAAATCAATGCTTTTTGATAATCACCCTTGTTTATTTTAAATCTTTTGCGTTTAGATGATGCCTCGGATAAATGGTCTCCGCTGAAACATCATTCCACTCCTCACTATTTGGAGAAGCGCGGTCGTTTGCGAAAATCGACTAATTTTACAAATCGTAGAGCCGCATCGCAGGATCGTTCGTTTACGTCGTTAGCGAGTTGGAGAAGAAAATCGGAACCCGGCATTAATCAGTACAACATCAAAACACTACCAAAAAGAATAAGTAAAATTAGAAAAACAAAGGAGCAAACCACGGCGAAATTTTATACCGACTTATCTGATTCGGAAAATTGCTACGTGGACAAATCTACCGAAAGTCTGACCACAAAAACGAGCATGCACGAAGATATACAAGAAAGCTCACTGGAAGGCGAAAGCGAATCACGCCTGGCTTCGACGACGTTAGAAAAAGTTGTTTCCGATTTGTTGATGCAAAATGCGGAGTTCCACAAATTGCTAAGCCGGCAGCGGAGTAAAAATCTACGGGAAAGTAGCGAACCTTGCCCGAACGTGTGGTCCAAACGCGAGATGGACGAACTGCCCAGTAAAGCTGACTCTTTACCCAGAGATTTTCAATTAAACGATCAACTGGATTTCAAACAAGAAAGTGCGAAAACTGTTACCGATGGTTCATTGCCGAGTAAAAAACAATTGGACGTGGACGTGGAAGATCTACAAGAAAGGTGTTTATTATTTTTTATTGTACCCATTATATTTTTCAACTTACGGCAAATTCTTGCTTGGCGAAATTACGCTATGGAAGAATTTGCTGTGAACGGACCACCTTGTA
Organism: Cantharis lateralis; assembly: GCA_963170105.1. Taxonomy (NCBI): domain Eukaryota; kingdom Metazoa; phylum Arthropoda; class Insecta; order Coleoptera; family Cantharidae; genus Cantharis; species Cantharis lateralis. The sequence continues at coordinate 1,135,656 of OY720628.1, forward strand.
TATTTTGTATTTTGACAAGAAATTTAGTTTAAATTTTGGAAACCAAATTAAAGTGCAACAAATGAAAGTTTTTAAGTTCGGACTCCTTCATTTCACTTTTTGTTCAAGCTTCTTCACTGTATTTTGGACTAACTGTTTTTTACATCCACATTGGATTGGTAACTACAATTTAAATTCCTCGATTTAATTTCCAAGGGGGGGTAAGTTGTTTGCATTAAAGCAATGGTTGTGTGGCATTTATTTTTCCCGCTTTTTTGACTTCGTGTTTTATTAAATAATTTTGAATTAGGAACCGACCTTCCAACTGAGTTGATTCGGCCAACGTATTGGTTCAAAAATCCACACGAACGTCATTTAATCAATCGGATTCGAAGAATACGGTCTTGCGTTGTGTGCGCAATTAATAGACCAATCAAATTAGGATTTTAAATGTCTTTCGTACCTAAACTATTGAAGATAAGTGTACCTATGCTTTCACGGACTTTGGTTGTGAATGGTTTCGGCCTGCAGTATTTTTAATTCACAGACTAAAGCTATCTTAATTAATTGCCCTATAAACCCAGCTTTATACTACCCTTTTTTTGTTTGTTAATATTAATGTTTGTTAATTAATTTTTTATTTTACAGGGATCTCTCATCTCAATTCAAGGACAGCGAACATCCAGATCATCGAATTTATCGTAAGTCGGCGATAAGATTCAGCTTGGTGCAACGATTCCGTGCAATAATTTCCGAAGAACAAAAACGTGTCACCAAATTACCTAGTCACAAGCAAGGGTCCGAGAGTATGGGCGCAAAAATTGCCAATCCCGATTACGCGGATCCTCAGAAACTGTTTTGTTCCACGTCCACTCTCAACGACAGTTTGGTACCAGACGAGGTCGAGGACGACGACGCTTACATAAAATTGGATCTCAGTATTAACGAACAAGAAGTTTTAAATTGCGGCGCCAGGAAAGGAAAGGAATTCAAGACGAACGGCAGTTTAAACGACATTGACGAAAATTGCGTCGAACAAACTTCTAGTCAAGGCGGTATTTTTAATTCTAGTCAAAATTCTGATGATTACTACGAAAATTTAATGGAAAAGAGTCTGAACGAAGACGTGACTGATATAAATAACGCCAATACGGTCGCTCCGAAAGCGTCGATGAAGAAGCGCCCCAATAAGCCTCCTCCGCCCATTCCGATCAAACCAACCAGGCTAACGGTTAGTAAAGACAAGATAATAAGCAAGAAAGTGGAGTCGGTGAATTGCGGCGACTGTAAGAAAGACGAGGATCAGTTGTTCGATCAGGGCCAAACGAAAGGTTGGGTGAAAACGATAGTGGGAAGATTTGAATGATATTCGGAGAACTCTTGAGTTTTTTAAATTATTTTTAAATGTGATTTTTGGTGATTGCGCGGGCCGGGTGATGTGCCAAAATAGTGTAGGAATTATTTATGTTATATGCAAATGAATAGGAAAATTTAAATATTTATTAACATTTTGATTATTTATTTATAATCCGATTGTGCCAAATGTTTAAAGAGAAACGATTATTGATTGTATAGATTATAGAATATTATATTATATATAATATTTTTATCGTTAAATAAATTTTATTTTTAAACTTCTCAATTTGTAAATACTTATAATAAATTATTTTAATTAATATATCGAATAATATAACGAAGCAGTCCCACGAAAGTGTTTTTCCTATGAATACCTGATCTAAGCAATTAAATTAATGCAACTTGTGAAAAAATTTAGTAACATGCTTACAACTAAATAATTCATAAAAAGTTTCTTAAATTTTTTTATTTTTATACTATCAATGTGATTAGATCGTTCCAAGTTCATTGTTCACGAAGAGTGGGTTCTCACGGCTGCCCATTGCACGGGGTAATAATAAAATCATTGCAAGAAAATAATAAATTACTAATATTATTATTTCAGTTCAGATCCTAGTAACTACATAGTTGTAGCCGAAACCAATAAATTAAGCAAAGGCGGCGACGTCTACCAAGTGATCGAAATTTATTTGCACGAATTGCATGATGATCCCTCTGGGCTGTACGACGTTGCAATTTTGAAAGTATAATGGAGAACCAAATTTGTACGCTGCATAGAGCTGACATAGGTGGTTGTTATGGTGATTCGGGCAGTCCATTAATAAGAAGCGTCGATGGGGTACGTTATGTGGTAGGTATTATATCGTACACACCCGAATGTGCAAGTGGATATTACCCAGATGTTTTCTCAAGAGTTTCTTCATTTGTGCCTTGGTTTAACGAAAAATGTAAATGCAATTTGTAATAAACGCCGAGAAAAATAAAATAATTTTAATAACATTTCCTTGGTCTGAAATAATTCAACAAATGCAATTATAATACTCTTTGAAATTTATGGCAGAAATCAACCCAAATTATCTCTAAGTGTGCTATTTATTTAGACAGATTTTATTTTTTGCTCTAAAATATAACTAATCAGCTACCGCGAATGATAATGATCTTAAACATTGTTGAGATACTAGATAACGTAGATGTTCACTTGTTGAAAAATTTGATAAAATTAAAATAATTTAATGCCCTTTTAACCTTTTACCTTAAATTGAAATCAGCAAACAAATATCTTGATTTGGTGAATCAGAAATAATTTGGTTATCGACAATCAAGTGGCTTATATTTTATCTTCTAAAAATGTAACCTGAACTGTCTCGAGGTTTTTTTTTGACAAATTACTTCGATGGTTTGCCAGCATCAAAAGGTTCTTCGGAGCACAGTTTGAAAACCCCTGATCAAAATTTAAAACAGTTAATTGCTTTTCAATTGTTTTTGTTATCACTATGATTAAAACGTGCAAGTACCCACCTATTCAATTTGAGTATAAAGAAAGCTTCCGCATTAAAATTTCAAATCGAGACAATGGGTTATTTGATAGTGTTCTATTTTTTAGTGGTTTTCACCCTTGCAAAATATTGCTTAACATCCAACGTAGGGAAAATCGATCCGAATGCAAACTGGAAAGTATTTGGAGGTGAAAATGCTTCCGATGGAGAGTACCCCCATATGGTATCTCTAAGAGAAGATAATCAAAGACATGTATGTGGAGGTGCAATTGTTCACGAGGAATGGGTTCTGACGGCAGCCCACTGCGTGGACGAGTAACAATAAAATAAATTTTAAATATATACCTACTAATCTTTTTCTTCCAGTCGATCTCCGAGTGACTTCAAGGTGGTAGCAGGTTCTAATAAATTGGACAAAGGTGGTGATTTCTATCAAGTGCTTGATATTCATTTTCACGAGTTGTTCAATGTGCAGGGATCAAAGCAGAACGATGTTGCTATTCTGAAAGTGGAAAAAATCAAGTTTACTGATAAGGTAAACAAAATCAAACTTGAGAAAGCCTTTGTTGGTGGCAACGTAGCCGTAACGATCACCGGTTGGGGTGCAACTAGCCTGAAGGACCCTACTCCGAACAACCTCCAGCATTTGACTTATAAAACTGCTACTGTTAAAAAATGTAGAAGACGACTGCTACCCGTACCTCTGAACGACAGTCAGATTTGTACGCTGCATCGAGCTGGCATAGGTGGTTGTTTTGGTGATTCGGGCAGTCCGTTGATACGAAGCGTCGATGGAGTGCGGTATGTGGTAGGAATTGTATCGTATGGGCCCGAGTGCGGAAGTGGATTTTTTCCAGACGTTTTCTCAAGGGTTTCTTCATTTGTGCCTTGGTTTAACGAAAAATGTAAATGCAATTTGTAATTTTTTCTTTCCCGTTTTCCTATATAATTATTATAGAATCTTTACTCCCACTTGATATTTTGGTCTTTTATTATTGTTAACTTGACCTTTGCGAAAAGAAGCGTATACCCTACGTTGTGAACTTATCTAATCCACCCCTGACATTACGAGTATTGTGTATTGCCTACCTCCAGGCGCACAAAGTGCCACTTGGTATTTTTGTAATATTTCTAGATAACCTCATCGTTTGACAGTTCGATATTGTTGAGTAAAACCACAGCCATGTACAAGTTTCTTTTAGAATATATTTAAAGGCAATCATTACAGTTCTTTAATTTATAATAATGAGTTTGTATGCTATCGTTCTAATAGTATGCGGGATGGTGTCCTTTTGTGGTTGTCGTTTGAACGAAGAAATCACATTGACTCCGATCAAAGAAATAAAGCCTCGACAGTGCTTTTACCAGCCTGCAGAAGCATGTCCCTCTTCAAACGGTTGCAGGTGTAGAAAATTGGTCAACAACGTTACTGCAGTCTGCTGTAACGTCACAAAGTTTTTATTAACGGAAGGTTTAGCCTGTGCAAGTTAGTCATTCTTTTGTTCCTTTATTCTTGTAATAATCACTTATCCTCTTTAATTGTAGACATTCAAAACGGTAAGGTGAGGGAACTACACATACGTAATGCAACTCTGGATGCATTTAATGTAACCGAATCAAATTGGAGGCAGTTGAGGTCTCTGTCCGTCACGGATGGATCTATCGGCGAAATCATAGGCGAGTTTGGTAAACTCACCACAATCTCATGCTTAAATTTTTCTTCAAATTCCATTAGTAAATTTGAAGACAGGTCCTTGGTGCGCTTGTATAATCTTAGTATATTAGATTTATCTAGAAATAATCTCTCCGATGTTCCTCGTTTTAAGAAAGAAGGTCGGGTTACTTTGGACATATCAGGTAACAGTTGATATTAATGGAAATTAAAATTTATTACTTTTATGTTTAAGATAATAAGCCGTTACTTTGTTCTCAACTGCTCGATGCTTTAAAACGGACTGAATTAAATTTTAAACATGAAAACGAAACCTTTTGCTCATCTTCAAAGACATTTCATTGGTTTAACACAACCGAATTGGTGCCGCTCAAGCAAATGCTAAGTTTGCATGAAGTAAGTTATTATTTCCTTGGTCACTTGGAGGAAAGTGAATTTTTTGTGGGCTAGCTTGATTAGTTTAACAAAGTATTTAATGCAGTGTTCAGGCGACAAGTTATGTATATCGTGAGTAAAAGCCTAACCGAGCTGAAAGCAATTTTAGGCGGATTTACATGACCCACAGCTGGCGAAATAAAATGTATTGATACTACAGTAGCCTTGCACCTTGGAAGGTTTTCCTGTTTCTCTCCGAGAAAAATCCACGGTGTAAATTATCTTTGTAATAAAACTAATAACTGAGCTATCCTGCAAGAACATTATAACTTGCACACCATGTACCTTATCAGGTTTTCTTGCATTATTTTGATTTTAGTTACAAAAACAATGCGACTATAATTGCTCCTGTGAACCGTACCGATTAGATATCGTAATTGGTAAACCGCCGACCGTCGCTGTGTTGGTCAACTGTTCCGGCTTGGGCTTAACCTCTTTGCCGAAAGTTTTACCGCCCAACACGATTGCCTTAAACATTTCAAACAATAACGTTCGTGTCCTGAAATATACATTGTTACGTAGAATTTACATGTGATAGTTTTAGATCACTTCGTTAGACGAAATGACCAACGAATCGTATCAAAATTTGCGCGAATTATACGCAGATAATAACGAAATTAATTCCATTCTTCCGCTAGAAAGAACTCAGTTTCTTTCAAATTTGGTGGCTCTGAGTTTGAGAAACAACACACTTAAATTGGTAACAGTTTACGCAGGCATGTTAATATTTTCGTAACGTTACAAACGTTTTTCAGTTGCCGACCTACATATTGTCGAATATTTTCGACAGGAATTATAATTTTAGACATGTAAATCTTGGATTAAATCGACTTCAGTGCGACTGTAACACTGCAAAAGTGATAAAGGTAAATATCGAGGGGGTCCAGCTGCTGTTGTTGTGAAATAAAAAAACTGTGAGGCCGATAAACCTTATTTATTTTTAATTTCTCGGCAAGAGTATCCTTGCTCCTAAAACTAGTCCACGCTCTGAACTGATTTTAGGAATGGTTATTAGCCAAGCAGAAACACATTCCAGATTACGATGAAGTTTATTGCGACAATATGAACAGCCGTGTTATAGACTTGGATCCGTCCAAATTATGTCAAAGTCAACAAGATTGGACCGATTACATTTACTACATCATAACGGCTGAAATTTTGTTATTTGTTGGTCTGATTGCGAAAGTGTCTTACGATTACTGGGTATTTAAAACTGCCGGTTACTTACCGTGGCCTGCAAGTAGAATGCCAAAGCTGCCTTGTGATTGGTTGTGTGAATAATGCTTTATTTAATATTAGTCGTTCACTCTATGGTTGTGATACCTTTTAACTGTGCCTTGCCATGTATCCTAATCAAATTTAATGGTTGTGATTTAAAAGAAATCATCGAATATTATTATATATTTATGTGTTCCTGTAGGTATGCCCAATGCTTATCAATTAGTAATAGATATATAACAAATATTTTTAAACACATTACACTTCAACAAATAATAATTGTGATGTTACCTGATTATAACTAGTAAATAACAAAGAACCAACAAAATACGAATCTCGCATGAAAGTGAAGCGAAAGCAAATTAAATACATCCGGAAAAGCTGATGTTCTAGCAGTAGTTATTTCACCGTTTGCAAAACCATTTAAAATTTTAATCAGCGCCTTTCCGGTTTTATAGATATTTAGTGTCGATTCACCGACGTCGTTTAGAGATTTAACAGATATTACGTTAAATCCTTAAACGACGTTAATGCAATCTGCAAAAGTAAACAATTTACATATTACACATTAAGTTTAAATGTGCAATGATTTTCTTGTGAAACTTGGAATTATATGATTTTGTTTGTATGTCAGTCGAGGGCGGATCCAGCTCAATTTTATAGGGGGAGCGGGTATTAATTATTTTACGATAAAAAGAGTTAGGTATATTTTTCAAATCTATAGCAATTTATTGTATTTAACCTAGGCTTTCTTATGTTTTTGAAGTCCAGGAGAGGGGGTGTAGTTCCTCCAATACCCCCCTGTATCCGCCCTTGATAGCAGTACAATTTTATTGTCATTTTGTATTTTTAATGTGACATTAATAAAAATTAATTAAAAACTTATTTTTTTCACTCTTCAAAAATTTGTGCCGTAAACCTGGGCAACCAAAAAACCTGATGGAAGCAATTATTGTCAAACTGGGTGAGTTAAATAAATAAATTTATTTATGTAAAAATTTTATTAACATCGTACACTGTATAACTAATGTAATTTTTTGTGCCCTACTTTTAATATAAAATAAATATGAATAATTCGCGTGTTTTAATAATTAAAACTTATATCTACGTCTTTTTCTAACGGTGTTATGTTTGCGTCACTTGTATTGCGGTCTGTGAATTTCTTTGTACGTTGTCTTTGTTTCCGTTCTCACTTACAGGCTCTTTTAAGTCATTATCCGGATTGTCCCAAGCTTGCCGTTGACCGGAAGCAAAGATAATGTAAAATGTACAACAAAACGCATACACACATCCAGCTGTTATAAAAACTATCCCCCAACTTTTCTTCGTGGGCTAAAACGTGAACATAATAATTTTAAAAATCGATCCGATAAATAACACCTCGCTGAACTTACTTTGTCTTTTACTATGTTTCCGGCGTATATCGGCGCCAACAGCCCAGCCAAATTTGCTAAGCAATTTGTGAAAGCCATAAGAATGCCAGCAAATCTTGGCGAGATATCCAAATGGTTCACTTTAAAACCAGAATAAATACCTCCGTTAAGCCCCACTCCCACGGTTAAAATCCCAACGGTTAACCATTTATCACAACCAGTAAATGCAGCACTTATCAGAGCGACTGCCGGCCCGTACTGACCTGCAAAAAAAAATAGTAGATAATAATCAACTTTTTTAATATTAAAGCTGTTTCTGTTTATTAGGTCGAATCATGGGGAAAGCTTAATTGGCGTTGGTAAGTAGCAAATTATGATTAAAAAAATACGTACCAATTCCGTTTACTATTTTTCTCACAGCTGTGTGGGTAAAATATCCACTGGTTAACATCCAATCGGCAACGTGGCTGATGCCCATCGAGAAGAACCACATGGCCAAATACGGCAAAGCAGATACAAGTCCATTCTGAAAGGTAACAATATAAAAGTAAAAAAAATTGGATTGCTGAAAAATTTAACTTACGCCTTTGATGCTGAAGCGCAGGACTTGATGCATGTAAGTTGGTAGTTCAGTCATTAGAGTCTCGTAACCATAATTGTGCCCCATGTGAGCAATAAGTATAGCCCAAAAGGGCAAAGATGTGACTATAGCTTTCCAGGGTATCGGAGGCGACTGAAAAAATAAAAAAAAGGTAATCGAAGGGACAATTACGTTTTGATCAAATTACGGTTGCATTCGCCGTGCCCCACAAAGATTTTTGAATGTAATCTTTCTCTTCGGTTTTTATTCTCGGATGAACTTGCGGATCCTCAAAAATGAGAAGCAGAAATGCTATCGACCAAACCGTGCCGATAGCGCCAAAAACGTAAAACACCGATGGCCATTTTGCACTGGAGGCCGACAACAAGCCACTCAGCGGCATCGAAATTACCGTTCCAAATTGTGCACCTGAAAACAAATTGTTTTTGTATATTGTCTTACGGGGTGATTTACAAACGAAGGCAAAAAATTAGTTTCAATGGTTTGAAAGAAGAAACTATTTCGAGGATTTGGGAATGAACGCGCTTTTACAATTTTGAAATGAAATGTGATGTGAAATTTTGAAAAAGGGAAAATAAAAAAAACATATACCTGCATATACGAATGCGCCCATGCGACTTCGCTCATTAGGAGGAATCCACTTAGCCAGCAATGCATGCGTGCATGGGACAATAGGACCCTGACCAGAAACGCATGTTTGAATAATAAAACAAGGTACAAGAGCGAAACACGCACATTTCTGTTTTGCCTAATTTTATTTTCTACTTTGTTGCATTGATAAAAAACAAAAACGAGGTTTTTCACTCCGTACGACTTGTAAAGTGTTCCTTACCTCACCCAATCCTTGAATAAAGCGTACTGATATTAACCAGCCCAGTCCCCATTTCGCCGATATGGGCACCAGCAGTCCAAATAGAGAATTAATTAACATTCCATACCCCAAAAATTTTACCGATCCATAGCGTTTTGACAAAATTCCAAATGGAATTTGTGTTATTACGTAACCATAAAAAAAAGAACTTAAAATGTAAGATTGGATGTCCGTTGGCCAAGGGTATTCGCCATCCACCACTTCTCTCTCGTCCTACGATAAACGCGGCATTAAACCCTTTCGTTTTACGTGCCCTCCGAAGCACCGAGACTTACCTCCATCTCCGTTCCGCATTCGTCATCAAATATCACATCTTCGTTTGTTATTGCCGAATGATTAACCATGGCAACTATCGCGACGGACATATTTGTTCTCATGATGTAAGCATTTGCCATGCCCAAGAATAACATAAGAGTTACTATATGCCGGCTTCCAATCCATCCTAAAAAAAATTACCATTTTATTAGAAGGAATGACTAATCGCATTATAAATTATCGACAATTCGTTAAAAATCATGAACGATTATTACAAGAAAAATTTATAATTACAATAATTCTTGTTATTACATTCAATTTAATTCTTGATAATATATTGAGCCGAGAGTTCAAGTATTCCAATAAATAAAAAATGCGTTTTCATGCATACAATAAACTTTTAATCGATTTCTTAATTAATCGTTATCATAATATGTGGTATATTCTGAATCATGGTGAGATTCTTAATGGAACAACAGTGCTCACATTTTATTTTTGTAGCCTCCAGTCTAATCGCGAGGAATTTTCCAAATTGGATAATATGGGTTTAGAAATTTTCAACAAGCAAGTTTTTGAAGAGCCGACGCGATGGTTCTCGTATCAAAAAATATATAATTTAAAATCTTTTCACCAAAACCATGGTGCGTACTTACTTAATTACACGTAAGCTCACGTGAAATGTATCAAATACATAAATTAAAAATATTCAATAACAGAATCTCATTGTTACATTGACAATAATATAAATTATGTACTTGACTACACATCTGTTGTTTACTGACAATTACAGTATTTGCTTTGTATAAATCCACAATATCGATAACAATATAAGGAAATAAAAATTTTGTAATTGAAAGCTTGCGATGAAGAAATAATCACGTACGTTAGAAAGTAGGGCTGGTGCATAAATAAAAAAAATTCGAAAGCACATCGTAGACGTAGGAAAAACGGTCACCAAAAATTAAAATTCTATTTTAAGGCTTTCCCGTTTGAAATAGGTACCCAAAATGTCATGGAAATTAGCAGAAAAATTAAAAAATTAATCGCAGTTTCAGACAACTTTGGATGGATTCCAATTTAGTTTATCTCAAAATTTATCAAAAAGACGTCAAATAAACTGCGCCAGTGGCATGGCAAATTATTATTTGTTTCAAATCTCAAGTACTTAATTAACGATTTAATCAAATAATTTATCCTACACTTGATTTGGGTAAATTTTATCTGCGAATCGAATTTTGGTTCTTTGTCTGCCGCGCGCATTAATTTCCCGTTTCTTTAAGAATTTGGTAATTATTATTCCGGAATAACCGCATTGCGGTAACGCCACTGTTTCTATTTTTAGGACGACCGCAAGTGTAGCATTTTTTTGCAAAGTAATTTTCATAAATTATGCGATTACAAATTTAAATATTTATTTTGTGACACTACCTCCACAAATATGACGATTCTAAATTAAAATTAAACCTTGACTCCACCCAGCAAGTTCGTTAGACTGGAAATAATTATGTACAAAATTATCTAAATAACTTATTTAACATTTACACCTATTAAATAAACACGTGATTGTTCTGTGAGTCATGAATAATAAAAAATTAAGTACTGTGATATATTTAATCATCGCCGTTCTTGCCCAAACGTCATTTCTGTAGAAAGTCTAAAGCCCGGATTTTCACGTCGACAAATTTGGATTCTTAAAGCCCCGATTGGTGGTGGAAATAAAAATAAAAGTAGACGATCCGAATTTCGAAATAGAATTAATTTAAAAAAACGGAGATTTAACGGCTGGTTGACAATTGTCAAATTTCAAATGTAAGCCCGAGCTGACAATATGCGATATTGTCAAATCCCCAAGTCGTAGAGCATCAAACTCCGGACTCGCATCTTCGTATCGATCAATCAGCCACAATTAAAATATAAAATATGATCCTTAAGGAGTTAATTTCGTGAACGACTACGATTTGGCGTGTCAATCAACCTCTATCTAATCAAGAAGTATATTAATTATTAACACAAATTTATTTATATGTAGCAGCTAAGAGGTTACTAAGTATGATCTGTTTGAAAATCAATGTTGTTTTATTATTTTGGCCTATGATCTGCACTGATTGGCAATAAGAAGAACCTACACCATTTTAACCGGGTTAGCGCTTATTCCAACGAATCGAAATAAATTACTTGTTAATAATTTTTGAAAAATATTTACCGATTTTTTTGCTCAGTGGTTTTAATTTTCCAAACAACATTTTGTTTTTACTGTCACTGTAACCGATAACGTCGACACTGCACATTGGTCTTGAATTTTTACTAGTTATTGTATGTTAATTAATGGGCATCTTGTTATGAAAAGAGGATTAATGATTACCCGCTACTCTTTTATAACAACATGGATAATGTCGAAATTTGATGACTCTTGCGATAACATTGAAACCTAATAACCTTTCTATAAAAATCGTATCATTATGATTATGAATGAAGACAGAATAGAAATATAAAAAATGAATGATCACGAGCTTTGTTTTTAATGTTTTCCACTCAACGATGAAATGTAAAAATAATTGACGATGACGATTTAAGTTTATTTCCATTCCTTTGAATTTGAACGACCCATAAAAGAAGTTAGGCACGCCTATGTTAATTGTATTGGCGACGTCTAATATAGTACGTCAGAGTTTCAATATCTGGAAAAACCTACACGCATAGTCGGCAGATTATAGTAATAATTATTATATCGGAAATGATAGTACATTTTGTTTTTAGTAGGGGAAAGCGGGGTCGTAGACAGAACGGATATATTTTTTAAAGGAGGCGTGACGACCTAAAAATGAAAGTTGTAGTATGGAAAATTCTAAAAACAAGTTTTCAAACTGCATTTCGCTATGATGTGTCGTTCCAGAGATACATCGTTTTCAAGTCAGCGGTGACATAAAGCGAAACTTTGCCTTTCCGTGGTTGCCTCTACTTGTTCGTGTCGGTGTGACGTCACCGACACTGTCGCTCAAAATTTAAATGCGTATATCTCGGTTAATATTTGAGTTAAGGGATGAGTGGTTTTCGCCATTGTTCTTGGATGTTTGTATATTATGTTCTATAAAAATTATTTTTTAGTTCACATCCCCTTTAAGCCTCACAAGGTGGAAAGTTTGACGATAATCTGTCCCTACGCGCTTCTAGTCACGCAATTTATCTTGTCATGATGATAAAACCACTTTGTATTGTTTGCTCTTAATGACTAAGCTGCAACTTAAAAACAGTTCGAAGTACCAAAATTCGGATAGGTAGCAAATTACATTTATTTTTGGAACCGAAATAATAATTATAAATTTTATCTGGTCGCGAAAGTAAATTTTCCAGAAAGCAAACTTAAGTAATCACCTTTATCTCAATTGTCAAGATCGTAAATTAAATAGTACAACCTAAATGAAAAATTGCAACTGATAAAGATATCATAATTATATCTCTTCTAACTATAATTTAGAGCTCGATAAGATTTTTTCCAACTATTCTTACCTACAAAAAATCAAAAGTGAGTTGGAAGTTTCGTTTATCAAAGGCTAATTTAACACCGGGCCGAACTGTAATGCCAATAACTCCTACAAAATTTAACCGAACTTAATATTTCTAAATTCTTCAGAAAGGCAACGATAGAACCTGCATAATCTGCCTTTAGAAATTTCGTCGTAAAACTTCTAGTTCCTGCGTTATCCTTCGTCAATGTTTAAATTTAAATTATTAACAATAATACATTATATCCAAAAACTCTGCTTTGTTTGGTAAACACAATACCAAGTCTACGCCCTATTAATTGGCTACACGATATTTTGTTAATCATCATAAATTAATTGTTTTCTTCAATATTTTTCGTGTTATCACTTCTCAAAGTTCAATAAGATTCAAAACATGCAGGATCTTCCATAGTTTCCAATTTTACTCCCAATTCAGTCAGTTTTTAGGAAAATTCCAGTTCTAACGGTAATTTACATTTTCCATTGATTCCTGTGGTGCATGGACAGGAAGTTCTTACCATTCCAAATACCATGGAACCATCAGTTTGTTTCGGTACCAACAATTTTAGTTTTGGTCCAGTAGCCGCCTTTCCGGATCGAAAATCAGCATCCGTGTTTTCTTAGGTAAGACTGGGTAAGACGTATATTTTCGGGTTATCGCTTTTCAAAGTCCAAAAGATTCAAAACAAAAACAACCTCGAGAATCCAAACCTGATTGCAGGTAAAGCTGAACATGTTAGTATCATGCAATCGGGTAATTGCCGATAATTTTTACAAATGCCAACCGATTTTAGTTTTTTTGATTTCATTGTAACGTCAACTTTTCTAGATTCAAAATAAATATCGATGAATTTTTTGATATAGAGCGTATTTTTTGCGATATCGCTTCTCAAAGTTGAGATAGTTTCAAAAAAGTTTTAATTTGAGTCTTTTCGAAGTTTTGAGCAGAGATTTTTGATTTATTTGGTTGTATTTACATTTTTAGATTAAAAAAAACAAGAGAAATGGTGATCGTCGGTAAGATCCTCAATATCAGAACATGATCAGGGGAGGGATCAAAAACAGAGGAAACCCCGACCTTTTCTCTCAAATATTAATTCTGAAGTCTCGTAAGTTAATTCCTGGGGACCTTGGAAAATTGGGAAATTCAGATAAAAAATGCGACTACTAAGAGCAAACACGACGAAGTACACGATACGAGATAACGGTGAAGAGGAGACTGCAAATTTTCTTGAAGAGGTAAGTCAGGCAAATGTTTTCCTTTTACAAGATTTTAGAGAGATTTCCTTGCGAAAAAGGTGGAAAAGCAAAAAATGATCAACTACGGTATTTCTAAGATTTTCTTGGATTTCTTAGAATTTTCTACATTCCCTTGGATTTTCTAGATCCTAGATTTCTTAAGATTTGTTTGAATTTTCATTTAGCTGCACTTTACTTGTATTATTTCTTTAATAACCATTCGTAAATTCCAAGGGTGGATGCAGGCAAGAATTTAAATATATTCTGAAAATTTTAACATTCTGTAAATTTTTTGAATTTCCTCAGATTTCCCTCAACTTGTAAACTAGATTTTTCCAGTGACTCCCTATATGTTCATCGATGCATTTTAATAAAACTCGAAGAAATATAAAATAAAAAAATACTAATTTTTAATGATAAAGGTAAAAATTTTTATTTTGTTTCTGTAATCGCTGGGGAAATCTGGTGTACAAGTGAGAAAAAATCTTGGGAAATCCGAAAAATTACAGGAATTTTCAGGATATTAGGAAATCTTAGAAATACTATAGATAGCTTTTGTTTTTTTGCTTTTTTAGCTCTTGGAAAGGAAATCTCAAGGCAATTCAGAAGCAGATCTTTCAAAAATCTCGTACAAGAAAATCTATTGTACAAAAGTTTTCCGGAATTGTTTACCGACATAATATATCACATAGTTTTATTAAAATAAATAGTATATTATACATCAAGGAGTCTAAAGTGCCACATCATGGCCAATAATTTAATACTGAATTTAGTTAAAATTTTGCATAATTAAAAAATGATCTCAAATGCTAGATCAGCTCTGAATTTTACAGATGATTGGATAAAACCTTGTAGATAACAAGGTTTCCAGTTTTTTTGTTCATTTTTGAAATAGTATGTTATTTGACGTTAATGAATAGTTACATTTTTTGGGCAAGAGAAGTTATAATTTAATGCATGCCGTTGGTATGTAATCTTTTCAACGACACAGCTTTGGGAATAGATTCACTGGCGGCTTTCCATGCGTGGTAGGCGTGACATTGCACTCTTATTGCAAAATGGAAAATAAATATATAATTCAAAATTTCGATGATTTTAAGGGAAAATTCAAGCGAAGACATTTCCGGCTAATGTCGATAACTTTTACAAAAATAAACCGAATTTGGTTATTTTGAGCTTATTTGAAACTGGAGAGGGCGGCTTTTCCGGCTACAAAAAAATTTGAATCATCTTGGACGTGAAGTAAATTGTTCACCTAGGTAAACCGTGATCTAGACACACTAACCAGTCAACCATACATTCCGGTTATAACAATAAGTACTTAGATGTTATGTGCGAAAAATAATTGTTTACTTAGTCACTCGGCGCTTGGTGACAATTGCAATATGAAATTTTCCACACTAGAAAATAATTCCTCCACGATACCGGCTTTTAAGAATGTATTTTTCCAGAGTAGAAGATAAAATGATAGTAAACAAGATTGAACGATAACAATTGGCGCCAAATTTTTGAAATTCTAAAATAAGATTTTGGCGCCGTCTATTAACTCCACGTTTTCATTAAAAATGAATAACCTTGACTGAAAAGAATTAATGTCAATGAAATGGCAATAATGTAAATTGAAGTTTTACCATGCATTTTACCACAAGTAAATATTTTTTTGGTGAAATGTGACCGATAAGAGGAAAACTAGGTTAAGCGTGCGCGAAAATATTCCACAATTGAGCATATTTAGCCGGCAAATTGTTATGTAATCTGATGAAATTAAAGTAAAAAAATGTTTTGATTACCTTTAGGTTTCTGAATTCCGGGTTGATATGTCTCTGTTGTGGGATTAAAAACCGTAACATATCCGTTTCTATTTCTGTCCTCTGTATGTGCGGCACACATTTCTGAATTATTTTTTGAAAAATCAACTAAACCTGAGATTCATTTTGTAAATATTTATATATTGTCTACTGTTGGCGAAATTTTCGAAATTTCGAAAAAATTATCAGCGACGACTCGGAGGTAACAACCGCGAATGCATTTTATCGAGCGACAGACAGTTTTTATCACATCTTTTATTTATTTCTCACACGTGATTACGCGAATGTGGAGTTGAACCAACATAGATTCCCAAACGCAATTTGGATGGAACTAAAAAAAACACGTGATCCAAATGTGATTTTCAGAATGAAAATTACGTCACGAATTTAAAACACTACTTCCTAATTATTACTATATTACTGTGCAGTCATTTCTTTCAAACTTAAATTTTCAACCTTGCGTCTTTTGATAAGACGGCGATGCGCGCTCAATTTAATGCGCGCGTGCGCCCCGGCGTTACAGTCTCGAATTATTTAGGTTAGGCCCTACGAAATTGTTGCTCGTTTTTCTAGATTTAAATTATATACCAGCGCAGACACGCAAATAGAACTTTTTTTTAAATATAATCCAAAACCCACGTGTAACTTAGTACTCGAGTTTCAAACTAGATGGCTCTTGCGTGTTTTTTATCAATTAATTATGAAACAAAAGGTGTCGAGTTATCGTTGCTGTAGGCGAAGGCGGCGGTCAAGTCGAACGGGGCAAAGTAACAATACAAAATCGTCGAAAAATAACGACCAAATTTCTACCATAACGGTGTAACGTTACAAATGTGCAATTTCCAGCGTTGTACATTATTCTTTCATAATAAAAGTATAACTTACTAATGAGGTATCGGAGATAAAAACAAAAGTTGTGGCCTTTCGGAGGGTCATATGGTGCGGCGGTGTCGATGCCCACTTCTTCCAAGAGACTCTTAACAGAAAATACTCTCGAGCTCGGTGTGATATCGGGACCTGTAATGCTGGACTTCTTGGTTCTCTGCTTTAAAGAGGATTGCGATTGTAGGCGAACTTTTCTATTATCGCCCTTCTCTTCTCTTTTGCTTGACGCTAGCTTTTTAATTTTTTTATTCTGATCACACCAAGGATTATGCACGGGTGTACAACTAAATATATCGATTTCTTGATAAACTTCATCGGTTTGCTTCTCGACCGTATCCAAATTACCACCGATGGCCGTTAAGACTTCGCTCGAATCCAATAGGGCTTCTCTAAGCTGCTCTTCGTCGCCGTTGGCTAATTTTTTTATAAATTCCAAAAGGATTACCTTTTCATTTAGTAGTGTAACTTTGTCTTTCAACAGTTCGTCCACCATAACCTCTTGATCTGTCATCAGTTGCTTCAAGTGGACGTTTTCTTCTTGAAGTGACTTAATACCACCACCAATATAACCTTCTTCCAACTTGGTAGCGTGCGAGGCGCAAATCCAATTTTGTATTTCACCACTTTCTTTCATTTTGGCATATTCCCGATCTGTCATCTTACTACACGCGATGTGGAATAAGTGGTCCAACTGGGCCGTGCATTGTACGAATTCATCGCGTCGCGAAATGCTTCTTCCGCACGATGAGCACTCCAACGCTCTGCTTTTCTTCTTTTTTTTGATCACCATAATTTTTTCGGTTTAACAAAACTCAAAAAAAAAACATCTCAGGTTATGTTTTAATATTGTTTTTTATGTGTCAAATCTGTCCGGAGTTGTTGGCATGGCTGCTCATCAACAAACAGAAAGCTAGTCAATCATTATTAATTAACTGAATAATAAAAATGTGCCAGAGCCGAACCTTGCACTCCGGTGCAGTCATATTTAATTAACTATTAAATCGAATGCAGAGCTGTCCCTCCAATGAGGCCGTGGAATGAAAAGGTCGAGCTCATTGTTTATTCTTGGGAGGTGGGAGTGCTTGTAGCGGCGGCATAAAATATTAATACCGAAATTGGAGGTAGTATGTTAAAAACAAAGTTGCCATTGAATAAAAAACATGTTCTGTAAATAAATCGTCTCTATAATTACAACAAATGACGACTATACTATAACTAATTAATAACTTGGCTCTTATTTTCTAGAGCGTCAATCAGACAAGCGATAGTTTCAAAATTAATTATCTTTCCGTTTTATGGATGGGGAACGTCCTGTATAATAAATTAATTTTAGCAACCGCAATACACTTGTCCATCCACGTAGGTTTATAAATAATTTAAGGAGAATTTTAGCGAAATTAAATTAAAAATAAAAACAGACCTTAAATTGACATTGACATTAATTTGAAACAGAATATTTGAAGGAATTTCACTTTGAGCCAACGATTTTTAAATTCGAAGCGCAGCGTTCGATTCATTTTAATTGTTGTATTTAATTAAGCCACGTACTAAGTCAAGTCTGCAGCGAACACTAATTTATTGTTTAAATTTCTCAGAAAACTAAAGGCACAATTATATGATATAAGTACTAGAGTATTTATTTGTAATTATGTAGATATCGACAAAGTATTAAATTTGTTTTTTTTGTAATTTATTGTAATTATAACAGTCCAAGGTTTTCCTAGCTTTAATCCTGCATTTACTTAGTTTCTACGTTTCACTTTTGACAAAAATTTAAAAGAATCCGTTTAAGACGTTTGATTGAAGGGCAGTGAGCGTTCGCTTAGCAATTAGCCACTGCTACAATTGCAGTACAGTGTGAGGAATAGGTACACAACCGAATCAAGTGCCCATATATCCCATAAAAATCTCAATTCTGAATACTAAATATTAATTCTAAAAAAATAAAGAAAAAGAAGTATATATTCAATTTGACCACCTGATATAATGGACCTCCTGTACAATACCATAAGTGCGTATTTGTAAGCATAAAGCGATAAGCAAAATGCCAAATTATTTATTTTAAAAACAAATAACCTTTGATTTTTTAAACCAACACCTGAAATAATACAAATAAAATTTAAAAAATAATATTTTTGAGCTGTTAACCAGCACAGTCAACACCCTGTATAGTTACGATTTATGTGTTCCTTTGCAAATGCCCTCAGGAGTAGGTTAGGTAGGTATGCCGATGGATTAGGTAACAATAAGGAAGTCGCTCATTGTATTTCGCATTTTTCATTTATTGTATCATAGCAGGCACAGCAATCACTGCGGAAGTCTTTTCAAATAAATTGTCAGCCTGTCAGCAAGGTTATTCATAAAAAATATATAGGAAGAGTTTTCAGCGCGATAAAGGCTCAACGTCTAAAAGCTTTTGAATGATAACGTTATCGCCTATTCGAAAGATTTTATTTTCTTTATCTATGTAAATAAATTATGGGGTCTTTTACCTTCAAAAGTTAACCAAAGTCTGTGACCACTTAACTTTACGAAGGTTAAGGTTTGCTTAAACAGAATCTTGAAAGCTCAACTTAATTTTGAATCTCGGCGTTTACATTTTTTTAAATTGATTCAAAACAACGATTTATAATTTGGAATGCAGCACTTTCTCCAGGAACCAGGCAGTGTTAATTCCAGGACAAAAAAAATACTTATTTAAGTTACTCTTTAATAATCTCACGATAAGAAAAAACAAGGAAACCGCCTTGGGCAATTGTTTTACACACGTTAATTAATATTATTAATAACGTAATTTGCAATATACATAATCTCTAAATATTAATTCTCATTATTATTAATAATTATCTTTCATTTTTACAGCACCCTTTGGCCTTTTGGTTTTATCACAGTCTGTTGATGTTCATTGGAGCACTGAACTCATAATTTCCCGCTCTGCAATTCGACCACCGATCACAGCAAGCCAAATTAAATTTCCTTTCCTTCAGAGCAAAATTCTGACTCTACGCGGGAATATCAGGTAATATTTGGGCAAATATTGGTATTGTGTGTAGGATTTGTGTTCATGTTTCCGATTTATTTTTATCGCGGAAATTCGCACCGGGGGGTCTGGGGGGGGGGGGGGAGGGGACTTACCCTCCAGTACGTGAGTGAAATATTGTGTTTCTAATAAAAACTACATCATTGCATAAAATAAAGAAATAAATGATGTATAAATTTTGAAATAAAATAAATAAAAATTGAGAAAAGACGCGAAAATCGTAAAACATAAAATTTATGAATATAAAATTAAATTTTAAAACATTTGTTTTTAAAACCATAACAATAGAAAATAAATTAAAGATATAACAATATATTAAAATTTTAAAATCGCCGAAATTAAAACTAACCAACGGAAGATGATAAATAAATAAATCTTTCGGAATGTACAAACATATTACATAATAATATAATTACGACTTATGAATTACAACGAATTTGGTCAGCAATTTCAATAATATTTTATGTAAACTTGCTTTTTTAGTAATAAATTTGTCGCTTTATTTTGCTCTTGACGCTTGAATTTAAATTATTTTATAATTAAGTAAAAACTGAAACAATATTTTTTAACTTTGAAAATTCTAAATCATTCGAAGACTTTTTTGTAATGTAAAAAATGCTTTTACAGCAACACTCTTCAGACATTTTTTGTTGCAAATTTCTTTCCCTTTATTTTTGTTTATAACATTTTTCCATTTCGTCGCACCGTTTCCGAGATACAGTGACTTAAGAAAGACTCGCTGAAAACATACATTGCTCTTTTATTAAAATTTTAACCGAGTTTCTTTTAAGTTGCTGTATCTCGGAAATGGTGCATCCAAATAGAAAAATATATATATAGAAAAATGAAAAGAATGAAATTTGCAACAAAAAATGTCTGAAAAATTTTGCCGTAAAAGCGATTTTTATGCAGTTCTCACTTAGTAATGTGAGACTCCAAAGTCCCAAATAACATAATTATAAGATTTCAAAAAATTAAGTAAAACTCAAAATTTTAGTCTCAAAGTCTAGTTAGTCTCAAAGTGTTGAAATTTGGCTGGTATTTTTTAACGGAAATCTTTCTATTTGCGTTTATACTTATTAGCTTTCTATTTTTTATGCTTTTTTCTTTAAAAATCATAAAATTAGGTTAATACAATAGGAAATGTTGAAAACTAATGACAACATTAAATGGCACGTTAATTAGCGGCAGTTTGTACATTTATTATGAATTTTAAAATGCAAATAGTTTTACTGATTAACCAGAAAATGCTAATTCATGTAAACATTATTTTTTATAATATTTGCAACTAAATGAAAAAAAGATGCCAAATCTTGTAAATTCTTTGTGCAAATGTTTAACTAGGTATGAAATTATTGAACTAAATTTATGGAAATTATATGCTCGACGAGCTATTACAAACCCATGAAATTTCAAATAAACCTTCAGAAAATTTTAACAATCCATCAAAAAATTCTTGGAATTTTCTATGGAAAATTCAAATTATGCAAAATTTCACTGATAGGTATGCTTTTCAAATTTACTTGAAAACCGGTAAAATATTTAAATTCTAACGGTGAGTTACATAAACATACATACGTAGGAAACATAATCGCAGGCTTATCAGTTTGTGCAGGGTAGGACTAGAAATAATTGAAAATAATTAACACAAATTAAAACAAAAATCGAAAATGTAATATAGCATAATTTCAGGTATATTAGCAACCGTCAGGCCCCCCTTATTTAATTATTTTTAAATTTTTAGTGAAAATGTTGGCTTCCAATTTCTAACTGTAAGAGATATTTCTTAATTAATTCTATCGGCGCTGATGCAACAAATACAGCAATCTATTTGATTATCAATTCAGTTTATGCAATATCAGCAACAAATTCAAAATGTAGCCAAAATGTAACTTCGTATGAGTTATTTTTGAACATGAAACAAGAAAGGATAAAATGTTGCATATTTGCCAATATTATTCAATAAATGCGCAATACATTTCCTAATTTAAAATGTGATGTGCCGATGTGCGTACGTACACGGATTACAGGTTGCGCTATGCTCATATAATTAAGAATAAACTCAAAAATGGAATCATATCTGGGACAAATTGGTGTTCACTGAACTGCAAAAAAAGGAAAAATTTGAAAAAAAAAGAAAATATTTTTTTGCGTTTGGAAAGTTCGAGTTCGAATCGGGATGTGACCACAAATGAGAAAGTGGTACAACAAACAAAAAAAGGTGTGGATTTGGTTGCTCTCAAATTTAATAATCCAAGGTGTTCGATACTGCATTCCTATTAGTCAAGTTAAGCAATATTTTGTAAAAAAAAGTAAAATGCAAAATAATAAAATACACTGAAATACCACATACTGAAATTGAAAGCAAGTCTAAGGTTGCCTGATTAAAAAAAAAGGTGTTTTGTGTTTATGAATTTAATTTTTATAACAGTTTTATACAAATAATTTGATTAAAACTTTTATTCGTTGCTCGCTGGTTAACCTTAATATTTTATAGCACAAAAACGTTTGTAATTAAAGTTACTGAAGCATACCTAAACAACTCTGTATATTTATATAACACAATTGTAAAATCCTTGAATAATCAAGTTTGAAGAATTAACAATTTGTGTAATAAATCGCACACACGGTCGACGATCAATTTACGCAAACCTGAAAATTTGTTGCATTCTAGAACTGCATTTGATAAATTTTCGAAAGTTTTTGTTCTTCTAACAAAAATTATTTGTTGGCCTAACACAAAAACGAGTGCTTCAAGTAATATTTTTGTTCGTGGTACTAATTTTTTTTTTTTTTTTTTTTGTTATAGCAGCGAAAACTTTAAATTCCACATTATTGTTCTACACCTACAAATCTTTTTTCTCGGTGTGGTCCAACAAGCAAATTACGATAAGAAATATATAAAATATTATTCAATCGCTGATATGAGGTGCATTTTTTCCGCATAATAAATTTATGGTATTTCTGCAAAATGGCGCTGATAATTGCCATGCTTAATTTTTAATTAAGATTCTATTTTTAACCACTTAAAACGACATTCCTGATTTCTGATGTATGTAAGTACTACACTTCAAACGATTTTTAATTATTATTTCTTTACAGAAAATATTGCAAACACCTACTCTTGATTTCGTAACAAGAAAGAATGTATACTTCGCTCAGTGTTGCTTTAATTACGCTGAGGTGATAATCGAAGCATCACAACTTATCCGACACTAGATGGCGTCGCAATATTGAACCCGCTTGAACTTATTAATCGGTACAACCACCTCAAAATGATTTTTAATTCTACATTTTGTACTTATTAATCAGGACTTCCCACAAAGAAAGTCGACGAGTAAATGTAACGACATAATTTTTAAATCCTTTTATTTACATAATAAATTAAATTAATCATGTGGTACAATTTAGCGATTAAAGCAAATTGCAGAAGTAGTTCACGGTGGTATTAAGGTTCATAAAAAGTTGAAACAATTGTCTAATAATATAATTAAGAATTTCCTCTGCAAGTAATAAAATAATTTAGCGTAATCGTTAGAGATAAACGTCTTACTTGAATACAATAAAGTAATTTCTTTGTTAAATCAGTGCTTATCAGATTGTTATCATATCACTTTCAATCGTATCAACACTTGATAATTTAACACCAGTCATTTATAATAATTAATAATAATACAATTTAAGTAATTCTGATAACAGAAAACAATTAAAATACAATTTTGACGAATTTTTCAACTAGCTCCAACATTTTTACGTAGATTATTACTTAATGTGATCGATATTCTGATAAAGATTCAATCGCGTTGGCGCCGCTACGAAACAGCTGAAAATTGTATTGGGAAATTTGGCCCAATAGACTTACGATGGAAAAATTACTTTCGCCTTGTTTAAGCTTTAATATCAGAAAGAAAGATAGAAAATTAAATAAAACATTTTTTAAACCGAAATCTTATGGGTGTAACGCCAGGCACGGTGGCACAACCCCACAAACAGCACTTGGTTCATCGGACTTAGAAAGAACATTGAAAAACAAATTTAAATCAGGTATCTCTTTATAAGCAATATATTTTTATTTTATTGTTGATTACTTCAAATTCTGCTCTAAAGTGACCCCAAATCGAGATATTTTTTCTTTTCTCATGGGTTTTCCAATTTGACTATACCATATGGTGGTATAGAAATTATTATGTGCTTTTAGAAGTGAAAATCAATTTTTACTGAATAAACTAAAAAATCTAAAAATAGTTTTGGCGAAGACTGATTAATTCGAAATTTTTTCTAAACAACAATTTTTAAATTTAACAAATAATAAACAGACAAACAAACAACTTTTTTGTTTCATTACTACAACATTTTTTTTACAATGAAGGTTTTTCTAAGCAGAATACTAATTTCCGACTTCATTTTTATAAATTAAAAAAATTGCAATTTATGTGAAAATTGCGCCGCAGGTTATTATCATATTCTCATGATTTTCTTGGTTCCAAATTTTACGAAAAAACTGATTACCGTGGACAACAATACTATTAACAGGATTTCTGCAAAATCTCATTTTGTAGATTTAATTTTGTAATTTTAACAAAAGCAAAATTCTAGATTTTGGTTACGACTCCCAATCTCCCCTCTCTTAGATCAACATTGGAATATATTATTAAAATTCAAATTTATGATAATTTTAAGACGAAAATTAGCAATAAACAGGATTTGGCTACCTGATTATATAATTAATTAATAAAAGGTAATAATATAATTTTTGAAAATTATAGCTTTTGAATTAAATTTTGAATTGTTAACATATTTTTGATAGGTGCGGTTTAAACTTTGAAATATTGGAAAAAATTATAACACCGCCACAATTTTCAGACAATAAATTTTTAAACCCCTTTACTGGAATAAATTTCCCTAGCGGTGGAAAAATAAGAGAGTTCTACTTACCGAAAATTCTTCTGTGTACGGGCAATTTGATTCCATCCTTAAAATTTGAATTTTTTTCGGCTTCGATTGCTGTCCCGTTTCCTAAGCCCATTTTGAATGTTTATTTTAAAAAATTGGAATGTTAATCGTAATAACGAAAAAAAAGTATTAATTAAGCGATCGTCATTGGTTCATCAAACTCATTGTGAAAGCGTTAAGTTACGATTACAAAATTGCACTTCGCGTGTTAACAGGTGAATACGAAACCGTAAACTGAACGCACACCTCGACGTAATCACGAAACTTGGCCGAGTACCCTTTCAGGTACGCCTACTTTTCAACTCCAAAAAGTAAGTGGTACCTCGATGCAGATAATTTTATCAACTTCAAAAATATAAAAAATATCGTGCAAACTGCAGGTACAATTATTTTGCACTGCAAAAATATAATAGTAATCAGCAACCCCCAAATTACGCCGGTAGCAGGTTAATCTATTTGATAGGGCAGTCTATCAGACATTATTTCAGTGAAAGATTACAAGATTATCGAATTTTTATAGCGTTTTTAAAATCCGATAACATCGGGTGTACCTACATTGCAAAATAATAAAAATTTCAGTATCGGATATGTAAACCTTACGGGAGTTTTGAAAATAACCTGGTGTAGTTTAACAAATTTATTTTTGAAATTTTTAATTTGTAGAAGTAAAGACCAGGACAATTTCGTTTCCCAGCGCTCCACATAAAATACTTGTCTGTTTCTTTGAAATTCTTTAATAGAGGGTAACTTTTTTGAAAAATGTATTTTGAAACTGGAATTTACATTGTTGGACCAAGGTTAAAACAGCCTAGCCAGTCAGAATAAATTTACAATCTTGTTTGCATATATTTTCGAGAGGTAGGTATCGATGATTTTTGGATTGAAGATTAAATTGATTATTTAATTTAAGATTTTCTATATATTGTATTTACACTGAAAAAAATTGGTAAATCTCAAAAGCAAAGACTTGAAATTCAAAATATTTCCAGAGAATTCCAACGATTTCCAAGAAATTCCAACACTTTCCAGATAATTCCAAAGACTTTCAAAGAATTCTAACGCCTTCTAAAAACTTTCAGAATAATTTTAGGGAATTCACAAAATATTTTGGTGATTCAATAAAAATATATTTTTATAATTTGGTGAATTAATTTGTTTATTTTGTACAGGATTTGTACCATATCTCCGGTTTTTCTACAAAACGAATTGATTTTTCAAAAAAATAAAAATTTACTGGACGATAGTTTTGTAGTCTGTTAAATTATCTCTTCGATGGGCCAATCAATTTTTTTGAAAAATGTTTCCTTTTAAAGATATGAGGTTTTATAAACAAAGCTCAAGAAATAAGACTTCTAATTTTTAAACGTTTCCTTACTTAATTTAATATATAACTCGAAAACCGGTGATTTTAATCTGTAAAGAGTTAGAATCTAGATTGGAGATAATTTTACGATCTTCAAAAAATAATTTAACAATTTTCAGTAAAAACCAATAGTTACGCTGTTATTTGAAGATAGAAATAAAAATTAATTTTAAAAGTGTAATATAAAAATAGTTATCTTATGGGTTGAATAACAAATAACTCTATTCGCCCCCCCCCCCCCAACTCGCATTCCGATAATAACGGTAATTTTGTACTACGAAAGTAGAAAGGCTAAACCGATTCTAGATAATTTTTCGAAATTCCAAATTTGATTTAATTGGTCTAATTAATTAGTTTAGAATTCAACTCATTCTGTTACTTAGAAAACTTTAGAAAAATCTTAAAAAACATTCAGTAATGGATTATTATACTTTCTTTTATTTTTATTTTTTAAAAAAAAAAGCAATGATGTATTTAATTATACAAATTATTAATTTATATAATTAGGTATCTACTTAAACCATTATTCGTATTAATTAGTAACAATAATATCGTATGTCACGCTATGTGTGTATGTAGTTTATGTACGACAAGTGTGACTCATCTGTGATTGGTTAATTTTTTTGATCAAGTTAAAAATCTATAAGGCGATGAATTACGACATGATAAAATTTAATTTTACTACCTATTATATAGACCGATTATGCGACTTACTATTATAACAAAAGGAACATATTTCAATTAAATCGGTCTACTAATTCAAAAGCAAATGAAAATAAATAATACAATACCGTGAATGAATTTGTAATTACTATTAGAATGATATTGTTAAGTTATTAGAAAAAAAAGTTTTAAAAAAGACTACAAAGAGAGTACCACCACAAATTCAAACTTTCGAAGGAGGAAAGTGCGCGATTTTTCACTCAGAAATTCAGAAGAGGAGAAAATCAATTGAACGGGGGGGGGGGGGCTAAAAGTATTTTTATCTCTCTAATCCAAAAGAAAAGCGGTGGTAATATCATGTCTTCAATAATTTTGAATTTTACTTGTACTTTTGTTGTGCACCACTCTGCATGCTCAAATTCAAAATTTGAAACTCTTGACGACATCGAATGCAGGTAGATCATTTCTTTTGAGGAAAAAAAAGGATCGGCAAGTAAAGTACGATTTTTCGCACCTGGAAAAGAAAATTGGCAAACATAATAATTTATTGATGTTTTAAAAATCTAAAAATGAAGCCTTAGGGTTAGGCATGACAATTACATTTACCGAACTTGTTAAGTTGTAATAAAATGTCAATTATGTTTAGCAATAATTTGCGGCACATAATTGGCGGTCTCACACGCGACCTAAAATATAAATAAAGTAAATTGTTTTGCTTTATTTCGTTTACTATTATTTTTTAATAATAAATTAAAGATTTATAAAAATTTTTTTTTCAGATTCGAACTCGGTTGGGGGAGTGAAGGCATTTTTTGGATTCGTGTGCCCTTAGAAATTGATTTTACGATCGATAGCTGAAAGACTGATTAATTTTCCAGATCCGTCGAGTTTAGCCAGGACCTCTAAATCTCTCCCCATTTCGTATAAAGACATAGGGGACCTCCTTACACTGAAAACGTAATCAGATTACCTCGGTGGTTTGTCAGTGTCTCCCGAGAGAAGATCTGGCAGCCAACGGATTAATCGCTAAGCTGTAATCGGTTTCGAGTGCTGAGATAGCTCATAAAACGTCATATGTAAATCTAAAATTGGTGAAAAATCAGGTTTTAAATCGTATTTTAACAAGAAAAATCCAATTTTCAAGTAGAACCACTTGAAAAGTACTCCTTGACTTCCGCTGAAGTATTAGTTAAAAATTCAATTTTTACATCCGAATTAAATTTTTAAATTTGCACATCATGATTTGGGCGTTGAGGTTTGCTCCGCCTAACTGTAAGAAAAAATTAAACAACAATCCGTGACCTTCAAGCAAAGGTGGCATGTTAATCTATTGATAGCACAGATTATCATAAATTTAAGTGGATGATTAAAAGATGATCAGCAATAGTTATCAAATTTTGTACTCAAGTTCAACTGTCGATTTTGCAACGTCAGATTTTGCCATTTCACACAAAACAAAAAATTTGTCGGGATTTTTAAATTAAAATTCCAAGATTGCACGCAAAACTTTAAACGAGGTTTTCTCGAAACACATTTATATAATTAAGAGACCGCATATCTCGATTGATTTTCATCCAAATGACTTGAAATTTGGACAGAGTATTTCCAACAAAACTGCATTTCATTATGCAACATATTTTGTAGATTGGATGATAAGTTTTTGAAAAAAACGTTAAAAATGACAACTCTTTGGAATAAATTTCGAATTTCTTTTATAGCTGCGTCATTTTGATACGAGAATAATTTTTCGAGTTTCTGAAAACCTCTTCAGACACAGCACCACGCACCTACGATTTTTATTAATATTTTTGAAAGATATTTTACAACGTATTATGCAATATACTATTGTGTCATTGAAGAAATATAAAATAGAGTAACTCAAAAAAAATATCGTAAGCGCAATAAAAAGAATTAAATAAAAATATTCCACAGTATTAAATTCTTCTTTGTAATACTTGACTATATAAAGGATAAGATTTTGCGATAAGAGAAGGAAAAAATAGAATATCATAAAATCGATAAAACACTAGTACATTGAACTTGGAAATTCAAATTAGATTGATTACAATCGGCATAAATAATATTATGTTAAATGTTGAGGAGTAGGTATAAAATAAGAATTTTCCTACTTACGAACCGATTCTTTAATCAGTGTTTTAAATTAATTTAATAAAAAAATGGAGACTGAAGGCAAGAAAATCCGCGAGTTTTGTTGTCTGGTATTTATCTGGGTTTTGATGTCAGATAAAAATAATCTATAGAAAAAATGTAAATCGAAGAGTGCAGTAAAGGATGTTGTTGAAAGTTGAAGACGAATGAGTTTCTAACATTATAATGGGAAAGTTAATAGTATATTAAGTATCAAGAGCAGTAAGCGTATGTTTGGAGATAGAGACGCAGTCAAGTCTGCTTATTTAGCCCTGAAGAAAAATTATTTAGCCATGAAAAAAAAATGAGGTGCTGTTGTCTTCATCTTGCCTTGCCATCTTCTTTCCAGACCCAGACGATTTAATATTTTTCTCTCAGGAGTGCTATTTTTTCCTCAATTAAAATGTCGGTGTTGCTCAACAGTCGTAGATTTTAATGTTGCATTGTTTTATTACAAAATCGTTCCATTATTGTAAGTGGTTATATCCCTGACCGTTAAAATTTTAAGATACCTTCATATCTTAGAAATTGAACAAAGATCATGTATTTCTTACGTACTTAGTGTTTTTCATACATTTTAAGTGCTGATATCGATTAAAGGAAATCAATTGAGAAATGCTATTTAAAGATGATATTGTTGTAAAATTTTATTTGGCTAAAAACAAAAATAAGTTGTACGATATTAAACTTCCCGTCCCCAATAACATCTTACAGTCTTTGCTGTATTTCAAGTGTACTCGACTGGATGATTTTCCAAAGTTTTGAAGTATTCAATGGTTTTAATTATGTTTATTTATCTAATGATTGATAAAAATTTATATATTTAGAAATTCGTGTGTAATAAAATATTTGTATGTTGTACGATGAAAATCAATACAAAGTGACATATTTTTATATAAGGAGATTACTAATAAAATCAATTATATCACAATGGACATTGCTTTCAAAATAAGTAGGTAGTATACAAAAAACACAATATATTTTAATTAAAAAGCACTTGATCGTAATTGTGTGGAAACTTGTGTTATCTAAGACAATACGACATATCACATCATTGTGATTCAAATTGCTAAATTATATTCAAATGTTTCTATTTTCTACTAGATCTATTTCTACTGCTGATCTGTTGCAAAGTGAAAATTAAATGTCAGCTAAAGGAAACATCCCCGACAGATAATCACAATAAACGTGAAACCAACCATTGCTGAGGGTGGAATTTATTTTCCCTCGTCGAATCAGTTGAAGAGCTTAAGAAAAAATTTAGTAGATTTTATATTGGTTTCTACATTTAATACCGATTATCAGCTTATCACTATCAGTACTATGGAAAGGGTAATAGCGTCTACATGATATGGCTGTCGATAGACTGTTTCGATCAAGTGCAAATTTCAACATATCCATGTACTTTTTAATTAATCGACAACAGGAATAGAATTAATAAGTTGAATTTATTTTCAATATAAATTATTTATTACGTAAAAATATTGGAAAACCTTTCCAAAATCCTTTATATCATCTCAATTAATATAACTTATTTATGTACTTTTTTTAACGGTTTTCCTTTTTTTATGCTTGTGCAATTTGGTACTGATATCCTTGCGATCGGGAGCCTTCTGTTGCAACCTCTTCACTATCTTTTTTGAAGGTTTCTTTAACTTCAACGTATAATCTGGAACTTCACCTCCGGAATCTTTAATAATTTGCGCGATTCTAAAGAAAAACATTAGTAATTACTGACTTACAAAACATTCAAGATAGGCATACTTTCGTAAAAATTGAGCATCATCCACAGTGAAAAATGAGATTGCCTTTCCACTAGTACCCGCTCTTCCAGCCCGTCCTATCCGATGCACGTACGATATAGCAGAAGTGGGAAAATCGTAATTTATTACTAGATTAACCCCTTTGAAATCGATACCCCGAGCCATTAATTCGGTACAAATTAAAATCCACACTTTACCTTCGCGATAACTCTTGACAGTGTGGTCTCTCTAAAAGAATATAAGTATAAATAAAGAGATCGACATAGTACTTGATGGAGTAGCTTACCTGGGATTGGGTTCTATCGCCATGGATAGCGTCAACGTTTACTCCATCAAACATAAGTTCGGTGAACAATTCTTGTGCACGTTCTTTACTTTGCACAAAAACCAAAATTGGTGGCTTAATTCCTTCTCGAATTATGTTGCGCATAGCTAACAATTTTCCAGCTTCGTTACCCACAAACAGCAACTCCTGTTGTACAGAATTTGTTGCAGCATTTCTAAAATAAAAATTTTTATTGTGAGGTTTATATTCATCGCATGATCTGTGATCAATAAACTGATCAATAAACTGTCAGCACACGAAGACGATAAATTTTCTATGGGTAATTTACCTGTGTCCCACGGCAACTCTGATTAAATTGGACATGTGTTTTCGGCACCAGCTGGCCACAATTTGAGTCTGGGTTGCACTAAACATTCCAATTTTTCGATTAGGATGAGTGGTAGCTTCCAAAACTTGCTTCAATTGCTTTCTGAAGCTGTTAGCACTGTCTTCAAACAATTTGTCTGCTTCGTCTATGATCAGCCATTCGACACTAAAAAATGATAAAATGTATTATAAATTTACAAATTCACTCCAGCCAATGTACTTTTTCAACGAAATTCCAGGTGGATTCTGTTGTAACAAATAGCACAACCGATTTGGCGTGGTAATCAATATATCGAACTTCTGGGAACTTTTTTCACCATAATCGGACGCAGTTTTATTTAATTTACTTAGAATGTGAATGCGAAAGTTTCGGCCTTCCGACAAACGAATACATTCACGTTGTGTTTGCTTGGCCAATTCACGAGTGGGACATAAAACCACTGCTCTGAACCCTGAACTTTGAGGTCCCTTCAACGAATTAATAACAGGTATTAAGAATGCAGCCGTTTTTCCCGATCCGGTTGGTGCACATGCCAGTAATTGCCGACCTCTCAACATCACAACCATGGCCTGTTTTTGAATGGAAGTAGGTTCTGTGTAACCGCAACTTTGCAAATTGTTTAGCAAATCTTGAGGTAAATTCATATCTTCGAAGGATCCTGCCGGTTCAGGAATGCGTTTTCCTGCAACTTTAATTTTCAGTGCATTTCTCACCCGATTTACCTACAAAGTAAAATTTGGAGTATGCAGTTTAGAAATCAAACTAAAATTTGTTTACCTCTTCTTCGTGCAACAGTTTTATCTTTTTGTCGTCCATCGACTGCAGTTTTTCTAGAGCTTTACGTTTTCTTCCGTCTGACCTGCTGTCGGTGGAGAGAGATTCCGACAAGTTTAAGGTACTGCCTGCCTCATCTTCTGCATTCATATCTAACAGCTGATCTGGTTCTTCAATTTTGATTTCTTGCACAGTCAACAAAGGTTTAACATATTTCTAGAAAAATACCAAGTTAGTGTCGGTAATGAAATAATTTTTTTTCTCACCCCAGATTTTCTTTCTGATTTGGTAAACTTTGCACCTCTTGTTAATTGCTTAAAAATATCGTACGAACCCATCTTTTAATAATAAATTCTTTAGGTCAGCATGAGAATTTTGTTGAGGTTAGGTTGTATGTTTACACGTTTACACCAAGTTGCTCTGATTCGTCCAAGGGTTAATGCGCAAAATTTGAAATCATACTGTATTTTATGTTTTTACAAATCAGCTTAAAAAATATTAGATTTATTTAGCCATCCATCTCAAATTTATTTTACAATAAACTAAACACAAATTAATGCTAGAAGAGTTACCGATAAAATAAAATTGGTGCAAATGAAAGTACCAGCTTACGAAAATCTAAATCTTTGGCGGTGAGTTGAACAAAGTAGGATTCATCCATAAATTCCGACACACATTGAGACTTGACAGATGATTTGTGGAAGGAGTTTAAAAAATGTGATTTTACATTTTAGCCATGTTCGATGTGATAATCCCTTCGCTTGGAACCTCTGTCGAACAAAAAATGGTAATCGTTTGGTTCGGAATTTGGTGCGCTTGCAAAAGTTTTACCTCTGCCCCTTCCGGACAGCTACTGGAGCTACAGTTCTGTTCAATGGTCTTAAATTTATTGTAATTTAAGGACGACTTCACCTGGACGGTTTATCGTCTGTATGAGTTATCAGGTGAACTTTTGCAGCTTGTCGGCTTGAAAATTTCACTTGACAAATTTCACAGGGAAAAAGTTTTTCACCCGAATGAGTTCTTAAATGAGATTTCAAACTGCCTCCCTGCGTAAATTTTTGTTGACAAATATGACACACGTAGGGTTTGTCGCCTGTGTGAGTCCTTAAATGAACTTTTAAGTTTTGCCTGTTTGAAAATTTCGCCTTGCACAATTCACAAGTAAAAGGTTTTTGGCCCGTATGAGTTCTCAAGTGATCTTCCAAACCTCCGATTTGAGCAAATTTGACACACATAGGGTTTATCGCCCGTGTGAGTTCTGGAGTGAATTTTTAAAGTTCCACTTTGGGCAAATTTCTGATGACAAATTTCACATGCAAAAGGTCTTTCGCCGGTGTGGGTGCGGAGATGAATTTTTAAACTACCCTTACGAGCAAATTTCACTTTGCAAATTTCACATGCGAAAAGTTTCTCGCCCCTATGAATTCTTAAGTGGTCTTCTAAACCTCCGATTTGTGCAAATCTGTTATTGCAAATCCTGCACACATAAGGTTTGTCACCTGTGTGGGTTCGTAGATGAATTTTTAAAGTTCCACTCTGTACAAATTTTTGATGACAAATTTTACACACGAAGGGCTTTTCCCCAGTGTGGGTTCGTGCATGTATTTTTAAAGTTCCCTTACGTGTAAATTTTATTTCACAAACTTCGCATGTAAAAAGTTTATCGTCCTCAAGAATTTTTTCGTACTTGGAAAACAATTTTTTGCTGTCGAATACCTCACATACAGGCTGTTGGCATATTTGCACTTGGTATTTTTTATCCACTTCAGCTTCAAGTATCGAACCATGTTCTTCTTTAATTTCGATAGAATGATGTAGATTTTCTAATTTGATATCAACGATGTCTTCTACTTGTTCTGTTTTAATTTGCAACTGCCCATCCGAATTAAATGAAATTTCGGGAACATTGTAAGCAGAGTTTTCTAAATTTTGTAATTTATTCAAAATCTTTATTTGCTCCATAAAAAAACCTATTTACATTTCATTCAAATAAGAGGTTATCTCAAGTCATTCTTATATAGCTCACTAGATGGCGTTACCAGTTAAAAACACAAATGTTTTAATTTTAAATATTTTAATTGCCAAACGGCAAAAGCCACAAATTTTAAAGATGAATTTTTGAAAAGCATATAATTTTTTCGTTATTTTGATGTTTGATTTGTTTCGGTGGCATGCCGGAGTGCAAAGTTACAGAGGGAGCGGTTTTTCAATTTTTATTTCTCAAAATAGTAGATGTTTTTGGCTTTGGGGATCCGATTAGGAAGCCTTATTTTATTTTTGATTTATAGTTTACATGTGATCATAATAGATATTATTTGTTCTCCCTGAAATATGTTGTTATTTATATATGATGAGGAAGCCTGTATCTTTTTCGCCTCCAAAAATGTCCTGTCCTGTAAAATTTCGAAATAAATAATGGTATGTGATACCTACAAAATTGAAATTTTCATTGTTTGGAACACCAATTTTTATTTGAACCGTACTGGTATACAAAGATTTCTTTCTTTATGAAAAAGTACAAGATAAGATTAGAATGTTTTGATTTGTAGTCGTTACATTTTATAAAATGCTCAATAGTTGACGCATCAATAACTTCAAATGGAATTGGAAAATTTTAAATACGACAAAGTTAATACAAGGTAAAATTATTTTCGGTGTATGCAGTTTTCTTTATAAATCTCTTGTAGCAGCAAAAAAGAACAGACGGTGAAAGAAAATGAAGAAGAATCGGAAACCTCTTCCGTTTCTTACTTGGAACTGGTAAGAAAATTGTGTACCCACCCATAAATTTTTTTTGATTTTATTTATTTTTAGTACAAATTTTCCACAAGATCAGACAAAATTTTACTGCTGATTGCGATTTTCTTTTGCGTTGTTAGCGGCGTCTCCGAGGCTTTATTTTCCATTGCTTTTGGAAAAGGAGTGGGAACTATAACAAATTTTGGGGCCGAATTATCCAACGCCGTTAACGAAACGGAAAGACTTGTGGTGGAAGAGGTTTTCCTGAAGAAGGCCAAAGATTTTGCCATTTTTACCGGTTGTAACGGAATAATAATCGGTATTTCGTTTTACGTTGGTTCCTCGCTTTTTAACTATACCGCAATGAAACAGGTCTGCTTTTTTAATTTTTGAAGAAAAAAAATCAAAAAATAATTTCAGACCTTCAAAATTCGGGAGTTGTACTTCTCTCGGGTGCTGAATCAGGATATAGCATGGCACGACCAATCATCCACTGGTGATTTTGCAAGCCGCATTACAGAGTAAGAAAATTTTAAACGAATCAACATTGATTAGATAAGCGGCTTATCTCTGTTTGAATTTAAAACTATCCAAACTTGAAACGACCAAATAACCGAATCAAACTTTTTAGCGACTTGAGAAAGATTCAAGACGGAATCAACGATAAGGCTTCCTTCACGATCTTCCACATCAGCGTTATCGTAACCGCCGTCATCCAATCGCTAATTTTTGGCTGGAAATTAACGTTAGCCTGTTTGGCACCGTTTCCAATCTCCTTCTTCGCCATGACCTGCATTGGAAAGGTAAATTCTCACAAAAATTATTCACACTCTGAAAAAAATGTTGCAGCTTTCCGCGCAACTTTCCAAAGACGAAGCAGCGGCGTGCGGAGAAGCAGGAAAGGTGGCCGACGAAACGCTGACTTTAATTAAAACGGTGGTAGCGTTCAACGGACAAAGCGAGGAAGCGAAACGATACGACAAGCTTCTCTTGGTGGCCAAGAAAAGTAACATCAAGAAGTATCTTTTCGTCGGACTCACATCCGCGGTGACAAACTTTTTTATTTATTTTTGCGTTGCCATTTCTGTTTGGTACGGTGCACGCCTGATAATGAAAAGTCGAGCGGGCGAAGGCGATTACACCATCGAAAAATTAGTTACGGTTAGTTTTGGTACCGCAGGTTTGATCATCTCCCTCACTTTCTCAGTTTTAGATCTATAACGCCACCCTCTCGGCCACATTTTATGTGGGAGCTACCACCCCATATTTTGCCACGTTCAATGCTGCAAAAGGTGCTGCGCATAAAATTTTCAGGGTTATCCATGGCGAACCCTCCATCAACCAATCTTACGGAAGTGGAATAAAAATTAACAAAATCAAAGGAAACATTCGATTCCAGAACGTTAACTTCAATTATCCAGCCAGAAAGCAAGTCGAGGTAATTTGGACTTCACTTTGTCTGGTTTCCAACTTTTTCCGTTCATTGCAGGTTCTGAAAAATTTAAATCTCACCATCAAATCTGGAGAGACTCTAGCGCTGGTGGGAAGCTCTGGTTGTGGAAAATCCACCATAATCCAGCTCATCCAAAGATTCTACGACCCTTCAAGTGGGAATGTAAGTTTTGACCTCTCGAGCTGCCATAATTCCAGAAACGAACAGTTTTAGATATTCATTGACGATAACGAAATCGGCAGTTTGAATTTAGCCACCTTACGAAACCAAATTGGAACGGTGGGTCAGGAACCTGTCCTGTTCGATGGAACCATTTCCGAAAATATAAGGTTGGGCAATTTGGATGCAACTCAGGCTGAAGTGGAAAAAGCTGCGAAAAAATCAAACGCCCACTCTTTTATACTTTCCTTTCCTGCCGGTTATCAAACGGTGATTGGAGAACGTGGAACGCAGTTGTCTGGCGGTCAGAAACAAAGGATTGCGATAGCAAGAGCTTTGGTGAGGATACCGTCGATTCTGCTCTTGGACGAAGCCACCTCATCGTTGGATTCCACCAGCGAGTCTTTGGTGCAAGAAACTTTAGAACGGGTAGTTTGATGAAGTACGGAACCAATAGATAAACCATAAGTTTTAAAATTTTAGGTCAGCAAAGACTGCACGACCGTAATTGTAGGTCATAGAATTTCAACAGTCCGGAAAGCGGATCGAATTGTCGTTTTGGACCAGGGAACCGTGGTGGAGGAAGGTTCTCACGACGAATTAATGGCTTCCCGAGGGATTTATTACAAATTGGTTGAAGCGCAAGTGTCTGAAAATGAAGACCAAGAAAATGTAACAACAGAATTTGGTATGCAGATACTTCGTCAAAAGAGAAAACTTCAAAATATATTGTAATTTTAGAAGCGGAAGCTGAGATAACGCAGGGAAGGCATCGGGAGGCCAAAGACACCAAACAGGTTGATCTCAGTTTTGCAGCCGCGAAGCAAATTCTAATGTCGCATTTGTCTCCCAAGTGGTGCATGGTTCTTGGAATATTACTTTCTATTCTCATTGCTTCCGCAATGATAACTTCCAGTTTGGTTCTCGCAAAAAGCTTGGCGGTATTTAAAATTATGGAACTGGAGCGTTGCAGCTCAATTGATTAGCATGTTTTAGGTAATTTCTGCCAAAGATGCACAAAGCGTCATCCGCCAAATTAACAAATACTTCAGCTGTATCCTCGTGATTGGATTGGTGGTGGCAGTTGCGAATGTTTTTCAGGTACCAACGAAAGTAATAATTTATTAACAGAGTAATTTTTGGGTAGTCCTATTTGATAGGCGTGTCCGGAGAGCATCTGACCATGAGTCTAAGAAGTTCGATGTTTAAAAATATTATTCATCAAGAAATGGGATGGTTCGATCGAACGGAAAATGGAGTTGGGTCTTTGGGCGCTCGACTGGCAGGCGAACCATCCAGCTTGCAAAACGTAAGTTCATACCTTCACTCTGATCGACTGCTCTCTCCTCTGTATCTCTTCAGGCAATAAGTTTATGTTCGGGTCCATTCCTAAACGCCGTAACCATGACAATTCTATTAGTTTGTGTTGGATTTTATCTGTCCTGGAAGTTCTTACTGGGTTATTTTGCTTTCCTTCCATTTCTAATCATCCTGATGTACACGGAACAGAAAATTCTGGTAGAAGAAAACAGAAAAAATATGACTGCGCTGCAACAATCGACCAAGGTTTGTATCCGTCCAACAGTGATATTAAAAACAACGACACCGCTTTCTTAGCTTGCAGTGGAAGCCATCACCAACGTTCGAACTGTAGCTTCCATGGCGAGGGAAAAGTTCTTCCACAACAAATACGTGGCCATACTGCAAGAAAACAGAAGCTTAACAGTACGGAATATTCACATCCAGGGAATAGTGTACGGATTGGCCAGAAGTTCTCTGGCTGTTTCCTACATAATCGCCTTTTATTACGGTGCCCACGTGATAAAAACGAACCAAGCGGATGCGGTCGCTGTGATTGGGTAAGTAAGCGTCGTCTGAACCCTGCTAAACCAGCTGACAGCCAAACGTCTTTTCAGTCTCTCGCAAATTTTTATAATCAGCATGTCGATCTTGATGACCACTGTGGCGTTCTTGCCAAA
This sequence comes from Cantharis lateralis, assembly GCA_963170105.1. Lineage (NCBI taxonomy): Eukaryota > Metazoa > Arthropoda > Insecta > Coleoptera > Cantharidae > Cantharis > Cantharis lateralis. Next base: position 1,174,037 of record OY720628.1, read on the forward strand.
CCTAACCAAAGGATTCGTTGCTTGCAATCAAATTAACGCATTGTTAAACCGGGACCCAAAAATCAAATGTTCTGGAGATGAAAAAAAGATTGAAGGAGACGTAAAATACCAAGCAGTGACATTTTCGTATCCGACCCGGCCAGATGTTACAATTCTGGATGGCTTGGATCTCAGTGTTTTGAAAGGCAAAACAGTAGCTTTGGTCGGACCTAGTGGATGTGGGAAATCCACCATCGTTCAGTTGCTCGAGCGGTTCTACGATTCCAGCTCTGGTCAAGTAACTTTCGGTGAGCAAGACATCACAAGGCTGAATTTAAATTCTCTGAGACTGCGGTTGGGAATTGTCATGCAGGAACCGAACCTATTTAGCAGGACCATTGAGGAAAACATTGGTTACGGAAAAATCGAAAGCGTAGTTACGAGAGAAGAGGTTGTCGACGCCGCCAGAACAGCCAATATTCACACCTTCATTTCCTCTTTGCCATTAGTAAGTTTTTGCTCCCTAAACTACATCTTCGGTTGTTTGACGTTAGGTACTCCATTTTTAAGGGATACTATACCATGTTAGGGGAAAAGGGAACGCAGCTCTCCGGTGGTCAAAAACAAAGAATTGCGATTGCCAGGGCATTGTTGCGGAATCCAGAAATTTTGTTGTTGGACGAAGCCACTTCAGCTCTCGACGCGGAAAACGAAAAGGTATACAATCAAGTCTGTACTATTTTTGGCATGTTATTTTTTAACTATATTTCTTGCAGGCTGTTCAGGTGGCGTTAAATCGTGCAAAGGAAGACAGAACGTGCATCGTCATCGCTCACAGACTGAGAACCATTGTCGATTCCCATTTGATTGTGGTAATAAATGAAGGGAAAGTCGCCGAAAAGGGTAATCACCAAGAATTGATGAACATGAAGGGTTTATATTGGAAACTTTATACCAAGCAACATCAGGCATAGCGATCGAGTGGCAATTTTTGCAGTGCAGAAGTTGGAAGAAGGAAGAGGAAAATTTTGATTAATTGTTTTGTTACTTTTTTCTTTAAAATTCTTTTTTAAAAATGAATTGCTTTATTAGTTAGTTAATTCCAAAGGCTTCTCCCCTGGATGTCGAAAATTTTGAAAGATACATTGAAATAGACGTATGTATGTATCCGGTTCTAGACTGAGTAGACTGACTAGAGCCGACAAAAATCAGGTTGCATTGGACAAGTAACCTAATCTACTTGCTGCGTAGTCACCCTGCTTTTTGGGACATTTGTAATATTTAGCTAATATGACTCGAAATGTGAAGTCAAAATATAATGATACTAATTTAAAAAAATATTAATCAGAGTTGACAATATAATAACATTGTTTTAAAAATTTACAGTGGAGCCCCCCCCCCCCGGAAAGAAACCTTCTAGAGAAAAAAAGATCTGGAAGTTATTACCAAAGTCTTACGAGGGGGGGACGCTCTAAAAAGTTATTTAGGTAAGTTTTCTATAAATAAGTTTATCAATTCGAATAGAACTTAATTTAAATTTGAAAAACGTGCGAGATAAAATTGGCATGGTAAGTCAAGAACCTGTCCTGTTCGATGGTACCATAACGGAAAATATCAAATTGGGGAAGTTGAGTGCCACAGAAGTCGATATAGAAGAAGCCGCTAGAAAGCTAATGCTGATTCATTCATAGCATCTTTTGCAAATGGATATCAAACCGTCATAGGGGAACGCGGAACCCAACTGTCTGGAGGTCAAAAACAAAGAATTGCAATAGCAAGAGCACTATGGTGCGAAAGCCAGCTACTTTGTTATTGGATGAGGCTACATCTGCATTGGACTCCAATAGCGAGTCCATTGTGCGAGCTGCTCTTGACGAAGTAACTATGGTCGAGGATTGGGGAAGGAAAGAGACTTTTTAATTTTAAAACAATTTTAGGCGAGTAAAGAGTGTACCATCAAGGTACCAAGGAAACTGACATTCGTGCTGATTTTGACTTTAAAGGTAAACTTCGCACTTTTATTTGAACTTCACTCGTATTTACCTATATTTATCAAACACTCCAGTAATTTATTAACTGTTCATTTAGATAAGACAGTCTGGCAAAAACACGACTTCCACTTTAACTACCGTGCTTCGTTTCGAAACTTTAATTAAAAAAAATATGGAACAGGAAGACTACAAGTACGAAAAGGTCCAAACAAGCGATGCCTACACAGATGAACTTCGTCCCGTTTCCTATTTTGAGCTGGTAACAAAATTAAAACCATTTAAATGCACATTTAAAATTTTTGATTTCAGTATAAATTTTCGACAAATTTTGATAAACTTCTTTTGGCCGTGGCTGTTCTGCTGGGTGCCTGCAGTGGCATTTCAGAGGCCTTATTTATTGTCATTCTAGGACGATGCGTTGGAACGATTGCAAAATTTGGAAACGATTTGCTGGCCCTCGCAAACGAAACCGAAAAAGTTAAAGTGGAAGAAATTTTTCAGGACAAAACAAATGAGTTTGCCATTTTTACTTGTACGGTTGCCATAGCGATATTTATAGCAACGTACGTGTCTACGTCCCTGTTTAATTATACAGCCGCGAAACAGGTTCGGTATAATTTTTTTAAATAAAAGAAAGTTAAAAGTGTGGTTTTAGGCGTTCAAAATTCGAGAATTATACTTTTTCAAAGTTTTAAATCAGGATATCTCTTGGCACGATCAAATTTCTACGAGAGATTTTGCGAGCCGCTTAGTCGAGTAGGTAACAGGTGTAACATGCAATCACAAAAATTATAAACAATCTTATAATTTGATAAGATAGGTAGCCTCCTTGACATCGATTGCTTTACGTAGAGTTTGTAACGATTTAAGTTTTTGAACGGGGGGGGGGGGCAAATTTCATATTTTCAAACTGAAAATCAAAAAGTTGCAATTTTTTTTTTCAGTTTATTTTCGCTCAGTTTATTAATTTTAGTGATTTACGGAAGATTGAAGAAGGCATAAACGATAAAGCGGCAATAGCGGTTATTCAGTTTAGCATAATTGTAGTTAGCATAGTTCAATCTCTCATCATAGGTTGGAAACTAACTGTAGTATGTTTGCTATCTCTGCCAATCTCCTACGTGATGATGACCTTTATCGGAAAGGTAACCAATTCATTGCTTAAGAAAAACTCATCCAATGTAAAATTGTAGCTTTCCACGAACTTATTCGTAGACGAAATGGAAGCCTACGGAAAAGCAGTTAAATTGGCGGAGGAAACGTTGACTTACATCAAAACAGTGGTCGCTTTCAACGGCCAAAAGAAGGAAATTAAACGCTACAACAGACTCCTTTCGTTTGTCAAGAACAACAACATTAAACGATATTTTTTTATCGGGTTAACCAACGGCGTTACGAATTTTTTTGTTTGTTTTGGGATGGTTCTCAGTTTATGGTACGGTGTCCGCTTGTTATTGCAGGAAGGCGAAGAACACTACAGTATCGACAGAATTGTAATGGTGTACAACAGCGTATGGACGGCGACTCACAACATTGGAGCTACGACTCCTTTTTTGGTGTTGTTCAACGCCGCAAAAGGAGCGGCTACAAGAATCTTCAGCGTTATAGATAACGAACCGTTCATTAACCAATCCTATTCAAAAGGAATTAAAATAACAGAACTAAAAGGAAACATCAGTTTTAGGGATGTCAGCTTTAGTTATCCTGCCAGACCAGAAGTCGAGGTAACGCCAGCAATTGTTCCAAGTTGGAACTTGATTTTGTAATTTTTCAGGTATTAAAAAACTTCAATTTAGAAATAAATGCTGGTGAGACGGTCGCTTTAGTTGGTAGCTCTGGTTGTGGAAAATCAACTGTAATTCAATTGATTCAACGCTTTTACGATGTTAACCGTGGTCAGGTAAGTGCTGATACATTGGAAAACTGGTTAATCATTTTAATGAACAAATTGATATTTTTTCATGAATACTATGAATTTTACATTAGAAATTTAATGTTGCAGATCTGCTTAGATGGAAACGACATTAAAGATCTTAATCTGAAATCCGTGAGGGAAAAAATCGCTGTGGTGGGTCAAGAACCGGTGTTATTCGGCGGGACTATCGCCAGAAATATAAAATTGGGGAAATTAAGTGCAACACAAGCCGAAGTCGAGGAAGCCGCAAGGCGATCTAATGCCGACTTGTTCATTAGGTCTTTTACGGATGGATACCGGACGGTTATAGGGGATCGTCGTATCCAAATGTCGGATGATCAAAAACGAAGAATTTCGATTGCAAGGGCTCTGATACGAAAACCAGCTGTTTTACTGTTGGATGAGGCTACATCAGCGTTTGATTCCAAAGGCGAGGCTTCGTTGGACGAAGTAATTGAAAGAACTGCGTGAGAGGAAAACAATACAAAATTTTAATTTTAGTTTTGTCAAGGCTGCACTACGGTAATCGTAGCACACCGGTTGTCGACCATTCGACAAGCCAATCGAATTGTTGTTCTGGAAAATGGAACGGTAGTCGAGGAAGGTTCTCACGATGAGTTAATGCTGGTCAAGGGTACATATCATAAATTAGTGCAAACCCAATCAAGGGGGGAAGATGGTGAGAGTTGGCTCATTTGCTTGGAAAATTGTAATTTAAAATTTTAGAGACAATCCAGACGGTCAAAGAACACCCAAACAATATCATCACGCTTAAGGTATTGTGTGGCGGATATATTAGCCCTGTCCAAAATCACGCATATTTCGTTCCAGAAGGACCAAGCTAAAAAAAGAGTTGACTTTGAGTTGGCAACTGTATGGAAAATTTTAAATGCAAATGTGTCGCCAAAATGGTGCATGATTGCCGGAATACTTTGTTCCATGACCTATATATTTAGCGCAACAGGTTGCCTATACTTTTTAGGAAGAGGCTTAGCCGTAAGTTTCTATAAATGATCTTCTGTGAGCAGCCCGTCCACAGCCCCCGGGTTCTCTCGGAACGTAAAGATGTTTTTAATCCTTGGCCTCGAACTGTGAATTTAAATAGACAAAGTTAGCTGAGTTTAATTTTTTAGGTGATGGCCGGTGTAAACGCCAAATACATCTTAAGCCGAGTGAACATATACTCCGGGTGCATTCTCGGTCTAGCTCTAATTGTTGGTGTCTCTTCGGTGTTTCAGGTAATATAAATACAATTTATTTTGAACAAAAATCACAGCGGGAGTAGTCTTATTTTATAGGCATAGCTGGTGAAAATTTAACCGCCAATTTGAGAAGTTCCATGTTCAAATCAATGGTACACCAAGACATGGGATGGTTCGATCGAAAGGAGAATGAGGTCGCATCTTTGAGTGCTCGGCTAGCAGGCGAACCATCGAGCGTACAAAATGTACTATTTCATCTGCACATTGCATTTTTCTATCAACTTTATTTTAGGCAATCAGTTTCTGCGCGGGAGCGTTCATCAATGCTATAACTGCGATGTTTTCACTCATTTTGGTTGGAGTTTACCTCTGTTGGAAGCTTCTCTTGGGCTCTTTAGGTTTCATTCCGGTACTACTGGTTCTGTTGTACCTGGAACAAAAAGTATTAGTCAAAGAAAATCGAAGAAGCTCAGAAGTAATGGAACAGGCGGCCAAGGTTTGGATGAATCCAGAAAAGTCTTTTTGAAAACTGTAATAATTTTTTAGTTGGCTCTAGAAGCAATCGGCAACGTCCGCACTGTCGCATCGCTGGCAGTCGAAAAACCTTTCCATAATCTTTACATGTTGAAACTGAAACTATACGAAAGCGTAACGATACGAACTATCCATATACAGGGTGTTGTGTACGGTTTATCCAGAAGTGCATTTCCACTGTCGTACATAATAACAATGTACTACGGCGCATACCTGATTAGAAATAACGAAACGAATGCAGCTTCTGTCATAGCGTAAGCAAAACTCTTCTTATATTCCACCTATAGGATAATTTTGCAAATTTATAGTTTGACAGAAATATTTGTCGTCTATCTATGGCTCATTACGTATTCTCTAGTTTACTTCTCAAATATGACTAGAGGTTTCGTTGCCTGCAATCAGATATACGAGCTGCTTAGCCTTAAACCGGAAGCGAAGATTTCGTCCAATACCAAACTCGCAGAACCATCGGTGACGTATCAAATTGTTTCCCTACCACACCAAAGCAATGTTTTGTAGATTAACCAAGACCTACTACAGTGCAGCGTCCTATCGTTTTCGTATCCAACCCGGCCTAATGTAAAAATTCTGGACGGTTTCGATTTGTCCGTAATGAAAGCAAAAACAGTAGCTCTGGTTGGTCCTAGTGGATGCGGAAAGTCTACTGTAATTCAGTTACTGCAACGGTTTTATGATTGCAATTCTGGCTACATCGCATTTAAAGGTAGAGACATATCCAAAGAAAATTTAGATGCACACCGCTTACGCCTGGGAATTGTAATGCAGAAACCGACTTTATTTAGCCGGACAATTGGAGAAAACATAGCTTATGGAAATCTTGGAAAAAGAGTTTCAAAGGGAACAATTATCGCAGCCGCCCAGAAGGCAAACATTCACAACTTTATTACAAGTTTGCCATTGGTAAGTTTAGGTAAATTACCTAAAGTAGTTTGACTACCCCAGATTTTAAGGGTTACGAAACCGTTCTTGGGGAAAAAAGAACCCAACTTTCTGAAGGGCAAAAACAAAGAATTGCGATTGCTAGAGCGCTGGTGAGGAATCCAGAGATACTGCTGTTAGACGAAGTTACTTCTGCACTAGATCCAGAAAGTGAAAAGGTAAGATTCTACATTGTTGAGATTTTATGCTACGCAGTTAGATTTCATTTTAGGCTGTTCAAGAAGCTCTGAATAAAGCTAGGAGAAAAAGAACCTGCATTGTGATCGCTCACAGACTGAAAACAATAATTGATTCCGATTTGATCGTCGTAATGAACAAAGGTAAGGTTGCCGAAAAAGGAAGTCACCAGGAATTGATGAACCTGCAGGGTCTGTACTGGCATCTGTACAACTTGCAAGAACAATGTTAAATATTTTATATTGTACTTCGAACTAATAATAATTATTAAATAGCGCGGCAAATACTAATTTGCGTAGACAACATTACAAGTTTTTGATTATTTCGGGATGAAGAGGCCGCTTAGTGAACGGAAGAGCGAAAAACACTAAAATTTAAAAATCCCAATCCAACTCTGTTTAAATTAACTTTAAATAGAGTAATTAGAGTATTATTTAGTAAGATTAGATAAGAACGTCAAATAATATTGCAATTGTCTACTACAAATCTATGCAGTTTTAAATTTTTACTTATTATTCGATAATGGCATTGAAAGACCACAAGTACGAACAAGTCAAAAGAAAAAATGAAAATCTTTCAGTTTCCTATTTTGAACTGGTAACAAAATTACGAAAAATTAAACACACCGATTGAAGTTCTTCTTTTAGTATAAATTTTCAACAAATTCCGATAAACTTCTATTGGGCTTGGCTGTTCTGTTGGGTGTGGTGAGCGGCCTTTCCGAGACGCTTTTTTTTGTTATTCTTGGGCGAAGCATTGGAGCAATTGCCAATTTTGGAAACGGTTTCTTGAACGCAGCTAACGAAACCGAAAAACTTCAAGTGGTAGAAATATTTGAACATAGAGCTCAGGAGTTTGCTATTTTTAATGTTGTTATTTCTATAACAATTTTTATCTCGACGTACATTTCCACGTCGCTGTTTAATTATACTGCAATGCAACAGGTCCGTATTTAGTTTTTTCGCAAAGCAAGTGACAAGAACATAATTCTAGGTATTCAAAATTCGGGAGTTATACTTTTTCCAAGTACTAAGTCAGGATATATCTTGGCACGATCAAATTTCGACGGGGGATTTTGCAAGCCGCATTGTCGAGTTAGTAGTACCTACCTATTAATATAATAATAACAGTAAATTTACAAAATCAGTAAAATAACATAAACAGCTACGCCCGACGATACGCCACTGGTACGGAAATATCGATCTGTTTCGCGAACTTCATAACTGTTATTTTGCAATAAGATTATTTAATTTCAGTTTCTAATATTATTGTAGGGTGAATCTGGGCTAGTTCGCCTCTGAGGTAAATCGTGACATCTATGACCATTTTTTTTAGCTAGGATTAAGGACTTTGCTGAGTGAAGGGTCTCCAGAAGTCCTTGTTGCTGTCGCAATTTATTTTAGGGAGCATCGGTTGTTGTACGTTTGGGCGAGGCTTATGGAACAGAGGTTTAATCCACCTCCCTTCGCGTGACCCCATCCAGAGCATCAATGTCTTAACCCTCGTTGATCTAGATTACAAAGCCTGCATGTCCGCGGTTTCTTCTAATTGGTCGTATTTTATCAAATACCTTGGCAACGTCGACGAACACCGCTTCCGTTGCCCAGGCAACGGCCAAACGGTTCCTTGGGAATGGTTTTGTTTTCTTATCCAAGGCCAATTTGAGTTAAGATGACTTTATCGGTCACATGGAAAGTATTTGCTGTTACTCTTGCTCTGAGCAGCTCCGCGATAATTGAGGTCTTAAGGCTTTTGATTAGTTGATCTGAAGCGTAAGGTACTTCAAGGTACTCTTGGCAGATTATCACGATAGTTTGTCAATGCCTTCCGAAAAAGCCCAAGATGTTTTTCTTGTTTTTAGCGATTTACAAAAGATTCAAGAAGGAATAAATGATAAAGCGGCAATAGTATTTATTCAAGTTACCATAATTGTAGCTTCAATCGTCCAGTCCTTGGTAATTGGTTGGAAACTGGCTCTAGCATGTTTAGTATCAATACCGCTCTCAGTTTTGATGATCCGCTACATTGCTAAGGTAAAGAGATTTTAAATAACTTACCCAATCTGAAACGGAATTTTAGTTTACCATAAAATTATCTCAAGAGGAAACGGAAGCCTATGGAGAAGCAGGCAAAGTAGCGGACGAAACGTTGTCTTACATCAAGACCGTGGTCGCATTTAACGGACAAAGCGAACAAATGAAACGCTACGACAAATTCCTCTTGTTTGCCAAGAAAAATAACATTAAGCGATATTTTTTTGTCGGTTTAGCCAACGGCGTTACGCATTGTCTGGTATACTTTTCGATGGCTGTCGGTCTATGGTATGGTGCACGATTGATACTGCAAGAACGAGTGGGCGATGAAAATGGCTTTGGTATCGAAAAAGTTGTCACGGTGTATAACAGCATTATTGTGGCTAACTATTACATTGGAGATTTGAATCCTTTTTTAACAGTGTTCACTACCGCAATGGGATCGGCTACAAAAATCTTCAGCGTTATAGAAAGCCAGCCAATCATCAACCAAGCTTACAATACAGGAACTAAAGTAGACAAATTGAAAGGAAACGTTAGTTTTAAAAATGTGATTTTCAGTTATCCTGCCAGACCGGAAGTGGAGGTAACAATAAATTGTCTTATAGTTTCGAAAACTGGTAGTTCATTTTCCCTTTACAGATTTTGAAAAATTTCAGTTTAGAAATAAGTTCGGGAGAGACGGTAGCTTTAGTTGGTAGTTCTGGTTGTGGAAAATCTACCGTAATCCAATTGATTCAGCGCTTTTACGATGCCGATCAAGGTCAGATCTGCTTAGATGGAAATGAAATTAAAGATCTTAATTTGAAAACCGTACGGAACCATATTGGCATGGTGGGTCAAGAACCTGTGTTATTCGAAGGAACTATTGCCGAAAATATTAAATTGGGACGATTAAGTGCAACGCAAGCCGATATAGAAGAAGCCGCTGAGAAATCCAATGCTGACACCTTCATAGCTTCCTTTCCACAAGGATACCAAACTGTTATCGGGGAACATGGTGCCCAATTGTCTGGAGGTCAGAAACAAAGAATTGCAATAGCCAGAGCTCTGGTACGACAACCAGCGATTTTGTTGTTGGATGAGGCTACATCGGCTTTAGATTCCAGAAGCGAATCCATAGTGCAAGCCACTTTAGACGAAGTAACTGAAAAACTTTTAAAGGAATATTAAAATATTTATACAATTTTAGATAAGCAAAGACTGCACTACGATAATTGCAGCACACCGGTTGTCAACCATTCGACAAGCAAATCGAATTGTTGTTCTGGAAAATGGAAGAATAATTGAGGAAGGTTCCCACGATGAGTTAATGTTGCTCAAAGGAGCTTATCACAACCTGGTCGTAACTCAATTATCGAGCGATGGTGGGGATTACTCCAAAGGATCTGAGCATGGTAAAACCTATTGGAAAATTTTGTGTGAGATACTAATTTTAAATTTTAGAAGCAAAGCAGACGATGGAAGAACATCGAGAAAATATTATTCTGGCCAAGGTATGCGCTGTTTGTTCTTCCGTCAGTATTATTACATAAATATTATTTCAGAAGGACCAAGCTAAGAAACTGGTCGACTACAATTTGGCAACCGTATGGGAGATTTTAAAAACAAATTTGTCACCAAAATGGTGCGTGATTGTTGGAATAATCTGTTCAATGGCCCATATAGTTTGCACAATAGGTTCCAGTTTATGTATTGGAAAAAGTTTAGTAGTAAGTCAAACAAACAAATGATATCTTATAATTACCTGCTTATTAACTTTAAGACATCTTTTTTTGAAGGTAATGGCTGCCGTTGATGCCGAATACGCGATAAGCCAAGTGAACATATACTGCGGATGTATTCTCGGATTAGGACTAATTCTATGTGCCGCCTTCGTATTTCAGGTACGAAAGCACATCTGATTCAAACTGAAGTCACGTTTTTTGTAGTCGTATCTTATAGGTATAGCCGGTGAAAATTTAACAATAAATTTAAGACGTTCCATGTTTAAAGTTATGATATATCAAGATATGGAATGGTTTGATCGCAGCGAGAACGGAGTCGGATCGTTGGGTGCCCGACTTGCAGGAGAACCATCCAGTGTACAGAACGTAAGCCCTTACCCCTTCGCTCAAGAGGCTATAGTAGCCTCGCACGTTACTTTAACTCTCCGCATTTTCAGGCAATAAGCGTATGCTCGGGATCTCTCATTAATGTTGCAACCGCAGTTTTCTTATTATTTTTCATTGGAATGTATCTCTGTTGGAAGCTGCTGTTGTGTTCTTTATGTTATACTCCAGTTTTGATTCTTCTACTCTACGTGGAACACAAATTCTTGGCCGAAGAAAACAAAAAGGGCATGGAGGTGATGGAGCAATCCTCCAAGGTTTGCATTAATCCATAAGAGTCTATTTGTACACAGCAATCATTTTCAGTTGGCTGTCGAAGCAATCAGCAACGTCCGTACTGTCGCATCGCTGGCGATCGAAAAAACGTTTCACGAACTTTATCTGTTGAAGCTGAAATCGTACAAACGTGTTATGATACGAAACGTTCACATAAAGGGCTTCGTTTACGGTCTCTCCAAAAGCGCATATCCGCTTTCATATATAGTAACCCTTTACTATGGGGCGTACTTAATTAAAAATGGCGAAACGGATGCAGCTACCGTTATAGCGTAAGAGAACCCTTTGCTATCAGACCTACATGACAATTTTAAAATTTATAGGTTGACTGAAATCTTTGTGACCTTCCTATGGTACATTACCTTTTCTCTGGTTCAGTTTTCGAATATCAGCAGAGGCTTTGTTGCCTGTAATCAGATACACGACTTCGTTAGCAGAATTCCGGAAGTTAAAGTTCCTTTCAAAACCCAAGCGGAAGGAGTACTGGCTAACCAAGATATACACTACAGCGGAATATCCTTTTCGTATCCGACCCGTCCGGATACAAAAGTTCTCGATGGATTCCATTTGTCTGTAACGAAAGGCAAACAGATAGCACTGGTAGGCCCCAGTGGGTGTGGAAAATCCACCGTAATTCAGTTATTAGAAAGATTTTACTTCCCGGACTCAGGCATCATAACGTTTGGAGATCAAAATATTCTTGAGACTAATTTGGATACTCATAGATTCCGTTTTGGAATCGTAATGCAAGAACCTAACTTATTCAGCAGGACAATTGAGGAAAACATTGCTTATGGAAACATTGGCTCTGAAGTTTCAAAGGCAGAAATTATCCAAGCAGCCCAAAAGGCAAACATTCACAATTTCATCACAAGTTTACCATTGGTAAGTTTACAAAAATTGATATAGTTAAATTACAAGGGATTTTAAGGGATACGAAACTGTGCTTGGAGAGAAGGGGACCCAACTATCTGGAGGACAAAAGCAAAGAATTGCAATTGCCAGAGCGCTGGTGCGAAATCCAGAGGTACTGCTTCTTGACGAAGCTACATCGGCTCTTGATGCAGAAAGCGAAAAGGTAAGCTGAGAGACATTCTTGAGATATTTGCAAAGCTGATTTTGTTTTAGGTTGTCCAAGAAGCTCTCAATAACGCCAAAGAAGAAAGGACCTGTATAGTGATCGCTCACAGACTGAAAACAATCACTGATTCAGATTTGATCGTAGTAATTAATAAAGGCAAGGTGGCCGAAAAGGGCACTCATCAGGAATTGATGACCGTGAAGAATCTGTACTGGAATATGTACAACTTGCAACAACAATCTTAAGGGTTTTATGTTGTACAAATCTTTGCATCGAACGACTTAATTACAAAAACCTATTTCAATAATTCAGATTGCAAATTTATCGGGCTACAACTTGAATTTTTTTGTAAAACCCACCGATTTTATAGATTTATTGTTTAAATAAATTTTCCTATTCTGATAAAATTTTAAAAAATTTAAGAAAATTCTGATGATTTTGTTGGGTTTTATTCCCCTCCTCTTATATCCGTTTAAAAACAGCATACAGCTGACCACAACAAAGTGAAAGAGTTTCCCAGTTTTACTTAAAAACGGACAAACTGTTGCGTGCAGCTGTTTATAAAGAACAGAGGGAAATAAATGGGCGGAGCTAGCCACCAGAAAACAGCCAATGTAGTACAAGCATTACTTTTTTGTAGGTTTTTGCACTGTTCCACCAAAATTTGAGAAAAATCTATAAAACTTAAAAAAAAATTAATTCCGTTTTCGTCGGCATAAATATTATGCTACATAAATTTATGCTTTTAAATTTCGCAAAACATAGACAATGTAGCAAACATTATCTTAGAATTTTTTTAGATGGTATGACCCCGTTTTCAACATTTTTTTAATCTGTATAAATTTCCTAGATAACTCTGCTCTATATGGATATTTACTTTAGTAATTACACATTTTATTTTGCTTCTTCACTTTACAAAAAATTGAACAGAAATAAATAGTCAGATAAGTAATTACTAATCAGGTCTTATCTAGTTTAACAGACAAGTAACAGAAAAAGTATTCTCGTTCAGAACAGGACCGGCTCAAGAATATTTTTAATTATGAACTAGTTTTTTGGTTAAAAACCATGACTGGAAAATTCCGGTGAAAGTTTGTCAAGACGTAGGGTAACAGAAATCTAAAAAAAATCAATGAAACCTTTACCCGGTGCCATGTTGACTCGATGCCAAGTTGGAAGCGCCGAGTTGTCCCAACCCGACAAAAAGACTTTCCGACGATAAACTTAGCATTGTCTAATCTTGTTTATTCATTTGTTTAAATAACAGTTAAACTGTCCATCGATCTGAATGTATAAATATTATTTTTAATATTTAAAATTTTGGTCTTTGTACGGATTACAACAAAAAAGGCCGCCGTTTGAAACACTGATGAAAAAAATCTCAGTCCTACTCTGCCTTTGATTAGTAATGGCGTAATGGTTTATAATTTAAAAACATTAAACTTTAATTGCAACAATAAATAAATTCCTATTTACTTTCGACTTTAATTATATTCAAACAGAAAAATCTCCTTAGGCTATCAGCTCAATATGAAGCATTTCAAAACGACCGTCATAATAACTAATAAAACTGTACAAAACTAATTATATTATAATAATTTGCAACATATAATTTAAACATTTTTTTATTAAAATTAAATTATTTAAGATGTGCAACTTTTGTGTCCTTTGTGGCCATAACATCAAAACTATCGATTTTTTAGTTATAATGGGTTAGTGATTTTTTAAAGAGCTTTCGCTTATCTACGAACTAGATTATAACTCTTTATGGTCTGGAATCAACGGATTTCGAGTTATAAATTAAATTAAGAGAAAAAAAGTTATAAAATCCCAAGTTTTATTTTTTGTTTTTCTTGAAAACTCTGTATCTTTTAAAAGAACCGATTTACAAAAAAACTATTTCAACAATTCGGATAGCAAATTTAACGAGCTACAACTTTGGTCTGGTAAATTGTTTTGGACAACCAGTCAATTTTTCAGAAAATCCGAAAATAATAAACAAGATTAGTACAGACAACTTGAATAGGATTTTAAAATTTTAGTAAAGTAAAAATTTATAAATTTTAATTTTTTCGATTGCATTTTACCGACCAGAACAATTTTTCTTGTTCCTTTAATTGTATTTATCATTTACGTAATATGTAAGTGTTATTATCAAACAATAAATTATCAATACCATGGCTTTTACATGGCTACACAAGTTTTTACCTATTTTTTAATTTTAATGCCTCACTATAAATTAAAAAAACACCTGAAGTTTTTGCAAATGGTCCGTTGAAAAAGTCTATTGCGAACATGGAAGTGAAAAACAGCGCTTCAGAGAAAAAAGAAACAAAAGAAGCGCATAAATGCGAAAACATTTCATGTTTTGAACTGGTAATACAATTTAATAATTAAAAATGTAATTTTGCAATTGTTCTTCCAGTTCAAATTTTCCACACCAATAGAGAGGCTTTTATTGGTTATCGCCGTGTTGTTGTCTTCGCTTGGCGGTTTAACTGAGGCAATATTTCTATTAGCATACGGAAAATTTATGGGAGCAATTAGCAGTTTTGAAAGCGAATTAACCGAATTTTTAAACGAGACGGAAAAGTGCAAAGTGGAAGATGTTTTTGAAAATTTTGAAAATGAAACAGCAATTTTGTTCGGTTTTATTGCATTGATCATTTTCATTTCGACGTATGCTTCCACGACTCTCTTTAACTACACCGCCATGAAGCAGGCAAGTACCAAACTAAATTTAATAAATAAAATTTCAGACTGTTATTTCCAGATGATCAGAATTCGTGAATTATATTTTTTTCGAGTTTTGCACCAAGATATATCTTGGCACGATGGATGTTCTTCAGGAGATTTTGCAAGCCGCATTGTTGAGTAAGTACATCAATTAATGCACAACAGACTCCCTAGTCCAATAAAATGTCTACGATTAATATTAAAACGACGATACACACAGTGGGCTTGCTTTAGATGCCCCCCCCCCTCTCAACAATGGCTCGGCAAATATTTTTAAAACATTTCAAAATATATTTAATTTATAAATCCACCTCTGTTAAATCAAATGTGAATAAAATTTTGGATGACTAGAGCAACTATTGATAAGATTAGATAAAAAAGTTATGTAATGTCCTAACAACATAAATGTACAATTACAGTCGAAATAATGAACTCGAAAGACTACAAGTACGAAAAAGTAAAAAAAAAAGATGACGAGAAAAATGAAAATCTTTCGGTTTCCTATTTTCAACTGGTAACAAAATTAGGCAAAATGACATTCGCGCATTCAAGTTTTCCTTTTAGTACAAATTTTCCACAAATATCGATAAGCTCTTGTTGGGGGTGGCTGTTCTGTTGAGCGTCGCGTGTGGTTTCTCCGAGGCGTTTTTTTACGTTATTCTTGGCCGTTACGTCGGAACAATTGCAAATTTTGGAAACGAACTGGTGAATGCCGTCAACGAAACCGAAAAACTTGAAGTGACGGACATTTTTCAACATAAAACAAATGAGTTTGCTATTATTAATGTTGTTGTTTCCATCACAGTTTTCGCTTCAACCTACATTTCCACGGCACTGTTTAATTACACAGCGATGAGACAGGTCCGTATTTACATTTTTCGCAAACCGAATGACGAAAAAATTGGTTTTAGGTATTCAAAATTCGGGAGTTGTATTTTTCTCAAGTATTAAATCAGGATATATCTTGGCACGATCAAATATCGACGGGGGATTTTGCGAGCCGTATTGTCGAGTCAGTAATTCATTTAGCAATTAGTTTATTCGGCGTCCCCTGGCTTAGTAAAAGTTGCACTCTCAAAAATTAAAATTTATTATTTTTAGCGATTTACAGAAAATTCAAGATGGTATTAACGATAAAGCGGCACTAGCGTGCATTCAAACTGCCATCGTTGTAACCACCATCGCTCAGTCCTTCGTGATTGGTTGGAAACTGGCTCTGGCCTGCTTAGTGCTGCTACCTATATCCTTTTTGACGATCCACTTCATTGGAAAGGTAAACAAATTTTTAAGAAGTTCGTCCAAGTTTGAAACTAAATAAATTGTAGCTTTCCACAAAATTATCCAAAGAGGAATCGGAAGCAAACGGCGAAGCAGGCAAAGTGGCGGACGAAACGTTGACTTACATCAAGACCGTGGTAGCTTTTAACGGGCAGAGTGAAGAAATGAAGCGTTACGATCGACTGCTCTTGTTTGCCATGACAAATAACATCAAGCGATATTTTTTCACTGGTTTAACAACCGGCGTGGCATATTGTTCTGCTTTTTTCGGAATGGCTGTCGGTTTATGGTACGGCGTACGTTTGATGATGCAAGGACGAGAAGGCGATGGACAGGACTACAGTATAGAAAAAATTGTTACCGTGTACAATAGCATAATGGTGGCGACCTTCTACATTGGGGGTTTAAGCCCCTTTTTTGTAACGATGAATACCGCAACAGGAGCGGCTTCGAAGATCTTCGGCATCATCAAAAGCCAACCGTTCATCAATAAATCCTACAGTACAGGAACAAAATTAAACGAATTCAAGGGAAATATCAGCTTTAAGAACGTTGCATTTAGTTATCCTGGTAGGCCCGAAGTCGAGGTAATAGAACTGTAACATAAACCGGTGGTTTACTTTTTAACTTTTGCAGATTTTAAAAAATTTCAGTTTAGAAATTAAGTCGGGAGAGACGGTAGCTTTAGTCGGCGGCTCCGGTTGTGGAAAATCTACCATAATTCAATTGATTCAACGCTTTTACGATGCCGACCATGGTCAGATCTGCTTAGATGGAAATGAAATTAAAGATCTTAATTTGAAAACCGTGCGGGATTATATTGGCATGGTGGGTCAAGAACCAGTGCTATTCGATGGAACTATTGCCGAAAATATTAAATTGGGACGATTAAGTGCAACGCAAGCCGACATCGAGGAAGCCGCTAAGAAGTCTAATGCTCACTCATTCATAGCTTCCTTTCCGCAAGGATACCAAACTGTTGCAGGGGAACGTGGTGCCCAATTATCTGGAGGTCAGAAGCAAAGAATTGCAATAGCCAGAGCTCTGATACGACAGCCAGCGATTTTGTTGTTGGATGAGGCTACATCGGCTTTGGATTCCAGAAGCGAATCCATAGTGCAAGAAACTTTAGACGAAGTAACTGAAAAACTTTTGAAGGAATATGAAAATATTTATACAATTTTAGGTAAGCAAAGGCTGCACTACGATAATTGTAGCACACCGGTTGTCAACCATTCGACAAGCAAATCGAATTGTTGTTCTGGAAAATGGAAGAATAATTGAGGAAGGTTCCCACGATGAGTTAATGTTGCTCAAAGGAGCTTATCACAACCTGGTCGTAACTCAATTGTCGACCGATGGTGGAGATTACTCCAAAGAATCTGAGGAAATAACGGAGGCAAAGGAAGAACAACCACAGGAAGATATTACCACCGCCAAGGTATTCCGAAACAGAAGTATTTTTCGTTCTTCCAGTGGTTAACACAAATATTATTGCAGGAAGTCCAAACCAAGAAAAAAGTTGATTATAAATTGGCAACTGCTTGGGAAATTTTAAAAACAAATTTGTTTCCTAGATGGTGCATAGTTATTGCAATAATTTGTTCAATTGGTCATGTCGTTTCAACAACAGGTTGCGGTTTATGTATAGGAAAGGGTTTAGCCGTAAGTCTTCACTACGACGACGATCGTCTTCTCCGTTGCTGTTTTTTTTTCACTGTCCGATTACTAGGGGATTGGAATTTTCAGACTATACCAAATTATTATAATATATGGACAGGGAAAACCTAGCGTTAGCGGTGAAGACGTCAGATTCGAATAGTGCTTTTTCATTGTCCCGCACTCACTCTGCCGGTTGTGATTTTCCAGTCAGGAAGTAACATGCGCAAATTTGACTTCCCTCTTTTCAAACAATTAAATTTTTTTATTGTTCTAGATTATTCTGTATTTGTTCGGATCGGAAAAATCAAGAATAACTTTTGTTTTTGCCAGCTTCCCTTTGTTTGAAACTCAAAATAGCTTTGATTGCTCTTCATTTGTTCATTTTGTTCATTTTGTAAATATAATATTTTGAAATCTAATAATAACCGCCAATATCGCCAGCTCCCATTTGTTTTTGTAAATAAAAATTTTGTTATCTATTGTTTGGATTGTTAGAGATCCAGAAGCACCCAATATAAAGCTTTTTCTTAAGACTTCAAAAAATTTATTCAATGGAGTAATCGGACAATCGGAATTTTTTTAGGTGTTTTGGGAGGTTAGAGCTTTACAGAAAATTAACAAAACAGTGCAGTCTTTCTTACTTAACACTCTTTCAACTGACTCATTTTATGTTACCAAGCTAAAAGAATTAGGAGGTTAGGGAGGGCTGAAGGATCTACTATCTGTGCCGAACTGTCCTAGATTCAATGAGTATTGAAACTTAGGCAGGGAATTTTCACTGAAAACAGGTCTCTGGTCATCAGGCCAACTCTCACTTGGCCAATCAGTGCTTAAGTTCTTACTCCCATTGAATGACATAAAGATCCTTTGAAGTTTTAAGAAAACAACTTTATTTGTTAGTTTTCAATCGAGAAAATTTGAAATTTCCAAAAAGAAGGGAAGCTGGCAAAACAAAAAAAGTCCTTGCTCCTATAATTATGTTTTTTCTAGGCAATGGCTGCTGTCGATGCAAATTACGTGATTAGTCAGGTGAACTTATATTCGGGCATTATAGTCGGTTTAGGCTTAATTCTTAGTACCTGCAATATATGCCAGGTACGAGAGCATACCCATTTAAACCGATCAGTGCCACGTTCTGTGTAGTCTTATTTTATAGGCGTAGCCGGCGAAAATTTAACCAAGAATTTGAGAAGTTCCATGTTTAACGTTATGATTTCAAAAGATATGGAATGGTTCGATCGTAGCGAGAACGGGGTCGGATCTTTAGGTGCTCGACTAGCAGGCGAACCATCCAGCGTACAGAACGTATGTTCAAAATGCTATAGTAACCTCGCACGCTACCTTAACCTTTTATTTTCAGGCTGTATGCGTATACTCGGCAACCTTCATCAACGTGATAATTGCGGCGATAGCTTTAGTTATTGTTGGTATTCATCTCTCTTGGAAACTGCTATTGTGTGCTTTATGTTTCATTCCACTTTTGATCCTCCTGCTGTACTTGGAAAATAAACTTCTGATCGAAGAAAACAGAAAAGGCATGGAAGTTATGGAACAGTCGGCCAAGGTTTGTGTACAGAGATCCATAACAGTTTTTCTTTGAACCGCAATAATCTTTCAGTTAGCCGTGGAAGCTATAAACAACATTCGCACTGTGGCCTCGCTGGCGATCGAAAGAGCGTTCCACAATCTGTTCACGTTGAAACTGAAGTCGTACAAAAGCGTAACTGTCCGAAACTTTCACATTAAAGGAATTGTTTACGGTGTGTCCAGATGTACATTCCCACTTTCGTATATTATAACCATGTACTATGGAGCATACCTGATTAAAAATAGAGAAGCGGATGCAGCTACTGTTATAGCGTAAGAAGAATTTGCTTTAAGATAATCGGTTAATTTAAATTTTTTTTAGTATGACTGAAATGTTTATAAGTTTCGTATGGTACATTAACAATTGTTTGGTTAACTTTTCCAATATAACCAAAGGCTTCGTTGCCTGCAATCAGATACATGAGTTGATTGACCCGACGCAGGAAAGAAAAGGTCATCTCGAAAGCCACGTCGAAGTAGCGTTGGTGATCAACGAAGATATACACTACAGAGACCTATCCTTTTCGTATCCGACCAGGCCGGATATAAAAATACTCGACGGATTCGATTTGTCTGTGGCGAAAGGAACAAAAGTAGCACTGGTAGGTCCCAGTGGGTGCGGAAAATCCACCGTGATTCAGTTGTTGGAACGGTTTTACGATGCGGATTCGGGCCACATAAAGTTTGGGGATCAAGATATTTATGCGGCTAATTTGCATGATCATCGACTTCGTTTGGGAATGGTAATGCAAGAACCTAATTTATTTAGCAGGACGATCGCGGAAAATATTGCTTATGGAAACCTCGGAGTAAAAATTCCACATGCAGCAATTATAGAAGCCTCCCAGAAGGCAAACATTCACAATTTCATCATAAGTCTGCCATTGGTAGGTTTGTAAAAATTTCCTGTCGGTGTTAAATCGAAAATGTTTTAAGGGTTACGATACCGTGCTGGGGGATAGAGGCACTCAGCTCTCCGGTGGGCAAAAGCAAAGAATTGCGATTGCTAGAGCGTTAGTGCGGAATCCAGAGGTATTACTCCTCGACGAAGCTACTTCTGCTCTTGACGCCGAGAGCGAAAAAGTAAGAATCATCCTAGATGTTTGCGGAATTCCTACATCAATTTAATTTTAGATTGTCCAAGAAGCTCTGAAGCAAGCAAACGAAGAGAGGACGTGCATCGTGATTGCTCATAGACTGGAAACTGTTGTAGATTCGAATCTAATTGTGGTACTTAATAAAGGCAAGGTTGCCGAAAAAGGAACACACCAGGAATTGATGAACCTACAGGGTTTGTACTGGAATTTATATAATTTACAACAACAATCGTGACGTTTTTATGAATAAACAAATAAAACTGTTAAATTCCAACGTATTAGTTACCTACCCACTCCCTCTACCTCACGACAAAATTTAATTCGATGCTACTCCAGTATATGGTAACTAGCAGATTGCCTGAATTGTCTTCTACAGCAATAACTTCCTATAAATTCATGTGGAAATGTTTCTGCACATCTTTTCTTTATTGTGGTGTTAGTTATATTGGCTTCAAAGAACTCAACAAAGAGCAAATTAGAGTGGGGACCGAATTCTAAGGGCTTGGTGTAAGATGCCACAGTTCAGCTTTATGTTCACACAAGATGTCACAAGAAATGCAACCTCCATGCACAAGTGTTAATTGGGTTGCATATCTGTTAGTGAGTTTAAGTTAATGTTGCCGAAATGAACCAAAATTTAACGTGTAGGAAACGTGTATAACACGTCGTAAAAGTCTATATTGCGATGCTCAAAAGTGTAAAAGCTAAACTTATACAAAGAAAACTTAAATTGTTACTTTTGGAACACCCATCACTGTTAATAAAGCTTGCGATCCTTAAGATGAATTTTATGATAAAAAAAATTAAGCAAGTTATAAATGTAAAATGTAATTTTAATCACACACAATACTAAATTTCAAATGTTACATACAAAAGGCACAGTTTGATCAAGTTGTTATTTAATAATTGATGTAAAAATCGTGATGTTTTTGATCTTAAACCGCATAACATCGGTTCACCAAATGAAACAAAAGCACCAAAAAAACCTGAAACTTAAACCTCATTTACTTTGTAATTATTCCAACTTCTAGATCAAGTTTCAAGTTAGATGGCAAAATAATACAAAAATCAAATAATCAATTTTATCGTGGTCACTGGTCGTAAAATTAATTGTTTTGCGCTTTTAAAATGTTCTCACCCTATTCGTTGAAGTCTTCTTAAATTTTTATTGTTGCTTGTTCATTTTTTGTTGCTTGGTTTCTTGGTTTCTTAATCTTCTCATTTATGGTTTCACCTGTTGTGGTGAATAAATTTTATTTCTTCTTCTTATCAATTTCACAAATAAAAACACTCTTACTCTCAGGTAAGTAATTATAATCATAGAATTTATCTATCTAATTTAAATTTTTAATTTTATTTATCAATCTTAACTCTGTGACTCTGGGCTTTAAATTTCGAACTTATCGAAACAACGGCCTTGCCCAGAATGAGTTATTTTTAAAAACCATTCTCCCTCCATTTAATTGTTTCGCAAATTTTCGATGTTTGAGCTTGAAGTGGTGGGACTAGTAGATTCGGCGCTGCGCACTTATTTAAATTATCACACGTACTCACTTTTATTGTTTAAAACCCACTAATTATGTTTTAATTTTGATTAAAAATATTTAACAAAAAATATAAAACCATGGCGTTTTGATAAATTTGGCGTTTATCTTTTTATTCAAAGATCGTGGACCAAAAACATCCTTTAAAATTTTAAATTCTGAAGAAAAATTGCAAAACAAACTATTAACCGTGCCTTCCGTTATTAAAACTCAAACAATATGTGAAACTAAACAAATTGTCATCATAAAATCTATCAAAAGTAATCCTGAGTTTCCAAAGCAAAATTTAATTAAAAGTTTAAACTTTATTTGTGTTTTTTTTATAAAGTAGAATCTTAATTACGGGGTCTGTTAATTGAAACATGACAATATCACGCGCAATCCTCATTATAGAATTTTGAAAAACTCATGTAATTATTTTTTAGAGCTTCCTCGTATGTCCGATACTTCACATTTTATTTTTGTTCTAGATAAGATAGTCTACTGTTTATCAAAACCGATTACATAAAATTGCTTAGTTCGTAAACGTAGTCAATCAGAGCAACATAAACTTAAATTTCAAGAATGGAAGTAGAAGATTACAAATACGAAAGAATTAACACAACAACGTAACAAAAACTGACTCCAACTACCTTTTAATTTTTGGATTGAAACACAGATATGCAGATGTTGTCTATATTTACTAATATAAAACCAGTAGTCACTGGAAAGTTAAAATTTAAAATGTTGTTAATTCGTGTGTGTTTTCCTATCAATATTTTCGAGGTCGACACCTCGATCAATTTTCTAAATATTGATAGCAAAACACACACGAACTAATCATTTTCTACAACCTTTAGTTTTCATTTTAAACTTTAACTTTCATACTGCACCATGGTATAAGAAGCCGGAAGTCCGAAACATACAACATCTATCTGTTTTTTAATCGTTATGAACAATTCTTACGAAACAACGGCCGAACAAACCGATTTTTTTAATTTTTTGTTTGTTTGTTTCAGTCCGAACGAAGAAAAAAGAAATTCGCCGATTTCCTACTTTCAGTTGGTGAGAATTTCTGAAAAACGTTATCATTTCCTATACTTTTCAAATTTTAGTACAAATTTTCGACAATTTTGGAAAAGATTTTGCTACTCGTAGCTGCAATCTTTAGTATCGTAAGCGGTGTATTTGAAGTTTTATTTTCCGTATTTTTCGGAAAATGTGTTGGAGCAATTGCAAATTACGGAACCGATTTAATGGCCGCGACAAACGAAACTGAAAAGCTGGAGGTCGAGAAAATTTTTATGAGCGAAGCCAACGAATTTGCAACTATGGCCGGCACTATTGCTCTTATAGTTTTCTTCTCGTTTTATGTTTCCACCTCGCTTTTTAATTACACGGCAATGAGACAGGTAGGTGCGTGCGCAATAGGAATTTTGATGCAAATAAGAGCGACTTGTTTTTATTAAAGTCTTTTAAAATTCGAGAGCTGTATTTTAACCGAGTCATCACGCAAGATATACCCTGGCACGACCAATCACCGACTGGGGATTTCGCTAGCCGCATTACCGAGTGAGTTATTTATACATCTAATTATTCAAATAATTAAGTCTGATTAGATTAGGATTCTTTTTCATTGAAGCTATCATAGTTTATTGGTTCCAATTATTCAGGAATATAATTTTCAAACTACCCAATTAAAAAAAAAGTAAACTTCAGTTTCTGCAATGGCTTAAATATTAAATTTCTGATTGAGGAACGGCAAAGTGGCGACGGCGAAATGTCCCATTCTAGTAATGCCGATTTTCACTTTTTTTTAGCGATTTACGAAAAATCCAAGACGGCTTGAACGACAAAGCGTCGATGTCGATCTACCACATTACAGTCATCATCGCTGGAGTAGTTCAATCTCTAATCCTGGGCTGGAAGCTCACGTTGGTTTGTTTAGCATCCTTCCCGGTTTCCTTCCTAACCATGGCCTGCATTGGAAAGGTAAAATTTTTCGAATTTAACGGCAAAATCTGATAAATAAAACTGTCGTTAGCTTTCTACTAAATTGGCTAAAGATGAATCCGAAGTGTACGGCGAAGCTGGAAAAGTTGCCGACGAAACGTTCACGTATATTAAGACGGTGACGGCGTTTGCAGGGCAACGCGAAGAAATGAAGCGATACGACAGGTTTCTTGCGGTTGCTAGGAAGAATAACATCAGAAGATATTTTTTTGTGGGACTTACAAACGGTGTAACGGTTTTCTTCATGAACATCGGCATTGCCTTAGCAATTTGGTATGGGGTGACATTGATAATGGAAGGGAATAAAGGAAATGGAGATTACAATATCGCAAAGTTAGTAACGGTAAGTCATCCAATCTACTGTATTTACGACAAATAAGTGTTTGCATTTTTTGTAGATCTATAACAGCATTATCATGTCGACTTCTAATGTGGGTGCAATAACGCCGTTTTTGGAAACCTTCAATTCTGCCAAGGGAGCTGCCGCCAAGATTTTTAGTATCATAGAAGAGGAGCCGGTTATTACAAAATCTTACGAAACTGGAACTAAAATCGATAAAATGAAAGGAAACATAGAGTTTCGAACTGTCGATTTCAGTTACCCTGCTCGGAAGCAGGTTAAAGTTTTGAAAAAAATTAGTCTCAAGATATCAGCGGGCGAGACGGTTGCATTGGTGGGCAGTTCTGGATGCGGAAAATCGACCATAATTCAACTGGTGCAAAGATTTTATGATGCCGATCAAGGACAGGTAAGCTTGCGGTCACAAACTTTCCCCACGTTGGGCGCCAATTAAAATTTTTTAAGTTCTAGATTTACATCGATGGGTTCGAAATTGGCGATTTGAGTTTGAACAGTCTACGAAATCGAATTGGACTGGTGAGTCAGGAGCCTGTGTTGTTTGATGGAACGATTGCAGAGAACATTCGATTAGGAAATTTAAGTGCAACGCAGGCTGACGTAGAAGAAGCTGCAAAGAAGTCAAATGCGCATTCCTTTATACTTTCGTTTCCCAACGGATATCGGACCGTGATTGGAGAGCGTGGTACCCAATTGTCTGGTGGTCAAAAGCAAAGAATTGCAATTGCAAGGGCATTGGTGCGAAAACCAGCCATTTTATTATTGGATGAAGCTACGTCTGCGTTAGATTCCAATAGCGAAGCTGTGGTGCAAGCCACCTTAGATAAAGTATTGAAATTGTAGATTATGTAGGAAATATTACTAATTTTTTCAATAATTGTAGGTTGGCAAGGACTGTACGACGATAATCGTAGCTCACAGATTGTCAACTGTACGAAAAGCGGATCGAATCATAGTTTTGGAGAATGGAACTGTCGTGGAAGATGGTTCTCACGACGCTTTAATGGTAACCAAAGGGATCTACTACAATTTAGTAGTTACTCAGTTGTCCGGTAAAGAGCAGGATGATAGCTCTCGTGGTTGTGATTTAGATTCTTCCCTTTCGGAGGAAAACTCCAAGATCCCTAGTATTAATCTCACTAAGGTGAGATTTTGACGCTTTAATTATTACCGGAATAATAGATTATTCCCGTTCTTATAATTCAGGTAGAAAAGGATCACGAAAAAATTATCAATTTTACGACTGTTTGGAAAATTTTTATGGCCAATTTATCTCCCAAGTGGTGTATCGTCGTTGGAGTAATTTCTTCGATCATTTTTGGTATTGCATTGATATTGTGCATGATTGTGCTTGGAAAAAGCTTGGCTGTAAGTAGGCGTTAACCGTTAACAAGTCCGATCCTTTCAATTTCGTCTTTCTTAAACCTTAGAATAAATGCTTTCATTTTTTAGATTATGTCCGGAACAGACGAAAAATACGTAGTAAGCCAAGTAAACACGTACGCTTTTCAACTCATCATAATTGGAATCGTTCTTGGAATTTCATCCATTGTTCAGGTAAAATCGTTCGCGGAGTTAATCAACATACCGTTTCTTTTAGGCTTATTTCATAGGTATAGCGGGAGAAAATTTAACCTTGAGTTTAAGAAGTTCCATGTTTGAAACCATAATTCACCAAGAAATTGGATGGTTCGACAGAACCGAAAATGGAGTAGGATCGTTAGGTGCTCGTCTGGCAGGAGAGCCATCGAACGTGCAAAACGTAAGGTTTCTAGAACGACGAGAAGGCGTCGGATTAACAAACACTTTAGGCAATAGGTCTGTGCACCGGCCCTTTCCTCAACGTCATCACCATGACGCTTCTATTACTTGGTGTGGGATTTTACATGTCTTGGAAGCTTTTGTTAGGATTTTTTGGTTTTATCCCCCTCTTGGTGATCATTCTGTACCTGGAACAAAAGGTTTTGGTACGAGAAAATCTGAAAAGTATGGAAGTGTTAGAACAGTCGACCAAGGTAGGACCTACATAACATTTTATGAAATTTGGTAAATATTTTATTTTAGCTCGCCGTAGAAGCCATAAGTAATATTAGGACTGTCGCATCGTTGGCGATGGAAAAATACTTCCACAATCGCTACATGATGAAATTGCAAACTTATAGGCGGCTAACGATCCGAAACATTCACATGCAAGGAATTGTGTATGGCCTGTCGAAGGGTTCCCTATCTCTTTCTTATATTATTACGATTTTTTACGGTGCCTACTTGATCAAAAATAAAGAAACCGATGCTGCAACTGTGATAGGGTTAGGATACGCTTAATATTGCGTTCTGTCTGGCGCTCAGTACAATTTATCGCTTATTTTTTTAGCTTGACTGAAGTTTTCGCAACGTCGATAGGCAACTTAACGTATACGTTAGTCTTCTTATCGAATTTAACCAAAGGGTTTGTGGCTTGCAATCTAATATACGACCTACTCAACCGTGTACCGAAAATTAAAAATGTTGTCGGATCGGCTGGTGAAGCAGCAATCGAAGGAGACGTCGAGTATAAGTCCGTTTCGTTTTCGTATCCCACTCGTCGGGATATTGAAATTTTTAAAGATTTAAATTTGATTGTTTTGAAAGGAACCACTGTGGCTTTGGTTGGTCCTAGTGGTTGTGGAAAGTCGACCATTGTTCAATTATTGCTACGGTTTTACGATTCCGACTCCGGTCAGGTTACTTTTGGAGAAGAAGACATCACCAAGATAAATTTGGGGTTGCTAAGGCTACGGTTGGGAATCGTCATGCAAGAACCCAATCTGTTTAGTAGAACCATTGGAGAAAATATTGCTTATGGTAACCTAGGCAATCTGGTTTCGCGAGCAGAAGTTATCGAAGCCGCCAAAAAGGCAAACATTCACAGTTTCATATCGAGCTTACCTTTGGTAGGTATGCGGAGGAGATCTCAGTGCAAATGATTGCGAAGTTCTTTTAGGGTTACGATACTTTTCTTGGAGAAAAAGACACTCAGTTGTCTGGCGGTCAAAAGCAAAGAATAGCAATTGCGCGCGCGTTGGTTCGAAATCCCGAGATTCTCCTTCTCGATGAAGCCACATCAGCGCTAGATGCAGAGAGCGAAAAGGTAAGTTAAGAAAGTTTCTTCCATGTGCTTGATTGGCATTTATTTTTTAGGTAGTGCAGGAAGCTCTCAATAACGCAAGAGAAGAACGAACGTGCATAGTTATCGCTCACCAATTAAAAACCATCGTGGACGCTGACGTCATTGCCGTGCTAAACGAGGGGAAGATCTTCGAAAGGGGTACCCATCACGAGCTGATGGGTATGAAGGGTCTGTATTGGAAGCTTTACAACCTACAACTTCAGTCGTGAATGAAAACAAACCTTTCTGGTGCCCCCCCCCCCAGCGTACTTATTACCATTCCTTAAATTTTTAAACTCTATAAGATGAAAAGTATAATAAAATCTGATTTGTTTATTTGAAAGTTACATTTAATTTAGCTTCGGCTAAGTTTAACTTGGACCCATAACCTGTTATTATATGAGCTTCCATCGATGATAACAGTTTTTGGTATTCTGTAAGTAACTGAATCTACTAATGGGAAGAAAGGACAGGAAGAATATGGTATATCAAAGCTCTTGCAAATAGCAATGAGTTCCCTTGTCACGTAATTTTGTATCGTAGCCTTAAAAAATCATTTAGATGAAAAGACGAAATGTCACCAAATTTTTATTTACCAACGGAAGGAATGTTATAAAGTTGTGAATGTTTGCTTGTGTGGCTGCGTTCATAATTTCTTTGGTGCTCACCGTCCGGCTGTTATCGCCATAAGCAATATTTTCTCCGATGGTTTTGCTGAAAAGATTAGGTTCTTGAGACACAATTCCCAAATGGGATCGCAAAGCAGGCAAGTTTATTCTATGAATTCCTCGCTCGTCTGCCCTAATCGATCCCAAATCTTTGCAATAATTGCACGATGGTTGACTTTCCACAACCGCTTGATCCAACTAACTCCACCATTTTGCCTTCCAAAATCGACAGATCCAAACCTTTCAGGACACCAACAACCGAACTATTTGGATACGAGAAGAAACAAATTTAAAAGAATGAAAACCGCGAATTAAATTAATCCGCGGACTAGATAAATAGATATATTTATTAACGTAAATTATACATTCGCTATCTACTTTATAGTTTTCATTATACAACATCTCCAAGGCAGTTTAGGACTGAATTTCAATTAGGAATCTAAGAGTAATAAGCAGTAATCGCGCGCTTCTTTAGTTTTGCAAGCTGTAGAGGTTGTAATACAAACCCCTCTTGTTGAGCAATTCAGAGTGGGATCCCATTTCTGTTATCCTACCATGATTGATGACGCAAATAACGTCGGCGTCTTGAATAGTCTTGAGCCTATGAGCAATTGTAATGCACGTCCTACCAACTTTTGCGTTATCCAAAGCCTCTTGAACGACCTTCTCGCTCTCGGAGTCCAACGCCGAGGTCGCTTCGTCCAGTAGCAAAACTTTCGGATTCCTTACCAAAGCTCTGGCAATAGCAACTCTTTGTTTCTGCCCACCAGAGAGTTGAGTTCCTTTTTCGCCCAATTTAGTATCGTAACCCTAGCAAAAAATTCTGATTGCAAATCGGAACCGAGCACCTACACTTCTTACCATGGGAAGAGATGTTATGAAGGTGTGGATGTTTGCCTGCTTGGCAGCGCTTATAATTTCCTGCTTGCTGACCATTCGAGAGTTATCACCATACGCAATATTTTCTGCAATTGTTTTGCTGAAAAGATTTGGTTCTTGAGAAACTATTCCCAAGTGCGATCGCAAAGCGTGCAGATTCATTTCGCTAATTTCTCGGTCGTCTGCATTGATGTATCCAGAAGTGGGATCATAAAACCTTTCCAGTAATTGTACGATAGTGGATTTTCCACAGCCGCTGGGACCGACAAGTGCAACCATTTTTCCTTTCAAAATTGACAAGTTCAATCCTTTTAGAATACCGACATCCGGGCGATTGGGATACGAGAAAAATACGTTTTTGTATCGCAAGTCTCCTGTTTCCTACAAGAAAAGATTTAGCACCGAGATTTAGCACAAACATAGCGTACCCATCTCTCCTTTTGGTTTTGGGAGCCATCTACGACCTTGGGAGTACGATTGATCAGCTGGAATATTCTGTTAGCCGCAAAGAGACCTTTGGAGAAATTTGGAGTGTAGGCCAATGCGTTTGCCAAAGTCCACGAGGTCGTTACCAGCCCTTCGGCAACACTGAAAGTTTCTGCGTGATCGACAGTTTACATTAATGCACTTATTAAAACTTACGTAAATAC
The DNA here is from genome assembly GCA_963170105.1 of Cantharis lateralis. Classification (NCBI taxonomy): domain Eukaryota; kingdom Metazoa; phylum Arthropoda; class Insecta; order Coleoptera; family Cantharidae; genus Cantharis; species Cantharis lateralis. The sequence goes on from OY720628.1 coordinate 1,203,892, forward strand.
ACGTCCATAATCAATGCTTTCATCTCTGACCAAGACGGCTCCGTAATAAAACACCGCGGCGTACGAAAAGCACAGCATACTTCTTGCAAAACCATACACAACACCTCTGAAGTGAGTGTTCCTTTTGGCCAACTTTTCGTAAGGATGCAGTTCCTTCATGTAGAGATCGTGGAAGATGTGCTCGCATCCCAACGACGCCACCGTTCGAATACCGTTAATGGCTTCGACTGCAATCTAATCACAAAATTAATAATTTTCAAAATCACTTTCTTCGCCAATATATACCTTGGTAGAATTCTGAAGAGATTTGTAGTAACTCTGGGTTTCCTGCGACAAGATCTTTTGTTCTAAATACACCGATATGACGATGACGGGCGAAAAACACAGTGCTACAAACGAAAGTCTCCATTCGTAGTAAAAGCAAACCGCAATGGCAGCAATAATGGTTGTGGCGGAATTCAACAAGGTTCCAATTCTTTGGCCAGTTGCCCCTTGCACGCTGGCTGCTTCCCCAGATAAGCGAGCGCACAAAGCACCCACGCCGTTATCCTTTTTGTCGAACCAACCGATCTCTTGGTTTAGTATGGCTTTAAACATGAGACTTCTTAGTCTCATGGTTAATTTTTCACCCGAAACTCCATAAGAGTAGAACTAAAATATTAAAAGATGATCAAGATGCCAGCCGCGGCTTTCAAAATCACCTGAATTAGCATCGCAAGTCCGGTAATGACTCCCATGATTAGAAAAGCGATTGAATATTTGTTGCACTCCGTTCGGAGTACATTGACATCTGCATCGGCAAGAACCTGTAATGGTAAAGAATAAATAATAAATTTCCGACGGCGAAATGGGCGACGGCGAGCACTCACCCCAACTACGTCACCAAACATTATCGCATACACCGGCATAGCAGCACCATTGATGATGGACGTTAGACAACCAATCGCAATGATCCACCATTCTGGCGAGTTATACTTCATGATGGCCCATAAGGAAGAGCTAGATTCGGACGATTCCGTTACTTCGGCTACCTAAAATTGACAATTATAATGCCACTTCTTTTGCTCAAAACCGCTTAATTACATCGCTCATGCTAAACGGTAATAGTGAAGGCCTTTTATCACCTCCCATCACATCGACACTTTTCTGCCTTAAGAATTCTTCCTTGTCTTCGGCATCTAATCGAATTTTTGTTTTGTAAATATAGAAATTTCCAGCGTTTGGTTCTTTAACAGACTTACCCTTCATATGATCTGTATTTTCGTCTTCTTCGTCGATCTGGGAGATTTGTGCCGTAATCAACTGATAGTAAGCTCCTTTCGCTTGCATGAGATTGTCATGAGAACCTTGTTCTTTGACTTGTCCTTCCTGGATGACGACGATTCGATCCGCTTTTCGGACTGTGGATAATCTGTGAGCTACAATTATGGTAGTTCGTTCACGACTGGCCGCATCGAGTGCGGCCTGTACTGTAGCTTCACTTTTTGTGTCCAACGCCGAAGTGGCCTCATCTAATAACAAAATCGACGGATCTCTTACCAGAGCCCGTGCGATTGCAATTCTTTGCTTCTGCCCTCCGGATAACTGAGCACCTCTCTCCCCAATCAACGTCGAGTAACCTTGCGGAAGAGCTCTGATGAACGTGTGAGCGTTTGCCTTCTTCGCTGCAGCTTCTATTTCGTCTTCCGTTGCATCCAAATACCCGTATCGAATATTCTCGGCGATCGTTGCTTCGAAAAGCACTGGCTCCTGGCCCACCACTCCGATATAACTCCTCATCCAATCCAAATCCAGCTCTGGAATTCGGTTGTTGTCGATGTACACCTAGAAGAAGTCAGAATCATACTGACAGTTGCAGTACAAAATAAGACTCACCGCTCCGGAATCGGGATCGTAAAACCTCTGAATCAGTTGTATACAGGTTGATTTACCACAACCGGAGCCTCCTACCAATGCCACCGTTTCTCCAGCATTAATAGTCAAATTAAACCCATCCAAAATCTACAAACAGTTTCATCATTTTTTATACCGCTCCATCACTTCAAGCTCACCTTAATTTCTCTTCTCGACGGGTAGTTGAAATGGACATTCCTAAAAGTAATTTTTCCCGAGATTCTCCTGGGTTTCTTACCTTTTCCTTTGGACTCATTAATAATCGGTTGGCTGGAAATAACGGAAAAAATTTTCGCAGCCGCCCCTTGTGCAACGCCAATTGTTTCCATGTACGGCGCAGTCATTCCAAAATACCACTGACCCACTACGACGCTGTGAAAGACCTGCAAAAAAAGGTTTATCTTTTATTTTAATTGAAAAAGAAACCATACCGTCATCATGTTTCCCGCATCGTAGGTTACTTCGTCGGCAGGATAGCCTCGTTCCTTGATGATTAAGTTAACGCCGTACCAAAATGCTAAAGAATATCCTCCGAATCCCAAAAACCACATGATTCCAGTGTTGATTCCGTTAAAAAGAGATCTTCGCACGTTGTTGTCTTTTGCCTTTACCAGCAACTGTTTGTATCTCTGCTCTTCCTTCGCTTGCCCACCAAAAGCCACCACCGTTCTAATGGAAGTCAAAATTTCTTCGGCCACCGAACCGGCTTCTCCGTACGCTTCCATTTCTTGTTGTGCAAGTTTGGACGAAACCTTAATTTGAAATTGCATTAACTTGTATCAAAACTTCTGCACTGTTAATTTTTACCCAAGACAGCAGAGCCATGGTGATCATGGAAATAGGAATGGAAATCATGCAAATTAACGCCAGCTCCCATCCTTGAATCAACGCCAGGATCAAACAAGTAATAAATATGCCGACGTAGTAAATAATGACGCCCAGTTTTTCTCCTATTCCTTCCTCGATTTTTTTTAAATCGCTGAAGTGAGAAAGATTGCAATTAAGTCAGAATAAGCCTATTAAATTTACTACTTACTCTGCGATTCGACTGGAAAAGTCGCCGGTTTGGTTTTGATCATACCAGGATATATCCTGATTTAATACTTTTTGAAAAAATAATTCCCGAATTTTGAAGGTCTAAATTAATAAGAAGTTACGAGCTTTACCAAAAAGAACAAACGGCGGCTTACTTGTTTAAGTGCGGTATAGTTCAGCATCAAGGTGGCCAAATAAGTGGAAAGAAGAATAACTGCCCCCAAAATACAATTCACCATCACAAACCAAAGCATTTCGTCTTTCAGTCTGTGGGCGGCCTGTTCCAACACTTCCGGTATAGTTCCATTGGTTTCGAAAGTGAAGACGTACGAGACTATCGATCCTGTCGCTTTTCCAAACGTCAAATACATCACAGCGTTTGCTGCCGCAGAAACCAAACAGAAAACCACAGAAAAAAATATTACAACTTTGTCGAAGGCGGTGGAGTATTTAAACTAAAAAATTACAAAAAATACAGATGATTGTAGGTACTTTAGTCTGAGATTTCTTACCAATTTATAGTACGGTACGCTAGGAACTTCTTTCTCCGTCGGCGATGACGAGTCGTTCACCTTTGGATTTTGTTTGTTGCTGAAATAAGAACAAAAGTGGAGGCGATTGCCGCCCCACGTTGGGTGCCGTTATTTATTAATGTCGTTTATCTCTTATCTCATGAAACGATCAGTACAAGAGCAATAACGATTTTACTCACAGTTCTTTAAATCTTGCAATTTTTCCATTGCTAAAGCTGGTTTTGTCGTAAGCATCGAGCAGAAGATCCAAGTTAAGGCTAAATCGATTCTCCAAATTCAGACTTAACCTGTGCGCCATATTATTTTTTGCACAAAAAACTAACACACGACAAATTAATAGAAACCACTCCCTGCAGACTAAGTGGTCATTTAAAGATTATTATTAGCTGCATATAAAATTCAACTTGCTGGCGTCACACATATATCACAACCGAATTAAATTGATTTCAATTAATGAGCAAAAACGAATACTATATCAAAATCCTTGACGCATAATTAATATTGGTTGTGGGCTAAAGCGTAAAACAATTGAAATGTTATTTTTACTAGTGCAAAGATACTCCGCACCTAATAAACGGACTGGCCCACGTAGAGAATATGAAAAATTTTAATATAAGGGAAACACAAAAATTAAATACGGAAAGTTCAGAGTGAACTCGATAAGACTGTTTTAAGTCGAGGAACTTCAAAAATTACAAGAATATTGGCCGATGGAAATTTTCTAGAATAATAAAAAATAAAAATGGTTTTTCTCATTGATTTTTAGGGTAAACATTAAAAATTAACAGCTTTTGAGCTATAGCTCAAATTACAAAAAAATGTAAAATTCAGTTTTTTTAGGATGTTTGTTAGCAAAGGCTTTATAAAAAATTCCATTGAATTTTTGAATTTTTCAAAACAAAATTTTAATAATTTTTTTTGTTCGTTTATTCTCGGTTATTTTTCTTTTTAAAAAAAGTTACCCCCCTCCAATGTCAAATTATTTAGTTCACCAAAATGTTTATTCAACGTTTGAAAATTGTTTGCCCTCCAATCTTTCGCAAATAATTTTACTACAGTTAAGTTTCAAATTTTTGAACCGAAATAATCTTTTTTTTTGTTACTAATTCTAGCTTAATATTAGAGAGGCAACTTATCCACTCTTCCCTTCCCAAAATTTTAATTTTACTGACAGTAATAGAGGGGCTATGCGGGAACCAGACAACTTTTAGCAGAATTGGCTTAATTAAAATTTTAGTCCCAATCTAGAAATCAGGATATAAAAATAAAACAAACTGATTCTTATGTTGCAACAAATTAACTTTTACGTTTTCCCCCATTTTTTTATTTTATTTCAAATGAAGAAATAATAATTATTGATAGGTTTGCAAATTGTGAAGCTTATAATAGAGACCCTTCTTGATTAATAAGTCGCTGTGGGTACCCATTTCTGTGATTCTTCCACGATTCATAACGCAGATCACGTCAGCATTCTGAATGGTCGTCAATCTGTGCGCAATAATAATACACGTCCTTCCAACTTTGGCATTCTCCAACGCCTCTTGCACGACTCTCTCGCTCTCGGCATCCAACGCCGAGGTAGCTTCGTCCAACAGCAAAACTTTCGGATTTCTCACCAATGCCCTCGCAATCGCGACTCTCTGCTTCTGCCCTCCCGAAAGTTGAGTTCCCTTTTCACCCAGTTCAGTCTGATAACTCTAGCAACGAACTTTCAAAGAAAGATCAAAATTAATCATAAGTATTTATCTTACCAACGGAAGAGAAGCTATAAAGTTGTGAATGTTTGCCTGCTGGGCAGCGCAGATAATTTCTTCCATGGTAACCGATCGGTTGTTATCGCCATACGCAATATTTTCAGCGATAGTTTTACCGAAGAGGTTAGGCTCTTGGGAGACCATTCCGAACTTAAATCTCAGATTATGCAACTTTAATTCTTGTATACCAATATCGTCGGCAGTAATGTCACCGGCGGTAGGATCGTAAAATCGTTCCAGCAATTGAACGACAGTAGACTTCCCGCATCCGCTAGATCCAACCAAAGCAACAGTTTTTCCCTCCAATACTGACAGATTCAAGTCGGTTAAAACTTCAACAGACGGTCGATTGGGATACGAAAAAGATACGTTTCGATAATTTAAATTTCCGACCTCCTAGAAATTATAAGAGAATTTGATTTGAGTTATATTCAATAGCTTACCAATCTCTCAGGATCCTGAAAACCGTTCAAAATTTTGGGCGTTCGGTGAATCAGCTGGAATATTCTGTCGGCTCCAATTAAACCTTTGGAAAAGTTTGGAGCAAAGGCCAGTGCGTTAGCCAATATCATCGAACCAGCGAGTATACTTTCACAAACACTAAATTCCTTTTTAAGATACTTTTAAGTTTTAGATGAAATCTGCACTTACATAAAAACGTTGGCAATGTCTAATTCTTGGTATCGCACCAACGTGGATCCATAATACAACCCAGCCGAGTATGCAAAGCATTGCAAACTTCTTGCGATGCCATAGACAATGCCTCTGAAATGGGTGTTCCGTTTAGCCGTATTTACGTAAGGCTGTAATTCTTTCATATACAAATTGTGAAAGACATGTTCGCATCCCAACGACGCCACGGTTCGAATACTGCTGATCGCTTCCACTGCAATCTAATTTTAATATAGAAAATAGTTTTTACAGCTTTCTTCTCGTAGTGCAGGTTGTAGAGGAGGCATAACCCACAGCACTTACCTTGGACGAATTTTCCAGAGCCCGGTAATAGTCATGACTTTCGTTGGCTATAATTTTTTGCTCCATGAATAAGGAAATCACAAGTACAGGTGCAAAACACAAATCTACCAGCGATATTTTCCACTCGTAACAGAAAGATATGGTAAGAGCCGTTATAACGGTGGAACCTGCATTTAGCAACGTGGCAATCCTTTGTCCAGTTACCCCTTGTACGCTTTCGGGTTCTCCAGAAAGCCTGGCACATAACGAACCCACTCCATTGCTGTTATCGTCAAACCATCCCGCCTCTTGGTACAGCATAGCTTTAAACATAAAACTTCTCAATCTACAAGTTAAATTTTCTCCTGCGATTCCAAGAGTGTAAAACTAAAAATTTTAATGAAAAACTGAAATCATTGCCGGATGGAAGATTTAACCTGTACAATGGTGGCAATTGCTATAACAACTGCAATAACTATAAAATAAATGGAGTATAAATTTATCTGCCTCTGCATCTCTTCCATACCTGGGTCCGAGAGAATCTAAAAACCATAACTTGTAGTAATTTGGTATATGTAGAACAATTCTTTATGCTTACCCCGATTACCTTTCCAAGTAATAGAGAATACAATGGAATACCCCCTCCAGTAATAATACAACAAAAACAGCCAATGAGAATTAACCACATTTCGGGCGAGTTGTACTTCATGATGCTCCATAAGGAGGAGTTTGTAGTAAATAATTTTATTGTACCCTCATTGGCGTCATTTTCAACATAGAATTTATTTATTTTTTCTGGTTCTTCGATATTTTCCAGAACTTGCTCCAACTGCTTACCTGCCTGTTGATTTATTTCATTTCCTTCGCTGTTGATGGTTTGTGCCAATACTAACCGATAGTACTCTCCTTTGGACTTCATAAGATCGTCATGGCTTCCTTCTTCTTGCACCTGCCCTTGAGACATAACAAATATTCGATCCGCCTTTCTCACCGTTGATAATCTGTGCGCGACAATCATGGTGGTACATTCGTAGCTGGCCTAGACATCTAATATCATAAATTGGTTTTTGAAATGGAAGTAGAAAACAATACCTTATCTAATGCGGATTGTACGATGGATTCACTCTTGGTGTCCAAAGCTGATGTAGCTTCATCCAATAATAAAATGGCAGGCTTTCGCAACAAGGCTCTAGCAATTGCGATTCTTTGTTTTTGACCACCCGATAACTGAGCCCCTCGTTCTCCAATTATCGTCGAGTAGCCCTGAGGAAGACCGCCGATAAATGTGTGGATGTTTGCTTTTTTAGCAGCAGCCTCGATTTCTTCCTGCGTGGCCCTAAGAAAGCCATATCTGATGTTTTCGGCAATTGTGGTTTGAAACAAGACCGGTTCTTGACCGACAACTCCAATATAACTTCTTAAACAATCCAAGTCCAAATCAGTAATTTTGTGATCATCTATGGATATCTAAAATAAATTGTAGAATGAGAATTCTTTCTTTGAAATATTCTAAAAAACCAAGACCACGGATAAAAAAAACTCACATATCCGGAATCAACATCGTAGAACCTTTGGATCAACTGCATGCAGGTTGATTTTCCACAGCCTGAGTGTCCCACCAGGGCAACAGTTTCTCCAGGATTGATGGTCAAATTAAATCCTCGCAAAACCTGATAAATCAATTTGTGGTTAAAAGATTTCTTGACCCAAGCCACTCTTACCTCAATTTTCTTCCTTGAAGGATAACAAAACTGAACGTCTTTAAACGAAATTCTGCCCTGGACAGCTTTAACTATCAAGCCACTTCCTTTTGCGTGATTGATGAGCGGCTGATTGGAAATAATCGAAAAAATTTTAGCGGCAGCACCTTTAGCCATACCGAAAGTTTCAATATATGGAGATGCCAATCCTAAATGCCATTGTGCGCAAAAAACGCTGACGAAAACCTTTAAATATACATTAATTTTTTGTCGCAGTTATTGCCGCAGTTTACCTACCGTAATCATGTTGGCTGCATCGTAGACCTGTTCGTTCGGTGCGTAGTTGCTTTCCTTTATAACCAATTTAACACCGTACCAAAAGGATAACGCAAAACTGCAGTAGGTAAAAAACCAATTGATCCCAATACTGATTCCGTTGAAAAGTTTTTATACCGTTTTTATAGAACTCAGGACCTCTTCTGCTACCGAACCCGCGTCTGCGTACGCTTCCGTTTCGTTTTGGGCAAATTTTGAAGAAATCTAGAAAATTGTATTATTTCCGGAAGTCATTTGCCAAATTTCTTACCCATGATACAATGCCCATTAGGATCATTGCAATGGGAACCGTTATCATACAGATCAAAGCAAATTCCCATCCGTTCACCAAGCCTTGAATCAAGCTTGCTACATATATTGTTTCGTAGTAGATCATCATGCCAAATTTTTCCCCAAGGCCTTCTTCGATTTTTTTTAAATCACTAAAACCACATTTTAATATGAAAATTACGCATAAACAAAGTTTATGTAATTATGATAACAAAGTATCACTTTATTGTGAATTTTGACGTAGCGCACCGTTGCACTTTAACTTGTAACAGGATGTAAGCTTATCAAAATAATATCGAATAACTTACTCAACCATTCTACTTGAAAAGCTTCCGGTGTTGTTTTTATCGTACCAAGATATATCCTGATTTAGCACTTTGGCAAAAAATAGTTCCCTGATTTTGAATGTCTACAAATAAAAGTTAAAATAATTCTTTTGACCCGTAACCACTGGGTCACCTGTTTCAATGCGGTATAATTCAATAAAAACGTCGTTAAATAAGTCGAAACAAAAAGAACAACTCCCACAGAGCACACCCGCTCTACGATCCAAATCATATTGTCGTGAAGAGTTCGGCCAGCTTCCTCAATCAGGTTTGGATTCGTTCCATTACTTCCGATCGTATTACAATAATCCACCAGAAATCCTGCCGCTCTACCGAACAATAAATAAAACATGGGTACGGAAATGCCAGACACCAGGCCAAAAATCACCGCCAAAAGTATTAAAATTTTATCCAATCGGGTGGAATATTGGAACTAAAAGAAAGTTAGTAATACATTGATTTCAATTGGAGTTTCTTTTAGTTTTACAAGTTTATAATATGAGATGCTGGGTGTATCGTCCTCCTCGGACGCATTTGCTTTCTCGTCGGCCTCGAGGGTGTCATTATTTCTAAAACAGAAATTTCCTCCTGTTTCAACTTGGCTCACGATTTAAAAATAAAATTATACCTATTGAAAATCCAATTCGATGACCGTTTTTTCTTTAGTTTATCTTGTTTCGTCATTTTATTGTTCGAATAGAAATTCAACTTTACTTTGAAGAGCTTCGTTCAATTATGAAGAAATTTTGTTGAATGTTGGAATATTTTCTCGATTAAACAAACAATGATAAATCGCTGAATTTATTGTTTAGACCACAAATATGTAAATATTGTATTTTCAATAGAAATTTTATCAAATTACGTTATAAAATAGTATATTATGTAACAAGCATGGAAAGTGACACATTCACATGTCCGCTTGGGTAAATAATAATTACTTGCCTACTGGATGAGAATCCAAGCACCTGCTAACACAACTCAAATCAACTGAAAAAATTAACATTTAAAAATTCAAAACTTACAAAAAGCTTAATTACTGATGAGATGTCTTGGCACCCGACGAATCGGCTTAAAAATACTTTTAACTAATCAATTAGTTGTTTATTTAATTAACTTGGTTTTAGTTTTAAATGCTATTAAAATTAATTTTTACAACTTACGAATTTTAAAATTATAAATTTCTTTGTAAAATATTAAATTCCGACTTCACTTCTCTGGTCATCAAACCATCCCATCTCTTGAAGCAGCATGGCTTTAAACATGAGACTCTTCAACCTGAAGGTTAAATTTTCGCCTGCGACTCCAAGCGAGTAAAACTAAAAGTTTTGGTTGGAAAGCAATCTTAGATGTTAGTTTGACCTGGACTATCATAGCAATTGCTATACCGACTACAATAGCAATGAAACCAATAGAATATAAATTAATTTCTTTCTGTACTTTTTCCACATCTGAGCCCGAAATGGCCTAATATCCAGGAATCAAAATTTAAGATAAAATCACGAATTTATACTTACACCAATTATGTTTCCAAAACTGGACGTCCCCTTAACAACTCGACAGGTTTATAATGTCAACATATTATTAAGCGAAATTATTGTTGAAGTACTTCAATTATTGATAAACCAGGAAGCCATAAATTATGATTTTAATTATTAATTATATTTTACAAAATAAAGTTTGCTTTGATACGTAAAATTAAACCAAACTATATTTTTTGTTTTATTTATAATTTTTGCAGTCGTATAACTGCAGATTAATATGACCAATTCGATTGTTACGAAACAAAGGCAATAAATACGTAAAATTTAATCAACAGAAACAAAAGAAAGGTTTTGTTTTCAAAGTTTATTCAAAAAATAAAAAAAACAAAAGAACCGAGATTGAAAAACTATGGTGGGGTCAAACCCGAATCTTCGGAATTGTAAGCCGTACATCCAGTGTATAATGTGAAATAACAATCCCGCTCCCCTCTCGGAGAAGTAATGATTTTTTGTCTTTGGAACAAAACACTCAATTAACAGAAACAGCATTTTTGTGATTTTTGTAGGAAATCTTCAAGTTTAATTATAAACCAAAAATAAACTCTACAGTTATTATTTGGCGCTTTACAATAAATTATGCCTGATTCTACAAAATTTTCTTATATTTTTTCTAAAGAAATACAATTTTATTTTGTACATTCAGCAAATCAACTTAAAATTATCTTGTCTAACCTATTTATTGGTTTGCAAACTATAAAGGTGATGATAAAGACCTTTCCTGTTGAGCAACTCACTGTGGTTGCCCATTTCTGTGATTCTTCCATGATTTACAACGCAAATAACGTCGGCAGATTGAATGGTCGTCAGCCTGTGAGCAATAATAATGCAGGTCCTTCCAACTTTAGCATTGTCTAACGCTTCTTGCACGACCTTCTCGCTCTCGGCATCCAGCGCCGAGGTAGCTTCGTCCAACAGCAAAACTTGCGGATTCCTCACCAATGCCCTCGCAATCGCGACTCTCTGTTTCTGCCCTCCAGAAAGCTGAGTTCCCTTTTCGCCCAGTTCCGTCTGGTAACCCTAGTAACAAACCCGTTTAAAAAAACCATCAATCCTGGCCGAATTTACCTTACCAATGGAAGAGATATTATAAATTTATGAACATTCGCTTGCTTAGCAGCATGGATAACTTCTTCCAAGGGAACCGATCGGTTGTTATCGCCATACGCAATATTTTCAGCGATGGTTTTACTAAAGAGATTAGGCTCTTGGGATACAATTCCTAACTGAAATCTTAGAGCACTCAATTGTAGCTTTTGAACATCTGTATCGTCAACGCTAATTTCACCGGAAGTGGGATCGTAAAATCGTTCCAATAATTGAACAATGGTAGACTTTCCACATCCGCTCGGTCCAACCAAAGCAACTGTTTGTCCTTTCAAAACTGATAGATTCAAGTCGGTCAAAACTTCAGTTGACGCCCGATTGGGATAGGAAAAAAATACATTACGGTAATTTAAGTTTCCTGCTTCCTGAAAACAATGTGACAACTTAATTTGATTAAGTTTCGGACACTTACCAATCCCTTAGGATCTTCAAACCCGTTCGAAATTTTTGGGGTTCGGTTAATCAAATGAAAAATTCTCTCGGCTCCAATTAAACCTTTGGAAAAATTTGGGGTGAAAGCAAGTGCGTTAGCCAATGAACCAGCACCCGTAAGCAAACTTTCACACACGCTAAAAGAATTTCGTCATTGAAATAATTGACTTTTTTCGGTAACTACCTACATAACAATGCTAGCGGTTTCCAATCCTTCACTTCTTGCCAGTACACCTCCATAATATGCCACGGCAGCATATGCAAAGTTCGGCAAACTTCTAGCGATACCATAAACAACCGCTCTAAAGTGGGTGTTCCGTTTAGCCTTGTTGACGTAAGGCTGCAGTTCTTTCATGTACAAATCGTGAAAAACGTACTCGCATCCCATCGTCGCAACGGTTCGAATATTGCTGATGGCTTCAACTGCAATCTGATTATATTGTTTAAAGTGCGCAGGTTATAGAGGAATGATAAACAAACTTAAGATATAGGCAACTCTAATAGCATTCGTGTATGCGGGCATTGCCGTGAAAAACTCTTACCTTGGATGAATTTTCTAAGGCCTGGTAATAGTCGTGACTTTCGTTAACTAAAATTTTTTCCTCCATGTATGAAGATATCACAAGCAAAGGTGCGAAGCATAATCCAACGAGCGCTATTTTCCACTCGTAGTAGAGAGATAAAGTAATCGCCATGATAACGTTGGTTCCCGCATTTAGCAAAGTTCCAATCCTTTGTCCGGTTGCCTGAAATACACATTCGTTTAGACATCCATTTTTCTGCTTCAAAATTTACCCCTTGCACGCTCTCGGGTTCACCGGAAAGCCGAGCACATAACGAACCCACTCCGTTGCTCTTATTGTCAAACCATCCGATCTCTTGCATCAGCATGGCTTTAAACATGAGACTTCTCAGCCTCAGGGTTAAATTTTCCCCAGCGACACCAAGCGAGTAAAACTGAAAATTTCGATTAAGTTTTGAAAGCAATAGATTGGAGATGTAACACTGACACCCAATGTGGGGCCATTTAGATAATTATATGTCTGACCTGTATTATTGTCGCAATTGCTACACCCACTGCAATAGCTACAAAACTTATACAATATAAATTCATCTCTCTCTGTATCTCCTCCTCATCTTGGTTTGAGAGAACCTAAAAGCGTTTATAATTAGAACTGAAAGTGGTTTGAACTACTATATACTACTTACTCCAAGTATCTTACCGAAAAATATCGAATACAGTGGCATACTGGCTCCATTGATCATGCAGCAGAAGGAACCAATGAGAATGAACCACCATTCGGGAGAATTGTATTTCATGATGGCCCACAACGAAGAATTCGTGCTAAACTTTTCAATTTTGTCGACGTTTTCAGCATTATGAGCAGTTCTATTTGTTTCATCTATAATTTCTGGCTTTATTTGTTCAAATTCCAAACACTCTCCAGATTGTTTCGGTTCGCCCTCTTCGCCATCCGTTACCTGGGCCAGTACCAATCGATAGTACTCTCCTTCGGATTTCATGAGGTCGTCATGGCTTCCTTCTTCTTTTACCTGGCCATTGGATATGACAAAAATTCGATCTGCTTTTCTTACAGTTGATAGTCTGTGAGCGACAATGACGGTGGTGCATCCATAACTGGCCTAAATAGGCAATTCTCTCAAAAAGTTTCTAAATAGAAGAACAAGAAGAGCTTACGGTATCCAGCGCCGCCTGAACGATGGATTCGCTTTTGGTGTCCAAAGCTGAAGTGGCTTCATCCAATAATAAAATGGCAGGATTTCGTACCAAAGCCCTAGCAATTGCGATTCTTTGCTTTTGACCACCGGATAACTGAGCTCCTCGTTCTCCAATCATCGTGGAGTAACCTTGGGGAAGAGCGCTGATAAACACGTGAGCGTTTGCTTTTTTTGCAGCTCTTTCTAGATCTTCCTGATTGGCACTCAGCAGTCCATATCTGATGTTTTCGGCAATTGTGGTTTCAAACAAGACCGGTTCTTGACCGACAACTCCAATGTAACCTCTCAAGCAATCCAGATCCAAATCAGTTATTTTGTAATCGTCGATGGAAACCTTCGTACATACAATAAATTTTTTCATTACTTCTTGGAAAATTAAAAATATAGAACTTACAGATCCAGAATCGGCGTCGTAAAACCTTTGGATCAATTGTATGCAGGTTGATTTACCACAGCCTGAGCTGCCAACCAAGGCTACAGTCTCTCCAGGATTGATGGTCAAATTAAGTCCACACAAAACCTATAAGCGATCAATCTGTGGTTAAAAAGGTTGTTGCCCCACCAACTCTTACCTGGACTTCCTTTCTCGAAGGATAACGAAAATGAACATTTTCAAACGAAATTCTTCCCTCAACTTTCTCAATTTTCCTACCTTTTCCTTTCGATTGATTGATTAGCGGCCGACTAGAAATAATCGAAAATATTTTCGCGGCAGCACCTTGGGCGATTCCAACCGTTTCAATGTATGGGGAAATCATTCCCAAATGCGACTGTGCGCAGAAAATGCTTAAGAAAACCTTTCAACAAGAATTAATTTTATTTTCCGTGTCTTTGGCGAAAGTTGCTTACCGTAACCATGGTACTTGCATTGTATGTTATTTCAACTGCTGGATAATTACTTTCCCTAATAATCAACTTGACGCCGTACCAAAAAGCTAACCCAAAACTGCAGTAGGTGAAAAACCAATTGACCCCAACACTGATTCCATTAAAAAGCGCTCTCTTTATATTATTATTTTTTGCAAATTCCAGGAAGCTGTTGTACCTTTCTTCCTCTTTCGCTTGCCCTCCAAACGCAACCACAGTTTTGATCGAGCTTAGAACCTCTTCCGCTACCGAACCCGCTTCTGCGTACGCTTTAATTTCTTCTTTGGCGAATTTTGAAGAAATCTAAAAAAATTATATACGGAATTAAATGGAATGAAATGGATGGAAGGTCGTTACCCAAGATACGATACCAATTGTGATTATTGCAACCGGAACGGTTACCATGCAAATCAGAGCCAACTCCCAGCCTTGAACCAAACCTTGGATCAAACTTGCCACACATATTGATTGGTAATAGATAATCATGCCAAATTTTTCCCCTAAACCTTCTTCAATTTTTTTAAGATCACTGAAAATCCGTTTAATTATTTGGGGTTTATTATATCAGGAGACAGAAAGAACCAACTTACTCGACCATTCTACTCGAAAAATTTCCAGTTTTGTTTTGATCGTACCACGATATATCCTGATGGAGAACACTTGAGAAAAACAGCTCCCGTATTTTGAACGTCTGAAATTAAGAGTTAGAAATTTCGCTCTTGAGAACTTCAGGGTTACCTGTCTCAGTGCTGTATAGTTCAGCAAAACTGTTGTTAAATAAGTCGAAACAAAAAGAACAATCCCCAAAGAGCACGAAACTTCCACAAACCAAATCATATTTATTTCGAGAATTTGACCGGCTTCCTCCATCAGTTTTGGATTCATGCCATTACTTCCGACCATGTACCAGTAGTCCACAAGGAATCCTGCCGACTTACCCAACGTTAAATAAAATATGGGCATAGAAATCCCAGCCACCAATCCGGACATCACCGCCAGAGTTATTAAAACTTTATCCAATGGGGTCGAATATTGGAACTAAATCAAAATTTTGTTAGCAATTGGTTCCGAACATAGGTTTCTTTTGTCCTTACGAGTTTGTAAAATGGAATACTTGGTACATCGTCCCGACTGGGCGTCTTTGCTCTTTGATCAGCTTCAACAGTGTCTTTATTACTGAAAAATAAATTGTTTCGTTTTTCCCCCAAAAGAATTGAGTAAAAACTATATTACCTCTTTCGACCCTTCGTCTTCATTTTGACGGTTTAATTGGCTACTTAAAATTTTAAATTTACTTTGCTAGCCAGCAAATTGTGGCATAATGATTTGAAGCATTTCCAGTTAAGATAAACCCAAATAAATAACAACTTTGTTGAATATTATCATTTCTCGATACTGCAAACTAAAATAAGCAAAGTTGTCTACATTTTACACCTTGTTTATAATAAGTCCTATTGCATAATAGCAGATTAGTGTTCCCTGCTTATTTGTTTTAAAAATAATTATCTCATCCTGGATGGAATGTAAATAAATGTAATTATTTATTTATTACTCTTACTTTTTGATTTAGCTCGGTCGGTGAATTAAGGAGGGAGTCTGGTCCAGCCGAGGTGTTTTTAGAATGCGTTTTTTTCTAATACAAAATATATTTTCGTTCACAAAATTTTTGCCACATGTAAAGGTACATTTGAAGAAGAAAATACACTATTGAAATTTTGATTTGAATATCTATGTAAATAAATGTAGCAGCGGCAAGAGGACGCTCCGACCAAATCGGCTGGAATCCTGGAGTCCTTGAAAATTATCTGAAATGTGAAATTCAAAAAAATCTTGTTTCTTAATGAATGTAAAATGCGTATGAACCTCCAATAATGAAAAAATATTGTTGATTACAGAAGTTTCGGACATAAAATGGAAACTGACGAAAAACAATCGACCTTAAGTTTTCAATAACTTTGTCCTATAATTATAATTTTTCATTATTGGAGGTTCATACGCATTTTACATTCATTAAGAAACAAGATTTCTTCAAATGTACCTTTACATGTGGCAAAAATTTTGTGAACGAAAATATATTTTGTATTAGAAAAAAACGCATTCTAAAAACACCTCGGCTGGACCAGACTCCCTCCTTAAATGTTAAGTTTATGCTGTGTTTTTTTAGTTTCCTTTTCATTTGGTGTCCTAAGCCTTGGATATATGGAACCACTGTAAAAGTCCTTGGTAATTTTTCTGTATGTCTAGAATTATACAGTTTATTAGTTCTATCTTTGATTAGTTTAAGTATTAGGTGCCCTAAGTAAGTATTTAAGTATTGGTTTCAAGTTTTTCCTAATTACGGATTATTTAGGTTTTTCGAATTTAAGTAAAAATTACATTATTACTCAACGTCGGATCCAGCAAAAATCCATACGAGGAATTGATTAAAAAATTTTGCATTAATTAATAGTTTAATATCTTAAAATTTATGTGTTAAAATTTCATATTGATATTCCCAATATTTTATTCTCTGAGAGATTGCTGTCTGACGCTGCAAAATAGATCAGTACTGGAGCAAGAATAAAGTGGACGACGATTAGCATAAAGCTGGGCTGCCACGCTAATGTCTTCCAGGCAGATATAACTGCGATAATGGCTTGTGCAGAGGAAATGTTACGGAGGGCTTATGACAATAAGCGAATCTGTACCATGACCGATAGCTAGGCAGCACTAAGGGCCTTGGAAGGTGTAGACACGCTGGTATAAAAGGCAACAAAAAGCCAAGAGCTTCAGTGCAGATGGGCCAGGAACCATAATCTGTTCAGCAATAATAATAATAATATAACTTTTCACAGTCAGGTCCAGGCCAACTCCGCCCCCGGCCTCAATCTCCAAGGCCGGAATTTCTTCTAAACATAGTTTATTATTTGGGTAGCTTCTGGGAAAGTATTCCATCCCCCCCCCCCACTCCTGGTTTCAGAGACCACAGGTTTATATGTAAAACCGACTTAGAAAATAATTTCAGGTCGCGGGAATAATAACAGGGTGGTCTGAGTTTTGGGAGGTAGTCAGTGATTTTCATAATAATTATTATCAACTATTAATTGAAAAGTGAAAATTATTTATTGATTTTTCATTTTATCTACAATGTTAAAATGTGATTCACGAAAATTCAAATAATTTATATTTTTGTAACTTCCGGCTTAACACACGTGTGCGAAATCCTTATCGATGATCGCACCTTTTACGTTTCAAAAAATTTTAGAAACAAAAATTACTCAACATTCACTTCTGCTGTAAACGCCCTCGAAATATGTTCAACTTTTGTGGAAATTTTTGGAACTGCAATATAACAATTTTCACTAGATTTTCCCGGAGAATCAAACCTGAGGTTAGTGTAAGTCGAACTTAATAATTAGGAAAACTTGAAAATATTAATTTTGTTCTAGTTTTTGTTATTTGGACATTCTGGTAATTATGTGACGTAGCACTTAAGATAACATTTTGTTTTCTGTCAGTGGTGACGGCGGAGTCTCTAAGAAACTGTCGGGATGTGTTGAATTCAACTGGTGGTAGATTGTTCTTTTCCATGGAAAAATTGGATTTTCCGGGTGAATATAGAATGGTTTATTTTGCAAGATTATGATGAAACTTTTGTGAATGACTCAGCGTTTGGACAAACGTTAGTTTTCAAGTTCAAATTTGTTTGCATTTTTAAACTTGATTTTCACTAAAGTGACTGTGGTTTCTGTCTATGCAGAAAATTTAATACTTACAGGTTTTTGTTTTGTAGAATTCTATTTGGCCTTTAGGGCTTTGCTTTATGACGTGTACATTGTCAAAATGCAGTCAGCGTCATTTCGAAGAATAAAGTTTAGTTAGCATGATGGAATCGACTGGCATATTTTCCGAAAAACTCCAAGTACAAAGAGAGTAAGTTTTCCCATTTTTTAAAGTTGATTTGTTTTTCCAACTGGAAAATTTGCAATCCTGTTCTTATACATAATTTTTTTTGCAGAATTCTATTTGGGCGTTATGACGTGGACATTTAACATTTGATTGTCAAATGTGATTTTAGTGTCACTTGATTGAAGAACTTCTGTTAATATTGAAGCTTCTGGTTGGCGTTTCATTTTCATTGTCAAATTAGAAGATGGATTTTCCGGAAAACTTATGGAACAATGAAAAAGTAAGTAAATTTTAACTTTCACGTTTGAAAATGTATTTGGTTGAGTCAACTTTCGTATTATCACGGGGTAGTAAACACTGGGGTGTTTTGGGGGAAATTTTCAGTGTGAATATTAAACTTGAAATTTAGGAAAATATATGGCTCAGCCGCTCAGCAATGAGAGGCTCCAAACGTTTTCGTCCGCACGGCCAGTTTTGATCGTCAGATTATCTTCGATTGAAAAGTAAAAATTATTAATTTTTCATTTTCACCTTGTTGATGGTTAAATGTGATTTAAGAAATTGTTGAAAAGTACCCTTACATCAGCTGAAAATTTAGCTAACTTGCTGACGCTGAAAAACAGGTGAATTTTAAGCTGATGCAGCTAAGCGTCAGCTGAAAATTCAGTTAATTTTCTGACCCTGAAAAACAGCTAAATTTTCAGGTGTGGCAGCTAAGCATCAGCTAACAATTTGCTGACAAAATTTTTCAGCACAAAATGTTACTTGGGACTAATAAAGTACCATTTTAATGCAAATTTAATCCTCTACCCCTATTATAGGGGTAGTAATAAACAAGAATATAAAATTTGTTGTTTTGAATCCATAACTTTTATTGTACTTTATAGAATATTTTGAAAAAAATCAAAAAGATTACAAATAATAAGATAAGTTTTTGTAAATTTTTTGGGCTATAATTAGAACCTTTAAAAAAATTAGAAAAATTTTGAATACCGATTTTACATTGAATTTATTGTAATCAGTTGGACATTTTAAGCCAATAGTAATATAAAAACTACTTTAAAATGGTTTTTAAAAAAATTCAATTTTGAAATATTTTAAATTTTTATGAAACTTTAAAGAAAATCCGCTAGGTGGTGTACCGATTTAGCAGAGATTTCAACCCCCGAAGACATACTCTTTCTTTGTCTTTTCCTTCCGAACGGCAACCGCATTGTATTTGCCGGGAATAATTTTTTAATTTTTTGATATTCTAGTGACTTTTATTAATGAAATTACTTCGTGTAACACTAAACGACCATTTGCATTAGTTGCTTTTCATCCGAGTGTATAAATTAATTATAAATATAATATAATAACAATTTTTTTTAAATCGAGAAGACGCGCGCGTCAAATATAAAATTGTGTCGAAGAATTAAGTTAATCTTGGGACTATAATTAATTGGTGTAATCTTGTTATGGACGATTCAACATAAATGGTAAGAACTTGAATTAATTTTTGACCATTGCACGATTTCCAAACTTTCATTCCGACATATTTCTTTTGTTTTAACGGGATGCAAATTATTTTCTTCTCTAAACAATATATGCCATTGGCTTCCTTCGGATTGTCCTGGAAAAGTACTTTCGTGGAGTAACGAAGCACTCTCGATTAAAGCCATATCTTCAAATGTAAATGCTTCCATTTTATATCCACCTGTAAAAAATAAATAATAAAATTTTGCCATACACTTATTTCGTAACCTCAAAATTTTGCTATACAATAATATAGTAAACAAACATTAAGTTTGGATTGCACCGAAGTTTCAGTAACTGTCAATTGCTTTTTCAAACTATTCTATTCATAATATTGCGTAATTTTGGTTTGCGGTGATTAAACCTGTGTGTTTAATTGAAAATGAAAGGTGTGTTTGTCGTTAAGTGAGTGTATCGATACATATTTTGCATTCGCGTAGTTTGTAGGCTATAAATTAATAAAAATCGTCACGTAATTAAATTTTATTTTCTAATTTTTATGTTGTATTAACAATAATTCAGTGATTCGGTTTTCAAAAGGTGATTAAGTGATTTTCATTTCATAAAAAACGATGAGTAACTGATTTGTTTGTAAGTTAAGCTGCTTTTCGCGTTTAAAATCAAACGGAATGTGTGCGTGAAGCGACGATTCGTAGTTTAGCTATTGTTTTTTAACGAACAAAGTTTCATAAAATTAAAAGTTAGAGCAAACCATTTTGGTAAGTTATGTCGTTGGGGTAGCAACAGGCTTTTTGTTGATGTACCATAGGTGTTCGAGTGGACATGCAAGATATTTTGCATAAATGTTGGTTACGTTTGATTAATTTATATATAATTTATATAAATTTGCATAAAAATTTATGCAAAAATTAAGTTAAATTTTATAATTAATTATAATATCGACAACCTCAACGAACTAGAACTGGATACTGACTCTTTAACTAATTTAACATGAGAGAAAAACAAGCTTGGAAATTAATTTTCTTCTAGGGCCTTTCACTCATGGAGCTATTAAAAAAGTAACTAAATTAGTTGTAAACTTGTAGTTACAAACTAGTTTGTGACTAAGCTCCTCACAAGACGCTGCTAAAATTATAGAATTTCCTTAAAAAATAGGATAATTTTTTACTTATAGAAATATTCAAATTTATAATGTTAAAGGGGTGAATTTTGGGTAATTTTTGGATCTACTAGGATGGCGACAAACAAGAATTGTCCTGCGTGAGTCATTACCGATTCTTTGTGCACCGATTACTAACTAGTTTCATCATGTGTGAGTCGTCATTGAAATACAAAGGACTGCGATGCCAAAGCTACCGATTAGTGTTGCCGGTTAGGTACTAGTTTCTTTTTAGTAGCTCCATGTGCGAAAGGCCTAATAGTAATAATAAAATATGGTGAACAGTAACTAAAACTTAACTTACCTTAAACTTTCACACGACTTTGTTAAATTAATTGGTAACAAGTATTTCAAAATCACCTCGTAAATAAACACCAATATTTGGTTGATCTGCTGCTCTG
This sequence comes from Cantharis lateralis, assembly GCA_963170105.1. Taxonomy (NCBI): domain Eukaryota; kingdom Metazoa; phylum Arthropoda; class Insecta; order Coleoptera; family Cantharidae; genus Cantharis; species Cantharis lateralis. The sequence goes on from OY720628.1 coordinate 1,225,301, forward strand.
GCCATGTTTCTGCATCTATTTCTTCACGATTCTCAACAGTCATTCATATTGTACAAAGCCGGTAACTAATTTTGCTGTATCGGTCTCAATAATTCCAATACAATAAAGACTATTTTCAATATAAAATTTATTCTTATACTTTTTCCACAAAAATTGTCTTCCAATCTCATTGCACGGCCCTTCTGACATCTTCAAGAACTATGTATATTGAAGAAAAGAGGATAAATCGTTCTTAAAATTTGTAACTCAATTTTAACCAAATTTTATCATAAAACTCATCGACGAAATGCTGCCTTTTCTTGCACAAAGCAGCTACTTGTTTATCAAAGGCATCAAAAATAAATAATATCCTAGAACACACAAAACATGTAATTTTCACCTAATCGATAATTTCAACATACCCATCGATTGTTTCTAGTAATCAAATCAAGTTGTATACCAAAATTCAGCTAGACAATAATTTTTCCTATGTTTAATAATTTAAAGTAACTCGGCAACTCGACATGAAAAAATGATTTCCACAGTTCAATAAACTACTTAATTTCTGCACGAATTTTCCGACAGCCTACATCATAACCTAAATTGGTTCCCAATACGTACGAATTCCTTCAAAATTAATAAGGTGTATATTATCGTAAAAATGATTTATCAGCAAAGCTCAAGAGGACACCTGCCAATAATATTAATTATTTACTTTCGTGAATCATGTCTTACCTTAAATTTTAACATCACTTCATTAAAACATTTGAGTAGGCATCGATTATTTCAGAATAGTCTCGTAAATGAACACCAATATTTAATTGAACTGCTACTCTGCCGACGTAGCTACTTCTGATTTTTCATGATACGAAAGTCACACTTCTATTGCAGAAAACCAATTACTAATTTTAGTTCATCTGTCTCAATTGCAATACCTAAAAAAAGGACTTTTTAATGCAAAACTCATTCCAAGTAATAATAATGACGTTGTAATCACTTTTATATTTTAATTTAAGACCATACACGTAGACAACTTTGCTTGCTATTCAAGTTCAACTCGTGATCATATTGTTAATGTATCGCTCGAATATTCTCTTTAATCTCATCTCAGCTTTTTATTTTTCCACTATCAAATTCCATATCCCTTGTAAAGTCCTTCTTTGTTGATATTTCTTATATTTCCAACAAATTCACAACGACTTTATTTTTCAATACGTCAATTAACTTATAAATTTCAACTGACGAACTGACGAACATCATAAATAAATAAGAACCTGGAACAAAAAAAAAGACTTGTGATTATTTCCAGCAATCAAAAACTAAACGTGTAGATGCACACCCAACAAATTACAAAAACAGCAGAAAAATTCTTCTCAACAAAACACACGTTACAATATTAATGCATGCATAGCAGAAAGTTATTAACAGTTTGACGATGGGACGTTGCACGTCTCGAAACTAGTCGGCATAATAATAAATACCAACCCATAAGTTTAAATTAATAACGTGGCAATTTAAACGCATTCTCATGCTAGACTGCTTCTTTCACTTGTTTGCCGATGACACCCAATTACACATATCCGACCGCCTCTACAACATCAACCATGTTATTGAAGTTCTAAACCTAAATCTGGAAAATATTCAAAGATGGTCATACCAAAATGGTGTGTTGCAACACAATACATGTGCGTTGGTAGTCCCAATGGTTATAGTACTGCAATGAACAATAAAAACGTAGAAGTTGACCTTAATGGTTGCGTCATCAATTTCTGCACTAATGTGAAGAACTTGGGGATGATCTGGAATAACCATCTTTCATTTACGGACCATGTTAACAAGGTCACCAGCATTTGCTTTTTCAAGCGAAGGCTCTGTACAGATATAAGGAACTCCTTCCCTCTAATGTCAAATGGAACCTTGTAGTAACGCTCGTGTTGTGTCACATTGATTACTGCACGACTGTTTACTATGGTTTCCTCACGGATCAAATGAAGAATAAGCTGCAAATCATCTAAAACCAATGTTTCCGGTTCGCACACGATATAGGTTTTAGAGAACATGTCACACACATTAACTTTCAAATCCAAGTTAACCGATCATCTCTTGAATCTCTATGATCCTTCTCCATCCTGGTATAGTTGAAAAACAGCTCTGTTGAGCATTTACCATTTATTTTTAATTAAGGATATAATTTTTTGTATTCCTTGATAACTTAATAAACATTATTATTTTTATTATTATAAATCACAACTTACTTCAACACGAAAATGTTATGGAAATATCTTATCTATGCAATGATGACTCTTGGACGAAATCTACCAAGAAACCAAGATTTGCGGTATAAACATTATAAATAAATTTTCACTAGATATTTGCAGTGGCGTAACTATAGGTGTGTGCCAGTGCGTCCACCCGGGGGCGCAACAAATGATATATTATCTACTATTCGTTTTTAATATCCATTCTTAATTTGTATCTTTTCTATTAGAGATGGAAAACCACTCAATTTTTCCGACAATTTACGAAATGCGATAGACACAAACCTTGCCAAAATTTTATTTTAAACATCGAAATTATTACGTTTTCAACACACCAACAACAAAACCCTGGTAATGGTATTAACTTCCAAGCATAAGGCCGCAACCCCACTAGAGCCACCTACTAACATTTAACTAATTCATTGGTACAAATAACAAATAAACCACTTTTATTGGTTGGTGCTCGACGCTTGCTGTAATGGGGCTGCGGCCTAACAAAATGGCTATTTGTGAAGAAACGATAGATGTAACCATATCTTAAAGTGCGTCACATTCAGGCACTAACGGGATCCAGACTGGCGGCTATTAGTAAGAAATTATTTCATGTGAAGACACATGAACAAAGCGACCCAGCGTTGTTCTGTTCTTTGACCACTTGCAACTTCAAAGGAGTCGAAATATTCGAATCCGACGTATGAGAACGTGGCTACTTGGATAGGGGGGGGGGGGGAGTGTTCGGCCATTTGGGGTGGAGCTGGTTTTTGCATGCTTAACAGTCAAGGTATATACCTTGCTTAACAGTTCAATCGTGTAAGTATTTGCTGAGATTCGTAACCGCGCGGTTGAGAGGTAGAATAACTGGATTCGTGGCATTATTACATAACGCCTACTACATTCGCAACGAAAAATTTACTTTTCTGCTCTCAAGATCTGTACGTTGGCCAACAAATCCTTGAACTTGGCAGCTTGGAATCCTGATCGTTTGTAATATCGGTAGCATCCTTGTTCATGTGATCCATTTGTTTTCCTGCTCCTTGGTTGATTCCAAGTAATCGATGATCGCCAGATTTCTTGCAATATGGTTTTGAGGGGGTCAAAGACTATCATCAGCTACCATTCGATCAACGTTCGTTCATTAAGTAGAAAAAGACATCATCTTTTGTCGATCAACAGATCGAAAAATCGACAGGTTTTCGATATTATTATTTAACCTTTCAGCTCTCACGGTTCAAAGTTAACTAATGGAGTTGAAGACAAATTTCTTAATTAGGAAGCCAAGTTGTGCGTGAATTTTCACAACGTCTATCTTGGTCAACCGTGCGAGCACCTACCTTTCGGTATCGAAAGTATCCAGCCATAGTAGTCGACGTAGTTGGCTTTCTCGAATCGCCAATACTACTCTAGGGTTACTATCGATGAACTGCAGAGCGTTTTCTTTCTAACTTTCTTATTCTGAAATTTTATGTCGGGAAGAATTCCTAGTGTTGTTACTTGACGTTGCAAGTTGCTCTGGCGATTTCGGGAGACAAAGTGTGTAATTATTTAGGCCGAATTCATGATTTGGCATTTTTAGTATGGGAAGATCAACGGATCATAGTTGAAAGTTTTGGCAGGCATATCTGTGACCGTCAGGTATTATGTAGCTTTTGCTTTCGGGATGGTCGTCGGGTATCCGAATGAAAACTCACCTTCTTTCCATTTAGTCTCTTGTTGTTTCTCCCGACTATCGTAAGTGCAGTGGTATTAGCGAGCCTTCGAGACACAAAATTTGAGCTATTTCTTCATCAATCATGATCGTCGTGGAGCGTTCTTCCAGAAATGTGAATGTTCGAAAGTTTGTTTTTGGTCCATATAATACAACGGGAATAATTTGAAACAGCTTCTGGGTCACTGTCAATCGGTGTTTAGAGACAGCACATTGGCTTCTTCAGCATTGGGGGTTTACTTTGAGATATATAATTATTGAATTGGCAATCTAAAATGAAAGTTGCATCCTACACAAATATGGCAAACCAGGTTATTTCTGCAATTCGTTGAATTAGCAACTATATGATGAGCAGACAGTTGGTGAAATCGAATACAATTAAGTTTCATTTTTCTATACCACTTGGCCAGAAGTTGAGATTCTAAAAAACTTCCATTTATCTCCTGTATTGTATAAGAAAAGAGAGTGACTGCTTTGTTACCAAGTGGATGAAAAATCTACCGCAATTCAGCTATTGGAGCTATTTTACGATACCACTTTTGGTGTACAAATAAACAATAAAGTATTAAAATTTGTGCGTAAAACGCACACATTTATATTTAATAAATAAAAATTTTAGATTTTAAAAACACTTTAATTGGCAAATAATGAGAAACCCAGCATCGGATGTAAATGAGAGCCCTTAAAAGGGCAGTGTTAAATAAACGTATTATAGGTTTCAAAATATCCTGGCTACACGATTTCTTCGACCACTCTGATAAATCACAGAAGCGATTACACTGCACCCGGTGGTCGTTGGCCGCCTATTCAATAATATGTTATTGACCCATCCATCATTTATAGATCTCGTTGGCAAGTTCAAACAAATAGAGAATCCACAATATTTCTTTGAAATATCTTTGTCCTTTACAAACAAGAAACTGCATAGTCACTTATTGCAATCTAAGTATAGAAAGGTGTAAAATTCGTCTGTAAAAAATATCAAAAAAGTTGACAAAGTAAATATTATGTAACTATTCCTACTGCGAATACTAGGAAATTATTTAAAATCAATTATTATTACAATCTATCACGTGCAATTCGATAAAAAAAGGTAGATAAATGTAGGATTGTTATAAAAATTAACACAACAACTTAAAAATTTTCATTCGAGAGTTAACATAATTTGCAAAAAGATTTCATCTTTTTTAATTAGTTAACATGATTAGCAATGGTTTTCGTTCACTTTTAATTGCGTATATCTTGATTTCAAATTCGAAATTGTAACAAAATCTATTTTGAGGCAAAGTTTTTTAAAATTAAATTTCGCAACAAATCGATTAAAACGCATTACTAATGGCAATAAACAGAGGCGTGTAAAGTACCTTTATTTAAAGGCATTTCAATGTAACGAGGCATAATTTTGGTGTTTATCCCTAGTCGAAGGTTTGAGATTTCGAGGGTAGTAGAATGCTGTTACGCAGTAGTTAAAGCGCTAGAAGCCGTTAATCGGGTTTAATGAACCATTTGTGGTGTATTTTATTAAATTTAATAGTTTTCAATGCATTCCGATTACTGAACTAAAATAATTAGCTATGTATTACCAATACACGGAATTTTCAAGGGGAGCATTTTTAGTTATTACGGAAGGTGGGGGTGAAATATTATAACAGATTGGGCATTTTAAGGTTGGATTAATACCAAAAATCGATTCAAATTTCAAATTTTCATAAACGCGATGAGAGAAAGGGAGATAGCGATATTAATGTCAAACGAAGCGATGGCTTGCAACGTCGCGTCGTTTAGTAACCAAATTTGATACATGATTTCGGTGATTTAATCGTTTTGGAATTACTTCTTTTAACAAAAAACGATCATATTATAAATTACTAATGTGCAATTTAGGTATTTAATTTAACGCATTAAAGTTTTTTATTGACGCGATTGTTTTAAACCAAAAGAACGCGCTTTATTTCGACTTTACTTCGACTACTCGGTGTAATTTTTTAATTATAAGTGGTAAGTAATCACAGTTACTTTTTAATTAATTTGTTATTGTAAATTATTATCCCCAAATATCGTTAGGTTTTTCTCAACTAAAATCTTTCTTCTTTTAGATCGAAAATTACTGGAACGGAAGGACTTCATTGTAAAAGATTGCATCAAATTTTCATAAGCAAATCTTTCCAAATGACCGTCATCTTCGTCCTGCTTCAAATTACCGGTAAGTGATTGATAATCAATTCCCGTAAAAATTATTTATTGAAATTTTGTTATTTGCCCGTTAAGCTCAACAATAAGTAAACAAACATTAAGTTTACAGGTTATAAATTAATATGTAATTATTAAATTCGCCGTTTAAATCTGCCTGAATGCATTTTATAACAAACGAAATTAAGTTTTAATTTCTTATCTAAAATAAAAAAGTTTTTTCAGAAACTGATTCATTTGATAAATATGACGTTTTAAAACCCAGGTATAATAAAAAGGTCAGTTACAATTGTTTTTAAAACTAAATTCGTCCGCGATCGTCATCATGTTTCAATTGTTTCTTGTCGCGTTAACAACATCAAAAAGAATGTAATGTTCGTGTAATTATTATTGTGAAAACTTAAAACAATGCCAGCGATTAATAGTAAATTAGGTTTCGCATTTGTGATAAATATTTTGTTGGTTACCGTTGGCAACCACACTTGGCGGTGTCGTTTATCAAGGATAATTTGAATGCATATAAAATGACATTTCATTCCCGGTAAGTGCGACTTATAGTGACTTGATTTTGGCTAGTAATTGTAATTATTTCGCATTTACAAATTGGGTATAAAAGTAAAATAAACTTGTTGAAAACTGACTCATTTATTAAAAAATGATGACAGTCGAACTTTTCAATTGTTTTTAGAAATAATAAAATTTTGTTGGCGAATGTCATTTGTTTCTATGGCGTCTTAATAAGCGTTAACTTGTTAAAGAATAACATGTGAGTGCAATCAATAAATTTGTGAAATATTGTAATGGTAATTTGGTAATTATAAATTTGAAAATTGAATTTGACGATGATGCATGTAAAGGTTGTGAATTTCTTCACTGTTAATATTGAATTTGAACAAACATTGACGTAATTGAGAAATTCACCACTCTCGATCCCTTTCGAAATGCAACCGCTAGCAAATGAATTAATTAGAATTTAGTCAACGGTAATTTTGTGTTCTTGTCATAAATGTTTTGTCTCGAGTTTGTTGCAAAATTTTGTACATGTAAACTGGTACGCGTAGTTATATTTATCTCAAATCGTAACTTTTAATGGTGCATTTATAGAGAATGTTTCGTAATAAAAGAAGGAAAAACAAAAGAAACTCTTCGGCATGCTTGCACTTATTATTGGTTTCCCCGTTATCAGTCGTCGAAGAATTTAAGTGACGACTCTGAAAAATAAGTTATTCCTTCACTATTTTGAAAGTAAAGGCTGTTATAATGTAATTTAAGAATACAGGGCTTGGAACGAAATACTCTTATTACTAAAAGCTACTTTGTTTTTACCCTGCGGTAAAAGTAACTTTTTTAATAAAACTTTCGTCCGGAGCCCTGTGCATACAATTCATTTCTTGTTTTATGCATTTTTAAAATACTCTTTCTCTTCCAGGAGATCCTCTGTCGAGAAATATTTACAGTTCAATAAATCGCCTAATCGCGTCATCGATAATAAAAGTTTTCAATTCGCGAGCGGTTTTGTAACAGAAGTGGCGAGTACGAAATTTTTTATGCTAAAGCTTATTGGAAGCTCGGAAATTTTGTTTGTGATAAAGTGTTCATGTTAATATGTGTTCAATCGAAATCGATAAAAAATATGCGAGTGTATTACGTGTCGTTGTACTTCACAATTGACTTTATGGAACGAAGGGCTGGAATTGGACAACACAATTGGCAAAAGGATACAGTGATAAAGGTAAGCAGCAACGATAATTTTCTTCTTTTTACAAAAGTTTGGCAAGCAATCTTCCTTCCCTGTTCTTTTCTATGACCAATCTAATCCTATGTTCTTTTCAGGTAGGTTCCACGGCGAGGAGTACAGCTTTAAGCAGTAAAAAAGGTTAGTAAAAAATTGTTCCCCATGTGATTTAGAAAGTGCAGTGAAACAAGAAGTGCTGAAATATAGTGTGATATAATAATTGTGTACAATAGATAAATTTTCTGAAATTTGCACAAATTTTAGAGAACATGAAATACTTAAAAACAAGCGGATTTAGTTTTTACAACAACAAAATAACCAGCGGTGTGGCGGGCTTCAAACACATACGGATGGGTTAGTGAGCGGAAAACCGTGGTAGCATTACTGGTCGCGCCGGATAAACCAGATTTAGCGTAATTTTTCAACTGCTATTAACGCGTCGCAAGTGATCGGATCGACTAAAATTGCAAGCGATAAATGCAATTTAATATTCAAAATTTTCATCTATTTACTACATTTTTTGTCGAGATAGATATAAAGATATAATAAATTATTATTATGTATGATTTCACAGTATTACAAAATAGGCATCGTGTAGGCACTTAGAAAATTAGAAACGTTGCAATCACGTACAAAATAAAATTTTGGCAGTTCCAAATTTCAACGTTGTAATCTCCATTTTATTATTGATCTATTGATGAAGGCAACGGGAACCAATAAATCGTTTAAATACCATCCCGATCTAATTGATCTTCTTGTATGGTTGGCCAATCTAATATATCAGAATAAAAATCTTGATATTCTTCAACTACGTACTTAGTAACTTCTCGAATATGTTGAATTTTCTTGTAATAATCGGTAAAATCTTTAAATTTTGCTGACACAATTTTTAATTTTACACCAAACGATCGGGCTACATCAAAACTATACGAAAACATGTTTAACTCAATTTTGGTCAAAATTAATTTCCTTTTTGCACTTAGCTATTCAATTGTTTTCAACAAAGATTAATAATAATTTATTGAATATAGTAGTTCTCACGGAACTTTAGACCTCGTCATAATTCTAAACCATACGAACTAAGATGAGAATCACCAGTCAAATGTATGTTTGTAAACATAACTTTTTGTGAAGTAAAATAGAAGCGGTAAATTTAAACCGCTGTCATAGTCTAACCTAAAACTATACATTAATTGGAGCAGTGGCGGCTTATGTTTTAGATATGTGGGGTTGAAGTTTTTCCTATTTATTATTCTCCTAAAATGTTAGGTAGGGTTTTTTTAGTACCTCAAAAAAACTTGATCGTTTGCCGATCAAGTATTGTACACACAATTAAATTAAATATTACTTCTATGGCGTAATTTTTGGCGATTGTGCAACCTGCAAACAATAGGACGAGCCCGCCACTGAATAGGAGGTTAAAATTGTTTATAACCTTATCGTGACATTTTGCTAATAAAAGTCAAATCAATGGAAATTTTAATTAAGCAGTATGTGTATTTAAGGTTGTACTACTTATCTTCTGTCTTTCTCTAACTTACAATGTTTTAAATTCCAATATTTCTAACGTATGTCGACATTACATCGTGTGAAGATGACAAAATATTTTATTTCTATCCTTGTCATACATATCATTTGCATTTGTCAATACAAATAATCAGTTGTGTGTTCTACATTCAGCTTATTATGACGAGGTCTAAAGTTCCGTGAGAACTACTATACAAATATTACCCATAACAATACGCGATTTTCAAAAAAATATAAACTTTTTTACTTATTATTTTATTTAGCCTTTACATTATTGCTGCTTGTAAGCAAATCTCAAACTTCAAATTTTTGGCAAATAATACCAACACATACGACTTTTTTAAATTAAAATTAAATAAAAATATAATAATGCATTTTCTCAATTTTGGAGTGTTAGGTTCACTTTGGTATGAGAAAAATTTGATTCGATTTATCTAATATTAGTCCAGTCATTACGTAGCGTAAAAGGGTTCCGAGTGAATGAAATTTGGAAATTAAATTTTGTTTGCTTAAACCTTTTACTTCACGAACAAAATCTTAAATTTGTCGATTTCTGTAGGTACATCCTATTGCTAAAATAAATTATATCAAAATTGTTGTTCTGGTCTATCTAGTTTCTGAGCTATTATAGACTTCATAGAACTCCGATTTTGGACCAAGACACAGTTTTTGTTATAGTTTCATTTCTGTTCATCTGATAAGAAAATGGTCTACTGAGAAGTGAAACTAGACTCACGCAATTATCTGTAAATCTATGTATAAAATAACTTTGTAGATATAATAGGGCTCTAGCTATACGTTTTCAAACATTTTTGCCATTTATTATTATTATTCCAGGCCCAATATTTACATTATTTAATTTATAGAAAACAAAATTTCATGTCTAGAAAAAAAAAACTGAGCAGTAAGTATAACACTTACGGCTTTTCGAAATACTCACATTTTTGGTGAAAATTGTTTTCTTGTTACAAGTTAGGGCTAAAATAGCTACAAAACTGGTTTATACATTCATTTATCTGTAAACTACTTTGGCGTCAGATGAACAGAAAAAAACTCTACGTCGAAAACTGGAAGCAACGGTTTTTGGGTAAAATTTGGAGTTTTATGAAGCGCTGTGGCTCTAAAACCAGATAAACTAGAGCAATATTTTTTTTATACTTCTACGCAAAATGTTATCTAGTTTAATTTTGATAATAGGACCTATTTTGGGTAGAGGATATGTACAAGAATGGTCAATATAAGATTTTGTGATCTTTGGGAGACCCTTATTGACAAATTTATTGCTGTTTCGGTTTGAATCTGTTGTAGAAAACTTGAAGATTTTATCTGATACTAAAGTAACGAGTTTAAGCAAAAAATAATTTCATATCTGGATTACTTCCATACAAAAGTACCTAACGACTGGACTATAATATACAGATATCTGATATCCTATTAATCTACTAAAAAACTTAAATCATTTTTACAGTCATCTTTCAAACATTATAGAAATTTTTATATGAGTAAATGAAGGAACGAGATTTTAAATTCAAATAACTTTGAATTTGTTCGGATTTTTTTAATAATTTTACCATCGATATGTAGGCATTTGTATTCTTAATAGTTGGGTGTATTAAACTCATTTTTGGAAAAGTAGTGACATGACAGGTTTTGCATCTATCTAAGCGCCTGAAATGTTAAAACAAGTTAATAAAACAATTATATTCTTATTTAAATTCGTAACTCACGTAATTGTAAATCAAAACTATTGAACGAATATTTATGTAGTTTGTGACAGTTTTGTTCTTATCGTGTAAAATTTATTTTCAAGAGGGATGCAATAAGTTGTTTGTTTATGAAATTTGTTTCTCAATTTACGAGTTGTATTTGTAGTAGGTTGTAAAGTAAATGCACTATACTCGTATTTCTTTATTAGATGCTTATCGGTGACGCGTTTCGGCTTATGAGGCCATAATCATACCGAACTACAATTAAAAAGTTTAAATTATCAGATCGTCATATTGTACTTACATACGTGTCTGTCCAGGGATGAAAGGTGAACCTCTATTATATAAATTTTAACAAATATAAATTCTTCATTGATTCTCAATTGTTTATAATTCCATGAGGTACAAAATAAAACTTTCCTTTTTATATTACTTTATATTCGTTTTTAGCACCCAACTTGGAATTATTGAGAAAATAAATCATAGGATTATAGTTATTAACATGTGATAATATATATTATGAAGTTTAAAATTTGTACATGTTAAACTAGAATAATTTAATGTCACAACTTACAATCTTAGATCAAAATATTGAATTCAATGATTATAGTTTGTTGTATCGGACAACCTGGAATTATTATGCGAAAGAACTTGAACAGTTATGCAATTAAGCTCAACAATATTTCAATAGTCAAATTACTCTAATATTACCGATCAACCAAACTACAACAAACTATAATCATTCAATTCAATAGTTTCGATGTAATATTGTAAGTTGTGATATTAAATTATTCTTATTTAACAAGTACAAATTTTAAAATTGATAAATATGAAATATGTAATGAATTGTATTTGTGGCCGTGTACTCCCTTTGAAATGAGCTTTGAAACGATGTGTCATTTAACATACTCTCTACATTTAAAAAAAAGGTTTGGCAGGGGTCTCACTCGTTTGGAAATCCTGAAAGTTATGAAACTCGGCAGTCAACTTGTTAAATTCGTACTTAAATATGTTTTTGTATTATAAAATTATTCTATAATTACCATGGCCCGGACTTTGATGATCTTGAAACAGGCAAAATATGCTCATTTAAATGCACTAAAAATTGCAAAAATTTATAATTTTTATATTTAAAACAGAAATTTAAAAAATACAACATGAAATAGTGAAACTTATTTAAAATTTTACCTTTATTTATTTTTATATTTTTTGTGGGAAGTTACCACCTAAATCTACATATTAGTTTGCGTAACTCTAAAATTAAAAGAAGTGTGTCACTGCAGTCTTTGTTGGAGGAGTTGATGTACGTATATCGAAAAATTGCGTTTCAAAATGAATTTTTGTATCTGAAACCTGTAACAGGTTAAAAATAAAATATTGGATTAAATGAGAAAGAAAAGATAACTTCTTTGCCATTTTTGAAGTCATCGAAGTCCGGGCTCCGATAATTATGTTTTACATTATTTTATTTCTAAAATCTACCAAGTTTCAAATAGTAGGGCGAAATTTTGAAATTTAATTCGAGATAACCTGGAAAAGTTGGGCAATTTGGTATAGAAAATTTATTGGGAATCATGTTAGCTACCCTCGCAGGTGAAGATAAACTGTTTCCTTAATACAATTTATTTCAAAATTAAATAATTTATTCCAGATTAAATTTCAATTCTGTTCTATTAATACATTAAAACAATGTATTAATGAGTATATAATTTCAAGCATTTCTATGTATTGAAACCACCCAATTCTGTGCGTCAGCTTAAACAGTAAAGTTTATCAAAAACATTTTTTCATTTCTATTTAAAGTATAGCATCAGTTCATTCCATAGGAAATGGGAACTCTCTCGTTTTCAAAAAATTTGATTCTTTGTGTATTATAATGGGCCTAATATTTTCGTAGTTGAAAGTTACTTTTGTTTAAGTTTTGATGTTTTCTAACGGCTGCCATATTTGTTTAACGAGGTTGCATTTTCACTCGAACTTCTTATTTTAAAAATTTGAATTTTTGCATGGCAGTTCTTGCAGGAATGGAAAGAATCAACAAGTTAATATTTTTTCTACACGAAGGTGGGACCTAGTTGTATTCATAAAACAAATATCAACACTCTCATTTCCTAACAATTCTCCAAGTTTGAAATTTAACTTAAATTTGTGTCTTCATCAGTAGTAACCTCGATGACCTAAGCTACTGTTGGTACTTTGAGCATTAAGGCAAATCATCAATCTTGGGAGACCTGTGGCTTAACGACGACGTGCCTTTCAAATCTTTTTGAGAAATTTGAGTTTGAGATTCGATAACTAGCAAAAACATTGCAAACAAATTGTTTATCTAAATTTAGTTTTCAACATAAGTTTATTAAAATCTAACTAATTTGAATATAAATAATGTTTATTATTATTGGTACTTCTTTGCAAAACGAATGATTATTTTTCTTAATATTTATTTATAGTACAACATGTTTCGCACGAATTTACATATGAAGCAAGTTGATTAATTAAATAAAGGTATTATAAAGAGGGGAGAAAGGTCAGTTGATTGTGTTTATTTAACAAATGTTTGTTTTGTTTGGTAGCTTTTTGTATTTCGTATGATTCCCATAGTATTCTCTTGAAATACTTGTCTTTATGTATTAATGTAAGATTTTTGTTTTATCATGGTTAATTTTTCGATTTTTATAATTCATCTCATCTGCTGTAGACACTTGTTGATGTACCATAAATTCGTCCGAAACTTGTGCTATTAATAAAAATTAGGAAAAAAACAAAATAACCTTTCATTTTGGAAAGAAGTACCAATCATAACAAAAGTTCAAGCATTTAGCGGAATGCAATCAATTTCAAACACACTTTGCACAATTAAGGATGAACGGTAGACACATTGTTTTAGGCTCTTTAGTCTTCCTGAATACTGTATATGGGGCATTCTGAGTCAAATCAGATGTTCATCTGCCCGACCCCTTTGGATTTGTTTAAGAAATTATTTTTATGCTTCTTTTGGGCTAATTTGAAGCCTGAATTTTTTCGAAATTTTTATCGCTTTTTTTATCCGATAAAATCTGGGTTTTAACATTCATTTTTTAGAAAACATCGATTTCAACCCGTTTTAAATTAATTAATTTTTTTGTGTGAAATCAGGGAATCAACCCACGTATATTCATCCAGAAAACAGAGTGGGCAGTGATTATCTTCTATTTCTTTTTAATAAAAAATAAAAATCGCGAAGTCAGGAAAAAAAGAATTTTTTGTTCAAAAATAGAAAAAAATAAAACATCTCTTGGTAAAATTTGATTTTTTTTTTCATATTTTGAAGATAGTCACAGAAGTTTAGTAATCGTGTCAGATAATAGCAATCATGATGCGATAGCTGTTCAGATTTACACACAAATAATAATTGATTATATTAAGTCAATCAATAATAATAGTACTCTTTTTGCGGTGGGTCATCATTTTGTTCTAATTTTCACATAAATGTAGCTCTCTCTCACCAATAACTTGTCGGATCTCGTTTTTTAGCTCCAAAGTCGTTTATGGATTGTTGGTGTACACCTTTTCTTTCACGTAACATCAAAGAAAATAGTTCTCATTGCTGAAAATGATTTTCTTGTAAAATTGAGTTGCACCGCTTTAAATTTAAAATTCAATTTGCAAATGTACGGCGAAGTGAATGGTCCCCCACGCTTCAGTTTGAATTTTATAGGCACGTAGATGCAAATCTTGCCTCATAATTCGCCATATGGAGGTGTTTGAAAAACCCAAGCGAATGGATTCTTGCTTTGTGTACGACATCTTGACTAAAATTGCCCGTAACGTAAGTCGATCTTGAAACACCCTTTATATCCAAAATTAATTTATTTTCAAGTTTATAATAAGTCCATCCTATTGATATTGTACTTTAATCTTATATTAGTGCTATTTAAATTTGCTGGGTATTAAATCAAAATTAACATTGGAAAATTAGTTATTATTATACAAGTTCATGCTCAAATCAATTTGGACTTACGGAATCCAACTCTGGGGGACAGCAAGTAATTCAAATATTGAAATATAGAGCAATTACAATTCAAAACATTAAAAATCAACACAAACGTTTCTTGGTTTGTACCAAACAACTTTATTGAAAGTGACTTGAAGATAATCGATGTTATAAAAATGAAATGCAAATTATAGCAAATGATATCGAGAGTGGTTAAGTGTTTGCTCCAACAATTTAGCAGTTTAGCAGAACGAAAAACTAAATTGAAAATTGTATCTTCCAAAGGGTGCACTTTTGTATTAGATCCAAATACTACTCCAGGGCCCTGTTTCATAATGAAAATTTACTAATATTACAAGTTACAAGTGACTTTAAATAGTCTTCAAATCGTTAATCTGAACAGCTAGCTGCGTGGCTTTTGGTACTTATTAATGAAATAACCTACTCTAAATATTAATTATCTTCCATTATTTTATAATATTAATAATATTCCACTTGTACTTTCCAACTAATAGTATTAGTAATATTATGAAACGCGACCCAGGAGTTTACTCTAGTTGTTGTCGGCCGATTCTAGCAACAATCTGTAGACAGCGGTTCGAAACTCCAACTTTTCTCTGAAAACAACCGATAATGTTTTAGAATAAACTCACGAGAGAGTATTAAAGCTGATGGAATTCAATTTATCTAATCCAAATGTGCATCATTTCTGAAATAAAGCTCAAGTCGTTGATTACAATGGAGCAAAGTTACTTATTTTAAAATTTCCTATTACCTTAGGTATTTAATTTTAGCATTTACTTAGACAAAGATTAAAAAGATAAGATACCCTTTAACAATATCATGTTGCGATTGATTAATTTCCAGTGTGCTTTTTATTTCAAGACTTTGTAGAATTGCATCTTCTTTTAGATGCATGTCAAACATGTTTTTGAATTTTCTCAAACGGTTGAAAATAAATAAATGTTTGAAACCGCAAGTTCAGTTTCAGAAATATCTTCAAAATGTACACTGTTTTGGATATACAAAAATTGAGTTCAGTTGGCATAATATTGTTCATTTTAATTTAGTGATTAGTCTACCACCGTAAAATGTTGGTGGTAATTTTTAGAGACACCTGATATATTTAGAATTAGATTAATATGAACGAGATTGAGGAACATACAAACAGAACAAATCGTCACTCTTTAGAGCGTATGTTTCGATTTGTAATTATTAATCGTATTTCTTTAATTTTTATTTAATATGAATTCCTTTGTTGAATTTTCAATCTTGCGAGCCGAGATTAACATGAATCACGATGCCCTAAAACCTGTCGCACAGATAACATTGCTCAAACCATAGTAGCTGAATTTGGAAACTTTCTTTCACTCACCGTATTTACCAGACGTTGCACCAATTGACTACCACTTCTTTCAGGTATTTGACTAATTCTTGCAAAAGAAAATATTCAATTCTCAACGAGCTGTGGAAAACACTTTTCTTGCATTCCTCATCGTCGCTTGCTCTTCACCCTTCCGTGCTACAGGCATAAAAAAGTTTTACCTTTAAGATCGCAAAACTGTGTAGATAAGTTAGATGCATAATTTAATTTATTCATTATAATATTGCTTCTTGTTTGAGATAATATAATAAATTGAAATATTTTATCAAAAATCGGACATTTTATGTGTAATGACCTAATGCATAAAAATTTATGCAAAAATTAAGTTAAATTTTATAATTAATTATAATATCGACAACCTCAACGAACTAGAACTGGATACTGACTCTTTATCTAATTTAACATGAGAGAAAAACAAGCTTGGAAATTAATTTTCTTCTAGGGCCCTTCACTCATGGAGCTATTAAAAAAGTAACTAAATTAGTTGTAAACTTGTAGTTACAAACTAGTTTGTGACTAAGCTCCTCACAAGACGCTACTAAAATTATAGAATTTCCTTAAAAAATAGGATATTGTTTACTTATAGAAATATTCAAATTTATAATGTTAAAGGGGTGAATTTTGGGTAATTTTTGGATCTACTAGGATGGCGACAAACAAGAATTGTCCTGCGTGAGTCATTACCGATTCTTTGCGCACCGATTACTAACTAGTTTCATCATGTGTGAGTCGTCATTGAAATACAAAGGACTGCGATGCCAAAGCTACCGATTAGTGTTGCCGGTTAGGTACTAGTTTCTTTTTAGTAGCTCCATGTGCGAAAGGCCTAATAGTAATAATAAAATATGGTGAACAGTAACTAAAACTTAACTTACCTTAAACTTTCACACGACTTTGTTAAATTAATTGGTAACAAGTATTTCAAAATCACCTCGTAAGTAAACACCAATATTTGGTTGATCTGCTGCTCTGGCCATGTTTCTGCATCTATTTCTTCACGATTCTCAACAGTCATTCATATTGTACAAAGCCGGTAACTAATTTTGCTGTATCGGTCTCAATAATTGCAATACAATAAAGACTATTTTCAATATAAAATTTATTCTTATACTTTTTCCACAAAAATTGTCTTCCAATCTCATTGCACGGCCCTTCTGACATCTTCAAGAACTATGTATATTGAAGAAAAGAGGATAAATCGTTCTTAAAATTTGTAACTCAATTTTAACCAAATTTGATCATAAAACTCATCGACGAAATGCTGCCTTTTCTTGCACAAAGCAGCTACTTGTTTATCAAAGGCATCAAAAATAAATAATATCCTAGAACACACAAAACATGTAATTTTCACCTAATCGATAATTTCAACATACCCATCGATTGTTTCTAGTAATCAAATAAAGTTGTATACCAAAATTCAGCTAGACAATAATTTTTCCTATGTTTAATAATTTAAAGTAACTCGGCAACTCGACATGAAAAAATGATTTCCACAGTTCAATAAACTACTTAATTTCTGCACGAATTTTCCGACAGCCTACATCATAACCTAAATTGGTTCCCAATACGTACGAATTCCTTCAAAATTTATATTATTATAATATATAATGTAGCAATTTCAAATTTATAAGGTGGAATTATTATTTAATGTATTAATATCATAACATCGGCAAGAATATATTATTAGATTATGAAATCGAGCGAGATTAGAGATACAAACCAACAAGCCAACACTAACACCATTTTTATTTTATATTTGAACGGACTTTGTAGGTTTGTATGTACAGGGTGGTTCAAATTTGAATGTTCTTATGGGGAATTCGGTATTTAACGAAAAGTCGAAAAAGCGAACTTTTGGTCATAACTCGAAAACGAAAAACAGTATCGGATTCCGGTTTTCACCATTAAGCTTTTCCCTAAAAAAGAGATCGAAGATGCGCTATCCATTTTTCCATATCTCTTATAGTTACCGAATTCCCCATAAGAACATTCGAATTTGAACCACCCTGTACCTATATGGTACCTATATATGGTTTTTATATGGTTGGTTATAAGGATTTACGTTTTTGCATATTTTTCGGGTCAAGTATTGAATAATGCTAAGATAATTAAAAATAAGCATAAGTCAGATTGAATATTTTTTAACCCTTATGGGGCCATACAAATTTACACCTTATATCTGCCATACGTAGTACCCAGGTACTACCATAACAATACATGTAATTCATGTGAGGATTACATTTTAAACAGATTTTTAATATTCACGTAGGCGTTTTTAATTACAATTATTATTATGTCGAGTTATATTTACGTATTATGAACAGTAGCAAATTTTTTAAATAAAGTCAATTAGTAGGTTTTACTTCCTCGAATGCAGTAGTGTTTTTACTTTCCGAACTCCATAGTAAGGAAAGTCTTGTTATCTGAAAAATTTGAACACCCCATATTTTTTATAAAATTTTTATGTTTCGACGTCCCCTGAAACAATTTTAACTATTTTTGAAAAATGTCTGTGTGCGTATGTACAGTGACTCACAGCGTAAATCATGCCCCCTATGTAGGCAAGGCAAGTTTAACATTTTGAAGCCTTTTTTGTCATATTATAAAAAAAAGTTTTAGAGCAAAAGTTTATAAACATTTTTTGTTGCAAATTTCATTACCTTCAATTTTATTTATATACATTTTTTTATTTTGTCGCGCCGTTTCTGTTTTATAACGACGTAAACAAGACTCTGTAAAATACAAAAAATATTGTCATCTACTATATCTCGAGAACAGTTGAACAAAATAAAAAAATCCATAGGTATTTTTTCTTGTAAATTTGATTCTCTACATTTTTGTTCATATTATACATTTTTCAATTTTGTCACACCGTTTCCGAGATATAAATGACAATATTTTTTGTATTTTACAGAGTTTTGTATAAGTCGCTATAAAACAGAAACGGCACGACGAAATAAAAATATATATATAAACAAAAATTAAAGGCAATGAAATTTTCAACAAAAAATGTTTATAAAGTTTTGCTATAAATCGATTTTTTTATGACAAAAAAACAGCTTCAATGTTCAATTTGCATTTCCAACATAGCAGCGAAAACATTCCAAATTTTAAATTTAAGTTTTCATCTGTTGCGGCACGAAACCTATTGCAGATGAAAGAATTTATAAGGGGGGAACATGGATTAAGACATAATCCAGCATTATCACAATTAGTGACCAATCAACTCACCACTTTCACAATCAACGTCAAACCAGAAGCGGGACATTACCGGCCGCATAAAAATAACGGGATATTGCTCTTAAAGCCCATTAAACGTTCCAAAAAGGCCACGGAAGACCAGAAAAAGCTGCCAAAAATGCCAGATACCTGTATGCGTATCGCATACCAATATCCCGGTGTCAACGTGAATTTTTACCCCTAGAAATTTTACACCGTTGGTTGGAGTAAAATATCCCTAGTGAAATTTAACCGGGGGTAAAATATCCCTAGTAACATTTTACCCCGGGGTAAAATATCACGGGGGTAAAAATTCACGGTTACACCGGAAACAATTTGTGAACCTTTTATGTAGAGATGTCGCCGAATCTCAAAAATATTGGCTTTACAGGAAAAAAGTTATGATGTTAGTCAAAATAGTACCCGGGTACTAGGTATGGCCCCATAAGGGTTAAATGTTAAAACTGCTTATACATATGAGCATTTTTACGAACGTTCTTCATGAAATCCGGTGCACGAATGTTCGTTCAAGTTTGGTTCACAAAAGTACCTTTCTTCAAAAGCCATTTGTATGTACCAAACGTAGATTAACTTTTTTCAAATGTGTGAGCTAAATATTGTCCGGTTGACGGTGGTCGGACTTAAAACTGAATATTATATGTAATTGTCTATTTTTCTCTTACATAATATACAGCCAAACACCTTTGAAAATCTCGTTAAATATGGAAACTTTCCTCATAAATAAAAAGCAGTGGAAATCCGCTTCTTTGCTATGTTTTGCTTAGTTTTAATCGGTCAGTAAACAAATTAAAATATTAAATTTCTAGCAACGTTTCTAATTTTCGGGTATCCAATTAAGTACCTAATGTAAACACTTACGTATCTTATTATTATTATTATTAATAGTATATAATAGTATTCAATAGTAATACGGTAAAATACTTAATGAATTTTGCGAAATCTACGTGGTACTTGTCTCTATAAACAAAATAGTCATATCAAAATCAATTAGGCCCGGCGCAAATTGAACCCAGCACATGTACAGCCCATGTACATCCCACGCGTGACCAAACCCAGTTCAAGTACAGGTTTTTTGAATAGTACCGCATATTGAACACAGCCCACACCCATGACTCATACTCAAATCTCCCAGTATGCAAGATGACATCAAGCCAGCAAATTCTTCTCGATTTAGAATCTGAATCTGAGGATATAGAAAGATTTATTATGCTGGGCCTACTCAGTAAAAATAGAAAAAGAAGTAAAACGAATGAGTATTTCCCACACATCATCCTTTAATTTTGTTCTCATATAATCTTCATGAGTAGTACCATATAACACAGGAAAACCTCTAACCATTTCAATTAATTTCTCCATTTTCTAGTAAATAAATTGTTCACACAGACAAAAGTAGGTGTTCGGTTAGGTTAGGTTAGACGAAAGTAGTTACCCACGATCCACGAAACTGTGTTGCAAGCACAACTGGACCCACGCGAAGACAAGCGGGAACTGGACTGGCCGTGGGATAGGTTTAATATGCGCCACTCCGTCTCAAACCACGTTCTACAAAATAGTCCACGCGTGGGATGTACATGGGCTGTACATGTGCTGGGTTCAATTTGCGCCGGGCCTTAATCTGAGACGCCCCATTTTCGAATACTTAGGCTCAGTTTTTCACTTTCAGGTTAAACCAAAAAAGTTGGGTTAACCAATGATATTGCATAAAAAACGGCTTTTGTACGTATTTCATTGGTTAACCCAAATTTTTTGGTTTAAACTGCAACTGAAAAACTGGGCCTTAATGCTATAATATTCAAATCAAGTAGCGAAATGTCCCCGGTAGCGAAATGACCGGAAACGAAATATCCTAGTAGCGAATTGTCCGGTAGGGAAACACCCAGCAATCATATCGGGAACATAAAAGTTATTACCTGTGATAATAATATTGCCTACAATAATTTTATGTACAAACTTTTGTGATATTGACAAATTTTTTATTAATTTATTTAGATTATTTATTTATTTTTGTTTTTATTTTGTGTTTGTTTATTAAAATAAATTCCAAATTTGATTTAATATGTATTTTTACATTTTTTCATACTTCTCGATATGTGCATTTATAATTATGTATTTCTACCATGTAGTTAATATTTATATTTTTGAATTATAATTTATTTAACATTTTATTTGACTTGCACAATAATTCAGAGAGGTTGTTCCAGTTTAACTATATCTGCTGTTAGAGATCAGGAAAACTAAAACAAATACCCCTACATATACTAATTTGGAAGTATTCTTTCTATATAGTTACGCCTACAGTACAAAAAAATGTGCTCTGTATATTCGGAATAATACAAGAGAAGAAACTTGCCATCGCCAGGTTTCAAGGACCGGACGATATAGATCGTAGATACGACAGATAACTACAGAAGCCGTTGTCGACCAGATCGAAAACACTTACAGCCTTACTAATAAAAATTCCTTATTCAGTAGTTATACAACGGTTTAGTTATACACTGTATAAGTCATATATAAGAGACGCATAAATTTCTTACTAATAAACGTCATAATAGCCGCTGTATAACTATGCACTTTATTATACATTCGAATTGTCATCAACATGCTTGATTAGTACAACTGAGAATAACTATGCAAGGCTTATACAGAGCACAATTAATACACGGTTTATTAGTAAAGTTTTCTTATACACCCTGTATACGCCTGTTATAAGATTTATACAACGTTTATTAGTAAGGCTGTTAGGTTATACAGCAAACTTGTATATTATTATTCTTAATTACTACTATTACTACTACTTAATTACTAATTACTACTACTGACCTGGAAATCTGCAAAATCATTACTGATCATGAAATACTGAATGATACTGAAATCATTGATGATAATTAACCGCCAAAGAGGAAGCCACCACCTGCTTGGAAATCTGTAAGTGAGGATGTCGTTTTGTTCGGCTAGCAGCTCTCCGGTAGCAAGCAGATCTTGGATCCAACTGGGAAGACCGCAGCCTACAACGTTCAGCTAGGAAGTACTTCGGTATGTGAAAATTCGGTTTTCTATTATTGTAAATTAATAATTTCAATTTTCTATTTAGTTAATAATTAACAGACAACATAGAAGCCACCGCCGACTTGGAAATCTGCAGGTGGGGATCTTGTTTAGTACAGAAGCAAGAAATTCTTGCAGACAACGGGAGGACCGCCGTCGACATCCTTTAGCTGGGATCTACTTATGTAAGGCCTAATTCGGCTTTTCATTATTGTTAATTATTTTTAAATCAGGAATTTATTTCTAGTTGCTAATTAACAGCCAACGAAGAACATCCCGCCGACTTAGAATGCTGCAAGTGGGGACTTCGTTTTGTCCGGCACGCAGCTCCGGAAGCAAGCAGTAGCAGGATACAACTGGGCGGACCGCCGCCGACGTTCTTCAGCTGGGAAATACATATGTAGGTAAGCGAATAAGCGGGTTTTTATTATTGTTAATTATTGCTGTAGGATTTTATTTCTAGTTGATAATTAACAGCCAACGAAGAGGACTCCACCGACTTCGATAGCTGGAAGTGGGAATCTAGTTTCGTCTAGGAAGCAGCTCCGTAAGCAATAAGTTCCTGGAAACATCTGGGAGGACCTCCGCGGACGTCCTTCTGCTGAGCTGAACTTCGGCAAGTGAAATTTTGGTGGTCTGTTATTGCTAATTATCAATTTAGGAATTTATTTCTAGCTGATAATTACCAGACAACGTGTAAAGCCACCAACGACTTGGAAATCTGCAACTGGGGATGTCGCTGCAACCAGGAAGTGGATCCGGAAGCTAGCAGCCCATGGACACAACAGGAAACGACGCCGACGTCCTTCGGATTTGGAGAATCTTAGGTAAGTGAAAGTTCGGAATTTTCTTATTATTTTAATGTAGCAATCTACTTTTAGTTTCTGATTGGCAGCCAACGAAGAAGCCAACCACCGTCTTGGAAATCTGCAGGTGGGGTTGCTGCTTCAACGAGGATGCAGATCAGGAAGCAAGCAGCTCCTGGACACATCAGGACACCACGCCGACTTCCTTCAGCATTGTAAAACTTCGGTAAGTGAAAATTCGGTGTATTATTATTGTTAATTATATTAATTTAAGAGAACTTTAGGTATGAACAAACTTGTTTTATTCAAATTTTAAATACCTAGCTAATTTATAAATTATGTTCCAGGAATAACATTTTCTATAGAAGGACTTTCCATCGGCTTCCAGGACATGGAATAAAATCATGGAAAATCACGACGACAGATTTTACAGAACAACTGCCATGATGAGCAGGTGTACAATTCTTATCAAATTTGTTAGTTTAATCATTCTTAGCTTTTCGATATCATTCGTATGTATTAATATTTTTTGTAAAGTGGTCGATGACGGCGAATGAGTCGTACTTATTACGGCTCTAACGTGATTCAGGGTTGTGCAATATTTGCAAATGCTTTGTCAGTATGTGTTTTCCAGTTGAACCGTGAAGTCGATGTCCTCCACTTCCCACAATTGCGAGCAGGTAAGAACTACGTTTGCTTATTAATATTTTTGATTACTAATTGAGACTTAGCTGTAATTGCTAATTATTAATTTAGGAATTTATTTCAAGGAAGCAATGATGTAGTGGGTAAAGAAGATGAACCACCCTCTTGGAAGTATGCAAGTGGAATAGTTGCATTTCTCAAGATTCAATGGGGGACCTAGGCAAATCCTGGCCGCCACTAGTGAACACCGAGGAGCATGTTCACCAGGAGCAGAAGAAAATTCGGTTTTGTATCCATGTTGTAGCTTTTAGAAATTCAATTATTTTTAAGTAAGTTTAATGTAATGCTTTTTTACTTGTTCCTTCTAGGTTGCCCTAGTTTCCGGAATGTGGTGTAACAGAAGACACCTGGTAACCCAGGAAGACAGATCATTAAGCCCGGCTGACTTGTAAGGCTAAGGGAGTAAGGTTAAGAATAAAATGAATTGTCTAATATTCTAAATTAGTAATATACTTATAATTGATTAAATATCGTGAAAATTAGTAATATAGAAAAGTTACTCCAGGTATTTCAACTAGAAAGACTTCAAAGATCCATCTTTGAAGTCATCACCTGGAATAAAACACATGGACAGTCAAGACGGTGGATCCAAGAGAAGAGCAAGACGAGAATAGAAGGAGAGGCCACATTCGAGGACGGACGCGAACGTGGATACCAGTAGAGTACTGAGAACAACCTCCATCGGGAGGGAAGAGGTTAGGTGCAAATTCAAATAATTTTTATTGCTAATTTTTAACTTATCAGATTTTTTCTAGCGAATATATGTGCGGCGATTGAAGATGAACTAATCCACCTGGAAATCTGCAAAACGAAACGACGCCGACGTCCTTGAGCATGGAAAAACTTAGGTAAGTGAAAATTCGGATTTATAATATTGTTAATTATTAACTTAGGTTTTTATTTCTAGTTGATAACTAGCAGCCAACGAAGAAGCCACCACCGTCTTAGAAATCGGCAAGTAGGGTCGTCGCTTCAACCAGGAAGCAGATCCACAAGCAAGAAGTTGCTGGAAACAACTGAGAGGACCTCCGCCAACGTCCTTCAGCTAGGAAATACATTGGTAAGTGAAAATTCGTTTATTTATTCTTAATTTTTAATTTTGGAATTTATTTCTAGTTGATAATAGTTAACACCCAACGAAAATGACACCACCGTCTTGGAAATTTTCAAGTGGGGTTGTCGTTTCAACCAAGAAGCAGATCCGGAAGCAACCAGCTCCTGAATACAACAGGAAACGACGCCAACGTCCTTCGCCATGGTGAAATTTAGGTAAGTAAAAATTCGGTTTTTTAATATTGTTAATTATTACTTGGGTATTTTATTTCTAATTGACAAAGCAGCAGCCAACGAAGAAGACTCCAACGACTTGGAAATTTGCAAGCGGGGAAGACGCATCGTTCAGAATGCAGCGTCGGAGGGATGCATTTCCAGTTGATCATCGACGACGCCCGCCGTCCAACGGGAAAGAAAACCTTGGGTAAGTGCAAATTTGTAATAATTAAATTGTTAATTAATAATATTGGTTTTTATTTGTTGTTGACAAATTAGATACCAAGGATGAGGATTTCATCGACATGGAAATCTGCAACTGCGGAAGTCGCATCGTCCAGAATGTAGCGTCGGAGGGATACACTTTCTGTTGAGCTCCGACTTCGCCGGCCAGCGGGAAGGACAAACTTAGGTAAGTGCAAATTTCTAATAATAAAAATGCTAATTACTAATTTTGGTATTTACTTCTAGTTGACATTATTGCAGCTCACGAAATGGAATCCATCAACATGAAAATCAACAAGTGGGGAAGACGCATCGTCCAGGATGCAGCGTCGGATGGATGCAGTTCCTGCACACCACCGTCGCGGCGCCGACGTCAATCGGAAACAAAAATTAGGTAAGTGCAAATTTGTATTTATTAACGTGTTAATAAATTATTCGGGTATTTATTGCTAGTTGATAATTAATTGCCAAAGAAGAAGACTCCATCGACTGGAGTAATTGCAAAAGTGTACATCGGTTTGCCCGGGAAGCAGATGCGGATGCAAAAAGTTCATGGAAGCTTCTGGTAGGATCGTCGCTGACGTCCTTCAGCGTTAAAGACTTTAGGTAAGTGTAATTCGGTTTTTTATTATTCTTAATTTTAATTAATGAATTTATTTCTAGTTGATAATTTAGGGCCAACAAAGAAGATTTCAGCGACTTAGAAAGCTGCAAGTCGGGACGTTGTATCAACAAGGAAGTCGTTCCGGGAGCAAACAGTTCCTGGATACAACTGGGAGTACGGACGCCGACGACCATCTCCAGGGGATAACTTTTGGCTAAATGCAAATTCCGATTTAATTAATGATGTTAATTATGAATTTATAGGAATTTATTTTTAGATTAAAATTTTTAGCCACAGGAGAAGGCTACGGCCACATGGAAATCTGCAAGTGGTGAAATCGCAACGCCGAGGATACAGCTTCGGTACGATGTACTTCCTGGTGAGGAACGAAGTCGATGTCTAGCAAGAGGGAAGAGCTTAGGTATCATTCGTACGTGTTAATAATTTTGTAAAGTGGTCAATTAATTTGTGTTACGTTTATGCAGGACCGATGACGACGAATGAATCGGACTTATTATGTGTTTAACGTTCATTCTTGGTTGTGCAATATTTGTGAAATATCTGCAAACGCTTTGTCAGTACTTGTATCCTAGTTGAACCCTGAAGTCGATGTCCTCTACTTCCTACAATACTGAACAGGCGAGAACAACGTCTGCTTATTAAAGTTTTTGATTATTAATAAATTGAGAATTGATCTTAATTTGTTTGTTTCCGAATGTTAGATTTATTTATTTTGCAAATTAATAATTAAGGAATTTATTTCAAGGAACCAATGATGAACCGGGAGAAGAAGAACCACCTACCCGGAAACATGAAATCGGAATAGTTGCATGCCTCCGCCCGGAATGGCGGAAGTTTGCAAATCCTAGATACCACTAGTGAACACCGAGAGTATGTACACCAGGAGCAGAAGAAAATTCGGATTTGTGCCCATGTTTTAAAATTAATTTTAAGTAAGTTAATTGAAAAGTTATGTAGGTTATTCGTTTTAGGTTGGCATAGTTTCCGGAATGCGGTGTAAGAGAAGACACCGACTAACCCAGGAAGTCATATAATCAAGTGCGGGATACTTGTAAGATAAGAATGGAATAATATTTCTAATATTCTTTATTACTAATGTAGTAAATTAATTCCAGGTATTTCAACTCGGATGGTTGCGGCGAAGGCGCGGACCTGGAACAAAACAAAGGTTTTTACACCTGGAAAAAACGCTTGGACGTTCAAGATCGTGAATACAAGAGAAGTGCAAGCCGTTCGTCGGGAAGGAAAAACTTCGGTAAGTGCAGATTTGTAATAATTTATAAGTTAAATAATAATTTAGTTTTTATTTCTAGTGGACACGTTAGATGTCAATGAAGAGCAGGCCATCGACTGGAAAATCCCAAAATGGGGAAGACGCATCTCGCAGATTGCAGCGTCAGAGGAACGCAATTCCTGTGGAGCACCGACGACGCCGTCCATCGGATTTGGAAAAACTTCGGTAAGTGCAGATTTGTAATAATTTATAAGTTAAATAATAATTTAGTTTTTATTTCTAGTGGACACGTTAGATGTCAATGAAGAGCAGGCCAACGACTGAAAAATCCCAAAATGGGGAAGACGCATCTCGCAGATTGCAGCGTCAGAGGAACGCAATTCCTGTGGAGCACCGACGACGCCGTCCATCGGATTTGGAAAAACTTCGGTAAGTGCAGATTTGTAATAATTTATAAGTTAAATAATAATTTAGTTTTTATTTCTAGTGGACGCGTTAGATGTCAATGAAGAGCAGGCCATCGACTGAAAAATCCCAAAATGGGGAAGACGCATCTCGCAGATTGCAGCGTCAGAGGAACGCAATTCCTGTGGAGCACCGACGACGCCGTCCATCGGATTTGGAAAAACTTCGGTAAGTGCAGATTTGTAATAATTTATAAGTTAAATAATAATTTAGTTTTTATTTCTAGTGGACACGTTAGATGTCAATGAAGAGCAGGCCATCGACTGGAAAATCCCAAAATGGGGAAGACGCATCTCGCAGATTGCAGCGTCAGAGGAACGCAATTCCTGTGGAGCACCGACGACGCCGTCCATCGGATTTGGAAAAACTTCGGTAAGTGCAGATTTGTAATAATTTATAAGTTAAATAATAATTTAGTTTTTATTTCTAGTGGACACGTTAGATGTCAATGAAGAGCAGGCCAACGACTGAAAAATCCCAAAATGGGGAAGACGCATCTCGCAGATTGCAGCGTCAGAGGAACGCAATTCCTGTGGAGCACCGACGACGCCGTCCATCGGATTTGGAAAAACTTCGGTAAGTGCAGATTTGTAATAATTTATAAGTTAAATAATAATTTAGTTTTTATTTCTAGTGGACGCGTTAGATGTCAATGAAGAGCAGGCCATCGACTGAAAAATCCCAAAATGGGGAAGACGCATCTCGCAGATTGCAGCGTCAGAGGAACGCAATTCCTGTGGAGCACCGACGACGCCGTCCATCGGATTTGGAAAAACTTCGGTAAGTGCAGATTTGTAATAATTTATAAGTTAAATAATAATTTAGTTTTTATTTCTAGTGGACACGTTAGATGTCAATGAAGAGCAGGCCATCGACTGGAAAATCCCAAAATGGGGAAGACGCATCTCTCAGATTGCAGCGTCAGAGGAACGCAATTCCTGTGGAGCACCGACGACGCCGTCCATCGGATTTGGAAAAACTTCGGTAAGTGCAGATTTGTAATAATTTATAAGTTAAATAATAATTTAGTTTTTATTTCTAGTGGACACGTTAGATGTCAATGAAGAGCAGGCCATCGACTGGAAAATCCCAAAATGGGGAAGACGCATCTCGCAGATTGCAGCGTCAGAGGAACGCAATTCCTGTGGAGCACCGACGACGCCGTCCATCGGATTTGGAAAAACTTCGGTAAGTGCAGATTTGTAATAATTTATAAGTTAAATAATAATTTAGTTTTTATTTCTAGTGGACACGTTAGATGTCAATGAAGAGCAGGCCATCGACTGGAAAATCCCAAAATGGGGAAGACGCATCTCGCAGATTGCAGCGTCAGAGGAACGCAATTCCTGTGGAGCACCGACGACGCCGTCCATCGGATTTGGAAAAACTTCGGTAAGTGCAGATTTGTAATAATTTATAAGTTAAATAATAATTTGGTTTTTATTTCTAGTGGACACGTTAGATGTCAATGAAGAGCAGGCGATTGTCTGGAAAATCCCAAAATGGGGAAGACGCATCTCGCAGATTGCAGCGTCAGAGGGACGCAATTGCTGAGGTGCACCGACGCCCCCATCCATCGGGGTTTGAAAAACTTAGGTAAGTGCAGAGTTGTAATAATTTATAAGTTAAAAATAATTTTGGGTTTTTACTTCTAGTGGACACGTTAGATGTCATTGAAGAGCAGGCCATCGACTGGAAAATCCCAAAATGGGGAAGACGCATCTCGCAGATTGCAGCGTCAGAGGGACATAATTGCTGAGGCGCACCGACGCCGCCATCCATCGGGGTTTGAAAAACTTCGGTAAGTGCAGATTTGTAATAATTTAGTTTATATTTCTAGTGGACACGTTAGATGTCAATGAAGAGCAGGCCATCGACTGGAAAATGCCAAAATGGGGAAGACCCATCTCGTAGATTGCAGCGTCAGAGGAACGCAATTCCTGTGGAGCACCGACGACGCCGAACCATCGGATTTGGAAAAACTTCGGTTAGTGCAGATTTGTAATAATTTCTAAGTTAAATAATAATTTAGTTTTTATTTCTAGTGGACACGTTATATGTCAATGAAGAGCAGGCCATCGACTGGAAAACCCCAAAATGGGGAACACGCATCTCGTAGATTGCAGCGTCAGAGGAACGCAATTCCTGTGGAGCACCGACGACGCCGAACCATCGAATTTGGAAAAACTTCGGTAAGTGCAGATTTGTAATAATTTATAAGTTAAATAATAATTTAGTTTTTATTTCTAGTGGACACGTGATATGTCAATGAAGAGCAGGCCATCGACTGGAAAATCCCAAAATGGGGAAGACGCATCTCGCAGATTGCAGAGTCAGAGGAACGAAATTCCTGTGGGGCACCGACGACGCCGTCCATCGGATTTGGAAAAACTTCGGTAAGTGCAGATTTGTAATAATTTCTAAGTTAAATAATAATTTAGTTTTTATTTCTAGTGGACACGTTAGATGTCAATGAAGAGCAGGCCATCGACTGGAAAACCCCAAAATCGGGAAGACGCATCTCGTAGATTGCAGCGTCAGAGGAACGCAATTCCTGTGGAGCACCGACGACGCCGAACCATCGGATTTGGAAAAACTTCGGTTAGTGCAGATTTGTAATAATTTATAAGTTAAATAATAATTTAGTTTTTATTTCTAGTGGACACGTGAGATGTCAATGAAGAGCAGGCCATCGACTGGAAAATCCTAAAATGGGGAAGACGCATCTCGCAGATTGCAGAGTCAGAGGAACGAAATTCCTGTGGAGCACCGACGACGCCGTCCATCGGATTTGGAAAAACTTCGGTAAGTGCAGATTTGTAATAATTTATAAGTTAAATAATACTTTAGTTTTTATTTCTAGTGGACACGTTAGATGGCAATGAAGAGCAGGTCATCGCCTGGAAGATCCCAAAATGGGGAAGACGCATCTCACAGATTGCAGCGTCAGAGGAACGCAATTTCTGTGGAGCACCGACGACGCCGTCCATCGGATTTGGAAAAACTTCGGTAAGTGCAGATTTGTAATAATTTATAAGTTAAATTATAATTTAGTGTTAATTTCTAGTGGACACGATAGATGTCAATGAAGAGCAGGCCATCGACTGGAAATACCCAAAATGGGGAAGACGCATCTCGCAGATTGCAGCGTCAGAGGGACGCAATTGCTGTGGAGCACCGACGACGCCGAACAATCGGATTTGGAAAAACTTCGGTAAGTGCAGATTTGTAATAATTTATAAGTTAAATAATAATTTAGTTTTTATTTCTAGTGGACACGTTATATGTCAATGAAGAGCAGGCCATCGACTGGAAAACCCCAAAATGGGGAAGACGCATCTCGCAGATTGCAGCGTCAGAGGGACGCAATTGCTGAGGCGCACCGACGCCGCCATCCATCGGGGTTTGAAAAACTTAGGTAAGTGCAGATTTGTAATAATTTATAAGTTAAATAATAATTTAGTTTTTATTTCTAGTGGACACGTTATATGTCAATGAAGAGCAGGCCATCGACTGGAAAATCCCAAAATGGGGAAGACGCATCTCGCAGATTGCAGAGTCAGAGGAACGAAATTCCTGTGGAGCACCGACGACGCCGTCCATCGGATTTGGATAAAACTTCGGTAAGTGCAGATTTGTAATAATTTATAAGTTAAATAATACTTTAGTTTTTATTTCTAGTGGACACGTTAGATGTCAATGAAGAGCAGGCCATCGACTGGAAAATCCGAAAATGGGGAAGACGCATCTCGCAGATTGCAGCGTAATAGGAACGCAATTGCTGAGGCGCCCCGACGCCGCCATCCATCGGGGTTTGAAAAACTTCGGTAAGTGCAGATTTGTAATAATTTATAAGTTAAATAATAATTTTGGTTTTTATTTCTAGTGGACACGTTAGATGTCAATGAAGAGCTGGCCATCGACTGGAAAATCCCAAAATGGGGAAGACGCATCTCGCAGATTGCAGCGCCAGAGGAACGCAATTCCTGTGGAGCACCCACGACGCCGTCCATCGTATTTGGAAAAACTTCGGTAAGTGCAGATTTGTAATAATTTATAAGTTAAATAATAATTTAGTTTTTATTTCTAGTGGACACGTTAGATGTCAATGAGGAGCAGGCCATCGACTGGAAAATCCCAAAATGGGGAAGACGCATCCCGTAGATTGCAGCGTCAGAGGAACGCAATTCCTGTGGAGCACTGACGACGCCGAACCATCGGATTTGGAAAAACTTCGGTAAGTGCAGATTTGTAATAATTTATAAGTTAAATAATACTTTAGTTTTTATTTCTAGTGGACACGTTAGATGTCAATGAAGAGCAGGCCATCGACTGGAAAACCCCAAAATGGGGAAGACGCATCTCGCAGATTGCAGCATCAGAGGAACGCAATTCCTGTGGAGCACCGACGACGCCGTCCATCGAATTTGGAAAAACTTCGGTAAGTGCAGATTTGTAATAATTTGTAAGTTAAATAATAATTTAGTTTTTATTTCTAGTGGACACGTTAGATGTCAATGAGGAGCAGGCCATCGACTGGAAAATCCCAAAATGGGGAAGACGCATCTCGCAGATTGCAGCGTCACAGGGACGCAATTGCTGAGGTGCACCGACGCCCCCATCCGTCGGGGTTTGAAAAACTTAGGTAAGTGCAGAGTTGTAATAATTTATAAGTTAAATAATAATTTTGGTTTTTATTTCTAGTGGACACGTTAGATGTCAATGAAGAGCAGGCCATCGACTGGAAAATCCCAAAATGGTGAAGACGCATCTCGGAGATTGCAGCGTCAGAGGAACGCAATTCCTGTGGAGCACCGACAACGCCGTACACAGAAGAAGTAATAGGTTCACCTTGACGAAGGAACTCGGGGATGCACAAAAAAGGGGTTTGTTATAATTTATATTACTAACTTATGAATTTTATTGCAGAAAACACTTTTGCGGCGCAAAGCACCATCGTGGCAAAATGCAAGTGGAGAGTGTTGTTTCGGAGGTGTTCAAAGGTGTGCAAGGGCCAACCCCTCAAAATATATAAACGGGGGTTTGGTGTAATGTACAAAGGGGGAGGAACTCTGTTCCCACCTTTCTCGAACGTCAAGAACACCCCTTCCCACGGATAACCGGAGGTGTTCAGAGGTATAATAGGGTCTTCGGGTGCAACGTCGGGCGGTACCGCCGAGGTATACTTCGATGATAATCGTCGAAGTGCATTTGGGTAATTTATTCTCCAGGTGTACTTCGGAGATCTATGGTTGAGTACACCAAGGTGTTACGCTGCAGTGATCCGCCAACGGCTCACTACCACGACAACTACCCACGGGCTGGATCCCCATTGTTCGCACGAGGCCACGAGTCCCAAGCGGCAATAAGTCCAAACGGCGACCAGTGGGGCCTGTTCACCTGTGCGGAAGTTCTCGAACCTGTGCTCCCGAGGTGGAACCCATTTGTAGCGTACGTGGTAACACCCGAACGCTGCACTTCACAACGTCGTCGAATGGGTATCGCCGAAGTTACTTCGACGATGATCGTCGGGTGCATCTGAGGGTGTACTTCGGAGATCCATCGTCGAGTATACTAAGGGGATACGCCTCGGTGGACCACCGTGGGTTCACTTCTCCGGGATCTACCCACGGGATGGATCCCCGTTGTTCTCCCGCGGCAACGAGGCCATACGGCAACCTGCGGGGCCCGTCCACCCGTGCGGAAGTTCCGGACATGTGCACCCAAGGTGGAAAATCGGCAAAGGCCCGCGGCGGTGTTCAGGGCAGGGACAACCTCTCAATGAGGGGGTAACCTTTCGCCACAGAACCCCCTCGGGTCTTTGGAAGAGGGGAGGCGTCGAAGACAGAGGGGAACCTCTGTCTAATGGCAAGGGAGGCAATAGTGAAAGGGACCCCCTATTGCACGCCATTGCGCAATTTTTTTTCTTCCCCTCACCCCCCTTTCCCCCCCCTCCTCATTCCCCCCCTCCCCTCTTCCCCCTACCCCCCTCTTCCCCTCACCCCCTTCCCCCCCCTCTTCCCCTCACCCCCTTCCCCCCCCTCTTCCCCCTACCCCCCTCTTCCCCTTACCCCCCTCTTCCCCTTACCCCCCTCTGCCCCTTACCCCCCTCTTCCCCTTACCCCCCTCTGCCCCTTACCCCCCTCTTCCCCTTACCCCCCTCTACCCCTTACCCCCCTCTTCCCCTTACCCCCCTCTACCCCTTACCCCCCTCTTCCCCTTACCCCCCTCCGCGACAGATCTAGTTATTATACCTTATTAA
The DNA here is from genome assembly GCA_963170105.1 of Cantharis lateralis. Taxonomy (NCBI): domain Eukaryota; kingdom Metazoa; phylum Arthropoda; class Insecta; order Coleoptera; family Cantharidae; genus Cantharis; species Cantharis lateralis. Next base: position 1,259,631 of record OY720628.1, read on the forward strand.
ACATATCTGTCAAGCATTTTTCTTTTTTTCTTTTCTCGCTTTTCCCCTTTTTCCTCCCCCCCCTTCTCCTTCTCCTCCTCCCCCTTCTCCTCCTCCCTCCTTCTCCTCCTCCCTCTTCTCCTCCTCCCTCCTCGGGCTCCTTCGAGCCCCCATCTCCTCCCTCCTCCGTTGGTGGTTGACACCAACCACGAAGGAGGGTACCAAGTACCCTGCAGTGGTTCCACCTTGGGTGCACATGTCCGGGATCCATCCCGTGGGTAGATCCCGGAGAAGTGAACCCACGGCGGGCCACTGAGGCGTATCCCCTTAGTATACTCGACGATGGATCTCCGAAGTACACCCTCAGATGCACCCGACGATCATCGTCGAAGTAACTTCGGCGATACCCATTCGACGACGTTAAAGTGCACCGTTCGGGCGTAACCATGTTCGCTACAAATGGGTTCCACCTTGGGAGCACAGGTTCGAGACCTTCCGCACAGGTGGACAGGCCCCATTGGTCGCCGTTTGGACTTATTGCCGCTTGGGACTCGTGGCCTCGTGCGAACAATGGGGAACCAGCCCGTGGGTAGTTCTCGAGGTAGTGAGCCGTTGGCGGATCACTGCAGCGTAACACCTTGGTGTACTCAACCATAGATCTCCGAAGTACACCTGGAGAATAAATTACCCAGATGCACTTCGACGATTATCATCGAAGTCTACCTCGGCGGTTACACTCGACGTTGCACTCGCTGACGTTGCTCACCCTGAAGTTTCCTGCTCCGAACGTAACCTCGTCCTGAACTCGTTGAAGCCGTCGTCCGTCGATATTCCAACAACTGGTTCCTTCGTGGATGGACATCCTCTTTCCTAAGGCAATGCGATGATCCAGCATCCGGGGACATCCTGTATAGATCATCCTCTTCTTACCATGATTTTGTAACACCGCACACCGAAAGCCTAAATCAAATAATAATGTTTAAATTAATAAATCACAACATATTAAAATCAAGTATTTTTATTTACCTATCGGTGGATGATGTTCCAGTTTCCGTTGACTTCCTGTATGGATCTTCCTTTTCGTATTGCGATTCTGCAACACCCCGCACTTAAAGCCTAGAACAAATAACGTTTAAATTAATAAATCACATTTACATCCAACGGTTTTATTTACCTTAGTTTGCTCTATCGTTCGTTGGGGTGCCAGATCTGGTTCCTTCCTGGATTCTTCGTCACGAAAAGCCTAAGAAAAGAAGAAATGTTAAGCACGCCCAACCCCGTTACCAACGCGCGGCCTTTCTTCCCAGAGGATCCCGAATACGGGCGTGGGTTCCCGGGGTTCGCAATGGACTACTACCTGTCTACCTACGCCTACGGTATCCTACTACACGTAACCTACACCTAAACGCGCTTGGATCAGACCGTATAATGTGGGTGCTCGGACCGCACATTGCACGGCACTGCAGGTTGGAAACCCACGCACGGTCTTCATGGCCGCTTGGTAGCGTAATCCATGAAGTTCTTCGGGAGGATTCCCACCGGCGATAATATGCTTTTTGGAGTCGTACTTACGGTCCCCTTTGCCCAACGAGTTCGGCCATGATACAACCGCCCAGTTGTAAAAGTTTACCAAGAGGACAACCGAACCTCGAACGCCCGTCAGATCCTTTCACGGTTGCGGCGTACCAGACTGGGCTGGACCTATTGGTAACTCTACAACACTCGGCCGCACACGGCTTTTGCTCGAAGAGTTTATCGGGGCCGAACTCACGCTACACTTGCATGGGGGGCACGCCGGCAAGTAACCCTATGCTACTTACGCGTGTAAGCACATTGTTTATGGCAAACCCCAATAGCGGGTCCGGATCGGGCACCTAACAAATCTAATCGATCGCGGGGGTTACAGGCAAAACTTGGCAAGTCCGAAATGATGGAGATGTCACAGTTTTAAACTAAAATCAGTAGTGACCACAATTTGGTCTTCAAGTTTACGCTGTATGCGCGTTCGACAAACTTACGCAAGCAGGCAAAGAAAAAAAATTAACCTACAATAAATTATAATAAGCAATTCAAAAATATTTTACATGTTGGAGAATAATTAAATTTTTAATATTTCTCTAACATGTAAAACATTTAAAAACTTTTAATAATTAACTATAAATTATTAACTAGTGGGAATATAAAAGTTAAATAGCTAAACAACACTGATTTAGAAAGTACATGGGACTTAAAAAACTTTTTTCAGAAATATATTAACTTCGCTTACCTAAAAAGCGGACTTGGCAAATTTTCTCCGTACCCCGACGATGTCTTACGTTTGGGGTGGTCAGAACAGTAGTGAATCAAGTCCATTTAAAAAAAATTCTCTTATGATACCTAATGTCCCACGGAATAAGGTTTGAAATTCATATAAAATTTTTATGGAATAGATTAACTGCTATTTCAGTTTCTAGTCCATGAAAATTGTAAATGAATTTAAAACCTTATTCTGCAGGACTTCAGGGATCATAACAGAATGTTTCTTTCGAATGGACTTGATTCAATCCTGTTCTGACTACCCCATTTATTAAAGATAAAAAAATTAGTAAGGCTACGGTTACTATGCATGCGAATTCCGACGATGATAACCCTCATATAAACTTGCAAGTAACCAACGTTAAAATTGGTTACTTCCAACTTTACAGGAACGGGTTATCATCGTCAGAGCACCTTTTCGTCGGAATTCGCATGCATAGTAACCGTAGCCTAAGACAACCTAAACATTTATATTTACGCACAAAAATTCTACCATCAATTTCACTATAGTCGAAACCATCTTAACCAGTGTATGACGCATCGAAAAACGAAGGGAAAATCCCGAAGCGTACTTTATCTCTGATTTCTAACATAATTAGAAAATAACAAAGATAACCAAGGACAACCTAAAGATTTATATTATATTCCCACAAAACTTCTACGACATAGTCCCAGTTTTTCAATCGCGAGTTAACCCAAAATCAATAGTTAACTTCGACTCCTGACCAATCAAAATAGTCATAACTGTAGGTTAACCATTGAATTTGGGTTAACTCATCGCGATTGAGAAACTGGGACTAAGTGATTTCCCTATAGTCCTAGCCGAGGTCCTAACTCCTAACCATGTTATCCCGTATAAGGCATCGAAAATGAAAAGTAAAAACTCCGAAGTAAGTATTCTTCATTTTCTGTCCCTTTTCTAATAAAATATATTTTACGATACATACTACTAACTACCGGACCACGAGAAATGATTCCAACCCGTTCAGTTCAATTCCTACAATTACACCTAACCTCCGGAACAGACCTATGTCTACACAAAAGCATTCCTTTTACCTAATTGAACTTACCCATAATAACGCGGCCGAAATACTACAATGACAATAATTAATTAATATTATTAACTCGTGAAAATATAAGTATAATTAAATTAAAATAAAACGAGTTAAACAAACGATAAAAGATTAAATTATATAATTATAAATTAAATTATAAAATCTAATAATTTAATCTTTTATCGTTTGTTTAACTCGTTTTATTTTAATTTAATTATACTTACAATGACAATATCCAACCCGTTCGGTTCTATTCCTGCAATTAAATTATACCCTAACCTCCGGAACAGACCCTACTCTTCCCACGGAGATTCCTGATCAAGATATCTAGGACAATTGACTAGTGACCCTAACCACACATACGATAATAACACAAAGGAAGCGCCTAAAATTATGGGGAATTACGATACGGAATCTTCCCGTTTAATGATGTGCCATACACGACTAAAATGGTTTATACTATACACAACAGGGACCCGCTATTCCTCTTCGAACCTATACTACATTGCAAAGAAGGTGGGATACCTTCATATTGAACCAACCCAAAGACCACGAGGCCTTGATCAACCAATTATCTAATACTACATACTCTACCTACTCTAGACACTACTACTACTAGTGACACCGCGAAAATTTAACACCCTTATTCATAGACTCCGCTTTATAAATTGACCCTTATCAACCGAGTAAATAGAGTTGCAACAAAAACAAATGCGACGCGAAATGCCTTACTTAGAACTTAATATTTGTCTATGAATCCGGGCGTTAAGCATTTATCTATATAATATGTAATTAAGAATTAAATCTAATATAAAATCTACATCAAATAAAAAAGGGGGGACAGAAATCCCTGGTTCCTAACTCCCATCCGATTGTTTAATTACCCGAGAATAGTGTACGCTCGACGTTCCGCAATTTATATAAATCAAAAATTCAAAAACCACCTCTACTAACTTATTGGCCGATGACGGCCCCCCGTATCCTCGATGATCCTTGAACAGATGTCTTCTAATCGACCGACATCCGAATCGCTGGTCCGGTTATCCGTTGGATAGCTTGAGAAAGGTGGGAACAGAGTTCCTCCCCCTTGTTACATTACACCAAACCCCCGTTTATATATTTTGAGGGGTTGGCACTTAAACACCGTTGAACACCCCCGAAACAACACTCCCAACTTGCATCTCTCCATGTAGGTGTCCTCTTCTTTTGTTGAAGATGTATATTCTGAAATAAAACACGTAAGTGAGTAATCAAAATTATAACAAAATCGTTTTGAGCTTACCGAAGTATGTTCGTCACATTGAGCCTACTTCTCCAGTGTTCATCGGTGGGCACTTCTTTGCTCCCAGGATAGTTAACAGCTACAATAAAATTTCTAAATTAGTGACAAAAATTTTCGTTAAACCAAATTTTTTCTTACGCAAGTTCCTCCGATCTGATGAATCAACTTTTTCCGTGTTCACCTGTGGTATCCAGAGCTGCATCGTGGGTGCTGCAACAACTTCCTATGGAGTGGAACCTGCTGCTCCAGCAAAAAATTACATATTTAAGTATTAAAAATTATATTAAACTATATTGGACTCTTACCTAAGTTTCTCCGACCACCTGAAAAACACCTTCGGGGTCTTCGTGTGTTATCCATGATCTGCTTCCATCAGCTGCTGTATTCTGTATACCTCGGCGTTGCACACGATGACTCCGCTCACCCAATTCTACCTCTGAACACCTCCGGTTATACGGGGTTGCGCCGCATAAGTATTTTCTGGAATAAAATTCATAAGTTAGTAATATAAATTATAACAAACGTATTTTGTGCATACCGGAGTTCCTCCGTTACGGTGAACCTATTACTTCTACATAGTAGTACTACATAGTGTACAACGAAGAACCTTTTTCAGATGCGATTCCTGAAATCAAAATTATATAAATTATTAACAATTTCATAACAAAACCTAATCGTCGTCGGCGCGTCCTGGACGATGCGGCTTCTCCACCTGCAGATATCCTAGTCGATGGTGCCTTCCTCTTTTTTGGCTGCAAATTTTGAAACTATAAAGAAATTCCTAAATTAATAATTAACAATATTAATGAAGCAAAACTATTACACCGCACATTCCGGACACTTTTTCAACCTACAACGAACAACGTAATCGATACATTACATTTTTTGTACACAACATATAACCAAATGTTGTCCCCAAATTAATGGAATTTAAAATTGCCAGAACATACCTGCATTTCCACCAAAATGGAAATACCTATTCCGAAAAAACAAAGCAGAGCTTTGTCCGTATCATCGAACGTATTCCAGGTGTTGCCTCCTTCTATTCCCGTCTTGCACCTCTCTTGCATCCACGATCTTGACTGTCCATGCGTTTTTTCCAGGTGTAAAATCCTTTCTTTTGTTCCAGGTCTGCGCCCTCGCCGCAACCTTTCCGAGTTGAAAAACACTGGATTTAATTTTCTACGTTAGTAATTAAGAATATTTGAAATATTATGCCATTCTAACCTTACAAGTATCCCGCACTTGATACATGACTTCCTGGGTTAGTCGGTGTCTTCTGTTACACCGCAATCCGGAAACTAGGCCAACCTAGAAGGAAACAGTTATAAAGAATTACATTAAACTTACTTAAAACTAATTGAACTTCTAAAAGCTAAAACATAGACACAAAACCGAATTTTCTTCTGTCCTGGTGTACATAGTAGTCCTCGGTGTTCACTAGTGGTAGCCAGGATTTGCAAACTTCCGCCATTCCACGCGGAGGCATACAACTATTCCGCTCGCATGTTTCCGGGTACGTGGTTCTTCTTCTCCCGCTACATCATTGTCTCCTAGAAATAAATTACTTAATTAATAATTTGCAAAATAAATTAACCACATTTATTACTTCACATTCGGAAACAAAGAAATTAAGACCAATTCTCAATTTATATTAATTTTAATAAACAAACGTGGTTCTCACCTGTGCAGTATTGAAGGAGCTGGAGCACATCGACTTCACGGTTCAACTAGGATACACGTACTGACAAAGCCTTTGCAAATATTTCACAACCAATTATGAACTTTAAACGCATAATCAGTTCGACTCATTTGTCGTCATCGGTCCTGCATAAACGTAACACAAATTAATTGACCACTTTACAAAATTATTATTACATAAGAATGATAACCAAATGTATTTCAATTAAACAGAAAATTATTATTCAACATATATAGATTATTAAAAATCTGCGCCTACCTAAGTTTTTCCAAATCCGATGGACGGCGTCGTCGGTGCTCCACAGGAATTGCGTTCCTCTGACGCTGCAATCTGCGAGATGCGTCTTCCCCATTTTGGGATTTTCCAGTCGATGGCCTGCTCTTCATTGACATCTAACGTGTCCACTAGAAATAAAAACCAAATTTATTATTTAACTTATAAATTATTACAAATCTGCACTTACCGAAGTTTTTCCAAATCCGATGGACGGCGTCGTCGGTGCTCCACAGGAATTGCGTTCCTCTGACGCTGCAATCTGCGAGATGCGTCTTCCCCATTTTGGGATTTTCCAGTCGATGGCCTGCTCTTCATTGACATCTAACGTGTCCACTAGAAATAAAAACTAAATTATTATTTAACTTATAAATTATTACAAATCTGCACTTACCGAAGTTTATCCAAATCCGATGGACGGCGTCGTCGGTGCTCCACAGGAATTGCGTTCCTGTGACGCTGCTATCTGCGAGATGCGTCTTCCCCATTTTGGGATTTTCCAGTCGATGGCCTGCTCTTCATTGACATCTAACGTGTCCACTAGAAATAAAAACTAAATTATTATTTAACTTATAAATTATTACAAATCTGCACTTACCGGAGTTTTTCCAAATCCGATGGACGGCGTCGTCGGTGCTCCACAGGAATTGCGTTCCTCTGACGCTGCAATCTGCGAGATGCGTCTTCCCCATTTTGGGATTCATTGACATCTAACGTGTCCACTAGAAATAAAAACTAAATTATTATTTAACTTATAAATTATTACAAATCTGCACTTACCGAAGTTTTTCCAAATCCGATGGACGACGTCGTCGGTGCTCCACTGGAATTGCGTTCCTCTGACGCTGCAATCTGCGAGATGCGTCTTCCCCATTTTGGGATTCATTGACATCTAACGTGTCCACTAGAAATAAAAACTAAATTATTATGTAACTTGTAAATTATTACAAATCTGCACTTACCGAAGTTTTTCCAAATCCGATGGACGGCGTCGTCGGTGCTCCACAGGAATTGCGTTCCTCTGACGCTGCAATCTGCGAGATGCGTCTTCCCCATTTTGGGATTTTCCAGTCGATGGCCTGCTCTTCATTGACATCTAACGTGTCCACTAGAAATAAAAACTAAATTATTATTTAACTTATAAATTATTACAAATCTGCACTTACCGGAGTTTTTCCATATCCGATGGACGGCGTCGTCGGTGCTCCACAGGAATTGCGTTCCTCTGACGCTGCAATCTGCGTGATACGTCTTCCCCATTTTGGGATTTTCCAGTCAATGGCCTGGTCTTCATTGACATCTAACGTGTCCACTAGAAATAAAAACTAAATTATTATTTAACTTATAAATTATTACAAATCTGCACTTACCGGAGTTTTTCCAAATCCGATGGACGGCGTCGTCGGTGCTGCACAGGAATTGCGTTCCTGTGACGCTGCAATCTGCGAGATGCGTCTTCCCCATTTTGGAATTTTCCAGTCCATGGCCTGCTCTTCATTGACATCTAACGTGTCCACTAGAAATAAAAACTAAATTATTATTTAACTTATAAATTATTACAAATCTGCACTTACCGGAGTTTTTCCATATCCGATGGACGGCGTCGTCGGTGCTCCACAGGAATTGCGTTCCTCTGACGCTGCAATCTGCGAGATGCGTCTTCCCCATTTTGGGATTTTCCAGTCGATGGCCTGGTCTTCATTGACATCTAACGTGTCCACTAGAAATAAAAACTAAATTATTATTTAACTTATAAATTATTACAAATCTGCACTTACCGGAGTTTTTCCAAATCCGATGGACGGCGTCGTCGGTGCTCCACAGGAATTGCGTTCCTGTGACGCTGCAATCTGCGAAATGCGTCTTCCCCATTTTGGGATTTTCCAATCGATGGCCTGCTCTTCATTGACATCTAACGTGTCCACTAGAAATAAAAACTAAATTATTATTTAACTTATAAATTATTACAAATCTGCACTTACCGGAGTTTTTCCATATCCGATGGACGGCGTCGTCGGTGCTCCACAGGAATTGCGTTCCTCTGACGCTGCAATCTGCGAGATGCGTCTTCCCAATTTTGGGATTTTCCAGTCGATGGCCTGCTCTTCATTGACATCTAAAGTGTCCACTAGAAATAAAAACTAAATTATTATTTAACTTATAAATTATTACAAATCTGCACTTACCGGAGTTTTTCCATATCCGATGGACGGCGTCGTCGGTGCTCCACAGGAATTGCGTTCCTCTGACGCTGCAATCTGCGAGATGCGTCTTCCCCATTTTGGGATTTTCCAGTCGATGGCCTGCTCTTCATTGACATCTAACGTGTCCACTAGAAATAAAAACTAAATTATTATTTAACTTATAAATTATTACAAATCTGCACTTACCGGAGTTTTTCCAAATCCGATGGACGGCGTCGTCGGTGCTCCACAGGAATTGCGTTCCTCTGACGCTGCAATCTGCGAGATGCGTCTTCCCCATTTTGGGATTTTCCAGTCGATGGCCTGCTCTTCATTGACATCTAACGTGTCCACTAGAAATAAAAACTAAATTATTATTTAACTTATAAATTATTACAAATCTGCACTTACCGGAGTTTTTGCATATCCGATGGACGGCGTCGTCGGTGCTCCACAGGAATTGCGTTCCTCTGACGCTGCAATCTGCGAGATGCGTCTTCCCAATTTTGGGATTTTCCAGTCGATGGCCTGCTCTTCATTGACATCTAACGTGTCCACTAGAAATAAAAACTAAATTATTATTTAACTTATAAATTATTACAAATCTGCACTTACCGGAGTTTTTCCAAATCCGATGGACGGCGTCGTCGGTGCTCCACAGGAATTGCGTTCCTGTGACGCTGCAATCTGCGAGATGCGTCTTCCCCATTTTGGGATTTTCCAGTCGATGGCCTGCTCTTCATTGACATCTAACGTGTCCACTAGAAATAAAAACTAAATTATTATTTAACTTATAAATTATTACAAATCTGCACTTACCGGAGTTTTTCCAAATCCGATGGACGGCGTCGTCGGTGCTCCACAGGAATTGCGTTCCTCTGACGCTGCAATCTGCGAGATGCGTCTTCCCCATTTTGGGATTTTCCAGTCGATGGCCTGCTCTTCATTGACATCTAACGTGTCCACTAGAAATAAAAACTAAATTATTATTTAACTTATAAATTATTACAAATCTGCACTTACCGGAGTTTTTCCAAATCCGATGGACGGCGTCGTCGGTGCTCCACAGGAATTGCGTTCCTCTGACGCTGCAATCTGCGAGATGCGTCTTCCCCATTTTGGGATTTTCCAGTCGATGGCCTGCTCTTCATTGACATCTAACGTGTCCACTAGAAATAAAAACTAAATTATTATTTAACTTATAAATTATTACAAATCTGCACTTACCGGAGTTTCTGCATATCCGATGGACGGCGTCGTCGGTGCTCCACAGGAATTGCGTTCCTCTGACGCTGCAATCTGCGAGATGCGTCTTCCCAATTTTGGGATTTTCCAGTCGATGGCCTGCTCTTCATTGACATCTAAAGTGTCCACTAGAAATAAAAACTAAATTATTATTTAACTTATAAATTATTACAAATCTGCACTTACCGAAGTTTATCCAAATCCGATGGACGGCGTCGTCGGTGCTCCACAGGAAATGCGTTCCTCTGACGCTGCAATCTGCGAGATGCGTCTTCCCCATTTTGGGATTTTCCAGTCGATGGCCTGGTCTTCATTGACATCTAACGTGTCCACTAGAAATAAAAACTAAATTATTATTTAACTTATAAAATATTACAAATCTGCACTTACCGGAGTTTTTCCATATCCGATGGACGGCGTCGTCGGTGCTCCACAGGAATTGCGTTCCTCTGACGCTGCAATCTGCGAGATGCGTCTTCCCAATTTTGGGATTTTCCAGTCGATGGCCTGCTCTTCATTGACATCTAACGTGTCCACTAGAAATAAAAACTAAATTATTATTTAACTTATAAATTATTACAAATCTGCACTTACCGGAGTTTTTCCAAATCCGATGGACGGCGTCGTCGGTGCTCCACAGGAATTGCGTTCCTGTGACGCTGCAATCTGCGAGATGCGTCTTCCCCATTTTGGGATTTTCCAGTCGATGGCCTGCTCTTCATTGACATCTAACGTGTCCACTAGAAATAAAAACTAAATTATTATTTAACTTATAAATTATTACAAATCTGCACTTACCGGAGTTTTTCCAAATCCGATGGACGGCGTCGTCGGTGCTCCACAGGAATTGCGTTCCTCTGACGCTGCAATCTGCGAGATGCGTCTTCCCCATTTTGGGATTTTCCAGTCGATGGCCTGCTCTTCATTGACATCTAACGTGTCCACTAGAAATAAAAACTAAATTATTATTTAACTTATAAATTATTACAAATCTGCACTTACCGGAGTTTTTCCAAATCCGATGGACGGCGTCGTCGGTGCTCCACAGGAATTGCGTTCCTCTGACGCTGCAATCTGCGAGATGCGTCTTCCCCATTTTGGGATTTTCCAGTCGATGGCCTGCTCTTCATTGACATCTAACGTGTCCACTAGAAATAAAAACTAAATTATTATTTAACTTATAAATTATTACAAATCTGCACTTACCGGAGTTTTTGCATATCCGATGGACGGCGTCGTCGGTGCTCCACAGGAATTGCGTTCCTCTGACGCTGCAATCTGCGAGATGCGTCTTCCCAATTTTGGGATTTTCCAGTCGATGGCCTGCTCTTCATTGACATCTAAAGTGTCCACTAGAAATAAAAACTAAATTATTATTTAACTTATAAATTATTACAAATCTGCACTTACCGAAGTTTATCCAAATCCGATGGACGGCGTCGTCGGTGCTCCACAGGAATTGCGTTCCTCTGACGCTGCAATCTGCGAGATGCGTCTTCCCCATTTTGGGATTTTCCAGTCGATGGCCTGGTCTTCATTGACATCTAACGTGTCCACTAGAAATAAAAACTAAATTATTATTTAACTTATAAATTATTACAAATCTGCACTTACCGGAGTTTTTCCATATCCGATGGACGGCGTCGTCGGTGCTCCACAGGAATTGCGTTCCTCTGACGCTGCAATCTGCGAGATGCGTCTTCCCCATTTTCGGATTTTACAGTCGATGGCCTGCTCTTCATTGACATCTAAAGTGTCCACTAGAAATAAAAACTAAATTATTATTTAACTTATTAATTATTACAAATCTGCACTTACCGAAGTTTATCCAAATCCGATGGACGGCGTCGTCGGTGCTCCACAGGAATTGCGTTCCTCTGACGCTGCAATCTGCGAGATGCGTCTTCCCCATTTTGGGATTTTCCAGTCGATGGCCTGCTCTTCATTGACATCTAACGTGTCCACTAGAAATAAAAACTAAATTATTATTTAACTTATAAATTATTACAAATCTGCACTTACCGGAGTTTTTCCAAATCCGATGGACGGCGTCGTCGGTGCTCCACAGGAATTGCGTTCCTCTGACGCTGCAATCTGCGAGATGCGTCTTCCCCATTTTGGGATTTTCCAGTCGATGGCCTGCTCTTCATTGACATCTAACGTGTCCACTAGAAATAAAAACTAAATTATTATTTAACTTATAAATTATTACAAATCTGCACTTACCGGAGTTTTTCCAAATCCGATGGACGGCGTCGTCGGTGCTGCACAGGAATTGCGTTCCTCTGACGCTGCAATCTGCGAGATGCGTCTTTCCCATTTTGGGATTTTCCAGTCGATGGCCTGCTCTTCATTGACATCTAACGTGTCCACTAGAAATAAAAACTAAATTATTATTTAACTTATAAATTATTACAAATCTGCACTTACCGGAGTTTTTCCATATCCGATGGACGGCGTCGTCGGTGCTCCACAGGAATTGCGTTCCTCTGACGCTGCAATCTGCGAGATGCGTCTTCCCCATTTTGGGATTTTCCAGTCGATGGCCTGCTCTTCATTGACATCTAACGTGTCCACTAGAAATAAAAACTAAATTATTATTTAACTTATAAATTATTACAAATCTGCACTTACCGAAGTTTTTCCAAATCCGATGGACGGCGTCGTCGGTGCTCCACAGGAATTGCGTTCCTCTGACGCTGCAATCTGCGAGATGCGTCTTCCCCATTTTGGGATTTTTCAGTCGATGGCCTGCTCTTCATTGACATCTAACGCGTCCACTAGAAATAAAAACTAAATTATTATTTAACTTATAAATTATTACAAATCTGCACTTACCGAAGTTTTTCCAAATCCGATGGACGGCGTCGTCGGTGCTCCACAGGAATTGCGTTCCTCTGACGCTGCAATCTGCGAGATGCGTCTTCCCCATTTTGGGATTTTTCAGTCGTTGGCCTGCTCTTCATTGACATCTAACGTGTCCACTAGAAATAAAAACTAAATTATTATTTAACTTATAAATTATTACAAATCTGCACTTACCGGAGTTTTTCCATATCCGATGGACGGCGTCGTCGGTGCTCCACAGGAATTGCGTTCCTCTGACGCTGCAATCTGCGAGATGCGTCTTCCCAATTTTGGGATTTTCCAGTCGATGGCCTGCTCTTCATTGACATCTAACGCGTCCACTAGAAATAAAAACTAAATTATTATTTAACTTATAAATTATTACAAATCTGCACTTACCGGAGTTTTTCGATATCCGATGGACGGCGTCGTCGGTGCTCCACAGGAATTGCGTTCCTCTGACGCTGCAATCTGCGAGATGCGTCTTCCCCATTTTGGGATTTTCCAGTCGATGGCCTGGTCTTCATTGACATCTAAGGTGTCCACTAGAAATAAAAACTAAATTATTATTTAACTTATAAATTATTACAAATCTGCACTTACCGGAGTTTTTCCATATCCGATGGACGGCGTCGTCGGTGCTCCACAGGAATTGCGTTCCTCTGACGCTGCAATCTGCGAGATGCGTCTTCCCAATTTTGGGATTTTCCAGTCGATGGCCTGCTCTTCATTGACATCTAAAGTGTCCACTAGAAATAAAAACCAAATTATTATTTAACTTATAAATTATTACAAATCTGCACTTACCGAAGTTTATCCAAATCCGATGGACGGCGTCGTCGGTGCTCCACAGGAATTGCGTTCCTCTGACGCTGCAATCTGCGAGATGCGTCTTCCCAATTTTGGGATTTTCCAGTCGATGGCCTGCTCTTCATTGACATCTAAAGTGTCCACTAGAAATAAAAACTAAATTATTATTTAACTTATAAATTATTACAAATCTGCACTTACCGAAGTTTATCCAAATCCAATGGACGGCGTCGTCGGTGCTCCACAGGAATTGCGTTCCTCTGACGCTGCAATCTGCGAGATGCGTCTTCCCCATTTTGGGATTTTCCAGTCGATGGCCTGCTCTTCATTGACATCTAACGTGTCCACTAGAAATAAAAACTAAATTATTATTTAACTTATAAATTATTACAAATCTGCACTTACCGGAGTTTTTCCAAATCCGATGGACGGCGTCGTCGGTGCTCCACAGGAATTGCGTTCCTGTGACGCTGCAATCTGCGAGATGCGTCTTCCCCATTTTGGGATTTTCCAGTCGATGGCCTGCTCTTCATTGACATCTAACGTGTCCACTAGAAATAAAAACTAAATTATTATTTAACTTATAAATTATTACAAATCTGCACTTACCGGAGTTTTTCCAAATCCGATGGACGGCGTCGTCGGTGCTCCACAGGAATTGCGTTCCTCTGACGCTGCAATCTCCGAGATGCGTCTTCCCCATTTTGGGATTTTCCAGTCGATGGCCTGCTCTTCATTGACATCTAACGTGTCCACTAGAAATAAAAACTAAATTATTATTTAACTTATAAATTATTACAAATCTGCACTTACCGGAGTTTTTCCATATCCGATGGACGGCGTCGTCGGTGCTCCACAGGAATTGCGTTCCTCTGACGCTGCAATCTGCGAGATGCGTCTTCCCCATTTTGGGATTTTTCAGTCGATGGCCTGCTCTTCATTGACATCTAACGCGTCCACTAGAAATAAAAACTAAATTATTATTTAACTTATAAATCATTACAAATCTGCACTTACCGAAGTTTTTCCAAATCCGATGGACGGCGTCGTCGGTGCTCCACAGGAATTGCGTTCCTCTGACGCTGCAATCTGCGAGATGCGTCTTCCCCATTTTGGGATTTTTCAGTCGATGGCCTGCTCTTCATTGACATCTAACGTGTCCACTAGAAATAAAAACTAAATTATTATTTAACTTATAAATTATTACAAATCTGCACTTACCGAAGTTTTTCGAAATCCGATGGACGGCGTCGTCGGTGCTCCACAGGAATTGCGTTCCTCTGACGCTGCAATCTGCGAGATGCGTCTTCCCCATTTTGGGATTTTCCAGTCGATGGCCTGCTCTTCATTGACATCTAACGTGTCCACTAGAAATAAAAACTAAATTATTATTTTACTTATAAATTATTACAAATCTGCACTTACCGAAGTTTTTCCAAATCCGATGGACGGCGTCGTCGGTGCTCCACAGGAATTGCGTTCCTCTGACGCTGCAATCTGCGAGATGCGTCTTCCCCATTTTGGGATTTTCCAGTCGATGGCCTGCTCTTCATTGACATCTAACGTGTCCACTAGAAATAAAAACTAAATTATTATTTAACTTATAAATTATTACAAATCTGCACTTACCGAAGTTTTTCCAAATCCGATGGACGGCGTCGTCGGTGCTCCACAGGAATTGCGTTCCTCTGACGCTGCAATCTGCGAGATGCGTCTTCCCCATTTTGGGATTTTCCAGTCGATGGCCTGCTCTTCATTGACATCTAACGTGTCCACTAGAAATAAAAACTAAATTATTATTTAACTTATAAATTATTACAAATCTGCACTTACCGAAGTTTTTCCAAATCCGATGGACGGCGTCGTCGGTGCTCCACAGGAATTGCGTTCCTCTGACGCTGCAATCTGAGAGATGCGTCTTCCCCATTTTGGGATTTTCCAGTCGATGGCCTGCTCTTCATTGACATCTAACGTGTCCACTAGAAATAAAAACTAAATTATTATTTAACTTATAAATTATTACAAATCTGCACTTACCGAAGTTTTTCCAAATCCGATGGACGGCGTCGTCGGTGCTCCACAGGAATTGCGTTCCTCTGACGCTGCAATCTGCGAGATGCGTCTTCCCCATTTTGGGATTTTTCAGTCGATGGCCTGCTCTTCATTGACATCTAACGCGTCCACTAGAAATAAAAACTAAATTATTATTTAACTTATAAATTATTACAAATCTGCACTTACCGAAGTTTTTCCAAATCCGATGGACGGCGTCGTCGGTGCTCCACAGGAATTGCGTTCCTCTGACGCTGCAATCTGCGAGATGCGTCTTCCCCATTTTGGGATTTTTCAGTCGTTGGCCTGCTCTTCATTGACATCTAACGTGTCCACTAGAAATAAAAACTAAATTATTATTTAACTTATAAATTATTACAAATCTGCACTTACCGAAGTTTTTCCAAATCCGATGGACGGCGTCGTCGGTGCTCCACAGGAATTGCGTTCCTCTGACGCTGCAATCTGCGAGATGCGTCTTCCCCATTTTGGGATTTTCCAGTCGATGGCCTGCTCTTCATTGACATCTAACGTGTCCACTAGAAATAAAAACTAAATTATTATTTAACTTATAAATTATTACAAATCTGCACTTACCGAAGTTTTTCCAAATCCGATGGACGGCGTCGTCGGTGCTCCACAGGAATTGCGTTCCTCTGACGCTGCAATCTGCGAGATGCGTCTTCCCCATTTTGGGATTTTTCAGTCGATGGCCTGCTCTTCATTGACATCTAACGCGTCCACTAGAAATAAAAACTAAATTATTATTTAACTTATAAATTATTACAAATCTGCACTTACCGAAGTTTTTCCAAATCCGATGGACGGCGTCGTCGGTGCTCCACAGGAATTGCGTTCCTCTGACGCTGCAATCTGCGAGATGCGTCTTCCCCATTTTGGGATTTTTCAGTCGTTGGCCTGCTCTTCATTGACATCTAACGTGTCCACTAGAAATAAAAACTAAATTATTATTTAACTTATAAATTATTACAAATCTGCACTTACCGAAGTTTTTCCAAATCCGATGGACGGCGTCGTCGGTGCTCCACAGGAATTGCGTTCCTCTGACGCTGCAATCTGCGAGATGCGTCTTCCCCATTTTGGGATTTTCCAGTCGATGGCCTGCTCTTCATTGACATCTAACGTGTCCACTAGAAATAAAAACTAAATTATTATTTAACTTATAAATTATTACAAATCTGCACTTACCGAAGTTTTTCCTTCCCGACGAACGGCTTGCACTTCTCTTGTATTCACGATCTTGAACGTCCAAGCGTTTTTTCCAGGTGTAAAAACCTTTGTTTTGTTCCAGGTCCGCGCCTTCGCCGCAACCATCCGAGTTGAAATACCTGGAATTAATTTACTACATTAGTAATAAAGAATATTAGAAATATTATTCCATTCTTATCTTACAAGTATCCCGCACTTGATTATATGACTTCCTGGGTTAGTCGGTGTCTTCTCTTACACCGCATTCCGGAAACTATGCCAACCTAAAACGAATAACCTACATAACTTTTCAATTAACTTACTTAAAATTAATTTTAAAACATGGGCACAAATCCGAATTTTCTTCTGCTCCTGGTGTACATACTCTCGGTGTTCACTAGTGGTATCTAGGATTTGCAAACTTCCGCCATTCCGGGCGGAGGCATGCAACTATTCCGATTTCATGTTTCCGGGTAGGTGGTTCTTCTTCTCCCGGTTCATCATTGGTTCCTTGAAATAAATTCCTTAATTATTAATTTGCAAAATAAATAAATCTAACATTCGGAAACAAACAAATTAAGATCAATTCTCAATTTATTAATAATCAAAAACTTTAATAAGCAGACGTTGTTCTCGCCTGTTCAGTATTGTAGGAAGTAGAGGACATCGACTTCAGGGTTCAACTAGGATACAAGTACTGACAAAGCGTTTGCAGATATTTCACAAATATTGCACAACCAAGAATGAACGTTAAACACATAATAAGTCCGATTCATTCGTCGTCATCGGTCCTGCATAAACGTAACACAAATTAATTGACCACTTTACAAAATTATTAACACGTACGAATGATACCTAAGCTCTTCCCTCTTGCTAGACATCGACTTCGTTCCTCACCAGGAAGTACATCGTACCGAAGCTGTATCCTCGGCGTTGCGATTTCACCACTTGCAGATTTCCATGTGGCCGTAGCCTTCTCCTGTGGCTAAAAATTTTAATCTAAAAATAAATTCCTATAAATTCATAATTAACATCATTAATTAAATCGGAATTTGCATTTAGCCAAAAGTTATCCCCTGGAGATGGTCGTCGGCGTCCGTACTCCCAGTTGTATCCAGGAACTGTTTGCTCCCGGAACGACTTCCTTGTTGATACAACGTCCCGACTTGCAGCTTTCTAAGTCGCTGAAATCTTCTTTGTTGGCCCTAAATTATCAACTAGAAATAAATTCATTAATTAAAATTAAGAATAATAAAAAACCGAATTACACTTACCTAAAGTCTTCAACGCTGAAGGACGTCAGCGACGATCCTACCAGAAGCTTCCATGAACTTTTTGCATCCGCATCTGCTTCCCGGGCAAACCGATGTACACTTTTGCAATTACTCCAGTCGATGGAGTCTTCTTCTTTGGCAATTAATTATCAACTAGCAATAAATACCCGAATAATTTATTAACACGTTAATAAATACAAATTTGCACTTACCTAATTTTTGTTTCCGATTGACGTCGGCGCCGCGACGGTGGTGTGCAGGAACTGCATCCATCCGACGCTGCATCCTGGACGATGCGTCTTCCCCACTTGTTGATTTTCATGTTGATGGATTCCATTTCGTGAGCTGCAATAATGTCAACTAGAAGTAAATACCAAAATTAGTAATTAGCATTTTTATTATTAGAAATTTGCACTTACCTAAGTTTGTCCTTCCCGCTGGCCGGCGAAGTCGGAGCTCAACAGAAAGTGTATCCCTCCGACGCTACATTCTGGACGATGCGACTTCCGCAGTTGCAGATTTCCATGTCGATGAAATCCTCATCCTTGGTATCTAATTTGTCAACAACAAATAAAAACCAATATTATTAATTAACAATTTAATTATTACAAATTTGCACTTACCCAAGGTTTTCTTTCCCGTTGGACGGCGGGCGTCGTCGATGATCAACTGGAAATGCATCCCTCCGACGCTGCATTCTGAACGATGCGTCTTCCCCGCTTGCAAATTTCCAAGTCGTTGGAGTCTTCTTCGTTGGCTGCTGCTTTGTCAATTAGAAATAAAATACCCAAGTAATAATTAACAATATTAAAAAACCGAATTTTTACTTACCTAAATTTCACCATGGCGAAGGACGTTGGCGTCGTTTCCTGTTGTATTCAGGAGCTGGTTGCTTCCGGATCTGCTTCTTGGTTGAAACGACAACCCCACTTGAAAATTTCCAAGACGGTGGTGTCATTTTCGTTGGGTGTTAACTATTATCAACTAGAAATAAATTCCAAAATTAAAAATTAAGAATAAATAAACGAATTTTCACTTACCAATGTATTTCCTAGCTGAAGGACGTTGGCGGAGGTCCTCTCAGTTGTTTCCAGCAACTTCTTGCTTGTGGATCTGCTTCCTGGTTGAAGCGACGACCCTACTTGCCGATTTCTAAGACGGTGGTGGCTTCTTCGTTGGCTGCTAGTTATCAACTAGAAATAAAAACCTAAGTTAATAATTAACAATATTATAAATCCGAATTTTCACTTACCTAAGTTTTTCCATGCTCAAGGACGTCGGCGTCGTTTCGTTTTGCAGATTTCCAGGTGGATTAGTTCATCTTCAATCGCCGCACATATATTCGCTAGAAAAAATCTGATAAGTTAAAAATTAGCAATAAAAATTATTTGAATTTGCACCTAACCTCTTCCCTCCCGATGGAGGTTGTTCTCAGTACTCTACTGGTATCCACGTTCGCGTCCGTCCTCGAATGTGGCCTCTCCTTCTATTCTCGTCTTGCTCTTCTCTTGGATCCACCGTCTTGACTGTCCATGTGTTTTATTCCAGGTGATGACTTCAAAGATGGATCTTTGAAGTCTTTCTAGTTGAAATACCTGGAGTAACTTTTCTATATTACTAATTTTCACGATATTTAATCAATTATAAGTATATTACTAATTTAGAATATTAGACAATTCATTTTATTCTTAACCTTACTCCCTTAGCCTTACAAGTCAGCCGGGCTTAATGATCTGTCTTCCTGGGTTACCAGGTGTCTTCTGTTACACCACATTCCGGAAACTAGGGCAACCTAGAAGGAACAAGTAAAAAAGCATTACATTAAACTTACTTAAAAATAATTGAATTTCTAAAAGCTACAACATGGATACAAAACCGAATTTTCTTCTGCTCCTGGTGAACATGCTCCTCGGTGTTCACTAGTGGCGGCCAGGATTTGCCTAGGTCCCCCATTGAATCTTGAGAAATGCAACTATTCCACTTGCATACTTCCAAGAGGGTGGTTCATCTTCTTTACCCACTACATCATTGCTTCCTTGAAATAAATTCCTAAATTAATAATTAGCAATTACAGCTAAGTCTCAATTAGTAATCAAAAATATTAATAAGCAAACGTAGTTCTTACCTGCTCGCAATTGTGGGAAGTGGAGGACATCGACTTCACGGTTCAACTGGAAAACACATACTGACAAAGCATTTGCAAATATTGCACAACCCTGAATCACGTTAGAGCCGTAATAAGTACGACTCATTCGCCGTCATCGACCACTTTACAAAAAATATTAATACATACGAATGATATCGAAAAGCTAAGAATGATTAAACTAACAAATTTGATAAGAATTGTACACCTGCTCATCATGGCAGTTGTTCTGTAAAATCTGTCGTCGTGATTTTCCATGATTTTATTCCATGTCCTGGAAGCCGATGGAAAGTCCTTCTATAGAAAATGTTATTCCTGGAACATAATTTATAAATTAGCTAGGTATTTAAAATTTGAATAAAACAAGTTTGTTCATACCTAAAGTTCTCTTAAATTAATATAATTAACAATAATAATACACCGAATTTTCACTTACCGAAGTTTTACAATGCTGAAGGAAGTCGGCGTGGTGTCCTGATGTGTCCAGGAGCTGCTTGCTTCCTGATCTGCATCCTCGTTGAAGCAGCAACCCCACCTGCAGATTTCCAAGACGGTGGTTGGCTTCTTCGTTGGCTGCCAATCAGAAACTAAAAGTAGATTGCTACATTAAAATAATAAGAAAATTCCGAACTTTCACTTACCTAAGATTCTCCAAATCCGAAGGACGTCGGCGTCGTTTCCTGTTGTGTCCATGGGCTGCTAGCTTCCGGATCCACTTCCTGGTTGCAGCGACATCCCCAGTTGCAGATTTCCAAGTCGTTGGTGGCTTTACACGTTGTCTGGTAATTATCAGCTAGAAATAAATTCCTAAATTGATAATTAGCAATAACAGACCACCAAAATTTCACTTGCCGAAGTTCAGCTCAGCAGAAGGACGTCCGCGGAGGTCCTCCCAGATGTTTCCAGGAACTTATTGCTTACGGAGCTGCTTCCTAGACGAAACTAGATTCCCACTTCCAGCTATCGAAGTCGGTGGAGTCCTCTTCGTTGGCTGTTAATTATCAACTAGAAATAAAATCCTACAGCAATAATTAACAATAATAAAAACCCGCTTATTCGCTTACCTACATATGTATTTCCCAGCTGAAGAACGTCGGCGGCGGTCCGCCCAGTTGTATCCTGCTACTGCTTGCTTCCGGAGCTGCGTGCCGGACAAAACGAAGTCCCCACTTGCAGCATTCTAAGTCGGCGGGATGTTCTTCGTTGGCTGTTAATTAGCAACTAGAAATAAATTCCTGATTTAAAAATAATTAACAATAATGAAAAGCCGAATTAGGCCTTACATAAGTAGATCCCAGCTAAAGGATGTCGACGGCGGTCCTCCCGTTGTCTGCAAGAATTTCTTGCTTCTGTACTAAACAAGATCCCCACCTGCAGATTTCCAAGTCGGCGGTGGCTTCTATGTTGTCTGTTAATTATTAACTAAATAGAAAATTGAAATTATTAATTTACAATAATAGAAAACCGAATTTTCACATACCGAAGTACTTCCTAGCTGAACGTTGTAGGCTGCGGTCTTCCCAGTTGGATCCAAGATCTGCTTGCTACCGGAGAGCTGCTAGCCGAACAAAACGACATCCTCACTTACAGATTTCCAAGCAGGTGGTGGCTTCCTCTTTGGCGGTTAATTATCATCAATGATTTCAGTATCATTCAGTATTTCATGATCAGTAATGATTTTGCAGATTTCCAGGTCAGTAGTAGTAATTAGTAATTAAGTAGTAGTAATAGTAGTAATTAAGAATAATAATATACAAGTTTGCTGTATAACCTAACAGCCTTACTAATAAACGTTGTATAAATCTTATAACAGGCGTATACAGGGTGTATAAGAAAACTTTACTAATAAACCGTGTATTAATTGTGCTCTGTATAAGCCTTGCATAGTTATTCTCAGTTGTACTAATCAAGCATGTTGATGACAATTCGAATGTATAATAAAGTGCATAGTTATACAGCGGCTATTATGACGTTTATTAGTAAGAAATTTATGCGTCTCTTATATATGACTTATACAGTGTATAACTAAACCGTTGTATAACTACTGAATAAGGAATTTTTATTAGTAAGGCTGTAAGTGTTTTCGATCTGGTCGACAACGGCTTCTGTAGTTATCTGTCGTATCTACGATCTATATCGTCCGGTCCTTGAAACCTGGCGATGGCAAGTTTCTTCTCTTGTATTATTCCGAATATACAGAGCACATTTTTTTGTACTGTAGGCGTAACTATATAGAAAGAATACTTCCAAATTAGTATATGTAGGGGTATTTGTTTTAGTTTTCCTGATCTCTAACAGCAGATATAGTTAAACTGGAACAACCTCTCTGAATTATTGTGCAAGTCAAATAAAATGTTAAATAAATTATAATTCAAAAATATAAATATTAACTACATGGTAGAAATACATAATTATAAATGCACATATCGAGAAGTATGAAAAAATGTAAAAATACATATTAAATCAAATTTGGAATTTATTTTAATAAACAAACACAAAATAAAAACAAAAATAAATAAATAATCTAAATAAATTAATAAAAAATTTGTCAATATCACAAAAGTTTGTACATAAAATTATTGTAGGCAATATTATTATCACAGGTAATAACTTTTATGTTCCCGATATGATTGCTGGGTGTTTCCCTACCGGACAATTCGCTACTAGGATATTTCGTTTCCGGTCATTTCGCTACCGGGGACATTTCGCTACTTGATTTGAATATTATAGCATTAAGGCCCAGTTTTTCAGTTGCAGTTTAAACCAAAAAATTTGGGTTAACCAATGAAATACGTACAAAAGCCGTTTTTTATGCAATATCATTGGTTAACCCAACTTTTTTGGTTTAACCTGAAAGTGAAAAACTGAGCCTAAGTATTCGAAAATGGGGCGTCTCAGATTAAGGCCCGGCGCAAATTGAACCCAGCACATGTACAGCCCATGTACATCCCACGCGTGGACTATTTTGTAGAACGTGGTTTGAGACGGAGTGGCGCATATTAAACCTATCCCACGGCCAGTCCAGTTCCCGCTTGTCTTCGCGTGGGTCCAGTTGTGCTTGCAACACAGTTTCGTGGATCGTGGGTAACTACTTTCGTCTAACCTAACCTAACCGAACACCTACTTTTGTCTGTGTGAACAATTTATTTACTAGAAAATGGAGAAATTAATTGAAATGGTTAGAGGTTTTCCTGTGTTATATGGTACTACTCATGAAGATTATATGAGAACAAAATTAAAGGATGATGTGTGGGAAATACTCATTCGTTTTACTTCTTTTTCTATTTTTACTGAGTAGGCCCAGCATAATAAATCTTTCTATATCCTCAGATTCAGATTCTAAATCGAGAAGAATTTGCTGGCTTGATGTCATCTTGCATACTGGGAGATTTGAGTATGAGTCATGGGTGTGGGCTGTGTTCAATATGCGGTACTATTCAAAAAACCTGTACTTGAACTGGGTTTGGTCACGCGTGGGATGTACATGGGCTGTACATGTGCTGGGTTCAATTTGCGCCGGGCCTAATTGATTTTGATATGACTATTTTGTTTATAGAGACAAGTACCACGTAGATTTCGCAAAATTCATTAAGTATTTTACCGTATTACTATTGAATACTATTATATACTATTAATAATAATAATAATAAGATACGTAAGTGTTTACATTAGGTACTTAATTGGATACCCGAAAATTAGAAACGTTGCTAGAAATTTAATATTTTAATTTGTTTACTGACCGATTAAAACTAAGCAAAACATAGCAAAGAAGCGGATTTCCACTGCTTTTTATTTATGAGGAAAGTTTCCATATTTAACGAGATTTTCAAAGGTGTTTGGCTGTATATTATGTAAGAGAAAAATAGACAATTACATATAATATTCAGTTTTAAGTCCGACCACCGTCAACCGGACAATATTTAGCTCACACATTTGAAAAAAGTTAATCTACGTTTGGTACATACAAATGGCTTTTGAAGAAAGGTACTTTTGTGAACCAAACTTGAACGAACATTCGTGCACCGGATTTCATGAAGAACGTTCGTAAAAATGCTCATATGTATAAGCAGTTTTAACATTTAACCCTTATGGGGCCATACCTAGTACCCGGGTACTATTTTGACTAACATCATAACTTTTTTCCTGTAAAGCCAATATTTTTGAGATTCGGCGACATCTCTACATAAAAGGTTCACAAATTGTTTCCGGTGTAACCGTGAATTTTTACCCCCGTGATATTTTACCCCGGGGTAAAATGTTACTAGGGATATTTTACCCCCGGTTAAATTTCACTAGGGATATTTTACTCCAACCAACGGTGTAAAATTTCTAGGGGTAAAAATTCACGTTGACACCGGGATATTGGTATGCGATACGCATACAGGTATCTGGCATTTTTGGCAGCTTTTTCTGGTCTTCCGTGGCCTTTTTGGAACGTTTAATGGGCTTTAAGAGCAATATCCCGTTATTTTTATGCGGCCGGTAATGTCCCGCTTCTGGTTTGACGTTGATTGTGAAAGTGGTGAGTTGATTGGTCACTAATTGTGATAATGCTGGATTATGTCTTAATCCATGTTCCCCCCTTATAAATTCTTTCATCTGCAATAGGTTTCGTGCCGCAACAGATGAAAACTTAAATTTAAAATTTGGAATGTTTTCGCTGCTATGTTGGAAATGCAAATTGAACATTGAAGCTGTTTTTTTGTCATAAAAAAATCGATTTATAGCAAAACTTTATAAACATTTTTTGTTGAAAATTTCATTGCCTTTAATTTTTGTTTATATATATATTTTTATTTCGTCGTGCCGTTTCTGTTTTATAGCGACTTATACAAAACTCTGTAAAATACAAAAAATATTGTCATTTATATCTCGGAAACGGTGTGACAAAATTGAAAAATGTATAATATGAACAAAAATGTAGAGAATCAAATTTACAAGAAAAAATACCTATGGATTTTTTTATTTTGTTCAACTGTTCTCGAGATATAGTAGATGACAATATTTTTTGTATTTTACAGAGTCTTGTTTACGTCGTTATAAAACAGAAACGGCGCGACAAAATAAAAAAATGTATATAAATAAAATTGAAGGTAATGAAATTTGCAACAAAAAATGTTTATAAACTTTTGCTCTAAAACTTTTTTTTATAATATGACAAAAAAGGCTTCAAAATGTTAAACTTGCCTTGCCTACATAGGGGGCATGATTTACGCTGTGAGTCACTGTACATACGCACACAGACATTTTTCAAAAATAGTTAAAATTGTTTCAGGGGACGTCGAAACATAAAAATTTTATAAAAAATATGGGGTGTTCAAATTTTTCAGATAACAAGACTTTCCTTACTATGGAGTTCGGAAAGTAAAAACACTACTGCATTCGAGGAAGTAAAACCTACTAATTGACTTTATTTAAAAAATTTGCTACTGTTCATAATACGTAAATATAACTCGACATAATAATAATTGTAATTAAAAACGCCTACGTGAATATTAAAAATCTGTTTAAAATGTAATCCTCACATGAATTACATGTATTGTTATGGTAGTACCTGGGTACTACGTATGGCAGATATAAGGTGTAAATTTGTATGGCCCCATAAGGGTTAAAAAATATTCAATCTGACTTATGCTTATTTTTAATTATCTTAGCATTATTCAATACTTGACCCGAAAAATATGCAAAAACGTAAATCCTTATAACCAACCATATAAAAACCATATATAGGTACCATATAGGTACAGGGTGGTTCAAATTCGAATGTTCTTATGGGGAATTCGGTAACTATAAGAGATATGGAAAAATGGATAGCGCATCTTCGATCTCTTTTTTAGGGAAAAGCTTAATGGTGAAAACCGGAATCCGATACTGTTTTTCGTTTTCGAGTTATGACCAAAAGTTCGCTTTTTCGACTTTTCGTTAAATACCGAATTCCCCATAAGAACATTCAAATTTGAACCACCCTGTACATACAAACCTACAAAGTCCGTTCAAATATAAAATAAAAATGGTGTTAGTGTTGGCTTGTTGGTTTGTATCTCTAATCTCGCTCGATTTCATAATCTAATAATATATTCTTGCCGATGTTATGATATTAATACATTAAATAATAATTCCACCTTATAAATTTGAAATTGCTACATTATATATTATAATAATATAAATTTTGAAGGAATTCGTACGTATTGGGAACCAATTTAGGTTATGATGTAGGCTGTCGGAAAATTCGTGCAGAAATTAAGTAGTTTATTGAACTGTGGAAATCATTTTTTCATGTCGAGTTGCCGAGTTACTTTAAATTATTAAACATAGGAAAAATTATTGTCTAGCTGAATTTTGGTATACAACTTTATTTGATTACTAGAAACAATCGATGGGTATGTTGAAATTATCGATTAGGTGAAAATTACATGTTTTGTGTGTTCTAGGATATTATTTATTTTTGATGCCTTTGATAAACAAGTAGCTGCTTTGTGCAAGAAAAGGCAGCATTTCGTCGATGAGTTTTATGATCAAATTTGGTTAAAATTGAGTTACAAATTTTAAGAACGATTTATCCTCTTTTCTTCAATATACATAGTTCTTGAAGATGTCAGAAGGGCCGTACAATGAGATTGGAAGACAATTTTTGTGGAAAAAGTATAAGAATAAATTTTATATTGAAAATAGTCTTTATTGTATTGCAATTATTGAGACCGATACAGCAAAATTAGTTACCGGCTTTGTACAATATGAATGACTGTTGAGAATCGTGAAGAAATAGATGCAGAAACATGGCCAGAGCAGCAGATCAACCAAATATTGGTGTTTACTTACGAGGTGATTTTGAAATACTTGTTACCAATTAATTTAACAAAGTCGTGTGAAAGTTTAAGGTAAGTTAAGTTTTAGTTACTGTTCACCATATTTTATTATTACTATTAGGCCTTTCGCACATGGAGCTACTAAAAAGAAACTAGTACCTAACCGGCAACACTAATCGGTAGCTTTGGCATCGCAGTCCTTTGTATTTCAATGACGACTCACACATGATGAAACTAGTTAGTAATCGGTGCGCAAAGAATCGGTAATGACTCACGCAGGACAATTCTTGTTTGTCGCCATCCTAGTAGATCCAAAAATTACCCAAAATTCACCCCTTTAACATTATAAATTTGAATATTTCTATAAGTAAACAATATCCTATTTTTTAAGGAAATTCTATAAT
Source organism: Cantharis lateralis (assembly GCA_963170105.1). Classification (NCBI taxonomy): domain Eukaryota; kingdom Metazoa; phylum Arthropoda; class Insecta; order Coleoptera; family Cantharidae; genus Cantharis; species Cantharis lateralis. Next base: position 1,287,190 of record OY720628.1, read on the forward strand.
TTTAGTAGCGTCTTGTGAGGAGCTTAGTCACAAACTAGTTTGTAACTACAAGTTTACAACTAATTTAGTTACTTTTTTAATAGCTCCATGAGTGAAGGGCCCTAGAAGAAAATTAATTTCCAAGCTTGTTTTTCTCTCATGTTAAATTAGATAAAGAGTCAGTATCCAGTTCTAGTTCGTTGAGGTTGTCGATATTATAATTAATTATAAAATTTAACTTAATTTTTGCATAAATTTTTATGCATTAGGTCATTACACATAAAATGTCCGATTTTTGATAAAATATTTCAATTTATTATATTATCTCAAACAAGAAGCAATATTATAATGAATAAATTAAATTATGCATCTAACTTATCTACACAGTTTTGCGATCTTAAAGGTAAAACTTTTTTATGCCTGTAGCACGGAAGGGTGAAGAGCAAGCGACGATGAGGAATGCAAGAAAAGTGTTTTCCACAGCTCGTTGAGAATTGAATATTTTCTTTTGCAAGAATTAGTCAAATACCTGAAAGAAGTGGTAGTCAATTGGTGCAACGTCTGGTAAATACGGTGAGTGAAAGAAAGTTTCCAAATTCAGCTACTATGGTTTGAGCAATGTTATCTGTGCGACAGGTTTTAGGGCATCGTGATTCATGTTAATCTCGGCTCGCAAGATTGAAAATTCAACAAAGGAATTCATATTAAATAAAAATTAAAGAAATACGATTAATAATTACAAATCGAAACATACGCTCTAAAGAGTGACGATTTGTTCTGTTTGTATGTTCCTCAATCTCGTTCATATTAATCTAATTCTAAATATATCAGGTGTCTCTAAAAATTACCACCAACATTTTACGGTGGTAGACTAATCACTAAATTAAAATGAACAATATTATGCCAACTGAACTCAATTTTTGTATATCCAAAACAGTGTACATTTTGAAGATATTTCTGAAACTGAACTTGCGGTTTCAAACATTTATTTATTTTCAACCGTTTGAGAAAATTCAAAAACATGTTTGACATGCATCTAAAAGAAGATGCAATTCTACAAAGTCTTGAAATAAAAAGCACACTGGAAATTAATCAATCGCAACATGATATTGTTAAAGGGTATCTTATCTTTTTAATCTTTGTCTAAGTAAATGCTAAAATTAAATACCTAAGGTAATAGGAAATTTTAAAATAAGTAACTTTGCTCCATTGTAATCAACGACTTGAGCTTTATTTCAGAAATGATGCACATTTGGATTAGATAAATTGAATTCCATCAGCTTTAATACTCTCTCGTGAGTTTATTCTAAAACATTATCGGTTGTTTTCAGAGAAAAGTTGGAGTTTCGAACCGCTGTCTACAGATTGTTGCTAGAATCGGCCGACAACAACTAGAGTAAACTCCTGGGTCGCGTTTCATAATATTACTAATACTATTAGTTGGAAAGTACAAGTGGAATATTATTAATATTATAAAATAATGGAAGATAATTAATATTTAGAGTAGGTTATTTCATTAATAAGTACCAAAAGCCACGCAGCTAGCTGTTCAGATTAACGATTTGAAGACTATTTAAAGTCACTTGTAACTTGTAATATTAGTAAATTTTCATTATGAAACAGGGCCCTGGAGTAGTATTTGGATCTAATACAAAAGTGCACCCTTTGGAAGATACAATTTTCAATTTAGTTTTTCGTTCTGCTAAACTGCTAAATTGTTGGAGCAAACACTTAACCACTCTCGATATCATTTGCTATAATTTGCATTTCATTTTTATAACATCGATTATCTTCAAGTCACTTTCAATAAAGTTGTTTGGTACAAACCAAGAAACGTTTGTGTTGATTTTTAATGTTTTGAATTGTAATTGCTCTATATTTCAATATTTGAATTACTTGCTGTCCCCCAGAGTTGGATTCCGTAAGTCCAAATTGATTTGAGCATGAACTTGTATAATAATAACTAATTTTCCAATGTTAATTTTGATTTAATACCCAGCAAATTTAAATAGCACTAATATAAGATTAAAGTACAATATCAATAGGATGGACTTATTATAAACTTGAAAATAAATTAATTTTGGATATAAAGGGTGTTTCAAGATCGACTTACGTTACGGGCAATTTTAGTCAAGATGTCGTACACAAAGCAAGAATCCATTCGCTTGGGTTTTTCAAACACCTCCATATGGCGAATTATGAGGCAAGATTTGCATCTACGTGCCTATAAAATTCAAACTGAAGCGTGGGGGACCATTCACTTCGCCGTACATTTGCAAATTGAATTTTAAATTTAAAGCGGTGCAACTCAATTTTACAAGAAAATCATTTTCAGCAATGAGAACTATTTTCTTTGATGTTACGTGAAAGAAAAGGTGTACACCAACAATCCATAAACGACTTTGGAGCTAAAAAACGAGATCCGACAAGTTATTGGTGAGAGAGAGCTACATTTATGTGAAAATTAGAACAAAATGATGACCCACCGCAAAAAGAGTACTATTATTATTGATTGACTTAATATAATCAATTATTATTTGTGTGTAAATCTGAACAGCTATCGCATCATGATTGCTATTATCTGACACGATTACTAAACTTCTGTGACTATCTTCAAAATATGAAAAAAAAAATCAAATTTTACCAAGAGATGTTTTATTTTTTTCTATTTTTGAACAAAAAATTCTTTTTTTCCTGACTTCGCGATTTTTATTTTTTATTAAAAAGAAATAGAAGATAATCACTGCCCACTCTGTTTTCTGGATGAATATACGTGGGTTGATTCCCTGATTTCACACAAAAAAATTAATTAATTTAAAACGGGTTGAAATCGATGTTTTCTAAAAAATGAATGTTAAAACCCAGATTTTATCGGATAAAAAAAGCGATAAAAATTTCGAAAAAATTCAGGCTTCAAATTAGCCCAAAAGAAGCATAAAAATAATTTCTTAAACAAATCCAAAGGGGTCGGGCAGATGAACATCTGATTTGACTCAGAATGCCCCATATACAGTATTCAGGAAGACTAAAGAGCCTAAAACAATCTGTCTACCGTTCATCCTTAATTGTGCAAAGTGTGTTTGAAATTGATTGCATTCCGCTAAATGCTTGAACTTTTGTTATGATTGGTACTTCTTTCCAAAATGAAAGGTTATTTTGTTTTTTTCCTAATTTTTATTAATAGCACAAGTTTCGGACGAATTTATGGTACATCAACAAGTGTCTACAGCAGATGAGATGAATTATAAAAATCGAAAAATTAACCATGATAAAACAAAAATCTTACATTAATACATAAAGACAAGTATTTCAAGAGAATACTATGGGAATCATACGAAATACAAAAAGCTACCAAACAAAACAAACATTTGTTAAATAAACACAATCAACTGACTTTTCTCCCCTCTTTATAATACCTTTATTTAATTAATCAACTTGCTTCATATGTAAATTCGTGCGAAACATGTTGTACTATAAATAAATATTAAGAAAAATAATCATTCGTTTTGCAAAGAAGTACCAATAATAATAAACATTATTTATATTCAAATTAGTTAGATTTTAATAAACTTATGTTGAAAACTAAATTTAGATAAACAATTTGTTTGCAATGTTTTTGCTAGTTATCGAATCTCAAACTCAAATTTCTCAAAAAGATTTGAAAGGCACGTCGTCGTTAAGCCACAGGTCTCCCAAGATTGATGATTTGCCTTAATGCTCAAAGTACCAACAGTAGCTTAGGTCATCGAGGTTACTACTGATGAAGACACAAATTTAAGTTAAATTTCAAACTTGGAGAATTGTTAGGAAATGAGAGTGTTGATATTTGTTTTATGAATACAACTAGGTCCCACCTTCGTGTAGAAAAAATATTAACTTGTTGATTCTTTCCATTCCTGCAAGAACTGCCATGCAAAAATTCAAATTTTTAAAATAAGAAGTTCGAGTGAAAATGCAACCTCGTTAAACAAATATGGCAGCCGTTAGAAAACATCAAAACTTAAACAAAAGTAACTTTCAACTACGAAAATATTAGGCCCATTATAATACACAAAGAATCAAATTTTTTGAAAACGAGAGAGTTCCCATTTCCTATGGAATGAACTGATGCTATACTTTAAATAGAAATGAAAAAATGTTTTTGATAAACTTTACTGTTTAAGCTGACGCACAGAATTGGGTGGTTTCAATACATAGAAATGCTTGAAATTATATACTCATTAATACATTGTTTTAATGTATTAATAGAACAGAATTGAAATTTAATCTGGAATAAATTATTTAATTTTGAAATAAATTGTATTAAGGAAACAGTTTATCTTCACCTGCGAGGGTAGCTAACATGATTCCCAATAAATTTTCTATACCAAATTGCCCAACTTTTCCAGGTTATCTCGAATTAAATTTCAAAATTTCGCCCTACTATTTGAAACTTGGTAGATTTTAGAAATAAAATAATGTAAAACATAATTATCGGAGCCCGGACTTCGATGACTTCAAAAATGGCAAAGAAGTTATCTTTTCTTTCTCATTTAATCCAATATTTTATTTTTAACCTGTTACAGGTTTCAGATACAAAAATTCATTTTGAAACGCAATTTTTCGATATACGTACATCAACTCCTCCAACAAAGACTGCAGTGACACACTTCTTTTAATTTTAGAGTTACGCAAACTAATATGTAGATTTAGGTGGTAACTTCCCACAAAAAATATAAAAATAAATAAAGGTAAAATTTTAAATAAGTTTCACTATTTCATGTTGTATTTTTTAAATTTCTGTTTTAAATATAAAAATTATAAATTTTTGCAATTTTTAGTGCATTTAAATGAGCATATTTTGCCTGTTTCAAGATCATCAAAGTCCGGGCCATGGTAATTATAGAATAATTTTATAATACAAAAACATATTTAAGTACGAATTTAACAAGTTGACTGCCGAGTTTCATAACTTTCAGGATTTCCAAACGAGTGAGACCCCTGCCAAACCTTTTTTTTAAATGTAGAGAGTATGTTAAATGACACATCGTTTCAAAGCTCATTTCAAAGGGAGTACACGGCCACAAATACAATTCATTACATATTTCATATTTATCAATTTTAAAATTTGTACTTGTTAAATAAGAATAATTTAATATCACAACTTACAATATTACATCGAAACTATTGAATTGAATGATTATAGTTTGTTGTAGTTTGGTTGATCGGTAATATTAGAGTAATTTGACTATTGAAATATTGTTGAGCTTAATTGCATAACTGTTCAAGTTCTTTCGCATAATAATTCCAGGTTGTCCGATACAACAAACTATAATCATTGAATTCAATATTTTGATCTAAGATTGTAAGTTGTGACATTAAATTATTCTAGTTTAACATGTACAAATTTTAAACTTCATAATATATATTATCACATGTTAATAACTATAATCCTATGATTTATTTTCTCAATAATTCCAAGTTGGGTGCTAAAAACGAATATAAAGTAATATAAAAAGGAAAGTTTTATTTTGTACCTCATGGAATTATAAACAATTGAGAATCAATGAAGAATTTATATTTGTTAAAATTTATATAATAGAGGTTCACCTTTCATCCCTGGACAGACACGTATGTAAGTACAATATGACGATCTGATAATTTAAACTTTTTAATTGTAGTTCGGTATGATTATGGCCTCATAAGCCGAAACGCGTCACCGATAAGCATCTAATAAAGAAATACGAGTATAGTGCATTTACTTTACAACCTACTACAAATACAACTCGTAAATTGAGAAACAAATTTCATAAACAAACAACTTATTGCATCCCTCTTGAAAATAAATTTTACACGATAAGAACAAAACTGTCACAAACTACATAAATATTCGTTCAATAGTTTTGATTTACAATTACGTGAGTTACGAATTTAAATAAGAATATAATTGTTTTATTAACTTGTTTTAACATTTCAGGCGCTTAGATAGATGCAAAACCTGTCATGTCACTACTTTTCCAAAAATGAGTTTAATACACCCAACTATTAAGAATACAAATGCCTACATATCGATGGTAAAATTATTAAAAAAATCCGAACAAATTCAAAGTTATTTGAATTTAAAATCTCGTTCCTTCATTTACTCATATAAAAATTTCTATAATGTTTGAAAGATGACTGTAAAAATGATTTAAGTTTTTTAGTAGATTAATAGGATATCAGATATCTGTATATTATAGTCCAGTCGTTAGGTACTTTTGTATGGAAGTAATCCAGATATGAAATTATTTTTTGCTTAAACTCGTTACTTTAGTATCAGATAAAATCTTCAAGTTTTCTACAACAGATTCAAACCGAAACAGCAATAAATTTGTCAATAAGGGTCTCCCAAAGATCACAAAATCTTATATTGACCATTCTTGTACATATCCTCTACCCAAAATAGGTCCTATTATCAAAATTAAACTAGATAACATTTTGCGTAGAAGTATAAAAAAAATATTGCTCTAGTTTATCTGGTTTTAGAGCCACAGCGCTTCATAAAACTCCAAATTTTACCCAAAAACCGTTGCTTCCAGTTTTCGACGTAGAGTTTTTTTCTGTTCATCTGACGCCAAAGTAGTTTACAGATAAATGAATGTATAAACCAGTTTTGTAGCTATTTTAGCCCTAACTTGTAACAAGAAAACAATTTTCACCAAAAATGTGAGTATTTCGAAAAGCCGTAAGTGTTATACTTACTGCTCAGTTTTTTTTTTCTAGACATGAAATTTTGTTTTCTATAAATTAAATAATGTAAATATTGGGCCTGGAATAATAATAATAAATGGCAAAAATGTTTGAAAACGTATAGCTAGAGCCCTATTATATCTACAAAGTTATTTTATACATAGATTTACAGATAATTGCGTGAGTCTAGTTTCACTTCTCAGTAGACCATTTTCTTATCAGATGAACAGAAATGAAACTATAACAAAAACTGTGTCTTGGTCCAAAATCGGAGTTCTATGAAGTCTATAATAGCTCAGAAACTAGATAGACCAGAACAACAATTTTGATATAATTTATTTTAGCAATAGGATGTACCTACAGAAATCGACAAATTTAAGATTTTGTTCGTGAAGTAAAAGGTTTAAGCAAACAAAATTTAATTTCCAAATTTCATTCACTCGGAACCCTTTTACGCTACGTAATGACTGGACTAATATTAGATAAATCGAATCAAATTTTTCTCATACCAAAGTGAACCTAACACTCCAAAATTGAGAAAATGCATTATTATATTTTTATTTAATTTTAATTTAAAAAAGTCGTATGTGTTGGTATTATTTGCCAAAAATTTGAAGTTTGAGATTTGCTTACAAGCAGCAATAATGTAAAGGCTAAATAAAATAATAAGTAAAAAAGTTTATATTTTTTTGAAAATCGCGTATTGTTATGGGTAATATTTGTATTCAATAAATTATTATTAATCTTTGTTGAAAACAATTGAATAGCTAAGTGCAAAAAGGAAATTAATTTTGACCAAAATTGAGTTAAACATGTTTTCGTATAGTTTTGATGTAGCCCGATCGTTTGGTGTAAAATTAAAAATTGTGTCAGCAAAATTTAAAGATTTTACCGATTATTACAAGAAAATTCAACATATTCGAGAAGTTACTAAGTACGTAGTTGAAGAATATCAAGATTTTTATTCTGATATATTAGATTGGCCAACCATACAAGAAGATCAATTAGATCGGGATGGTATTTAAACGATTTATTGGTTCCCGTTGCCTTCATCAATAGATCAATAATAAAATGGAGATTACAACGTTGAAATTTGGAACTGCCAAAATTTTATTTTGTACGTGATTGCAACGTTTCTAATTTTCTAAGTGCCTACACGATGCCTATTTTGTAATACTGTGAAATCATACATAATAATAATTTATTATATCTTTATAATATCTATCTCGACAAAAAATGTAGTAAATAGATGAAAATTTTGAATATTAAATTGCATTTATCGCTTGCAATTTTAGTCGATCCGATCACTTGCGACGCGTTAATAGCAGTTGAAAAATTACGCTAAATCTGGTTTATCCGGCGCGACCAGTAATGCTACCACGGTTTTCCGCTCACTAACCCATCCGTATGTGTTTGAAGCCCGCCACACCGCTGGTTATTTTGTTGTTGTAAAAACTAAATCCGCTTGTTTTTAAGTATTTCATGTTCTCTAAAATTTGTGCAAATTTCAGAAAATTTATCTATTGTACACAATTATTATATCACACTATATTTCAGCACTTCTTGTTTCACTGCACTTTCTAAATCACATGGGGAACAATTTTTTACTAACCTTTTTTACTGCTTAAAGCTGTACTCCTCGCCGTGGAACCTACCTGAAAAGAACATAGGATTAGATTGGTCATAGAAAAGAACAGGGAAGGAAGATTGCTTGCCAAACTTTTGTAAAAAGAAGAAAATTATCGTTGCTGCTTACCTTTATCACTGTATCCTTTTGCCAATTGTGTTGTCCAATTCCAGCCCTTCGTTCCATAAAGTCAATTGTGAAGTACAACGACACGTAATACACTCGCATATTTTTTATCGATTTCGATTGAACACATATTAACATGAACACTTTATCACAAACAAAATTTCCGAGCTTCCAATAAGCTTTAGCATAAAAAATTTCGTACTCGCCACTTCTGTTACAAAACCGCTCGCGAATTGAAAACTTTTATTATCGATGACGCGATTAGGCGATTTATTGAACTGTAAATATTTCTCGACAGAGGATCTCCTGGAAGAGAAAGAGTATTTTAAAAATGCATAAAACAAGAAATGAATTGTATGCACAGGGCTCCGGACGAAAGTTTTATTAAAAAAGTTACTTTTACCGCAGGGTAAAAACAAAGTAGCTTTTAGTAATAAGAGTATTTCGTTCCAAGCCCTGTATTCTTAAATTACATTATAACAGCCTTTACTTTCAAAATAGTGAAGGAATAACTTATTTTTCAGAGTCGTCACTTAAATTCTTCGACGACTGATAACGGGGAAACCAATAATAAGTGCAAGCATGCCGAAGAGTTTCTTTTGTTTTTCCTTCTTTTATTACGAAACATTCTCTATAAATGCACCATTAAAAGTTACGATTTGAGATAAATATAACTACGCGTACCAGTTTACATGTACAAAATTTTGCAACAAACTCGAGACAAAACATTTATGACAAGAACACAAAATTACCGTTGACTAAATTCTAATTAATTCATTTGCTAGCGGTTGCATTTCGAAAGGGATCGAGAGTGGTGAATTTCTCAATTACGTCAATGTTTGTTCAAATTCAATATTAACAGTGAAGAAATTCACAACCTTTACATGCATCATCGTCAAATTCAATTTTCAAATTTATAATTACCAAATTACCATTACAATATTTCACAAATTTATTGATTGCACTCACATGTTATTCTTTAACAAGTTAACGCTTATTAAGACGCCATAGAAACAAATGACATTCGCCAACAAAATTTTATTATTTCTAAAAACAATTGAAAAGTTCGACTGTCATCATTTTTTAATAAATGAGTCAGTTTTCAACAAGTTTATTTTACTTTTATACCCAATTTGTAAATGCGAAATAATTACAATTACTAGCCAAAATCAAGTCACTATAAGTCGCACTTACCGGGAATGAAATGTCATTTTATATGCATTCAAATTATCCTTGATAAACGACACCGCCAAGTGTGGTTGCCAACGGTAACCAACAAAATATTTATCACAAATGCGAAACCTAATTTACTATTAATCGCTGGCATTGTTTTAAGTTTTCACAATAATAATTACACGAACATTACATTCTTTTTGATGTTGTTAAACGCGACAAGAAACAATTGAAACATGATGACGATCGCGGACGAATTTAGTTTTAAAAACAATTGTAACTGACCTTTTTATTATACCTGGGTTTTAAAACGTCATATTTATCAAATGAATCAGTTTCTGAAAAAACTTTTTTATTTTAGATAAGAAATTAAAACTTAATTTCGTTTGTTATAAAATGCATTCAGGCAGATTTAAACGGCGAATTTAATAATTACATATTAATTTATAACCTGTAAACTTAATGTTTGTTTACTTATTGTTGAGCTTAACGGGCAAATAACAAAATTTCAATAAATAATTTTTACGGGAATTGATTATCAATCACTTACCGGTAATTTGAAGCAGGACGAAGATGACGGTCATTTGGAAAGATTTGCTTATGAAAATTTGATGCAATCTTTTACAATGAAGTCCTTCCGTTCCAGTAATTTTCGATCTAAAAGAAGAAAGATTTTAGTTGAGAAAAACCTAACGATAAAATAAAGTAGGTTTCATCCAATAATTGTATTAGTTGTCCGCAACATGTCTTTTAATGGATACGACTACGTACATTGTCAAAGTACATATTTGGGGATAATAATTTACAATAACAAATTAATTAAAAAGTAACTGTGATTACTTACCACTTATAATTAAAAAATTACACCGAGTAGTCGAAGTAAAGTCGAAATAAAGCGCGTTCTTTTGGTTTAAAACAATCGCGTCAATAAAAAACTTTAATGCGTTAAATTAAATACCTAAATTGCACATTAGTAATTTATAATATGATCGTTTTTTGTTAAAAGAAGTAATTCCAAAACGATTAAATCACCGAAATCATGTATCAAATTTGGTTACTAAACGACGCGACGTTGCAAGCCATCGCTTCGTTTGACATTAATATCGCTATCTCCCTTTCTCTCATCGCGTTTATGAAAATTTGAAATTTGAATCGATTTTTGGTATTAATCCAACCTTAAAATGCCCAATCTGTTATAATATTTCACCCCCACCTTCCGTAATAACTAAAAATGCTCCCCTTGAAAATTCCGTGTATTGGTAATACATAGCTAATTATTTTAGTTCAGTAATCGGAATGCATTGAAAACTATTAAATTTAATAAAATACACCACAAATGGTTCATTAAACCCGATTAACGGCTTCTAGCGCTTTAACTACTGCGTAACAGCATTCTACTACCCTCGAAATCTCAAACCTTCGACTAGGGATAAACACCAAAATTATGCCTCGTTACATTGAAATGCCTTTAAATAAAGGTACTTTACACGCCTCTGTTTATTGCCATTAGTAATGCGTTTTAATCGATTTGTTGCGAAATTTAATTTTAAAAAACTTTGCCTCAAAATAGATTTTGTTACAATTTCGAATTTGAAATCAAGATATACGCAATTAAAAGTGAACGAAAACCATTGCTAATCATGTTAACTAATTAAAAAAGATGAAATCTTTTTGCAAATTATGTTAACTCTCGAATGAAAATTTTTAAGTTGTTGTGTTAATTTTTATAACAATCCTACATTTATCTACCTTTTTTTATCGAATTGCACGTGATAGATTGTAATAATAATTGATTTTAAATAATTTCCTAGTATTCGCAGTAGGAATAGTTACATAATATTTACTTTGTCAACTTTTTTGATATTTTTTACAGACGAATTTTACACCTTTCTATACTTAGATTGCAATAAGTGACTATGCAGTTTCTTGTTTGTAAAGGACAAAGATATTTCAAAGAAATATTGTGGATTCTCTATTTGTTTGAACTTGCCAACGAGATCTATAAATGATGGATGGGTCAATAACATATTATTGAATAGGCGGCCAACGACCACCGGGTGCAGTGTAATCGCTTCTGTGATTTATCAGAGTGGTCGAAGAAATCGTGTAGCCAGGATATTTTGAAACCTATAATACGTTTATTTAACACTGCCCTTTTAAGGGCTCTCATTTACATCCGATGCTGGGTTTCTCATTATTTGCCAATTAAAGTGTTTTTAAAATCTAAAATTTTTATTTATTAAATATAAATGTGTGCGTTTTACGCACAAATTTTAATACTTTATTGTTTATTTGTACACCAAAAGTGGTATCGTAAAATAGCTCCAATAGCTGAATTGCGGTAGATTTTTCATCCACTTGGTAACAAAGCAGTCACTCTCTTTTCTTATACAATACAGGAGATAAATGGAAGTTTTTTAGAATCTCAACTTCTGGCCAAGTGGTATAGAAAAATGAAACTTAATTGTATTCGATTTCACCAACTGTCTGCTCATCATATAGTTGCTAATTCAACGAATTGCAGAAATAACCTGGTTTGCCATATTTGTGTAGGATGCAACTTTCATTTTAGATTGCCAATTCAATAATTATATATCTCAAAGTAAACCCCCAATGCTGAAGAAGCCAATGTGCTGTCTCTAAACACCGATTGACAGTGACCCAGAAGCTGTTTCAAATTATTCCCGTTGTATTATATGGACCAAAAACAAACTTTCGAACATTCACATTTCTGGAAGAACGCTCCACGACGATCATGATTGATGAAGAAATAGCTCAAATTTTGTGTCTCGAAGGCTCGCTAATACCACTGCACTTACGATAGTCGGGAGAAACAACAAGAGACTAAATGGAAAGAAGGTGAGTTTTCATTCGGATACCCGACGACCATCCCGAAAGCAAAAGCTACATAATACCTGACGGTCACAGATATGCCTGCCAAAACTTTCAACTATGATCCGTTGATCTTCCCATACTAAAAATGCCAAATCATGAATTCGGCCTAAATAATTACACACTTTGTCTCCCGAAACACGACTGGATTGGACTATCTTTGCCTCGCACGAAATCGCCAGAGCAACTTGCAACGTCAAGTAACAACACTAGGAATTCTTCCCGACATAAAATTTCAGAATAAGAAAGTTAGAAAGAAAACGCTCTGCAGTTCATCGATAGTAACCCTAGAGTAGTATTGGCGATTCGAGAAAGCCAACTACGTCGACTACTATGGCTGGATACTTTCGATACCGAAAGGTAGGTGCTCGCACGGTTGACCAAGATAGACGTTGTGAAAATTCACGCACAACTTGGCTTCCTAATTAAGAAATTTGTCTTCAACTCCATTAGTTAACTTTGAACCGTGAGAGCTGAAAGGTTAAATAATAATATCGAAAACCTGTCGATTTTTCGATCTGTTGATCGACAAAAGATGATGTCTTTTTCTACTTAATGAACGAACGTTGATCGAATGGTAGCTGATGATAGTCTTTGACCCCCTCAAAACCATATTGCAAGAAATCTGGCGATCATCGATTACTTGGAATCAACCAAGGAGCAGGAAAACAAATGGATCACATGAACAAGGATGCTACCGATATTACAAACGATCAGGATTCCAAGCTGCCAAGTTCAAGGATTTGTTGGCCAACGTACAGATCTTGAGAGCAGAAAAGTAAATTTTTCGTTGCGAATGTAGTAGGCGTTATGTAATAATGCCACGAATCCAGTTATTCTACCTCTCAACCGCGCGGTTACGAATCTCAGCAAATACTTACACGATTGAACTGTTAAGCAAGGTATATACCTTGACTGTTAAGCATGCAAAAACCAGCTCCACCCCAAATGGCCGAACACTCCCCCCCCCCCCCTATCCAAGTAGCCACGTTCTCATACGTCGGATTCGAATATTTCGACTCCTTTGAAGTTGCAAGTGGTCAAAGAACAGAACAACGCTGGGTCGCTTTGTTCATGTGTCTTCACATGAAATAATTTCTTACTAATAGCCGCCAGTCTGGATCCCGTTAGTGCCTGAATGTGACGCACTTTAAGATATGGTTACATCTATCGTTTCTTCACAAATAGCCATTTTGTTAGGCCGCAGCCCCATTACAGCAAGCGTCGAGCACCAACCAATAAAAGTGGTTTATTTGTTATTTGTACCAATGAATTAGTTAAATGTTAGTAGGTGGCTCTAGTGGGGTTGCGGCCTTATGCTTGGAAGTTAATACCATTACCAGGGTTTTGTTGTTGGTGTGTTGAAAACGTAATAATTTCGATGTTTAAAATAAAATTTTGGCAAGGTTTGTGTCTATCGCATTTCGTAAATTGTCGGAAAAATTGAGTGGTTTTCCATCTCTAATAGAAAAGATACAAATTAAGAATGGATATTAAAAACGAATAGTAGATAATATATCATTTGTTGCGCCCCCGGGTGGACGCACTGGCACACACCTATAGTTACGCCACTGCAAATATCTAGTGAAAATTTATTTATAATGTTTATACCGCAAATCTTGGTTTCTTGGTAGATTTCGTCCAAGAGTCATCATTGCATAGATAAGATATTTCCATAACATTTTCGTGTTGAAGTAAGTTGTGATTTATAATAATAAAAATAATAATGTTTATTAAGTTATCAAGGAATACAAAAAATTATATCCTTAATTAAAAATAAATGGTAAATGCTCAACAGAGCTGTTTTTCAACTATACCAGGATGGAGAAGGATCATAGAGATTCAAGAGATGATCGGTTAACTTGGATTTGAAAGTTAATGTGTGTGACATGTTCTCTAAACCCTATATCGTGTGCGAACCGGAAACATTGGTTTTAGATGATTTGTAGCTTATTCTTCATTTGATCCGTGAGGAAACCATAGTAAACAGTCGTGCAGTAATCAATGTGACACAACACGAGCGTTACTACAAGGTTCCATTTGACATTAGAGGGAAGAAGTTCCTTATATCTGTACAGAGCCTTCGCTTGAAAAAGCAAATGCTGGTGACCTTGTTAACATGGTCCGTAAATGAAAGATGGTTATTCCAGATCATCCCCAAGTTCTTCACATTAGTGCAGAAATTGATGACGCAACCATTAAGGTCAACTTCTACGTTTTTATTGTTCATTGCAGTACTATAACCATTGGGACTACCAACGCACATGTATTGTGTTGCAACACACCATTTTGGTATGACCATCTTTGAATATTTTCCAGATTTAGGTTTAGAACTTCAATAACATGGTTGATGTTGTAGAGGCGGTCGGATATGTGTAATTGGGTGTCATCGGCAAACAAGTGAAAGAAGCAGTCTAGCATGAGAATGCGTTTAAATTGCCACGTTATTAATTTAAACTTATGGGTTGGTATTTATTATTATGCCGACTAGTTTCGAGACGTGCAACGTCCCATCGTCAAACTGTTAATAACTTTCTGCTATGCATGCATTAATATTGTAACGTGTGTTTTGTTGAGAAGAATTTTTCTGCTGTTTTTGTAATTTGTTGGGTGTGCATCTACACGTTTAGTTTTTGATTGCTGGAAATAATCACAAGTCTTTTTTTTTGTTCCAGGTTCTTATTTATTTATGATGTTCGTCAGTTCGTCAGTTGAAATTTATAAGTTAATTGACGTATTGAAAAATAAAGTCGTTGTGAATTTGTTGGAAATATAAGAAATATCAACAAAGAAGGACTTTACAAGGGATATGGAATTTGATAGTGGAAAAATAAAAAGCTGAGATGAGATTAAAGAGAATATTCGAGCGATACATTAACAATATGATCACGAGTTGAACTTGAATAGCAAGCAAAGTTGTCTACGTGTATGGTCTTAAATTAAAATATAAAAGTGATTACAACGTCATTATTATTACTTGGAATGAGTTTTGCATTAAAAAGTCCTTTTTTTAGGTATTGCAATTGAGACAGATGAACTAAAATTAGTAATTGGTTTTCTGCAATAGAAGTGTGACTTTCGTATCATGAAAAATCAGAAGTAGCTACGTCGGCAGAGTAGCAGTTCAATTAAATATTGGTGTTCATTTACGAGACTATTCTGAAATAATCGATGCCTACTCAAATGTTTTAATGAAGTGATGTTAAAATTTAAGGTAAGACATGATTCACGAAAGTAAATAATTAATATTATTGGCAGGTGTCCTCTTGAGCTTTGCTGATAAATCATTTTTACGATAATATACACCTTATTAATTTTGAAGGAATTCGTACGTATTGGGAACCAATTTAGGTTATGATGTAGGCTGTCGGAAAATTCGTGCAGAAATTAAGTAGTTTATTGAACTGTGGAAATCATTTTTTCATGTCGAGTTGCCGAGTTACTTTAAATTATTAAACATAGGAAAAATTATTGTCTAGCTGAATTTTGGTATACAACTTGATTTGATTACTAGAAACAATCGATGGGTATGTTGAAATTATCGATTAGGTGAAAATTACATGTTTTGTGTGTTCTAGGATATTATTTATTTTTGATGCCTTTGATAAACAAGTAGCTGCTTTGTGCAAGAAAAGGCAGCATTTCGTCGATGAGTTTTATGATAAAATTTGGTTAAAATTGAGTTACAAATTTTAAGAACGATTTATCCTCTTTTCTTCAATATACATAGTTCTTGAAGATGTCAGAAGGGCCGTGCAATGAGATTGGAAGACAATTTTTGTGGAAAAAGTATAAGAATAAATTTTATATTGAAAATAGTCTTTATTGTATTGGAATTATTGAGACCGATACAGCAAAATTAGTTACCGGCTTTGTACAATATGAATGACTGTTGAGAATCGTGAAGAAATAGATGCAGAAACATGGCCAGAGCAGCAGATCAACCAAATATTGGTGTTTATTTACGAGGTGATTTTGAAATACTTGTTACCAATTAATTTAACAAAGTCGTGTGAAAGTTTAAGGTAAGTTAAGTTTTAGTTACTGTTCACCATATTTTATTATTACTATTAGGCCTTTCGCACATGGAGCTACTAAAAAGAAACTAGTACCTAACCGGCAACACTAATCGGTAGCTTTGGCATCGCAGTCCTTTGTATTTCAATGACGACTCACACATGATGAAACTAGTTAGTAATCGGTGCACAAAGAATCGGTAATGACTCACGCAGGACAATTCTTGTTTGTCGCCATCCTAGTAGATCCAAAAATTACCCAAAATTCACCCCTTTAACATTATAAATTTGAATATTTCTATAAGTAAAAAATTATCCTATTTTTTAAGGAAATTCTATAATTTTAGCAGCGTCTTGTGAGGAGCTTAGTCACAAACTAGTTTGTAACTACAAGTTTACAACTAATTTAGTTACTTTTTTAATAGCTCCATGAGTGAAAGGCCCTAGAAGAAAATTAATTTCCAAGCTTGTTTTTCTCTCATGTTAAATTAGTTAAAGAGTCAGTATCCAGTTCTAGTTCGTTGAGGTTGTCGATATTATAATTAATTATAAAATTTAACTTAATTTTTGCATAAATTTTTATGCAAATTTATATAAATTATATATAAATTAATCAAACGTAACCAACATTTATGCAAAATATCTTGCATGTCCACTCGAACACCTATGGTACATCAACAAAAAGCCTGTTGCTACCCCAACGACATAACTTACCAAAATGGTTTGCTCTAACTTTTAATTTTATGAAACTTTGTTCGTTAAAAAACAATAGCTAAACTACGAATCGTCGCTTCACGCACACATTCCGTTTGATTTTAAACGCGAAAAGCAGCTTAACTTACAAACAAATCAGTTACTCATCGTTTTTTATGAAATGAAAATCACTTAATCACCTTTTGAAAACCGAATCACTGAATTATTGTTAATACAACATAAAAATTAGAAAATAAAATTTAATTACGTGACGATTTTTATTAATTTATAGCCTACAAACTACGCGAATGCAAAATATGTATCGATACACTCACTTAACGACAAACACACCTTTCATTTTCAATTAAACACACAGGTTTAATCACCGCAAACCAAAATTACGCAATATTATGAATAGAATAGTTTGAAAAAGCAATTGACAGTTACTGAAACTTCGGTGCAATCCAAACTTAATGTTTGTTTACTATATTATTGTATAGCAAAATTTTGAGGTTACGAAATAAGTGTATGGCAAAATTTTATTATTTATTTTTTACAGGTGGATATAAAATGGAAGCATTTACATTTGAAGATATGGCTTTAATCGAGAGTGCTTCGTTACTCCACGAAAGTACTTTTCCAGGACAATCCGAAGGAAGCCAATGGCATATATTGTTTAGAGAAGAAAATAATTTGCATCCCGTTAAAACAAAAGAAATATGTCGGAATGAAAGTTTGGAAATCGTGCAATGGTCAAAAATTAATTCAAGTTCTTACCATTTATGTTGAATCGTCCATAACAAGATTACACCAATTAATTATAGTCCCAAGATTAACTTAATTCTTCGACACAATTTTATATTTGACGCGCGCGTCTTCTCGATTTAAAAAAAATTGTTATTATATTATATTTATAATTAATTTATACACTCGGATGAAAAGCAACTAATGCAAATGGTCGTTTAGTGTTACACGAAGTAATTTCATTAATAAAAGTCACTAGAATATCAAAAAATTAAAAAATTATTCCCGGCAAATACAATGCGGTTGCCGTTCGGAAGGAAAAGACAAAGAAAGAGTATGTCTTCGGGGGTTGAAATCTCTGCTAAATCGGTACACCACCTAGCGGATTTTCTTTAAAGTTTCATAAAAATTTAAAATATTTCAAAATTGAATTTTTTTAAAAACCATTTTAAAGTAGTTTTTATATTACTATTGGCTTAAAATGTCCAACTGATTACAATAAATTCAATGTAAAATCGGTATTCAAAATTTTTCTAATTTTTTTAAAGGTTCTAATTATAGCCCAAAAAATTTACAAAAACTTATCTTATTATTTGTAATCTTTTTGATTTTTTTCAAAATATTCTATAAAGTACAATAAAAGTTATGGATTCAAAACAACAAATTTTATATTCTTGTTTATTACTACCCCTATAATAGGGGTAGAGGATTAAATTTGCATTAAAATGGTACTTTATTAGTCCCAAGTAACATTTTGTGCTGAAAAATTTTGTCAGCAAATTGTTAGCTGATGCTTAGCTGCCACACCTGAAAATTTAGCTGTTTTTCAGGGTCAGAAAATTAACTGAATTTTCAGCTGACGCTTAGCTGCATCAGCTTAAAATTCACCTGTTTTTCAGCGTCAGCAAGTTAGCTAAATTTTCAGCTGATGTAAGGGTACTTTTCAACAATTTCTTAAATCACATTTAACCATCAACAAGGTGAAAATGAAAAATTAATAATTTTTACTTTTCAATCGAAGATAATCTGACGATCAAAACTGGCCG
Source organism: Cantharis lateralis (assembly GCA_963170105.1). Classification (NCBI taxonomy): domain Eukaryota; kingdom Metazoa; phylum Arthropoda; class Insecta; order Coleoptera; family Cantharidae; genus Cantharis; species Cantharis lateralis. Next base: position 1,306,194 of record OY720628.1, read on the forward strand.
TGCGGACGAAAACGTTTGGAGCCTCTCATTGCTGAGCGGCTGAGCCATATATTTTCCTAAATTTCAAGTTTAATATTCACACTGAAAATTTCCCCCAAAACACCCCAGTGTTTACTACCCCGTGATAATACGAAAGTTGACTCAACCAAATACATTTTCAAACGTGAAAGTTAAAATTTACTTACTTTTTCATTGTTCCATAAGTTTTCCGGAAAATCCATCTTCTAATTTGACAATGAAAATGAAACGCCAACCAGAAGCTTCAATATTAACAGAAGTTCTTCAATCAAGTGACACTAAAATCACATTTGACAATCAAATGTTAAATGTCCACGTCATAACGCCCAAATAGAATTCTGCAAAAAAAATTATGTATAAGAACAGGATTGCAAATTTTCCAGTTGGAAAAACAAATCAACTTTAAAAAATGGGAAAACTTACTCTCTTTGTACTTGGAGTTTTTCGGAAAATATGCCAGTCGATTCCATCATGCTAACTAAACTTTATTCTTCGAAATGACGCTGACTGCATTTTGACAATGTACACGTCATAAAGCAAAGCCCTAAAGGCCAAATAGAATTCTACAAAACAAAAACCTGTAAGTATTAAATTTTCTGCATAGACAGAAACCACAGTCACTTTAGTGAAAATCAAGTTTAAAAATGCAAACAAATTTGAACTTGAAAACTAACGTTTGTCCAAACGCTGAGTCATTCACAAAAGTTTCATCATAATCTTGCAAAATAAACCATTCTATATTCACCCGGAAAATCCAATTTTTCCATGGAAAAGAACAATCTACCACCAGTTGAATTCAACACATCCCGACAGTTTCTTAGAGACTCCGCCGTCACCACTGACAGAAAACAAAATGTTATCTTAAGTGCTACGTCACATAATTACCAGAATGTCCAAATAACAAAAACTAGAACAAAATTAATATTTTCAAGTTTTCCTAATTATTAAGTTCGACTTACACTAACCTCAGGTTTGATTCTCCGGGAAAATCTAGTGAAAATTGTTATATTGCAGTTCCAAAAATTTCCACAAAAGTTGAACATATTTCGAGGGCGTTTACAGCAGAAGTGAATGTTGAGTAATTTTTGTTTCTAAAATTTTTTGAAACGTAAAAGGTGCGATCATCGATAAGGATTTCGCACACGTGTGTTAAGCCGGAAGTTACAAAAATATAAATTATTTGAATTTTCGTGAATCACATTTTAACATTGTAGATAAAATGAAAAATCAATAAATAATTTTCACTTTTCAATTAATAGTTGATAATAATTATTATGAAAATCACTGACTACCTCCCAAAACTCAGACCACCCTGTTATTATTCCCGCGACCTGAAATTATTTTCTAAGTCGGTTTTACATATAAACCTGTGGTCTCTGAAACCAGGAGTGGGGGGGGGGGATGGAATACTTTCCCAGAAGCTACCCAAATAATAAACTATGTTTAGAAGAAATTCCGGCCTTGGAGATTGAGGCCGGGGGCGGAGTTGGCCTGGACCTGACTGTGAAAAGTTATATTATTATTATTATTGCTGAACAGATTATGGTTCCTGGCCCATCTGCACTGAAGCTCTTGGCTTTTTGTTGCCTTTTATACCAGCGTGTCTACACCTTCCAAGGCCCTTAGTGCTGCCTAGCTATCGGTCATGGTACAGATTCGCTTATTGTCATAAGCCCTCCGTAACATTTCCTCTGCACAAGCCATTATCGCAGTTATATCTGCCTGGAAGACATTAGCGTGGCAGCCCAGCTTTATGCTAATCGTCGTCCACTTTATTCTTGCTCCAGTACTGATCTATTTTGCAGCGTCAGACAGCAATCTCTCAGAGAATAAAATATTGGGAATATCAATATGAAATTTTAACACATAAATTTTAAGATATTAAACTATTAATTAATGCAAAACTTTTTAATCAATTCCTCGTATGGATTTTTGCTGGATCCGACGTTGAGTAATAATGTAATTTTTACTTAAATTCGAAAAACCTAAATAATCCGTAATTAGGAAAAACTTGAAACCAATACTTAAATACTTACTTAGGGCACCTAATACTTAAACTAATCAAAGATAGAACTAATAAACTGTATAATTCTAGACATACAGAAAAATTACCAAGGACTTTTACAGTGGTTCCATATATCCAAGGCTTAGGACACCAAATGAAAAGGAAACTTAAAAAAACACAACATAAACTTAACATTTAAGGAGGGAGTCTGGTCCAGCCGAGGTGTTTTTAGAATGCGTTTTTTTCTAATACAAAATATATTTTCGTTCACAAAATTTTTGCCACATGTAAAGGTACATTTGAAGAAATCTTGTTTCTTAATGAATGTAAAATGCGTATGAACCTCCAATAATGAAAAATTATAATTATAGGACAAAGTTATTGAAAACTTAAGGTCGATTGTTTTTCGTCAGTTTCCATTTTATGTCCGAAACTTCTGTAATCAACAATATTTTTTCATTATTGGAGGTTCACACGCATTTTACATTCATTAAGAAACAAGATTTTTTTGAATTTCACATTTCAGATAATTTTCAAGGACTCCAGGATTCCAGCCGATTTGGTCGGAGCGTCCTCTTGCCGCTGCTACATTTATTTACATAGATATTCAAATCAAAATTTCAATAGTGTATTTTCTTCTTCAAATGTACCTTTACATGTGGCAAAAATTTTGTGGACGAAAATATATTTTGTATTAGAAAAAAACGCATTCTAAAAACACCTCGGCTGGACCAGACTCCCTCCTTAACTTGCACGAGAATTGGATTTAAAACAAATAAAGCCCACAGCAATGCCGGTATTTCCTGTTTGCTAATTTAAAATCTTCTAATTCTTATCGTGCCAAGTAAGCAAGATCTTTGTAACACTTTATTTTAAAAGAAACAAAAGAAGAAAAACTACTTTTTTTTAAATTATGCTAATTATAGCATATAGGTATATAATTAGTGTAACTGAACGATTTAACAAAATATATACAATTTCTCGCACAGAAAAGAGTAGAAAATTCATTCGTATTAGTTAGACTTGAGAGTTAATTTGCCTAATCTAGATTATATATCTACGAAAGCTATAACAATTTTAATTAAAGTTAATAAATTATACTACTCCATCAAAAATAAAATTGTAAACCTTCTCTTCTGTTACTAAACAATAAAATTTGAACACGTAAAAATTTACAACAAATACAGATATTGATACAATTTTACAATAAATTGTGGTTCCTATTTATAATTTTGTAAAGTGTAAAGGTTGTAATAAAGACCCCGCTTGTTGAGCAATTCCGGATGGGTACCCATTTCTGCAATCCTTCCGTGATTTATAACGCAAATTACATCAGCATCCTGAATGGTTGTCAATCTGTGAGCGATGGAAATGCACGTCCGACCAAGTTTTGCGTTATCCAACGCCTCTTGCACGACCTTTTCGCTTTCGGCGTCCAGCGCGGAGGTGGCTTCGTCCAGAAGCAAAACTTTTGGATTTCTCACCAAAGCTCTCGCAATAGCAACTCTCTGCTTTTGGCCTCCAGAAAGTTGAGTTCCCTTTTCACCCAATTTAGTTTCGTAACCCTAACAATGTAAAAAAAATTAAAACAGGTCGGTATAAACCATAATTTTCCTACCAATGGAAGAGACGTGATGAAAGTATGAATATTGGCCTGCTTAGCAGCGCTGATAATTTCTTCCCTGCTAACCATTCGACCGTTGTCGCCATAAGCAATATTATCGGCAATAGTTTTGCTGAAGAGGTTGGGTTCCTGAGATACAATTCCCAAATGGGATCGCAAAGCGAGCAAATTCATTTTTTCGATTCCTCTATCGTCCGCTCTAATCGATCCCGATGTTGGATCGTAAAACCGTTCCAATAATTGGACGATGGTGGACTTTCCACAACCACTGGGCCCGACCAACGCCACCATTTTACCTTTCAAGATTGACAGGTTCAAACCTTTCAGAACACCAACAGTCGGGCGATTTGGATACGAGAAGAACACATTCTTGTAATTTAAATTTCCAGTATCCTAAAAACAAACATGCTAACTCCAAGGAGATTTCATTTGAAAAGCGCCATACCCATCTCTCTTTAACATTTTGAGAGCCATCCACAACTTTAGGTGTTCGATTTATCAACTGGAATATTCTGTTAGCCGCAATCAAACCCTTGGAGAAGTTAGGAGTGAAGGCCAGAGCATTGGCTAACGACCAGGAACCGGTAATCAAGCTCTCGGATACACTACAAAATATTTCAAATGCAAAATTGTTTTAGGAAGACTTACCTCTTACATGAACACCCGCCCATAGTTGATACCTTCGTCTTTTACCAACGTGGCTCCATAATACAATGCAGCTGCATAAGAGAAGCACATCAAACTTCTAGAAAAGCCATATACTAAACCTCTGAAGTGAGTATTCCGCTTTGCCGTCCTCTCGTAAGGATATAACTCGTTCATATAGAGATCGTGAAAAACTTTCTCGCATCCTAACGACGCAACCGTGCGAATCCCGTTGATGGCTTCGACTGCAATCTAAAATTCGATCGGGTTGAGAAAATTAACAAACGTTGTTTTTCCTACCTTGGTAGATTTTTGGAGAGATTCATAGTTTCCTTGACTTTCCTTCGCCATTATTCTTTGTTCCAAATAAATGGAGAGGACGATGAGGGGTGCAAAACATAAAGCGACGAATGCAAGTCTCCATTCGTAGTAGAATGAAACTGTAATCGCAATTATGATTGTGGTTGTTGAATTTAGCATGGATCCGATCCTTTGGCCGGTTGCTCCTTGTACGCTCGCCGCCTCACCAGATAACCGAGCGCACAAGGCTCCGACTCCGTTGTCCTTTTCGTCAAACCAGCCCATCTCTTGGTTTAGTATAGCTTTGAACATTAGACTTCTCAGTCTCATGGTTAGTCTTTCTCCGGCGACCCCAAAGGTGTAAAACTAAAAACGTTGGTTAGGAAAATTATATAATTGATTTTCTTCAAGACTGACCTGTATTAGCGTAGCAATTCCCGAAATGATTCCCATGATTAAAAAGATGAGTGAGTACTTATTGGCTTCCGTTCGTACTTCTTCGTCGTCTTCGCCTGCAAGAACCTGCAAGAAAAAGTCGATTTGTTAGCCCATTTTTCAAGATGAGAAATAACTACGGGTTGGAACAATTAACACTTACTCCAAGTACGTCACCAAACATTATAGAATAAACAGGCATGCTAGCACCTGTGATGATGGAGGTCAGGCAACCGATAGCAATTATCCACCATTCGGGCAAATTATATTTCATGATAGCCCACAAAGAAGAGCTAGTCTCGGTGGTCTCGGGTTCTTGAACAAACTAAAAACATAAATTTAATTCCTTTCTCAATTTTTTGAAACGATCTTACATCTCGAGCGTCGACCGGCAGAAGTGAAGGTCTTTTATCTCCAAACCCATCGATACTTTTTTGCCTTAAGAAATCTTCCCTTTCGTCTGTCTCAATATTTTGGGTCACTTCGTCGTCGTTTTCTTCAGTTTCGCTGCATTGAGCCATAACCAATTTATAGTACGCTCCTTTAGCCTGCATCAGATTTTCGTGGGATCCTTCTTCCTGTACTTGACCTTCGGTGATTACTATGATCCGGTCAGCTTTTCTAACAGTCGATAATCTGTGAGCAACAATGACAGTGGTGCATCCATGGCTGGCCTAAAACGACAATGTTAAGACGTCGGAGCCAACGGTAAAAAATTCTTACAGCATCCAATGCAGCCTGAACTACGGCTTCACTCTTGGTATCCAAAGCTGAAGTGGCTTCGTCCAACAATAAAATCGCAGGTTCCCGAACCAACGCTCTGGCGATTGCGATTCTCTGTTTTTGACCTCCAGATAACTGAGCTCCACGTTCCCCGATCATGGTCGAATATCCTTGCGGAAGAGCTGTGATGAACGTATGAGCATTTGCTTTCCTTGCAGCCGCTTCTATTTCGTCCTGAGTCGCATCCAAATATCCGTACCGGATGTTCTCCGTGATGGTCGTTTCAAATAATACCGGTTCTTGTCCAACCACTCCAATATAGCTTCTCATCCAGTCCAAATCCAAATCTGATATTCTATTGTTGTCGATATACACCTAGCAATGAGAAGCGTAAACTACAAGAGAAACAAAATTGCTAAAACTTACAGATCCGGAGTCGGGGTCATAAAATCTTTGCAGCAGCTGTATACATGTCGATTTTCCACAACCAGATCCTCCAACCAAAGCAACTGTTTCGCCAGAATTTATGGTCAAATTGAATCCACGTAAAACCTTGACGTCTCTCCGCGATGGATAATTAAAGTGAACTTCCCTAAATGTAATTTTTCCTTCAATTCTCCTTGGTTTTTTTCCTTTACCTCTCGACTCGTTGATGATCGGTTGGCTGGAAATAACTTGAAAGATTTTAGCTGCTGCGCCTTGCGCAACTCCAATCGTTTCGATATACGGGGCTGCCATTCCAAAGTACCACTGGCCAGTCAAAACACTGAAGAAAATCTATAAAAGAATCAAATTGTTTTCACGATTGGTTGAACATAACATTTTACCGTAATCATGTTGCCAGCGTCGTAGGTGATTTCATCTGCAGGGTAACCTCTTTCTTTGATGACCAACTTTACACCATACCAAAAGGCTAAGGAGAAACTGGCATAGGCGAAAAGCCACATGACGCCATTGCTGACACCATTAAAAAACGACCTCTTGATGTTGTTGTTTCTTGCCGATATCAGCAGTTCGTTATATCTTTCTTCTTCCTTTGCTTGGCCCCCAAATGCGACGACGGTCCTAATCGACGTCAATATTTCTTCTGCAATGGAACCAGCTTCTCCATATGCTTCAGTTTCTTGTTTTGCAAGCTTGGAAGATATCTGCAACGAGAGCCTGTGAACTACGAACCAAATTATTTTTCTGGAAGCCTTACGAAAGAAACCAATCCCATCGAAATTATTGTGATCGGAATTGACGTCATGCAGATTAGGGCCAATTCCCACCCTTGTACTAACCCTTGAATCAGACTCGATATGAAAATGCCTTCGTAGAAAATCACGATGCCGACCTTTTCGCCTAATCCTTCTTCGATTTTTTTCAAATCGCTGAAAATTTCAAAGAGATAAATAAATAATAAGAACAGGAATGGCCGACTTACTCGGCAATTCTGCTCGAAAAATCGCCAGTTTGGTTTTGGTCGTACCAGGAAATATCCTGATTCAGGACTTTCGAAAAGAACAATTCCCTGATCCTGAAGGTCTAAAAAAACCCTTTCAATTTATATCGTTAAAATTACTCATATTACCTGTCTCAATGCGCTGTAGTTCAGTAGAACCGTGGCAATGTACGTCGCGACGAGAATTACAGCCCCCAGAGTGGACGTCATTGCCACAAACCAATGCATTTCGTCCATTAAAGTTTCTCCAGCAGGTGCCATCACTTCTGGAAACGTCCCGTTAATTTCCGATGTATAAACGTACGCTACAATCGCTCCTGTTGCTTTACCAAACGTTAACGATATCAAGGTGCTGGCAACGGCAGCAAGGAGTGTAAAACAGACGGCGAAAAAAATTAAGAATTTATCCAAAAGAGTAGAATATTTAAACTAAAAAAGAGACGGCTAAGAGTTGTGGTTAACTAAGGTTTCGATTGGTGCTTACTAATTTATAATAGGGGATGCTGGGGAGTTCCTCTTTCTGGGGCACAGCTTCATTTTTTTCTTCTATTTCAGCATTTTCCTTGTTTCTGAAACATAAATTAATAGACGGTCGAAGAGTTTAGCGTTAGACGTAAAAATTCCACAAAATTTTCATAAGAATATAGAACTTATCTCAAGATTTTATGGTAGTTGAGAGAGTAAATTTCAAATATAAATATTCGATTTTGGGAATCTTCAAAAAGTAAGCGAAAATGGACCGAAAACCGAATGCGGGTATTTAATTGGCTCCAACCCTCCAGTCAGAAGGTTGATATTGTTTGGTTGCTATAGCTGCCAAAAAATGCTAAAACATCTCCAGAATTGAAATTTTCATGGCGTCACGTGATCTGAGGCGGCGGGGGGTTGCCCACTTTTAATGTCTTTGTGCAATTGTTACTAATTGTTTGTTTAAGAAAAAAAAAATTCTAATGGACTTTGATATATTAGGCAATTGTTATTGTTTTTCCAAATATCTTTTAAACATGAAATATTAAGTAGTTAATATGTAAAGTAGGTATAATAAATTATATTAATTTTTATGTAAAATTGGGGAGGATTAAACTTTTTAATTATGTAGGTTTTATTTTAAAAATTAATTTTTTTCACTAAAGTCAATTAACTTTTACTTCTCCCCCTCCTATTCTTAGATTTTAAGTGCTTTGGTGCATTACCCCCCCCCCCCCCCAATGATAATTTGATGACTAGGTATAGTTGGTTTTGCATTAAATATTTGGAGCTGCTTTGAAGGTTTCTGGATTTTTTGTTTTTCGACAATCATACAAAACAGATGACGGTGACTTGAAAATGAACTTTTCTTTACACATTACAGAGCGTGCGATTTTGATTCTTTTTTTTTATCTTCTCCCCTCTTTCTCTCTTTGAATTTTAAAGTTTTCTTTTGTTTTTAAATTGCTTTTGGCAAATAACTCCTGGCACAAGACGATACCGCAAAACCACAACCACTGATGTTATCGTAGATGTAATAATCATGAATAATAATATGTATTATTATTTTTGCAGTTTATGTGGAAATTGCTATCGTTGACAATGGTTTTCGTAGCCTTGATATTTTTTTCGTAACCATGATAGATCGAAACTACATAGCACTTAATTTAAATTTGAATTACCTACATTAAAAAATAATTAATGGACAAACATTTACATGTTATCTCAGCATGACAATTTTTTTATGTAACACAAATTGTTAAATTTGAAAATCTTACAGTGCCTATAATCTTATGGTAAATTTTGAAATACTGTTGTAAGATTTTCAAGGCACATTTGAGTTGCAACGTCGCATTTTTTAGGAAAACTCGAAAGTTTTCAAATTATTCCAAATAATAATAATTTGTAATCTGTGATGCCAAATTTACTATTTTTAAACACATTTTTGAATTAAACTCAGTTATCTCACCTTTTTAAACTCAGTTTTGAGTAATCGTATCTCTTCTTTTTTTCTTTTTTAGGCATCGCGAAATGATTTGTACACTAAAATGCAACTATATTGTTAAACTAGTACCATGCGAAGATTAGGCGATAACGAGGCCATATAAACATTGGTATGGAGGCAGAGCCGGAACTAAGGTGAGACGAGCGGAACCTTTGCCCTCAGGTAGAATTTTCAGAGGGGGGGCGTTGGATTCGAAAAACAATTTCAATTGTTTTCTTTCCAGTTAAATATTCGAAATGTAAGTCACGCAGGGTTCTCGCAACCTACCTGATTAATTAAAAATTTGATGAGCCTTTCGTCATACTAATCGACCAAGAAAAAAGTCATCGGAGCAGGTGAGACGCCCAAATTGCGGACACCAGAACCACACCTTCTCTCCGCTTGATTCATGCATTTTAAGCCACTAATTAACCTGCACCCACATTTCCAATTATGCTCCTTTGCCATTCGTGACAACGAAAGGCTGACCGCTGACCTGCCCCAATTTTTCGAAACCAGCTTTGGAGGAAGAAATTGTCCTCGCAAGTGGAATGTCCGAGATGATACACTTTTAATTTAATCAATTAGAATTGCATGCCTAACTTAAATAGTGGAGTCAATCAAAATTAATTAATAGTGGCGAGGCTACCTACTCATCTGGGTCAATCAAATGGTTTGTCTAACCCCAAGACACGTCAAGCAAAAGAGCAATGATGTTGTTAAAGATGAGTTGCCAAGACTTTCCAAAAAGATTGACAATTTGATTGTAGGTAAAAATTAAAAATTAATCCAGCATGAATTGTATACAATCTTCTGAACGGCTATTTTCCAGAAAATTTTAATCCTGGTTTTTTATCCTGCTAGGATATTGTTATATGGGGCCGACGAAAATGATCGCCCTCCCATATGTAAAAGTTTTAACAGTTTGAATTTGTAATATTTTTTAGTACAGAACTACATATAATTATATTATTATGTAGATATGTATTTAATTACATATTAAATAATAGCTTAGTATTTTTCCTTTTTATATCTTTTGTTGTCTATTACATCTGCGATTATTCCTACTAATCAATCTAAAATTATTTTTTTAATGTAATTGTAAAATTACATACGCAGGCAGTTAGCTTCATATCGGATTTCTATTTAATTGAGTTTAAAGTAGTTATTTGTATATGAAGGGCGAAAAGTACTACTTTACCGCACGAGTGCGTCAAACACAATGTTGCCGTCACGCGCGAACGACAAAAGATTTTTAAATAAGAACGGTTTGGTGGATTCCATTGCCCACATTCCCGCTTTTGAATGTCGCTCGTCCTTCATCAATTATAAGAAAATAAATTCGGCCTTTATTCTTTATTGAATCAATTGAAAAACAACACGTGAAATGTATGAAGATTAAATTTATATTCGCGAAGCCGTTTGCGATGACGCGATTTTTTACTGATCGATTGAAAGCTGCTTAACAGGAATTAAACATTTGTAAAATTACCAAATGCTGGTATTTTCTGATCTGGAGAAATATCAAAATACTTACAGTTCCTTAAATCTCGTGATCTTCCCACTGCTAAAACTGCTGTTTTCGTAAGCCTCCAGCAACAGGTCCAAATTCAGGCTGAACCTGTTGTCCAAATTGAGACTCAACCGCTGCGCCATATTTACACAATTAACATTTAGAACCAAAAAGTTATTCCGCCACCTGAAGTGCCCGTGAACACGAATTCTCCAAGACTAAATGATCACTTAAGAGGCTGTTAAGAACAAATACATTTAATTAGTCTCGGTTCTTACGTCACGAATATTGGATGAGAGTTGAACTGAATCAATTTCAATTAAGCAGCGTAAGCCTGCTTAAAAAATATCGACATCTTTATCGCATCAAAAAAAAATGGGCGGTACATTTGCGAACTCACAAAGTTTTCAAAAATCAAATTCAATTTTTTTTAATCATCTGAAATTAGGTACAATATTATTTCCAAATTATGGCTTTTGCATTGCTATTTTTTTTGGGGAGGACCTAAGTGCCGTGGTATGCGGTCTATTAATAGTGATAATTTTTTTAATTGTAAGGTCACGTGTTAACCTACGAAATAAAATTCAATTTTGCAGCTTTTTTTTTCAATTAATTAACGACCGTTTTTATTTACTTAATTTTTTTCGGTTTGTTTGCTCTTTAATCAGGTCACACATTCCATTTTATACGTCAAAAGCGTTTTGGATTTTTTCTGGAAGAACAAAATCAATGTTCTGTTACCTTTTCGTCTCCAAATCCAAGAAAATCAAAAAAAGAACTTTCCAATTTCTGAATTCAAATAGCCAAAGCATCAAAAATATTAATTTTATACCGTATATCGTTTAGAGATTTTTTGAAGATTGTGAAATTATCTACAAATGAACTGCTCATAATTTGTTTTCTGAAGTTAACGGATTTCGAGTTATGGATTAAATTAAATAATTTAATGTGAAAAACTCTGTTTTATTTTTCAACGGGGGGAGGTTGAAAATTAAAAAAATTGTTTTAAGTAATAATTAATGAACCTTCTCTCAAGAGATGGGACATTACAGAGTCACCGTTTCGCTTCCGCCGTTTCGCCGTCGAAAATTCAGTTTTTAATAATTATTTAACATCAAAATGAACACCCAGAGGATTTCCTTCATTAGGTTGTATATGAAATACCTATAAATTTCTTTAATAATTTAGTTATTATACATAAATAAGTATGTTGAGCCAGTATAATCCAGTAAAAATAGAAAATTTCAGGATGACCATTACTGGTGCAGTGTCCATTACCGGGACATTCACTCGAGTAATATATTATGTGAATATCTAATGAGAAGAATGGTACAACGTCAAAATGGTTACAGCACCTTGTTATATTTGCTTCATAAGCAGAGTTTGAAAACCACTGTTAATTGATCACAACTTAGCTAATACTTAATTTATAGTAAAAATATTCAAATTAAACATTACAATTTTATTTGTAATTTCTTAATTAGTAGATATATTAAATAGAGCAATTTCAACAAACTATAATCTTCTGCGCACGTAAACAACCAATCAAATCGTTTGAAAAATGAAATGAAATTTTAAATTTTGAACAGGATGTTTAATCCAAAAATTATGCACTTGAAAAACAAAACAATTATTCTCCCCGAATTTACCACTGACGTCGCCGAATTTGGGCGATCGTTAGCATTTTTCTGATTTTTCGTATGGTGGGCTTTCCAGAACCCAATATTCAATGATTTAGGGCTGAAACGTTTACAAAAATAGATTTTAGTAGCTGGTTAGTAAAAGATTAAATATATAAAAATGATATAGTTCGGTATCTCCTACTTGTTTTCTACAATCCTAACTTAACTCAATGCCAAAATGCCATGAGTTATAGAAGGTAAAAAATTAAAATCTTTATGGTACACTTAACTTTATATGGTGTCTTGGGTGAATTCGATGCTTAACAAAATATGTTTTTACAAAATAATAAAAATTGATCCCATTAAAAAATACTGCAAACAGAAAATCTCGGTGGCACTTATTTGTAATTCTGTAAACTGTACAGACTGTGGTAGAGGCCTCTTTTGTTTAGCAATTCGGAATGGGTGCCAATTTCGGCCACACTTCCATGATTTATTACACAAATTACGTCGGCGTCTTGAATTGTCGTCAGTCGATGAGCAATCGTAATGCAAGTCCTACCAACTTTTGCATTATCCAGTGCCTCCTGGACCACCTTCTCGCTCTCGGAGTCCAACGCCGAGGTAGCTTCGTCCAAAAGTAAAACTTTTGGATTCCTTACCAAAGCTCTGGCAATAGCAACTCTTTGTTTCTGCCCACCAGAGAGTTGAGTTCCCTTTTCGCCCAATTTAGTTTCATAACCCTAGATTATATTTTTTAAATCAGGATTAAAATTAACAGCGTTATTCTTACCAAAGGCAAAGACGTTATGAAGGTGTGGATGTTTGCTTGTTTGGCAGCCTTAATGATTTCATCTTGAGTAACTGTCCGGGTGTTATCACCGTATGCAATATTTTCAGCGATGGTTTTACTAAAGAGGTTAGGCTCCTGGGAAACGATTCCCAAATGAGATCGTAACGCGAGTAGGTTCATCTGTTTAATTCCGCGTTCGTCGGCGGTGATCTCTCCCGAAGTGGGATCGTAAAATCTTTCCAGTAACTGAACGATCGTTGATTTTCCGCAACCGCTGGGACCTACCAGTGCCACTACTTTGCCTTTCAAAACCGCAAGGTTCAGACCTTTCAAAATACGAGCCGTCGGCCGGTTGGGATACGAGAAAAATATGTCTTTATAATTAATATCTCCAGTTTTCTGAAGGAACAACAAAAATCAGAGGTATATTTTGGAGAAAATCCAAGACGTACCCATCTTTCATTAACATTGTTCGATCCATCACCAATCTTGGGTGTTCGGTTAATCAAATCAAAAATTCTCTGGGCAGCGATGAGACCTTCGGAGAAATTTGGAGTAAACGCCAGTGCGCTGGCCAGTGACCACGAGCTTGTGAGTAAAGTCTCGGAAACGCTAAAAGCATTAATTAGGTAAGTAATATTGTGATCTAAGCTGAACTTACATAAAAACATTGGCACAAGCCAATCCTTCATTTTTTACCAATTGAGCTCCGTAATACAATGCACCCGCATAGGCATAACACAGTAGGCTTCTTGAAATGCTGTAAACAACAGCCCTAATGTGAGTGTTCCTTTTTGCCTTGCCTTGGTAGGGAATCAACTCTTTCATGTATAAATCGTGAAAGATGTCCTCGCATCCCAGTGACGCCACAGTCCGAATTCCATTGATGGCTTCCACTGCAATCTAAAGTAAATTAAAAATTTATAAAAGTTAACGGATTGAGACGTGGGCACCTTTGTAGAATTTTGAATGGACGCATAGTGACCTTCGCTCTCTTTGGCCATGATTTTTTCTTCAAAATATGTAGATAGCACAATGAGAGGTGAAAAGCACATAGCAACAAACGCCAACCTCCATTCGTAATAGAAAGCGACGGCTAGCGCCAAGATTACTGTAGTTGTCGAATTTAAAGTGGTACCAATCCTCTGGCCGGTGGCTCCTTGGACGCTGGCCGCTTCGCCGGACAACCGTGCGCACAACGCGCCTACGCCGTTGTCCTTGATGTCATACCAGCCCATCTCCTGGTTCAACAGAGCTTTGAACATTAAACTTCTCAGCCTCATGGTTAATTTTTCGCCAGCAATCCCAAAAGTGTAATACTAAAATTTCTGATGCAAAAAGTGTTGAAAACACAGCGAAGACTTACTTGAATTAAAGTGGCAACTCCAGTAAATATTCCAATTATTACGAAAAATATGGAAAATATAATGGTTTGGCTTCTAAGCACTTCATCGTCTGGGTCGGCCAAAATCTAAAAGACATGATTTGCCCAAATACGGAAAGCAATCGAACACACCGTGACGAACATTTCGCTTCCGTACATTTCGCTACCGGCGAAATTTCCGGTATATAAGCGAAATGTCCGGAGGGAAATTCTAACATAACACTTACTCCTACTATGTCGCCGAACACTATGGAATAAACTGGCATAGTGGCTCCCATGACGATGGAACTCACACAACCAATGGCGATGAGCCACCACTCGGGCGAATTGTACTTCATAATGACCCATAACGACGAACTCTGATCGGTCGTTGTAGTGTCCTGAACAAACTATAAAATAGGTTAATTTAAATCCGAAGTTGATTTGCGATGACTTCTTACATCACCAAGGCTGCCTGGTAAGAGCGAGGGCCTCTTGTCTTCAATTTCATCAATACTTTTTTGTCGTATAAAATCTTTCCTATTTATGGCTTGAATTGCGATATCTTCGTTATCATCTGGTTCGCTGACTTGTGTAGTGACCAACTGATAATACGCTCCTTTTGCTTGCATGAGAATCTCATGGGAGCCTTCTTCTTTAACCTGACCTTCCGATAAAACAACAATCCGGTCAGCTTGTCTCACGGTAGAAAGTCTGTGAGCAACAATCACGGTTGTGCATCCGTGGCTCGCCTATAAACCAAAAGACATAAAATTGGATGTGACAATGGAGAAAGATTCTTACGGCATCCAAAGCAGCTTGAACGACGGCTTCACTTTTTGTGTCCAACGCGGAGGTGGCTTCGTCCAACAACAAAATCGCCGGTCGGCGAACCAATGCCCTGGCAATGGCAATTCGTTGTTTCTGACCTCCAGATAATTGAGCTCCTCGTTCTCCAATCATCGTAAAGTAACCTTGCGGAAGGGCGGTAATAAAAGTATGTGCGTTTGCTTTCTTTGCCGCTTCTTCGATTCTTTCCTGGTTCGCATCCAAACATCCGTATTTGATATTTTCTGCAATTGTAGTTTCAAACAACACCGGTTCTTGCCCAACGACACCTACACAGCTTCTGAAGCAGTCCAGATCCAAATCAGTCATATTATTATTGTCGATGTGGACCTAAAAAGAAGACAAAATAAAACGAGTTAGAAATGAGATGGAACTTACCGATCCAGAATCGGGATCGTAGAACCTCTGCATAAGTTGGATGCAAGTGGATTTGCCGCACCCAGAGCTTCCCACAAGCGCTACAGTCTCTCCGGAATTTATAGTCAAGTTTAATCCGTTCAAAATCTTACAAAAGCAGCATTAACGGCTTTATTTTGATTTTACACTATCGCTTACCTTTACGTCCTTCCTGGAAGGATAAGTAAAGTGGACGTCGTTAAAGAAAATTTTCCCTTCGATCCTTTTCGGTTTTATCCCTTTTCCCTTGGATTTATTAATAACCGGTTGGCTGGCAATAACCTGGAATATTTTGGCTGCAGCTCCTTGAGCTATTCCAAATGTTTCCAAGTACGGAGCCGCCGAGCCGAAATATATGGTTCCTATGAGGATGCTCATGAAGATCTGCAAAACGATATTTATTTTTATTCCTTGCTGATGTGAAAAATTCACCGTGATCATCGTTTCGGCGTCGTACTTGACTTCGTCTGCTGGCTTTCCCCTATCAGCTAATATTAACTTCACGCCGTACCAAAATGCCAACCCGTAGCTCGCGTAGGCTAAAAACCACATCAAAGCGTTGCTTATTCCATTGAAAAGCGACCTCTTGATATTGTTATTCCTAGCAGACAAAAGCAAATCGTTATACCTCGCTTCCTCCTTCCCTTGCCCGCCAAACGCCACCACTGTTCGAATTGAACTTAACGTTTCTTCCGCAACTGCACCGGCTTCCCCGTAGGCTTCCATTTCTTCTTTCGCTAGTTGGGAAGAAACCTAAAATTATGCCATGCAAATTTTGAAATTCACCCTCAAATTCCTTACCCAAGCAACAGAGCCCATTGCGATGGTGGTAACGGGTAACGAAATCAAACAAATCAGAGCCATCTCCCACCCTTTAATCAGGCCTTGGATTACACTCGCTAGAAAAATTCCTTCGTAGAACACGGTGATTCCAAGCTTCTCGCCTAATCCTCCTTCGATCTTTTTTAAATCGCTAGAAGTGGAGGCTTACAATACAAAAAAGAAACAGATGGATACTTACTCTGCCATTCTACTAGAAAAATCCCCGGTTCGGTTTTGGTCGTACCACGCAATATCCTGATTTAACAGTTTCGAAAAAAAAAGTTTTCTAATTCTGAATGTCTATAGAAAAAAAACAAAGTAAATAAAATTGGTGGTAAATTTTTTTGGCATGTTGGTTTACTTGTCTCAGAGCACTGTAATTAAGCATAACGGTGGATAAGTAGGTGGTAATAAGAATAACTGTCCCCTCAGCCGTCGTAACGACCATGAACCAAAGTATTCCATCGGTCATCACTCGACCAGCTTCTTCCATTACTTCCAGGTTTGTTCCATTTGTTTGGGCAGTATAAGAATAAGTTACTATCACGCCTGTTGCCAAACCAAAAGTCAATGAGAAGAGGGTCATGGCAACGGAAGAAATCAGCGCAAAAATCAACCCAAAAAATATTAAAATTTTGTCTAGCGCCGTGGAATAACTAAACTGAAAAAAAAGTTGTGCAGAATTTAGTTAAACAACAGCTTTCGAAAGGGCTCACCAATTGAAGAAATGAAATGCTAGGAAGTTCTTCTTTTGCGGATTCCGTTGACTTTTCTTCGCCTTCGTGGTTTTTATTATTACTGAAAATTAAATTGCAATATAAAGCAATAAAATATGTTGAGGGTAGAATCGAGGAGTTGGTAGTTAATTTTACTGATTCCTCGATCTTTTTTATTTTGCTATATCATCAATAACTAAATATAAATAGTTAATAATGTTCTTGAGCCGGTCCTGTTCTGAGAGATAGTCTTTAATTCAAAGGTGGATATAAGGAGGGGTAATGGGATAACCCTCCCCCCATTAAAAACCACATCATTTTGAAAAGTATACTTAAATTCCTATCAGAATGAATTTATTCCTCTAATAACAAGAGGAAAAGAGATCAGATGGCTCCCGTTGATAGAGCTCTGCCGAGAGCCCGCTTTAAACGGATCCTCTCCAATGCCAAGCAGCAACTTTGGTGGATGCCGGAGATATAAACAGGGGGCAGTACAGCGATTAAAGGCTTTGAAAGAATGCAATAGAAAAAACTGGTACCGTAGAAGAAACTTCCTAATGGAATACTGCGTTATTAAAATACTTGGGATACCCAAGTTCGCATCGAGCAAGAGCGAATATTCGTCCAACATTGCCAAGTTTGGTATTTCTCATGAAATTCTCTTTCTGGTCGCGACCACTGTATTGTATATTACTCTGTATATTAAACACATTAAAAAAAATTTTCACAGTTCCAAATTTATTTTTCCTTTTTTGTAAGATGATGAAACTTGGCAGCTTTTCTTCCGAATTTCTAAAAATAAACTTACCTACATGGTCGATTAAAATTAATTTTCTTGACTATTAATAATTTAATCCAGTATTATAATAATTTTAGTATTGAAGTATTTTTTGTTTACCTCCCGAAATTCAAATTAGAGCCATCACATTTATTTTCTCTCTCCGAGTTTGCCATGATAGCTATTTCCAGTCCACCTCATTCGTGGTAAACCCACCACCATAAACAAATTTTTGTGTTGTCTGCTTTTCAGTCTGTCGTTAGCAAATTTTAACTTTGTAATAACCAAAAACAACCTCAAATTTTTTCAAGATGCGCTCATTGCGGTGTACAAATCGCGACTCCAAGTGTTGTGTAACCGCCTCCCGAACATGATTTAATTTTAGGCAGACGTTGATTACGTTTGTAAAATAAAATCTGTCAAACATACTAGTAATCCGTAAGGTCCGAGAACTTCAATATTTAAAAAGTCGGTGGTGCAACAAAAATGTTCTAAAATTCGTCAGAGCTACACAAACCTGCGGAAATATTTAAGTAGCAGCTAGCAGGAACTCAAAATTAGCTTAGTCGCTTTCGAATTTCACGTCCTTATTGTTTGAAAGAATACTGTTAAAAATGATATACTGATTCAAACGTAGCGCCATTCAGACCGCTACACGATTAAAAAATAAAATTGAAATATAATATTTAATGTGGTTGACCGTATTATTCTGCACCAATGTTTAAAAACAGCAATTTTTTTATAATAAAAAATATAACAAACCAATCATAGATAAACTTACCATCAGTGGCGTAGTGTACGCAAATTAGTGTGCGGGTAAAAAAAACATTAAAATTTTCTTTGTAATTTCTTAATAAGTAAATACATTAAATAGAACGATTTCAATAAACTAAGCCTACATACAAAAATTTATTTTTATGCTATAACGTCATTTTAAGGCAGTTACTATTGAGTAAGTAGTACTGTGTTTAAATTCGGAAGAAATGGTTACATTCGAGTTTGGACAGAACAAAGTCCACAAAAAATCTTTGGAAGTCCAGAAACCAATTAATAAATTTAACTAATCAACACGATGTCCCACGATGGGCGCCAACTATGTTTACGAATAATACTCTGGAGGTGTGTTTTCCAAGGAACCAGCATTGCGTGCGCAAGCAGAGGTAGTTAACACGCAGACACAAATTGCGATGTCGGCAGGATAGATTTCTGTTCGCAGTTCGCAGCGATTTCGTGGTAAATACACCTTCGAGAATTATAACGATCAATTTTAACTAATCTACTTTACTAACTGGTTTGAAAAATCTTAAAAATAATCTTCAGATGTCTGGTCTCTAAAATACTAAATTAATACTGTGCGATGAGTTATTGGACACGTTAAGAAGTTGAGGTGTGGTGCACGACCGATCGGTGCCACATTTAACATAATTAGTGCAGTCTTATTACGGCACTTAATGACGAAGTACACTTGGGTGCATTCAATGTGTAAAAAAATATTTCTTTATAATATAACGAACAAAAAACAGATCACATTGAAAAAATACCGAAAACAAAAGAATACGACCACTGTATTGAGTGGCATCTATTTGTAGTTTTGTAAACTATAAAGACTGTGATATAGGCCCCTTTTGTTGAGCAGCTCGGCGTGGGTGCCAATTTCGGACACCCTTCCGTGATTTATGACGCAAATTACGTCGGCATCTTGAATTGTCGTCAAACGATGAGCAATCGTAATGCAAGTCCTACCAACTTTCGCGTTATCCAATGCCTCTTGAACCACCTTTTCGCTCTCGGCATCCAGCGCGGAAGTAGCTTCGTCCAAAAGCAAAACCTTTGGATTCCTCACCAAGGCTCGTGCAATAGCAACTCGTTGTTTCTGCCCTCCGGAAAGTTGGGTACCCTTTTCACCCAATTTAGTTTCGTAGCCCTGGATTAAAATTTTTAAACCTAGATTAAAATTAACAGTATTTATCTTACCAATGGAAGAGACGTTATGAAGGTGTGGATGTTTGCTTGTTTCGCCGCGCTGATGACTTCGTCTTTGGTAACGGCTCTGGTGTTATCGCCGTAAGCAATATTTTCGGCAATGGTTTTACTGAAAAGGTTCGGTTCTTGGGAAACAATTCCCAAATGAGATCGTAACGCGAGCAGGTTCATCTTTTCAATTCCGCGATCGTCGGCGGTGATTTCTCCCGAAATGGGATCGTAAAAACGTTCCAATAATTGCACTATTGTGGATTTTCCGCAACCGCTGGGGCCTACCAACGCCACCATTTTGCCATTCAGCACCGAAAGGTTCAAACCTTTCAGAACACGAGCCGTCGGCCGATTGGGATACGAGAAAAATATGTTTTTATAATCAATATCTCCAGTTTCCTAAAAGATAAAACCGAAGGTTAGAATTGAGTTTTGGTGCTAACCCAAGACGTACCCATTTTTCGTTAACATTTTGAGATCCGTCGACAATCTTGGGCGTTCGGCTAATCAAGTCAAAAATTCTGTTGGCCGCGATCAGACCTTTAGAGAAATTCGGAGTGAACGCAAGTGCGTTAGCCAAAGACCAAGAACTCGTGATTAAAGTCTCGGACACGCTAAAATAATTTGAATTAAAAAAATTCCTTCGCGTAGTTAATGGAAACTTACATAAAAACCGTTGCATAGGCTAATCCTTCATTTTTAATCAATCTGGATCCGTAATACAACGCAGCAGCATACGCAAAACACATCAAGCTTCTGGAAACGCCGTAAACCACGCCCCTGACGTGAGTGTTCTTCTTGGCCGTGTTTTGGTAAGGAATCAGTTCGTTCATGTACAAATCGTGAAACACCCGCTCGCATCCCAGTGACGCAACCGTTCGAATTCCGTTGATAGCTTCCACTGCAGTCTAAAATTAATAAGTGTAGAAATTTTGACGGGCCAAGAGCATGGGCAATACCTTCGTGGAGTTCTGCAAGGACGAGTAGTGTCCTTGACTTTCTTTGGCAATGATTTTCTGTTCCAAAAAGATAGAAAGAACGATGAGAGGTGAGAAGCAGAGAGCAACGAACGCCAGTCGCCATTCGTAATAAAAGGCTATGGTTAGCGCAATTATCACCGTCGTCGCTGCATTCAGCATAGTTCCAATTCTCTGGCCGGTTGCCCCTTGCACGCTGGCCGCTTCACCGGACAACCGAGCACATAATGCTCCTACGCCGTTATCCTTGATGTCAAACCACCCCATCTCTTGACTCAGCATAGCTTTGAACATCAAACTTCTCAGTCTCATAGTTAATTTCTCTCCAGCAACCCCGAAGGTGTAACACTAAAACTTTCGATGCAACAAACGAAGAGAACGAATTAGAAACTTACTTGAATTAAAGTGGCAATGCCACTAACGAGCCCTATGACTATAAAAAGTATGGCGTAATAGTTGGCTCCGTCTCTAACCACTTCATCATCTTTATCGGCCAAAATCTAAGAAAAAAGATTCTTAAGAAGACATAGGCAAACATCGCCCAAGACTTACTCCGATTATGTCACCGAAAAGTATGGAATAAATTGGCATGGCAGCTCCCGTGACGATGGAACTCAAACAACCAATCGCGATGACCCACCATTCCGGCGAATTGTACTTCATGATGGCCCATAAGGAAGATCTGGTTTCGATCGTCGTAGTGTCTTGAACAAACTAAACAAAAACGTACGTAAACCTACATGCAATTTTAATTGCGGGTGCATGCTTACGTCGCTAAGGCTGCTCGGTAAGAGCGAAGGCCTCTTCTCGCCGACTTCGTCGATGCTTTTTTGTTGTACGAGGGCGTTCCTGTCCATGGTATCTAAATATAACCGTTTACCAAAGCGCAATTTAAGTAGGTAAACTCACCGATGTGTTGAATCGCTTCGTCTTCGTTATCTTCTGGTTCGGTAACTTGGGCAGTGACCAACTGGAAGTACGCTCCCTTGGCCTGCATGAGACTCTCGTGAGAACCTTCTTCCTTAACCTGTCCTTCGGATATTACAATAATCCGGTCCGCTTGTCTCACAGTAGAAAGCCTGTGGGCAACAATTACGGTTGTGCATCCATGACTCGCCTAGAAACCAGTAGATATTAAATTGAATTTGATAAAAATCGAACGTTGTTACAGCATCCAAAGCAGCTTGAACGACGGCTTCACTTTTGGTGTCCAACGCAGAAGTGGCTTCGTCCAACAATAAAATCGCCGGTTCGCGAACCAATGCCCTGGCGATGGCGATTCGTTGTTTTTGACCTCCGGATAACTGGGCTCCTCGTTCGCCGATCATAGTGGAGTAACCTTGAGGAAGAGCAGTAATAAAACTATGCGCGTTGGCTTTCTTCGCGGCCTCTTCAATTTCTTCGTCGCTGGCATCCAAATACCCGTATTTGATATTTTCTGCAATTGTAGCTTCAAACAACACCGGTTCTTGTCCAACCACACCAATGTAACTTCTCAACCAGTCCAGATCCAAATCGGTTATTTTATTATTGTCGATGTGAACCTAAAAAAATAATTAAAGGAACCGGGTAAGAGTGACACCGAACTTACCGTTCCGGAATCTGGATCGTAAAACCTTTGAAGTAGTTGGATGCAAGTCGATTTTCCACATCCGGAGCTTCCGACCAACGCTACAGTCTCTCCGGAGCTTATAGTCAGGTTGAATCCGTTCAAAATCTTCACGTCCTTCCTGGACGGATAAGTAAAGTGGACGTCGCTGAACGTAATTTTTCCATCGATTCGTCTCGGCTTCTTTCCTTTCCCTCTCGATTGGTTGATAACCGGCTGACTAGCAATAACTTGAAATATTTTAGCAGCCGCTCCTCTTGCTATACCAAACGTTTCTATATAAGGAGCCGCCATTCCGAAATACCAAGTTCCCGTGAGAACACTGAAGAAAATCTGCAAAAAAAAATTAAAATTTGATCGTTCGATGGTAAGAAATGTTTACCGTAATCATGTTTCCTGCGTCGTATTTGACTTCGTCCAGTGGCTTTCCTCTATCGGCTATGATTAGCTTCACACCATACCAGAACGCCAAAGAATAACTGGCGTACGCAAAAAACCACATCAAAGCGTTGCTGACTCCGTTGAGGAACGACCTCCTGATGTTGTTATCTCTGGCTTTCAAAAGCAAATCGTTGTATCTTCCTTCTTCCTTTAGCTGCCCTCCAAACGCAACTACAGTTCTCATCGAAGTTAAAGTTTCTTCCGCAACTGAGCCGGCTTCTCCGTAGGCTTCAGTTTCTTGTTTCGCCAGTTTGGAGGAAACCTAAAATCACGAAACAGAAAAATTTGGATTGTTAAATTTGAAAAGATAATTTTTTACCCAAGCAACCAGGCCCATGGTGATGGTGGTAACTGGAAACGAAGTCATACAAATCAGAGCCAACTCCCATCCTTTTACCAGGCCTTGGATTATACTCGCTATGAAAACGCCTTCATAGAATATAACAATTCCAACCTTCTCGCCCAAACCCTCCTCGATTTTTTTTAAGTCGCTAAAACACGTAGAAATTGTAAAATGCACCAGATGATTTTGGATGCCATGATGATGATGATGGTGATGATAAAGCAAAGAAGTTGAGACGGAAAGGAAGTTAGCAAAGTCAGAAAAACAGAGCGATGAAGATGTCGACTTACTCGGCCATTCTGCTCGAAAAGTCTCCGGTGTGGTTCTGATCGTACCACGCAATGTCCTGATTTAACACTTGCGAAAAAAATAATTCTCTAATTTTGAAAGTCTGTAAAAAAAATAATAATTGGTGGTAAAACTTCCTGATTTATTTGGTTACTTGTCGCAGTGCGCTGTAATTCATCATGACGGTGGACAGGTACGTACTGACGAGAATAATTGCGCCCAAACCCGTGGTGGTGGCCACGAACCAAATTATTCCATCGTCTAGCACCCGGCCGGCTTCTTCCATAACAACCGGATCTGTTCCGTTCATTTGGGCAGTGTAAGCGTAAGTTACTATGACGCCTGTTGCTGAACCAAAAGTCAGGGACACTAGGGTCATGGAGGCAGCAGAAACCAAAGCAAATATCATTGCAAAAAATATTAAAGTTTTGTCTAGCGCTGTGGAATATTTAAACTGGAAGAGAAAGTGTGAAAAATTTGGTTAGACGACAGATTTACCAGACTTACCAATTGAAGAAATGAAATATTCGGCGGTTCATCTTTTTCGGGAGTCGTTGGTTTTTCTTCGACTTCGGGACTCTCCTTGTTGCTGGAAAACAAAAGCAACTTATTTAAAGCAATTGGGTTAATGGGGGGGACGGGAGTTTTATCGTTTCCTCGATGCTTTCTGTGCAGCTTCCTTTGTACATCAAACCACAATCGATATTAATTTGCAGCCTCTATTAAAAGATTTAATAATAAATCAAGAGATATCTTTTTAGATTACATAAGACCAGGTGGCGTACTGCCCCCGTTACCCCTCTCCAACCTTAACAAGGACGCTTATGTGAACCGTTATAATATTCAAACAATTTAATGCATCGAAAAAATTCTTTCAATGACAAATCCTAGCCAGGGCCGTATCGAGTACCCTCGACCTTAACACTTGGGTGAGCAATTTATTTAAAATTTTAAATTTAATTATCGCTACGAGATTCCTTTAGATGACGTAGTGACTCCATGCATACTCGTAAACGATTGCAGAAAATATTTATAAACAAAGTTATGACTCCACGTGCCCACAATGATTGACCCTGAAACCAATACTCGTTCATTGTCAATGATTCCAGCTTGGTAACTAAAAATAGATCACATTTTTCGTACAAAAATTTACATAATTTCCTAGAATTTGTCACTTTCAGCAGAGAAGCAGTGGCGTAACACGCTTTGAAAAACACCAATCAACCGTGTAGCTGCCGGACAACCCCTAAAAGCTTTAATTTAACATCCCATGCAGGAAAGTTTGAAAAAAATGTATTTAATTCCACCTACAAATCAAAAATTTAAGCTATTAATTTCTATTAATAAATTTATAACTTCCTTCTGAGAAAATTTTTGCGTAAACAAAGTTAGCATTCGTTGTACGAAAGTTTATTTGTTTAAATCACGTTTAAACAGGATTTTTTATTGGCTAAAGTTTAGTTTTAAGTTAAATATTTGTTAAAAGTTCAAAAACCTACGTTGCAAGTTAAAAAAATCCATGCAACTAACAAAATTTCGAAAAATTCAAAAAAATATTCTTGGTTAACCTAATGAAAAAAAAAACAAAACACTGCGTGAGACGATGACAGACACCTTGTAATTAATAAAAATAATTTTTATTTTCAAAATCGGCCCAACGAACTCGGTTAAATCGTTAAGAAGCACCCAACCGTACGTGAAATACTACGTCATGCGCAAGTGACGTAGTTGCTACAAAAATTATTTTTTTAAATACGTAGGGACCTATTGATGCCTATTTTAATACATATCCAAAAATGAATAAAAACGCATTTATACTTTCGCCACAATGAATTGTTAAAGTTTACACCAATTAAGACGGGTTACAGTGGTCTAGCCCCTTAAGATTAAATATTTCTGAAGCAGACAAAGTGTCTTTGATATTAAGTGCTACACTGAAAAAAAAGATCCATCACATTGATCAAAAATTCATCATTTTTTAGCCGATGTAAAAATTCCTCAAATTGATGAACAAAATTCATCGCAGTAAAGATTTCTTCATCAATACTATGAATTTTTCATCAATATGATGAATTTTTTACATCGGCTGAAAAATTATGAACGTTTCATCAATTATTTTTTTCAGCGTATATCAACGATAAAACATTACAGCGGCAGTACGCTGAAAAACGTGGTTGATGAAAACATGAAAAGATCATTTTTGCGTCGATGAACAAAATTCATAGTATTCATGAAAAAAGTCATTGAATCGATGGATTTCTTCATCAATATAAAAAATTTGTTCATAGACGCAAAAATTATGATTTTTTCATAAATAATATGCAGAACCATTTTATTTCGCGTAGTATTTAATTTTTATTTGATGATCATAATTAATTGATGATAAAATTTCTTGTGGTCGGTTCAATCATGATAATTTTGACCATATCTTTATTTTCGTGATATATTTAACGAACCAATTTATAGACCAATTAACTTGAAATATTAAATATTAGTTTGAAGAGCTGATTAAACTTTGATTAATCATTATCATGCCCAGTGGCGTAACTACCGGTGTTCGATCGTACAAGGACCCAGCTCTATCGCGACCATAAAAATAAAATGTTCGTTTGTAAATCTGGGATATCTGTCGTACAAAGTGAAACGAAATCTGAAGAATTCCCGTGAAATTTTAGGAAATTGGACGATATATAGAAAAAATCTTGGGAAATCAGAGATAATCTCAGAATCTAACGAAATCTTGGGAATTTACAATTTTCAGAAAAAATTACGGTAGTGGAGAGCGTAAATTTTCAGGATAATTCAAAAATTCGATTAAAATAAAGCGAAAAACTAAATTCGTGTATTTGATTGGCCGTTTTCAAAAGGCGTGTTTTGTTTTAATTACAAGTATTTTTGGGCATTAATTGCACTCGAAATCAAATTTACAAAGACGGGATCTTTGATTTTAAATTAAATTCAGCTATAATTAAATAGGAATTAAATAAATTTATAACAATATGTTGTTAGCAGTCAACTGTGGGCCGCTCCGACCACTAAAACAAGCGCTGCAACTATTTAACAGATTATTTCAAGAGTCCTCGCAAACTAAGAGTACGGGGATATGAAATACATTCAATACATACATGGATTAACGAAATTCTCGGGTGTCTTGAGAAGCAGGAGCTCCTCCTCGCAACTTCCATTGCAGAATAATAGAAATTAGATCGTTTAATAAAATAAAAATTATATGTACATGCTAAGTTCAGATTTTCAAATCATCATCAGCCTATATACAAAGTGTTTTATTCGGAAAATTGTTGGCTACCTAATGAGATTAAAATTTTTAATTTATTTGGTATTACCTGTCGTCGTCCGGCATTAAATTTATTGATGTCTTGTTTAGAAATGGTTTACAATAAATTAGATTGTCAATAAATAATAATTGATAATAATTATTGAAATGCACTATCAAATGTTTTGAATTTTTTTCAAAAGCATTAAAATAATGAAATAATATTTTTCAATAAAAATTGATTAACTTTTGATTACATCAAAATATATATGTACCTATTCTCATTCTATTGATACCAAAATAATTTCTATAGAGTGAATAGGTGACACCCGGTATAATACTACAAATTAATTTTATTTATAATACAATTAAAATAAATTAATATGCTCCTACAATATAACAATTTTTTAAACAAAATATTTGGAAAAAATTGCGTTTTTTCAAAAATTTTTAGATTCAGAAACACAAAAAAATTAAACAATTTACTATGTTGTTCTTGACGTTAAAAAATAATTATCCAAGCCATTATTATAATTGCTTTAAATCGATTTACGTTTGTAATTAAATAAAAAATCCTAATTAGAAACCGTAGGCAATAATTATTAGCGGACTTTAAATAATAAAATTATTACAATCAAGAAAATTTCGCAAGAATCGGTAACCTGGCAAAAGTTGAGCGTGTGAGAATATTTTCAAAAATTGGTCTTACCTCCCGAAGCTCAATTTTGAGTAATCGTATTTTTTCTTTTTGGTATCCGTTTTTGCCATGGCGGCTGCGTGTAAACAAGTTTCACAAGCACAAAAAAAAAGTTAAATAATAATCAGTTAACACCAATAGGATTTATGCTAGTTTATGTTACGACCATAATCTCGACATGATGATATGGAAAGGATTGCACAACTTATGGCAAATCCACCACCATAAAAATGTACAACTTGTATGCTGTCTCTTTCCAGTTCGCACTTTAATAAGAGAAAGAAGTCGTGTTAAATCTGAACTTTGTATTAGCGAGAATAATCAATAATTTAGTCATACAAACTCAAAATTTTGCAAAATTTTCAAAATGAAATTTCATTGCGGTTCGCAAATCACGACTGCTGCTGTTGTGTAAGCGGCACCTTGACCTAAAGAATCAAACCGAACGAGACTTCGGTTTTGGCACACGTTTATAATTTTTCTAAATAAACCCATTACCGCTTCCTGACCATCCAATACCAATTTAATTCCGACTGACAAAAATTTTAATAATTAGCGGCGAAGGCCGTCCGTTCTTACCTGCCATAGCCCAATTTTGAATACTCGTACTCTTTTTTCAATTCCATTGTTTGACAGTTACATAATTTGACTACACCTAAACAATTAACGACTCATTGTATTGGTCGCCATTAAGAAACTTCACACTGCATGGGTATCCCACTAAAACCGACTCCGAAATATTGATAAAAATAATCAATAATTTGCTAGGTAATGTAGGTATGCTAGCGCCTGGCGCTACATTAACGAAGCAATTAATTTAAAAGATTGTTGTAATTTAGAAGACAGGCCTGGAAATCAAACGGGTATGAAGGCCGCCGGAATAATTTGCACACAGCCATTCGATGATTAAACCAAAACAACAAAATTGATTACCTACAAAAAAAATAAGCGAAAATTACAGAAATTAAAAATAGAAGCGCTTTCAAAGTGAAGGTCAAATTCACCCGTGACCCCAGAAAGTGGTATCCGACCTACTGACATCATTATCTTTTCAAAAAAGCTCTAGGTTTATTATGGTGAGTCAGACAAAACAATTTTTGCAATACTAATGACGATAAAAACGTCGATTGTATTTTATTTCTGTTTTCAAGAAAAGATAAGTTTTTGTTATCCTAATACTAATCGATAAAATAAACATTTAAACGTGGGCGTTTCCTGAACTTTTGAATCACTTCCTTGTTGGAGCAACGAAGTCAATAGTTTGTTCTTTAAAAAAATAACGCGAAAAATTCTTCACTACACACAATTACAAAATGTATTCGTACGCCCCTTGTGGTCGGCGCCCAAGGTAACTGCCCCATCATTTGCTTACGTAGTAGATAGAAGTTCATTCATAATTTTTACCTGTACGAACAAATCGTGTTTGTTAGTTGAGCAAATTGGTGAGGGCGAAAACAAACAAAACAAATACACGCACTGTTTTATTTGTCATCCGAGCAAATACTTTTGTGGGTGCTACAAAAGTTTAACCAATTTACCAATTAGTAATTTTTTGTATTATTTTGTTTCTGGATAACTACATTATGGTTACAGAGAGATAGAGTTTTGTATGTATAGTATGTGTATTATTTACTGTACTATTAATATCTCGAGTGATGCAGAAGAGATTTAAAATAAAACTTAACTTATTTTTATTTTGTTTGGCGTTCGTTTTCGAGTTATTACAAAAATAATCTCAACATTTCTTTTAGTGTCCACTGATTTTAATATTTCGTGTGATATAATAGAAAATTTTCATTAAACACTAGCAAAAAACAGGAAAGTGGCTAATAATTATTATACAAGGTTTATCTGATTAGAATCCAGTAAGATCGAAACACGCTTGCTCTACCAAAAGTGTCATAAACTATCAATTCATGGTATTTCATAATAATTTCGCAAGTTGTAATTCAATTTTATATATTTTTTACAATATAGAATTCCCATAAGAGCAATGATAATTTTATTAAAAATTTTACCGAGTCTTTTTTAAGTTACTGTGGCTCAGAAATGGTGCAACCAAATAGAAAAATGTGGTATATACTATAAACAAAAGTAAAGAGAATGAAATTTGCAAACAAAAATGTCAAACCAGTGTTGCTGAAAAAGCGATTTTTATATGACAAAAAAAGGTCTTCAAAAAGTACAATTTACATTGCTAACATAGAAGCATTCTAATAATTTCTGGAGTAACTGTACAATAAATTGCATTAAAATTTTTACCGAGTCCTTTTTTTTACCCGAGACGAAATAGAAAAATGTATATAATGAAAAATAAAAAAAAATGAAATTTACTAGAAAAATGTCGGGAAAGCGATTGAAATAATGAATTTTATGACCAGATTCGACGGCGCGGCGTTAAGAGACGCGTCGGCGTTTGACCAATTCAACAAATAATGCGCCGACACTGTGACCGCACGTGTGACTATTATTTTTTGATGACAGTGGTCGAAGTAAAATTTTAATACAATAAAAAAAAGATACAATTAATTATGTATTATAATAATAACAAATTTTTTGTTTAATTACAAATAAAACTATTTGATTTTTTTGATTTTGAAATTTTTTTGTAAAATCGCATTTGGCGGACACGATCTTGAGTTAAGCGCATATTTGTGTATTGCAAACGTAAATACTAAAATAATAACAACAAAAAATTTGGCCGGTCGCCGTAAAAGAATCACCTGTGATGTCCAATAATAATAATTGGCACTCGAAAATGACGAAATTTTCGTAATAAATCAGCTTGATGATGCAGTATTGTAAAAATGTTGGTTTTGACTTACCCGACATAATTGGGAAGATTAATACTTTCCAAAGACGCCAAGGAAATCCTAGAATTTGCCCTGGCGACGCTTTCCGTCATCATGTGTGGTGGAAGATTCGGCACTCACGCACAACACGCGTAGATTACAATCGGGACAAGATGCTTGAACGAATAAGGAAGCTGGTGAAGTAAAACTAGAAAACTTGTGCAGAATGGGGTGGCAGACTGGGAGACTAGTCCAAGCGGCGCCATAAGGATAAATGTTATATTATGTGTGGCAAAGGATAACTCGATACCCTGCGGCCTGTTTGCAAGGATGATCAAGTTTCGATTACCGACAAACATCTTTTATAGTGCAATTTAGTTTCGTTGAAGTCTGCGTTGCACTAATTTGTCTGTAACATCAATTTTGCGTTACGTTTTTCTTTCCATTTTTAGAATACGCTTGGACAAGCGTCCTTGCGTGGGCTAAATGCAAACTTTTTGTTCTTAAATTTTATATGCATAGTTGTTAATTAGTTGACCTTTTTCACTTGATATTTATAGCAACGCCATAGTAGTGTAATATTATACTACATACTATAATAATATATTTCACCACTTAGAACAGAAATTATAATTAATTTTGTTTTGATAATTAGCGTCAGTTCAAATTTTGTATGATTAAACCACAGCTGTTTCAGCCTTACCAACGAAGCAGCTAGGTCCTAGTTACAGAATAAGTTTCAAAACCAAAAACAAAGATCTAAGATTTTTTTAGCAAATCCTGCCCCACATGGAATAAAAAAATGCAGGCTGAGATAAAGCAATTATTTTCAAAAATTAATTCTATATAATTTAAACTGAAACCAAAAACAAATTTTGAATTACAAGATAATGCTTTTTACCGAAGGTATTCCGTACCCCCAATCCCCCAGTCACAGAGATAAAAAAAATGGAATAGATCCTGCCCCACGTGGAATAAAAAAATGCAAACTGCAATCATTTGCAAAAATAAATTACATAAAATTAGTCCGACACCAAAAACTAATTTTGAATTGCAAACTGCTGTTGACTGGAAGCCTTCCGGTCTCGCAGAAGATGTGTGGGAATTTTCTGCGATTTATGTTATTAAATAGAAACCTTTCACTTTTCGTCAAGTAGAAACCTATTTCTTCCTTTCCCGAAATGCAGCGTATAGTTTTTACGAATTAAAAATTATTTATGTATGCAATTTAAAATTCTAAATGCTGGATTGTAATTAGCGGTATCTCGAGGAAATCTTGGGAAATCCAAAGAAATGTAAGAAAATCTTAAGAAATCCCAGTGTAGGCGTTGAGACCCTGCGGTGCGAAATGAATATTGCCCCGTTCGTTTGTCCAAAAATATTTAGAAATTGCAGTTTGAAAAGTAAACAACTAATTTAATTACTACTACTTGCATTGATACAAAATTAATAAGTATATTCAAGTCCGTAACCCCGGTTGGTTTATCATCTTTAAGTTTAAATAGTTTATTTAACCTTTAAACGACAAAACGTTTGCAGCTCCTACGCAAACATTTTTTTAAATTCATTATTAAATCTGAATTATCCAGTTAGTAATTAAACTACTAATTAATAAATAATCATAAATTTAAAAAAACAATTGTTGTGTCAATGGGTGTGGCAATTGCCGCAACCTCCGTTTAGCTAATTTATTTTTTATATTTGGTAATTTCGAATTATTAAAACACATAGTAATTTTCTTTGACGATAGGGGAGGCGCGTGGCCTGGCGGCCTCAAAGACAAACCGTCACTGTTATCAATATTTATACTTACAGTTCCTTAAACTTCTTGATTTTCACGTTGGTAAAGTTGCTCTTCTCGTAAGCATCGAGAAGGATGTCCAAATTTATGCTGAATCTGTTATTCAAATTCAGACTTAACCGCTGACTTAACCTTTGCTCCATATTATTTTTTTTACAGAAACACCATTTAAAACAAACAAAACCACTGACACCTCCGGCACTCGTGCACACGAATAATAATTCTCGACTAATAGTAATAATTGTTCCGTTTAAATTTTTATAAGAACATTTAATTTTTTTAATTAGTGTTACGCCTTACGTCACCGCCCAGCCGAAATTGAAGTGAATCAATTTCAATTGAAGTCATTAAATAGTGCATCTTAAATAATTCGACCCCCTTCGATTTTGTTCCTGAAAAATTTAAAATTATTCAGGATTACTTTTATATTAGCATATCGGTCACCTTTTCAAATCTTTCCACCAAAAATTAAGCGTAAAATAATTGCGTAACTGTCACGTTGCTTATAATAATTAAAGAATAAATTAATCTTAATTGTAAATTGAAATGCGCGCAAATTTTAATTAAAATACATTTGGAGACACTTTAAAAATAATAAAATTAAAACACACAGTTTCTTTTTTAGATATTTCGTTCAACCCCTCGACCATCCGCTTAACCTGCCGACTACCGGCACATTAAAGAAGATCATATTTAGGTTTATCTATTTTTCTTAAAAAATATACAAATTTGTACTTAAAATTAGCTAACACTTAAAAATAATGAAATTTCTTCTAGATCATCATTTTCGGGTCAATTTTCTAATTGCGAGGAATTCGTGGTTATCAAGTTGCATGGGATTAATGGATTCCCATTTGTATATTGTACAAGTTCGTGTAAATACCGTTCAATTTTATCAGTTCCGCATGAGTTCCCATTTCTGCTACCACTCCATGGTTAATCACACAAATCGCATCCGCATCTTGGATAGTGGTCAGTCTGTGAGCGATAGAAATGCACGTCCTTCCAACTTTGGCTTTATCTAATGCATCTTGGACCACCTAAAAAAAATAAAAAGTTACTTTGACTTCCAAGCAACGCAGAAGAATTTTCACCTTCTCGCTCTCCGCATCAAGTGCAGACGTCGCTTCGTCCAATAGCAAAACTTTCGGATTTCGTATAAGAGCTCTCGCAATTGCAACTCTTTGTTTTTGACCACCGGATAATTGCGTCCCCTTTTCTCCCAACTTTGTGTTGTAACCCTGAAAGAAAACTTTTTATCCTGCTCAGAGGAAACATTTCAAACTTACCATGGGCAATCCCACAATGAAGTTGTGAATGTTGGCGTCTTTTGCGGCCCGAATGATTTCGTCCATTTCCACTTTTCGTTTATTGTCTCCGAAAGCGATATTTTCCGCAATCGTCCGGCTGAAGAGGTTCGGTTCCTGGGAAACTATTCCCAGGTGAGATCGAAGGGAAGACAAATTCATGCTCTTTGTGTTCTTGCCATCCACGCTCACCATACCTTCAGCCGGATCGTAAAATCTCTCCAACAGCTGCACGATTGTCGACTTTCCACAACCGCTAGGTCCAACCAAAGCTATCATTTTACCCTGCGTAACTGTCAGATTTAGCCCTTGCAGAACCTTAACCGACGGTCTGGTTGGGTAGGAGAAATGTACTTTCCGGTACTTGATATTTCCTTTAGCCTGAAACAAAATCAAGAAAAACCGTTAAAATTATGTAAACGGAATGCCGATGGTTGTTTTACCCATTCCTCGTTGACGTCGCCGGTACCGCTTTGGATTTTGGGTACTCGATGGAATAACTGATTGATTCGATTAGCAGATATTACGCCCTTCTGGAAATTGGGGCTGAAAGCCAATGCGTTTGCCAAAGCCCAAGTGCTAGTGATCAACGCTTCCGACACTCTGAAATGATAATTGTCGAATTAGTAAAGCTTCCTTCCGGAAGTTTTCTTTACGTACAATATAACGGAGTTGTATTCGGCCAAATCGTTTCGTATCAAATGGGTTCCATAAAAAAGAGTAGCAATGTAAGCGAAGAATACTAAACTTCTTGAAATTCCAAAAACGATTCCTCTGAAGTGCGTATTGCTTTTTGCTTTATTTTGAAATGGAATCAATTCCGTCATGTACATTTCGTGAAATTTGTTCTCGCAATTCAAAGAAGCCACTGTGCGTATATTACCAATTGCTTCGACGGCAATCTAAAATTAATTTAGGTTTAAGTTTATGAAGTGCATATTAATTAGCGCGATGACGAGGTCTGAATAATTAAACAAAGTTTTTTTAGATAAACTGATGCCATTTGTACTTGGATGGGTGACCGTTTTGAGAACACCGCCTGTTGCTGCCGTACTTGCTGGTATCCGTAGCGCAAAGCTTAAATCCACAGACTACAAAGCAGGAAGTTTTACGCAGATTACACTGCTGTGATCTAAAGTCAAAGTTTAATCTCCTGCTAGAGCGGATGCCCAAAGTTATGTAAATCCGGCATTGTAAATATGTAAATATGTATATTTAAATGTAATGTAGAACCAAATCTTTAATACATGAAGTATTACTGTTCCGCGAAAGCCGAGCCAAGAAATCCCGTGAGATGAATGATAAATTTAAAATTAAGTAAATTACAAGATAAACTTGTAAGTGAATTAATTTTAAAATTAAGAAAATTCCATGGTAAATTCAAAACAATTTTGAAATTGCTGGAATAAAGAAGCTGGAAACATAAAATATTCGAACAAGCCTGGCAGCTCCCAGACTCAACCAGTATGTATTTTTTTTTTATTACTGTTATATTTAATTAATTTCAATCTTAATTTATTTTTGAATTTATTATATTTTTCTGTTTTATTTAATAAAATTTAATTTGCCTGATATCAGAAAGAGGAGTAGAAGAAATCATTAACGGAATTAAAATTCATTAAAAATGAGCACAGGATTGAAACCCCCCCCTTAATACTGTGGACAGTTTCAAAACTGGACTTCCTTACACAACATTTTTTACACTATTGGAAATTATCAAATTTGAAAAAGTGGAAAAACTAAGGAAACGAACATTTAGCAAACTGAAGATTGGTAACCCCCTCCCCTGGAAGGTTAGCTAGGTTTTTCTTTGGATGTGCAACCTATTCTACTCAACCACAAGCAGATAAAAAATTCTTAAAGCTGTGGCGTCGAATTTAGTATGGCAGAATATTTTACCATTTGGAAACTTTTTGAGTTTTCCCCCCTTATTTTGCTTCCTACTGTTTTAGGTTGGCCCACAGATTTCCTGCAACCGTGGATTAATTTTTAAAATGTTTTTGCGCATTAATTCTTAATTTATTTATCGATTTAATAGATTAACTCAGTCATGATTATTGAAGTTAATAATAGCAAATTAGCTAAAAATAGCAAAGTCGTTGTCAAACATACTTAAGTATGAACAATACTATTATTTTCAAGTGTCTAGGTAAATATAAAATTATGAAATTATAAAACTCCAGCCTGGCGACCATGTGAAGCAGGAAACCTTGGAGATACTCTTGAACTTTAAAGTATTTTGTCATTTTCAGCATGAATTTATTATTTTTGAAACTTTGCAATTGTCTTGTATTTAATATATTTTTTTAAATTAATCCGATTAAAATAGAAAAAAATGCGTTTTGGAAAATTTCGATGAAATATCAACTTCTGGATTTAAAGATTTTCGTTTTTAAATTTCCCCTTTAATCCTCTTCGCTGTATGCAACATATTAGTAAACCGGGCGCAAAAATGAATCGATGGAGGTGACCAAAATTATTTGTACCCACAAATGCTGTTCTTTCCATAAATATAAAAAATAAAAGAAACAGGAAGAAAATAAATTAAACTGCCCGCACTCACTTTTGTGGATCGCATCAACGCCTTATGTGTTCCTTCATTTTCTTCCGACATTATTTTTTCTTCCATAAAAACAGCTACGACCATCAACGGTGCAAAGCAAAGGCCGACTAAAGCAACTCTCCATTCGAAATAGAACGCAACTCCAATAGCAACTACGATTGTGGTAAACGCGTTCGTCAGCGTTCCAATTCTTGGACCAGTCGCCTAAACCAAAATTCA
Organism: Cantharis lateralis; assembly: GCA_963170105.1. Taxonomy (NCBI): domain Eukaryota; kingdom Metazoa; phylum Arthropoda; class Insecta; order Coleoptera; family Cantharidae; genus Cantharis; species Cantharis lateralis. The sequence goes on from OY720628.1 coordinate 1,342,476, forward strand.
TAATAGAAAATCTCCAATTTTTTATAAACATAATTACCCCCTGCACGCTGGCCGCTTCGCCCGATAGTCTGGCGCAGAGAGACCCAACCCCATTGTCGCTTTCGTCAAACCAAGCAGTTTCCTGTTTCAACATAGTGGTAAACATCCTATTCCTGAGTCTCATGGATAATTTTTCTCCGGCGATTCCAAACATGTAAAACTAACCGGCCAATTAGATCAGAAGTTTTGAATCGCACAAATCTTACCTGGAAAAAGTAAGCGATACCGGAAGCCAAGCCAAGAAAAATGAAATAGAGAGAGAGTTTGTTGATTTCTGCTTCGGGTTCGTCATACGCCAATACCTGAAACAAATCAAAAGAATTCGACTTGTTCGATGGGGAGTGGGGGGGGGGGGGGCTTAAACTTACTTTAACCACTTCGCCAAACAGAATTGCGCTTATCGGTAAACCGGCTCCAGTCACCACGGCAGAGATACACCCGATGATGAGAATCCACCATTCCGGCTTATTTATCTTCATCATCGACGAAAGTGACTTAATAGTCGACTTTTTGATTTCACTGGCAGGTGCTTTCTAAAATTTTGAATCACAAAGTATAAGCACAAAGACAAAACAGGATGAACGCGTACCTGTTCTAATTTTGCAGGTTCGTGACCCGTAATGTCGCCATTCATCGTTTCAACGCTCACTTGTTGCTGAAATTTAACTTTTGTGGCTAAAACAAAAGAGAAGTTAGATAATATGAACATTTAAGACTTTAACGTAACTCACGTGTTGCTTCCTCGGGACTGGAATCGTCATTGAGAATCGTCATTTTACTTGGTTCATCTTTAACCGTAACCAAGCGGTAGTAAGCACCTTGTTTGGCTAGAAGATCATGGTGCGATCCTTCCTCTAAGACCTTTCCTTCTGAAACCACTATTATTCTGTCTGCATTTCTAACCGTCGATAGCCTGTGAGCCACTATAACCGTCGTACATTCGGTACTCGCCTAAAATATCATAAAATAAAATTTTGAAAAGAGAACTTTTGTGCAGCCTTACCGCATCCAAGGCTTCCTGAACGATCGCTTCGCTGTTCGTGTCCAACGCGGAAGTTGCTTCATCTAAAAGTAAAATTGTCGGCTCTCTGACCAAAGCTCTTGCAATCGCAATTCTTTGTTTTTGACCCCCGGATAACTGTGCCCCACGTTCCCCTATCATGGTTTCGTATTTCAAAGGCAGCGCACTTATGAACGTGTGAGCGTTCGCTTTGCGAGCGGCTTTCTCGACATCTTCTTGCGTTGCATGGTCACAACCAAATTTGATATTTTCTGCTATCGTTGCTTCGAATAAAACCGGTTCTTGCCCGACAACTCCAATTTTACTTCTCAACCAAGTCAGATCCATGGATTTTATATCACAGTTGTCCACGGAAACGCTTCCAAACGTCGGATCGTAATAGCGCTGTAGCAGTTGAATGCACGTCGACTTTCCACAGCCGGAGCTTCCCACCAGAGCAACCGTCTCTCCCGCATTAATCGTTAGGTTCAGTCCTTGCAAAATCTGAAATTAAAGTTTTTTATTTTTTATTTATTATTTGATGTGCGTCCCATACCTTGACGTCGGTCCTGGATGGATAATGGAAGTGAACGTCTTTAAACACAATATTTCCGTCCAGGTTATTCAATGTGACTCCTCTGCCTTTGGAAGCGTTAATCACCGGTTCGCTCTTTATAATTCCAAAAATTTTGGTGGCGGCTCCTTTGGCAACCGCAAATATTTCCACGAAGGGCGCAGACATGCCAAAATACCACGTTCCTATTAGGATGCTGAAGAAAACCGCGATAACGTTCCCGGCGTCGTAATTTGGGTTTACCTCGCCCTTATCTTGTTCAATCAGTTTAATTCCGTACCAGAATGCAATCGCATAACTCGCGTAATTGAAGAACCACATAATTCCGTTACTGATGGCATTGAAAAGAGATCGTTTGATGTTGTTGTCCCTCGCGTCCAACAGCAGTTCGTTGTATCGTTTCGTCTGAATCTCTTGTCCTTCGAAAGCGACCACAGTCCGAATTGCCGTGAAAGTTTCTTCCGCTATCGCACCGGCTTCACCGTAAGCATCCATCTCTTGTTTTGAGAGTCTGGAAGAAACCTGCAAATTCGTCGAAGCGTTGACAAAACGAATTGTGGCGAAAAGAAAGAACTCACCCAAGAGAGAACCAACATCACTCCCATCGATATTGGAAACGAGACCATGCAGACCAAAGCCAATTCCCAACCCAGAATCAACCCCTGGATTACACTTATTACTACGGTCATTGCGTAGAAAATGAAGGTGGATACTTTTTCGCCGATGCCTTCCTCGATTTTCTTCAAATCGCTAAAAAAATTAATTTAAAGTGACAGGTTATGAGTCCACGGGCATGCTTACTCTGCTACTCTGCTGGCAAAGTCTCCGGTTTGGTTAACATCGTACCAAGGAATGTCTTGAAGTAATACTTTTCGTAAGAAGAGTTCCCGTATTTTGTATGTCTGAAAATTGCACGATGGGAAATAAGTTGAATTTTGAAATCAACCCTAATACTTACTTGCCGCAGGGCACTATAATTAAACATCACAGTCGATAAATAAGTTAAAATAAAGGTGGCAATTCCTAATACTAGCGTGGAATACGTAAACCACAAGATGCCGTCCCATAATTTTTCTTCGTTTTGACTTTTTTCTGGATCGGTTAGATTTTCTTTCGATTTTGTCGCCACGTAATCAATTATCGTGCCGGTGATTTCCCCGAAAGTAATGGAAAGGACGCTGTTGCAGAACGCGGAGATTGTGCTGAATATTGCGCCCACGATTACGTTAAATTTGTCTATTCCCGTCGAGTATTTATACTGAAAAATATAAAATTTTAATTTTTAGTCACTCTGTACACCGATACGAAGAGGGTGGGTCGAAAGTTATGCCTACCAGTTTATAAAAAGGGATTGTGGGGTATTCGATTACCATACTCTTCTTCAAGTCTTCTTCGTTTTCCTCGCTAAAACACCAATTACATATTTAAAAATGTTGAAATATTTCCTACGTATGTAAACACTAAATTCTATCGATTTAAATATTTATTAATAATAATCACGGAACGGAAGTAAAGCGACAAAAACAAATCAGTTTTTTAACCTGCAAACTATCTAAGATTTTTTTGAAACGAAAAAATGATATGATAAGGAAAGCGGATGTAGTATTTGGCAATTTATAAAATTTGAATAAAATTATTTTTGGTTCTCGATTTCTTCGGGTACCTAATAATTTTAATTAGCCATGCGATGAGCAAGTTTTTGTGTGCGGCAAGAACGAAAGAAAAGGTCAAGACCGACCACTTCTTCATTTCTCGATCATTTACCTTAGAAATTTTACGTCTTTTAAAAATTGCCACATTTTTTTCGAAATAAAAAACAAATGCAAGAGGCGACATTTGAAGTATGCAACTTCAGACGTGTGTTTGTTTACATTTTTCGCAAAAACATGACCACCTAACCTCACAATTGAACGGAATGAAGTTAAAACACAAAGTGCAAGTGCGCACGCGTGCGAATTACGCAATATATAAATTTGAATAATTTCACGCGGGGACTGCGGTAACGAGGTTTTAATGGTTCCTCCCCGAAAAATTCCAATTAAAAGACCAGTTGTCAGTTATAATTACGGGCGTTTTAAACGTCTCAAGGCCGCTTCAGAAATTTATTGGAATGTTGCCCAAAAAAATTAATTTATTTCGCAATAAATTAAGAATCAAAAATTTTGGTTTGCTTACCTTAAGGTGGTGCATTTTAAATTCCCGCCAAAATTTGAAAGACTTGTAATGTCGGACGAAAGTCCCACTTTGCCTGCCATATTTTTTGGAATTTTTTAAATCACATATCCACTCGAACAGTTGATCGAATTTGAATTGCTGCAATGAATGATCACGGCTTTGTTAAATTATCTGATGTCAACACTTTTTCATTTCCAGGTTTGTAGATAACGCTTCCCTCTTGAGAACATAATGGAAAATTATCTTACATGTAACTAAATTTAGTCGAGTGCGTGCGGTTTTTAAAAGTAATCGTGACGTAGGTACTAGAAAGAAATAAAGAGGTTTAAAGGTGGCGTCTTTCTTTAATGCGCTAAATACGGAGGTTTGCAAAAAAGTTTCCGACTGTTTTTTGGAAATCTTCCCGAAGATGCAACTTCTCGATTATTATCAGACCAATAACAACGTACTTGAGCGCTTTAAGCAAATAAGAAAAATAATAGTACTCTCACATTCTGCCATCAAAAAAAAAATTAGATTTCTTTTATCTTTACGTTTGAACTGATGATGAAACTCGCGGTTTTCACTTGATAACATTGTTGATCAGCCTTCCATCACACACATTCCTTGTACGGTTAAAATTTTATAATACAATCACAAAAACGTTAGGACTCAATATCAGGGTTCTTCTATGGTGAAGACGAGAGACAAGGGGGGGAGGGGTTCGCCGCGCAAAGTTCAGCATCGGCTCCCTATAAAACAATATACTATTTTTCGCAAATGTCATAAAAACTTGACTGTTGTTCAATTGTCAATCTTACATATTCATTTGTTTTTGAAAAGCAGTTATTTTTTTACCACCGGCGCCGGCGCGGCGATGAGCACCAATGAACGAGTTTATCTTTCGCTTTTACTTTAAAAATATGAATTATACAATTAAATTTTAAATCGTATAATTCGGGTTTAAATAATCTAAATAAAATCCAGCTTGGACTGGGAGGTATTCTATATTAGCCCCCATGACGTCCTGGTTTGTAACAAATTATACTGCCTGCTCTCTCAAACTTTTATCCTACTTTTAAACCTTTGCCTCGAGTATTAACTTCTATATGCTCGTTGGCCCAATTCTGGCTTGAAGAATGTTCTTCCGGTTTGGCTAGATCATAGTAAGGTTTCCAAACTTCCGGTTCTCTTTTCTCCGGTGGATCTAAAGTTTAAATATCAAAAAGAAGTTAGCCGAAGCACTCAGGTTAAACTGTTGCAGACCGGGGGTTCTGCATATCTCCCAGTTCAACTGAACTGATATATTTTTGTCTTTCTCCAGGCATCTCCAGTTTGTTTTTCTTGCGAAAAGCCAACTAGAAAAATGTGAGTTATGAGGGAGAATCAAGGGGAGATTTTATTGAAGATCTTTCCTTAAGAGGAATTGGTAAAGGTGGGGTTTTCTAGATGCGATATCTGTAGGGATGCCTGCGGTTTAAATAAAATTGTGATTTATAATCGGAGCAAAAAGGTTTCCTAAATGTTTAATTCAATGAGTATGTTGTGCGTTCTCTGTTTTTATACTTTCATCTGAGAGCGGCCGAGGTATAAGATCGACGACTATCGAACGAATTTATTCGGAGTTATTTTAATCATAGATTAAGTTTTACCTTACCTTTGAGAAACTGGACATAAAAAGAAGGAAATGTGCCTTTGAAAGTAATCTGGCTTCAGAATTCTATATCCACAAATCTAGAAATTATGATATTCCATTTTATCTTTCAGTGCCATTGGTTTTATCTTCTTTCTTACCAAACTCTGCTTTCAACTAAGCGGTTTCACAAAAATCAAAAGTTTAAAAGAAAAAAAATTTAAGAGTGTGATTCCCCAGTAACTAAACTAATCAGACTAACAAAATTTAAGCAGCTTTAAAGCGCAAACCATGAAGACTATTAGAATATCTTCAAATATATATTTTTTTAAATTTTACTATTTTGCATGAATAAACAAATATCTAGGCACATCGGACAGGAAGTTATAAAATGACGACCTAGTTTAATTTTTTCTGATAGGCATTTACAAGAAGTCAATATTTTACGAAATTTACATTTGTGCTACACACATACTATCAATCGATCGTAAACATGTTACGTCACTCGCAGTAACTACCATAAGGTTTTTGACCTAAACATTTTATTGTAAAACTCACCCAGAGATCACACCAAACCACAAGAAACGTTTACGGAAATTACGTTAAGTAATATCGAAGTGATCGATTTATTTACTTATTTACCCAGGGAGACCACGACAACCAAGGCAATACAAAAATTCAATAATAAGAACGGTATATATTTTTGGATTAAAATCTATCGAGGATATGAAAGGACAATTCAAAAAAATAAATTTAGAGCGACGTTTCTCTGCTAGTAGGAGTTTCGCTTGTTCTCATCAGCGATTGCGCCAAATGTAATTTCCCGGTGAGCATGTAATAACTGAAAAAGAGAAAACTTACTGTCTTAGATACCGGCCTCGAGAATTTACTTACCGCGCTTTCAGAGATTTAAAAATGCTTCTCTTGAAAACAAATATAAAAAAAATGAAAACACCGTAGAGAGCGTTGCAAAAATCCGTCAGGTACCATAAAAACGCGGGAGCGTTCTGCACTTGCCAGGAAATTAGCCAAGATATGAATTCCATGGACCAATTTATACCCATCGCCAGCATTAACTTCAGATATATGTTAAACCTGCAAAGCAACCGTCAGCCAAGAAGAGATTTGAAATTTTTGAGTGTTAACCTTTGCCGGTGGTTTTCGAAATTATCTTTACCAGTGTTACTCTTTCGTAAACTATCCGAAGCTTGATGAACGTTCCTGATTTGCAGATAAGTCCGTACGAACAGAACAATGTTGACGATTATGAGGATTCCTATTGGTCCATAAAAGTAGAACAATTCCGTGTATTTATCTAGAAATGAAGTTAAAAAGAAGAAAAATACAAAATTGAGTGAAAACAACGTACATTTTTACCTTTAAACCAACATTGGTCCTTTCCTAACCCGGGATTGAACCATCTCGTTGGAGAAGCACCAAAACTTATAGATATGACCAAGATGACCAATAGAAATGGGATACCCCAGGCGTACGCACTATATTGAACAAACCGCTTGTTGTCCTCCCCTTTTACTCGTTGGGCAAAACCACGGGAACCACTGCGAAGCAAGAGTGCAGGTAGAGAAAATGTTTACCTTTATACTTTTGACCAAACCTGAAAGTCCACCAAATGTCCAACGAAATTATGTTCATCCAGAAAAATGAAGCCATGAAGAAGTACAAGCAGAAAGTTCCTGAAAATACAAATTACAGTTTGAATTATGCAAGTTTCTTGACAGATCAACACCTTAATTTATGCAACCAGTACTGCAATTTGAAATATTGAAAGGTGTAGAGCGGGGGGTCTGGGGGTATTCCATTTTCGTCATTAGCATAAATTAAATTTATGCACAAATAAAGTACGAGCTTAAACTCGAATTAAAATTTAATGAGCTACAATTTTTAAATTTCAAATTCATTTCACAGGAAAACAGAAAATATTGAATAAAACAAAAGAAAAGAAATGTACCATCTTGTTTATTATTTTATGGTTTTCTGAACGATGGACTTGTTTTTCAGAAAAATTTATGAAACCAAAGTTGTAGCCCGTTAAATTTTCTATCTGTAAAAGGCCATAAATTATGTACAAAGCGTCGTGTTTAAAAGATACGGGATTTTCAACAAAAAACAAAACTTTACGAATTCAATTTTTTACTTAATTTAATGCATAATTTGAAAACCATTGATTTTAGACAATATAGAATTAGAATACGACTTGTAGATAATTTCACGCTCTTTAAAAAAGTACTGAATTATTTGTACTGAAAAATTAATAGTTTCGCTGCTGTGGCCGTATGAAGATAGTACCTACCATTGGTTTAAATTTTGAAATAAATTTTAGTTATAATAACTAAAAATTCTTCGTCCACTTCGAAAGACGATTCAAGACGAGAATCTAATTCGAAGATCCCAAAAATGTTATGAGACTTACCCAAAGTTGCGCAGGTAGAGATGTTCATGTCAGGACTTTTCGATTTGAGCTGCACGATCACCAAATTTAAGTATGCAAAAAATAGAGCGATCACGTAACTCATCAAAGAATTTCCGTGCAGATTTTTTTCAGGAAGAAGTAAATAGACTATGAACGTAGCAAAGAGAAACGGCATTGAAATCAACATTCCTGGAACAAAAAATTGGTTCTAAAGAAAAACTGAAACCGGTGGAGAGTCCAGTGTTTTCACCTATAAAATTTAGTCCTCTTCCGATTTGGTACTGTTGATTTGCGCAGACTATGGCGGAAAAATCTATGTCGTCGAAATTGTCCAAGCAGTACTGGCCGCTCTCGATGTACGTTTTGGTTAGAGGATGGTAAAGTCGCCCATCCTTTTGGACCAAAAACGTATCTTCTTTGTAGGTTTTTGGATTCAGTCTGTATTGATTCGAATTCGTGCAATCCATGATACCGGAAACTATGCTAAAAGTTGCGGCATCATTGATTGCGGTGTGATTTTCTTCGTAGACGGTGACGGAAAACTGATTAGTGTTGGAAAATACACAGGATGCGTCACTGATGTGGTAATTTGGCTGACAACATTTCCTTATGCACATTTTGTTACCGCAATTGTCCTGGGTGCCGGTATAAACAAAGGAATTAAGACTGTACGAATGGGGTACCGCTGGATTAGCAAATGTTGACTCGAACAACACACTTAACACAATTAACACTTTCAATATCATCTTTATTTTTCAATTAATTAGTTTGAGAATATTAGTTCGCCAACCGCCGCCATACGATACTGTGCGATAACAGGCTCTTTCGATAATATTGTAAATCTTATCGATTTCACGAATTACTCAAACACACCTTGGTAAACATTTTAGGAATGTAACTTAAAATGAATATTCTGCTCTTCGTCATTTGCACTCTTGGAAAATTAACAAATTGTGGGCTATTTTTGGAACAAAGCTAAACTAACGTCAAATGTTGATTTAGTTGGCCGTTTTTTAATTTATACAATCTTAAGATTTTGAAACAAAAATATTTATTCGATAAAACCCTTCTGTTGATATCTAGAAAACACATTTGATAAAATTAAATCTCGAGATTTAATACGCGACACAATCTTATCTCCTAAAATTTTAATATCTTTATTTAAAAAAGTTGTTTTATAGATAAAGCACACCCAGCACGGTGCATTGGTGAGTATCACGACTTTAACGATGTATTTCTAAGATTTAATAGAGGCAGCCTTTTCTTTCTGGATCTTGAAAATTCACGCCGATTCCCCCCCTATAGACCTACATAATCCCCACATCCAGTGGCGGATTTAGCATTTAAGAGGCCACTAAAAATTTAGATAAAAGTTAGATAAAATTAATAAAAAGCGAGCACCTCATGAAATTATGTGACGCGCATAAATTGCGCTCTATTAACGAGATTCTCGCAGGATATTTGACTATAATTTAAAAACCTCACTGAACGATTCTTATGTGTATGTAATATATACTGAATTTTTTTTTTCAAAAAATTTTAATCCAAACCATCAAAAATTAATATTTTAAATTTATACTAAAAATAATGATTAGTTTAAACGCTCATTTTGGTCACGTGGTGTGTTTTTCATAAAACTGAATATTTCTTCGTTTGTTTCTTCGTCTCTTATACGCTCTTGGCTTCTTTGACGATTTAAATCAAACTTGACAAACAAGCTCAGTTTTTCAGTAGCAGGTTAAACCAAAAAGTGTGGGTTAAAATTTTTTTATTTAACCTGCAACTGAAATACTTATATACCGCCACTGTCCACATCCTCCCATTCGCAATGCTGCAGTGGATCAACCTCTGCAGAATACCGTTGTCATCAACCTCACTATCACATCCTCAGTTTTCTATCTGTCTTACTTAAACACCGGAAGCCTCCTCTGTTCTTCGGCCTTTTCTGAGCAGCTCTGAAACATTCGTAAATTAAAACTTTGATCCTACTAACCCACCCTACATTCTACATAACGAAGTTTATTTTGTCAACTGCTAGCACGAAAATTATTGACCAAAGAGGTATTTTCAGTTACGAGCGAGATTTTCAACAACGCTGCTGTTGAATGCACAGCTCAAAGTGCAGTTGAGTCTAAAATTGGATAATGTGAAGGACGAAAGCTGCTAGGATGACAAGGTTTGCAAAAGACCAATTTTTTTAATCCCAAATGTCTTCGTTTTTGAGAAATTTTATTTTTGAACGGCTCTTGACCTTGGTGTAAATTTATATTTGGAATCGTGTCGGAAGTAAATGATCTAGCACTTTAAGCTTACACATGAACGACCTAATTTTTTTGATAGTGTCCAGAAATAGCTTGTTTAACCTGTTGCCTACGTAGAAAATTGATTAAGTTACTCGCAAACCTCTCAACATTTAGAATTGCAGTTTTCAATCAATGGAAACTCGAGATACCGGATTGAATCGGTAAAATCAGCTTTTTAATATTTCACTATATTGTTTAATTATTTATCTATCACATGCTAATAAATAACAAACCTATATTTTGTTGGGTGGGCACTTATGCACCTACTCAATTCGAAGATCTGGAAAAAACTGAAAGTTATCTAGTATATATTGGGAATTGCACCGAAGAAAATAATCAAAGACAAATAAAACAACAATAAATTAAATTGTTGGAAACAAGAAATAACAATAACCTTGGAGGGTAAATCAAACAGTAACAATGACAAAAAATAATCAATATTTATATAAAATCTATACAATGTCTGCTTCGCGCGTGTCGGCGATCTAGAGGGTTGAAATTCTGCAGAGAATTTAAATGTTAGTCAAATGCCAAATGTAAAATTAGTGACTCCATTGAATGGATTTACAAAATTCCCATTTTACCTGCTCCTTTCGAGAGTTTGTTCGCAGATACTTCCCGATAAGCTAGTGGGATTGCGCAACATTTCAATTTTTGATATCAGGACACGTGATGGTCTGTTGGTTAGGTAGCTTTTTGTATAATACTACATTTTTCGTTCTCTTACTGGTCGTCATTGATTCATTTATTCAGACCAATCAGAATTCATTATTCTAGACGAATGGTGCTGTTATGGATTTCCCAAAAAGGTTTATTAAAAACCTTTGATCGTAGGCTAGCGGTATGAGCTTTGGATTGCTGAGCTGTGACAGTGCAAAAGATACCACAAGATGATAGACTTTGCAACCGAACCCAAACTGCGTGTTAAATTGGTCACTTCTTCTTTCTTCTAATCAAATTTAAGACTCGACGGTCCGAACGCTGATAGACGATAGAGGGAATAAGTGGGGCGAAAACGTGTGTTGACCTTTATGGGGGAGGATACTAAATTTATAGGTATATTTTAGAAATTTTGTGAATTTTGTTGGTTTGTTAATGATGAGCCATCGGGAGAACAGTTATACCTTTTTAACTCCCATCTCCTATCTGTAACAGCACAAGGTTTAGACAGTCCCAAATGTCAACATTTCTTTAAAAAATCCGCACTAGTTTTCAACAAGGCCCCTTCAACAGTTTACCTTCAGCACTTTGTTCAAGAATTTGGCTTTTTTCTTCTGTAAAGCAGTTGTCGAAGATATTGAGAGGCGGCTAGTGCACTTGTGTTTGGTGTTTGGTGCCGTTCAACTTATTGCAACTAGAGTTTAAATGCAACTCATATTAGCAAAGGCTCTGCTACGCCACGACTTAACAAATTTACCGATTCGTCCAAATTGAAGATTAATCAAAATATTTAATTTCTTGTCGATCCTTGGATTTGATCAAATTAAAATTAATAAATGATATAATTATTATTATAAAATTGCAAAAATTTTAAAGCAAAACCAGAAGTGGTTTTCCTTTCTTCAGATTTCTTCGATTCTTCCGGCCAATCTATTGCAAGCGGGCATGCAAAAAGTAAGTAGCCATGACTTCGACTTTTCATCTTCATCTCTTCGTTATATTCATCGATTTAATTCCGAAAAAGTTGTCTAATCTAAAGACACGTAAGTGTGCGTCATTTTAGCTAATGAAAAAAATTGATCCAATTATCGGTGGTGTACGCATGCTTGTAAAACAAATCGTTATCACTTTTATCTATTTTTTGTAATAAATAGGGAATGCAAACTTCTTTCCTAATCAATCAATGATAGTAAGAAGTTAGATCGCGTGAGAAAAGTGAGGCGAAAAATTGCGCTCCTATTTTTTTTAAATTTATCAATTGGTTTTCGTTTTGTGCCGAGTTATCGTTTTGGAATTTCGAGTGCGGCCACTTAAGAAAAATAAAATTTGGCGCTTATTAATCGGATCTAGACTATCTAGCTGTCGTACAGATAATCAGTGCCTTCCAAACTTGTTGCTGGCTTTTCCCATGTCAACCTGTTGCTTCAGTTTGGTCAATTTATGAAGAAACTGTAAGCTTTGAAAACAAAAAAGGTCTGCGCCGCGAGATTTCAAACCTGAAACTTTGTTTTTGTTTTTAGGATCTAAATGGACAGAAAGGTTTCGATAACAAGTCAAGTGTCCCTCGCCAGTCAAAATATGTACAGCGGCAAAGGGTGAGTTTGCTTTATTTAAATTTTGATTTGCAAAAAATACACCTAGCTATTATGTCTTGTTAATGGACTTTCGAAGTTATCGCGGATATTATCGCTTCCATCTAATCTTGCTTTATGTATTGTTACGTAAAACAAAATAAATTCAAAATTATGTCATTACATTTTCTTGCAGAAAAGAAGTGGAGGAAACTCCAGCCAAAGACAAAAATGAAGTCAAGGCCGTTCCATTTATCCAAGTCGTAAGAATAATTTTTATATTAAATTTTGCCAATAAATTGTATTTCTTCATTTTCCAGTACAGATATTCGAGTGGACAGGACAAACTGTTACTCTTCCTTGGAAGTCTCTGTGCCGTAGGAACGGGAGTTTGCCAACCTCTCAGTATTTTAATTTTTGGAACCCTAACGCAGGACATCATAACGTACGCGCAAAATGTACAAGAGAACGAATCGAACTTTATGGACGCAATTACCGAATTTGCGATTTACAACAGTGCGATTGGAGGAGCCATGCTGGTTTTAAGTTACCTCAGCACCGTGCTTTTCAATTACAGCTCCATCAGACAGGTCTGCATTCCGTAAAATCCAAAATACGTTCATAATATTTATGTTTGGATTTTCAGATCTTTCAAATCCGCAAGTTGTACTTTTCAAGTGCCCTCAATCAGGACGTTTCTTGGTACGACGTCAACCAAACCGGCGATTACGCCAGTCGAATGTCCGAGTAAGTGTTAATTATTTTTCCAATCGGGATTCCTTCAGTAACCAAAAATTTCAGAGACATGATAAAACTGCAGGACGGTATGGGAGAGAAGGTCGCCATGTTTCTTCACTTCCAAGTTGCTTTTCTTGCTAGCATAATATTGGCGTTGGTTAAGGGATGGAAGTTGGCTCTCATCTGCCTCACGTCCTTGCCCATCTCCATGATTGCGATGGGAGTAATTGCATTCGTAAGCCAATTGTTAACTCTTTGAATTTTTGAAAACACCCAGTTTACAGATAACCAGCAGAGTAGCAAAAAAAGAGATGGATGCTTATGGAGCAGCTGGCGCGATCGCGGAAGAAGTGTTTAGTGCTATTCGTACGGTGGTGGCTTTCGGGGGTCAGCATAAAGAAATCGAACGTTACCAGGAGAAGCTGCTTTTCGCGAGGAATAACAACATCAAGCGAGGGCTTTTGGCCGGAATTGGGTTCGGTTTGCTCTGGTTTTTCATTTACGCCAGCTACGCTCTTGCGTTCTGGTACGGTGTTCAATTGGTCGTCGACGAACGGTACGACGAAAATCCAACTTACGACGCTGGAACCATGATCACCGTAATCTGATTTAACATCAATCAGCTTAACTTCTAACGCCAGTAAATTTTAGGTCTTCTTCAGCGTGATGCAGGGGAGCATGAATTTTGGAATGTCATCTTCCTACATCGAAGTGTTCGGGATAGCCAAGGGAGCGGCAGCTAAAATTTTTTCTGTGATCGACAACGTTCCCGTGATCAACATCTCCAAAAATAACGGGAAGAAACTGAAACAAGTGAAAGGCAACATTGTTTTAAAGGACATCGTTTTCGATTATCCTTCCAGGCCAGATGTTAAAGTATGCCCCCGCGTCTACCCACTCTTTCAATTGGTAACTGACAAATTGTTTTTAAGGTTCTACAAGGAGTCAACTTAACCATTAAAGCAGGGGAAACGATCGCTTTGGTCGGAAGTTCCGGATGTGGAAAATCTACTATTATTCAACTGTTGCAGAGATTTTACGATCCAATTTCGGGACAAATTTATTTGGACGACGAAAAGTACAACGAATTGGATTTGACTTGGTTAAGAACCAACATTGGAGTTGTTGGGCAAGAACCGGTTCTGTTCGGAACTACCATTGCAGAAAATATAAGATACGGATATTTGAGTGCCACTCAAGAAGACATCGAAAGAGCAGCTCAGCGAGCAAACGCCCACATTTTTATATCGTCTCTGCCGCAAGGTTACGACACTTTGGTCGGAGAAAGAGGCGCACAGTTATCCGGAGGTCAGAAACAAAGAATCGCGATTGCTCGGGCTCTTGTCCGCGAACCTGCCATACTCTTATTGGACGAAGCTACCTCAGCACTCGACACTAACAGCGAAGCCAAAGTACAAGCCGCACTTGATAACGTAAGCTCTATTTTTTCTTCGGTGGATGAGGTTTCAGTGTTTAATAAAATTTTAGGCCAGCAAGGGATGCACCACAATTATCGTTGCCCATCGCTTATCGACAGTTCGTAATGCCGACAAAATCGTGGTGTTCACTGCTGGGAAGGTGGTAGAAGAAGGAACGCACAAAACGTTGATGGCCAAGCAAGGAACATATTATAATTTGGTCAAAACCCAAGCTTCGCCAAACGAAGCTGAAGAAAATGGTAAGTTCCATTGAGTCGCGTTTAAAATTCGAGTTAAAATCTTTTGATTTCTAGACGATGATCAAAACGATGACGTTAAAATGATTGAAGATAAAAAGATGTCACTGGTGGAGGACGTCATCGAAGAGGTAAGGCAGAGGAAAATTAGGAATTTTTATTAAAATTGAGGATTTTAGAGCGATTACTTAATCGAATCTCACGATACTTCATCAACGTCGTTATGGGCGATCATGAAAGTCAACTCTCCCGAATGGTGGAACATTGTGATTGGATGCATCACGTCGGTAATCATGGGAGGCGCCATGCCAGCGTTTGCCGTCTTCTTCGGAGAAATTATTGGTGTAAGTTTTCTTTCTCTTTCCAAATTTGAGCTTTTGTTTCACCGAAGTGCTTTTTTCCAGGTTCTCGGAAGCAACGAATCAGACGAGGATATAATTAAGAAAACAAATATGTACTCTCTTGTGTTTGTGGTAGCTGGACTCATCACAGGAACTGCTACCTTCTTGCAGGTTAGATAATGTTGTTCGTTATAGCCCAAGACACCGTCAAAAACTTTTCTTCCAGATTTACATGTTCGGTATCGCCGGAGAAAAACTCACGATGCGCTTACGAAATTTGATGTTTGTTTCCATGCTGAATCAAGAAATCGGTTGGTTTGACAGAAAGGAAAACGCAGTCGGTTCCTTGTGCGCAAAACTATCCAACGAAGCTGCTAGCGTCCAAGGGGTAAGGATCAAAGCGAAGATCTCGACCGAAAGTCACAACTTTTTATTTTAGGCGACTGGCCAAAGAATTGGAACAATTTTGCAAGCCTTATCCACGCTGGTAATTTCGATTACCCTCTCTATGTACTACGAATGGAAACTCGCCTTGGTCGCCCTTGCGTACACGCCAATTATTTTGGCCGCCATATTTTTTGAACATCGGCTCGTGCACGTGGAAAATGACGGTCAGCAAAAGTCGCTAGAAAAATCGACAAAGGTAGGAGTTAACTTGCGTAAAAAATTTCGTAATTATAATTAATTTTTAGATTGCAGTGGAAGCGGTTGGAAATATAAGAACGGTCGCTTCGTTGGGATGCGAAAACACTTTTTACCAACACTACGTGATGGAATTGGAACCGATTTATAAGACATCCAAAAGAAATACTCACGTGAGAGCCATCGTGATTGGTATTGCTCGCAGTATCATGTTCTTTGCCTTCGCCAACTGCATGTACTATGGAGGTTACTTGATCAAGAATGGAGAAATGAGTTTTGAGAAAGTCTATAAGTAAGTTCCGTCGGGTTCTCCGGGATTATTGGTACATAATTTACTTCCAGAGTTTCCCAAGCCTTGATCATGGGAACCGTTTCCATCGCGAGCGCTTTGGCATTTGCGCCCAACTTGCGTAAAGGTTTAGATGCAGCGGAAAAGATATTCCAGCTGTTAAACCGAACTCCTCTGATCAGAGACCACGGCAATTCGATGTCCAAGGAATGGGTAAGTCTTTCGTCACTCTTCTGGAAGCATCGCAATAATGTTTTAATCCCCAGTCCAAAAGCAACATCACATACACCAACACCTACTTTTCTTATCCCACCAGACCGACTATTCGCGTTTTGAAAGGATTCAATCTGTCCATATTCGAAGGACAGACGGTGGCTTTAGTAGGACCTAGCGGTTGTGGAAAATCTACGGTGCTTCAACTGCTGGAACGATATTACGATCCACTGGAAGGACAAGTCGCCGTCGAAGGTGAAAACATCAAAGGGATCAAATTGGCCACTTTGCGATCTCAGATTGGTGTCGTTTCCCAAGAACCCAACTTATTTGATAAAACCATCGGGGAGAATATTGCGTACGGCCGCAACGATTGCCAAGTGGCAGAAGCAGAAATTATGGAAGCCGCCAAGAAAGCCAACATTCACAATTTCATTACGTCGCTTCCTCTGGTATGTCCTTTCTTGTCCAAGTTAATGTAGATTAAAATGATTTTTCCAGGGTTACAACACCAGGCTGGGCGAACGTGGAACCCAACTGTCTGGAGGTCAGAAACAAAGGATCGCCATTGCTCGGGCCTTGGTTAGAAATCCAAAAGTCTTAATGCTGGACGAAGCGACTTCAGCTTTGGACAGCGAGAGCGAAAAGGTTTAGTTCTTAAGCCGCTTTGTCTTTTTTGATAACGCCCAGTGTTTTAGGTAGTGCAAGACGCTTTAGACGTGGCAAGAGAAGGAAGAACTTGCATAACGATAGCCCATCGTTTAACCACAATTCAGGACGCCGATGTTATTTGTGTGGTCAACCAAGGAGTCGTGGCCGAAATGGGAACCCATTCCGAATTGTTAAAGCAGAGAGGAATCTATTACACCTTGCACCGCTTGCAGAAAGGACATGGAAATAGTTAGAAATATGTACATAATATTATAAATATTGTAATTTAATTTATTTTTAATTAAACTTATTTTTATGTAGACGTCTTGATTTATTTGGTTAATTGGCCTAAAACAAATTTTGGATTCGGTTTAGCGCACTTTTTATAAGCAACTTTTATAATCTTCTTTGCAGTTTTACTTCCAGAAGTCCTCTTAATTCAGAGATCTCAGATTGGTCCACTCATTTATCGATTTAATCAATTAGAGGTTCATTTTTTGGACTGACAGGACAGTGGAGGAACAACAATAATTAATTTATAAAAATAGCGGTCACAATTTAAAATTATGCAAGCGATTTTAGTTAGATACCGGATTAAACCAGTCAAATCTATGTAGTAATAAATTCCAATAGGTTTGATAACATATTTAAGTGGCTTACAAACGAAATACTTAATGACAATGCAAAATAAATTGTAATATTTGATAAAATATAAAAATCAACTCCTCCTCCATCTATATAGATTGTCACTTTTGACAATTTACATTTCAGAAAAAACTTTCTACCCCTCCCCTTGAAAAATGAATTTAAATGAGTTTATTGGTATATCCTAAATAACCTAATTGAGCATAAATCTGGGCGCATACCTGTTAAATTTCTACAATCTCAATACAAAAATTTATTATTCTTCTCGTTTTTAAATATAAATACATATTTATCTTAATCTAAAATATCACACGGACTTACACTCAGTCCTGTCGGCATTTGCCGGCCAATCGCAGACGAAACTCTGCGTGTTGAATGCAGTTCCTTCCCGACAAGTAAATTCGATTGGTTTGCCGTGCACGCAGCGATAGTACTAAAAAGAAAGCAAGTTTAAAGAAAAAACGCGAGTTTTAGTGAAGCTTACCTTGTGGCACTCCTTGTGTGCCATGAAGTCTTTGTCTTTGCAGTCAATCAAATCGTTGATTGAATTATCATCGTCCTCCTGTGGACTTGCTTCTGTAACAATCGCAGGACCTTGCGTAACCTGTACTGGCTTACTTGTGGTGCCCCTCGTGGTAACTTTTTCTGTGGTGGACGGGCTTGGCGTCCATTGTTCTGAAGGAGTAGTAGGCTTCATCTCTCCACTTTCGGATGGAGTGCTAGGAGGTTTTGCCCACTCAGGCTACATAAAAAACACAATACAACGGTTTTTCCACTTGGTTCGCTACTTACTCGCTTGGTAGTTGCGATGTTCGATTCCGGAACGGAATAGCCTTTCATATTGGAATCCAAAATTGTTATCAAAGCATTTTTTGGACCACATAAACCATGAAAGTCGTCCATGTCGATTGCCCAGGTCATGGCTCCACCATATCCTTGCAATTTTATGTAATCCATTTTAATTTGCACACTTTCGGGGTCCTCGTATCCAACCCATTGGTTTCCTTTGTAAGCGTATGGGACTTTTCCGTGTTCATCCCACATTTTGGTCCAGCCTGACTCTTTGTTCATAATTTCGGTGCAGATCTAGAAAAACGTAAGATTTCAAAGTTAAAAAAAACATCTCCAAGGAGGAATTTACTTCGTAGTAAGCTAAAAATCCAGTGGCGTTGGTGTATGGCCCAGGATCTCCGCCACCAGCCTCCTTGTTGATGAAAGTTCCTAGATTGTAATTGTTGTTGCTGTTGCTAAGAGTGAAAGTTCTACCGTAAAATGGGATTCCCACAACCAGCTTCTTTGGAGAGCAGCCATAATTGACCCACAGTTTCAGGCCATCGTTCTGGAAAAGAATCTATAAATGAACCGTCCGGTTAGTAAGAAGAACTACTTACGACGTTCAGTTTCTCATACGCCCATTGGTCATGTGGTCGGTTATAGAGTGCGCTGTGGGTGTCAGCAAAACCAGCCCAATTTCCTCTCAAATCATACGACATCACGTGGATGGCATCCAGCAGCCTAAAATAGTCCAAATTACTATTTCTTCTGTATTTCTTCAGTTTCGTTTTACTTACTCGCAAAGTTCTGGCACGTGGTACCCTTCCTGAAGACGGAAGTTAGCAATTGGGACCGCCATGGTTATCTCCCAATTTTTTCCAACCGCATCGAACGATCTTCTTAGTTCCTCGACGAAATACAAAAATTTGTCTTTATCTGAGAACTTTCCTCCGCGATCGGCCGCACCTGGATACTCCCAATCCAAATCGAATCCGTCAAAATTGTACTGGTTCATGAAATCTAGAAGGAAAATTAGATCGACTGCGTGAAATACTGACCGTAAGTCTTACCGACTACGCTTCTGATAAAGGAATCTCGTCTAGATTTGACGGCAACCATTTCGGAATATTTTTCGCCACCTTCTGCCCACCCGCCAACGGCGATTTGATACTTCACGTCTGGGTATTTCGATTTTAGTGCGGTGAAATTTTTAAATCCGCTTTTGTTGATGTCCAACTGAAAGTTTCTCGTAAGAGATTGCGCTATAAAAATTTAAATATGGATTACCTCTGGATCGATGACGAGAACGCTCCAGGATTTATCATTTACTCCGATGAAAGAGTAAACTAAGTGGGTGCACAGACTCACGGGAACGTCTTCGATTCCGTAGCGGCCTATTCCGGGCCTGTAGATTGCCCAGTTGCTGAAATAGCAAACCACGCGGGCAGGAGTTGCATCTAAAAATACAAAACAGAAAGAAAGAAAATTTATTTTCGTGGTAGATAACCCGGTAACTTTACAATATGCTGTACTGTTGGGTTTATAATATTAGACATTTTAAATATTTTAAAATCTCGTTATCCATTCGTGTGCCTATTCATGTTCAAGTGTCAATTTTGTATGCTCTTTCGACTGGTATATTGAAAACTAAATCTAATAACTATAATAATATTATATTGCTGGAAATGCATATAAAAAGTTACCTGTTTATAATTTTTATAAGAATATTCTGTCTTGTTTACTGAAATCTGCATTTCCGACTTGAGCCTTTTATACCAAATGGCAGAGGTATATTGGTATAAAAGTATTTGATTATGTATAAAATAAAAAATAATTTGAAAAAATTTGGATAGTGTCAAATATTATCGTACATTCTGAAGAATCTGCCGACCTTAGATTTTGTAAGTAAAAAAATAATTTTTTGAACTTGATGTCATACTTGAAATCAAATCGGAGATATCTCCTGATGTAGGCATTTAAATAGGCCTGTTATATAATATAAATGAAATCGTTTTGAAAACTATCCAGTGCGGTTAATAAAATTTTATTAAATTTTTCGAGATATAAAATAAAAATATTACACTGTTTCTTGCAAAAGCTGAATATTTAAAAATTACTTACCACATTGGGCTGCTATTAGAACCGTCCAGAGGGCCACCAAAATTGCTTTCATTTTCACTCTTCCAGCTAAAAATCCAAAAATATTTTAGCGAAAAATCAAATTAACCCCTTTCATCTGCAATATTGTCGACAACAACACATTTTAAAAATAAATCGTTCGTTGTAAGCTAATCACGAAGAATTTCCAATTTCCGCAATTGGATTACCCAATTTAAATAATTAATTAATTAAAGTAGCTCACCTGATGATGACAAAATTCTATTTTGGTTCCTTAAAGGGAGTGCTAATTTGAATGTAGAAAAATAGCGGCATCGCCAAGTTTTATATGCGTGCGGTGGTTGCTGATTTTTTTTGTGTTTATCTTCGGCCAATAACATGTTAAGAGGTTTATTGAAGCTCAATGCCCCAGAACTCGATATACAAGAATACAAAACCGCAAATCGTGTCGTCTCGCTTCATCTTCATCGCAGAGGACGTTCGCTGAAGAAAACCGAGCAGTACACTCCTGGTGACATTCAATTAGGACGTGAAATAAATTTCGAATTAACCGTTGCTTGGTGTTGCCATTACATTTAAAATTTTCCATTAAAAGGTGGTTTTTTTGTAACAATAACAGTTTTTGTAATTTTTTAAAAATTTATTCAAAAACGGTTTTCTCGGTCGTTGCGCGCTGTTGTGTAGCAAAATGTCTTTCTCGACACTTTTTATTAATCGTCGGAGACCTGTCCAACAATGTCATTGTTGAATTTTTCTAAAATTTATCTTTAATCTCGCCTGCTTGATCCTCCTATTTCCTATACGAGGTGCGATCGAAAAGTATATGTTATCCAGACTTGTTCTTTTGTTTCGAGATAGAACATTTAAAATATTCGTTCTGGCTTGGAAACTTTTTAAAGATACCCCGTAATGTTGGAAAAATTTGAATAATTATTTCGCTATCGCGAGTACCTTCGCAGGAATGCAACAATCTGCCCATCAAACTGTAAACCAGTTTCCGAGTGCCATAAAAAATTTATTGTCGCATCGCAACCGCCCGCCCCTATCGTGTAGGTGATTTTGCATTTTTTGCAAGAATGACACTTCTCATTGTACTATAGAAACCTTTTGTGATGACCGATTATTTTAATCAATTCCAGGTTCTCTGACCCTTTGAAAAAGTTTGAGGGTCACTGATCTACAAATTTCTGCAAATTTAATTTTTTTAAATTTAAACATCGTATGGCAGATAATTATTATCAGCTTATCAATAATTTTATCATGTTTATCGCACACGCGTGGCATACAACTCACTTTAAGGAGTAGTGTCCCTCATGCGATGTCACCCACGTACGGATAAACCATTTAACTGTTCAATTAATTTTCCTAATACGTGAAGTAAAAATTAATAAGCAAAAGATTTGAAATTTTTACTTCCTATTTTACGAAATGGCCAAATTAAAATACGGAAATCACCTTGTATATTCAGAAATTTATACGGGAACACCAGCGGCCACTGGATGCTTTATTATTTTTACGCAAAATGGCAGTTTCTCTGATAAAAAGTAAAGAGATCGACCTTTTAGAGCATAGAATGAAAAATAAGCACACGAAGGTTGAATATTTTCCGACAAGTAGTTGTGTTAAAAATATGAGAAAAAAAGTCGATCAAAAACTCAACTTTTTGAAAAAAAATAATTTCAACATCAAATTTTCAAATTTGATAGCCTACAAAATTGTCTATTTGCAATTTTGCACTATCTTGACTAGTTTTCCCTGTGCCAGGGAAATTTTTGCCAATTGTTTTCGTTTATTAAAAAAATATACAAAAATTTTCCCATTAAATTCACATTTTCTTCAGATTACCACTGGGAACCTAATTTCCAAACATAATATTCTAAAAAGGAATTCTTTTCGTTATTTTGATTTGTGCGATTATTCGGGTGCAAAGATACCAAGAGCAGTTTATAAATTGTTTGTATTTACTAAACACTAATATCCTCAAAACTTGGACACAGATTATTGAGAAGATAATATTTTTTCTACAATTTAATCTGTAATAATATGCAGAAGGAAACTTAGAAAGTTATGAATACCTGGTAAATTAGGAAATGTAGACTGCGTTCTTTAAATGTCAAATAGTAAAAATAATTTTTTATTCACATAATAATAACCTACAACTACTCACATAAAAAAATTAAATTAAGCACAGGAGTCTTCCCTATCTGCACCTACTCCATCACCGTCTTCTAACGATGAAAAGTTGAGGAAATGAGCGGGCCTGTGCACTTCGTGATAGAACTCTTTAGGGTTAGCCACGTGCAATTCGTACTTCATGCTAGGTTCGTGCCTAACGCCCATGAAATTATAATTCCAGCTACCTTGCGCTGGCACCATAAAGAAACCTAAAAATCGGTCGGCCAACAACATCTGAACCTTTTCGTAGTGACTGGGCAAGTAACCTTTTGGATTGTTACCCTTATCAGTATTTTGACGACCCCATTCGAAACCAGAAGGCGTTAACTTGTAGGCTGTAAGGGAACACGAACCGGGAGTGAAGGAGCAGGTTATGATGATGGTTTTTTCACCATCCCAAGTAGGATTGTCGGACATGATCCGAGCGTGTTGCGAAATATCTTGAGGAGATAATTGGGGTAATTCGTTAGGTTGGGTGTGAATCCAGCCTAAAGGCTCCATATCCTTCAGGAAGGGATGATTTGGAGGAGAGTTCGCAATGTGAACGGTTTGATGGGTGCCCCATTGCGGAACCAAAACCAAACATCTGATTTCTTTGACTTGTGGATTGTCTGGTGGACTCACACCGTACAAGTACGCGCAAATTTGAGCGCGCAAGTCCGAAATGGTGACGAATTTCTTAAGCACATTCTTGGGTAAAATGTATGTGTATCCGGTTTCTTTGATGTCATCGGAACTAACGTAAATGTGATTGGTCCGCAAGTGTAAATTCGTTGCAGAAATAGCACGTACGCGCCATTCGGTTTTGGAACTAAACGTTTGAGTTTCATAATTACTCGTGGTGCTCGTGATAATTTCATCTCCGTGCTTGTTAACGGTTCGCGTCGTGGTAGCGGAAATTTGAGATTGTTCTTTTGTTTGTTTTTCAATTTCGGCGATTTGTTGCCTTTGAGCTGACGGTGCACTGATTTCCATACCCAAAATGATGTCACGAATTTCCGACTGCGTCAAAGATGCGACGTTAACACTAAAAAAAATATTAAATTATGTATAGTCCTAGTTATTCAATAAATAAAAAGTCTTACTTGTTCTTTTTTCCATAATCAGCCAAAATTAAGTCTTTCAATTGAACTTCAACCTTGATCCATTCGTCATCGGAAAGTGTCGGCCAGATATGGTGAGGTTCGGTGATTGTCGTCTTGTCGGGCTTCAAAATTACCTTGGTACGTTCTGTGTTGACGTGTAGAGCACGGAGAATTAAAATCAACCGTGAAAATGCCTAAAATATAAAAAAAAGTAAGTAATCCACCATCCACACCAGAAACTTATCCCACTTACAGTATATGACGAAATTGTCTTTAACCAATCGTCAAACAAGTTGAACAAAACCATCTGGGGTTCTGTGGCTTTCAAAATCAAATCTCCAAACTTCTCCACCTTCAAACAAGCCTGGAAAGGCAACTGTAACTCGGAACCTTTGATGACAATGTTGGGGAAATCGAGAAGATGCACTTCCAATGGATCCAACATTCCTTTACGTGTGACGATGATCTGCTTGGGTTGTTCTTCTACCGGGAGGGAACGAATCAAAGCGGCAACTTCTTCGGCGGTCTTCCACTTAGCCAATTGACCCAAACGTTTCTGACCCGCCCAAACTGACGTGTGGATGATCTTTAAAAACAGTTGTCCTGTGCGCGGATTGAAAATAAAAATGGCACCGTTGATGGGTTTGGTAGTTAAATTTCCTTCAAATGTTTTGTGAATGGTTACTCTGTATACGTTTGTATCGTCAACAAACCAAATAATTTGATTAGAAAATAGTTCACCATAATTTTGACTCGAAAGATAAGGTTCGGTTGGTTCACTGGAATACAGTTGGAGGGCTTTGCGGATACGTTCTCTCAACACATAGAGAGCAG
This sequence comes from Cantharis lateralis, assembly GCA_963170105.1. NCBI lineage: Eukaryota > Metazoa > Arthropoda > Insecta > Coleoptera > Cantharidae > Cantharis > Cantharis lateralis. Next base: position 1,367,021 of record OY720628.1, read on the forward strand.
GATTGGCTTTCATAATTTTTGCCATGGCCTGTTGAATTAAAGGTTTGCAACCGGGGAACCAGTGACCGTAAGCACTGTGCAAGTTGTAGGCCAAGTCAACAGCAATCAAAAGTCCCGTTGGGGATGGATAGATGGACATATTATCCGTGGTGTAATCCAAAAACTTTGCTCGGGCATATCGTTCGATATCGTGCGAATCGTAATCGCCCCAACGCAACTGGACATCGATCCAATATTTTTGGGTGGTCGTGTTATCCATGGTATCTTTTGTATCGGCCAATAGAGAAGGTCTCGAGACGTTCCATTTATAAGCCGAAAATAACAATATATCGGCGCAAGACGAATTCATCTTGTAAGATTTACGTGGATGGATGGTTTCCTTTTGAACAGTTTCAATTTCTAAAGCGTCCAATTCTTGATCGAACACTTGACAGAGATCCATGACGATAGATTCGTGCACCTTTTGCCACAAATGAGCTCTGAAGATTTGAATTAGGGAAATTTTCAATGTCGGAATTTTACCGTGCATGAAAATACCTGTCAAATCGAGTTGCACTTGGAAACCAACGTAAACGTTGGCTCTGTTGATTGTGGGCGACCACCAAAGCGTGAACCGACGGTTCGGAATTTGATTCAAACCAGAACGTTGAGCATTGGTCAACTTCTTGTACTTCATGGATTCTTCAAAACCTGAAGCTTTTTCCCAGAACAAACCTTCCCAAGTGGGGAAGTAAGTTCCCTTAAAGAGAGTGTGTTCCAAAATTCCTTCCACCCCTCCCAACGCTTGGATCATGTCGGTACGGTAGTTATTCAAATTCCACAGTTTACCGTCGTGACGTTGGTGGGTCCACCAGAACGGATTTTGTTTCAAAACTTGGTATTGCTTAAATTCGGTTCTTACGCGCCATCCTTTGTCGTACGCCAGCGTGTGCCTGTCCTTCTGGAAGAGAGTGTTGATGCGAGGAATTCCACGATCCCAAGAATCTTCCAAATCTTCCAATGTTAATCTTCGATTTTGGGCATTGGCTTCCTGCCTTTTCAGTGCGTATTCGGCCCAAACTCGTTGAGAGTCTAAGAATTCGGCGTCCCAAGGTTGGATGTACCGATACAAATTTGGAATCAGTTGATCTTCATCGTGACTCATACCCGACCTGAAGTGAGTAATTCCAACGTCAGTTTGCTTTGACCATCGTAAATCAGACTGTGGGATTAGAACGTGCCCCATGGACAACATTCCCAGACCGCCCAATTCTTTGGGCGTGTAAAACACCACCGGTGGAAATCTGCTTGGCATTTTTGAATTGAGACCAATCTTAACACGAGTTTGGATTTTGCTCTCGCATTTCACGAGCAAGTCCAGTAGTTCCTGTGTGTTGGTTACAGCCTCTCGGAAGTAAGTCATTAGACCTATAAGGGCGGTATTCCACTTGTTAACGATCTTGGTAAACGTTGTCGAACCAGATGCCATAAGAATTTGGCGCACGCGATTGTGGAACCTTCCCATGGATTCTTCATCAACTCTCAAAAAGCATTGAGCAGTTCTTTGTTTGGTTCCTTCGTGCTGCAAGTTCCAAATACCGTCCCGATGCGTTAACTCGTCGTTTTGTGTACGACACTTTGGTAAGATACGGCACTCAAATCCACTCATGTTGAACAACAAATTAGGATTATCTTTGGAATAAACACTGACAAAACTGTTGTCCCACTGTACAGTAGTAACAGAACGTGGCAAACGATTTTTAATATCCCAAAATACTGCTCTTCCCAAATTAACGTCGTGCTTCATCAATCTCATTCTGGCATCTCGAGGCCAACACTTTTTGTTGTTGTAACCCACGATATTTTCGTTATTCGGATCTGGATGTTCTGTCAAATATCTTTGAATCAATTCCTTTGTTTCGTCGGCTGAAAACCTGAAGAAAATATGAATCCTGTCGACGTAGCGAACGTACAAACGAATAGGATGGGCAGTTTCTGTGGCAACATCGGGGAATGTCAAAAAGTCGTTGGGAAGTTGTAACGGACCCGCCATTTCACTGGCACGTTGCAGACCCAAAACCAGCAGATCCAAAACGAGGCCGTAGTATTGAGTTATAAACGAAGCAAATTGTAAGCCTCTGGTTACACCGTAGGTGTTTGTGTGGTTCATGTCTTTGTAATTTATAACGACGTTATTCTTTGCGGTCATATAATCGGCAATGTTGTGATCCACTATCAAACGAAGAAGACGATTCAGCAAGGTCAAATCAATTTTCTCATATAATTTTTCAAATTTCGATTCCAGTAAAACGTTACATTCGCCTTCGGCGACGTCCCATACGTCTTGTAAATTGTTAATGCCTTGGCACCATTTGTATACTAAAAGTGGTGGAGGTTCTGCGTCAGACGGTTTGATCCACGGCGGGAAGAGATGTCGCTTGTCGGCTTCGTACCATAAATATTGATCCAAGTAAGCATCTGTGATCTTTTCCAACGGTTCTACTTCGTAAACAGGAATCAAGTGACTATACAAATCCATAAATTCGATGCCGACTTCTTTGAAGTGTCGTTGAGTGAGTAAATGTCTCTTAATTCTCGAAAGCGCTTCGTGTGGGTTATCGTAGGCTTGTTCTATGAGACCCAACTCTTCGCGCTGACTCTGGTTAAGTCGCGATTTTACACTGTAAGCTTCTTTCAATCGCTCCAAAGCGAGAATCAACAGTTTGGTGTCATGTTTGTAAGACAAGGGTGGGAAGGGAATTGGAGCAAAACGTCGAGATTCCAGCCAGTGCACAGTTGTGGTGTAAATCGCCACGGCTTCTTCAGGTGAAATGTAGGGACCGTCTTTCAGGTAATTGTGTTGTCTCTCCTGTTCAGATTTCAAATACAAACGAGTTAAGCGACCTAAATTCTTCTTGCAGACAGTTTTATCTACGGTCGCGCCTCGACGAATACGTTCTCTGTTGTAATGACTTGTACTTGTCCACCAATCTGCTTTTTTTTTTACATAACGCAGAATCATACTCTCCACCGGGATGGGCATGCCAGGAACCTAAAACAGTTTTGTTTAAAAAACAACAGAAAAACTGAAAATTTGCATTGTAGATTAAGTTCGGATCAGTTGGCGCTTTATCCAATCTTTGATAAATTTTGTCTACACAAAACATCACAAAGATTGTTGGTCTACATGGTAACCAACTTCAGGACCCCTGCGCGATTCATCATGATAAATCAAAGAGTAACAAAGAGAATTAATTATATTTACCTTCCACGGAATGTTTGCTTTCCAACAGCGCCAGGCCTCGGAGAGATGTTGCAAAATTGTTCTTGCCTTGTTGGATTTTATACCTTCGGGCATCATATCGATAATGTCGTGCATGACCGAAGCTCTCATTTCCAAATCAAAGTGCGACTCGACCCTTTGTTTGGTGACCGTTTTTGCAACTCCTTTAGAGTGTCGACCTTCAAATTGACGCGACAACAAGTTCCCCAACCAACGTTCTAAGAGGGGAGTAATACCGCGCATGAAGAAAAGCCAAACTCGCCAACTTGGTGCCCAAAATCCGCACCCGGGCCCTTTGCCTACAGGTCCCGTGTTAAACCGGTAATAAACCAAATGCTTAATGTCTTTACACATACGGATTTGTCTCATTAGCTTATATTTGTAGCGGTACATTCCCGTAAGTTGTCCAACATGCGAAAAGATGTACTGCAGCCCATCTGATAGTTGGAATGCATCCACGTTATTCAAACGATATTGGACGTGAGAATCGATAATCAGCTTGGTTAATCGTAAAATTTCTCGACACAAGTGAAAAGCGTTACCGAAACGGGACTTCTTACGTTCTTTAGTTGTTAAAGTTTTCACCGGTTTTAAATTGAAATTGTAATCCAAATGGAGATAATTCAAATTTTTTCTGTGAATCAGCAAATTTAACATGTTGTAACCTTGCCGACAGACTTGTAATCCAGCTTCTACCCAGTCAATTGTGGTGGTTTGGAAAAACTTGGTTGCTTTGAAGGAACGGAACAGGTAGCGCTTCTTATGTGGTTTCGGTGGTCGCTGTTTTAGTGCGTTCAAAACCAGATATTTAAGTAACTTCTGATAGCTTACGCGAACTTTTACGGGCTGGGCCGGGGGACAATGCTCTTGGTACCAGGTTTTTACTAAAGGTATGTCGACTGCTCGTCTACAGCGACCCGAACGTAAATTGTATGGTCTAGGAGCCCACAATAAAGCGATACCATTTGCTGTGTTGTCCGTATATAAGGGGGTTTCTTGCAGAATCGGTTGTACTGATTCTGGGAGCGCATACTCTTCGTCATCGTCGGGTAGGGGTTCTAAACTTTTCACCGCATGTCTGTGTGAAATTGGATTTACAAGAGGATCGAAATAAAATGCAGGCAAATCAGGATCTTCGGCTTTGATGTAAACAATGTTCGGAGTGTGATACCTGAAAAATTCATTTGTGAAATAAGTTACAAAGCAAGTTTGATTTAAAGTCTGCAACACATAGTCAAGAAAGTTGGCAGATTTGGCTTGAAAGTAAGTCAAATAAAAAAGTCTATTGTCCGTCGGAGTCTGCACACACACCAACTTAGTCGACAATGTTAAATAAAATTACAATGAAAGCAAAGTCTTCAAACTTGATCGAGTGTATTTTACGTTTCGAAGAAAAACCAGGATAATATTAAAATTGGAATGTCTGTGATCATCAGCTCTTTTGTGAAATCTTCCACACAAACGAAATTTCAACCACGTGTGCTCTATCACATAGCTAGTGTCTCGTCCTAATAATTTTTAAGAACGAGGAAAACTCATGTGAATAAAACAAAAATTCCATAAGCATAAACTTACCAGGATAATTGAACGAAATGAGGCAAATTGTTGTACAGATAGGGAAAGGCGATCCGGTACTCAGTCCTAACTGGTTGCCTTATAATGATTTTATTTATGTCGTTGAACTCGTTCCAATCTTCATCCCTAAAATAAAAGAAATTCAAAATTAATTTTTGGTTTTAAACTTAAAAACACAGAATCTTAACAAAGAAGTTTCAGTTGGTGCACTGTCTATCTCGGCTAAATTTTGTCTACACAAAACTTCTTCAAGATCGTCGGCCTACATTTTGAACAACTTCAGGATCCCTGCTCTAATCATCGGTTTTCAAAACCGAAAGAGTTAGAACTGGACTGCAATAAAATAAAAAATAAGTAAAAAATGTCTACTTACGCTCCCATGCTGTCTTTGATCAATGGTTCAAACTTGGGTCCACCAGGAATGGCCATGTTCAATGCCTTAGCTGTAAAAAAGCTTTTGGTGTCGAATAAGTAGAAGAAGTTGGTATCCACAAGATCAGTTAGCAGCTGATTGGCCAAACGGTATAAGGTAGCAATCATTGGCAACTCCAAGTTCCATGTGCGATAAGTTGGTCCATTCACGTGTCTAAAAACCATTGGTTAAGTCTTGTGAGAGAAAATAAAAGTATCAACTCTTACTTTGTGCCTACTAAAGGTTTGTGATCGTAAAACCACTGCACAATTGGAGCATCTTCTTCCGTGTCCAAATCAATTTGTATGGCTTCAAGTGGTTCCACATCCAAGACATTGTCTGAGAAATCTAGAGGTGGTTCTTCATCATCAAAGGGTGGAAAACGCATTCTTTTAAAGTGTCTACGATCCCTTTTTTCACGTCGCATCATAATCCACATTGTTCTAAAAATATTCAATTAGAAAATTAAAATTTGTAACAAACCAACTCTTTACCCCCATTGTGCAATATAAACAGGTTCAATAACTCTAGGAATTTCATTCACAAACGTAATAGCACCCGTAATGTGGAAGAGAACCTGCACATCACGAACTTGCTCCCACGGCATCGGCATATTTTCTAGTAGCTTCATAAGAGCATGTGGCATATATTTAAGAGCTCTAAAAATGTGTAACCGTTAGTTTGTGGCTTCGCAGAGTCAATACCAAAACTTACCCTAAATAAACGCGCTTATCATGACGATACTTCCGGCTGCTCATGTCGCCGTGATCTCGAATAATCTTCCTCAAATGTTCCGGTGGCATGTCTTCTTTTTGAGCGTCCACGACACCCAGTTTTCTTTTGTTGGCGAAACGTCTAGACTGATGTTGTCGCCATTTCAATGCCTTCTCTTCCAACTTGTCGTCGGTCATCACATCCATATCGGGATGTGGTGGTGGTATTTGTTGCTGTAGCATCTGTGCTTGATGCTGGGCGGCGGCAACTTGGTGGGCATGAGCCGCCGCAAGTTGCTGTTGGGCGATCATTGTCGCCCAGGGGTTCGGCCCCAGCAAGTACGGTGGTATCGACATGCTTGTTCTACAAATATGTCCGGCCTCGTAAAATACTAAGCTATGTAATTAACTTCCATAAAACTTCACTTTCTTTTAATAAATTGCGCAAAATACTAATAATATTATGTTTATTATAAATCGTACAGTTTACGTTGGAAAGGTTAAGTGCGTCGGTTTTTCTAAACATAACCAAATTTTTAGTACTACCAACTGTCATAAGTAAATGCACCAATACAACGTCAATGTTGACTTTTAGATGTACAGAGTGAACAAAATTTTTAGTAAGCTAGAAAATCAGTAGCATGATCAGTAGTAAAAAATAAAAGTTTTTGTTTTTTAAAAGTAAAGGATCAGAATTTAATTTGTAGATAAATTTGAGCTCTGTAAAAAACTTTCTCTTATAATTTGGCAGTGTAGCAAAATTCCAACTTTAAAATTTATTTTCTATAATTTTATTAATATTGAGCAATTGGGTGCGTGAAGTTGTGTTGAGACTTCAACTTCATTTTTGATTTTGTAAGGTAGATAATAATAAATTATTAGACAATTAAATAATTTAAATTTTATTTTAAATAATAACAAATAATAAAGATTTATGGCACCTAATGATTTAGACTTCACCATTCCCGATTGTTGTTTCGTTTGTACTGTTGTTGGCGGAGTCATGATTGAGAGGGGTTACTTTATTTTTCTTTGGCGCAAAATCAACCACCGTTACAACTCCGTTCGAATCAGAATGTCCCATTATATTTTGGTATCTAGAAAAAAGGAAGGTTAATTTCGCGCATCCGTTTCTTTCCAGCCACTTACCGAGTTTTTAGCTGGGCCCAAATGTTCTTCTTGAACACGAAGATGAAGAATATGAAGACCCCGTAAATTGCATTACAAAAATCGGTTAAATACCAAACCGTTTGGGGCATGTAACCTATTTGCCAATTGACTGTCCACGAAATGAGTTCCAACGACCAGTTTATCCCCATGGCCATCGATAGCTTCAGATACAAATTAAACCTGCCAAATTGGTAAGCATATTAAACACATTTGTTCATATTACTGTTTCAACGATCATACTTGCGCTTATCTCTCTCGTGATTCCTTTTGTTGTTTTCGTTTTTCAAAACTGCGGCATCGTTTTGGATTTTATTAATTTTTAAAGCGGTTATACCGAACAGAGCGATGTTGGTCGCAATGATGATCGCTATCGGAGCGTAGAAGTACAAGAGCGTCGGAAATCCCGCTGAAAAATAAAAGAAACGTTAGGGTTCTTCATTGATGTGTGTATTTAAAATTGGAAACCACTGGCTGCACACCTACCGCACATGGAAAGCCGCCAGGATTGGAAACTTACTCGAAAGCCAACACTGTCCGCTGGCCATTCCAGGATTGTACCACGCCGTTGATTCGGCATCTAAGGTTAGAGTGAAGGAAGTTATGATGATAACAAACAAGAGGGGAACCCCCAAAGCGTACATGCAATAAAGGAGGAATCTCTTCTGCTCTCCATGCTTTCTATTGTTGGAAGCTCCTCGGAAGCTCCTGTAACAGGTTTATAATTATAATAGGGGCGGGTTTGGGAACTTAAATTTAACTTACCCAAAGGTCCACCATATATCTATTGACATGACGTTCATGAATAGGAAAGAGACCATGAAGAAGAAGTAACAAAATATTCCTGAAATTTAAAACTACGTTCAAATTGTTCTTTTTGGGGTACTCAAGCAAATCTTCACCTACTATGATGCATTTGGTGTCGTAGAAGTAGTTGGGATAGAGTTGAATGTAGACGATCAGCAGATAAGCTCCAAATAATGAAACTACGTAGAACATCAGAGATTTTCCATATAAATTTCGTTCGGGTAAGAGGGCGTATACTATAAATGTTGCCAACAAAAATGGCATCGAGATTATCATCCCTAAAAAAAAATTATTTTTAAAAATTTTTTTAGAATAAATCAATCGTGGAGGAAATGCATTTATGGTGGTTATGGTTTTAGAATAATAATAAATTTATTGGATCTTTTCTTATCGGCATATAGGATGCTGTGAATGTGCAGTTAGTAATTTTTTTGTATATTTTTTGTTGCCAAAAATCTAAGAAAACAAACCTTTATAATTTAAAAAATTTTTCATCTACTCGTGGTAGTTTGTTGATTCTTTTAAAATTAATGGGTATATTATTAGAATGATTTACGATATTTTTAATTATTTATTATTGCCCACATATTCTCAAAATGTAGAATCAAGAATTTTTTATTTAATTTGAAATATCTGAAGCATAGGCGGACAGCGAAACCGGGCGAACCCGGGTACGAATTCTTATATTTTACATAATTTATCAAATTGCACAATTTATCTTCCTGTAGAATAAATTCAAAAATTAAAAAAAAAATTATGACTTTTCAAAAAACCGACTTTCAAATTTTTGTTTTAAATTGCAGTATTTTGGGTGTTTTTTGGATTTTTAAATTTTTTAAAATTAAATACGATATTTCACGCAAGTGAAAAAGATGAAAGCTATTAAAATAATTACCAAATTGGCAGCAATTTTCGGATTTGGATTTCTTTTTTGAGATTTCCAATTGAACTTTTCTGATTTTGAATGGAAATTGGTACTCTCTAGCTCCAACGTGTAATGGCTAGAAATAAATTACTTTTTTGGGAAATTCTAATATATTTCATCCCACGGAATACATTAGAGCACGTAGAATTAACGTAAGTATTCAAATTAACAATTTATGAGGTTTTTTGAGATATTTTGTTCAATTATTTTAATTTTTTATAGAAGTTTGCTATTCTGCTACTCAAGTTTTTGGGGGGTGGAAAATAAATTGTTTCTTCGACCAATTCTAATGGATTTGATGTCACAGAATACATTGGTGTACGTAGAATTCACGTAAGTATGCTTTTTAATTTTTTAATAGAATTAATTTAATTTAAATTGAATATTTATGATTCGTACCGAAATTTCTGCTCTATAACCTTCACAATTAAACGGAAATCGTATTTTTCAAATTCTAATGTATTTGATACCACAGACTACATTGCTGAACGGAAAAATATATAGGAAAATGGATTTTCTAAAAATGTATAAAGATAATTTACAGCTTGTTCAAGCGGAAATGGAATGATGTAAAATTTACACAATTGGATTCTTTCAGCTCTAGCTTTTTAATAGACCGATCTGCATTTTCCGGGCTTGCATGTATTCCCTTAAGAACAGTCCTTCTTACTGATCATTGTATAGTATAAAAAATATTTTTATCCTTTCGGTACTCTTTAAGCCTTGGTCTCCACAAGTCTCAAAAAGAATTTCGGAAATATATTTAATTTCAAAAAACATTTATTGAAAATTAAGTTAAAAAAATTAAATATTAAAAGGGGGTGCGCTTTAAGATGGGAATTAAAATTAAATTGTGCTAAAAATTTTAAAATTTGGGAATGATCTCAATTTGACTCGACAATTGTTGTAAAAATAGTTAAAACAATTAAATCTTTCTCGAGGATGCTTTTTAGGGGGTTAATTGAAAATAAATATCTTGAAAAAATAAATTTTTAAAGGGGACGGTTCAATACAATAAATTTGATCACTGTTTCTAATGTTCTTCAGACCACAAATTTTTTTAATAAATATTTGCGTCATTTCAAAAAGTCTTTAACTTTTTTTTTTTGATAAATAAGAATATAATACTATGCAGTTATTTGCAGAAATTTATGCTTATGTCATTGTAGTTCTATTAATAATTACTGATATTACAACTTTAAATCAGTTTTGATTGCAACAAATACAGTTTTCACGGGGCTCGTCAGAAATCTGATGTGTATTTCTGAAAAATTGCACTGGAAAACTTGGTTTTCATTTTAATTGTAATCTGTTGGGAATTTCGGTAATTTCCTTTAAAAAAATATATTACATTTTCAAAGCAATTATAAATGTGAAAGGTCAAATATTTCGTAAGTAATTGTTGCATTTTATGGAAACTTTGAATCCTCTTGAAATTATAATTAATGCTTTTAATTTGAATTTTTAAATTTCTCAATTATTATGGTGAAGGGGTCACGGAGATCAAGACTTATCAGTGTGTGGATATTTTCTAAAAGTAAATAAGCACTTTCAAACTGAATTTTTGTTTCAGAATTATAACATAAAAGATACGGAGAGCCAGATATTTACGTAACAATGTTATTAAAATAATAATGGTACTGTAAAAAATTTTCTTGCATGATTAATATAATATAATATGCGAAGGACATTTTTAAATCCTCTATAGAATACCACCGGAATATTTATGGCATCATATTAAATTTCAAAATACGAACAGCCGAAATTCGAATTTCCCACGAAACTTTACGATCACATCTGGTTGCAATGAAATTTTGGCGCATTGTACCTGGTTTCTAAATTTGTGTACAAAATAAACAATAATCTGGTCGACCTTGATTTTAATTCAATTCATCATTATTTTTATATAATTAGTGCGCCTTGCTTACCTACAACGTTGGTCGGAGAGACCGCAAACTTTTGAACGGTGCATATTAGAGCCTTCACGACCTCCTCGTTGATGTAATCCAGACAATAATTCATTTGGTTGTAGTACTCGCCATCCTGAGGCAAGTACAATCTTCCGTTCTTCGTCAAGACGAATTCTCCCAGACGTCCCGATAATCCTCGGTGCAACAAATTCCTGGTTTCGTTGTTTGGGCAGTTTTCCCCAGAAACAACGTGGAAGGATTCCACCGAAGGTCCTATAGTATCCGGTATGACAAAATCCCAATCTGTGGGTTCGCAGGTTTTGTTATTTAAGTACTCCCCGATCGGACAGCATTTTCGTACACAATTTTTCAAATTACAAATACACCCGACCTTAACACCGTCTTGGTCGATCACAATATTTTCTTCGTTGTACACGATTCCGTCCTTGGCGATACTCCCGTTGCGAAGATCCTCCCCATCGCTAAGGTCCACTCCGAAATTCAAATTGCACGGCAAATTTTGACCATAGCTCGGGAACAAATTCACAACCAACACTATTCCTGCTAAAACGCACAACATGGTCGTGTTGTTTATTTAAAATTTAAACCGCAGATAATTAACGCGATTACCATCGCTTGGCATTGAAAAAGCGCCGGACCAACGAACACCTAGCAGCGTTCGTATGTTAATAAACAAATATTCGCTCAAAACGTTCTCCCACTTTTTGTAATAACCAGTATTACTGGATAATTTCACTTAATTAAACATTCGTACGAAGAACAAGGAAATAATATTCAAATTAATTTCCATTTCGATATTACTTTCGCACATCGTGTCATATTATGCAGTTTTCATAACTCAAGAGGGAAGGAGCGGTGTTGGAACGTGCGGTCTCCCCTAGGCCCCAGTCCACCCCTGCTTCAATTAGCTAATGATAGCATATTCGTTACAAGAGTCATTAAACGGTGCAATTTGAGAACGCGATAACCTCCAGCCAAGACTTTTTAATTTTTAATTACTCTGCTTCTATACTTAAGCCAATCAGGAAAGTTTCTTCCGGGAACAAAATTTAAATCGAAGGACATTTACGATTCAAAAAAATTGCTAGAGTGTGTCATACACGCGGTACTTTAAAATTTTTTATTGATGGGAGATTCCAGCATTAATAATTAATTTTTTAATTATTTTAACACCACATACACAATTAATTATTCGACGAATGGTTTTGAAAAAAAAATGGAAGCGCAATCAGCGAATTTATTTAAAACCTGAATGGAAAGCTCGACTGGTTTTATTGAAAAGAAACACAGTTTTTGTTTTTTAATCAATTATATCGTGATAGTTGTCTTAATTACTTGGGTTTTCCAGTGTTACCATAGGCGCCGGAATATAGGGGCAAAGCAGGGCACTTGCCCCCCCCTAGAAACTTAAAAATTTTGTTTCTATCTAGCTAGCGCTCGTAAAATATTAGAATTTTTCTTTAAGGTGGCGATACTTTCGCTATTTTTTGACACGTACAGAGTAAAACTGGAGTCACTGCCATTCAAAGAAAAAACATTTTAGGAAAACACCGCTGATGAAAAAGTAATCTACCAAGCCCAAAGTACATCCTGAACTATTTTATTTTTACCAAAATATTATAAATTATTTGAATAATAACTGAGTAAAGTAGGAGAAAATTTGCGCTTTTTACGGTGTTTTTACTCAGGAATTACAAAGTTATTTTTTGAAATATAGAAAAACGAACATACTCAGGATGCAATTCGTACTGTATAGCATCGTTTGATACTACACACGCATTTTTTAATCACTAACCCTAGTCATATCAGTGACTCCAGTAAAACACTGAAAACGTAGGGTAGAGTGAGGTTAACTGGACAGTCTATAGAAAATATTTAAATTTATATGGGATTGTGTAAACATAGACCAATAATTTTTTTACAGCATATAGTTTGGTTATATAGCAACAAAAAAAAATATATATCTAACACACAGTTTATAAAAATACACCTTCTAGTTTTAATTTCTTGCATGGCTGCAATATGGTTCAGTTAACCCCATATGCAGGTTAACTGAACCATATAGGTAGGTTAGTTGAACATATCTTTAACATATTGGTACAAAATAAAAAAAATCCTTATATAATATAAAAAAATTGAGAAAAAATGAAAAAATATACGCAAGACTTTATTAAGGAACTTATTAAGGTTAGTTGAACATATCTTTAAAATATTAGTAAAAAATATTTAAAAAAAATTATTATATAATATAAAATATTGACAAAAAAATGAAATCATAGACGCAATACTTCATTAAGGAACTACCTAATCTAAATTATAAAATTTAAAAACTTTAAAATTAAAATCACCAAAATTTAAAAAAATTATAGGATTTTGCATTAACTGCACACCTATGTTCATTTAACCTGGTGGGATCTGTGTCCATTTAACCTGTTGTGCATATAAAAAATGTTAACAAATAAATTGAAAGCAACATGGGTTTAACAATAAAACCAATAATGGGAATCAATAGTCAAATACTTACCCTAAAGCACTATTTACTACTATTTTATATATATGACTGATTTCTGCACGTAAAACAAAATATTTAAGAGTTAAAAAATTTACAAAGCCACCATAAAAATAATTTTTAAGTTATAATTAGCGGATTTTTAATATTATGGAATATATTTATAAACTTAAAGTGACATCTATAGCAAGTCTTTGAATTGTCAAAATTGGAATCCATAAATAATTAAGAGATGTTAGATATAAGCAAGTGTTCAGTTAACCTACCTGTTCAGTTAACCTCATCTTACCCTACTTGTCTCTCTCTTACACATCAAAATATTCTTGCATCTCGCTCGCGCATACCGCCACCTTAAAATCATAAAGCCTAACAGAATTGAATACTTTGCCCCCCTCTATATTTGACTCTTCCGGCGCCACTGAGTGTTACACCACCTTAAGTTTAAAACCACGAGACTTTGCATACCTAGAACTTTGGATACACATAAATTACTGAATGCAAAATTAGGTACAGAATTTTTGAGTCATGCAAAAATCGTGAAAACAGACGTGTGATGATTCTCAATAGATGATTCATTTTCAAATTTTTTTTAAAAATTGGACTTGAACGCGGATAACACCCCCCCCTCCCCCGCCTCTGCAGACGAGTATTCTCATTTGGATCAAGAAACGAAGATCCTGAATCAACTAGCAAATCACCTCTTGACTCCCATTAAATCTCTGTCGTCGTGAAAATGTATACGAAGCAACCCCTTTACCCGGACGATACCGAGTACTACTTATTCACTCGTGAATCTCCAAATCATAATTAAGAGACTCGGAAGTTCTTTAGGCCATAGACCATAAGACTTAATACGTTGGACATTAAAACCACTAGTCGAGTAAGTCAAACCTGTTCAAATAAGCACACGCATAATATGATTCCTAACGAGCCAGGAACAAAGCCTGACGCCCAAAGATTGCAAATTTTTTCAGATGAATTAAATTAGTCATATTGATGAACAAATTCATAAATACAATGATTATTTCATGAACACTATGAATTTTTCATCAATATAATGAATTTTGTTCATCGGCAAAAAAATAATAAATTTTTAATCAACTATTTTTTTAAGTGAAGAAATTACACTCGCGCTCCCAGAGTGTGCGCATCCATAGTTCGCCCTGAAGGGTCCCGCAAAGTGGTCCAAACTTGTCAACCATATCAGCGTGGCGAAAATTTTCAGAACGCAAGCTCGCAAAACTCCACGAACATTTCACTTACCCCAGCTCTCAACCCCGCCTTCCTGGCACAATGGGAACTGCACAACATCAATCTGATCACCTCTTCAGCCATCATCAGAAATATAAAACAACAGATTGCAAAAAAACAAATTTGACTAAAGTTTTTACCGCCTCCCCCCACCCTTCTATCACCTTCCAAATCCAATTCGTGCCTAGGTTCAATGCACACAAAACCCAAACAGCCTTTATAAACATTCGAGCAGTCAACGAAGCTTTTCTTCAATGAAATAAGGGTAATCGAGGGCTGCCCTTGAAAGAAACTTTGGAATCTAGTAATCTTCAGAAATAAAACATACCTTAAAAGGTTTTTTTTTAATCTTAGCTTTTCAATAACTGGAACCGAATTTTGGATTACGGTTGGTTGCAGTGAGACCTGCAGATCCAGGGAAAGATCTTCTGATCTCCCTCTCCCTAAGAGAATTCTTAAAAGCTTCTCGCCCCTTTTTGTAAAACCCAGGAAAAAGTTTGAAACTTAGATGACGTATACGAAAGAACTTAATTAATAAGGTGGTTTCCCGTTGTCCCGTTTACTTAAAGACTATCGTTAAATTTTCAAATAATTTCGCTATTTTTACGCTGAGAACTCAAATAATAAATAATGGTCTACTCAGTGCCAGATTTAGCATTTAAGAGGCCTCAGGCGCAATTTAATTTTAAGGCCCCCTCTAAAAATTTTGCTACTCACATCAGTTGTCATTTTATTAGCCGACTTAAAAAAAAGGTTTTCAATATGTTTATATGCCACAATTTCTTATGAATTATGAAATACGCTGTATTAATTATTAATTCATTATTTTTATTACAAAAAAGTTAAATAATTAATAAAGGTTAAGAGGAGAGCGATTTCTCATGAAATTAGGTGACGCGCATAAATTGCGTTCTATTAACGAGATTCTCATAGGATATTAGACTATAATTTTAAAACCTCACTGAACGATTCTTATGTGTATGTAACACTTCCTGAATTTTTTTTTTTCAAAAAATTTTAATCCAAAACACCAAAAATTAATGTTTTAAATTTATACGCTCATTTATGGTCACGTGGTGTGATTTTCATAAAACTGAATATTTCTTCGTTTGATTCTTCGTCTCTTATACGCTCTTGGATCCTTGACGATTTAAACCAAACTTGACAAACACGCCCAGTTTTTCAGTAGCAGGTTAAACCAAAAAGTGTGGGTTAACCAATGATATTGCGTACAAAACAGTTTTTCAACGTATTTCATTGTTTAATCCAAATTTTTTGTTTTAACCTGCAACTGAAATACTTGGCCTAACTCAGTAGGACTTGGGAAAGGTTATTGTCAATGGCGGATTTAGCATTTGAGAGGCTCCAGGAGTAATTTAATTTTGAGGCCCACTCTAAATCTTTTTACTACTCACATCAGTTGTTATTTTTATATTGGTTAATTTTCAATGCGTTTCCCTATGCCACAATTTCTTATGAATTATGAAATACGCTGTGATAATTATTAATTAATTATTTTCATTACAAAAAAGTTAGATAAATTACTTTATTTTATTTTGATAGCTGAATTTTGAGGCTCCCTGGAATTATGAGGCCCAGGCGTGCGCCTCTTGCGCCTGTTTGGAAATCCGCCACTCGGTATACTCGATCAATGGGAACCTAATAATCCATCAATTCCATACCCCCCAGATCCTCCGCACTGCACAATAATTCTTGGCTTTTAAGCATAGTTTTACAATAACAGCATCTAACTTCCAGATTATGAAGTAACTTTAGTATTGCAACTGCACCAAACGTCATCCTAATAATAAGGGGCAATTGCACTACAGTCATTTAAAAATCTAACATTTAAATCTAACAGTTAAATGGTTGGCATGGATATGATATCAGGATTTATCGTCCATCACGAAATGAAAACAAGGGAGTCTTGGCTATTTGTATAGCATTTAATTTTCTGTTTTCACTGGGAACACTGTGAGTGTTTATCTTTACACAAAAATATTTGAGAATAAATAACATTGTCATATTATATTTGCGATGCTGCTAATATAGGTTTATAGCCGCTAATTATTTGGATACAATCTAAACTTAGCACTTAACTCATACGTATACAGTGTGTTCATCTTAAGAAGCGTTTAATATATTTACAAATTAAAGCAGTTAACTTAACATTTACTTCTTATTATGGCAATCTTTGACTTAAGTACACTCGCTTATCACAAATTAATCTTAAAGCTTAAAAACTATAATCTTAGAATTTATTTGTACGACACGATTAGAGATTTTCACCATTAAATACAGCTCAATTCTTAAGCTACTTGACTAGTCAGTGTGATGCTCGTATCATCTACGTATGATTTGCAGTCTGAGGTTACGGTTTGGTTAAGCGATGAACCTCTCGTCCGGGACGAGTAACCGGTTTGAGTCATGCCTCTTGCCATATGTGGTTTTCCCATGAATGTGTAATATCTGAAAAGAAAATCAGTCACAACCGCAACCAATGTGAACTTCTGCAAGTCATACCTTCGTTTCAACATTTTCCAAATGTTCCTTTTGAACACAAATATGAAAAATATGAAGACCCCGTAAAGAGCGTTGCAAAAATCGGTCACATACCAAATAGCTGGCGGAGTACTTCCCACCTGCCAATTAACAGCCCAAGAAATAATCTCCATTATCCAATTGACTCCCATAGCCAGGAGCAACTTCACGTACAAATTAAACCTGCGAGGAGTTTTAAAATTAATTTTTTTTTTATATAAAAAGATTTTTCTACCTTTGTTTATCATTTTCCAAGCTGTGCTTCTTGCTTTCGTCCTTCCGCAACATTGAAGTGTCCCGTTGAACTTGCTTAATTTTATAGGCGGTGATTGCAAAAAATACCACGTTAGCGATTATGATGATGGCCATTGGTAGGTAAAAGAAAACGAAGGTGGAGATTCCCTCTAAAAATAACGTATTAATGTTCTGGATGTTTGAGAAACCAAAAAGTACCTTTGAACCAGCATTGCCCTTCTCCCATTCCTGGATTGTACCACGCTTCGATTGGAATACTTTTGGATAGCGTCAACGAAGCAACCAGGATAACCAGGAGCAGAGGTGCACCCCACGCATAGGCGCAGTATATCAAGAACTTTCGTTGTTCCGATTGCCGTTTGCTTCCCGATATTCCTCGCATCCCACTGAAAAATATAAAAATTCCATTATTAACCCAGAATATTCTATTAAATTATATAAATTTTAAGTAAACGCCCCACGTTGAGCTCCACCGCGTTTTGTTGGCAATATAAAATTTGGCTTTTCAACTATCGCTTCATTTTTATAAATTTTGACTTACGGTATTGCCATGGTAGCAATATAGGTATTGCTGGTGGGCCAGTTTGTGACATATTATAATTTTAAATAATTCTTTGGAATATTATAAAATTTTTAGTACCGCTATCGTACAAACAACAAACTGGTTTTTAACTGAAAAAATTCGATAAATTTAAAATAGACCTGTCTGGAGGTTTACGCGTATCAAGGTGCGGCGTTCCCTAATATAGTAAGTAAGTAATAAATATGTAACAATTTTTTAAAAGTGTCGGTTTGGAATTAAATTAATTAATTAGGGATGAGTATTCACCTAATAAATTATTAGAGTTGTGAGCTCTCAAGAAAGCAACATTGAATTGTCCGCGAGAAAAACCAGAATTTCTGCAACCCTTAGTGATTCCTGTCTTAAGCAGGAAAAAAGCAGCCTAAACTTACAATTTGAATTATAATGTTATGTCTTTCTACCGAATTTTACGTTTTCCGACTTAAGTCCTTTATATACCAAATGCATGTGCTTCTTCGCACCAAGGACATACATCACTGGAATTTCGTTAATTCGTTCATGCACGTCACGAATCCAACACTGAATTAAAACTTTTAGTTTTACATCTGTATAAAATTTGTGGGAAAACAAAAAATTATATTTTAGATTATATAAAATGTCATAATCCCCTCGTTTTGTTAATCGAGATCCAACAATGAGATCATAAGCAACATCTGTTTACTCTCCATACTGAAATGTTCCGTCGTAGTTACGTAAATTGAAATTGGAAAAGTTCAATGTTAGCTAATTAATCAAGCTCATCAAGTCTAAAAACTATAAAAAATGTAAATAAAGGAAAAACCTTTTCTAATTTCCGAATAAAAAATTGCACGCCCTTTAATAATATTATGATAATTAAAATGTTGCCGCGTTGTATCATTAGCATGATTAAAGTACTACCTAAATGAAACGAATACGTTTTCCAGATGATACTATCGCGATGCATTTTTTTTAATTGATACAACTATGTTCAATTAATTAACCTTTACGCCGGCTCCACACATGGGAGCCAACGTTGGCTCCAACGACGTTCGTCCAATGTGTGGATCGACAAAATAGTGTTGGAGCCAAGGTTGGCACTAATTGGCACCAATGTTTTCACGAGTTGCTCCAATATTGGTGTGTTTTCGTTGACTGTTGGTTTTGCCAACACACAGAATTTTGTCTCTACACATGGGAGCCAACGTTGGCACCAACAACGTTCGTCCAATGTGTGGATCGACAAAATGGTGTTGGATCCAAGTGGGCATCAATGTTTCAACGAGTTGCACCAATGTTGGAGATTTTCCGTTGACTGTCGGTTTTTGCCACACACATCAAAGGAATTTATTTGTAATTAACCGGCCACACAATCGCTCTTGTTCATTCGGGCAAGGTAAATTTATAGTTTGCAAGGTGAAGAGAATTGTTTTTTTACAAAATGTCGTCTAGGACAGTATGGGATAACGAAAAAGTTCTTGAATTTTTTGCTACTATAAATGTGGCATAAATAAAACAACTATGACTTTATACGTGGCTCACAGAAATAAAGACACAGTCCTATGTTAGCAATATAAATTGTACCTTTTGAAGACCCTTTTTCTCATATAAAAATCACTTTTACAGCAATACTTGTTAAGACAGTTTTTGTAGAAAATTTATTTTCCTTCATTTTTATTTCTATACATTTCTCTATTTAGTCGCACCGTTTCCGAGATACAGCGATTTGAAAAAAAAGCTGTAAATATTTTAATAAAATTAATATACTTCTTATGGTAATTTTAATAAAATTTTTACGGAGTTTATTTTAAGTCGATGTATCTCGGAAACGGTGCGACTAAATAGAAAAATGTATATAAACAAAAATGAAGGAAAATAAATTTTCTACAAAAACTGTCTTAGCAAGTATTGCTGTAAAAGTGATTTTTATATGAGAAAAAGGGTCTTTAAAAGGTTCAATTTACATTGCTAACATAGGACTGTGTCTTTATTTCTGTGAGCCACTGTAAGTTCATAATACTTACCGATTTCTCAGTCTATGAAGTGTTGTAACCCACCATCTTCTTTGACAAGGTCGCTTTCGTATTTTTTGTAGCAAAATATAATTATATTACTTATTATTAGGGCAGTCACACCCACAGCAATTTCCATGTCAGACATGCTAATAGCTCTGACGGTTTCGGGTAGGGACGGATCAAGAAATTTTTAACCAGAGGGGCGAAAAGTTAGATTTTAAAATAATTATGTATCTATTAATCGAAATCAACTAAATAATTGTTATTGAAGATCATGAAAAAATCTTTTTCTCGGGGATTTGGGAGGGACGCGCGCCCCCTTCGCAATATGTGGATGCCACAACAAATTACGAACGAACGAACCTCAACTACGTTCGTCCAATGTGTAAAGTTTGCATCAATGTTTTTACGAGTTGTACCAATGTTGGAGTTTATGCGTTATGTTGGCCCTGACGGTTTCGGACTGGCATAGCCCCAATGTGTGGATGCCACAAAGAGCTTGGTACGACTTTTGGCCCAATTTCGTCGCCAACGCTGGCGCCAACGTTGGCTCCCATGTGTGGAGCCGGCGTTAAGCGTCGTGATCGAATTTATTTATCAATTTGTAAAAATAATCTAATCAATCACACTTGAATTTTTTATATTTATTTTTCTATGAATCAGCCGAATCCTCGATTTCACACCGTCCGTCGCGTCGTTTGAAAATGGGAAAATTATTGGATTTCCCGAAGGGTTGACGATATTCGCAACCGAAACGGTTTTATTACATGTTTATCAGGAATAAATTACGGAAAACAACAAAGAAAAATGTAAATAATTTATCTACGCTAATTTCGTGGTACAAACGCTGTTATTGATTTAACATATTTCCGAATGAATCATTCAAATAAAAATTCCAAATAACGTACGGATGTTAGCCGTAAGAACTAAGTCGCAGCGACTCTATTAATCAAAACAACATTAAAAATAGATAAGCAAAAATGTCAACAAATCTTGATTTCTTTGGGTAAAAATGGACAAATAATTTTTTCTGCTATTCAACAGTTTGAGGTTGAATTTGTAAACAAAGCGTAAAAAAGAAAGAATAAAAAAATATTTGAAATAATAAAAATTTATTGAAAACTAAGACTTGGAGTAGCAATTCACAAATCAACAATTGAGTCAAAATTTTGAGATTCAACTGTTTCAAAAAATTGAGTGAAAAACTGAATCAACAGTTTAAAAACAAAATGTATAAACAAATAAGAAACACAGTTTCACAAAGAATCAACTAAATAGGGTTAAAAATTAATGATTCAACAACTCGAACATTCGGATATCCACTGGGAAATTGTTAAATGAAATTAAATTTTTCACAGTTAGTAATTTTTTTTTTCAGAATTTTTGAAATTCGGTTGATTTGCCAATCCCAAGATTTACGATTTAGCCGTTCAAGAAGAACTTTGAATTTAAAAAAATAACAGCAGCTTTAATTAATTCAATTTGGGGTGTTGAAAACTCTGCACGTAATCGTCGAGTTTAAAGTCGTCATAGTTACTTATACAAAATTTTGACACTTTCCTGCTTCTTAAAATAAATCATTTAATCGTCACACTTCCCGGTTATTGTGGTGGGAAATGAATCACGCATGGCTTATTCGCTTATTGTATTCTTAAGTGTGTTTACATTTTTCGATGGTTAAGAAAATAAACAAAACTCTAAAAACGAAATTGTTTGAACAATAATTAAAGTTCAAAAAATTCGGCTCACCTAAAAGTCCACCAAATATCGATCGACATGACGTTCATCCAGAAGAAGGAAACCATGAAGAAGAACAAACACGATAGACCTGAAAATTAAAATTATGTTAGCTTTAGATAATAGGCCAATGGTGTGGTTTCCGAAAGAACTCACCAACATATCTGCATACTTCGAGATCGATGGTTTTGTAATTCAATTGGATCGAAACCAGCAGGGCGTACGCGCCAAAAAGCGTGATTACGTAAGACATTAAGCATTTTCCGTGGATGTTTCGCTCTGGCAAGAGGGCATAAACGATGAAGGTTACCAGAAGGAAAGGCATCGAGACGATCATTCCTGAAAGACAAAATCCAGTTGAAATTTTTACAGCCAAAAAGTATTATTCTAATTTTGCCTTTTCCTAATTCTATTCAACGTTTATGACGTACTTAATAATTACTTAATGAATCAAGTCGCGTGTTTGTTTAAATTAACCTAAACTCGAAAAAAATTAATTCTTGCTTAACGACAAAGAATTTACTTGCGGTTTTACTTTCTTTGCTGGAAGCGTTAAAGTAATTAATTAAATAAAATCGGAGGTTGACGCAGTAATTTTTAAAAAATATTAAAAATTTTTTAGATTTTGTATATTTTCAGAAATTCTAACTTCTAAATTGAATTAATTTTAGAGATGTTTAATTCAAATCAGGTTTTCATATTATACTTTTTAAAGTTTGTTTACAAATAGCACAAAATCAACCTAAAAAGGGATTGGTACAAAAATTCCCCGTCCAACCCTGCAATATTTTTTCAAGTTTACAGAAGAACATAGCAATCTTTACATTGATTGAAGTAAAAGTCTCAGGACCTCAATGTAACCGGACCCTCAGTATTATAAATAACTGTTCTGATGGTCCAGGTTCCAGTGTTTATGACCTTAAAAAAGTTGTCAAGTTTGGTTTAAATTGTCAAAGGATCCAAGAGCGTATAAGAGACGAAGAAACAAACGGAGATCATTATTTTTAGTATAAATTTAAAACATTAATTTTTGGTGTTTCGGATTAAAATTTTTACACAAAAAAAATTCAGTATGTGTTACATAGACATATGAATCGTTCAGTGAGGTTTTAAAATTATAGCCAAATATCCTATGAGAATCTCGTTAATAGAGCGCAATTTATGCGCGTCACCTAATTCTATGAGAATTCGCACTCCTCTTAACCTTTTTAAGATTTTCTTGCACAATAAGCAGTGGCGGATTTCGGAACCGGCACAAGAAGCGCTCGCCTAGCGCTTCATAAATTATCTATCTATATGTTTGTAATAAAAATAATTAATAATTAATAAATGAGCGTTTAAACTAATCATTATTTTTAGTATAATTTTAAAACATTAATTTTTGGTGTTTCGGATTAAAATTTTTTGACAAAAAAAATTCAGTATGTGTTACATACACATATGAATCGTTCAGTGAGGTTTTAAAATTATAGCCAAACATCCTATGAGAATCTCGTTAATTGAGCGCAATTTATGCGCGTCACCTAATTCCATGAAAATTCGCTCTCCTCTTAACCTTTTTAAGATTTTCTTGCACAATAAGCAGTGGCGGATTTCCGAACCGGCACAAGAAGCGCTTGCCTAGGGCCTCATAAATTATCTATCTATGTTTGAAATAAAATTAATTAATAATTAATAAATGAGCGCTTAAATTAATCATTATTTTTAGTATAAATTTAAAACATTAATTTTTGGTGTTTCGGATTAAAATTTTTTGACAAAAAAAATTCAGTATGTGTTACATACACATATGAATCGTTCAGTGAGGTTTTGAAATTATAGCCAAATATCCTATGAGAATCTCGTTAATAGAGCGCAATTTATGCTCGTCATCTAATTCCATGAGAATTCGCTCTCGAAAGGAAAATCGAAAGGAAAAATAACGTATACGGGCAGCTTGGACTTATAAAATGTATTATTTGGGCTTTTGTTCGTGCTAAAACAGTAATGTTTTGATTCGTCCGGCTCCGTTAAAAAAGACCTTATAATCTGTCCTGTAAGGAATTATATCTCTCTGCGTAAAATTTCAGGCTAAAATTTAGATAAACTTAAACTATTAAAGTGAAGAAAAAACAAATGAAATGATGTTCTTCAGTTAAACACCAAAATTATGAGCAGTGTCATAAACTTCCATCCTATTTAGACCTATTCACACTATGCTCAATCTAAAACAAAACAAAAGAATTAAGATTTGTTCCTTTTGATATTATATCGATTTTTTTGTATAATATGCCATATGTGATATATTTTCAGACGATCAACCTCCCCCTCGCCTCGCACTTCGTGAGCAATAATACCCAAATAATTTCCAAAATATTTATAGTAACTTTGTTTGATTGTTAAAATAAACTTTAAAACTGTTTATTTTATAATTTAAAAAATGCAGTATCAAAATAAATTATAATATTATATGATTACGATAATATTATCATACAATAATCATGTAAAAATATATAAAAAATTATTAGTTTAGAAAAATTAATATTAAAATTAATAATATTTAAAAAATTTTTAAAATAGCAGGAGCCTTCCAAATAAATTTTGGATTTCTTATATGTCTTTGAGAAATTATGCTTTACTGTTCGAAGTCGTATGGGAATCCCTGAACTTTTTTGGAAATGCCCCTGCTGCTTTTAAAACGGATTTTTTTCAAAATTTGAAATAATCTTGATAGCTAAGTAGCCCAGAGGACCTAATAGTTTTTATTGGTATATTTAGTGTAATTAAACAATTATTACTTTTACTGGAGTAGATAGCATGACAAAAACCGATTCCGCGCGTACGAAATCCTAATCAGTTTTCATATTTTAATTAACTACAATATGTGTATTTCGCTGGAACTATACGAAAATTAGTCTAATTAGCACAATAAATAATATGTTTGGCGTTTTTTAGTGCCAATTTGATTGTATTAGGGCTATTAACGAGTAGATACATGCAATTATTTTTACGATACGTTATCGGTTTGGAGCCAACCTTCTTGAATCAGGCGGTTCATAATTTGTTTAATTTGTAACTAAATAAACACATTTGTAATATATTTTTGAAATATAAACGGGGTTATAAAGATAAAATAGCAGATTGGGAACTCCTAATAGATTTTTGAAAGAGCCGGGTGGAACCGACAAAAATTCGACTTTTACTTTTATTCAAGTCAAAGCTCACCTATGGTCAACGCTTGCGTGGATTCCCTTTCCGACGAAGAAGATTCTTCAAGAAAACAACTCAAGGCAGACACTCCGATATCGTCGAATTTTTCCACACAATACGATTTTAAATCCATTACGTTGTTAACTGTCGGTTTCACCAACTTTCCATCGGCTTCAATTTTAAAAATATCGTGCGAGTACTTCTCGGGTTCCAACCGATAAGTTCTGCAGGATAACATACCCGTGAGGTACGTGAAATTGTCATCCGCACCTTTCGCAACGTCCAAGTACTGGTTTAGGACGTCCTGAACCGAATCGTCCCAAACGCAGGTTTTCCCCTTCATGGTATAATTTTGCATGCAACATTTTCGCAAACACCAAACTGCTTCGTTTTCGCAATCGAAACTATCGGCCAAACTGACGTTGAACAACACCGATCTAAGGGGATACTCGTCGGACGGATGTCCCGTGACGAAAGGGCCGCAATTAATCAAAATCAACACTCCGAGAACGCACACGAAGCGTTCCATGATCTGAGTATAAGAAAACTGACTATACGAACACGATAACGACTTGATAAATCTTAATCAAACTGTAAATAGACGATTTTGGTAAATAGTAGAAAAAATGTCATTGAGTAATTATACGGAGTATATTTGTTACTAATGCAGTCCATCGGTTGAGTACGAAAAGCTACGATTAAATAAATTGTTAAGTATCTCGCTCGTTTAGATAAATTCAATTTAAATTAATATATTGATGCATTTAATTCAGTGCCAGAGGAGATCACACGTCGCTCATATATGCTTAGCTTACAAGATCATAAAAAGTGGTTTTAACCGTCGCGGCGCTAATTTGAATTTTAATAGTTCAAGATCAACTTTATTATTTATTAAGTACATAAAGAATTTGTAATACCAGTTTTTGTTTGAAAACTGAACTGGAATAAAACGGTATGTTTTCTTAATAATAATATATTACACATTATGTGCGATGTAACCGTATAAAAACATAAAAAATAGGTCAAAATAATTAAGTTCAAAACCTTAGGTGTGGTTGTGGCCCAACGCACGATGATAACAAAATTCGATAATAAAAAGCGGAAAAATGAACGAAATTATTTGAATTATAATAACGAAATTCGCTTTTAAACAGAATTAATAGAAATTCGTCATTTCCTCGTAGTATTTTCTACTCAATTCAAAAATAGGAAATCAATACTTGATTAGTTAGTAAAACAATTTAATTTAATTATAATTAACGGAATGAGTGCAATTGTGGTCACTATCGTATTTCGATGACGATTGAATGAATTTTGAGTTATGAGTTAAATTGAATTGAAAAATGTTGACAAATTCGAAGTTTTATCAGTTTTTATTTTGAAAACCCTGTTTTACATTCTAACCGAATGCTTTTCAAGAAATTGTCCTCATTTTACGGATAGGAAATTTATAGAGCTACAACTTTGTTCTAGTGATTTTATTTGAAAAACCAACCAATCTTCCAGAAAAACCGCGAAAATAGTGAACCAAACGTAAAATGTAAAAAAATTTAAAATGTAATTTATTAATATTTTATTTTGATTTTCTAATCAATTAAATTCATTGACTTTTACACTATTAATTAATTAATAAATGAAATAAATAATTTTAAAAAGCTTTAATTTATCTACAAATTGTATTCTAATACTTATTGTCTAGAATCAACGAGTTTTGAACTATGGGTGAAATTAAATAAAATAAGGTAGACAAATTTAAAGTTTTATCAGTTTTGTTTTTAATTTTGGAACCCCTCTACATTCCAAACGACACGTTTTTTCAAAAATTTGACTTCATTTTCGGATAGGAAATTTGTAAAGCTAGAACAATTTAGTCTAGTGAAATTTTTTGAAAAAATTTTGAAAACTCGTTATATTAGTTTTAGATAATAATCCTTAATTTTGAAAATCTTGTAAATTTATTGTGTGTTTTTTGGTATCTACCTTTTAATTAATAATAAAATTTAGAATGCACTGCTTCGCAATATGGTTTTATTATAAATAAACTTCGCCAAACGTAACAATTTTCACCATTTTAATTAATAATTTTCGGATTTTCCCTACAACGAATTATTTAAAAAATAAGTTTATTAGACAAAAGTTGTAGCCCATTAAAAACTCTATTTGGAAAGGGGTGTCATATTATTGTAAAAATAATGATACAGGGTTTCAAAGAAAAATACAAAATTGAAAAGCCAAATTTTTTAATTATTTAAATTCATAACGCGAAAGCCATCGACTTATATTCATATATCTTAGGTAGATTAAAGGGTAAATATTTAAGAAACAAAATTTTAAGCCCATTCCCCAGGGCGGTTACTCAAAATTGGCGATTTTCTTGCTTGAAAAAATTTGGTTTTAATGAAATTCAATTGTCAAACTTATAATAAGAATTTTTTGTGAAAAGCTTCATCCAGCTTTATCAGCTATGTTTGTTTTTGGAAACCTATTAAACGCAACGTTTTTCAGAAAATCTTATTCATTTTTTCTGATAGGAAATTGATAAAGCTACAACTGTGGTCTAGTAAATTTTCTTGAAAAACAAACCTATCTTTCAGAAGAATGCAAAATAGTAAGCAAACAATAGAGAAAACTTTTTGTTAAATTTTGTAAATTTATTAATTTTTCGTTATTTTTGTTTATTTCCTGAAACGGATTACTTTTATGAAAAAGTTCATTAGAATAAAGTTGGAGCCGATTAAAAATGCTATCCGAAAAAGGGCGTCAGGTTTTCGTAAAAATTTTGTTTCGAGGATGTAAATTTAAAAAAACAGAATTTATGAAAATAAATGAAATTTTAAATTCGTGGGCATGGTTATCGTTATTTATACGAATAATAAAAATAATCAAAAATAAAAAACACGTACCATCGTAAATAATTGTTAGAAAATATCGAAAATCAAAATTAAGTAAATGTTGACATATGAAGATTTGCATTGATAAAATAGTTCACCATTGCGTGATGAAGCCATTTTAAAAATGGGTCCGCCTGGGTTATACCTTTTTTGAAATTCAGGAAAATGCTAAATATAAAAAGAACTTGCAACGTTCCAAATGCGATTTTGCCAACGTTACATATTTGTTGCTATTCTAACAATTTTGTTCCCTTAAATTTTATTCGAATAAAATTGATAAATTATTCGTTTTCAAAATTGAGTTCCGACTGTTTGTCAATAAAACGTGTAAGTCTTCAAATTAACTTTTATTGGCTCGATTGCGTTGTAATATCGCTTTAGGGATAACCAATTACATTCAATTAGATAATTGCTTTAGCAGGATAAAAATCAATTTACGAACATAATACACACAATACAAGGGCGAATCCAAAAGTAATGAAAAATGTAAATTTTACCTATCCAAAGATTTCGTTCATCGATGTCTACTTCTTGTCGACCGCTGCAAACAAGAGCCGTGACGGAACTCACAAGGTCTAGGTAATCCACACAATAATTTTCTTGCGAGTGAACCAGAGAGCCGAAGGGTAAAAAAATTGTACCATCGGGTTGGATCACATATTTTCCTTTATCGTAGTCTTCGTTGGGGTTCATGACCAAACGGGTTCTGTCCGAATCGCACCCGTATCCGTCGATAACGCAAAAGGGCAAATCCTCTTTAAAATATGGAACATAACTGAAGTCGAACGTCTCATTTGCGGGAACGCAATGCCCATCGAACAAAGACTGGCCCAACGGGCAACACTTCCGAATGCAAATTTTGGAATCGCACTGCCCCGCGTTCACGTTTACATAATCGGAATTAAATTTTTGATGGCACTGAAAACTCTGACACGATATCGTCGAAAAAGCATTGAGGCACAAAATCATCAAGGTGGTGGATTTTTCCATTTTCCAGCAAACCACCTGCACCACAATCGCACAGAATCTGATGAACGTAGAATGTGATAGAAGAATTACTCCCACCCAGTTTACTTCAACTTATTGTTTACTCGACAAATGTTTTAACAAAAACTTTATTTACATTGTTACAATATTGCGAGTTTTTGCAATTGAAATACTAAAATAATAAGCTTTCCGGCATTTAAATATCGAAAATGAGCGCACCAAGTAACGCGCGCAAAGAAATAATAAATTGCAATTACCTGCCACTTGCCAAAATAATGGAAGTGTATTTTCAAAAATTAATAATCTTATCGCTATTTTCTTTTATTATCTTAATCTAACCTTATTGCCATTATCGATTGCAGAACAGAGGCAAAAAAGCAGACAAAGGAAGAGATAAACGTTGACAAACAAAATTAATCGGAATATTACGCATTTCATTTAAATTTTAATTTCAAAATGGATTATTTCAATTGAACGACGATATTAAAACAGGAACCTCTCGCGACGCTTGTCCTGTTTTTTTTTAATTTTCTCCACCTTCCCTACGATCTTTTGTTTAATTCGGTATCGTGACGATTCCCTGTAAGAAATTTATAAATACGCGGGAAATTTTATTAAACCTTTTTCGTTTCTTCTTTTGCTGCAGTTTTACCCCGTATGTTAAAATCACATAAGGTAATTTATTGTCACAGTTTAGGGCAGAAGAGGGAAACACCATTAATTGAATTTAACGACCCGACCTGCTTATTGCGTTTTTATTTATTGTGATCATCGGCGCGAGAGAGATAAATATCCGATATTTGTCTCTTAAAATGCGCAATCAAATCAAAATAAATATTCCCCCCCCCCGTTTGGCCAGATAATCCAATTTATTCAATAATCGTAAACGAATGAAATCTCTGAAAAATATAATTTATTCGATCCGGTAGGTTCTACCATCCCCCCTGGCCTGTTAAATTTTAAAACCACACAAAGAAAAATAAAATTTAAGTTAAAAACAAAATCTGTTCATTAGGTTAAATGTAATCGGATCTCGATAAGATTTTAAGATTAAATTGATACATTTTTAATTAACGTAGTGAATGATAGCATAATGAAATCGTTAAAAATTGACCTATTGTGTACGGCAAGATTTTTAACGAATAAACTTTTGAACTAACTGCAAAGTGGTTTGTCTGTATGCAGTGGCGGATTTAGCATTTAAGTGGCCCCAGGCGCAATTTAATTTTGAGGCCCCCTCTAAAAATTTTGCTACTCACATCAGTTGTCATGTTATTAGCTGACGTAAAGAAAAGGTTTTCAATATGTTTTCCCTATGCCACAATTTCTTATGAATTATGAAATACGTTGTGATATTTATTAATTATTTTCATTGCAAAAAAAGTTAGATAAAATTAATAAAAAGCGAGCACCTCTTGTGCCGGTTCGGAAATCCGCAACTACTTATTGCGCAAGAAAATGTTAAAAAGGTTGAGAGAAGAGCTATTTCTCATAAAATAGGTGACGCGCATAAATTGCGCTCTATTAACGAGATTCTCATAGGATATTTGGCTATAATTTTAAAACCTCACGGAACGATTGATATGTGTATGTAACACATACTAAATTTTTTTTGTCAAAAAATTTTAATCCGAAACACCAAAAATTAATGTTTGAAATTTATACTAAAAATAATGATTAGTTTAAACGCTCATTTATTAATTATTAATTATTTTTATTACAAAAATAGATAGATAATTTATGAGGCCCTAGGCGAGCGCTTCTTGTGCCGGTTCGGAAATCCGCCACTGCTTATTGTAATTAGGTGACGCGCATAAATTGCGCTCTATTAACGAGATTCTCGTAGGATATTTGACTATAATTTTAAAACTTTACTGAACGATTCTTAGGTGTATGTAGCACATATGGAATTTTTTTTTTCAAAAAATTTTAAAACAAAACACCAAAAATTAATGTTTTAAATTTATACTAAAAATAATGATTAGTTTGAACGCTCATTTATTAATTATTAATTAATATTATTACAAAAAAAAGTTAGATAATTTATGAGGCCCTAGGCGAGCGCATCTTGCGCCTGTTCGGAAATCCGCCACTGTCTGTATGTCCAAACGCAGAAGATCTGTCCGAGTTATATTGTAAACTAGTTCTTATAATTAAAGTTCAATATCCAGTAAATATTCGAAAAAAAGTTACATTCTGAATTCTGTAAGTGCAAAAAACTGCAAAATGGTCGTGTAAAAGCTGATTGCACTATTCGAATTATTAAGAATTTTATAGACATTTAAACTAAATGATAATATAAAATTTATGGGAATATAACAACTTTCTTATGAAATTATGGTAGTTTTATACGCAAACTGTAAATATAAACATTAAATTTTATGGAATACTCAAAACTTCGGATAAAAAAGGCCAAAAACGTAATGGTATTATTCGATTGACCGTTTCCATCAGGGCCGGCTCGCCCACGGTGTTTCATTGTTTTTTGATAATTTTAAACGATTCCAAACAAATAAAAAAATAAACATACATAGCTTCGTAGGAATTGGAAATAAAATCGGAGTTGTTATGAAGTATTTGATATAAATAGCGTCTTAGGCGATTTTTTGATTTTTAAAAAATAGGTAATAACAAGCCAACGTCGACAGTTTCTCACGTGCTCAAATAAAATGAAATCTGCAGAGGGTCCACTTTAGTTAACGGTGGTGCTTCTCGTAGCTGGTGACACCACTTTTTGCTGAAGACCATTGAAGACCCCCTTACGTTGGATTAGAAGCCATTTCTCCAAATTGTAACTTCTCAAAAGTTACATCTAATATAACTATAAATTACAATGTATTTATTATTTCGAAAATTCTAAATGCAGTTTTAAAAGTCGTTGATTTAGAAAATAATTTCCAAAAATTTTGTAATTGCACCTCATAAAATTCAAAAAATAAACAAAACCAACTGATACTTTGTTGTCTGCAGGCCAAACATAACAAATATTATGATACTATTTATTTACAAATTTTAACATGTTTGTTGTTACATGAAGCTATACGCTCCCCCCCTTTTTTTAAACTATTATGCTAAGATTTTCAGACCAACCTACATATTTTAGGTTGGGACCAACCTCGAAAAAATTTCATATTCATCATCATTAAATTTCATTTTGAGTAGAACTTTGCATGTTTGTAGACCTTGCGGTGCGCAGATTTTCTTAGCTAAGCCCTTACTTCCCCACCCCGGAAAGATTTCTTATCATTGACACAGATTAAGATTGCGCTTGTGTTGTTTATTTCCTTAAGAAATGCAGCAAAAAATTTTGAAACTTACAAAATTTTGAATATTTTAGTGCATGATAAAAATAAGTTAGCGTTTGTTAGGAAGTCGATTCTTTAAATACTTAGTCGATAATCTAAACAACTTCGTATAAAATTAGCCATCATTAAATGTAAAGAATAACATTGTTGAACATATTAAAACTTTTACACTTTAAATTTTCAAATTGGCGCATTTTGTTTCTATAATAATGCGGCCCATATACGTCAAGTTTATTTAATTAAAAAGTGAAACCTTACCAACGAAAAGATAAGCGGAAGTTTCGGGAGGAATTGGAGGTGGTTTCGCACAAAGTAAAACGGAAATTTGCTGGTGTATTTCTTCAAAATCGAAGTATTCGTAACAAAATTCCTCTTGGGGAACCATTACAGCCTTCTTTCCCAGCATGTACATTTGGCCACTTTCCTGTATATAAAATTTATCCTGGTTGGGATACAACAAAACTTTTCCCGGTTCGATGCATTCCGCAGTATAAATTGTGTAAAGGTCTGGTGTGGAATTGACCACTGGTACCTCATATTGGTGGAATATCAATGGAGGTGCATCCGAATATTCCTGACAGCCATCGCTGATGAAAGCCTTTCCTTCGGGACAACATTTCCTGATGCACGGTTTTATGTCGCACACGCACGCCCTAGTGGTGTTTTCGAATTCAAACTGAGATTCCAATGGAATAACTAAGTCGTCGAAAAGTATACTCGAATTTGGTAACACAGTTCCATTTGAAATGTCAACACTCAAGAGGAGCGGGCAAAGTGGCAAGGCTTGAACCGAAAGAAAACTAGCGCCAATTAGAAAACCAATGCAGAGCGGACTAAACATCGCGGAAAGCGCTCAAGACACCGAAAACTACTAACCAGACTAATGGGTAATATAACTTTTTTATTGCGGTTGCTTTGTATTGCGGATGTGCACGCGTACCGATAACAATTCAACAGGAATGACCGGCGTATTTCCATGCTCTGTTCTTATTCAAATTAATAACTGCTTCTCACTCGCTCCAGTTTTCGATATAAATCTGCACCTTTTGTTTTTGTTTAGATGTGCTCTAGAAGAAGGGCGTGTGCGGTAACCTGGTAACAAAATACAGAGGGGCACAGGTCCAAAATGCGCACCCTGTATTTATATTGAATTTTTAAATTGGATTTAATATTTTAATTTTAATATCTTTAACCCCCCTCGGCGGTGTAAAGCCTGCTTTTGTCTTTTTTATATTACATTAAAAATATAATTAGTCCTCGTTCATAATTTGAAAAATACTACAAGTTTTTCGGGATTGGACTAAAGTCAATAAAGCAACCTTTATACTATCAGTCAACGTTTCGAGTTTATATTTCACTCTTCATCAGGACTTCATCATATTGGTCTTGACAAATACATCGCCGGCATGCAAAAGTAAAAAATCTTCATAGCCAGCCTCTCTACAAATCTCTCAAGGCTTCAACCATAAAAACTTTCAAAAAAAAACACGCAACTGTAAATATAAAAACTCTAATGGTCAAAAATATATAAAATTATTTAAAATTTTAGTCCAATCCCGAAAAAAAAATAGAATAATTTTTTAATCATAATTTAAATTTTTTGAAATATTGTTTCTTACCATAAAATATTGTTTTTTAAATTTTGAAGCAGTTTTCAAAATTTCTTTTACGCTTTGTCATTTTTTCATTTGATTTTAGAATTATATCTTAATATTTACTGCACTAAAAACGCCTGACGTACAGGCAACCTGTTTAACAATAAGTTTAATATCGATCGAAATTTACTATTGGTCACAGATGGAATACAAGAAGAGGATTCGCCAAAAGCAACGCAAGTCTTGGATGGACTTCTGCAGCTACCGAGCTGAAGAAGATTACTTCTGTGGGTTTTAAGAACATTAATTTATTATTTATTTATAATTTATTATAATATTCCGTCTGGGCGCAATTAAAATAACAGTTTTAAGCTACTGGACTAGTTGGTGTGATGCTGGTATCGTCTGCGTAGGATGTATAGTCTGATGTTACGGTATGGTTCAACGTTGATCCCCTGGTTCGAGACAGGTAATCCATTGAAATCATTCCTCCTGATAAGTTTGATTTTGCCCGGAAATTGATATATCTGAAAGAAAAATCAATTATTTCTGCAAGCAATGGGAAATTACGCAAAACCCACCTTTGGGTCAATTGTTTCCAAATGCTCCTTTTGAAGACAAATATGAAAAATATAAAGACGCCGTAAATCGCGTTGAAAAAATCCGTCAAATGCCAAATTTCTGTTGGAACGTTTTCAACTTTCCACTTAACAGCCCAAGAAATGATTTCCATTATCCAATTGACTCCCATCGCCAGGAGCAGCTTCAGGTACAAATTAAACCTGTAGAGTTTAAAATTTACCAGTTTAGGTAGCTTTTTATAACATTTACTCTTACATTTGCTTATTATTTTCGTAACTGTGCTTCTTGCATTCATCCTTCTTCAGCATAGAAGTATCTCGTCGAATTAGCTTAATTTTGTAGGAGGTGATTCCGAAAAATACTGCGTTGGCGATTATGATGATGCTCATTGGAAGATAAAAGAAAACCAAGGTGGAAATTTTATCTGAAAAAACTGTTAAAATGTTCTGCATGCTTAAAAACTGGAAACTTGCCTTTGAACCAGCATTGCCCTTCTCCCATTCCTGGATTGTACCACGCATCGAATGGAATATTTTGGGAAAGCGTCAACGAAATAACCAAGATAACTAAAAGCAATGGTGCACCCCACGAATAAGCGCAATATATCAAGAACTTCTGTCGTTCTGATTTTCGGTTGCTCCCCAATCTTCCTCGCATTCCACTGAAATTGTAAAAGAATTTTTGTCAAGCACACATTTTAACCAAATCTTATTTTTGGTGCATAAGAGGAGGTAAATAATAAATACTGCCAATTGTTTAATAAAACGCCCCACGTTGGGCGCCAAGTCTTTCTGAGAATCCACCTTGAAATTTCTATATTTTTATTAAAACAAATAAGAAATGAATATCTTTTTAAAAATGTAAAAGTTCGAAACGATAGCAGTTTCCGGTTTTTGTGGTTGGATAAAAACCAACGCATGTCGGTTGATTGTTTTATAAGTAAAATAAATTCGGCTCACCTAAAAGTCCACCAAATATCAATCGACATGACGTTCATCCAGAAAAATGAAACCATGAAGAAGTACAGGCATGTCAAACCTGAAAATTAAATTACTCTGATCTTGATGTAATCCAGGATTTTTAGGGGGGGTGCGGGTAGGTAATTAACTATGTCACGATAATATAAATTTCGTAAAAACTTACCGGCGTATCTACATACTTCGTATTCTATTGTTTGGTGGTTCACTTGGATCGCAACCAGAAGGACGTAAGCGCCAAAAAGCGTGATTACGTAAGACATTAAACATTTTCCATGGATATTGCGCTCTGGTAGGAGGGCGTACACGATGAAGGTTGCCAGGAGGAAGGGCATCGAGATTATCATTCCTGAAAAGAAAATCTTTATAATGTCCGTGCAAAATTCTAGCTTTCCAGACAGTCTAGAACTGACCAAATAGTCTTTTAACAACTTACTTATATACATTATGACGTCATTGACTTACTTTAAAAATTTTTGTGACTGATTGAGTAAACTTTTAATAATAAAAAATCTTGATCTTAAAGTTCAAACTCCAATCAGCATAAATTAAGTTCTGTTTTCCTTACCTATAGAAAGAAAAACTGGCGATTCTTCGGTTGGTGTTTGTATTGAACAATATACGACAGAGATATTTCCAGATATATCTTCAAAATCGAAATATTCGTAACAAAATTCGTGTTGGGAAACAATTGTAGAATTTGATCCGTCCATGTACATTTCGCCATTTTCCTGTATATGAAATTGAGACTGGTCGGGAAATAACAATACTGGCTCCGAATTATTCGCACACTCCGCATTATAAATTGTGTAAATGTCTGGTGTGTAATTGACCATAGGTTCCGTAAACTTGTGAAATGTCAATGAAGGTACATCTGGTGTTATTTCAACGAGGGCCTAATTGCAGGAATGATCCCTCCAATCAGAATGAAGCTAATCCAGAACCAATAAGAGCAAAGCGTGTTGGATTTCTTTTTACAAGTTGTTGTTTGTGTTTTGTTTACATACTTGCACATGTTGACTTTAATAATTAAATTGTATACCCTATTTGGTTTATTTTATTGCGTATATTAACCGAAAGCGAATAATGTCCCCAGGAAGAATTTGATAGTTTTTGTGGGAAAGAATTAAATTCTACCCTTAGTAATTTTCGGCAACATTTAAAAGTAAGACACGGTTATGTTGCTGCCTGAAGAAATTAAAAGCCTTTCTATGATTGATTAATACGAAGTTGCCGAGTTTTTTCAAAGACTCTGAGTTGGGATGGAAACCAACAGCAGCTGATCTCCACTTTTTTTATTTTTAGACTCGAAATAACGATTATTATTATTATACAGAAAGTAAGGTTTTAATCGGCAAAGATTGGTTTCTGGTTTACAACAGTAATTTGAAAACAATCCCTAGCGGGCTTTGCTCTCATTGGTTCTTGCTCAGCTTCATTTTGATTGGAGGGATCATTCCTGCTATTAGGCCCTCGTGTTATTTCACAACCTTTGTCGGTGAAAGATTTTCCTTTGGGGCAACATTTTCTGATGCACTGTTTAATGTCGCAAACGCAGCCCCTAGTGCTGTTTTCGTATAAAAACTGAGATTCTACAGGAAAAACTAAGTTGTCGAAAAGTATACTCGAATTTGATAACACAGTTCCATTTGAAATGTCTACACTCAAGACGAGCGGACAAAGCGGCGTAGCATGAACCGAAAAAAACCTCACACAAATTAAGAAAATCGTATAAACTGGACTAAACATCGCGGAAAGCTTCCAAGACACTGAAAACTAGGGGCGCACTTAATCGTTTTATTGTGGTAGACCACATGTGCCGATAACAAATCGACAAGAATATTCTTATCAGTATCTATTATTAAATCACAACTCGGAACACTTAAATTAATTAATTAAAATAAACAATAAGACGGAATTGAATGATTTTCTCAAAATTAAGTCAAATCTTATTAAAACCGGAGAGTAGTAACAAGTCCTCATTCGTATCCTCTTGTTGTATCTTGTAATAAACGTTCTCTAAAGTTATTAAAATTTAAAATTCAGCTTATTTGATACGATCCTGCTTTTTGATTTACCCTTTCCAGAAACGTAACTGGGTGCCACCACTGGATTATGTTAATTATTGTTATATTTTTCCAATTTAAAATATTCTCATTATTTTAAAATAAATGCTATAAAGTCAGTATGAAATTAGTAAAAAACTAAAAAATAACAATTATCTTAAATAGGTAGTCGACATGATACAATGTTATAGATAGAATCTATTTTTTTAAATAAATAAAAAATTAAATTAATTTTACTTTGTTTATAAGAATATAAATTGTTTTATTTTTATTTTAGAATCATATATTATTTATTTGTTTGAAACTATGAAATTTTTTTACTTAACCACTTTATTTTAGTACAAGGGCATCCTCAAATATTTTGCACTGGGGCTCCA
This sequence comes from Cantharis lateralis, assembly GCA_963170105.1. Lineage (NCBI taxonomy): Eukaryota > Metazoa > Arthropoda > Insecta > Coleoptera > Cantharidae > Cantharis > Cantharis lateralis. Next base: position 1,404,631 of record OY720628.1, read on the forward strand.
ACAATACTCGCTACGCCACTGTCTTCACCGCATCAAATTTTTAGTTACTTTTGCTTTGGTTCCATTCAGGTGGTACCATAAACATTGAGTGTCAACCCGCTGTGAACATCTAAAACTAACCTACAATCTGCCATCAGAAATTAATTAATTTAGAAGAAACTACACATTTCCGCAAGATAATTTTTGCATTTTCGGCTTCAGCAAGCCTCAGAGCATCTTTGCTGTAAGTAAGAAGCAAATCGGCTTTACACATTTAGCCAAGAAGAGGACAAGATGCCGCGAGTTATGATTAAAGGGGGTGTTTGGAGGAACACGGAGGTGAGTAATTTGGCTTTCTTATACTAGGTCTTTCGACCATTCGATGTGTAGCAATTTGACCATTTTTTAAATCAACCACTGGCATCGGAACAAAATTTTTTTATTATAATCACAAACAAACTTTGTGTTCATTTAATATGTAGTCTCAAAATTTTGTCTATCAATAACGAAAGAAGTTGAATGATTCGTTTTCATCAAGAAAAACCTGCTTCTTTATTAACCTTCTTTTATATTTTAGGATGAAATTCTCAAAGCAGCTGTAATGAAATATGGCAAGAATCAATGGTCTCGTATTGCATCTTTATTGCACCGAAAGTCGGCTAAGCAATGTAAGGCACGTTGGTTCGAATGGTTAGATCCTAGTATAAAGAAGACGGAGTGGTCGAGAGAAGAAGACGAGAAACTTTTACATTTGGCTAAACTGATGCCCACACAATGGCGGACAATAGCACCCATAATCGGAAGAACAGCCGGTCAGTGCTTGGAGCGCTATGAATATCTCCTAGATCAGGCTCAAAAAAAAGAGGAAGGCGAGGATGCGAGCGACGATCCGAGAAAATTAAAACCCGGTGAAATTGATCCCAATCCCGAAACAAAACCTGCCAGGCCCGATCCGAAAGATATGGACGAAGACGAATTAGAAATGTTGTCCGAAGCCAGGGCTCGTTTGGCCAACACACAGGGTAAAAAAGCAAAACGTAAAGCTAGAGAGAAGCAGTTGGAAGAAGCTCGACGATTGGCCGCTTTACAAAAGCGACGGGAATTACGAGCTGCCGGTATCGAGGTGAATCCTAGACGGAAGAGGAAAAGAGGTGTGGATTACAATGCAGAAATTCCGTTTGAAAAACGACCGGCTCCGGGATTTTATGACACCTCGACTGAAGTAATCGATCCAATGGCTCCGGATTTTAGTAAAATGAGACAACAACAATTGGAAGGCGAATTAAGAAGCGAAAAGGAGGAACGGGAACGGAAGAAAGATAAACAAAAATTGAAACAGCGAAAAGAAAACGACATTCCATTGGCTATGTTGCAGAACGACGAACCTGCTCGAAAGCGCTCGAAATTGGTTTTGCCCGAACCGCAAATTTCCGATCGAGAGTTACAACAGGTTGTCAAGTTGGGAAGGGCAAGCGAAGTTGCTCGAGAAGTGGTCTCTGAAAGTGGAGAAGAAGCCACCAATACTCTTTTGTCTGATTATTCAATAACGCCTCAAATTGCCGCAACTCCGCGGACTCCTGCCTCACAAACAGACCGAATTCTGCAAGAAGCACAGAACGTCTTGGCGCTAACTCATGTGGATACGCCATTAATGGGCGGAGCAAATACGACGCTTCATAATGTTGACTTCAGTGGGGCACTTCCTTTAACTCACGCGGTTTCCACACCGAATACAGTTTTAGCGACACCGTTCAGATCGGCTAGAAGCGATGGCGGTGCGACTCCCGGCAGTGGGTTTGCTACACCAAAAAGTGGGGCTGTGGTTCCGATTGGAAACAATTACACACCAACTCCTGTTAGAGATAAATTCAACATAAACACAGACGAAGTTACTAGTTTCTTGGACACACCGGGAGGCCAAACTAATTACCAGAAAATCATTAAACAGCAGCTACGAAATAGCATGACCACTTTGCCAGCGCCCAAGAACGATTTTGAAATTGTGGTACCAGAACAACAAGACGAAGTAACTCTCACAGAAAGTACACCGTTAATTGAGGATCAAGCTGATGTCGACGCAAGAGCTATCGAAATTGAAAGAGTTAAAGCAGCCAAGGAGTTGGCTTTGAGATCTAAAGTTATTCAAATGGGTTTGCCTCGACCGCACGAAGTCAACATGTCTGTGCTGCACTCGTCTCAAGAGTGCTACTCCCTGACCGATCTGCAACAAGCGGAAGAATTGATAAAGAGAGAAATGGTGACTATGTTGCAATATGACAATGTAATAGATCCGTTGACGACTCAGCAAAGCAAGAAGCACTCATTGAACCACGCCCAGCAACTGGCTTACCTGAAACAGTATCCTTATGATAGTTTCACCGAGGAAGAACTGGCGCACGCGAGCGGTATATTAAGTAAAGAAATGGAGGTAGTTAAACGTGGAATGAATCACGGGGAACTGTCGATGGACGCCTACAGTCAAGTGTGGGAGGAATGCTTGAGTCAGGTGCTGTTTCTTCCCAATCAAAATCGATACACGAGAACTGTTTTGGCCAGCAAGAAGGATAAGTTGGAATCGGCTGAGAAGAGACTGGAGCAGAACCGTAACCACATGTCTCGTGAAGCTAGAAAAGCAGCGAAAATGGAAAAGAAGTTGAAGATTGTTACAGGTGGTTATCAAACTCGAGCGCAAGCTTTGATTAAGCAGATACAAGAGACCTACGAGCAATACGATCAAGCCAACTTAGAACTAAGTTCTTTTCAGTTTCTGCAAACGCAAGAAAAGGTGGCCTTGCCGAAACGTATTCAGTCGTTGACTGATGATGTTAGCAGACAGGTGGAACGTGAGAAACTGTTGCAGTTCAAGTATGCGCAATTGCAACAGCAAGTAAACCAAGTCCAAGGGCAGTACATGCAGTAAGTACATCAAAGTTAAAATAACAATCTGATCACAATTTGATACCCAAACAAGTGTAAACGAAAGGTTTACGAGAGATTAGCTTTTAATTTTGGTTTAATATTTTAAGGTGTAATTTATGATGGCAGTCATGATGATTCATAATTTGTTCTTTTTTAATTATTGTAAATATTATGAAATTGATTAAATATCGTAACTTAATAATGTTTTAATAAACCGAAGCTTTAATAATGTTTGTTTCTCACCTGCATTTCCTACAACAAAATGTTTTCGACTGTCTGAGATGAGCTTATGGTTGCAGACAATTTTTTTAAGTGCGATCCAGTACTCAACACCTTCGTGCGGGTGTCGGATTATGCCAGAAAGAAAGATAGCTCATGACTTTTTATTGGAAATGGTAAAGAATATGATTTCTTTGCAGACCAGAAGCTTTTATTGTTCGTAGTCGGATTGAAAATTTCCCAAGATATTTTGAAATTTAACGGTAATATTTATGAAATTACTATTTGAAAATGCACCTGTTAGTACACATTTCATTGGTTGAATTGTGCCAACTGAACATTGAAAGATGTCCTTAAATTAGGTCAGGCAGCCTACGGTTGCTCTAAATTTTTTTTTCGCAATTGTGGTAGAAGGCTTTTTTGTTAAATTACCTTGGTACGTAGTAAAAATGATTAACTGCTGATGTTAATAAGCTTTAAGCCCGGAAATAGCTTAACTTAGGAAGTCAAAGCCAAGGAGAAGATCAGGCGGTCTACCGGCTCGCCCGCCATGATCTCTCGGTAAGTGGATACAATGTGGCTTAGGTTAGCTTAAATTTTATTGTTAATCTAATTATATTAATTTGTTCTGTTGTTTTTTAGTGAAATTTCCAAATAATTTGGGCCTTACCAATAACAAATTTTAGTACCGACTTTAAGTTAGTAAAAGGGTTGCTACTAAGTAGCTAGTACTAACTAAATTTAAAGCTGACACTAAATTTTGATACCAATATGGTAATTAGTGCCGACACTAGTTTAATATCTGTATTTAGTCTAAAATTGAAAAAGTTAGTGAAATTTGGAAGAAGTGACAATAAATAATGCACGCGGAGTATTTCAAAACGAAATAGTAGGTTAGCGTCATAATATAATATTAGGAATTTTGTGCTTTCAGATTGCAAATAATTTATATTATTTTCAAAATATTGGTTTTTAATTGCAATTTTCTTTAAAAACTTTTCAAAAAATTAATGATTAAAATATCTATCAATAAATTCTGCTCTAATAGCTGCTCCTGGAGTTCCCTCTGGTAACGGATGCTCTTCTGTAACTTTCTGATAAGCTCCTTTAGCCAAATATCTAATTGTAACTATCACCTTTATAGCTGGAGGAATTGGTGCACCTTGCGTATAATTTCTTTTTATGTCTTTGCTTATCAGATCCACAATTTCTTTTGCAGTTTCTTTGTCAAACTTTGTTTTAAATATATTTAAACAACAGAAAAATTTTTCATACTAAAGATTGCTAGTAATCAGTTACTTATCTATAGAAATCTGTAAAATCCTTATCTGAATAATGATTAAATGGATCTATTCTTTCCTTATAGGTTTTCACTTTTCTACATATTGCAGCATCATTTAAAATTTGCAAATCTTCTTAGAATATCAATATTCTAAACTTTTTTAAAAATTATACGCGTAGGTATAAAAATTATAAAAAATATAAAAAACAATGACAATTTTATGAAGTTAGAGGTTAAAAATCCAAAATTTATGATTAAATATCAGCTTTTGATGTTGCTTATACTAACCTAATATTAGGCCGGCACTAACTAAAATTCTTACACTAAATTTGTTATTGGTGCACTTTTTAAGTTAGTATAAGCTTTTAGTTAATGTCCAACTTAGTATGACGTTATTGGTAAGGCCCATAGACAATTTTATGAAGTTTGAGGTTAAAAATCCAAAATTTATGATTAAATATCAGCTTTTGATGTTGCTTATACTAACCTAATATTAGGCCGGCACTAACTAAAATTCTTACACTAAATTTGTTATTGGTGCACTTTTTAAGTTAGTATAAGCTTTTAGTTAATGTCCAACTTAGTATGACGTTATTGGTAAGGCCCAATATCTTTGATTAGAGTTTAATAAATTATATTATAACACCAATATTATTAATTAAAAAAATTACAAAATATTATTACTATCTAAGTAGAAACTCAGCCAAGTCGGGTAAGAGGGCTGTAGGAGACCAAACTCAATTTTGAGTGAAATTTCAAAATTGAGGAAGTGAGTTGAGTTTCAAGTCTGAGTTGATAACTTTTTCTTTGTGTTTTGCTTCAGTGCCTAAACCTATTCACTATTTCTATTTATTTAATTTTTTTCTTATTATTCTTATTTACTGAGGTATAAAATTGTCATTGCTGTGAGATCTTTTATAATTAAATTGGTGCACTGTTATAAATGAACGCAATTAGCATTATTCATGTTAATTAATTTAATTTTTAACAGTGGAGCAGTTTTTTTTGAAAATCAATTGATTTACTTAAACGAATGCGTGTTTGTCCTAAAATCATATTTAAAATCATCTTCAATGTGCTCTACGATTGGCTTGATCTTAAAGCGGTTATGCTTGCTCAAATCAATTCCGGCATTAATGTGGAACGGCGAAAATATGGGCTTTCTTGCGAAATGCTTTAAATGATTATTATAAAAATTTCTTAATGGATTTTTGAAGATCGGCTTCAGGAATGTGACAAAGTTGTGCTTATTGAAAATTGTGTTTGGGCGATGATTGTGCGATGGATTCAGCAACTCTTGATAAGTAATTGGTTTAACGACTTCGTGAAAATCGTCTTCCGGATGAAGAAGGTCATTGGTCGAACGCGGAACCAGAAGCTTCCTATAAAAATAAACAAACATTAGTAAAAGGATATAAACAATTTTATTGAACTTCAACTTTCATTTAACAGTCTTATTTCATTTTGTTGTAAAATTGATCATAATTTAATTATTCCGCAAAATTCAAAGCATTTAATTTTAATGAAGACCCAACACTGCAATCTCTTGCATTGAGAAAGTTACGGAAATAAATATTCCCACAGAGCCAGGAAGATCAATGCTCTAATAGTTAACCTACCTTAAATCATTGGTTATAAATTCACGAAAGATACGGAATATTTTCGGAATTTAATAGTGAAAAATAAACGTCGAAGGTTGAAGGATTCGAACCTGTGGGGAATACACTTATTTTTTTCACTCTCGATCGTGGAAATTTCGCTATAAACATTTATTTAGCTGTGAAAGCAGCACCATAACTAAATCAATGCCGCCATGAAGATGGAAGATTCCATTGGAAACTAGAATGAAATGTCGAAAAATATGGGAAGGGATTTAATTATTTCATTAAAAAATTATAATATTTGAGTATTTGGGAAATTAAATTTCTAAAAAATGTATAAATTCAAACTTTTACCTGACTACAATTATTTATGTTTCTTTATATTATTATCGGTGCATATAAAAGAAGTAAACAGAGTAATAGGTTTATTAACCCAGATATCAAGAAAAAAAAAGAATTATTACTTTCAATTTCGATTCTTGGGCGTAGTATTACAAGAACTCGAAGTTCAATATCACAGTCAGTCATCTATAACAACCAGTGAGAGTAAACAACTATTGATTGTTCTTATTTTAAATTTCTCTTGCTTATTACATTATGTCTGCGTATATAAAAGTTATTTCATAGTTGATTATATCAGGAAGCTGCGAGGAAGTGCTTTTCACGCTGTAATTATAGTTCAATTGACATGAATGACATACCATTTTTTCAATAGCAAATTACCTTTTTTATGATTATTCACTTACACAGTTACAATAAATATTATTACATTACGATGTAGCGCGTGCAGTATTACCATTGATTATAAATTTGCCAAAGAAGTCAAAAACATGGATCCAGTCGTCTTATTTTATGACCGGGTTCGGGATTACCCTAAGGATTTTATCCTTGCTACTCGTAGGTACTCTTTATACACAGACCCTACGGTACATTTTTTAAGAAAAAATCTACCGAACACATCTGGTTCTTATTTCTTATTCGGAAAGAGTTATAGATATTACAAAATAACAATCCGTTAAAACTACAGGAGTAGTTAGGTTCCTTTTAAGGATTTTTGTTTAATTATTTGTGGTATCTGGGAAGATTAAAATACACAATAAATCAAATTAAATAATTAATTTAAATTTAATTATTTAAATTATCGAAATTAAATTCGAATTTTATTATTAAATCAATAAATTAATCCCTTAATTCTGACGGCGAAGTGTCCTAGACTGCCGGAAACCATAGGTAGGACTTCCAATAAATAAAATCAAAACCACAAAACAACTGATATACAAAATTCCGTTAAAGATTATTTCGCCTTCGCCACTTTGCCGTAGATTATTTTGGATTCTACATGCAGCTATTTTATTTGTAGCGAATGGATTTAACGGTTATTTTTTATAATATGTGTGTGCAAAGTCGAGATGACCGGTGGGACCAGACAAAGAAAGTTTTTTTAATATTTAATAGAGTATCAAAATTGGTTGCATACAATTGGATTTATTTTTTTGTAATTAAAATTAATGTAAGTATTATATTATATTGTGTTCTTATACAAAAATAATGGAATTAAGTGCACTTTTCTCTCCGGTCCACGAAGAATATTGTTTTCTAATTACTTCTACATAATAAATATCATTAATTCTTGGCAATTAACAATTAATTGTAATGCAAAGTTTTTAAAAAGTTCAAAAATCTTACATTGTTGTAGAAAAGCTTCACGCCTTATTAAATCCGTGAATTTTACTTTAAATTTATAATTTGAATTTTAAATTAAATGTTTTAATAGGAATATTAGCGTAATAATGCAAATTATAGAAGCCTGCAAGCTCTAATAAACATTTTTTTTATACGCGATATAATTGCAAACTTTGCCATTTAAATTCTACAACTTTCTTCGACAAGGCACTTGAAAATAATTCCATTTTTTTTAATTGACGGATTGTACCTTAATTAGAAACCGGACTAGTATATCTGTTTCCGTCACTCTTTCGGCACTGGGTGCGTCTTAATTAATATTTACAAAATTATTAATCGTTAGAAAATTAATAGATTAGACGTACCCGGCATCGATGGATATTCCACACCTGGACACCGCAACAAAAGTTGACAAAATTAACTGCAAGAATAAAAAATTGTATATTTTTTCTAAATTTTTACCAAAATTTATTCTTTACGTACCGCAATTTTTTCGAGATCCATATCGTTCAGGTTTAGGTGAATCCTCAATTAGAACTAAAGTAAATATAAAGAAATTTTGCCCGAATAAAGGATATGAAGAAAGTTAAATATGATTAATACATTGCATGATCAAATTAACTAACATAGCGGAAATAAGCATAAATCATACAGATCCGGCTTTAAATTTTAATTTTCAGTAATATGATGATTACATATTATATTGATACGCTTCGCCCCGCTTTTACTGCGGCCCTGCAACGACTTTGTACTCAAAATCCGCATAAAATTTATTATTATTAATCCACTAAATCCATTGTTTATTTTTGTCATAAAAACGAAAGTAAGTTGTGCAAATTATGCGTACAAGAATCTGCTGAAATAAGTGAACGTATAATATTACTCTGCAAGATGAAAGTGATTTTGATTGTGTTAATTAATAAGGCGCCCTTCTTTGTATTGCCGAGCAGTTGCAACTGACCGTAAGACAAAGAAAATAAATCAGGGTAAATGCTCTATTGCGTTTTTCATTTACTTTCAAGTTTAGCCATATTTTTCCTTTCATTTGCAAACGGAACGGTAGCATATAAATACCATCACAGCTATCGAACCATCACAATCAATTCAGATTTTGTTAAGTGTTCAAGGAACAAGTGCAATTATATTTTAAAAAATGGTAGCACGTTTAGCGGTAAATTAGTTAAAAATACAAATTTCTTTTTCAAAATTAATTCATCTTCTTTCAGTTGGCTTCCATTGGATTGTTAGTGTTGTTCGACTTTTGCATCGCCGACGGTGGCGGTCATGGGTAAGTGGTCATGTGGATTTTCAAAATATTTTGTAATTTTTGAAATCGTTTCAGCGGTCATAAAAAGTTTATTATTCACGTGCCCTACAAGGTTAAGCACATTCATCACACCCACACCATCGTCAAACATGTGAAACACGAGGGCGGCGGAGGTGGTGGCGATCACGGTGGTCAGGATTCGTACAAAGTTATCGGTTACAGCGGCGGTATCGACGAAGGTCATATCGTACCATCACATGGAGGAGGTGGCGGAGGCGAAGGTCACGGAATCGGAGGACAATTTTCAGGAGGAATTGGTGGTTTCGGTGGAGGTTTCGGAGGAGGATTCGGCGGAGCTCACGGCAGCGACGAAGGTATCGGCGGTGGTCACGGTGCCTCTCTTCTTCACGAGTCATCAAGCGGTGGTCACGGCGGCGGCGGATATGACGTCAGCGAAGGACATGGCGGTGGATTCAGTGGTGGCAATGTAGGCGGCTACGAAGGAGGATTTGAAGGTGGTCACGGCGGATCTTTAGGTGCTTCAAGTGATTACAGTGCTGGAAGTAGTTATGGTGGTGAACACGAAGGTGGATCTGCCGGAGGATATGGAGGCAATAGCGTAGAAGGTAGCGCAGGAAGTTATGGAAGCAGCTTCAGTGGCGGTTCTGAAGGTCATTACGAAGGAGGTTATTAAAGTTTATTATTAATTTTAAACCAATTCCAACTAGTCCATTGTTTTTGTTATATACAATATGTTATGTTACAGTAATTGTTTTTTTTCTCAAAACAGTTTATATTTATTGATGTTTTTTTATTAAATAATATGTTATAATTACGTTGTCGCTTCATTTTATAATTGGTGATATATAACAACTATGGTCTTCACCAGGACCAGCGGTTGTAGGCTTTAATTTTTATACGATTCGGTAATTACGCTTTACTTATCTGGTTCCGTTTAAATAAGCTTCTTTTTTGTATGAATAATTGTGTTTTGTAAACTAAATATCAGTGAACTGCAACCACCACATAAAGCTTCTGCAGCCAAGCCCGGCTCTCTTTTCTTTCTGGAGTTTGGATATTTAAATTCTCCATAGATTTTAATTTTTTAAACCTCGTTTGGACGTTCTTCTACCATTCTCCTTTCGAGTCTTTCTTGTTGTCTTACAAGCTTTGTTGTTGTAGGTCTTACTTGACCTTGCTTTTAAGTTTTTACTTCTGTTGATAGTCCCCAATGACTGCCTGTTTTATCTAAAGTTGAATGTTTGGTAGTTGTAGTTGTTTTTAGTTATTTTTATATGCAACCCAGTGTGTATCCTTATTATAATTTAAATCTAAATTTACAATTCCACACATTATTTCTTTTAATAATAAACGTTTGTTTTATTTAATCTACCTACTATTTGATTTTACATCTTTGCAACCAACTTCAACAGAATATCTTTGGAAATCTAAAGAAGTTTTTGATAATCGCAGAAAATCATAGGAAACTGTAATATCAGAGAATTCGCGGAGATGTAGGAAGCAAATGCATATCTTAGGAATGTTATAAAATATTAAGGTAATCAGGGAAAACTTACAAAAACTTATCAAGAAATTCAAAAATATCTTTGAAAATTTAAAGAATTCGAAGAAATTCTTACTTTTAATTTTGAAATAACACAATATACATAATGTACATTGCAACACCATAGCTTAATTAACCGAGATCTTAATTATATTAGCTGATATTTATATTTTGTTGACGATTTTATATCCAAGCTATCACGAGTAAGAATAAGATATTGCTTATTTGTTACTGATCATTATGATACATAAACTGTATATTTATCAGTACTACTATAGGTGAATTATCTATAAACAATCTATAAACGGCCCAAAACATCGAAAAATTTATAAAATTTTTATAAACTTATACCTCAAAAAATATGTTTCACGCGTTTTAAACGTCTATTTAGCAGAATTAATTTTATGTGTAAATGAGGTAAGAGCTTTGAACTGTTCGTAATGTACTTTGCAGCAAAACTGGGATTGTTTAAACAAAAAATTCAAATGGTGAATTCCCAATAAAGGTATTTTTATCTAATTTGGATGCATTTTGAAATTTTGGCATCATTTTGCTGTCAGGCCATCCATTCATATCATTGTAAAGTTTACATAGTAGTGAAAGAAAATCAGTTATGGTTTTTCGTAAAATTTTGAAAAATATTGAAATCAAAAATGTAGGTAACTTTAGAACTTATTCCTAGATCTGTTTGACTCTTCTGATTTAGAAATCAATAATATTTGTTCCTATTGAAGACTACTATCATTTTGCATTGTCTTCAAAATTCCATTTTCCCAATTAATTTAAGTAATTCTAAATTATGCATCAACCTGCTTTAGTGCACGCAAAGTAGTCAAAAACCTGATCTAGGGCTCTATTTAATTAACTTGCCATTAGCCTAAGAAATTAATGATGGACTAGAAAATGCACGGAAATTTTAAGAAATCACTGCAAATTGTAGAAAATCACAGGAAATTCTAGAAAATCACAGGAAATTCTAGAATATTTAAGAAATTCTTAGGCATATTAAGATGAGCATCAACTGTTTTGATAAGAAATCTATCAATTTATCTTTTGCCATTAAATCATGTGTACATAAATTGTGACTAGCCTCTCGATATGTTGTAAGCGAACTTTAGCTTTTTACCTTTCTGATGAATTTTGGGTGTATGTAACGGAATACCGGAGCATAATTTAGCTAACCATACCTTTATTTAATTATACATTAAACATAAATTTAAATGGCTCTTATCGAGAAAGAGATTATAAAATTATCACGGGGCAGAGGTTGCAACATGATAAAAATTCAAAATGCAATAATAATCTACATTTAATGCATAGTCGAAGTGTTTATTTAATTAATTATAGAAAATTGCAATAAAATTATAATGAAAGCAATTCTTACAAGTGCCGATTACTTACTAAAAAGATCCAAGTGTCAACTAATTACGTTACGATTAATTAACACTAAATTAACAATCAAAAAATCTTTATATCACAAGCCAGGAGTAACCAATTCAGGTGGGTAGATAATATATTTCTCCACAAATTTAAATATTTTTAATAATCAAATATATAATTATTATTATTTTTTAAAAAGTACTTCTTCGCATTAATGCGAAGAAGTACTTTTTAAAAAATAATAATATAAATAAACTTCGCTTGACGTCACTTCAAATATATAATTGTTTACATGTTACAATAAAATGCTAAAAATATATAAAATTGAATTATAGCTTACGAAATTATAAAATACCATGAATTGATAGTTTGACACTTTTGGTCGAGCAAGTGAGTTTCGTTCTTTCAAATTTAGATTTCCCGCGGGACTCTTAATCAACTGAATTAATTTGTAATTAATTAATTTGTGGCGCCGTTTCGATATAGAGTGTCTTAAAAAAGTAACATTAATGTTACTTAGGAACAAGGGCGAGTGTTGTTGGCGCCACGGTGCAAAATATTTAAGGAGACCCCCCCTGTTCTAATAAAGTGGTTAGTAAACAAAATTTCATAGTTTCAAACAAATATATAATATGTAATTCTAAAAAGAAAAACTAAACAATTTATATAATAAATTCAAAATATAAATTTTTTTTTTTACTTACGTAATATTTTAAATACAATGAATTGATAGTTTATTACACTGTTGGTGGACAAATCTTGTTTCGTTCTTATGGATACTCATCAGATAAACCTTGTTAAAAATATTTAAAGGGCTAGAAAAGTTAAAAAATCAATTGAATAAAACACCACTGCTTAGGTAGCACTTTCAATGGATATAAAGGCCATCTTCCCATGCACACTCGTCTGAGCTAATTAAAGATTTTTGAGTTTAGTTTTAAGGTTTTAAATAATACTCCGATTTATAATAAAGTGGCCTCTAACGGTATTAGAACCGTCTTTGATAAGTACATAAGTATTTAGATAACATACAGATAATTGCTCTTAAACAGATATTTATTAGAAAATTACACATTTTGTAAAATTTATTGTTACATAGGTACTAGGTCAAAAAGAGTCGAAACGTCGAAAAGATTAGATTTAGAAGTTATCGACAACAAAATATGTTTAAAAAAATGTAAATCCGGTCTCTGAGTAACATTTTTATTATTATTTTATTAACCAGTAAAAATTTCGCGAATTTAAAGGAATGCAGTAATTAATTTCACACTTTGCACAATTAAGGATGAACGGGAGACACAGAATCCGACGTCCTGAACCATCACGCATTTCTGTGTTTCTTAAAAAAATTTCTGACTGTTTCACGCGGTTCCAATGAACGGTTCCAAAAAACTGTTTCACGGTTCCCACGCGAATCTTAATAAATATATAAAACTTGTGCACAATTTTTTAACCATTGTTAAACCAAGTTAATAAAACATTAACCGATAATATAATTCGTAAGCTTTTTTAATTATTATCTACATAATATTTTGTCAATTTAGTTTACCGATGTTTTCAGAACTGCGTTTGTATGATGATATATCTCCAATTTATGAAAAATTTGTCACTGTAAATACATTTGGACAGCTTTCGAAATGGAGAACATCTTTCGTGGAACATTTAGTTCCATTCGAAAATATGAAAATTTTAGATGCTGCTGCTGGTACAGGTAATTAAACAGTGAATTAAACAGTTTAAAACATATGAAAACATTTTCCTTGTAGGTTTAACAACGCGGGAGATATTAAAACAGACTACAGAAACAACATCCAAATCAAATTTTTCGGTATGTCTTTGCGACTTCAGTTTAGGCATGATGCAGATAGGCCTAAATAAGATAGAACAACGGCCAGACCATAAGGAATTGGTTAATTTTGTGGAAGCTAATATTCACGATTTGCCCTTCGAAAATGATACCTTTGATTTGGCCGTGTTTACGTTCAGTTTCCGAACTGGCGTTAATATTGATCAGGTAGGTGAGGGTGGAGGGTGAGAAGCGACATGGCAGTCGGGTGATCTCCTGCTAACCAATTTGCGAACGAAAGCTAAGAATTTTTTTTGTTTATTAGGCGTTCAAAGAGCTTGCTCGAGTAGTCAAACCAGGCGGAAGAGTCGGAGTTTTGGATTTTTGTTATTCTAATAAGCCAACAACGGTGCAACGTTTGTACAATCTATTCCTCGATCATATTTTTTCAAAAATTGCATACCTTCTATGGAAAAAAGCAGACGTGGCGCATTATATTGCCGACAATATTAGAAAATGTCCTTCCAAGGTAAAGTTTCAATAATCTTGCATACCCAAACATAAATAGCTATTATTTTTTTTTTTTCTAGGGCGAAGTGGTGGCAATGATGAAAGCTGCTGGTTTTCGGCAAGTAACAACCAAGTCTTATATGGGTGGAGTGACTTACCATTATATTGGTTATAAAATAAATAATTAATTTTAGATTTACAGGAAGGGGTTATTATCAGTGGCGGATTTCTGAATAGGCGCAAGAGGCCTGGGCTTCATAAATCCAGGGGGCCTCAAAATTCAGCTCTCAAAATAAAATAAAGTAATTATTTTATCTAACTTTTTTTGTAAGGAACATAATTAATTAACACGGCGTATTTCATAATTCATAAGAAATTGTGGCATAGGGAAAACACATTGAAAATTAAGCAATAAAAAATAACAACAAATTACTCCTGGAGCCTCTCAAATGCTAAATCCGCCATTGACAATAACCTTTCCCAAGCCCTACTGAGTTAGGCCAAGTATTTCAGTTGCAGGTTAAACCAAAAAATTTGGGTTAAACAATGAAATACGTTCACATAAGAATAATTCAGTGAGGTTTTTAAATTATAGTCAAATATCCTATGCGAATCTCGTTAATAGAGCGCAATTATGCGCGTCACATAATTTCATGAGAAGTTAACATTTTTAAAATTTTCTTGCACAATAAGCAGTGGCGGATTTCCGAACCGGCACAAGAGGCGCTCACTTGGGGCCTCATAAATCCAGGGGGACTCAAAATTCAGCTCTCAAAATATTAATAATAATATAATAAAAATAATAATTTTATCTAACTAATTAATAATTATCACAACATATTTCATAATTCATAAGAAATTGTGGCACAAGGAAAACATATTGAAAACCTTTTTTTTAAGTCGGCTAATAAAATGACAACTGATGTGAGTATAGAACAATTTTTAAAGGGGGCCCTAAAAATTTAATTTACTCCTGGGGCCTCTAAATGCTAAATACGCCACTGGTTATTATTTTAATATCACATTCCATTAAACTTTTATATAAGCAAACAAGATAAGATTAAAAAAATCTTCAAGTTCTATAATAATTTTATTAATATACAATGAATTGCACTTTTATAAAATTAAGAATACTTAAGCCTAAAGTGTTTCCTGTAATGTTAGAAATTTAAGTTTTTACCTACAAAAATTAATTTTTCTTAAATAACAACGATTAATGAAATCGGGCCTTCAAAAAATTGTGCTTGAAGGTGATCTAGAATCTGCATAGCCTCAAATAAGTACATTTTGTTGTTTTGTGAATTTCTACTCTTCTATAATACCCAAAATTGATACTTTGACGTAAATGCAAATATTATAACTCTTATCTGCAGTATTGGTAACAATATTATCAATCATCAGGTTATATCAACATTAAAAAATTGATAAAAAAAATATTAAAGTTGTTCAAAATTGAACAAAAACTTCAAAGTATTCGTGTTCTCAATAAATACATGGTACTTAGACATTTACCGGAAGGCAGTCGTAAGAATTAATTTTGTTTTATTAAAAAGAAAATTGAAAGAGATAATAAGTTTAAAAAATTTAATTTTGTTAAGGTTTTTATCCTTTTTGAAAACTTTCAACATATTATGTTTATCCCAAAACTGCATTTAAAGTCGGTGGACATGGTAATCTCAAAAAGTAATGAACCGATCTTTCTACAATTTTACACACATTTTGTATTTCAATGATCAGAACTTGTTTTACAAGAAAAGCAGTAGATTTTTTTAAACAAACATCGTGTTTTTGACTTTGAAGTTCTCTAAATAATCCAAAATTCTTCGCCCACTCCCGAGATAAAGTAATCTAGTACTAACCAAACTTTTACTTTTTTTTGATTTCTCATGATCCTGTCTCGACTTATCACGGGAAATCCCTTTTTTTAAGACTCGAGGAATAATAGAACTTCTACAATTATTAATATTTGTTTATTAAAAAATAACCAATTATTCTTTAAAAATGATAATAAACATTATGCAACAATATTTAAATAAACATATTCTACCGTTTTTTTTAAGTTTAATTTTATATACTTTTCAAGAGTTAAAAAAAGTCAAAACATCGAAAAGAATAGATTGTATAATTATCGCCAACAAAATATGTATGTATAATTGCTGATAAATCTGGTCTTTGTGTATGATATTTACAATAATTTTATTAATATCTCATAATATAGATTTTGAAAAATACTTCATTGCAATCAATTTATTGAAAGTGGTCTTACAGAAACTTTTGCCCGATAATTCATAGTACTTGGTATAATTTAAATTTAAAAAATACACAGCTTAAAAAATAATGTCTGCAATTTTTGTGAAAGCCAATAATTTTCTAAAAGGAGCCAAATATGAATTTTGTTTGTTACGAGCATTAAATACCAAATCCATTAATAGAAAACTTTTATATTCTCCTACTGCAGATCCGCTCCAACGAGGTGAGTAGTACACAATTATTAACTTGTCTATTCCGTTATGAACTGAAATTTTGTGACAAAAAAAATTATTTTTCTGAGATTTTAGATAAAACATTTTATGAAGATGTTTTTAAAATTTATGAAAAAATGGTAACCATAAACACGTTTGGACAACATTCCAAATGGAGATCCTCTTTCGTTAAACAGTTAGCACCATTCGAAAATATGACAATTTTGGATTCCGCCGGCGGCACAGGTAAGCTTCACTAATTAAACTACAAAAACAGTTTGAAAAACGGAAATTTCCTTTCCTGTGCAGGTTTAACCACGCGGGAGATATTAAATCAAACTGCAAAGGCAAAATCCAAGTCGAATTTTTCAATATTCCTGTGTGACAAAAGTGTACCGATGATGCAGATAGCCCAAAATAAAATAAAACAATTTAAAAACAATCGAGAATTGGTTAATTTTGTGGAAACCGACATTCACAGTCTGCCATTTGAAAATGACACATTCGATTTGGCCGTATTCACGTTCAGTTTTCGAACTGGAGTTAATATCGAGCAGGTAGGTTAGATGTAGAATGCACGATTAAAATTTAACCTTGAAAATTAAGGTGTTCAAAGAACTTTTTCGAGTGGTTAAATCCAACGGAAGAGTCGGAGTTTTAGATTTTTGTTATTCAAAACAGCCGACCACGGTGCAACGCTTGTACAATCTATTCCTCGATCATATTTATTCGAAAATTGCATATCTTTTATGGAAGAAACCAGAGGTTGCTTATTATATCGCAGATAATATTAGAAGAAGTCCCTCCAAGGTAGGAGTGTAAAAATTTTGCATGCCTAAAATACCTATTTATTATTTTGTAGGACGAAGTAGTGCAAATTCTGAAAGCTGCTGGTTTTCGGAAAATATCAACCGAATCTTATATGGGAGGAGTGTCTTATCATTTTATCGGTCATAAAATAAATGAAAATTTATAAATTTTTAATCCAGTGTGAATTACTAGTTTTCAGTTTCAAGTTTGTGCAAAACCATTATTTATTACTTGCCAGGTTACAAACAAACACCAGATATGCAAAATGTATTACTAGTGTGACTGGTCAAAATAAATCAAATAATTATAAATTTTAAGTACGGATCTGTTTTAGTATCTAATAAATTATATTTGAGACCTTGATTCATTATCGACAAGACATTTGCGGGTTTTATCGTTTTGAAAATTTTTGGAAAAGAGAAAGTCGAATTTTGAATATATTTGAATGTGCTTTTGCCAGGAAATTTTTGGTATTCTTACGAGTTTTTTTACCAATCCAAATATTTGGGATCATTCTGTGCAAATAGTTCTAATAATTGTTTTTCGCCTGTCGTTTCTTCGAGGTGAGAAGAATTTCTCTGCTCGAGGATTATTAATTATCCAAGTGTTTTTGTGACTCAACTTCGTAATTTGCCTGCTATCACCACCCGTGGTTATATATTCCATTTTCGTACGATAAGCCCTCGATACCATCTACGAGGTAAAGTTATTTTATTTAACACATTTTTTTTTTTATAACAAAAACCTCTTAGGGTCCTTCCTCCACCCCACTGTTCTTGGTGGATATTAATACAACGTTTTTTTACTTTATCACGACCTGGTTTGACGTCCTATATTGGTTCAGGGAGTTACTACTCCAGTCAATTTCCATCCTTGGAGCCTTGGCTCGTTGAAGAATTGGGTGTAACCACTAACATATTCCTGCAACCTGACTTATACCATCTGTCATCAGTTCTGAGATAAGTGTTTTGTGCCGTCTTTTTTGTTGTTTTTTTTTAATATGTATTTAAATGAATTTAAACATTATTTAAATTTATGTACGCCTTAAACTTAAGTTCGAGCCATTTTTGAAATCAGTTCAGTATAGTTTTTGTCAACCTCTGGGTGTACATGACACCAGTAATCTTGTGATTAACATTGTAAACCATAGTATAGCTATACCGGGGTTATTCTTGCATAGCAAGAAACGTATATTATATATATTTTTTCTATCTTATTGCTCGAATTGGATTTTTGGCGCCATTATACTTTAGTTTTTCATTTTCTTCATTAAACTGTTTTTTTACAACTCAAGTGTTAATTCTTGCACCTCATCGTATCGCGTGAGTTCCATCTACGTTACCTTACGTGATTTGGGTAGCCGAGTTTATCTTGGGAAGATTGCTAATAATCACGTGGCGCCTAAGGCAACTGCAGCACTTCCCTCTTATTTTTTATCTACGAAGGACTCACCGATCTGGTACCTTAATTCCTTTACTAGCCGCGAGCATTCTTGACGAGGAAATCAAGAAAATGCTTGATTTAGACGTTATGAACCTTCTACGAGTGCTTGGTCATCGCCAGTCCTTTTGGTCCCAAAATCCGGAGGCAAAGAATACCGTTTTTGCGTTGACTACCGCTTTTTGAATAATATTACTGAAAAAGATGCTTATCCGATTCCATATGTTAATTCCATCTTGGATAGAATGAGGGGAGCCAAATATATTAGCAGTATCGATATAAAAAGCGCATTTTGGCAAATACCGCTTAAAGTTTCTTCTCGTAAATATACGGCGTTTACTGTGCCTGGTAGAGGGTTAATTCAATTTAAACGAATGTCATTTGATTAACTAATGCTCCAAGATGGAATTAACATATGGAATCGGATAAGCATCTTTTTCAGTAATATTATTCAAAAAGCGGTAGTCAACGCAAAACGGTGGTGATAGCAGCAAATTACGAAGTTGAGTCACAAAAACACTTGGATAATTAATAATCCTTTAGCAGAGAAATTCTTCTCACCTCGAAGAAACGACAGGCGAAAAACAATTATAGAACTATTTGCACAGAATGATCCCAAATATTTGGATTGGTAAAAAAACTCGTAAGAATACCAAAAATTTCCTGTCAAAAGCACATCCAAATATATTCAAAACTCGACTTTCTCTTTTCCAAAAATTTTCAAAACGATAAAACCCGCAAATGTCTTGTCGATAATGAATCATATTTGGACAACATAGAAAATGGGGAAGATCTTTGCTCAAAAGTTTGGAAAAGTAAAAATTTAATTTTAAAAGTTACTGAATGAGCAACAATTTCCCTATTCAATTGTTACCAAAACATCTTCCATATGTTTAATAGGCGTACAGGAAAGGAGGATCTCTATTATATGTAATTTACTTTAATACATCATGATCGTGTCACGGAAACTATTGATTAGTTTAATAATTTTCCATAAAGCGTGAAATTGTCTACAAACTAGATTATTACCCTTTATTTGCTAAGATCAACCGGTTTTGAGATATAAATTAAATAAGTAAAGAAATGTTGAAAAGTTAAAATCGAGCTGACGCAATTAGTTTGCTAGCTTTGGTTATTTCGTTCACAGCATCGAGAGTTTTAAGCCTTCAGCTTATCATTAGCTGTAATTGTTAATTTCGTGTGTGTTTTATCGATTCCAACTTTAAAATAATCATAAATTATAATCATGCTATATTATCATTACCTACAGAGTAACCCATTTGCTAGAAATATTTGTATATTTTTTATTATTCCAAAATACATAAAAAATTCTTTAAAGCTGTTATCGAACAATCTCGTCATTAAGATTTATCTACATAATAGTAAAAAAACAAAAGAAAATTACACTTGCCAAGGCTGTTGAGTGATCGCCCGCCCACCGAAAAGATCAACATGGAAAATTGCATTAGTTGTGCTTTAAGAAACACTATTTGGTTTTTGTCTTTTTGTGGAGTTACTTCTTTTACATTACAGTGCGACCACGAAAATGTTAGGAGATTTAAAATTAGCGCGTTGAAATCGCATAAATATATACGTATGGTGATGATGTTACTGACATCCGTCGAGATCCTTTATTGGATCTATTCAATTTGTCGTCACCGTTACAGCGACTACACGGAGTTTACGTTTCTGATGGTGCATTGCATAAATAATATGAAACCTTCACTTTTCTTAGTGTTTTGTTATTTTAAACGCAGAATATTTAAAAACACCATTTTGATCGTCGACGACATTTTGAGACAATGGGAGCTGGAAGATTTTAGCCCTTTGTTATCAAAAAAAGATTATCTGCCAGATAAGTGTCACGCTACTGCTGCTCTCAGCTTTGTGATAGCAAGCACAACAGTGGCTTTTGTCAGATCGGTTCCTAAGACAGAAATTTCAAAACTTTTCGATAATTTTGAATTAGTAGTGACGAGTGTGGAGGTTCTACTCTTGTTAAATTTCATTCTTTTCTTAAAAGTCTATACAAGAATGGCGTATAATTGTCAACGGATTGTAATGACAGCATTATCGTTTAGGTTTTCAACAGGCACATCAACTACAAAACTTTTAAAAAGCTACCGCAAGGTACATGCCGGAATTTCCAGAGTGCTTTTCGATATAGGCGCATTCCTCAGTCCGGCACTGCTACTTTATATATTACTATCAGTCATTCACGAGATCAGCATTTTACTAGCGACTATTTACGCTTTCGACAATTTTTTAAAATACGACTTAGAGGAACTAACTAAAATTTTCATCCGTTTAGCTTGTTCGTGGTATGTAACCATAAAGCTTGCTTCGTCATACGATCAACTTCAAACAGTCGTAAGCATTTTATATTCTTCACCGATCATGTATAATTTTATCTTGAATTTACAGGATAGAACATTTTTGTCGTTCTTGCATAAATTTCCTATTAGTAAATTAAGCAACGAAGAAGCGAGAGAGGTAAAGTATTAAGGGTAGAAATTCGCATTTGTAACGTTACATGGGCTTAGTAGTTGTACCGAAAAATCAAGTGCCGAATCGCTCGCACCGCCAGACATTATAATATAATAATCACAATTTTTTAGGTGGAAATTATTATAAAAACTCTAAAATTCAAAAAATTTCATATCAAGTTGTCCGATATTCTCACAGCCAGATTTGAAATATTAGCACCGGTAGGTCTTTTCTTTGCAGAAATGCAGAAAAAATAAATTATTAAGTAACAAGATTTTTTTTAGTTTTTTGGGACTGTTTTGGCTTACATATTGGTGTGTGTTCAATATATCCAGGATAGCAAGTAGGTTTATGTAACACATAATTACTATATAATTATTGTCCCTAGTGGTTTGCAAAAAATATATCCACTTTGAAGATTTTTAAAAAATTAATATAAATAAAGCTGAATACGTAAAACCTGGTAGTTGCGAATGTGATTTTTTAGACTGCACAGTGGCAGAACAGCCACTGAAATAAATCAAATTAAATTATGAATTGTGATTATTATTCTATCAATAAAAGGCGCACATAAATAGCACACTTTATATATTCATTGTATTTATGTTACATTAAAATTTGATGGTGGCGAAACAATTAACCAGAGTTGGCTCAACAGGGATCATTGCTAAGCAGAAAGCTTATTTAAGTATCCATAAATTCAAAAGTTTGTATGCCATTTGACAAGATTATTTTTTTAATTAATTCGTACTTGAATTTATTTAAAATCATCGAAAAAATTCTGCGTTATGATTGGCTCACGAACAAATTCTAAAATAACCATATCAACAACCAAAGCTGCTTATTTAAACTAGTTTGCGATTGGTGCTGAACTGTTTTAGTAACAAATTCATTCAGAAATTCATTTCTCGTTGCATAAAATCCAAAACGATGTGCAGATATCTTGCAAAGTACAATTTTTAAGTCAACAATGGCTTCATGATAGTTTCAAGTGTTATATTCTGATGCGCACGATATAATTTTCGAGAAAATATCACTTGAAACTGCAATGCTATAATGACATATGTTATTACTGTTCCCGAGACCTAAAAACGAATTAAATAGATTATAAAAAAATGTATTCGTCGATCCATTAACTACGTACCGAAGCTATTAAAGGTAACCCTATGGTCATTATATCCAAACAATTTAATGTAGCTTTCTGAGCGATCAATGTAGCTATTAAAAATTCCAACTGAAATCAAACAATCAGTGTGAATAAAAAACGAATCAAATAATTCAAACCTGATTAGCCGCAGTGGTGTTCATTTTACTAATCGAATACTTGTACAAATACGTCACAATATCATCACTCTAAAAATATATTAAATTACTGCGACTTAATTCTTACGATCGACCGGTTTCGGAATACTTACCACTGCGCGTAATTCTGAATTTCGCATTGCAGTAAAAAATATTAGAGCAAAAGAGCAAACCACTTCAAATTCGATGGTCATCAACGTTGCTTTAAAGACATTCATGTAGTTGTCCAAAAAGGCAGTCAAAACCAAGTAACCGTTAACTGTCAGCGAAATCGTGAAACCCAAAACCCAAATTAAAACCAGTGGATTTAGGAACTGGTTCATATATTGGAAACTATGTATCAGGCGTCCGTGCAGTTGAGTATACGTCGACACCAAATTCTTTCGGGTCAAAATTAATTTTTCGGTATACAGAGTGTGATCCTGCACCAGTGCCTCATCTATGGCGAAATTGAATTTCGATTCCAAGTCGACTTTTAAATAATTATGGAACTTCTTGCAGACCAGCTTGAAGTAATCGTCTATTACCGTCAGGATGAACATTACAACTCCAATTACGTAAAGAGTTATCAGTCGGCCAAATTTTTGCCCCCCGCTCATCTTGGATTTCGTGTCGAAACAAAACAATCCCACTGCGGATATAACGAACAGTGACGTAATTCCCACTGTGTACAAGAACGTGCGGAATCTGAGATAGGCAATGTCTTCTGTTGTTAGCAGAACTTTGGATGTAACCACTCTCCAGTTTTCCATGGTGAGCTGGAAGGAAGTGTAAGCTTTTTCGATGATTTTCACTCTTATGATGCCGTATAAAATGGTGATAGCCGAACACAGGTAGAGGACAAAATGGGGGATGGTAACCAAGAAGTCGAATATGTGGTCGAGAGAAAAAGCCACGTTTTTCAACCGGATAAGCGCCATTGCTATGGAATACACGAAGACTATCAGAGTGACTAAGCCGGAAAACAAAAAATATCTCGAATAGATAATTGTCGACTTCAAATTTGGTACGCCGTGCTTGCACTTTATGGAAAAAAATGGTAAACCGAATATTGCACCCAATTTGAGTGCTATACCGATTGCACAATTTAAGCAATTTTCACTTATATTATTGGTTAACATTTTTCTACAATTTAATGCTCATTCCAAAAGTTTCATTTTTATATACCCGGCTGTTGTTGATCTACGCTGTTTACTGTAAGCCATTAGAAAAATTTTAATGTTTTTACGAAGGTAAATAATTTTATGAAAATGTAACCGATTATTTGTTCGAATTCTGTAAATAATTGGTTTTTTTAGAAAATACAATACTAATAATGTAGATATTATTACTACCAGATGTTACACTACATTTTGCACAGATACTTTTCAAAAAAAATAATTTGAAACTACAAAAATAAAAAACTCTATTTTAACTTTAATTATTTAAATACATAATTTTTCGAAATTTTTATAAAATATTTAAACGGGTGCTGTCTGATTGGCCGAGGGTTGCGGTTGTTTCTGAGTGAAACAACATTTCAATCCTTCGTTGCAGTGAATCAATGGCAAATTTGAAGCTATCCCACATTCTTTTTGGCAGGAAGTTAGCAATATGGGAATATTTAAAAGTCCTTTGCAATGCCCTCCTTCGTCTGCGAAGAAAATGATTTTAAATTAAAAAAAAAATTGGCAAGAGCGGCCAATGAATGCCATAACACATTTGAGGAAGAAATAAATATATTACCTCCTGAACTTGCAGATAACGCAGAGGAAACGGCTAGAAGCACCAGAATGCAGGAAACGAGTACCTTCATTGTTGCAGTTGTGGAATAAACTATTGTTCCGGTATTGAAATATTGTCTCTTATATATTAATTTTGAAGGGCAACTCTTCATGATACGGAGTACCAGCACCCATTAGTAAAGTCGTTTCTTATCGGTACGATTATTGTTAATTGTTTGTTGCCAGCAGGAGAAAGTAAATATTTGTATCTTGTCGAATAATAATAATAGTTTAAAATAGGATAATAATGAGCATCTTGGATTCAGAAAAGGAATGTATTGTTTAATTCGTCCATTATAATTGGTTTACTTATAATATAAAGCATCCTAATTTGTGCCAATCGACACACTGTTAAAAAAATCGGAGCAAATGTATTGTGAATTTGTTACCACTGTTGACTACATAAATCGAAGTGCCTTTTTACACATTAATTGAAAAAAACGTATACAGTATGTTACAAAAGATTCTATGCATAGCAAATATTTGTAATTTTCTAAATTGGTTCGATTATATTACAACATTTATCGTTAGGTGTCAAATTTTATTTATATTATACTCAAAGGCACATATACGTTATTTATGCTTTTCTTAAAAACTCCCTAACATATTTTATTATTTTTATACATTTTACGAATTTAGTCCCTCATCGATATTAAAAATAGTACACATTCTTCTAAATTTTAATATTTACAATGCGCAAAAATTACAACAAAATTTTAAATACCTACGTTCGCAAATTGTTCACAAATACTTCTGTTGTTTTTCCAGGTTTGCTCGGGTCCCGATTATCTCCCTGAGCAAATGTTTTGAATCTGTGCAGATTGATATTTCTTTATCAGAGATAGTTGGCGCCCAACGTGGGGCGCAATGCACCACCCAATGGTGAAAAACGATTCAATAGATTTACTCGGGATGTGGTTATTACGATAATATAATTTCTCTTATTAACTGAATTTTCCCGAAAAACCAGTTGAATTTACGAACAATTGTCAACGAATTGCTAGCTACAAATTGATAATTACCCATTTTTACACAGAGTGACTGGAAATTTATCACATCAATACACAGATTTGTAGAAAACTGTTGGTTCTAACTTAACTGTGGTGACCAAAACCTATCAGAAAGAATTCAAGTTTGATCCTCTGGAGTTAACGTAACTAACTATAAAATCGATATGTTGAGATACCGTGTCCGTTCTTAACGATATTTAAGGAGCAGCAGTTCGATGAACACGATGTAAAATCACTTCGCCAGTACTGGAAGTTGGATTCGTGGATTCCTCTTGACATCTACACTTGAGAACCCATTGTACGTATATATTTAGAATTTGAGTGTTAATATTTTTTCGCATGGGTTTTTCGTCGGTCCATAAGTCTTGTCCCGGCTCTATGTATTCGGGCAGTAGCTCTAAACTGTTCTCAGTTGGCGGTAGTTTTGGTCCTTGACAGAAGAATTCTACTCTAACAGTCGTACTTAATAGCGGTTCACATTTAATTCCAGGAACTGCACATAAGCCACAAAATTTTGGCCTATACCGCTTTCTACTTCTGCACGGTCCGAAGCGTAACGTCACCGGTGTGGTAATACGATGTGTAGCTTTGCACTCGTGACCTCTCTGCAACACAACAATAATGCGTCAAACTTTAAATATAATACGTGGCAATCGGAAGGAGCCTGATGAGGAAAGGATAATTGCGGAATTTCCATTTGTTTTCATAAACAATTGCCCATCGTTAATGGGCATTTGTTTATTTTTAAGCGGACAAATTAAAAACAAAATCACACGAAAAACAACTTTCGCTATTAGGAGAGCTAATGTTTCCTGTTAATTCTGTATAAATGAGCCGCCATGTATGAAAGAAATTATAGATCAATCAAGTCGAGATAATGTCTGATGGATAATATTATCGTTCAATGTTATTACCCTGACGTGATGCTCATTTGTATGTAGAACTTGGGGAGCAAAATCATCGCAACGTCTTGTTTGACATAATCTCGTTTCGGTTGATGGCTCGCATTTAGCGTTTAAATTGGATCTTCGGTTTGATAATCCCGCTCCGCAATCGCTGCTACATGCTGACCATTTCGAGAACGTCGGCTGACATACTGGCGGTTCTTCTGCTAAACAAAGAAATGATTTTATTTATTTTGATTTCTCAGCGTAGATTTTATATTTTTAAATAATCGCAAAAATACCTGTCTGGCTGTCGCACATCCACTCCCTGCAGCATTGTTCGGGAAGCTCAATTAATCGTGGATGCTTACAGGTGCCCTTTGGCGATATTCGCTCTTGAGGACAGAGCGATGAACAGCCATAAGTACCATTCTAAAACCACATAAATCATTTTTATGTCTTATCTTTCCGCTTTCGTGCAGAAAAAGGAAAAATATTCAAAATTAAAATTACTCTCGACCACCGGCCACATTATAAACATTCCTTCTATAACAACAGAAATAATAGAAATTTTTTTACCAAAACAACCTAACATACATCAAGCTTAGACCTGTCAGAAAGGTGTACATTTTTTTATCTTTGCAAATAAATTGCTCTGTCGTTTATTTTTGACTTGCCACAATTTAGTATAGGTATACCTATTGAATTTGGCCATTTTTGCTCGCAACAAGCGGACGTTAAATTAAATATTTCTAATTTTGCAAAGCAGCTATTAGCCTGACAAATTCGTTTCTTTATCTACCTGCACGAAATAGCTCCTCCACGTTTATTACTGCCTAAGCTGTTATACAACGCGTTCCACGAGTGCTGTCATGAATTTATGAACAGCACAAATTTAATTGCTATTCTTAACCTGTCACGCGTCTATTGGATGTTGTAACGTACAACTAGAAACCACATAAGCGTATAAATAACCGGTTTGAAATCCATGCCACTGCAAAATCCAGTTAAACTTTGCAATAACAGACGGATAAGCCGGTTAAAACAAATCACTACCACGTAAAAAATATTTTCTTGCACTTTACAAACTTCACCTGGCGCCCAATGAATTCGGCATTTTTCACAGTTTCCGATGTTTAAGAAGAAATGACAGAAAATCCAGAACGGGAAATCTGTGCTGCCTGCGCACACAATGTTACCATCCAATCCTGCCTTTCGGCCGAAACTCAACTTACGAAGGCGATCAGGTCAGCAGAGACGAAACGCAAAGCGATGACAATATTATTTTCTGGTACCGTCAAAGACCACAGTTGAGATACTTTTAAAATACCAAGCTGCTCTTGGATGTAGTAATTTTGTTTGATCTGATCGTACAATCCGAGAGAGCAATATTTTTTTATTTCTTTTAAATTTAAAAGTTCTGATTCGAGCAGTATTTCAATATTTTTTTATTCTCTTAATTAAATTTTCCAATCTCCGTTCGTATTAACTTAGCGTCTCCTTTTCGAAATGATATAAATTTTTTTCCAAATTGAATTCATTGTATTAAATAATTTTAAAAATAACTGGAAAAAAAAACTTAATTTCGAATGGCAATAATAAAAAAGCTTTCAGAAAATGAAACTGGTTTAACAAAATTTTGACGATTTTACCTGACAAGTGCATTGTGTGCGACAATCGAGAGTAAACGTTTCTCCATGTTCGTAAGTTTTGTTGTAAACCAGACAGGGCAATCCATTAGACTCTGCAACAATGTAAGTTCATGTTAGTTGGAAAAAGAGATTTTGGAAAATTAAAAATTTACTTAATCGGAGTGAGCTTTTATTTTTATTTGGCGCACATTTTAGTTGAAAATAAAATTTGAATAACAACACTTTGGTACTTAAACAGAATATAGCATGTCTGTTTGGGAAAATCTCTTAAGCTTTCGCTTTACTTCTTTGCATTTTCCACAAAATACCAAGTAACTCGTCAGTTAGATTACTTTTGTTTCCAGATTACCTAACGCTGCGGCTTAATGTTTAGTAATTGTTATGCGGCGATTCAAATGGCTTCGGGAGATTTATGTTCACAATACAAATGTTTTAGTTTAATACATAAATAGGACATTGTTTGCGTTTTATATTTATTGGGACAATAACAGCGCCGTTTATCGTCAAAAGCTATTTTATTAATTAAATTACAATGAGCTTTATAAGCTATAAATTTTATACAAAATTCGACGGAACACACGCCGTACCTTTTAAAGACAAATAAACAATTATTTAATACTCTTGTTATTTTAATTAATTGCAACATTCAAATTTACAAAACTACGCTTACCATTTTCTAAGGGCCACTACAAACCCACGTACTACCCAATAACTCTTCTTTTTCTAAAAATACTAAATTTCACCGTAAGTATTCGAATAAATTGAGAAATCCACGAATTACATGAATTGTTCGTGATGCAATTTCGAAGCAAAAATTTGTACTCTGGATATTCTTTTATGAGACTTGAATAATTTCCTGCATTTCCTCTTAGATTATACCCTTCCGAAAAAGTTCAAAAAACAAAAAAATTAAGATTAGAACTACATTTTCTAAGAATTTTCTAAAAATTTTTAAGATTTCCTAATATTTTTTTGGATTTCCTAAAATTTCCTCGAATTAGATTTCGTACGATTTTCTCTGATTTCTGACTACCTAAGTTTCTAATACTCTTCAGCGCAGTATTTGTGTAAGATTTTTAAAATAGAGACTGCTTTTGTACTTTCCGATTTAGCATATTGAAAAGTACGCAAACCATTGTTTTCAGTTTATAATGTATGGTTGTTCTGGGCTCATAACCTGTTATTATTAAAGCTGAAGACGGGTGAAGTGTGTTTACCGCTACTTAGCCAACAAAAGCGTAACATTCCAACAATTTCTTTTTGCTTGTCTTCTATCTGGAAGTTGTAAATAAACCCGATCTTTGTACTTCTGCCTTTCCCAAGCGGGAAATTTAAAAAAGCGGTGTAATATTACAAAATGAAACAAATTACCTGTACGCTCACCTTCACAAATGCCATCGACATCTCCATGTCGGTATTTACATATAAGGCTTTTTCTACCATTACAAGGCTGATGTGGACCGCACGGCTCTCCAAGTTCTCTAGGACACTCCAGACACTCTTGACAATTTTTACTATTTTCATAACAAGTACACGGATATGTACAATTTACCTGTAACAAAAAATTAATTTAATCGTGTTCTGCTAATTACGGCAATTAAATGTGTTCGTAGCTGAGTGAAGAACATAATTGCGTCTTTATTTTTGAAAATTCTGCTCTTCTCTAATTAAATTCTACATTATAAAATTTCGGTAAATTACAATAAAAGAAAACTGTTCGTGTTCAAAAGAGTGTCGACGAAATGCATTCTGTTGTTCAAAATTGCATTAATTTAAAAGATCACAAGGTTTTCTTCCGACTTTTCATCCTCCACTGAATAATTTAATATAAAATTTTTCATGTTAACATAAAAATGGGGCCCCGTAAAAACCTTCGCTTCATTATTCACTGGCAAAATTTTTGTTCGAAATATTTACATTTTGTAAATAACGAAAGGATTGTTGAAAACGAGGTTATTATCTTTTCCGATTTAAAATGCAGATTGCTTTTCGATGATGTTAAAACCAACCGATGCTTTTAATTTTCGTTATCGAGAACCCCGGACTAACCAATCCGACGACGGTTCTAATAATTTAAATAGAGCTTCATTATTAAAAAAAAAACGCCAGAAAGTTTTTCACGGGATATTTCTTTAATAAGGAAAAGTAATCAGCAAGTTCCTTTATAAAGTGATCGAATATTGATCGGCATCAAAATTTATTTTAGGAAATATAATTTGAAATTTTGATATATTTTCTCGAAATAAAATTTATAAATTATTCTCAAATATTGAGTTATACTCTTTGACTTCCAGCAATGTTATGATAAAGAAAACCTTCCTTGATGTTTTTGTAATTTGTTGTTTTTATATCAACATTCGAAAAATTTGGTATAAAAACGAAAAATAATAATTATTTTGTACGACTTTTTCTCGCAAATGTGTGTGACTTTTTCGTGCAAATTTTGCGTTTAAATATAAGTGCGGCTACAAGTACCTAATAAAAGCTGTAGCGTAAAAATTAAGTCTTTTATCGCGTTACGTTTTACGCTCTTGCTGTTTCGTTAAAATAACATAAATTTAAAATTGATAAGGTACGCACATTACGTGCTCAAGATTGTTTAAACGTGCGTGCGTTAGAGTTATAACCTCCAGACTCACATATCACGCAAACGTCCGGATGGAATTTAATTTTTATTTATATTCGTCTTCGATTCGACCCTAATATCGCGGAAATCCATCAAATTTTTCGAGTTTTTTCAAAATAAAAGTTTAGCTGGCTGCCTAAATGTTAGGCAGAAGAGCGTAATCAATTTTGTTTCTTAGCTGTGTTTATCACATTTTTTTATGATTTTGCTTTAATTAGTTAAAATTTCTTGCAGGTACCATCTGATACATCGTCATGCAAATTTATCGACGCTTACTCGTCGAAATTTCTATGCAAAACGACGACATAAACCCAATATTTAAATCTAATTAGTTTAAATTGTGAAACACCTTTTGTGTGAACAATCTACGAAACAATGGCGTTTTCTAGAAAATTGTCTCTTGTTAATCGTAGATGAGGGTGCACCTAATAGGTCTCGTTCTTAGTTAGGGTGACTTAATTGAGGTAGCACCACCTACTTGCAGCATTTCAGTAATTACCTTCTTTCTCTTAGTATTTTACATTCAAATGAGGAAACGTAAGAAAAGGTGGAAAAATTTCACTTCAAAAAGAAAAGTTTAACTTTTCAAAGTTTCCGCAAATATATTATGGAAATTGTTTATCCGGACGCATCATCGTGTTAATTAATTAAAGTTGTGTATAATTCATTAATTAATTTTGGGATATTATCCAGGCCAAACCGCATTAATTAAATAGCCAATCGACAGAAATAAATTTCCGTATTAGCTTCAGATAATAATACGTATCAAGTTAAGCTCCACCTCATTTTCCAAAGCGAGTTTATAATTTTACCGGATTATCTTCTATATTCTTAATTAATATAACACCCTTATCATTTGTTATCGAATTTCACTTAATTTAAATAAATTCGTATTGTATCTGCCGGAGGGCGGCCGCACACCTGCCTGTTTGTTTCGTTGAGCTTCGAACGAGAACGGCGTAGGTTGGTATCCGCCCTCACCGAAACAAACAATTAAAAGTTTCTATTAGCATGTTGAGGAAACTGCTTCGAGTTGAGGGTTTTCGCCAACAGGATCGACGTTTAAAGTTCCCGATCATGTTTTGAATTGATAGTTTTCACGACGGCAGGCCCTGATAGGGTCTTAGAAAATTAAATTAACGTCGATATATAATTTTGCTTCTTTGTTGGAAAATCTAGTTCCTATGCGAATACATCGCGGAAAATGAACAAATTTTGCACGTTAAGAAATTGCATTCTTCTATTAGCTGGTTAATTAAATGTTAGTTCTGCGATGTTACCCCCTGAAGGCATAATTAAGCTAATTAACGTAGTGTAGTAATTACCTGCTATGCTGAAAGGAATCTGGAATCCTTGTTGCCAAGGTTTCGTTAGAATGAAAATAGTATGTTTAAAAAATGTGCGTACTAACCAAAGCATCCGCACGCATGATATCCCACAATCTTGAATCTTCCCTGCGATTGCGGTTCACCCAAGCATTTGCAGATGATGTGAAAAGCACCCCCATTACAAGCATCGCACTCCACATCTGAAACAATTAAATCCTAATTGAGAGTTAATTTAATGCGAGGTATTTACAATTAGTTAAATACAAATTATTCGAATAACTTTTTTCCATTTAATTTGTATTTTTACTATTAATTTATCTCGACGAAATACATCAGCAGACTTAATTTACCTATATTTCTGATTGTTGAAATAAAATTTGCGGATATTAATATTATTTTGTTAAATTTTAAAATTTATTTACAGTCAATTCAATTAACAATTTAGAAGCTTGACCAAAACCGGGCACTTCGACTGATGGTTTGAAGCATTTATGGAAGTTGAACCCTGGTATATCTGAGATTGGTTGTGTGGGCCTCATTTGAGAAATTATTTTTTAACTGCGAATTAGGGTTTCAAACCGACATAGCTCTTCTACTTTGTTGCGTTGCTAACGACTACTTTGTTTTTTGTTGCGATGCGTTGGAGAAATCTGATGTACAAGTGAAGAGAAAACTGAAGAAGTCATAGGAAATCTTAGAAAACCTAAGGAAATCTTAAAAAATTCGTTGTCAAAGGTTACTTTGAAAATCTTAAAGATTCTTAAGAAATTCGAGAAAATCTTAGCAATCTAAGATCTTTGCACTCTACGTGCACAATATACTATTTTTGAACTTCAATATCAATTTTAAGTTAGAAGTGAGAAGTAATGGAATAAGTTTTATGTAGAACCACGATGAGCTTTTAACTCTAGTGGAACATTTAAAATAGGTCCCGAAAAGAATAAGTTATTATGAAACGCACACATAAATTTTCGGATGGAACTTGGTTGTCATATTTTGCCAAAAACTACTTTAACAAAGTTATTTAATTATTTTCTATTTTGAAAATCTAATTAAGATGGTATTATTTCAACGTTGAACGTGTTTGTTTTGTGTTAAAATGTAAAGTTATTTTTTGATTTAGAAATTTTCAACTTGAATAGATGAGGCAAGACAATAGCCGAGTTTGTGCTAGAAACCGTAACGGACAGTGGTTTTCGGTTTGTAAGGGATACTGTTATTGTTGTATTAAACTATAATTCTGCAGTAAAATAACATCGCAAGCTGACTCGAATTTATCGAGTTAATAATTTTAAATATGAATCCGCTTTTATCTGATTTGCTGTTGGGTTTTGCATAAGCTACGAGTTGTTTCAAAATAACTCGAGTAGAATTTGTTTAAACTAATTTAACTTATTCGCACTGACATTGATTGATTAATTTATTCTCTAGCAAAATTACAAAGAACGATTAAAACTTGAATTAAATATTCAAATCGACAATTCTGGTCAAGCGAAAACGAAGCAAAGAGCTGCCTGCGCTCAGTTACTACCTCCGAGCTAACAATAAGCTGCAGCACGAAACTTTTAAACGTTTTCAAAATTTCATTGAGCGATGAAAAATAATAAAACGCGAATTTAAAAATCATAACGTTTCACGGTTCAAGGGAGAATGTAATCTCGAACACAATTTATTTGAAAAATTTTAAAGTCTACTATGTAGAAGCATTTTACAACACTTATTGTGTTTTCTTTGGACTGTTTTTCCATACAATCGTGTTCTTCGTTTCACGCCTCATTTGCACTAACCGCCTGTGTCGATCTGCATTTATTACGCAAAAGTCTATAAATACTTTTAACTAAATTTATGAACGAAATTGTTTCATGACGAAGTTAACAAATTTTTTCTACCTCACCGATAACACGTAATTAATTGATTATTGGTTTCGTACACGTACGATAACATATTGAACACCTCTCGTACGTTCGTTCTTTAACTCGACGAAGGTGGCGGACCCTTTCTTTTATAGAGGATCTGTAAAGTGCGGTCGATGCGTTTTAATATACATAAGGGACATTCTCTTTAATGTGGGCTTCGATCCAAGAAAAGCGTAATATACTTCATTTCCAAAGAGATCCTCAAGGCGGATACCTACGTTAGTGGGTTCCCCTGCTTCCAGAAGGAAACCGGACAGAATAAAGTTCCTACTTTGTCCAGAGTTGCAATCTTTCGGGCTAACATATAATACAATATTCGGGTTACCGAAAAAAATTGCAGAAATACAAGATGATATTCTCGATATAATATATTGACGTGTTTTATTTTAGCCAAACTACGTTGCCTGCACTGTGAGAATTAAAAAAATGTTTGTTTCTGGCGTGGCAAACGTTGGTTGGCGGCTTTGCAGTGCGAGATTAAATAGCCCCCACTTCGCCTGAAAAATAAACAAAAGAAAGTCGAGATATAATTTTGAATGATCAAAAATTAAAGTTGCAAAATTAATAAACACAATAAAATTTAAAGAAATGAAAATCCCACTTTGTGAGATTTATTTTTGAAGTTCTACTGCGAAATTAAAATAACTGAAACTTTATTTTAGCCTAAACAAGCCGCACGATAGAGAATTCCTTTTTGAAATGTGCATTTTAACT
Source organism: Cantharis lateralis (assembly GCA_963170105.1). Classification (NCBI taxonomy): domain Eukaryota; kingdom Metazoa; phylum Arthropoda; class Insecta; order Coleoptera; family Cantharidae; genus Cantharis; species Cantharis lateralis. Next base: position 1,439,215 of record OY720628.1, read on the forward strand.
TTCTTGAGCATACTTTTTATGTTGATTTAGTCTGATAGAGTAAAAATACTGCCGTACACACACAAACGACATCGTAATGGTTTTATGGTTTTCCTTGCAGTTCGTTGCATTTTTTAGTTTGTTTTTATAGCCGCACAGCAGCTCGACTCGAAAGAGATGTAAATTTTTTACCAGCCTCGTAAAGCAATAGTAACGATAATATGTGATTTTTCAAAAAAAACTTCGTAATTATCATACAATTAAGAAAAGGGAGCCATCTAAAAATTGAATTCAGTTCGTCGCATTTTATTAATGTAAAAGCTTGATCAGATTCAGAACGAAGGACCAAATTGTCTTCGTAATTGCTGCTTTAGATCTTTAATTGTTGGGAAATTGTTTTTGCAATTTTTCAAGTCTCGTTTTTACAATTTAAATTGTAAATTTTACAAAAGTTAATTGGACGCGAAGATCTTCAATTTCTAGTAATATCAAACAATTTAATATTAATAGAAATGAAAATTTTACAAAATATAATATTATATAGGTAAATAATTCAATAATATTAAAATTTCATGTTTGAGTATTGGAAACCTGCAATTTCATTAAAATAACATTTTAGCTTAACCAAAGTCTTCATGGTTTTCCTTTTATTTACTTCCTATATTATCATTGATAAGTTGAAAGTTTCCAAGTTATACACATTTTGAAATAAACGCCGCCAAATAAGAATGCGGTATATACTACATTCAAACACTCAAAATGTTGGAGTTTGACTGACAACTACAATTTAACTGACGAACTTCCGTTCTGAACTGTCGACTTAACTAACTTGATGAATTTTTCTAGTTTCACCTTTCAAATTGTTATAATTTGTTCAGATTTAAAAGAACAAACGAAGAAATATTCAGTTTTATGAAAAACATACCACGTGACCATAGTTGAGCGTTTAAATTTATCATAATTTTTAGTATAAATTTAAAACATTAATTTTTGGTGTTTCGGATTAAAATTTTTTGAAAAAAAAAAATTCTGTATGTGTTACATACACATAAGAATCGTTCAGTGAGGTTTTAAAATTATAGTCAAATATCCTATGAGAATCTCGTTAATAGAGCGCAATTTATGCGCGTCACCTTGCACAAAAAGCAGTGGTAGATTTCCGAACCGGCACAAGAGGCGCTCGCTTGGGGCCTCATAAATTATTTTGTAATAAAAATAATTAATAACTAATAAATTTTTAGAGGGGGTCTCAAAATTAAATTGCTCCTGGGGCCTCTTAAATGCTAAATTCGCCACTGATTATATCTCTATAATTAGGTAAAATTTAAAATAAAATGGATAATTTTTTAGTTTCGCTTAAGTTAAAGAGCTGTGAAACAGTTAAAATGACATCTACAAAAGGAATACTTTTGGTTTAATAAAAGTTTGGAGAACTTTTTCAAGTTTATACCAGTGACCACCCTAAAGCTATTCGGTGTCATATCTCTCATAAATAATATCCTTCCATGCTGTCCCCTAATGTAAAAAATGTCGTTGTAAACTTGTTCCTTACATCATTTTTTTATTTAAATTGGCCAAACAACAAAAAAGGAAAAGATAAAGCAACTTAATTTTAAAATATTAAACAATGTAATGCGCATAAATGTTTCCCTTTGCTGTAGTTTTAGGAAAAATATGTAAATTTAATGAGTAACGCATAGTGTTGGGCACTCAAGAATTCGCGTTCTATTTTAAAATTTAAATGGAGTTTAAATGACTGCATTCATTACAGATAACGATGCACGACGCGTTTGAATGTTGTGCGCGATTTTTCATAAAAAACCAGACACTGTTTATGCTTTTCGCGACTTCTTTTAAATTTATACCTCTAATGCAATAATAAATTGTTCAACTTAGTCGAGTATTGAATTTTTTCGTATAGTTGGATTGTATTTTAACTTTTTTATATGTGCCAACTTAATAAAAGTTTTCAAGCCGAATTTTTCAATTTCACTTTAACAGAACTTGACAACTTTACTTTAGCGTTTTGGTTACATAAAAGTAGAACTTTTTGTATTTGTATTAAATATTAATTTTCTACTTCCTTTATGTATTTTGTTCAACGTGAATGCTATTTATTGTATGCGTAATGCTGCTCAACTTTGAAATGAAAAAATTAATGCTCTAGTAATTGCTTCATCGTTAATTATGAATTGCGAAGTTTCAGGACCAAGCTCTCGGAACTGCGCCCCAACTAGGCAAAGTTAGCTGCATAATTTATAATTAATGTCTGAATACTCCGAGAGGTAGGAATAATTGAATGGCACTCGAGTAATCCGGCATTCAGGATTCTTTCGTATTAATTTTTTGAACTTTTGTTTATTAAATCAGAGAAAATATTGTAGAGCATTAAATACTTACAAAGTAAACAAAGACGCTTCCTTTATAGAATTTCCTATGACTTTTTCTATCGTATCATTATAAAGTTTATGAAAGACTTAATCAAGACTAAAGGAAACAAATTTCGTCATCTGAAATAAAGTCATCGCAGATTCATTTGCTTCAATAAAGCAATCCGTTCATTAAATGGAAAACTTATGATGCGTATTAATTTTCGCTGTCGGTAAAGCTGTTTTTGCAATCAAATTATTTTTGTAAGCTTCTAATTGACAAAAGTATAATTTTATGACGAGTTTGTTTTTCGCAACTTAAAATAACTCCCAGAATAATTAAATTTGCATCTTTGATTGCGAAAAAATTGAAACGGACAAGAATTCCCTATACCTTTTACCGTGTCCATTATAAAGCTTTTACTTTCCATTTTGCTCTGGAGACCAAATAAATTTGCCTCGCTCAACTTTTGATGTTTAAATTTAAATATCAAATCCGACGTGTTTTAACGCGTTTTATATTTTTTATGGTCACCATTTGGATAACGCACAAAATTTTATTATCGCAACTTCTTTAACTTTCAGTATAATTTTACAACTTCGAGGTTCTTTAATATTCCAAGTACCATCCTTCTAATTATTAATATTGCGTCGGCAATCAAATCAAAGTATCAATTTTTAAATTAATCGAACAAAAGCAACTTAGCAGGCATATGGGGTTGTATCGAACCCCAGCTAAAAACTACGCTGTGGAATGAATTTTCCAATATCTTTTGAGAAGCCTATCGATCTCCACATTATAGTTCCTGGATGATTTTGACAAGACAAACACGATGACGGTGATGGCATTCGTCTTGTTAGAAATATCGACAAAAACTTGACATATTGATTCTGTTTTTGCTTTTTATTAGAAACCGATCCATTTTATTCAAAACTTGTTCTAACAATAACATTGTTAAGTGGCTTTTTATGTTTGCTATTGCAGTCTCCGCATAATTTTATTATTACGACTTTGATTAAATATTATAGCTGCTCATTTGTTTGTTTTCCTCGACAGCAACGTTACCATTCGATCTGTCTTATTCTACATGTTTTAATATTAAAGTCTGTCGTCTCATAATAATGCCAACGCAAAGTACCTTTGAGGGCTCTCCGCACCAGACTGAAAAAGCTAGCTGCCACCTCCATAAGGAATTGTCAGCATTACTTTGCATTAGAATGCTCCTGAGAGGTTTAGTGTTCACCTCCTTTGGTGTCATTTGTATCTGTCCCAAATATTTCTGCGTATCCCGCTTAAGGCTGCACAGTTCCAGAGAATGTGTTCGATTCACTTTCTGATTCGCATAGTCTGCATCCGTCATTGTTTTTCAGTCTCATTTTTTTGAGGTGATATCTCACCTGGAAATGTCCGGTGGGCAACCCCGTAATGAGTCTGATTTCATTCTTAAAAAAAAGAAGCATTTTAGCCTCTGCAGTTGAGTGCTCTATAAATTTCTTCGCCTGTCTTTGTCCTGGGGTATTGTTCCAGAGAGTTTTCTTGATTTTCGCCTTCCATTTCTGGACCTCCAACCCCCTGTACATCTTGCACAGCCCACAAAATGGTTCTGGTCCAACCGATTTGGCTTTCGAGCGTGACTAGCTAGTTTGTCAGCTATTTCATTACCTTCAATTCCCAGCGTAGGTCGATTTCGGTGGTATTTCGGCGGTATGATTTGGCCTCATTCTCCATGGTGTAGGTATGTATTCATAATGAAATAACTGGTTTTGAAAAGGGCCCTGAGGTAGGACCGGAAAAATTCCGTCCTATCCCGGTGATTTCTAGGGCTGAAAACTTTTATAGCCCATTTTACTTTCTGTGAAGTAAAGATTTTTCTTTCCAACATTCTGTGTTTTTAGCAACACATTTAAGCTCTGCTCGCTCTGTGCCTTATCAACAAGCTATGGTTACCCTATCACTTCGTTTTATAGCAGCTTTATTTGTTGTTGTTTTTCAAACAAAATTGACCTCGCCGTCTCAAAGTTAGCATTTTTGGCCATTGTTCAATTGGTTAATTAGCGCAATTCAACTTACTTGCTGCGTGGTGGTCTGCAGTAGGAAAATTAGGACAGCTTTAGCACAGTTCGTATTTAATTTTTGCTTTCAGATTTGAAGGTTTGGTGAAAATCCTTCAGGTTTTTTAATAAATGCTCAGGATCAGTTTTTTGTTAAATTTCACATACTAAATCACAAGATAAATTAAATGAACCCAATCTTATAAATTGCTTGATGCTTTACACTTTTCACGAGTATCATGTGGAAGTTGATATTGGCAATTTGAATAAAACTTATTACGACACTTTTTGTTCGTTTTTCCTATTCACGAAATGGAAAACGTTTCTGAAACACATTAAGCAAAATTGTTTTTATACAATAACCGAATGCTCTCTTTATTTTGGGATAATAAATGACAAAAAGTTTAAACGCAAAAAAAATTAAACGAAAAGTCGAGTTGAGTTGGAGTTTGAATCCGGAATGGCAGTCTTCTTTTAACCTTTCCTTAAGTTATAATTTTAATAAAAAGAATTGACTTACACTTCAGTGTAGGTTTGAATTTCAATAGATTACAATACTTTTTGCAAAATAAATTACTGCAGTGAATATTTTCCTTGTTAAAGCTTTGCGTTGTTTTCAATTTTTGTACATATTCGTTTATAATTCAGTCGTTTATATTTGCTCATGTGTAAAGAGAAAATGAAAACTTGTGATTATTTAACCGGAAATTAATATTTTAGCGCTGATGGTAAATGTATTCATTATGAAAAACTATTTTGTATTTCGTTTAAGCTTCACTTGTACCTACCTACTTCAAAAGTTTAAAAGTTTTTTATGAAACGTAAAACTTATCGTTTATTTAAGGGTATCGATTTTAGTACACCCAGACCTTGTTTCATTTAGCCATCAACTTGTATTTTGCGGGTAAGAATTAAAATGTTTGGCACCAAGTTCAAGTAATAAATGCTTAATTTTCAACAAACTTGTAAGAAACTAAACTTGCTTGTTCTCCAACGTAATGCATTATGACGGAAGCTAAACAACCTCCGATTGGAGCTAGAACTGAAATCTGAGCGATGAATCAGCGGCTGAGATTTATGGAATATCTGCTTTTAAATAAAATCGCAGTAAACAAATTCATCCTGATTATATCATATCGTAACAAATTATATCCTGTATAAATATTGAATCGATTTTCTAATATTCTTTGTCGCACAATATCAAATTAATTGCAAATTTAACAAAGTACTTTTTGCAATAAAGAAATTAATATCATATCAGTTTCAGAAGTCTGCTGTACAGCTAATCTCATAATCTTCTTCAATGAAAGCTTTTATAAAATGATCTTTCGGTATAAACGAAATACGAAAATAAAGCGGGCTTTCGCCTCTAGTTTTTCGTACAACCTAATAATATAATGTATCAATTTTAGAACTTTTTTTTAAATATTTAACCTTTGACCCTTAAATGTCTACATCGTTTCGTTTAAATTATATTACATTGATATCTATGTATTTTATATTTCTTTTTTATCCAAAGGCCTTAAATTGAAATGCGTAAAAAGAAAAATTTTGAAAATCAGGTAGTAGCTATTTTATATTCAGTTAGATTCAGATAGCTTTTCATATTCATTTGCAGCAATATATAGTTATGTTTTCTTTATGTATAAACCAAAGTACAAAACGTAAAGTTTTGAAATTTTCGAATGTTATACACTGTTAAATTCTTCATCGATCTGTTTTTTGGGCATCGAATTTTTCGAGTTATAAGGCTCTAAGTGAGGAGTCGAAACGTTTAGCTACGACACTGCACATTTGGGATATATAAAATCATTTGTGGCGCAATGTGAGAGATTGGGTAGAATGCGAGATAATAAAATATATTGCAGACAAATAAATTGCCATTTAGTAAATCATTGTCACAGTGGTGTTGCGTTGCAATAATGACCTTCCTACAAGTAGATTTGAAAGCTCTAAGCACAAAAAAGCGGTAATAACGTAATATATTACGAAACCGAAGCATTATTATTTATTATCAAGTGAAATATTGCGTGTTAACAAGCTCGACTATACATTTTTTAGGCACCCTTCAAAAATACAAGTTGCTTAGTTTATATACTGCACAACAATTCCAGAGAGGTTTTGCTGGGAGCTACTTACTTTTTCTGAATATTTGTTTTACTTTGTCACTAGTTTAAGCTCATTATTTCCTAGCGGCAGCTCTCTCTCCCTCTCTCGATTGCCTGCAGCTTTATATACAAAGAAAGACTATCCAATTTCCAGGTTGAATATAATATCGCCGCTAAAATTTCCTCCAAGTCTTTGTTTATTGTAAATATTGTCACCTGACACTGATTAGACTTGGAGGAGCTTTGATATATCAAAAGTTTCCAACTACAATGCCGTAGCAATAAAGCCGAAGTGCTATCTTGCGAAAATAAAAAACTCATTTCTACTATAATTTTTTTTTTTTTTTTTTTCGAAAAAAGAATCCTTATTGTATTGCAATTTAAACGTTATTGAATATGAGTCGAAAATGAGGTCGCTACATAAATCAATAGGTTATTTATATTGTATATTATGAGTGTTCGATTGAATGAACACAACAAACTCAAGTTTAAATTATATTCCCTGGCATAGTTGGTAACTGTTATTGTCTGCAGAGATTCGGATTCGAAGCGTGTTAAAATTTTAGTTAAGTAGCCGACTAAATGGGGCACCTAATAAATATTACTCGAAGAAACGTAAAAATACAAAGTGTTTGGTAAGATCTATGAAGGCTTTTAAGTAAAAATAAATGTACAATAATAAATCTTGCAACGTTTAAAAATTATGCCTCCTCACAAAATCTTCCAGTGCATTAATTAAAAAAAAAAATGCTTAACAAAGCTATCGTAATTATTCAAATTTTAACTTGACTTGAAAAGATAATCGTTGAATTACGATTATAATTGCAAGTGTTTAAGTCTTCAACTTATCACTGGCTTTACGATTTTGTGCTTTGATGCTGTTTAGTTAGGTCATAGGGTTGCAAAATAAATACTGCTGTTAATTATTGTTTAATTTGAATCAATGGCTTCGAAGCGATAGACCGAAAAAGAGTCCACACTTTAGAACAGTTGCAAGTTGCTTGCAAACGCTCAAAAGTCAATAGGAATATTCGTTCACTTGGTTTACTAAAGGATAGATAATTTATTTTAATTGAATTTTGTGATTTTCAAAATAAGTACATAAATTTATAAATAAACCAATGGTAACTGGTTTGGTTATTAAATATGAAAACCTCGGCAGAATAATTGTTAAGGTGGAGTACCGCATCTGCATTGATGTTTTGGAAGATAATGAAGCTATTACAGCTTCTAGGTCTGCCTGCAGGAGGATTTGGCATGGTTCATCAATTATCTGCGCGTAATTCAGTTTAATGTAAATTTAGTTATAACAATTTACATTTTTATTTGTTTCGTAGATATATAAAAGTTTGAAGAAAGAATTTTTGCATCTTAAAATATTCAGAAATTTAAATATTTGTATAGTTGGTTCAATACGTAGTTTTTTATTTTACAAACTTACTCGTAGTACAGCATAAATGTTATTTTGATGCTTGTTGTGGTATCTTCAGCAAATATGCGCATAAAATGCGATACATAATTTATCACAGAGCTTCCTTATTGTTCAAATATTGAACATGGAACAATTTGAAAAAAATTGTACGACGTTAGTTGATTTAGAAGTTAATTAAAGCACTTTTAATTTAAAGCTGTGCGTGTGGAGTTACCAGGATTACATTGGTTTAGCATAAATTTATTATGGTGAAGTTCCAAGTTCTCACGATAGTAAGTTCGCCTTGTTTAGTTTCGGCATTACAACTTTTAGACTCTTAACATAAAAATTCCATTTTACTCTCCAATGTATCTTAAAATATTTATTTTTCTCTCCGCTAAAACCTACAAAATAAATAACTATTTGTAGATTTTTATTTCGCAAAAACATTTTCAAAACGTAATATTAAAATTGCAGTAGCTATTTATCGTGTCGACCGGTTAATTAAATATAAATGTCGATACTTTGTCACCTAAACGTCAGGAAATCTTCAGGTCTTAATTTCTACCTAACAGCTCAGGCTCAGTTATTATCTGAACATTTGCAAAATCGACAGGTGAAGATAGATAACATCGTACTTCGTGCATCTCCTCAGGAGACTGCCTAACTGTAACGACAATAAGCTAATAATGTGAGCGAAAACCCTGACGTCAACAAATTATGCAACTTCCATACACGAAGACCAATTGTGTTGTATAACTAAATTATTATTTTTTTTTGCTACAATTATGTTGATAGTAGATAAACAACAGCGCTTCAGAATCATTTTCGAAACTTTTCCAAGTTCATTCAAATTTAATTAGATTAATCCCCAGCTAATTATCATAATATTATGTAGACTGTAAATGACCACCCCGTAGTTGAATTTTATTAATTTTCGCAATGAAAACTTTTTGAAGATTGCCACATTAAAATTTCAGTAATTTAAGTAATTACTTATCACCTTTTCAATTTATAACTGCGGCGCACGTAAAAGCCATTTCACATAATTAATTTATTTCTAAAAAGCTACATCATAGGAAGTATTAGCAAACACAATTAATTTTTATCAAACCTTAAAATGTATTCTTTAACGGGATTAGCGAAGTTTTAGGTGAAATTACAGAAATGCCTTTGTAAAAATAAATGACAATCCGACTGGAGGAAGAAGACTTTATTACTTAATTTAATTTTTTGTGTTATCCTGCGCCATGATTGGTAATTTCAATAACGGAAAGTTCGCAAATGTAACTAAAGATTTCCTTTCGAAGCTTTTCCATAGTCGAAACGAGATGTGCAATGTGTATCGATTCCGCCGATAGTTTCGGAACGCCTTTCCTGGGTCAGACATAAATAAAAAATATATGCGAAAAATTGTGCATTCGCAGACAACGGAATCCTTGCCAAGATTAACAGCGAAATAACAACTTTCACCGAATTAACTCAATTTTGGGCTAAAAAAATACATAATAATATATTTTCGCTAAACGGAAACGACCAAATTTTATATCGAACCAACCAACGAACGCAAGTCGTCATTTTCCTTCGGATTGAATAATTAACAACACGTTTTCCCTTTTCTGTCAGTTTTGATTGATTCCAGAAGTATTTTGTAAATATATTTTAAGTATGATGGTTCTGTGCGCTCGTTAATTAAAATGTAAAAAGTTAGGCCATTACCAGTCGAGCGAAGGCACATAATACCACTGAAATATATTAAAACGAAATGTATTTTCTTTTTTTAAATACAAAGAGAAACTTGAATTCTATTCATCCATCGGCCCACTCGTTCGTCAGTTGTAAGTCTTCACTTTGAACCCACGCAACCAGTGGTTCTTACGAAACATTAATTAATTAGCTAAGCAACCAGCTTACCTGAAGCTCTCGGACTGTTTACTAAAAAAACAAAGCTAGCTGCCCGACGAAATTTTTATTTTACTTTGCTTTACTCAAAACCAGTATTTAAATTAGATGCTTGGTATATTATAAAAGTAATGTTGCGGCCTCGAAGCACGGGCTGGCCAGAGCGGTGATAAATCAATAAATTGCACGTGATGATTGCCTTTATACCGCAACGAATGCCATTACGTGGATAATAACGAATTTGGAAAGTTGAACTATTATAATATGGATTGCATCAGTTATATCACGTGACAATCCTTTACAAAACTAAACTTCGTTAATATGCAAATAGAAGTTTCCATTGAAGTAAATTAGCAGCAGCCATTAAAATTCAATGTAGGGGGTAGCGGTTACGTTCTGCTAAAACTTTTTAAATACAAAATGTTAAAAAGAGTTTTATCACGTAGTTGGCCGAAAGGAAAACTTAACATTTGAAGCTGCCTTTGAGATTTAAAAAGTCCCCCTTAATTTATATTAATTGGGTCCGTTCTACCGGTTTCGGTGAGGACTAATAAATTTACAAACACTTTGTGCCTAACAATTTCTTGTTTAAGGTAATGCGATTAAAATATAACTTCCACTAGGTTCTTTAGGGCTTCTAATATATTTCCAACAAGACAGGGTTAATTCGGCGAGTTTCCATCATCATACGAATCGAGTGAAACGTAAAACCATAATTTATCGCCGATTAAGTAAATTAAAACTCCGACTTTTACAAAAACCGTTACGTTTTGACAACTTGAAAAATTTAATTTTAAATTCAAGGTTTAAATTAATCTTCCTGAATTTATAGCACTTTTTCATTATTTCCCTTCCACCCTAATAAATTTTAAATTGTTATGTAAATAGAATGCACTTTTTCATTTAATTTTATTGTTCGCAGAGAATTTTTTCCATCGCCACACTTTCAACGTAAAACCCGATAATCCATTATTAAAATTTGTTTGTATTTTTAATATATCGACTACCCTGCTTTTAATTTGTATTTTTCTAAAGCTTTATGAATTTTTTTTAATTAAATGTGCCGCGGCCCATTTCAAAAGCTTAATTGAGATTAAAATGTAAGTAACCTTTAATGTTTTTAAAATGCAGGAAAATCAAATTTACCTCAAAAAAAAGCTCTGTAATAGTGAACCGCACGAGGATGTAAATTTTACATTAGGACTAAGCAGATAATCTGATCCTTGTAGTGTAATGGAAGTATCTTTGTCCAGTAAACGAAGAAACAAATTCAATTTATTTCGAGAGGTAGGTAGATGTTTTCAGGTTTTCCGAAGTAGAAACGTATCATTGTAAAATTATCGGTGCGGTCAGTGCGGTAGTTCGAAAACGAAATTTATAATTTATTTTCAACACTACATTCATCAAGATACGCCCCGCAAACGGCCACGGATGCTTGAAGAATGAAATGAGTGTAATTAAACGACGAGGCTTAAGTCAGAAAACGTAGTTTACGGTAAAACAAGGGAAGAATATTGCAGATCAGGTAGCTTTTTATTTGCATTTATAGAACGCACTGCATTACCTGCATCAAAACTGAAGAATTGGATCGCAATTCCAAGTTAACCTGGGACGCGGAGTCTAAAGTTTACCAATAAGACGGTCGAATTCAATCGGACAACCCTGAATTTAAAACTGTCGGACCATCATTCGTCTGGCCTAGACCACTTTCTAATAAAGAATAAAATGTGTCTGTGACCCCGTTTTACTAAGTCTTATTAGTGCTTCCGCGTTAGGAGAGACATATTTTTGAAAATTGAAGTTATATTTTTAAAACTACAGACCAGGATGGGAAGCAAAGAAGAAGAAACAATTTGGTTAGAATTGAGTTCATTCTCGAGCCTTAACCGTCTTCTAATTTTCCTTGGCTAAAACAAAAGATAGTAAATCAATTAAGCATTAATTATAAACGCTATTTGATGGTTTATAGCTAAAATACATGTTTAATTAATCTTGGCTGAAAATGGCAACGGCTTAAATGTATGGGAAACCTTAAATAAAGACTTTTGATTTGTAAAGCTTAATGGACGGGCTTTTATGAATTACACCTAAATGGTTTTCTAATAAGAAAAACGAAAAATATCCAAACAATCCTGTTTGCGATTAACACTCGGTTTAAAAACATATTTTATTTTTTCTTCATTTCAAATTTTGCAATTGTATCGGCGTGTAAACAAACAAGAGATTTGATTGATTATTGATTTTGTGGCACAAAGTAGAAAATGCTTTTCTATACGGGGTATTGTTCAAAATATTTATCGATGTTTTGTGCTCTCTAATAGTTCGTGATGGAGTTTCAAGCGAAGTGAACTTTTAAGTCCTCTACACACGAACGTTGTTTAAGCCGACAGACTAAAATATATCCCTTTAATCTAGGTGGGTGTCCGTTACATTTATTTTATACTTTTAAAATTCGCAACGGTAGGTTAACAGGTAAGCCAGAGGTCGTAGGGGTGTAAAGACCTTGATTCAAATTATCGTTGATCTCCCACGGATTTACGTATTCATTTCAAGGTATTTTTAAATTTTACAGTAATTTTTCTTTAATTTAACTAGGACATTTTCAGGATTTTGGTGCTAATTTTTATATGAAATAAAATAAATTATTTTTCTACATGCGATATTATATAAGTAACAAGCGCAGATTTATGTGAAAATGTCACGAACGACCAAGCAGGAAGTGTGCTAAAAACATTTTTGGATTCGATTAGGACATTTTCTTTTCCTTTGTTTAGATTTATTATGTTCATCTGGTGCCCAACAAACCAATCTTATTTTTTTAACAGTAAACTAAATTTAACTTAATGTTCAAAAATTTATTTGACATTTATCATAATATTATTTAACTTGCGTCGAAATTAAAGCGCCCACACTTTCTATTCAGCTTTTCATGAGCGTAACGTTGATTATACTTAATAGCATTCTTGATGTAAATTAATAGAGAGAGATAGTCAAATAAATGTAATATAAATTAAATGTATTTACAATTTATTAAGCGTAAATAAATAATTAAGTAACCTCAACTCAAAGGACGCCGTAAAACCTTTCAAAATTTTTAATGGCTTCAGAGTCAGGACTAATGCAGAGATGGTACTCATCGCAGATTATCTCGGCATACGCCTCGTTGCGCAAACTGATTTTATTAACAACATTTAATGAAATACTAAAATAATAAATAAAGAATCCATCTAATATTATTTACCTTTCGACATAATATAATTTTTATGTATTTTTGTTTTATTGTACTCTTTACTGCTTAGTGACTTCTGTGAACGTAATTATATAAATTATTAATACACTGCAATTATACAGCTGTAAACTAAGGAAGCGGGAAAATCATTTCAGGACTAGAAAAGCTAAAAGTTCCAGCTTTTAACAAAAAATAAAAAATATTCTGTCATTAACCCCCCTCCTCTCTCGTCTCTCAACTTTCAAACGATACAATTTTTCGAGTAATGATTCCATAAGATGGATTCCATGATATTTGGATTTTTTACTCTAAAATTGTTATAGCAGGAAAATTACTGGAATTAGCGTGTAAACATTAAAATAATTTTTAAATATCGTGAAATTATCTACAAATTATATTTTAACTTTTTTTGTCTAAAATCAATAGCTTTCGAGTTATGGATTAAATTAATTACAAAAGTGTTGAAAAATCATTAAGTTTTATTTTCTTCTTTATTTTATTTGTTAAATTCTGTACCAGCTAAACAAATCGGTTTTTAAAATATCGACAAAGTTTTCCGAATAGCAAATTTAACGAGCTACAACTTTGATTTAATAAACTTTTTTGTAAAACCAAAGTATCTCACAGAAAAACTAGATTGTTATATAACAAAAGCTGAAATTCACAAAATTACTTATCTTTTTTTGATAATATTCTGTGCTTCTGTAAAATATATTAGTTTTTCAAAAAAGTTTCTGCTCAAACAAAGCAGCATATATTTTTGGAAAATGATTCGTTTTCAGGTTTTCACTTATTTAATTCATAATTCGAAAGCCGTTGATTTTAGACAATAAAGAGTTAGAATCCGATTTGTAGTGTCCTCTATTGTCGACAAATTGACAATATAGCGACACGTGTGCCTTGAACAACAACAAGAAATTTTGTTATCTTATCTTTCCGAAATGAAAATTAGAGATAAAATAACATTGCATATTTTGGTTTGTGTTTATTTTAGAGCAAAATGTCAAGTTATCGAAAATAAGAGTAGTTAAATTATCTACAAAAAAGTTCCCTTCTTTTTTTATGTTAATCGATTGCAAATAAATAAAAGAAAAATTAATATGTAAAATAACAAATATGTAATATCCCATACACTAACAACTAAATAAATTGGACTTTTTTTGAAGAGAATTTAGTCTACTTTATTTTCGGCTATATATAAAATTTTGCTCTAAACTAAACCCAAACCGAGATATTCGCTAAAATCCTCAATATGGCTGCCAAAAATAAAGAATTTTCAAAATTTTGAAAAAGTCGGTTAAATCTGAGATCGCTAGGCGACTAGGCTGGTTAGACTGGAAAAGAAACCAAAAACAAACTTTTCGTATTTAGTATTAGCAATTTTCGCTGTTTAATAAAATGCGAGGTAAAAAAGTCGTAAAATTAAAACGTTCTTCAATTATTCCCCTCTTCTTGATGGAATTGGTTGGTAATTTTCTTATAACTGCATAACTTTTTAAAAAAGTTTTTAATGGTGCAATTTTTATACAAACGAGATTTTTTACAGTTCAATATTCTGGTGACATTATGACACAAGCGGGAAAATGTATTAAGATTACAGTTTACATACTCGATTACTTTTCCAATATTTTCTTGAATTTATTTTCAGCTCCATGTCACCTAAGGTATCAGGCCACAATTGCTTCCGCAAATAAACGATTTTCGAATGCCTATTAATATTTCATCAAAATCAAATTTAACACAATTTTTCGAAATAACTTTGTACCTTTGAATAATCAGATTATGTCGTGATGCCTGCTAAAGACGTAATCTTCCGAGCAATTTATTAGCAATTTAAGGAAAAAATTACTTTTTGGATTAAGGAAAAAAAATGGTCGCAATATCTTCTGTTAATGTTTAAAGAGTAACAAAAAATAATTGTTGTTCTAGTTTATGGCGACATAAAAACTAATACAACACGAAAAGGGTAGTTTTACGTGGTTTTAAAAGTAAGTGGGTTACTATTATGTAGTAGGGCGCTCGGAGTGTTATTGGTTTTGTTAAATTTTTAAATTTCAGCTCAATGCAAAAGATTCAATTTTTCAAGGGTACGAAAAATAATGCTGATGTATTTCCTCGGGCGTCCAAATTGATTTTCTTAAAAACAAATTAAAATTACTGCACGACGACCTTTAAACGTAATCAACGGCCCTGGTGCACGCAACTTTGCCATCAAAGTTATTGCGCTACTTAATCAAAATTTCACAAATTAATTTTTTAGTTTTACAGGAAGAGAAATAAACAAATTACCTTAAAATTGACGTTTTCGAAAACTTACACGATAATTAAATTGCGCGACGGGGGGTGCATTAATTAAATGTAAAATATTAAGCTGTCATCAATTTTAAAAAATCTCGTCACAGCGATAGATCGAAAATTGTTCAAATACGTCGGCATTCGGTGCACCACCTAACTTTTGGGAAATCGTCGAACTGACTGGCGTCGCGGCGCTTGTTATACGTAACGCATGCTCCTCGCCACAACCCTTCCACTATGCCGCTATGAATAACATTCTTTATCTCATTACCAAGCATTAGCTGAATAACTTAATTATGTCAAATACACGTTTTTTCCAATAGTCCGATAAATTATTAAAAATAAATTTATTTTTTTGCGTTATTTTTAAAATTTTTACTTAGGCATGGTGGAAATTTACAGAAATTTCGATGGTCACGCTCAATTTTTTATATATCTAAATTCAAATTTAAGAAGGTATGACGTCACAAGGTGATAAAGCAATTAGCCACTTTTATCGCAGTTTACACCGTGATCGGGGGGCGGTGCAAGTCACATAACCGAAATTTAAAAACATTATTTCAAACTTGAAAGGATGCAAATTCTGTTGTATCGGAGTAAAACGTGTATAATTTACTGTGCAGAATACAACAAGCATTTGCATACAAATAAAAACGGTCGCAAGTACCCCATTGTAAATAATCGATTCGTACTCGAAGGACCCTAGAAGATACAATTCCTTCAGACGAGAGGCGACAAAAAATGTGCAAAAAAAACAATTTTAAAAAGTAAAGAAAAATTTGTTTTTAGGAATAAGCAGCTCCTTATTGTGTCAGCTAAAAGTACCCACTTTAGATACTCGTAATAGAATAAAACATAAATCTTCAAATTTGTTTTACGTAACAAGAAAATATCAAATTACCTTAATACAACGCGAGGATTTCATCTTTCAGTTCCTTTGTGTATTCAATGTTTTGGATTTCACAAACAACGGTTACCTGAAACATAAAAATTATAAAATGTTTCAAGTTCATTTGTTTGAAAATTAAACAAAAGAACGTAGGAAACCTGTACGGCACTCGACAAATATTTATGCAAACTTATAATATTCATACAACAAAAATGCAGAGTGGAGACTTGGATGAAATAGTGGGTAAGCAGTGGATGGGATCGAACAGCATAGCAGTTTATCTCTCGAGTGAGGCCTTCGCGTTAGGCCAAGTATTTCAGTTGCAGGTTAAACCAATAAATTTGGGTGAAACAGTGAAATACGTTAAAAAGCTGTTTTTTACGCAATATCATTGGTTAACCCACACTTTTTGGTTTAACCTGCTACTGAAAAACTGGGCTTGTTTGTCAAGTTTGGATTAAATCGTCAAAGGATCCAAGAGCGTATAAGAGACGAAGAAACAAACGAAGAAATATTCAGTTTTATGAAAAACACACCACGTAACCATAAATGAGCGTTTAAACTAATCATTATTTTTAGTATAAATTTAAAACATTAATTTTTGGTGTTTTGGATTAAAATTTTTTGAAAAAAAAAATTCCGTATGTGTTACATACACATAAGAATCATTCAGCGAAGTTTTTAAATGATAGTCAAATATCCTATGGGAATCTCGTTAATAGAGCGCAATTTATGCGCGTCACGTAATTACGAACCGGCACAAGAGGCGCTTGCCTTTTTTAATTTAATCTAAAAAAAATTCCAAAAAAATCAAAAAATATATTAAAATCTATATTATCACACATATGTAACTCTGAGTTGTAACTCTGTAACCAGTTAATTTACAAAACAAATGAAGGAGATCTTTTTTGGAGAGAATTTATTAAACTTTATTTTTTAATATGTAAACTATGGCTCTAAAATAAACCCAACCCGAGATATCCACACATATTCGCAATATGACGGTCAAAATTAAATAATTCTCAAAATCTGAAAGAAGTCGATTAAATCTCAGATCCACTAGGCGACAAGCCAGGTTGGACTAGCTCTGTAGAAAATTTTAATATATTGCCTAAAATATGTCACTCATGGTCTCTTTATAATTTCATTATTCCACCAAATGGACATCTACTAATAGGACGCTAGCAAGAACAGCATAATGAATTCAATGAGGTCAAAAATTCACAGGACTCACGTGAGAAGCTTGAATAGATCTTCCGTAGGCTGGCAGCAGTCGTATGATGCAGTTTTAAATCCAGCTTCACATTTCAACTGTGTCAAAATATCCGGCAATGGTATTAAGAGTGGTCGTCGTGAAATTAACTTTTAAGAAAGATTTAAGACTGTTGGAAACTGGAAGAGGGTGGAAATATATTATGACACTCTCGAGCGCCACATGACTTCGTTAGGTCTTTGAATATTGTAGTTTAATTAAAGAGGAATTTACCAGCTGGCACCTTTTAACAACAATTTTAAATTATTAATGTGATTGAATAACGACAAGAGTCGTGATAAATTATGTAGTGTACACTAAATAAGTCTTCTGTGATCCAAGTTTTCCCTTAGATAAAATCTTTAATGGAAATCCCTGGAGAACCAATTAATCGACAAAGTTGCAATACTACTTCGACGATCGCTTACAGTAACTGTTCCTTTAATAATGCGTCCGTCGCTCTATCGACAGTCGTCCTCGTTCTGTACATTTTCCAAAACCACGTTGAAAATTAACAAAATAAAATTAGTAATTTTCAAATGAAAAGAAAATTATTTTTCAACATGAAAAATATTTTTTATAGAAATTATTGTTTGCTCAAGTTCTTCGCCATTATGTAGAGCATGTTTTAGTCAAAAACATCATTAATTATTTTGTTTGTTTGCGAGTTTCTTTACTTTGTTGGTTTCGTGTGATTGACACCGAATAAATAAACTTTGACGTAGCAGATGTGTGTTGAATTTTAACAATTTCAGTGTTCATTTTTTTCTTTCATCGATTTATAAAAATTTCTAATTTTTAAAATAAAATTACCTTCCAACACAGAAATCTTCCCTCTTTGGATTGGTCTAACGTTTTCATTAGTCATTGAAGTAGTCAACTTCCTTACCGCTAGTTTGGCCAACATCCATCAAGAAATGGTGGTGGGGATCAATCATTTCCTTCTTTGTGTTATTAATTTCACTTGGCGCCCTGCAGTTTTTAAAAGTAATATTTTGAAGTTATTGTCGCAAAGAATATCCTAGCCGGATCATTAGCGTTGCGATAATTGCGAAAACGTTTTTACTGACTGTTTGCTAAAGAAGCAGCTAAACTGTCTGTCAACGTTTTTGGGAGGAAAAAGCCGATAGCGCTTTATGTTCTATTAAAGCCATCCTAAAACGATTTCGAAACAAATTTGCCGATATAAATTATCAACTAAGCGCATATTTACATAAATTTTAATATTCGGGTTAAGTGTTTTAATGGCTACTTCCTATTGGTCGATATTGCCTACTTATTCAGAAATTTCAAGTCCCATTGGTAAACAAATTTCTGTTAAAGGCCCCATACACACGCACAGGTGCAACAACGAAAAGCTTAGAATTTTGGTTTTTGTATATGAATCAGTGGCGCTTTTAGCATTTAAGAGGCTCCGGGCGCAATTTAATTTTGAGGCCCCCTCTAAAAATTTTGCTTCTCACATTAGTTGTCATTTTATTAGCCGACTTAAAAAAAGGTTTTCAATATGTTTTCCCTATGCCACAATTTCTTATGAATTATGAAATACGTTGTTGTAATTATTAATTATTTTCATTACAAAACAAGTTAGATAAAATTACTTTATTTTGAGAGCTGAATTTTGAGACCCCCTGGATTTATGAGGCCCAGGCGCGCGCCTCTTGCGCCTGTTCGGAAATCCGCCACTGATATGAATAGCTACCTAACTTCATGAGGTAATGCTGGCGTTTCGCCATTTTAATTAGAGAAGCTGTTAGAAGCAAAACAACAGTAGCAGAAATTTTAAGTTCAAACAATGGTAAGACAATGATAATGCATGGTTTCCTAATGAGGCCGTAATTACTCCCTTTTGCTTCTGTTCGTCTTCCAACGTTGAAAGCGCGTACCTCGCACCTTCGTCGTCAGCGTTACAATTACAAAATTGAAAAGTCTTTTAATAAAATTATTAAAAGCTACAAACTCGGCATAGAATGTCTTCAAAAATAATTTTATATAGATCGTATTTACATAATTACATCGCAATGCGTTGGAGGAAGCGTCAAGAATTTTTTGCAAACGGGGGCGTAACTCGGGGATTTGAACCGAGAACGTTAGGTATCACAAAAAAATGGGAATTATATTAAACAAAATTTTTTTAATAGTTTAAATCAAAATAGAAATGGTAATTTGATGGTATTGTAAAAGTTTTAAATTTTTATCACGACGTTGCTGGGTAAATTTTGAATATCTCGAGAAGTATTTGCTATGGAAGAAAAACATTCGATATAATTTTGTAGGAAATTTCATTTCCTATAAAATCGATCTCTTGATGCGTCGTCGAGAGCTACGCGTTTAACGAGTTAAATTTAAATTTGTGAATCGACGTCGTTGTTTTATGCTTTAAAACTTATTTTTTGGTTTTCCGTCACTTGGAATTTGGTTTACATCTTGTGAAGTCAGATGCCACATGGTCACATTTTCAATATTACTTCTTTTGTTATTTTACTTTGTCAAACAATCCCAACTTTAACAGTAGATAAACAAAGTGAGTTCTAACTACATTTTGGCGGAATCTTTCAGTTTTTCAAAAATTAATTTAAATTTCAATACGTTCACTTAGTACAGAGTTTGTCTTACCTTGTGTTGAAATTGTGGGGTGATGATTAGAAGGATAAGAACATTATAATCTTATTAGTAATCTTCTTACGTGGAATATAGAGGCATATCTAATGTGTTTAGTTTTGATAAAAACAACCAGCCTGATTAGATTTACACGTACTAAACATTGTATAATTTAATTTAAAAAAATTGTGGTAAATCAAATTTGGGCATACAGAGTGGTACAAAACAAAAGTTATAATAACATTAAAAATTAATCTCTCGCTTTCTCCCTCTCTCTCTCTCTCTCGCTCTTTTGCAAAAACACAAATTACATCCGACACTTTCCTGTTTTATTTTATTAAAATTTGCGGTCGTAAGCTTTTCCACTTCAGAGCGAATATAAATAAAATATCCTAAACCAACAAAATTTTCTGTGAGATTTGTGTCATCTATTTATGATTTTTGAGATTTAAATGCGTATCTTTTTGTTTATCTAATCTATTTTAACCGGACTACAAGGGTAGAATAAATTTCCAGTATATGTAGGTGTATGTTTTAGTGGAAGATAAATAAAAGATCGTTCCGTGAATAAAGAACTTGTCTAACACTGTATTCGCACAAGATGGATGGTATTTTAACACGACAGTGCATTGGTCGTTCTGAAATATGACATCCTGGGATTTACTACCACTGTTTGGCGTATACACCAGAAAATTCGAATTTAAACCGTCATTCTTCATTTTTTACGAAATTTATTTTTAATTTCATAGCTACATCTCTTCGACGACTTCGAGCGGCATTTGTGTTACTACCGTTGAGCGCACAAAAAAATCTCTCGATACCATTTTGTAGAAAATTTAATTTTCTTCATTTTTGTTAATAAGTATTTTTGCTGTAATATTAACCCGAAACGAGATACTTTCCTTTTTTCGAAACACTCTGTACGAATCGTCGAAAAATCAATACCTCCTGGTTAATGAGAAAAAATATTAAAGGATAACGAAGGATAATATTACCACTTTATTTTAAAACCGATTCAACAAAGCAAAAGTTTTCTGTAGCTCTCGGCAAAATTTTAACGGAGAGGATCGATATATATTAGGTTAGAAAATGTTTAATGCATAATAAATTATTAAAAACACTAAAGCAAGTTGAAAAGCTTATTTTCAAAAATTAAGGAAAGTATTTATTTTTAGTTTCGGAATTTTTAAATGCATCGAAAGACAAGAAGTTGATCCTCGAGCAGGATATTAAGAAAAAGTTTAAAACTCAGCCACGAGGAAAATTTATCATAAAACTGAAGGCAGTAATATTCGAAATAAAATAAACTAAAATTTGCTCTTAACAATATTTTCCTTTAAAATTGGTTTTGAAAGTGAGTATTAGAGTTTTCGCAAAAGTTTGCGATAATGCAGAGAAGTTTTAATCGTAAGATTGCTTTCATTACAAAATGACCATGTGACACGTCTTGCATTCGTAAGGCGGGTACTGAATTTTCCAAAAGCAGACAAAGATAAAAAACGTTAATGTGTTGCAGGGTTTACAAAAGATTAAGGAAATTTATCTTGTATACTTCCTCCACAAAAGGAAACTCAAGTACGCAGTAATGGCATAATCAAATTGATAGCTCCTTCTAACAAAGACATCGGCACCATTTTTTTACACCTGCCCTTTGTTACGGTATTTTGGAAAAAACACAAACAAACCGGAAGTGATCAGGAATTTTATTTTGAAGGAAAAATTATTTCAAACGTGCGGATAATTAACGTAAATATAAAGTCGAGATTTTTAATTATAAAAAATTTAATCGCAGCCTTAAATTAAAAAAAAAGTCTAACAAGAGGATTACGTAGAACGGCAAAATATTTAATTAACGTCTTATTAAGTTTCAAAATTTAATCGTATCATCATATTTTACGTAAAGTGATATTTTGTGTTAAGCACCTCCAAATTATAACATCAAAATAAACGCCGGCAGTTATGTAGGTACAGCAACAATGGAAATCGGAAAGTCCCCTTAAGATGAGAGATAAATCAATGATTTTGATGGCTACAAACGCTACACGTATCAACCGATTTAATTAAACACAAAACGGTTTTCAACTTTTTTTCGGATAAACCGTGTTTACCGAACGAACACGCAAATCAATTTGTTAATTTTTGTCACTTTAACTCCGGATTGAATTTTCAACACCTTTTTTATGGTCCGACAAATGAAATTAAAATTGGTACTACAGAGAACGTATAAGATACCCACTACCTCGCCATGGTTGATAAATAATTCAATTTTACAAATTCAATTATTCAAAATGGAAAAGCAATCTTTCAAAACTTGAAGTTCTCTAAAAAAAATCTAAGGAAATAAAACTAAATTTTTAATTCAAATAATCTGCGAATAAAACCGCGATTGAAATTCCCGATTAATCACAGTTTAATAGATTTTGATGGTGCATTTACACCGTTACAATTTTTAATAAATCCCACTAATATTGTATTCGGATGTGATAATCGGTGTTTTATAATCCAAAAAACCGGATTTTGTATTCGGGCGGTTTCCCGCAATTTCTCATCAAATCAAATGAAATAAATTAAGAAAGCAATAAACGTATTAGAAGTTGAATTTTATGTAACTTAGCTGGGGAAGCTATTAAGTTTCATTAGTTGTTTCTGCTTTTCGCTATTCGCATTTGGAGTCAGTATAACACCTTAGTTACATCTATTTTTAGTTGATCAAATTATACCTGGATTTTTGGATTCTTTGCAACTTCCATAATTGCTCTAAATAATTTACGATGTGTATTATTGCGCGAGAAAAACAAATGCATGTAGGAGTATTAGAGAAAAATTGGATTCGAATGATTGAGTAGTAATTTTTCGATCTTGACAGAGGAGATTTTTAACGCAGGCTTCTGTATTGTGATTGATTAACTTTGGCAAATCATAAAGCGGCACGCACATCGACGTAAACGTTAATGGAACTTCGTTAAAGCTTTCAAATTCGACGGACTCCTCTCGAACGTGCAATTAAAGTTGTTATTGCATCGATCCGTTGCATTTAAGTATCATTAAATGTTTTGGCTTTAGAAAGACCAATAAAAACTCGAATAAAACCCCGCTCGAGTTTTCTTTTTCTTGGTTTTCCTAAAAGCTTTCTTGATCAACTTGATACAAGGCTGATTACTTTATTTGCAGCACGTACAGCTTCAAACTATAAATATGCCACAAACGAGAATTGCCAACTTGGAGATTTTCAGCCAAGCTCAAGTAGCCACTTGATCATTTTTTTTTCAAAGTGCAATCCAATTTTAATTCTTCCCGATCCTTCGGGAACAAAGGCGCACCGCCGACTCGATGAGCGACGGAAATTGATTATTAATTACGACGTTGTTTTAAAAATGTGCACCCTTAATGAATTGGCGGCTCAGTGTCCTTTATGTTGACTCGCTAAATTGATAGGATCGTTTATCTCCTGCTTGTACAGAAGCTCTAATAAATTACCAACGTTTGCTTCATAATGAAGCGTATCGGAATTGGAACAAGACGTGGAGAGTGTACTTATCTTTGTACACGCTAAAGCTATTAAATGACTCGAATCAAATATTAACAAAGTTCAAAATTAATAATTCAACTCGCGGAGGCTTTGTTCCTCAAACCTAGCATATTCTGTCACACGTCTGATGAGACCTAACCGCTCAACTTTAAATCTCCCACTTTTGAATTTTCCTTATCCGCAGTCTTTCAAACTTATTCCTTCACGTCAGATCGCTTAAAAATGAAAACGGCCAAACTTTATTATTACGGGATCAAATTTCTGAATAGTTTAAGTTTTACTAAATGTTTGGATTATAACTTTTGCGGTGCAAATTTAACCGCAGGGCTTACTTGCGTCCTTTAATAATTAGTACATCAATTCGGATCCCTGCTAATAATTTGGCATGTTTACAAATCCTCTCTGCTAAAATAAGTACCAGGTTCGACTGTAAAATTCTCCAATTCTGTTTAAGCAGTCGAGGAGTCTAAAATAAACTGCCTCAACTATCTGCTAAGATCACCGATTGAAGCACCGCTTAAAAATGATGGGAGCCGCAGCTGAAGAAGCTAGTCAGAGGCTCAGCAGAGGTAGCCAGGCACCATCAGCAGAAGAAGAAGCTCCGCAGAGCCATTCATGGCCACTCTTTCCATAACACTGTACAGGGCTCTCCTAGAGAAAAGAGTGACCCATAGAGAACGATCTCCACGGATGCGATAAGGATTATAGCGACGACAATACCAATCCA
The DNA here is from genome assembly GCA_963170105.1 of Cantharis lateralis. Taxonomy (NCBI): domain Eukaryota; kingdom Metazoa; phylum Arthropoda; class Insecta; order Coleoptera; family Cantharidae; genus Cantharis; species Cantharis lateralis. Next base: position 1,463,558 of record OY720628.1, read on the forward strand.
TCTGATGATGGAAGAGAGAAGTGTTAAATGAGGAGAGGCTCCTCACTCAGTACATGTCAAGACAGATCTGCTTCGTCACACGTCTCTATATCTAGCAGAAGGGTGGTCAGAGCACCGAAACGCGGGGAATCCAGGCTATCATGCTGCAGTGCCCATAACAATGGGAGATAATGGCAAAGATGTCAAATGAAAAGGGAGAAGAGGGAAAAATACTGGGAGGTATGGGATAAGCACTTCGGCTCTTTACTATTCCAGCTATTCCAGATGGATATTATGGAATTAACAATGACCAAATAGTCAGAATCGATTGTCTCTTGTTCATCCTTGATTTGATGAAAATTCTTCTCTATGCAGTCATAACTGCAATTGTTTCAATTTTGTACCACCTGACTGTTTTGTTTTTTGGAAATTTTGTAAAATGAATTTTATAATTACACTGCATAATACTTGTTTTTTTTTGTTAATTTGAAAAAGTGCATCCTACAGTGTAATTACATTCAGAAATAAAGCAATGTAGAGCATTAAATACTCTACAACTTTTGTTTGATGTATGCTTTAATTGTAACATGCCATTCCGTTAGGTAAAATGTAATTTTCAACCTTATCGTTCACTATTTTCCTGATTATATATATATAAAAATGCATCCTCATATCCAAATATATAGGAATAAAATTGTGGAGCATAAAATAATAAACCACTTCTGTTTGACGCTTATTTTAAAAGGAATTGCCAGTCTAGGTATAAATATTGTAAAATACAGGCGAAATCTTGACTCCTCCGTATAATATTTATTTTAACAGTTTTATTTTTGATAATTCAAAAACCGTGCATTTTATGATGGAACTCAATAAAAAGTAAAGTACATCATAAAACTTGATCCAACTTTTGTTTAAAGTTTATTTTCGTAAAGTTGATGCATCCGCTGTAAACCTTATCGATAAATAACTTAAATTGTTTTAGATGTTATTTTAATATTAATATACAAAAATATAAAGTCAACTTTACAATATTACTAAAAACCAGCTCAAAGTCGCCCCAGGTATTTCTGATTGGAGAAGTTGGCAGAATTCTTGTTGTTTATCTACTATTCTGCATGTTTTCGGTTTCTCTATATTTACTCGAAAACGGTGCATTTTACGAACATATTGCATATATATAAAATTATAGAACAGGAAATTCTACACAACTTTTGTTTGAAGTAATTTTTTATTACTTTGACGGTTTAAGCGTTAAAATAATATTAATATTGAAAAAAAAAATGGTAAACATTATTAAACTGCTTTGTTCGCTTTATTTTAATTTAAACACGAAAAACTTCCAAATAAAGCTAATTTATGTAGGTAGGTAATTACGTAAAACTTTTTTAACATTTTCATTCCATTCCATATTTACACTAGTACAACTTTTTTTATTAAATCATTTTCGCAGTTAGCAAATGAATCACATTGTATGAAAAATCGGGAAGTTTGCAAGATTTTATTCCCTCCCATGTTACAATGAGAAAAGCACTACGTAGTAATAGATTTTTTATTTACTAAAAAAAGGTTACTATACCTACCTAAGTAATTTTAATTTAAAAAAAAAATTAAAAATAAATAATTTTTTTTTTTTTTTAAACACAATTTACATAAAATTAGTAAGCACACTTAAGTTATTGCTGGCAATTGAACACATAATCCTGCTTAATATCCAGTCTGAAAAAAAAAAATTTTTTAAATACAGAAAGTGCTAATAAAAATTCCTACCGTTTGGGTTTCTTTGCTGTTGTGTGTAAAAATCTCGTCCAGCGTCAGGGTATTCATTTCCGGTCTAGGTCGCACCATCATCCTGGTGCGTTGCAAACTATATTCGGGACCTCTGAAGTCACCCCAATACACTCCTTGATATATATTCCCATGAGGAACGAAGGCATCATGATACTTTCCATTCAGATTGCTCCTATCGCAGCTTTTATACCACCAGCCGCCAACTAAAGAAAAGAAAATTAATTAAGGGTACCGGCCGTAATACTTTAGTCGTTACTGTGAGCTTTGGCGCAGTTTCCTTGTGCCCAATTATCCTCGTCCATATCTTTTGTGGTAAACCTATTACCGGCGTGGTACAGCAAAGAATCGCCAGCATCCCCCGTATATCTCCCTAAAACTTTTAAAGAATATCGTTCCATCTCCGATCCAATGCTGAACGAAGAATAAAATGCACTCCTGTTTCGAGTTTCAAAATCTCTTAACTCGATCAGCAATTCGTTCACTGTGGAGCCGGTTAACAGATGGATGTTCTCCAAACCGAGCCAAAATTCGCCCTCGAGATTGCCGAATCCGTACTTGTAATCGTGCCAATTTTGGTAAAAATCTTGCGACCCATCGAATCTATTTTGGATCACCGTCCACTCTCCTCCCCTGGTTTCAAAATCGCAAACCGCCATGAACGGTTTCGATGCGCCTTCCGGCTGTATGTTATGGATTCCGGAAATCCTCTTTCCGGATTCTTGAACCTCCTTGCAATTTCTTGGATACTGGGTGGTTAAGTTGGAATTCACCGGACAGGAATTGTACGATCCTCGACTTGGGGTAGCCGTTTGAATATTTTTTAGTTCCAGTAAACCCTGATTAAAAACGTGCCTGGATACCAAATTTGATGTTGTATAGGCTACCAATCTAAAAATTTAAATAATTAATTTGTATTGTAAACGGCTAAAAAGGATATATAGTTGAATTTGAAAATTTTAATCGCGCACGATTACAGAGTACCATCAAGGTAAGATAAATTAATTTACCGATAACAGAAAAGGAATTAGAAGGACAGAAAAGATGATTTAAATTGCAATAAGTTAGTAATAACCAGGAGTAATGTCAAGTTTTATATTTCTCTATTTTAGATTGATTTTTAACTTGTCACTACCCCCCGCCCCGCACGAATCAAATAATTAAAAAGTTTATTAAAAATTAAAATAAATTAATAAAAATTATATTGGTACAATGTTGGCGCAATATTGGTCCAAAAGAGCAAGGTATGCTCATCTGTAAAAAAACTGATTATTAATAGCGCTATTATCCCAATATTCGTGGCGTTTCTTCGTCAATGGTTTCGCCGTCGCAACAATAAAAATAATTCGAATTTATTGTTTAATTAATCAGTTAATTGTTAAATAAAATAATATAATAATAAGCGTAATAAACAATGTAGTTTGCGTATAACAAATCTTACGGATGATAATGTTAACGTTAAAAAATATCTTCGATGACGGCGGTTTCGCCGTCGCCACTTCGCCGTTTTCTTTTATTTTTTTTTTTATTTATAATCGCTATACTCATTTAAATGTCAAGAAAATTTGTTGAAAATTAGAATCCTCTCGTGGATGATTCTGTCAGTTAAACAGAATATTCTTCACACATAATTAAAGAAATGTATCAGGAATAGCACTACACAGAGATTATTATAATTTTTCTGAAAATTATCGCATAAATTAAGTTTTTCGCTTAACAAAGTTTATATTAATATGCATTAATTCCAGATGAAAGTGAATGTTAGAACCGCTTTACGATACTCGTGTTCGTAATATATTAGTCTAACTCATCGTAAGTTGTTTCGATATCACAATAACGCACCTATGTCATAACAATTTTACAATATTTGTTAATTACATAATAAGTGTAATTTATAGTTGATTTTACGTTTCCCGCATTAGGTAAATCAATATTTTAAGTATACCATTAATTAACATGAGATTTGCATAGAGATTATATTACGATTATAATTCGATATGCTTCAATAATACGAAAAGGTTATCAGGGTAAAAATGACGTTTAATATACGTGAAATATACCTTGTAGTATTAACGACGAACGAAACGTTTTCTTTCAGATTTTCCACATCGGAAGTCAACATTCGAGTGGCGGCCATCAAAATTTGTATGCCTTTGCCCAAATTGTCGACTTTGAATTCCAATTTTTCTGTATCCTGAGCAACCGGCGAACCTGAGGCTGAACAGCTTTGAGAACTTCGCCCCATTTCTTCTTTAATATTGTGCACAGTGGAATGAATCTCCGAAGATTGGTATTCCAAAGATTGCAAACGTCTGGCAGAATCCCGCACTTCCAAACGTAAATTTTCCAGCTTTTCCACCAGCAAAATTTCCAAACGAGTGAGACGATACTCAATTTCTCCGTTTGCATGCCTGGTGATTGGAGGAAACGAAGTCGTGCTTACATCCTAAATTGGATAATTGTAATGCGAAATAAATAAATTTTGAAAAACGTACCACCGCACTTCTTTGTCTCGTCCTCCCCTTAGACGGGGTTTGGGAATTCACATCATGACTTTGAGAGCCTACCAGACCAGATATAACTAAAATTATAAATCCCAACAGCGGCACCATCATAGCACATACTATCTACGCAACATCAGGACCGAAACTAAATATTTACCAATTCACAAGAGCGGGCCCGCCTTCTTGAGCGCAGAAAAAAGTAGAAATAATAAGCGATCTTGAAAAACGACATTCTTGATTGTTAAAATAACTTTTTGATTGGATGAGCAATCAGTATACGATCTCGTGCGTGCGAAATGAACCGCATAGAAACATCAATGGAAAGTACAAAAAAAATAATTAATTAATTTTTACTACTAACTTAATCTTTTATGGTAATTCTGACGGAATAGCTAATCAAAGGTGACGAATGTATTTCCGATTACGAGAGGCGCTCAACAAATATTAAGACAAATTTTCAAACGTCATTGACATTTCATTAGGAGCTGGTTACCTTAGTTTCGAGGTCAAAATATTGTAATTTTTCAACCTTGATCTTCTTATTATGTCAACAACAATTAGATATTATTATACTTATTAATAATTACAACTTTTTCATACTTATAAAACTTTTACTTTTTGTTAATCTTTCCATTGTCCAAGTAATTGCAATGTTAAACAAGCACTGACCTTTCGACCCATCGTTTGGGTTTGAAAAATATCAATTTTTGAGCGATTACGTATTAAATTTCCACATATTAATTATTTTTGGGAACAAATTTCCGGTGAGTTACCTAAAACAAATTTAGATATTGATGTCCGATGATGTCAAAAAATATTAAAAATAATTTTCTGATTAATTTTTAGTGAATTTACTTCGTCCTTGAAGGAGGTTATAATTTTTAAAAATACGAAAATATTATTCATATTTGAAATCCTACATATTTTAGCAGTATATTTTAATTTGTGAGAAAACAGTGCATCCGACAAATAAATTATATAAAGGTAAATGGTCGAGCATGAAATTCTACACAATTTTTATTAGGGAAATTTTTAAATAATATTGATAGTTTGGGCGTAATATTATTTTAATAAAAAAAATTTGATCGAAAATATTAAAAATTGTATTCTTTTTCTTCAGTTTTTTTGTAGCTCGAAAACGGTGAAAACAACAAAATATATTTGCATGTTTTTGCATATTTTTCTTGTTCGTGGGAAAATGGTGCATGCTACCACCAAAATGCATAACACCATAATTATAGAGCGTTAAAATTTACACAACTTTCAATCATAGCATTTTTCAAAAAATTTAAATTTGAGCTACTGTAATAATTCTGTATATTTTTAATTTTTAAAATTTCGCAAAATATTAGAGAACCCCTCCCTTCTCCTCAGAAATTGTAATTACTAAGTTACAAGAAGACTTTGGAAGACGGGCAGTATAGTAGGTTAAAACCTTTCGACCCGGCTCTCGACGCTGTGTCCTACCTAACCTAGCTGACAAGGCTAGCATTTATCGGACGTTTTTTCTACTTTTCCAATTTTATAAGAATTTTACACGTCTCTCGTTTAAGATATTTTGTAGTAAATGCGCGGTTCGTATTTATTGAAGAATTTAAAGAATTAAAAATGCGTCAAATTAAATTTTTTGATTTTCGCTCTTTGAATGCTTGCAATTTTAAATGCGATAGAAAGCATCATTTGCTCAATATTATATTAGAGATTCTTCCTAAATTCTTTTACGAAGCCTTGAACAAGAGACAACAGGACAATTTGCTCTCACTGTAGAAGCGTCACCAATTTGGAAAGCGTCCAAGTTGGAAAATTTTCTAATTATGTCGATTGGACCATTCGGGAAAATTTTTGAAAATATGTAATATTATCTAAAAGGAAATATTCTTGTTGATTTGATTAAGAAATTGTTAATATTCTGTCTGTATTATTTTATGCATAGTTAAAAATAACGTCGGCATTGAACAAAATATGAAAAACAAGACACATGACAGAAATAAGAAAATGTTAAATGGCAGATGTTTGCTGGTAATTTAATTAACGCGAAGCGGAATTGCATGAGCGAACGAAGAGAAACAATCGACATTCCCAATATCATCCACCTACATGTCACGAATTCACGATCAATTCTTCAATTAGTTTCAATAACACGTTCGTTTATCGATTTTTAATATACCAAACATAATCGTGTATGTAAATTTTAAGAAACATTTTAAGCAATACTGCGTCGAGCAATCGATGATGTCAATGTTCATTGTCTACATTGCATCAGACCTTGCCGAAGATCTTTATATTGCATAGATGGAATTGGGAACAAAAAACCACTACGATTGATTCCTTTCTAAGATAAACATAAACCTTCTATTGATTTTTTACCACAGATCCAGCTATACCCAACCCCAGTAGGAGTAGGTATCCTAAATCAAAAGATTTCAATTATTTGATTTTATTTTTTTTTTAATTTTTAACAAAAATTCCAAATAAAACAATTGAATATTTCTTTTGGATTTCGAGAAAACATACTCAAAACTGGACGACCCCCTTAAAAAAATGTCTTTAAATTTCTAATAAAAAGTTCCGACAGATATTTTTAATTTATTTCTCCAAAATCCGACCGATTTTTTGCAAAGCCGAATGTTATAAACAAAATTTTGGTAGCGTGAGAATTTTATGCTTTCGGGTAATCTAAATTATCCAAAGCTTAGATAAGCAAACACAAGTAAACTTAAGAAAATAAACAAAGTTTCTTGCGCGGTAATCTAAAATTTCAAAAAGTAAATTTTGTATTATAATTTTAATTGCCATGACTCGACGATTATTCGGCGACGATGAAGAACACAAAAATCAAAACTTTTTTATTTGCAGTTGCAAACGACCACTGATGCAGGGTAATGAGGCCAATTTATTTAATAATAATATGTATCAATTAGATCCTTGATTATTCTCAAAATTATAGTACAATTAATGATGACACAATAACAATTGACCTGTTATGCAAGGAAGCAATTGTTCTACAGTAAAATAGATCAAGTAAAAATTAATTATGAAAATTTGATCAGAAATAATAAATAAATTTTTCGAGTCTCCACCACTTACGTTCGGCTGTGCACATTACAATTGGAGCTGGTTTGTTAAATAGGCTGCGTACAAAAAGCATCCTGAAAATTCCTGATTCGAATTACCTAGAGGAAAACTTTTTTTTATAACAAAATTGAACGGTTTCGTATCTCAAATATAACTACTTTATTATTACAACATTTTAATAAATCGTCAGTAAATCCCGGTTAAATGTTTTTTAACATAAACTTCGGTTTTTTCTACAAACGCCTTCGATTTAATGGGCGTATTTTCTTGATATAACGGATTCATCGAATATCGTATGTACATGTAATACATGTCGTAAAAAAAGTATCGAATGGGATCCTCATTTTTAATGTCATGTAAAATCACAAAACGCGTCAATCCTGCCGTAATAAAAGCGGAAACGTGCCATTGATTTTGCTTGTCGATGCAACTTAAATACGAGCTTTGAGATTTCCATTTCAATATGTCCACCAAGTCCAACGCACAGAACGCGAACAATTTTTTATTGTGGACATCTTCGTCGTTTTCTTCCAATAACTGGTCGTTGTTAAATTTGAAGTCGAACAGGACATTTCCGCTCGAACCAAAAATTATAAAATAATAATTTCCCAAAGTTCGTTCACACTTTCCCGACACTTGCTGAAAATACTCTTTAAACATTTTCAGTTTTGATGACATTAACGTCAAAGAAATACTATTTTGAAAGACGTGAACTCTGTCAAAGAAGTTTGTTTTAATTGACGACAGCAGTTCGTCTCGGCCTGCTTGATGATGAAAACCGAAAAATTGAGTCCTGATAGTTCTGGCATAAAAAAAACATTTCGGGCGTTTAATTTTAAACCGTTAAGTCGCAGCGTAGCGAAAACTTTTTCTCAAACAGATTTAAATAATACTTGACGCAAGAAACAAAAATGTACGACAAACAATTTAAATATAAAATAATATTATTATTAATAAATAAAAAAATAAAGGAAAAATTCGAACTTTGGACATTTTTTTACTAAATATATTACATATCTCAAAAACCGTTTATTTTTGCTTTATTTGGTGTTTTGGATTAAAATTTTTTGAAAAAAAAAATTCTGTATGTATTACATACACATAAGAATCATTCAGTGAGGTTTTAAAACTATAGTCAAATATCCTATGAGAATCTCGTTAATAGAGCGTAATTTATGCGCGTCACCTAATTTCATGAGAAATCGCTCTCCTCTTAAACTTTTTAACATTTTCTTGCACAATAAGCAGTGGTGGATTCCCGAACCGGCGCAAGTGGCGCGCGCCTTTTATTAATTTTATCTAACTTTTTTTGTAATCATTATTTTTAGTATAAATTTAAAACATTAATTTTTGGTGTTTTGGATTAAAATTTTTTGAAAAAAAAAATTCTGTATGTATTACATACACATAAGAATCAATCAGTGAAGTTTTAAAATTATAGTCAAATATCCTACGGGAATCTCGTTAATAGAGCGCAATTTATGCGCGTCACCTAATTTCATGAGAAATCGCTCTCCTCTTAAACTTTTTAACATTTTCTTGCACAATAAGCAGTGGTGGATTCCCGAACCGGCGCAAGTGGCGCGCGCCTTTTATTAATTTTATCTAACTTTTTTTGTAATCATTATTTTTAGTATAAATTTAAAACATTAATTTTTGGTGTTTTGGATTAAAATTTTTTGAAAAAAAAAATTCTGTATGTATTACATACACATAAGAATCATTCAGTGAAGTTTTAAAATTATAGTCAAATATCCTACGGGAATCTCGTTAATAGAGCGCAATTTATGCGCGTCACCTAATTTCATGAGAAATCGCTCTCCTCTTAAACTTTTTTACATTTTCTTGCACAATAAGCAGTGGTGGATTCCCGAACCGGCGCAAGTGGCGCGCGCCTTTTATTAATTTTATCTAACTTTTTTTGTAATCATTATTTTTAGTATAAATTTAAAACATTAATTTTTGGTGTTTTGGATTAAAATTTTTTGAAATAAAAAATTCTGTATGTATTACATACACATAAGAATCATTCAGTGAAGTTTTAAAATTATAGTCAAATATCCTACGGGAATCTCGTTAATAGAGCGCAATTTATGCGCGTCACCTAATTTCATGAGAAATCGCTCTCCTCTTAAACTTTTTTACATTTTCTTGCACAATAAGCAGTGGTGGATTCCCGAACCAGCGCAAGTGGCGCGCGCCTTTTATTAATTTTATCTAACTTTTTTTGTAATCATTATTTTTAATATAAATTTAAAACATTAATTTTTGGTGTTTTGGATTAAAATTTTTTGAAAAAAAAAATTCTGTATGTATTACATACACATAAGAATCATTCAGTGAGGTTTTAAAATTATAGTCAAATATCCTGTGAGAATCTCGTTAATAGAGCGCAATTTATGCGCGTCACATAATTTCATGAGAAATCGCTCTCCTCTTAGACTTTTTAACATTTTTTTGCACAATAAGCAGTGGTGGATTCCCGAACCGGCGCAAGTGGCGCGCGCCTTTTATTAATTTTATCTAACTCTTTTTGTAATCATTATTTTTAGTATAAATTTAAAACATTAATTTTTGGTGTTTCGAATTAAAATTTTTTGAAAAAAAAAATTCTGTATGTATTACATACAAATAAGAATCATTTAGCGAAGTTTTTAAATTATAGTCAAATATCCTATAAGAATCTCGTTAATTGAGCGCAATTTATGCGCGTCACCAAACAATACGCCGTGGCAGATTTCCGAACCGGCACAAGAGGCGCTCCCCTTTTATTTATTTAATCTAACTTTTTTCGTAATGAAAATAATTAATAATAAATTATCACATCGTATTTCATAATTCATAAAAAATTGTGGCATAGGGAAAACATATTCAAAACCTTTTTTTTAAGTCGGCTAATAAAATGACAACTGATGTTAGTAGCAAAATTTTTAGAGGGGCCTCAAAATTAAATTGCGCCTGGGGCCTCTTAAATGCTAAATCCCGTCACTGGTACGTACTACATACCGGTTTCGACATAAAACGATTTAAAGTATAAGTGACAAATAATACATCGGGAATCGAAGACCTTACTATCCAATTTAAATCCAAACAGTAAAAGTGGCGATATAGGGGAAATATATTTTTCTTTGTATTCATTTTGGGTTAAATCTTAGGATCGTCTTGGAGTGTTACAAGCTTTCTCGGGAGCACTTTCAGTGTGATAAAAAGCTTGTAATAAAATTTAAACCTTTCAATTTCCGCAACAAATCGATTTGTAGTTCAGCACCCCTGGCGACTCAACTCAATATCGCTTTTTTCAAAATATAGAGACTAAAAGACAATTTAGTCGGATATCGTGGTGTCTATTTTATACAATACCAAAACTCAATATTCGCACCAACTCTTACATCATAGAACGGGACATTTCGTTTAAAATTATATTATTAAAATATTCAAATTTTATTGCGATTTCCTTATGTAAGTAATATAAATTTACAGTTGTAATAATTTTTTATCACTCGGAAGATGTCGAAGAAAATAAAATAAAACTATCTATGCGTTTCGTGATGCAATCACTTTCGATCTAATCAAAATGTCCAATTAAAACGGGATAATGTAGTGAGTCTAGATGGCAGCACGTTGTGACCAATCAACGAGCTTCAATTATTTTTAAAACCGCAACGACGAAAACCTATTTTTATTTTTAATACTGCACGTTTTTAAAATTACGAAATAAATAAACTGCTTGTTGTTGCGCATCTGACGATATCAAAAATTAAATTGGTTAGAAACTGAAATAATGGCAGGTTATGTACCCAGGTCCACAATAATTTTCCGGGTTTAAAATTAAATTCGCAAGAAAAATAAATTTTAATCTTTTAAAGTTTGAAATCGCCCCCGCTTTAAAGCGAAAAACCTAAATTTTTTGCAAAAAAAAACTGAAAAGGGAACCAAAACACATAAAAATAATTTTAAATTTAATATTTTCGAAATAAAACTATGTTACATTTTGAAAGAGTTTTCTACTAAACTAAGCCTTGCCAATTCTTCCTCTAACGTTGAAATCTGAAATAAAAAAAAAATTAGATACAACTAGGCTGTTTTCCAAAGGGAGAAAAGTAGCAAACCTTTTTGGCGTGAGTTTGTTGTTCGGTGGACGAAACGTTCATTTGATAACCGGACTTGGAGATCATATTTCGCATTTTTTCCAAATTCTTGTTAATTTTCGTCCTTTTCTTTTCTATTTTTTGCGGATCTAAGTTTAACGACTGCTTGGCGTCGAGCGGTACGGTTAAATAAACGGTCGTGTGCGATCCGATGGTATCGCAAACCGTTTCCTCGCTGCTGATTGGTGCTTCCGATGAAACCAAAACCTCGTAACATCCCGACAAATCCGCAATCGCGTCGACGAATTCGTCATCCAGCGATAGCGTACTGACCAGGATAACTAAATAAAAATGTGATTGGTTGGAATTTGCAACGCGAATGAAATTTACCTCTCGGTTTGTGCTTCGCTGTGATATTAAAAATCTTTTTAAGTCTTCTTACGGCAACGACGACATCCAAAACCTCGCGAACTTGCGAATCTAATTCGAGATTTTTCCAATTTAAATTCTGAAATAAAAACAAACATTGGTAGTCATCTCGTAATCTTGATAAAATTGTAGGTCTACCTAGGCATAGGAAATTACTGACCTGTGGAAAATCAAGTTTCCGTATAAAATTGAGATGAAAGGGTAACCGCTGATGTAGATATTGAGCCAAGTAAGGCATAAAAGGTGCAAGAGCGCGCAAACCGACGTCTAACGAAAGTAAAAGAGTTGAGCGATGCCCGGCGGCACTTTCACTTTCGACGCATCGCAATCCTCTCTTGGTACTTTCCTAAATTGAAAACAAAATTACTAAAATTAAAAATTATACACGGTAAATCGCAAGACATCGACAAGACGGCTCGAGAATGTTTCGTGCTATTTTTAATCCGAGATAAAAATTCCGAGCGTCGAAGTGCAATTACATTGATTGAACTTTTTGTCGATGTTTCCTTTTCCTTATTAAAAAGGAAAACCAACAGCTCTTAGCGTAATTTAAACCCGACAAATTAAGAAACGCGATACTCGAACCGTCGCCGTCGTCGCGACGCTGTAACGGTAATAATTTAAAAATGCAGAAAATGATTTGTAGGTAAATACAAGAAGAAAAAGAAAATCTTACAGGACTTACCAAATATACATCACAAAAGTCGTAATAAAGGAAATTCTTAAGCGCAAACGTGGCTACATGAATTTCGCATTTCTCCAGACCTTCATTTACATTCTGCACCATGTTTGATAGCCTGCTTAATATCCACCTATCCATCTTCGATAATTTAACTTCATGTGTGTTTTTCATTATTTTTTCAATTTCTCCTACGTTATCGACGTGTTTCTTGGTGAATTTTGTAGCTTGCCATATTTTATTACAAAAAAGTTTATTTGTATTACATTCTTCAATGTCAAAGTTTATAAAGTGATCTGTTCGGGAAAAGGAAAAATTTTATTATAGTTTTCTTGTTTTAAATTAATTTATAATTCAAAAATTCCCGAAAATTAACTCAAAGGGCCGTGAAAAAATTAAGTCGATAACTGCAATGGATATACTCCAAGTTTTAAAATAAAGGGCGCGCACTCAAGATTTATGTGTGGGGGCAGCCCAGTCGAGCGCAGCGAGACAAAAGAACACCACAGGCTGTTTTGCTTTAAAGGGGCGTGGTTTAATTTATTCGTTTTTTGGTTAAAAAAAAGGAAAATACTTAATTGCCTTTTATTTCTATTTTCTAGTTTTAAGGGGCGTGGTGTAATTTATTCGTTTTTGGCAAGTTTTTGGCATAAAAAAAGGTAAACATTTAATGGCCTTTTATTTGTTTTCTTGTTTCATTACTTTTTTAAGCGTTTATTGTCTAAAATCAACGGCAGCGCAATTGTGCATTAAAATAAATAAAAATTCCAAGTTTATGTTTCGCTTATTTTATTCAACTCTCCTGTAGTCGTTAAATTTGCTACCTTAAAAACAGCTATTATACACAATAGCTGGTTAAGAAATTATGTAGTTATCCACAATAGCCGGTTAAAGAATTCGTAATGTATAATGGCCGGTTAAGTAATAAATTGTGCACAATTTTTGGCATTTTGCAGCAAATAAATCACAAAATTATTTAGAACTCTCCGATACCCAATGGCGAATTTTTTTTATCTTCGTCAACATCCACAACCGCCTGTGTAGTCGGGTGATTTTTACAGAAATAGGTTTCCTCGTTTTTCTGAATTCAATCCAAAACTTAATTGATGTTTATCTGAGTATCGTACAATATTTTTGAGTTCAAAACTGTTTCAATTTTTGATATCCGATCGTTAGTTCCCGAGTAAATGCGATCCAAAAATAAGCCAAAACAAAAACGGAATAACAGGTTGCCGATATCAGCATTAAATTATATTCAAGCAAGATAATTCGTACGTAGTCTGCGACTTTATCGGTAAGTAACACGTTTCACTTCGCAGTTGGTTGTATCTCTTGCAAAATGTTAAATTATGGTCTATTCGATTGCGGAAAGAGTTATATTCTAGAAATATGGTATAAATTTCCTTATTCGTGAGATACTCGCGATTACTGATCGTTAGATGAACTGCAGATGCCAGGCAAAGTGCAGCGCAAACTTTTAATTTAATCTAAGGACTTTTTATAAATATATAGTTTAATTGCCGATTGACAACTTCAATTATTGTAGGTTTGTTTCCAACAGCCGTCGTGTACAATAAAAGTTAGTTACGATCAATATTTCCAATAAGTGCGATATAGAAAATATTCCCTGATACTTCAATAAGTCGTCTCTTCCGGAGAAAGAGCTAATGGCGCAACGATTTCGTTTATGCGCGAAGGCGGATGCACTTACTTACTTTTTAAATTGTGTGAGCATAACGTAAATCTCAATGCATCTGCACCGCATGCAGGTATTCCGGAAGGAAACATTTTCTTTTGTCCAGCAACTGCTCGCGATAATTCTTCGGACGATAGTAACCCGGATTCGTGACTGGCTCTCGATGCGGACTGTAAATCCTGAAAGGGGAGATAAAAAATGGACGTCGAAATGTTCGTTAATATTTGTACTAACCTCCAGGCTGCTACCCAAAATTACACTTTCAGGTGTAATTACATTGCCGACGCTTTTGGACATTTTTCTTCCGTGCGCGTCGCACAACACACCGTGCAACATAATTTTTGAAAACGGCAACTTCTCGGTTAATGCAGTTCCTAACATTACCATCCTGGCCACCCAAAAGAATAAGATATCGTGACCGGTCTCCATCATCGCGAGAGGATAGTAATCTTGCAATTCTTTAGTCTGTCGACAGAGAAGGAAATTGCTATTATGAAAATAAATTCAAAGATAATCTAAATTTAATATTGACTCTGGGATGTGTAAATAATGCAATACAAAGCGAAACGAGAATTGCGTCCATTTAAATGTAAAAATCCAATTGCTGAAATTTATTACTAACCTGTTGCGGCCAACCGAAAACGGAGAACGGAAAAAGGGCTGATGAAAACCACGTATCTAGGACATCTTCATCCTGTTTGACTATTACATTATTCCAGGTTGTAGAAAGCTGTTTTGCAGCTTTACTGCGAGCCACTTCCTGATTTTCCGCAGCGATCCAACATTTACGATCGGTATCGTCTCTAACGCTACACAAATAGGCAGGAATTCGATGACCCCACCAAAGCTGCCTCGACACGCACCAATCTCTATAGACAGGCAATTAAACCTTTAACGTTTGGAAAACGTGCGAAAAATGCCAAACGGAAAATTTATTATTATAGAATGTATTAATGCGGTGTGTTTCAGATAAAAATGCACTGCAATTTTACCCCCCCCCCCCCCTGTCAAGTAACACCGATTAATTCGGACCTTATTTGCGAAAGAACTAAATAAGCAGCCATGCGAAAGCGTGAGAACGGAAGCTGAACTTCATAAATCTAAGAGACTGTTAATATTAAAACTCTGTTGTGAGTGTGCTGTTATGGATGTTGCTCGGAGCCTGCCATTGAAATTAAAACCTGTAAAAATCTATTATAAAATTATTTAATTAGAAAAATCCCGATTTTTACAGAACTATTCATCATGTTTCCCTTCACCATTACGAATTATCCGTTACACCTTGATCATGCTAAAATCTCGTTAATCCATTCATGCGCGTCGCCATTTAATTGGCACCCCCAACGTGGGGCATTAAAAATTGTCTTTACTTTTTAAAAATAAAGTTCTTTATTCCTTTACTGGATTGTTGGTAGGTCTTATTTCACTCGATACAAAAATTTAAACATCGAATTAAGATAATATTGTATTTACTACGTTGCTATGCAGTGCATTGTTATCGGGCCACCCTATATTGAGCTAAAGTGCTGACTATAGTAAAAAGCGAATAAAAAAGCAATTTAAATGCAATCAAAAAGGTATTACCGTATATTTTCAAGCCAATTAAACCAAGTTTTCTCAAAGTGCAAAGGTTCTATAGTCAATTTTCCGTCTTTGACATCTTGTAATGCTCTCCGAGCCATATCTTGACACTTGACGAACCATTGGGGCTTAACTAGAAATTCGATAACGTCCTTGGAACGACTGCAAATTGGCACAATCATTTGATGACCCTGTCGTCCCCTCAATAACTTTAATCTGTCTAGCTCGTTCAATATAACATTTCTGGCTTGAAATCTTCCGAGTCCGGCGAAATCTCCGGCAGCACAATTCAGATTTCCTTTTTCATCGATTATTTGTACCAGGCCGAGTGAGTGACGTTTAGCAACTTCGAAGTCGACGTAATCGTGAGCCGGCGTTACCTTAACGGCACCTAAAAAAATGTTCTTCAAGTTTTTAACCATAATTTATGACCAATATACGAGGAAGGGATTAAAAAAAGCATAGACGTCTCGATCGAGTTCGGAAGGATCTCTTAAATCTTTTGAGGATATAAAAGCGATTGAAGTAAATGGAACGTTTTCGTTCGACTGGGACAATGCTGCCCCATATTTATTATTCATCACTAGCGAATTCCACTTCTTTTCTTTCTTCTATTTGTCGACGACAGGTACTCCTTTGTTCCCGAGCTTTAGTCTTTAATTTAAAATCGACTTCCCCACAAATACAACACAATAATAGAAAAACATTTTAAAAATTCGATTTTGAACCTGGACGCGGAACAAAATTAAATTTAAATTGAACTTTTTTGTACTACACAGTTTTATCGTTTAAATCAAGGAAGTTAATTATTCTTTGTCATATTTAACTACCACTCGAAAATTTAATCTTAATGCCGAGGGAAATAATGGTTTAAGAGAAATCCTTAAAAAAGGCAGGATAATCCGCCGAAAAGTTAATTTATGCGTTAAGACGAATTATTCTACAGGATGGACCGATACAAAAAAATCCAATTTATCGTGCCGACGCTGACGCGGCCTCGGGGGTGCAAAAGTTAAGGTGAAATCAAAAATAGAAGCTTCCTCGTGATCGATCAAGAGATGACTCCTCGAGGTACAATTTTCCTGCACGATACATTAATTACCGTAGATTTGTTTGAGCTAAAGCAATTTTGCGAATGTAACTTACCGGTTCCGAATGCGGGGTCCACGAAGTCGTCACAGATGATCGGAATCGATTCCCTTCTAAATGGCTGCCACACGCGACGCCCAATCAACGCGGAATAGCGTTCGTCCTTTGGATTAACTGCAACCGCGACGTCACCCAGCATCGTCTCCGGTCGCGTGGTTGCAACCACGATCTCTTCGTCTTTGAGAAAGAAAAAAATTCAAAGACGATTTTGACTTTTGAATTAAATTCACCCCGTATTCGCAAGATCGACTCGTCACCAAATTGATCCTTCAAACTTAATCTTACAGATTGGTTCTTCGGCTTATAAAATATTTTTAAATCTCGATAAATTTGAACATTTTGCATGTACGTTTCCATAGTCAATTGTGTGCCAAGCAAACATCCAATAAGTCTTTAATCTTTCGGGATTACGCTTTCACTTCTCTTCGATACTAAGAACCGTACAAGAAAACTTTCTGTGGCTCTATTTTTACCAAATCGATATTATGCTGCTTGTCTCATCAAACTTTTAATATAAGAAAATCTCGAAAATTTTAATTCATCGTCAGGGACCTCCATGCTTAATTTAACATGATGCTGCCCTAATTAACTTGCTAAAATGTCGATTAGGGCGGCTTAGTAGAAATTAGAAGGAAAAATAAATTGTATTTTATTAATTTCCTTCCTTATTTTAAACATAACACCCTGTATATTTTTACATTGTTTAATTTCTTGTTAAATCTTACTAGAAAAAAACGTAGTTTCCTCGAGTTTGGATAAGGCGTTTCTAAAATATTTATAAAATAGCAGCATCAGGGTATAGTAAAAACTTGAATATTGCTCGGTGCAGTTTTTTACTTATAACTCGAAAACGGTGAAAGATATCAAAAATGTTCAACAACAAACTATGCTCGTCTTTGCTGCCCATTTTTCATCTCTTTGAAATTTTTGATATCCTTCACCGGTTTCGTTTCTGTGTGAGAAAATACAGAAAATTACAGAATATCTTAAAAACGGCTTACCCAAACCATAGGAAGCCTTATTACCGTTTCAAAATAAAATTGAAAAACTAAATAGTATATATTGCAATGATAATTTATTTTTTTTATCCCGCATTTAAAACGGAACCTTTCCTGCGTCCGCAAGCGATGGACGCGTCTTTGGTCGTAGCATTTTTAATATTAAAATAAAATGATAAATAATCTCTGGAGAAGCTCGTTTTGAAAAAACAATAAAAAGGCGCGTTACACATTCTCAATGGTTATGTAATAAAAAAAGTGGGTCGATATTTAGCAAAATAAGACAATAAAGTAATGCAGTTTCATTTATAAACATGAAACAATTTATTTCTACTCTGACAAGGGTTAAAGTAATGTTACTTGCGACGATAATAAATCTAAACGACAAAGAAGTGGATTCGAGCTATTTCTGTTTAGACTTTCCATTTTATATTTTAAAATTTTCTCGATCTTGCGGCGGGGGAATTGTAAGAGCAAAATCGGCTTCGGAATCAAACAAAAAAAATGTAACTTTACCGGAATCCATGACTTTGTATGCAAATTTGGAGAGCAAACCAAATTCAACCGGCTCTTCGTAGCCAGGAACCGGAAGACGAGTCGGTCCGGAAACTTCTAAGTGCTCGACTTCTATGTCTGAAATGGCCGACTGCAGAGCACACGACCAATTCACGAGATAATCTGAGCGATATATCAAGCCACAATCGTATAACTTAATAAACGCCTCCGTGACGGCTCGAGATTGAGATGGATCCATCGTGAACACTTCCATAGGCCAGTTGAGGGATACTCCGAGACGTCGAAGTTGTTGACCTGATAAAATTTCAAAAAAAAGTTTGCTTGCTTCTCAGTTAAACCGATTACCGGGCAATTCAATTTTTTTAATATTGTTATTGCCAAGTTGATGCTTGCGAAACATTTCGAGCCGCGTCGGTGGCTCATACGAAGTGCGAATGTAAATTGAACGTGAGCCAAAAGCCGAATGCTCGCATAAAGAGCCCTTCAACAATTTCAACAGTAAAACAGACATCAACTCGACAGTAATAGACAAACTTTTACACAATAGTTTACTGCATCAAATGCAATAATTGCTGGCTTTAAAATTTACATACGTGAACATCTGCATTAGATATGCACAGCATAACAAACATGGACGTCCT
The DNA here is from genome assembly GCA_963170105.1 of Cantharis lateralis. Lineage (NCBI taxonomy): Eukaryota > Metazoa > Arthropoda > Insecta > Coleoptera > Cantharidae > Cantharis > Cantharis lateralis. Next base: position 1,482,678 of record OY720628.1, read on the forward strand.
TAACAAAAACTTTGTTTAATTAACTTCAGTTTTAATTTTAAACTCTCCCGCTCACCGATAAAACTAACTAACCGGAACTGCTCAGACGAAGCTGCATGCAAAACATGCACTTTCCAACTAAATCTAGGATTCCAAAAGTTTGCTCGAATGTAAAACAGTCGCAGGTTGTTATCAATTTATTGTTAAGTTTATAATATGTGTGCGTTCTCTGTTTTAGACTAAAACACCGATGTAAGATAAAACGGTCGGTTATGCGACCCCATTGCATGCGTTTATGGAGGAACCGAGAATATTCGTTCTACAACTCAACCAGCGATCACACCCATCCACTGTTGCAGTTCAACCCTTCATTGAGTTTTATACAACAGATTCAGACCCGAACAGGCGCATCTTTGTGCAGAAAAGTCCCAAAATTCGCAAACTAGTAATTTGGCCGATTCCTGTACATCCTGCAGCCAAAATAGGTTAAATCAAAATCAAAGTAGAGAAAATTCTGCGTAAAAGTATAAAAAAATTATTGTTCTAGTCCGTCTAGTTTCCGAGATACAGCCCTGCATAGCAGCCCGTTTTTTTACAACACTTTTTCCCCTGAAAACCGTAGTTTTCAGTTTTTTTATTTTATTAAATTTTTGTACATAGCTGAATTTCAGCAGACATTTTGCCGTTTCTTTTTTTCTTTTGTCTTCTTAATGTCCCTCACATTATGATTATTGACGGTCATAATTTCGTAAGAATAAATATGATTTAACACAGCTTTTCTCGAAACCAGGGAAAGATATCAAAAATTTCAAAGAGCTGAAAAATGTTCAGAATTAAAAGTAGAATAGATTTTGTTATTAAAGATTTTTGATATCTTTCACGGTTTTCGAGTTATAAGAGAAAAGCCAGACCGAATCATGTTAAGGCTGTTACTGTGCCCTTCTGCTATTTTGGAAACGGCTTATCCAAACTTTAGGAAACCTTATATCTTTTTCGAGTAAAATTTAATAAAGAATTGACGATGATGACGGCGAAGTGTCCTAGATCGTGGTGTACCAGACATTTCACCGTTGGACATAGATTTACAAATAATTCAGTCTAAAATTACATTTTCTTGGGCAAAATTCGTTAAAAATCTTCAAAAGACTATATCTCAGAAACCAGAAAGACTAGAACAATAATTTTTTTCTAGTTTTCCGCGAAATTTGATCTACTTAAATTTTAATATGATTCATTTTGCGTTTACAGGAAACGAACAATTTAAGATTTTGTGATTTTTGAGAACTTCCTTCACAAATTTGCCTCTGTTCCGGTCTTTTCTGGCAAAAACCGCACGAGAGATAAAGTGTCGCTTGTACTCGAGCGAATACTGTGGTGTATATACTATTTTGCGCACTTTCAATGCCGTTTTTTTTAAACAAAATTTATATTTTTATACTTGATCGATTTTTTTGAAAATCCTGACTACGGTGACGCGCCCACAAGGTTAAAAACAATTGCTGTCCGTGAATGTAATAATTGCATTTGGTTTTTTTAACAAAGAAATTCGTGTGGGTTGTCGGGAAAATGTTAAAGCTTAAGATGTGCCGTGTACACAAAGTACAAATTTGTAATTACAAATTTTCGACATACTTTCGCTTCAATGTATGATATAGCGAAAACGTGATATACCAAGAATTTCAAACGCTTTCGTATTAAATATCAAATTTTCAAAGAGCAACTTGCTCCCAGATGAGCAAATTCACTCGGTGAGAAACAAAAGAAAAATAAATAAACAGAAATTAGTTGTAAATTATAATCGCGTGCACGTCCGCCCGTAGAGTAAAACCGCGGAAGTAGATAACGCACACATAAAGCCTTAACCCCTTGTAAACGATAACATGTAGTTAGGTTAATTCGCTTGATTCCATATGCAAATATGGATTAGCAAGTTAACAAGATGTAAATTATAATTAGGATCATTAGAAATGCTGCAAAAATACTACATAAATTAATTTGGGCGCTGCGATCTAGAAGCAGCAAACAGCAGGGATTACTTACCTATAATCGGCGTTTTTTCGTCCTTCCATTTCCAAACTTCTTTTTCGAAAAGTTCTCTTCCGATGTCGTGACGCGTCAGCTTCCTCTCTTTCCACAGCCGCTTTTCCACCACAACCTGGGTGGCAATGCCCGCATGATCCATCCCAGGAACCCACATCGTCTCGATACCTTTCATTCGATTCCTAACCGCATATGATTTATTTTATTCGGGAAAATACTGATTAAGCTAAAATTATCTTTTACCATTTCACGAGGGCGTCTTGTACGGTTGCGGTTAAAGCGTGTCCCAAATGTAACGTTCCGGTTATGTTAGGCGGAGGCAAAACCAAACTAAAAGGTTTTTCGGATTTTACAGGCGGTTCGAAGTAACCGTTAATGTTTCCATCATTTTCAATTAGGTGCGGTTGATACGCTCTCGGAAAATCTGCAACAATAAAACTCTTAATGGTCAGGAAAACTAAACAACTCCAGACCCGGATGCCCCACGAGAGACTGCAAAACTCTAATAACCGTAATATTGCTGGATATGCATATAAATAGCTGCCTAATGAAGATTTTTTTTTGTTTTACAGCTTTCTGACTAAGCCTCTTATATCAAATAGCAGAGAATTTACCCTTTTAAAAAAGAAACAAAACAATTATTAAATCTATGTAAGAATAATAATACTTTTCGGACATTTCCTGTTTTTATATGAAGAATAATTTGCGACTCGTACGGAGCCGCAGTTAAAGATGCATGATGATCAGTTAAGGAATTCAACATTTAGGGGACACAATGCTCCCTTTGGTTCCCGTGACGTTACGCCACTGGAATTATTTAAAAAAAATTGGATTGGGTAATTCTCGATCTCATATTATGGTTACGACTGTATACATTATTTTTCTGATAACTGCCAGTTAATTCGAGCACAATTATAAAATAATTAATTAATAAATTAAAAAATCGGAACCGGTTGCGACACCTAGCGATAGAACAATGAACACAATTAGTAAACTTACCAATATCGCAGTTTGCATCCAAATTAAATTGTTTACAACTAATTACACGATAATTAATAAATAGCTTGGTATTTAAAACCCGGCCGTTCGTGAATTTAAGCAAACTATTCATTTTATGTTTTTGAAAATTTTAGGTTATAACCTCACTTAAATTTTACATCCGCAACAGTTATTTACGAACTACGCCACCTGCATGTTTCAACTACTCCTCCTCGAGCCGGTTATAAGTTAATAACCGAACTTTCCAAATTATATTCGTATTTGTGTGCCTAATATGCAATAACAGTGTTGTCACGTGACCGCAGTGATACAACAATAATAATGTCGTTCCTTTTGAAAAATGTTCGAAACTTATCGAAAATATTGCAAGCTACCAACGATGGGATCGTTAAAATTGGAAGGCGTTCCATGGGTGAAAATGTTCCTGCGAAGGCCTCCACTTTAAAACTGAGTCTGTTAGGGTTAGGTTTTGGAACCATCGTTGGTACAGGATACTCGATTCATAAACTTAACCAACCAAGAGGTCACATTATTAACGAGGAAACTGTCATTTCCACGGTGGACAATGTTCCCGACCACAAACCGAGTAAACAAGTAAATATTGCTTCTTTTGAAATAGTTTAGGTTATGTAACTCAGGTTTTTAGATTCAAATTTCTGGAGACGACAGCGGTCTCAAGTTGACGCTGTATCAATACCAGACTTGTCCTTTTTGTTGCAAAGTGCGCTCGTTTTTGGACTATCACGGTATCTCCTATGACATCATTGAGGTCGATCCCGTCTTGAAGCAGTCGATAAAGTGGTCCGAATACAAAAAAGTGCCCATTTTATTAGCAAAAGTAGGTGACAATTATCAGCCCCTTAATGACAGTACCATGATTGTCTCGGTTCTGTCCTCGTATTTACAAAATAAGACCGGCAATAAGGAACTTCCAGACCTTGTTAAATGTTACCCACGTATAAAATTTATGGATGAAGGTGGAGCCGTTAAAAGTGAAGTTATGAACAGATATTTTTTAATGTTGGATCAATCGGATAGTAAACTAAGTGTAGAGGAAATAACGTAAGTTCAAATATATCAACACGTTCGTCTTTGAAACAAAACTGTTTATTTGTTAGTTTATTTTAAGGAGGCAGGCGATGCTCAAAATAATAATAGCAATTTATTTGCCAACTTGTTAGCTTGTACTTTTTATATTGCTTTTGATTTTATTATGTATACCATCTAAAGCCATCCGTCGTATTGAAAAATACGAGAAATATTTAAATCGTAAATTACTTACAGTGAGGAACGAAAATGGAGGAAGTGGGCCGATGACGTTTTGGTTCATATGTTGTCTCCCAACGTCTATCGTACGACAAGTGAGGCTCTGCAATCGTTTAACTGGTTTTCGGAAGTTGGTGAATGGGAAAAACATTTTCCGGCATGGGAACGCTACCTGATTATCTATGTTGGAGCAACTGCAATGTGGGGCATCGGAAAACGTCTCAAGAAAAAGTACACACTGCCTGTAAGTTTGGCTTCCGATTACTAACTTTCTTTCTTTTTTTAGGTATAATTTAAAAGATGATGTCCGTCAGTCTTTGTATGACGAGTGTAATTATTTTGCAAAGGCTGTGATGGCCAAGGGTACTCCGTTTATAGGTGGAAAGAAACCCAATCTAGGAGACTTGGCTGTGTACGGAGTGCTGAGTAGTATAGAAGGCTGTGACGCGTTTAAAGATTTATTGAACAATTCTAATATTAAAAGTTGGTATTACAATATGAGAAACGAAGTTCAAAATCATCAAGGTAGTGCTTATGCTTAAGCAATGTATTACGTTATTATTTTTTGTTTCAATAAAAGAATGTAAATAATGAAAGATATTTTTAAAATATCCTTCCCCCTAGGTGAAGCTAGTCTGTCATAGTTAAGTTTCTCCAATCAAAGAACTTTGATGAAACGGATTTTTTGATTGAATTGAATGTGGACGACAAACAAAATTCATTCCATTCAGTTGCGGCTTCTCGTCTGTCTTACTCCTCAGTATCCTAGTCTTCCAACAAGCTCTAAAAGGTACAACTGAATTAATAAATTCTTCAATTGAACGACAAAGTTTTTTGACGTTTGGAGAAAAATTGTATACTGTTTTATTAGAAGTAAATTTTGTATCGAACTAATTTTTCATAAAAAATTTCTTAACGGTTGGGTAACTTAATTATTACCAGTTCAGGGCCTGATAATAAAAATGATCAATATCCGCAAACGCGGAAAAAATTTTGTTCTAATAAAAAATTGATTTCTTCAATATAATCTAAAAATCAAAGGGTGCATAAATAAACAAATGAAACGACGAGAGGCGTGGTTTAATAAAATACTATATCTTCGAAAAAGTTTAAATTTTTTTCGGAAAAACCGGAAGAGATAACAACTTACGTTATGACCAAAAAACACTCCTAGAATGTTAATGTAACATTTTCTGAAAAAATTTAAATGATAGCTATAATACTCTTTGAGATATGAGGTCACAAAAAAGGAATCGTTTCATCAACCCCAAATTCGCATAGCGCATAAAAAAATTTAATTGAAAAGAAGTTTTCAATTTAAAAATTCCCACTGATGTTCATTATGTTGGAAAAAAAGAAAGTACAAATATTGGAGGCAGGCGATGCGGCGTTTAAATGTTCTCTTTGTTTACTTAGGAACCGAAATTTCCTGTTTTTCGATTCAATTATAGGCCGGCATTATTAAATAATTAGTTGGTTAAAAATAATTTCGACATGGTTTTCATCGATTTTCGTCGGGAAAAATAAAAATATGGCGTTCGTGACGTCATTTGGTAAAACGTTGGGGCGCAAGTTTGTACATTTATGACGTAATTATTGAATAGAGCGTCGTTAAACGTCTAGTGAACATAGAAGCGTCGATATCGCAAATTTGAATTCGGCAAATGCAGTAGGATACGGTTCAGTGCATGAATTGTCCAAAAAAAAACTATTATTTATAACAATGATACGTAATGTGAGTGTGTTATTCTCATTTTTAGGAATTGTAGGATTTTTAACCATCAGCTGTAAGTATTTTTCCCTTTTAAGTTCTTCTTCCAATCTACATACTTATCCGTACTTGTTTCCATTTTAATTTAGGAAATATATTGTATTTTTTTATTTTTTTAAATCCAACACTCAAGACTGATGGAAGTTTGATCAATATCTTCTGTGGGTCATGCAAATTGAATATTTTTGCCAAACCTCTTCCGTTTTCATCCAAATGATTTGATTGCTATCGATTCGAATTTCTTTTTTTAGTGATTTTATATTATAAGTACTATTTTTTTATCAAATTACCGACCATGAACTTTTTCGTAATATTCTGACCCCGTTTCGAATAGATATCGTGCATCAAATAAAAATGGGGTCCTATTATGTAAATGGAAAGGTTAAGAAATGTCACGATTTATTTTAAAACCTCGAAATTAAAATTTCAAATGTTCCAGCATTTTAAGATTCATTAAGCCGGACGAAATCAACTACGGGTTCACCGAACAACCGAGAGCTTAAAGTCTTGCGAAATTAAAGCACTTCTCTTGGTCGGGCTTCGTCCACTTTGGAAGGAATAAATTTCTCTTTTAGTTTTTCTCCACTGCAACATTCTGAAAATTGCGATATTTTTCACCCGAATTTAAACCGGTATATTTCTTTAATCCATCCCCCCTCTGCAATATCGAATGGTTTTTGTTACTTTTGGCACTTAACTCGTATTTTGATTTTAGAGTCTATTGCTAGACTATTGCCTGAAATGAAAATCAATTGAGAGTTTGTACCATACAGGATATTCTGCATGATATACATAAGAATGTCAACAATCTATGAAAATAACCCAAAGGAAGTAAATAGAAGCCTGAAAAATAATATTTCATGTAGGTGAAAATCCGAGGAATCTGGAGAAATAACAGTAGCGGATTAAGATCGGTTGAGACCTCGGACGCAGAAAAAAAAATTAAGTCCCTTCATAGGCTCTCGGTGCACCCTTTGGTCTTTGTTTAAGAACCGAAACTTAGGACTTATTCGGCTACTAAATCTGGGGGGTATTTCATACCCTCCGAACCTCCCGCTCACGACATCGTGACTGATATAAATCCTGAATATGGAATAACTTCGGCACACTCTCTCTAAAAGAGTAATAAAAGTAGAAAGGCCAAGTGGATTCTTAACCACTTTTAGCATAATTTTCCAAGTCCCAATTTAATTACCTGCCGTCCATTGGGACTATTCAACACTGAGATCGACTTTACCACTTTAGTTTTAACTGCTCAACTTCTCTAGTTGAGAATATTGCGTGTGACGAACATTCCAATGCGTTTCTGCTCTTCTACCTAAACTTCTCAAGTCGATTTTGCTAGTTTTACATTTCTGAAAAATCGTTGACAATATTGGTATCTTGGTAACTAATCCGTCCTTGCTGGTGCGATCAAGTGCTCTCCTTGATTCCAGTTTCGTTCCCGAATATTTTTAAGACTGGCTTTCCAACAGGTCGCGACCCAGAATGTATCGTTAACAGAACTTATTTTCCTCTTTATAATGACTTAATTGATTCGGCACATGAAACACGATTGACCTTGAAATTAAAATCGCATTAAGTTTATTTTAAGGGCACTAAACGACGATTGGCGCTTTCTTAAACATTTCTTCGAAGATATTTATGCTTTATTTCCATATTATTATATTTTCACTTTTTTTTAAATAACCATTTCATTCGGTAATAGATCACAAGGCTGCTGAAACCTTATTCAAGAATGTGCCTATGACCCTGTTTTATTATTGTCAATTTGAGTTGTATTTTCATAACTAAAATGTATGTAAATAGCTGCCTGATTTACAATTCGGAGAGGCTCGAGTCATAAATTTTTTAATTTTTTTACTGCCGGAGTGAAGTTCACTTTGTATGCTCTTTGGACTAGTATTAAAGCATCGAGTTTTCATTTATTGAAAACGACAAATCTAATAACCATATCTTAATTTGAAAATGTATATAAAAAGCTACCTGATCTATAAAATTCTTTCTTGTTTTACCGAAAATGAAATTTTCAGTTCGGAAAGGAACACTTTCGAATATTGGCCAGCGCGTTTAAGGCACCGTGTAAAAGACGTGTATTTTAGGTGTAAATACAAACACTTGGAATAGCACGGTATTATTTTAGTAAAATTAGTGTTATTTGCGTGCGAAAAGCAGTGAAAACACCGCATGTACCCCATCTCGATGGAGGTGTTATCTAAGCCATAAATACTGGGTGTTATTGGGGTTGTAGAGTGGTGTTAACACCTACTGCTGAACTCTGGGATCCAATTTGTGTTCAACGATGAGACATGGCAATTATTATAATAATATAGAATAAGAAGTCGAGCACTGTCGCGCACAATTATTGGGTTTTAAATTTAATTAACGCCATTTTTAATTGGTCGGCGGGTGTAGACAAATTTATTTATTAATTAAAAATAGAAAATCGGATCGATAAAAAGCCACTTCCTTCGACATAGAAAATTGAATGATTGCTCTATTGAACCGCACCATTCATTGGAATTCATTATACAGTTTGTCCAATTGTCGGTTTGCAGCTTAATCAATAATTAAGGACCTTGAAGTACTAACACAAAAACCTTATTTGGAATAATGAAAAGAACACGCAACGACGAAAATTATTTATATATAGCCGGCCGGTCGAGTAATGATTTTTTTCAATTTTCCCAAAAAGGATGAACCTCTGAATAAATTGTATAAATCGGCAAATATTTCCGAGAGCTTGACTTTGTCCCCTAAAATCGATCCGCCTAATGCACCCTTTGTAAATATCCTGTCAATGCACCCCAACTTTACGTGCCTACTAATTTATTCAAAACGTTTCGTTTCTTGCAGGTGCAGCTGGAACAAAATGGCAAAAACAGGAACAGAAAAAAACAGAAAAACTAATTTGTTATCAATGCAATTCCTTATACGATTCGAGATGTGGAGATCCGTTCGATCCGTACACTCTTGGACACGTCGACTGTAATTTAAGGGCACCTCCGTCTCATCTAAACAGCTCACTAAAAGCGATCTTGTGTCGAAAAACAGTACAAAAAGGTATTACTAGCAATTTAATCCAAATTAGTTGGGTACCCATGCATGAATCTTTTAAATGTCCGGGGAGCCCAATCAATACTCTCTGCGGGGGATGCACGTGCACGTCATTTCCGCATTCAACGCTTTAAGCTCGTTACGGAAGCGTTGAAATATGTCGATTTCACGTATGGCTGGCTAATTAAATTAATTGGCTAATTTAATTTTAAACTTGGCAAGCCTGCTCTCCACTCGTCTTTACATCTGTCGAGTCCGCCGATGGTGATGACCGATCGCTCGTTAAATCATTTCCCGATAAACCGAAGCCAGCAATTTTTATTGCTATGTAACAACATTGTTATAATTTTTGATAACAACAGGCATAGCAATCTTGTTATGCAAAATATTTCAGCGACCTACTAGATGGTGATAGAAAACAATTCTTTAAGAAAATTTTTGTCAAATTAAAAAATCTAGGGATGCATCCACGGGGGACAAGAGGAGCTCAATCTCCTCTATCCCCTTGAGCATAAGTTTGCTGACTATTATATTTATTTCCCCAAGTATTTGAATAGCTGTCTTGAAAACTTCAGAAACATAAATGTTTCTCCTTCTTAAGGACGGTATAGTCTTAAACTTGCACAGGGCGACAAATTGGCTAGCCCCGGCCCTGTTTCTTCCACAACACTCTTACAGTTGTATTAGCTGTTTCTCTAATAACTTGAGAATGGCGAATGGTATCAAAAATGTTAAATAAGCAAAATTGTTCAGCGTAAAATTACGAGCATTTTTTGTTGTAAATATTTTTTTATGCATTTCATCATTTTCGAGATATTTCGTCTTAAAAGGTCTATTATAAATTGCAAATAAAATAATCCTATTTCTTAAGATTTTCTCAAATTTCCCTGGATTTCCTCAGATTGACAAAGGTAAAAGCAGTCACAATTTATGAAGACAATGATTAGTTGTTTACGTGAAGTCGAGGGGGGGGGGAAACAGTTTACTTTTGTTCTATAAAAAATCTGATCATTTTTTCGGAAAAATAAATCGCCATACTTTAATGCTAATTTACATATTACTTTTACTTAACATTTTTTATGATTTTTTCACCAAATAAATTACAGAACATTGGCGCTCAACGTGGGGCTCGACACGACTGATGAAGACGTTTGGCAAGAGTTATAAAAATAACCACGGCAAAAAATTGAAAGCGAATTTGGGTATTTCCGAATAATTACTGATCGATGTGTTTTGTTTTAGTGCAAGGAAAAACGAGAGTAATACGGGGCTGCGGGTACATACCCGATAATCGTAACATGACGTGCATTAAGAGACTGGGAACCCACGAAGTGAACGTAAATTATTGCTCCTGCAACACGTCGTTTTGTAATTTTGCCTATCCTCAGAGTCTGCCATCCACGTCGATAACATTTGGAACCATCTTACTACCCATAATCAATTTTTTTTACATAGAAAACTAATGAAAGAAGAAAATCAAAAAAATAATCAAAATTTCCTCGTTTCTCTTAAAGATTCTAGTTTTAGTTGGATTTGTTTATTTTCTCTAGTCCAATTTGTTACTCTACTAATAGTTTATGTTAGAACAAAAACATAGTTTTAAGTGAGATATTACTTTAGCTGTGCTAAAAATCTAGATTAGACGTGTGGTAATGTTATGGTGCATAAAACGAGTAAGCTTACTTTGTGTAATGGGTATATTTATTAATTGTTATGTGGATAGGTTACGGATCCGAGAGATTTGCAGATTTTGGCTTAAGTCAAAAGGAGAATTTTTGCTTTTCGATAAGTCTTCGTATAATAATCGCGTGCTTTCGTTCCGTCGTTTTTTTAACTCTTATCGAAAACTTTTTGACTTAACTACTATATAAGTTGTGTGGAAAATGATGTTCAAACACTGCCAGTTAAATTCGTAATTATCAACTAACACCGTCAACTTTTAATTTTCGAACGTTTTAAGAGTAAGTCAGGACACGTCTGCATTTTGTAGAAATTTAAGATCTAACCACGAGTATAAATTTCGGAAAGAAACCAAAATATATCAACAGTTTGTATGGGAATAGTTAAATTTCCTACGGAAAGGTCCGCGACAGCATATATTTGTCCGCAGTAGTTTGGACGTGGGAGGTTCAAAAATCAATTTTTGCTTGGAAAATTTTGTCTTTGGGAGCCAAAACAAAATATCTACAAAAATAATTATGAATAATTTAACGCCATTGTAGAAACATTAGGCTTTTGTCTCGACGTCATTTGTTAAATTTTGAATACCTACGTTGAGAATAATTTAGACGGAACAAAACGCTAAGGATAATTTTATCATAAATTTTCTTTTCCTACGGAATCGCTATCTTGATATTTTGTCGAAATATTTACCCTTATCGAATTAAATTTAAATTGTCGCTGCGACGTGGTTTTATTGTTTATTGTATTTTATCTAGAGATAAATTTTGCTATTTGTCCTTTTTGTATGCGTATAATGTGGAATTGTTACAAAAAACAATTGCAACCCGCCAACGAAAGACTACGTTGACTCACAAATTCAAATTTAACTCGGTAACTGTCAAACATTCGACAAAATATCAAAAGATCGATTTTAAAGAAAAGAAAATTGTGGTTAAAATGATCTTTGGTTTACTATTCTAGGACGAATACTTCTCGAGATATTTAAATTTTACCAAGCGACGTCGGGTTAAAAATTATATTTTTAACAACAGCGTCAAGTTATTCTAAAAAATTTTTGGATCCTAGAGAAGTTTTACCGAACTATCTAGTTTCGCTATGAATTTTTTCAAAATTTTCGTATAAAGTGAGTCCACATTAAATTAATAATTAAAACATCTACCGGGCAAGGCGTTGAAACTTATTTTTCAAAATTTCAGCTTTGAACGCTTCCCACGGCTAAACTATTGGAGATAAGATTATACTTCCGCAAACTTTTTTATAGCAAATTTAATTCTCCACAATATTCATGTACAAAACTTTTTTGTATTTCTTACGGTTATCCCAACGTTTGCTTTGAAAGGTGTCGTTGTATGGTTTTTATATTTTTTCCGATTAAACTGATTGATCTCCTCGTAAGAGTGCGCATCTTTCGAGTTTGTACTCGATGGGTTGATTTTAAACTTTATTGATTAAAAGTCACGATTTAGTATAAGACTAACACCAACGTATTTGTGGACCATTTAATATGGTTACCGCAACTTTAATCAATCCGGTTAGGTAGTGATTATTTTTCAATTGATCAAAAAGTGTCCCTAGTTTCACATGCTGCATCCTGTGAAGTTGAGAATGTAAATTGCATGTACTATTTCCATTTCTGTTTCTTGTGCTAAAATTTTGTTCTAAATTGAAGCAAAGCGCGAAACATAAGATAATGATTGTGTACCTACTTATCTGTATGTGGACTGTACCGAGTAAAAAACGGTTTGGAATTGTGATGTAATTTTTTTGAGTATTTTGGTGATAATTATTATTGTTATCACAAATACTAATGCACTGTCACTATGCCTTTAATCGATATTAAAAAACTCCAATGTCCTATTACTTTCATAAACGAATCCCTCCCTTTGCTTCTTATTGTCGCATTAGGTGGTGGATTTTTGTAACTTTTCTAACGGTGGACGATAAAGCCATGTTCTTAAGTATTTTTGCATATCAAAAACTTACCTTTTCAATAAATACAGCAATAATACTTCACCATCTTAAATTTTTCAGAACCTGGCTTTATTTACCGCCTCCTTTGAAGCTATTGGATGTTTTCCGATAACTCTCAATCATAGATTAATAAAGTTTTTAACTTTCGCTGTCAAGTAACCGTCAGACCTGTCAAACTGAAAATACGTGACATTGATAACAACTGATCAGAGTTAACCTAAACCCGAGTCAACGGTCAATTTAGATAAAGAGATTTTCTTAAAAATCTCAGCATCGATCGGTTCCACGACTAAAATGGTTTATACCAAAAATGTAGACCGTAAAATTATCTATAATAACTGTCTATAGACTTTTTTTGAACAATCGCACGTTTTCGCGTATTATAGCGCAGAAACTATAAACGTATATAAGTACGCTGTTACAGCTTCAGTTAGAGCAGATACTTGACTATTAACCGGTTTATTCAATTGCACCCCTGATAACGTAGAAAATATTGATGATACGAAAATACTTTATCTACATTTCTTGTAGCAAATTTCCTAATCTTTATTTTTGATAATGCCCATTTTAGTCGTAAAACCAATAAATACTGAGATATTTGCAAAAGAAGACAAATCGAAATCTTTATCTAAAATGACCGGGCTGCTGAAGCTATTAGGTATAATCTTGTCGACTACGCCATGCTATATTATAGCTTATTGGTTAGTGATGATTCATTTTGCTTCTCGTCGGTCATTCATTTCATCTATGACAAAAATGTTGAATATGTGAGAAAATTTATCTCTTATTTACTAAAAAGAAAATAAATGTTTTAATGTATATAAAGAAATTGAAGCCTCTTAAATGATATTAAAACTATTTTATCGTCGTATTTTTTTAACAGAAGCTGTTTATATGTCATGTTGTGCACGCCGCTTAATGTCATTGTTCTGAACGTAAAAATAAAGTAAAATATCGTTAAATTGTTTCTATGCCGTTTTATTTCACACTCCAACTAAAGAAATTAAAAAAAATATATTTTAATAATATTTCGAACCCTGCGGATACACGCCGCTGGTGTACCGCAATGTCAGAAGTAGTTTCCATGACAACACAACAAACAAAGTGATTAGCGTTTAAAATTGTTTGTATTATTGTGTCTTGACGTTTTTGTTGTACAAAATAATTATTATTATGTTGTCGAAGTATACCCAAACGCCAAAACAGTTTGAATTAGATCCGGAGGTAAATATTACCAGAAATGAAGTAAGTCAAAAGGAGAATACCAGCGATGGTAATCTTAGACAAGTCATGCCGAAGATAAATTCTTCTCGGAATAACCTAAAACGTGTAAGTGATTGCCTTTCAATACTTTATTGTTCTTATAAATTACCTCTAGAAGTCTTTGGCACCACCTTCGAAAGAATCTTCTGAGAATGACAGTTCCGAAATGGTAACTAATCCACGGAAAAATTTACGAAGAAGTCAAGAGGTGTCTCAGGTACGTGGCTTCCTAGAACAAATTTGAACAATTTTGTGAAATAAGCTTGTTGCAGGTTTGTACCACAGAACCTAATCGTGGTACGATTAATCACTGTGCACATGTGCTTCCGAGACAAGGTAAGAAAAACCAGTTTTAACTAAAAGAATTTATTTAATTTCACAAATACTCGGTTATTGTAGATTCACCACCAACAATCGTTGTGAATAAGGCCAGGAAAAGTTTTCCACCCAAACATGGCAAGACACGTATAATTCTTGATGCCCTAAATGAAGTTATTTCAAAAAAGAAAAACGAAATTAGTGCCGCTAATTATCAGGCTACGCCTGCTCGCTTAGGACAAGGTAACAATATTAAGTCTCTTTTTCTTTAATTAAGAATATTCCGTTATAGATTCAGAATTTAAGACAATAAAAGAAACAAGTAATGCAAGGCCAAATGTTGCCAATACTCCGAAGAACGACATGCTAGTGATGAGTAGTTTTGGAAATTACGGAACTCGATCCAAAGGTATTCGTCACGGAACACCTTTACATTCGGTAAACGATGAATTTTTTACAATATTGTGTTTATCTGAACTAAGTTCCTTACAGGTTCATAATAAATCATCGAAGGTGCCACTTTGTCCTGCTAGTGCATCTGCAAGAACAACAATTGCGAAACCAAAAAAAGGTAACTTAAACTATTAACTCAAAATTGACGAAAGTAATAAAGGAAATTTTGGTGTAGCTGCACAACGGAAACCTGCAAAAGGTAAAGAAAATATTGCAAAGGAGGATTTATTGGTGCTTAGCACCTTTGGCACCTATCGGTGTGGAAATGAACCACCCGTGGCCACTCGTCGGAAAGGATTGCATTTGCATCAGGTATATTGGTAAACAATAAATCTGTTAAACTGTGAATCTATTAAACAATAATTATAGGTCAATGATAACGCACAGAGCATGGCAGAAATACTTTCTGCTGCCACCAGACTTTCTATCCACGAGGGTCAAGTTCATGCACAGGTTAATAACTCGGCTAGAGCACCCACCGATGGTATTGACAGTTTAACTTGAAATTTACAAAATAAAAATAAATTTTTGTGTAGGTTTGCAATATAAACCAACGACTTCTAAACAAGCTCAAAATGAAGACATATTAGTTCTCAGCACTTTGGGCACATACAGAAATCAGAACTCACCTTCGCAATTGGTAAGTGATGAATAATTACACTTATCGGTTTTGTCATCTCTTGAGTAGGTAGCTTATTTTGGTCGAGCGTAACGCTGCTAGATGGTTTTTTACAGAATTATCTGGTTACATGAAAATTGGTACAGATACGTGTCACGTTTTAGAACCTCTTGAGACTGCCTTTCCGCCACAAATTATAGAGCGTAGGAGGAATGGGCATATTTGCCATTAGATTATTACGCCAAGGACTCTAATGGAGAACCTGCGCATGACCATTTTCGTTCCC
The DNA here is from genome assembly GCA_963170105.1 of Cantharis lateralis. Classification (NCBI taxonomy): domain Eukaryota; kingdom Metazoa; phylum Arthropoda; class Insecta; order Coleoptera; family Cantharidae; genus Cantharis; species Cantharis lateralis. The sequence goes on from OY720628.1 coordinate 1,498,383, forward strand.
TAATATCCCTTACTTACGTCTCTCCTGCCCACTACTCTTACATTAGAGAAAAGTTTCAATCTTTACACCGTTGTAAGAAGGCGTTATACATGCCCTCTGAAGTACGGAAACCGTCATAAGAAGGTTAGTCTCTCCCCAATTTTGAAACAGTACCTTACCGTTAGTAGTTGATTGTGCTAGCTGCTAGACCAATGATCTCTTCTTCTTTCTATAATTTATTGTAGTTTGCTATGTTGGAATACGGACATTCAATTGCTAATAAATTTGCATACATTTTTCTCTCCGACTGAAGGTTCAGAGAGGCTGAAGTTCTAAATGATGAACAAAAGAAGGTTAAACAATTTGAACTAAACAATAAGAAATGCAACAATCACTTACGTCGAGAGACATAGGGTTGGTATGGAGTTAAGAATCATTGGGCCATCATAACTCCATTATTTATCGACGAATTTTTTAAAAAATCCGATTAAACTAATCTCAAATTGGAAACTTGCAATAATTCCCATGTTATATTATTCCTACTTCCCTCTGCTAGCATCAGGTTTTCTACCAAAGCCTATAATAAAGTTACTTTACAGATTCATACCTCAACTTCTAATCCAGTCGAACCTTCAAGTGCCACTCAAAGTAGCAATAAGCAGTCAAATGCAACGGCACCTCCAAAACAAGGTAACTTAAATTGTTTACTCAAAATTTATGAAATTAATACATACATTTTGTTTATATAGATATACAAAGTAAATTATCGAATAGAGACTCTGCTGAAGCTAATCGTCCAAAAAAGGAAATGCCGACTTTGCTTTTGGTAAAATAATGAATTTGTTATGGAATTAACTCATCGATTAATTACTCTTCTTTCAGATTACTAAGGACATGGTATTTCTACCATCGTAAGATCAGTAGAATGGCAAAGCGTACATCGGCCAATTGGGAAGCGAAAAATAACGATCTATGGGCTAGAGGTGAGAAGGCAACAGAAAACTACCTCATTAATAAATTATACAATCTTATTGCATGGAACGTCGTTAGAACCCGAGTTGAAATGGAAATATATGATAAATCAAGATGAACTTATCTTATATTATAAAAATTTCTATTTTATCTGTGTGTCTCGGCATTGAGGTCTTCGGAAGCATGCGATTTTATAGATACTGCATAATTTCTAGTCATAATTAATTTATTTCTGCATTTTTGCATTCACGTATACTACATCCACATATACACTATATTCTGTTATTATATTGCCAAGAAATAGAATAATTATGTTTAAAAATAATTTTTAAAACTGTATTACGAAAAACTACATTTTGTAGTTATCATTTTGTAGTTATTTTGTATCTCTTATATTAGTTTAAATGTATTGACCATAAACAAATCCTAAGAGAGATGCAGAAGATTGAAAATTGTCCTATTTACATGCTAATTCAATTTATTGTCTTTTTTCCGTTACGCTACAATTTATTAGTTATGTTTTACTGTCGATTACTGTTATGTTTTTAAATAAATATAAATTTATTATTGAATAAATAATTTCTTTCGACTAACCATAAATATCCCCCTCTCAGAAATTAGAGATGACCACCAGTGGTAAGTGCATTAAAAAAACAGTTTTGTGGGCACTGGTCGTTGCATATTTTAAACTGTTTTAAACTCGTTTTAAACGTCAGTTTTGTTTACTAATATTTAGCGCTTTTATTTTCACGTTAACCTTACTTTCATGTTTTAATTTAATTTTGAAATTTACTTGTAATAATTTATTATGAAGAAAGGCAGCGTTAAAAAGGTTAAAACTATGAAGGTAAATCGTTTGACGTTTTAAATTGTAGTTTAAAGTGTTTTTATTTAGGCCCCAAAAGGTAACCTTAAAATTTCTTCATTTTTTAATCCACAAGCCAAAGGAAACTCCTCAAAGAGTCAAGACGAAGTGGTTGTGGACATTACGAACGTCGTAGACAATGGTACAGTCACCCCCGAACCAAAGAAACGTAAACTCGTCGATTCCACCTACAGTCCGGACATTATACCCTGTTCGCTTAGTGTAAAAGAACAAGAAAAGTTTAACGGTTTGATCAAACTACCAAAACCAGAGTTATTTTCAAAGCACAAACCCAGGCGACAGGTGCATGAGAATTCTCCTTCGAAACATAAAATTTTTCAAAAATCTCCAAGAAAGTTGCATCAGTTTAATGTCGCTGCTATCGAGAACTTTGTTAAAATTACTCCTCCGAAAATAATGAAAACGCAGACCACCGGTAGTAGGTCAGTGGATGTACAATTGAAGAATGAAAGAACGCCAACTAAGACCCCTCAAAAGAGGGAGGTTGAGGTGAAAGAGGTATCGAAAGTAAAAACAAAATTGAATTTTAATGATGTTGAAAATGAGATAGAAGAAGGAAACCAAGTTGAAAATCTACTTAACGACAGTTGGGATGCTGACTTAGATGTTATGGTAAGTTTTCAACCTTTTGAAAAACAATTACAAGAATTTCTTGTTTTTGAATTTATAGGAAAATGTAAACACTTTGGATTTGTCTCAATCTTGTCACTGTAAAATATTAAAAATTGAAAAAAATCTGCATCAAGTGGTTTTAACTTTACGATCCACAAGTGGCGAGGCAACTGGGATCTGTTCGTTGGAAGGCTTTTGGATAAACATGAAGTTGGCGGTCGATGACACTTTGCACATTGCTGGAGAGTACGATGAAAATAAATCAATGTGGTATGTTAGCAACGATGTAGGTTTGGTGGTGTTTGAGCCCGACTTTCTTGTCTCTTCGACAGCAGTTGTTGGTGAGGTTATTATTTTGATTAAGTGATAATTTTAATTTGGCTTTCTATGTAGGTTCCTTATTCTGCAAGCGGCGCAGCGTTTTGAGCGAGCGTTATAAAGGTTTCGAACCATCCAATAAGGTCATGATTATAGGTGTTTTAGTGCATAAGTTACTGCAAGAAGTTCTAAAAAGAAAGGCTCACCATTTAAAGGAGATTGAGATTATTGTAAAGAATATAATGACCGATCGAGAAACGGTGAGTGCATTAAAATTGAACTTTTGAAACGTAATTGTGGGAAACATAATCTTAATGATTTCGTTTTTAGATTTGGATGTGCTATGAAAGTTGTTTAGATTTACGCGATATCGAGAAAGAACTAAGAGAGTTTATGCCTCGAATTGTTACATTTATAAAACAATACGTAAAGGCGGAAGTGGATGCAGTTAAAAGCATCAAGGTTCGTTTAAAACTTGACAAAGGTACCTTTAAAGTAGTTACGGTCTGCTGTTTTATTTAGAGAGACGACTGGAAGGGTAAAATTAGTAAAATTGAGGATATCGAGGAAAATATTTGGTGTCCCCAGTTGGGAATTAAAGGTAAGGTAGATGTTAGCGTCAGAAGCAGCACTGGATCAATGATGCCTCTCGAGCTGAAAACTTCCAGAGCAAGCGTTTCTTTAGAGCACCGCGGTCAAGTCATCCTTTACATTATGATGATGAAGAAATTTGGTTATGATGTGCCATCCGGATTGCTGCTCTATTTAAGGTAACGGAATTATAAATCATTTGATGTTCTTAAAATGTTGCCCACTGCAATAAATTGTTTTTTTTTAATAGGGAAGGGGTTTTACGTGAAATTCCTATAACTCATAAAGAACAGCGAGACATTATTTCTCTGCGGAACGAATTAACTTACTACTTAACTCGAAAACCGTCAGTCAAATCAAACGCTTTATTTCACCCCGAACTCCCCGAGCCAATCAACCATCACAATGCATGTTCAAAGTGCCCTTACAGCACGATCTGTTCTGCCCACCTAAAGTAAGCTGCATTCATTTTAAAACGACAAATTATAGAAATGTACTTTAGATACGAAAATGTTTCTTTGGATAAAAATCCACTCAAGGAAGTGCAAGAAGTGTCGCTGTCACATTTGTCTACTTCACATTTGGATTATTTCATGGAATGGAGCTCTATGTTGGCGCTGGAGTCTTCTCATGCCACGGGAAACAAACAACTGCAAGAAATTTATACGATTCCGCCCAAAGACAGGTTTTAATAAGTTTTTCTTGGACGAGCAGATTTGCTCACTGAATAATTATTTTGCAGAGAAAAAAACGGTCAGTGCATCATTGGTGCTACAATTTCCAGAGAAAAAGTGAGCGAATGTGGCGGTTTATTCAAGCACACTTTTGAAAAACAGGACAACTGTAAACTCAACTTTTTGACGTCCGGAATTACGGTGGGAAGTTATGTTGTGGTTAGTGTCGACTCTAGACCGGCAGTTTCATCTGGTTTTGTTACCCACATGGATTATAACAGCGTTAGCATATCCTTGGATAGGTAATAGCAACTTTTTTTTTAGGTATCTGAAGTTACGGTGTCTTATTTTAGAAATCTTAATAAACGCTACCCAAAAGGAACGTTTCATTTGGACACATACAATTCCAGTATGTCTCAATCGTTCAATATGACTAATTTGGCTTTGCTGTTGGAATGTAGCGCTCGGAGCGAGAAGTTACGCAAAATAATTGTTGATGGTGAACTGTCGACATTTCGGTACACCCTGACCAAATCAGTGGCCATTACGGGAACTCCCATTTTACGTAAACTCAATAAACTGCAACAAAAGGCAATTTTAAAGTGTTTGAGCTGCAACGACTACTTACTCATTAAAGGAATGCCTGGAACAGGTGATAAATATATTATACACTTATTTTACGTGATATTTTGACGATTTTTTCTTAGGAAAAACTGACACGATAGTTTCGTTGGTACAAATTTTAGTAGGACTGAACAAAAGCGTCCTAATAACCAGTCACACACATTCTGCCGTCGATAACGTGTGTGTAAGGCTACTGGATCGAGGTATTAGTGTTTTAAGATTAGGCTCCACCGGAAGAATTAACTCCAAATTGCACGCGTGTTCCGAATCGTATTTGACTCAGAATTGTTCCACCCCCGAAGAATTGGACAAGGTTTACAACGACGCCGTAAGTTTTATACCTAGAAACACACCAGAACTTTATTTTTTCATCTTCAGAACGTCATCGCTGTGACTTGTTTGGGTTCCGGTCATACGGTGCTATCAAAACGCCAACTGGACATTTGCATAGTCGATGAAAGCACTCAGGTCCTGCAAAGTTCTCTAATTAGAGCCCTGCATTCGGCAAACAAGTTTGTTTTGGTAGGCGACCCCAACCAACTGCCCCCGGTTGTGAGAAACCGTGAAGCGATGTAAGAATTGATTATTTTTGGGTTTTTGATTTTTTTAATTTTGTGTCTGCAGTTGCAGAGGTTTGGCAAAGAGTTTATTTGAACGACTGGACAATGCAACTTCGACGGTCACCTTAAAATTAAATTACCGCATGAACAGGCCCATCACGGACATGGCAAATGCGTTAACTTACGCAGGCGAATTGGAAATTGCCAATGAAGTCATAGCAAATGCAACTTTAACTTTGCCCGAGAAGGAGCAACTTTTACAGTCTCCGCCTTGGGTGGTAGATGCGTTGGACGATTCTCTTTCGTCGGCAGTTTGTGTATTAAATACCGGAGCCGTGGATTGCAGTACCATAAATGCAAGTTGTTCGAATCGTTATGAAACTGCGATTGTGTACACACTGATTAATACATTGATTGAGGCAAGTTTTGCCATGCTATAATATTCAAGTTTCACCATTTAATTGTTTTATTTACAGGCGAAAGTCTCGAGTAATACAATAGGTGTGATTGCTCCTTATAGAGCGCAGGTAGCTCAAATTATGCAGAGGCTAATGCATACTGGTGTGGAAATTAGCACAGTGGATCAATTTCAAGGACGCGACAAAGACATCATAATATTTTCCTGTGCGAAATCGCGAGCACAGTCGTACAATTTAACTCCCAATGAGGTAAGATAAATAAGTGAATTTAGGTTGCGCAGTTGAAACTGTTTTTTTTTTTAGTTTGAAATATTAGAAGACAAGAGAAGACTGACCGTTGCGATAACAAGAGCCAAACACAAGTTCATTTTGATTGGGGATGTTGAGGCCATAATACGATACTCGCCATTTGAAAAATTGTTGAGTGGTTTACCTGCAAACTGTATCAAAAATTTAGAAAATGGACAAGAAGGTTTTTGTTGGGAGAACATTTTGTCATAAAGTGGCATGAGCGGAATTTGTTTTATTTACCATTTAAATGCAATTGTTATGGCGTAATTTATTATATTTTTTTATTTATTTATTTCTTTACTTCCACCAAAAACTTACAGAAAAGCTCTTTTCTAAGGCGGTTACATGGTGCCACCATTTGGGCGGAATATACAAAATTTCTCCATCTTCTAAAAGACATTTGAACGGATTAGCTTTGACGTACTCCGGATGCTTCAGTAAATCAGGATTGATTGGATCAACCTGTGCAGTGTTAAACACCAATCTGTCCTGATGAGGATAGAGATAAGCAGCGTCGGTGGGTGCAAACAAAAGAATCTGTTTCGTTCCAAAAACCTAAAACAAGCCAAGTGAAATTGGGCACAACTTTAAAATATATCATTAACTGGACGACTTACTTGAGCCAATAAATTATCTTTTGGGTCATAATGCAGAGGCGATAATGTACCCTTCGGACCAAACCATGCATTCACATCGGGGTCGCTCTCCTCATTATCATCGCGACTTAGGGAACAATAATCGGGCACTCGAATGTCTTCCTTCAATTCTGGAATCTAAATTTAAGATTCGTTGAAGAACTGAACCAGAAACTCACTTGATCAAATAGGTTGTGTTGTGCGAGATACCCGACAGACTCCGACTTATCCAAATAATAATTTTTGATGAAGTCTTGAAAACTCATGAGTTTTTGGGTCCAAGATGTTTCAGTATAATTACCCCCAACTTCTATAGGCACGGTTCTGTTCCCGGCCACACCTAACAAATAGTTCAAGTCCAACCACTTTGTGCTGCCCGGCCAATGTGCGATGCACTCCTGCAATTTAACGGGAATTTGTTTAACAAAATAGTTTTTGTAGAAAAATTCTAACGAGGGACACTTGAGGGTGTCGATGGGTTTGGCTTTTAAGTTTTCGTAAGTCGCGCAGTCTGCAGGCCTCTTGGAAACCGTCGTCACCCCAGTCGAGTGTGTTTTGTTCAAAAGAGACGAATAGTGGGTCGCAGCACATGTAAGAAGGGTGGAGTTTAATTGCAAAGGAGCACCCAACAGGAGACCCATGTCGATGCACTTCAGGACTTCTTTAAGTGTCGCAGATGGATCCACTTCATTTTTTGTTATAATCATAGCCTGGAAGGAGGTTTATATAAAAAAAAGTGACCGATGATGAGCAGTAATTACCTTGATGAAACTTGCAGCCGAAAAAGCTCGTCTGACGCCGACGGGGACTTGACTCCAGTGGCCGGTGTTCAATTCGTCTTGTAAAAAGTCCAACACAGTCTCGATTTTTAAGGTTAAATTGTCGCTGTCAGAAAAGTTGGCATTAAAAACCGCAGTGCAGCATTCCCGAAACGTTTCTTCTACATTTTTGTTAATCTCGTTCAAACTGTTGATAATTTCACTTTCGACAGTCTCCCCTCGCATCAAATTTAACATTTTATCGAGCAGGAAATCAAATTCCGTCAAAATTCGTCAATGAAATTAGGTTAGATTCATGTTTTTATTATCGAACAGGGTCGTCACCCGGGTTTTTGCGCCGGGTGCAGACCTGTTTTGGGATATGTACCACTGACGCACATGCATAAATCAATTTATGAGATTCCCGCTACAATGATTTTCGAGTTTGCACGGATTTCGGGGATGTTTTAACCAAGTGCATGGGCACAGAGATCTACTCTCTTCGAGGACTCCACATTTTAAGTCTTGTAGTTAGGCTACATGTTACCTGCACTATTAAAAAGTGTAATTTTTTTGTTAAACTACATATGTGTAGCTACATGAATTCTACATAGAAAAATTTATTTTCAAACTACAAATTTTTGAAAACGTTAGGTGAAATCTTGGAGGATATCTAAATAAAGCGAAATGTAGATAAAAGAGTTGCTTAAATACATTTAATGTGATAGAGTTGGCTTTTAAGCTGAAAGTGGATCAATCCATTTTTATGCTGTTTGAGGATTAAATTAAATTCCGGAGCTAAATAACTCAATTGCAATCTGAAACTAAAAAATAGAAAAATAATTCGAAGTTTAGTTAAACTTATATTTTTTCATTATATTAATAGAACAACCAAAATGGAACATACATACACATATAAATATGGAAGAAAAAGATTTTTTTAAGTATATACAGCAACGAATAAAATTTACAAAAAAAAACAACAAAAATTTCGTTAAAACAGCCAGAGGCAAAGACAATAATTCAGATCAGAATAGCAAATTAATAAAAATAAAACTTAAGACTAAGCAAAGAAAAACAACGAAAAGTTTGGAAAAATGAAAGACATTTTCGTTGTTGTTCTTCGAACACAAAACTTCTAAAACAAAACGAATAATTCTAAATCTAAAACAAACTTTAAAATTAACAACAATAATATTATTATGCTACAAACAACAGCTAAACTTAAAATTTATACAGAACTAAACCTTCATCAGCGCTATGACATAAAAATGAAGACCTCAATTTGGCTGTTGTTCAGTTTACTTATAGAAAATATTTTCATTAAATTAGAGTTAAGCTAGGAATCACAAAGAGCGATCACAACTGGAAATACTGCGCACAGCACATTATCCATGTCTAGAGCTCAAGTCGCGCCTGCACGCTGTCATTCCTGCGTGTAGCACAGTTCCACCAGTCGCGGTCGTTCCTTGTGAAACGTCGCTTGAAGTAACGTTCACGTAGAGATTAGATTGCTCTTACAATAAAATTTCTAGGAGAACAATACCTTGGAGATAAAATAATCCGATAAAATTAAACTGACAACGACACAAAACTGTTGTACTGTGTTATGTTCCTCTTGAGAATGTCGGCGCATAAACCCAAAACTCGTTCGAACCTACAAGAAAAAAGTCGTATAAGTAATTAAAAATTCTCGAGTATAAAATTAAAACAATTAACTTGAACTGCTCGTTTTTTATTTAATTAACATTTTAACGACGTCATCTTACCTTGCTCTATCTAATTTGACACATTTGAGTGGTCCCGAAGCAACGACCGTTGCGGCGCGCGGTCGATCAAGAAGTAGAGCAATTTCGCCAAAATAATCGCCAGCTCCTAATCGTCCGACTTCCGTCGCGTCCTCTCCTTCGGTCCTGTTTTGCATGACCAACGCTTGTCCTTCGACAATTATGTAGAAATCGTCACCGGGTTCGCCTTGACGTACGATCGTTTCTTTGTCTTCGAAGCTGACGGTTTCTAAAGCGTCGGCCACGGTCAGTCGTTCCCATTTATCTAAATTCTCCAGTATGGACACCCTGGACAGGAACTCTTCGTACATTTTTCTTTTTCTTATTGTCGAACCCATAAGAATACGTCGATACGAATCGCGATCGATTCCCCACAATTTGGCGTCAGTCTTTGCTTTTACGGTTGCCGCTCTAGGTGTTCCGTATATTAAAGCCAACTCTCCAAAGCTTCCGGCCTCGCCTATCGTTGTCACCAAATCATTGTTTATGTACACCTCAATTTCGCCCTGATCGATGACATAAAAGTTGTCACCCTCGTCGCCTTGCTGAATGATCGGTTCGCCTGGTAAACAGTTAACCGGAAACATGGCGTCGAAAATGTCCGAACGTTCGTTTTCGTCCAAATGCGAAAAGAGAACGTTTTTCGCTATCGCTTTCGATAGCGCAGCCATAGTTTTGTAATCTTTCGGAACGACCTTCTTAACATAGCTGGTAGCATCTTCCTCGGTGACCGGTTCGGCCGATATTCCACCTCGGCGTTTCACGGATTGTTGGGTGTGAGCGGGCAACGGCGACAAATCTTCCGTATCTTCCGGAGATGCCGCTTTTTGCTTGGCGTCTAAAGCTTGCTCCTGCAATCAAACCAAAACACAATTTAATAAAATCTAAGGTCGTAATAAGTCTATTTATCTAGCTAGTTAAACTTAATTTCCGGTTATTATTCCTCGTTAAACATTTCAAGAGCTATTTTTATTATTAACGACACTAAGATTTGAATAACAAATTAATAAATTTATTATGTGGGTTATACACACAATCAATACTCGCGTTTTTTTAAGTCGTTGAGCAACGGAAACCAAGTGGTTTTGCAGTTAAATTACGCCATTTCGAAGTTGATTTCTTGTTCATCAAATTTAAAATTAATTCTTGATTTTTTGTGTTATGCCAATAATCGTCCCTCCTCCCCGGGGGGGATCGCTGGGGAGTAGAATCTATGTAAATGTAAGGAAATCCAAGGAAATTTTTAATGATTTTAAAATTTATTTATGAGCCTTTGTTATTATTAACTCTTAAATCCTAGTTCGCGGGTAACTGAACTGGGCTTTGCTTGGCGAATTTTGATGGGTTCGTTATCACAGCTAAAACGCAAACAGAAATAACCGCAATTTTTTCAGCCAATGACATGACTCTATTTTGGTTCGATTGTGTAGGTCTGTCGAGGGTGCTTCGGCATTAACAGTCAAAGCACTTAGCCAGTTATAGCTATGAAGGTTTATTCGATAACTCCAATGTAGGAAGGAAATTATTCCCATACATGGAGTCGGCTTTAATAAAAAAAAAATAACTACCTACGTTAAACAACTGGAAGTAATTCGATTTGCCGATGTTGATTCGACTAAAATTGATTGCAATTTCTCAATTGAAGTGAGTAAAATGTAGGTAAGAGGTAAAAATTAGTAAACCGTTAAAATTTTCGTCGTCGTGTTGTTCCCCTTTGTTTCGTTTCTAGTTCATTAAAAACGGTTTATTCGCAATTACTTGAAAAGCACATTAAAATTTTTAATTTCGTCAATATAGAACCCCGCGTTTCGTGCAAACTCTGCTATCGCAAATGGCAAGAGTTAAAGTTATTTCGGGAAAATTAGCGTGAAAATAAAATCCTCACCTTAGTATTCGTTAAAAATACTTTTCCGGAACAAAAAGCTTCTTCTTTTGATCGATAAAGGTTGCCGAGTGACCCAACATTTTAATGTTATCCTAAAGGTCTCATAAATGTCACGTTCGCAATACATAAAACGAATGCGTTCATTTTTTTACTTTAATTAATTTAGCTCGGAACATTACTCATCGTCGCCGAATATGCCTCACGCATAATAATCATTAGAACACAAAAAACAATTTTGTTTGATTTAAATTTTTAATTAAAAACGCGAGCGCGATTATCGCCTGATGCCTCTCCATCAAAGAAACAAAATTTTCATTAATCAGATGAGGAGAAAATCGACTCGGTCAAATTATGCTTTACGCACAAAGGCATTAAGAGGAACGACGTGCTCGCCCATCCGTCCAGTGAAATTTAATATCTCGACTGCATTTCACACGTTCGAATCCTTTAAAAAATTATTATTTTTATTTATCTTGCGGAGGGGGGGGACCGCTCCTTTTAGATGACAAACATGATTACTGCTCCGGTGTCAACTCAAGTTGTTAGCATTCTAAACTTGATCTAGAAAATTTAAAAATACCTATTTCTCTCCCACGTAATCGAATACCTAATCGACAAGAAAACTTTCGCCTCGCCGCTGTGCTCGGGAGAGCTGCATCATAACTTTCTGTTTGGACACTAAAACATCATAAAAATATGTGGTATAAAAACACTGGCGTGATATTATAACAAGCGCTTTACAATTTTCCTGTCGTAAAACTAATCGTCGTTTAACAACGCTAATAAAGCTAATTACACATAAGCTGGCTCTACGGAACCAATCAAAATGCAAAGACACGAGCTTTAAATTAATGCAGTAATAGCGAAGCAAATTTTGTTAAGGAGTCGTAATTTTTTGCACTTACGAAATCCTCAACCCAAAAATATGCAGTGTACGGAGCGGCGTCGTTAGGTATAATCTATAACGAGAGATTAAATTTTGTTCCCTCTAATTATCTAGCAAAATCAAAAGTTTCGTCGAACCAAATTTGTTATACAAACATTTTCAATTAAACCGAACAAAAACCATAAATCTTTAAATTGGAAAACGAAAATTACGTAATCCGCAATTAACTAAACCGCCCTCCTGGTTGGCGGCGTAGTTGCATTATCCGAACACCGTCCTAACGGAGATAAAATTCGTAACCCATCGTAATAAGTTAAAAAAATAAAATTTCCAAATTACGACCAAGTTGCAAGTGAAAGAAAATTGTATTTCTGGCATCACGAAGTAAATTCGTTCTCAAAATATAGGTCGCAATTTTTGGCAGAGACAAAAATATAAAATGACGCACGACGAAGAATTTTCATATTTTAATAAAATGCGATGATTTTCCTAAATTCGCTTAAAAATTATAACGCATAAAGCGTTTTCCAATTTCCTTTTTAAGCAAACTTAAATCAAGCGAAAGTAACGCGCGTTGGTTTAGGATTCTCTGATCCGATCTGTATTTAATAGAGAAAAACGCGTACTGGTTCGGATGACATAATTTCCACCAAACCAACTAAACCCTCATCAATCATTTGCCACACAAGAAATATGTTTTAGAAAGTTTTAGAGTGGCGTAGGAGTAATTCGATAAAGCGTCGAGGAAATTACGAACCAGGAAAAGTGTCACGATTTCCGACGTCTGGCATTTATACTTGAAAAATTGTGAAGAAATCGTCAATGGAAAAGGGACCCAACTTCTTAGTTGGTAAACTGCAATAAAAAATATTTCATTTATATTGAATAAAATTTTTTAGCAATAAATATGCATTATAAAATGAGGCTGGCTAGGAGATTAGAATCACCAATTCCTAGGATTTGTAATGGTGCTTTGTGTACACAGACCAAACAGCCACCGAAAGACGAACTGATGTGTACTCTTTAACTTGAGGTAAGGCCGCTACATGCACTTACGTCCAACATCGGGGGTTCAAAGAACGTACACATCGGTGTACGTCGCCGGAAAGTCACCCGTCCAAGTACTGAACACTCCACCGTAGATTGCTAGGAAATTTATTTGTGTTTCGAGAGCCGTCATCTTAGCTAGATATAACATTTCACTCTATATATTGGAACAAAACGATAAAAAATAAAAGAGCCTACGCTAAATAATGAAATATCAACAAGGTATAAAGTACAAAGCAAAAGGGAACCCGAAAACGTTTTTAGTATTCAGTTTGTCTAGGCAAAACAAAAATAAAATTTTTATTGACAAAACAAACAGAAAACAGGAGGAGAAAAATTTAAAACGAATAATATCGATTGAGAAGCCATAAACTGACTATACCTTTCACGAGAACCGCACAAGACGAGAAGACTTACAAGAGAAAACGAAATTGCAAATGACAGTTCATTAGACCCTTCATTTCCCACGAGATGCCTTTGGGGTCAAATATGCCCACATATTATACGCCCACGCAATTCCAAGTTGCAAATCGATTAGGACGAAATCAAAATTCGAATTCAAATCTGGACTAAATACGCGCCGAAGGACAAACAAAAATTATTAAATCGATAGCGAAAGTGGTAAATAAAATCTGTCAACAAAAAACAAAATATCGACTGGCAGAGAAACAAAGAAAATCCGGCACAATAACTAAACGGATTCAAATTATTCAACTTTGTTCCTGTTATAGCGCAGCAGGTATTTTGATAAGAATCAAATATTATAATTATTATACATTAAAGCACGACGCGGTAATTTTCAAATATCGCCATTATCGCTTCCAATTGCGAACGGCAATTAACAATAAACTTCGATTTACTGTTAATAAATAATTAATACCATAAAAATATTCAAGGTGAAAATCGATAAAACCTATTTAGAGAGATGTTTTCTATTTCGAAAAATACACTTTTAGCGGCGATTTTATCGTTTCGATAAAAAATATAATACCTCAAAGTTAGATGGAGGAAAGTGGTCCATTGTTCTCGAGAAGAGCTTGGAAAATTTAAAAAGAAAATTCAAGATGATTGATTACACAAAGGCAACTTTTGAACTTGAATGTTCGGAGATCATTTAAAATTGATAAGGTAATTATAAATTTAAATTAGAGCTAGATCATTCAGAATGATCCACTGAATTAGCATAGGGGCGCGTTCGGTCTGATAACGTTTTCACTTTGTAGCGCCGTTCAACGCTTATGGACTCTTCGGTTTCAAGCGTTCACAGATTTCAAGCTTCCGAGCTGATGTTTCAAGGCAAAAAGGTGCCATTTATGAAAATGTACCACCCAGTTCATTTGGTACGAAGTAGAAAATGTGTGTTTAGTGAACATTCCTAGGTCAGAATAGATCCGCAAGCAGTAGTTTATTGACCAGATTAATTATCATCTAATTTACTCGTGTGTGAGTAATTTATCGAGGGAGAACCATTCTACTTCATGCTAAATCCTCTTCTGATCTAATTACTTAATTGGAATTTTTAAAAACAGCAAAAATTATATGTCTTTCTTTAAGTTGGCTTACCTGAAAAGAACGAAGATAAAAATGTTCATTGTCAGAGGAATCAACCCTCTATGGCTAAGGTAATTATTACCTTCCAAGTTTCAACTTAATTTTCTACTTTTAATTTTGTACCTCTAGGGTCAATCATGCTAACTAACTAGAGCCATTGATCTGTCTGTGCTTCAACCTACAAAATACAGCACTCAACGGCTGTAAGCGAATATTATGTTCTCCCAGGGTATGTTACATTTATTTATTTTAATAAAAATTAAAATACCCTTCAAATACAGCTATAATGCACTCCTTCATTTGCGAATCTATAAGCGAATTATTGTTTGAGCGTCTAAACGTATCTTATTAAGCCAATAAAAACTGGTTTATAAAAGTCTTTCACTAATTGAATCGTCAAATTTATGCAAATCGTTTGAACATATAAATCGGTGCTGAACTGGAACGAAAAGGCGTCGGGATGAATTAACCACGGGGGCGTCGTTAAACATATTTTGTATTGAAATATTATGTAACAGTTAGAAAAAAACAAGTGCCAGTTAAAAACAGTTAAAAGCTTTTTATTGCGTATACAGGCTTTAAAACAGAAAACAAATTTCAAGCAATATTAATTTTAATATCCATAAACAGAGCTACCAAATTTTCAACTAGAAACTTGACATTAACATTATAGATAATATATTTTATTTTTTTGGTCGTGATAGAAATCGGGCCCTTGTTCAATCGAACACCGGTAGTTACGCCACTGTATCAAAGTGCATTAAAAACAACTAAGTTCTGTCCTGTGTTAACCATTGGTCAACTAAAGTTGCGTTATCGCTGCAATTTTGCCGTTTTCAGTCCTAGGGATGCGATAATATTCAATGATTGGTCTCTAACTGATTGCACTCTGATTGGTCTAAATTTGGTCTATGCCAAATTTCAGAGCCATTGTTCATCGCCATCTTGAAACCAAAATTCGAAATTCAAAATTTAATAAAAAGTTCTTCGCTTGCTTTTTAATTCGTATAATAAATATTATGTTGATGATATTCTGAACGCTCTTGCAGACAATTTATTGGATCGACGCTTCAACATTATAAATATACGTACAACACGCGAATATCAAATTTACAAAAGAAATCAAGATTGAGAGTAGGATCAATTCTTTTATTATCTCGATCATTTTCGAGGAAAATATGGGCATTCATTTCACACTTTTCAAATACTAACAGAGTAAGATCGGAGTCAGTCAGTCAGTCACGAGATTCTTTTTATGCATTTGTTAATGGGTTAATAAAAATATATTGAATATATTTTGTAAATGCAGAGCTCTTCAAACTAGATCGACCAGAGGCGTCACTTCAACTTTGAGAATAACCTATTTTTTTAGTTTCTGGAATAAAATCTATGAGCTCGCGACCGGATAATCTAGAACACATGGTTCGGTTATTTACGACGCTCCGAGGGAATTCAACTTGGTGATTGAATCAGGTGGAATCGAATAATGAAATCGTGTAAAAACATTTTATTTCGAATCCTACTCTTGCTAGTCAATTACACAGCAAAGTTGGCAGGGGTTTTATTGTGAAAATAATAAATTGAATAATAATTTGTTCCAACTGGCAACCCCGGATTTGGAATGTTTTCATCGAATATTTCGGTTTGGGTTCACTTTAGAGCAAAATGACAAGTTATGGAAAATCAACTAGACTAAATTGTCTACAGAAAAGAATTTATTAGGTTGTTTCGTACATCGATCGGTTGCAGAGTTACAGCTATCAGTATGCGAGGTATACATTATTATTTGTCGTTCTGTATATTTTTTTCATTACAACATTCTGCGCATTTCAAAATATTTTTAACGATTCTGTGTGGATACTAATCTCGAGTAGGCGTCTATAAATAATTTTGTTTATTAATTTTTGATATTTTGTTTACTCCTGTGCCCGTTTCGGTAGAATAACCAGCGCGTTTATGGCTGAAACTTTACAATCGATCGATTAACAAGAAATAATATTAAAAACTTTTTGATAAACAAGCAGTCTGCTTGATTTTTAATGGGATGACGTTTTGCTCTAAAATGAACCTCAACCGAGATATTCGAGAAAATTTATAAAAATGCGCTGTACCCCTTGCCGACTCCGCAACCGCCTAAAATGTTAAATTCGACGTTGGCGCGCAATTTTTAATCAAAACTGCGAGTATTATTTAGTTGTTATTTTCGATATTTTAAAAAAAGCCAAGATAAAATTTAATCGTGGACTTCAAAATTGCGCTCGTCTCGATTAGATTATATTTTTCAAGTTTTTCCCATTTGAACGCTGACCCTAACTTTATTTTATCTGGCAAGCACGTCGTCGAATAAAAATTCCAAAGAGTTAAGTTCTTATTTAAAAAAGCGCACTATTTTTAGAAAATTTATAAAAAAATCGGCGAGAGCTGTAATTAAAAAGAAAAGAAAAAATAAATAGGGTAGCTACCTTTTTTTGAGGCATCACCTAACTAATCGTGTGTCACGATGAAAACAAAAAGCCGGTAGAAACGTCGTCGTTGTTCAGAAGCGTCGACCGTCCGCGTCACTTCTCATTTAGCTACTGGATGTTTTATGAGATGTAATGTCGAGTGGGTTAAAAGTGATCTTAGGGCGCGCCGCCACAGGAGTTTCGCGTATTCGCGACCTACATCGACGTCGTCTAAGCATCTTAATAAACGGTTAAAAAATTAAATAACGCCAGTAGGCGCACCTCTTCAACCACTCTTACACAAAGAGGATACCTACTTAAAAACTTCGGACCTACTTTTTCAAGTTGGCCGTGACGACAATAATTACAACACTGCCTAAACAAATATTTACAAGTCAATTAGAGTGGAATAAACAACGTAAAGAGAATTATCGGTCGATTGTTTTTCGAAAAAAGACAAAAACAATTTAAATCGGTGCCGCTGGCGCCATCTGTTGGGCCTTTCGGTGTTTAACCGCGAATTGCGTTAGTTCGTGGTGGATTCCGGCGAGCGCGCCTACATTACAGACAGTACGTAAAAATATGGCGACGTTGACAGCTCCACTTTTACCGAGAAGCAAAAGAAAACTCCAGAAACATTTACGAAGTGCAGGATTAGCTTACATATCGAGAACTGGAAAAGTGATACCGGCCAAAAAAGTTGCAGGTAAGTTTCGATTTGGAATCGAAAGTGTGTTTACATAGTGCGTGTGCCATCTGACAGTTAGTCACCTATTCCCGTATTATTGCATCTCAAAACGTCATTTTTCTATGCATTTATTTGAGATTTTCCTTGTGTAATTATGTAATCGCGCAGATTAGATCGGGGTGATCCGTGGAAAAAATTGTCATGTCGATTTTTTTTTGTTTTCGTTTTAACGGCCCGACCTACATATTAGAAGGTCGAGCCAATTAAAAGGAAGAAACATTGGCCTTGCGTAGTTGACGGCACGTGTTGTAATCAAATGTTACGTTACGAATTTCTTGAGCGTTGCACTTTTTTCAAAATGACGAAACGGAAAGGTTTGGTACCACCAAGTGTGGTGAAATTCATGACGGGGCCACTTTGAAAACTGCGTTTATTTTTAAATTTATGCTCGTTTATTTATGACTAGTTTTGAAGTTAAATTGAATTTCCTAATGCAAAGCTCGCTTTGTAGCTGCCCTGACGTCATAACGATGAGCCATTCCATAGAAAAAACAAAAACAAACGTGACTTCAAAATTGAAGAAAACACACGCCGCGACTATTAAACTGAAACCCTACAACAAGTACTTTTGTGAAAATCTTGTAGAGGATTGAATTTCCTACAAAAATGTTCCAGACAATATTTGATTATCTTCGGTAGCTTACACGTGAAAAGCTTACGAATAATCTATAACAACTTTGCCCAGTAAACTTTTCGTTCAATTTAAAATAATACCTCGGGAACTATTATTTGTCGTAGCACAAAAAACTGACTGTCATTTTAATTTTCTTCAAAGGATCGAAGTAAATCAATCTTTTTTTAGCAATTAAAACATACCTTGTTTTTTGTGTGGCCAGAACGGGAATGAATCAAGTTTGCTTTGAGATTTTTTCTATACAATCCTTCAAGTCATCCCGAATACACAATTTTATCAAGTTGATTCACTCCAGTTCTAGCCCCTCCGTTTATAATAAACAATTCTGAATGTAAAACTTATAAAGCACCCGATGATATATATTTAGCCGGAAGATTAAAAAAACCTACCAATCCCCTTACTAAAATGTATTGACAGCGATTGACAGTAATCAGGTTCCTCCACAAAATCACGGCCAAACTACTATTTCCTACTAATTCCTAATTATTTATAAATTTAAGCTTATGATTATGCTAATTGAGTTTTAAATTTTCAGAGGAATTGTGTCAATGTCCCCAGAAATGCGACGATCGAGTACCGAAGGAGGTTCGCGAGCGTTTGTTCGATCACTTCTACGGCCTTGGCGATCCAGATAAGCAGAACAAATTCTTGAGAGAACACATGGACGTGCGTGCAAAGTTGAACATACCAGAGACTACCAACAGCGGACGTTCGCCGCGACGTATCACATGTAAATATTTGGTACCGCTTTTGCCGTACTCGGACACGGTGGAAGTGTGCCAGAAGGCGTTCGTGAGTGCGTTCGTTATAACGACGAAGCGGGTCCGCCTGCAAAGGGAGAAGTTGATAAGCAGCATGGGCTTGAATAGTTACAGTCACACGCGTCCACCAAAGCAACCACAGTTGACCGCCGAAAACCAAAGCAAACCTCTAATCATACCGCCCGAGTGCGACATAGCGCGATTGGACGACGCCGTTTCCATGGACACGAGCTGCAGATCGTTGAATAAAAAAGTCTTAGTTGATAATCCTCTCATACCATTTGGCCTTTTATTACCGGAAGGTATAACAATAGCGCCCGTGACTGCTTCGCCAGATCACGATCGCGACATTGCAATTGTCAATAATTTCTTCTTAAATCAATTATGGAAACCTGAATATATCGGAACCCATTCCTAATGGCGTCAGGCAAATGCACTACACATTAGTACTTAGCCCAATTTTAAAATTTACATACAGGTGTGACTACTCAAAAAAATTTATTTAGTTGGTTGATTGTTGTTACGGTATCCACGTGATGTAAAAGTCGTTTTAGTTGCATGTGAAACACGACAAAAGCCGCGTTGCTTTATTTTATTACAAAAAATTTCGTTCATTTACGTTTTAAATTGTTAACTTTCTACGTTCTTTAGCACCCGAGTCGAAATATCGTTTACGTGTGTGCATGCATGTGGTTAATATTTTCTATATTATTATTACTTTATTTTCTTTATTATTATTACTTGA
The DNA here is from genome assembly GCA_963170105.1 of Cantharis lateralis. NCBI lineage: Eukaryota > Metazoa > Arthropoda > Insecta > Coleoptera > Cantharidae > Cantharis > Cantharis lateralis. The sequence continues at coordinate 1,518,190 of OY720628.1, forward strand.
TTTTCTTTATTTTTTAAACAAGTTGCCCTTTCACTTTAATGAAAATGTCGCAACTGTTGTATAATTTTTAAATTGAAGAATTTTTTAGTCTAGTTAATAAAATTTTTACCTAAGCAAGGACCTTATACGTATTGTTATTTATATTTATACTACTACATAGTTTATATGGAGAGCAAAATTATATTATTATATATATATATTGTTTTACAAATAAAATGTTTTATAAAAAATTTGTTTGTCGACAAGACTAAAATTTATTCCAGCGAGCAACGGAAGATTAAATAAAAGCACATAACTGTGTTATTTCTATACGCAGAGTGTAGAATTGGTTCACGCACCATAGAGTTTTCAATGGTTAATTACTTTAAAGATCAAGTATTTTGTAGAGAAAGAAATAACTGCTATTTTAATAGGTTTAATTTGATTTGGCTGAATTTAAAATATGAGGCAACATTTTACGGATGGATTATTTTTTCTTTACATATTAAAAACTTCTTTGCGGTTTACATCTAAAATAATTTAGAATTTACGATTGAAAATATTAATAAACAGAAAGATAAAATCAGATTCCTTCAGAGACTGCAAGTTTGTGTGATTTATTTCATTTCATGTTTTTCAGAACAAATCCCTATAAATTTATTTCAAAGCACTACGCACCAGGTGAGCTTCTTACTCAGTAAAATCGATCTTGGAACATGCAGACAAACCTTCGATCTTTGAAACCGGTAAGCTTTTTCGTGAACTATTACGAACCATTTTGATTGAGTTTATTTATGTAATATACTTCCCGTGATGCAGACCTTCATTAAACAGTAGGTTCCCTAAGTATATGAAAACACTTCGAAAGATACGTGACATGTAGAGAAGAGTTAAATCAGAATCCCTTTGTAAAAATGCTAGCATGGAAAAGAAGGAAATTTTCCCGCCCTATAAAAACCGTGCGTACGTGTATGAACTGCTTAACTGACGCATAACTTTTAAACCGCCACGAATAAACATAAGAATTATTGCAAAACCTACAACATATATTTCTATACTATAAAATTAGATATTCGGTAAATTTTTGATTGCTTAATCGTGCTTATAAAAATTCTCCAACATAAAGCGACACGTTTTGGTGAAACGTGCACACATAATTATGTAAGTCGATGATCCCTATTTGAAATTGCCTGTTGCATATTGCCGAAAGTCCCGGCAATATATTTTTAGATCCTTTTATTTTTTATTTCCATTTCTGGAAAAGTTTCAACTCGTTTAGTCGACTAAAAGCTGTGAGGGTTTGAATATATTACAGGCACATTTTATGAGAGCGGTATCAACAGATGGCCATACGAAATTGTAAGGCACTATAAATTACTTAAGGTGGCGGTATGCGCGAGCGAGATGCAAGAATATTTTGATGTGTAAGAGAGAGACAAGTACGTTTTCAGTGTTTTACTGGAGTCACTGATATGACCAGGGTTAGTGATTAAAAAATGCGTGTGTAGTATCAAACGATGCTATACAGTACGAATTGCATCCTGAGTATGTTCGTTTTTCTATATTTCAAAAAATAACTTTGTAATTCCTGAGTAAAAACACCGTAAAAAGCGCAAATTTTCTCCTACTTTACTCAGTTATTATTCAAATAATTTATAATATTTTGGTAAAAATAAAATAGTTCAGAATGTACTTTGGGCTTGGTAGATTACTTTTTCATCAGCGGTGTTTTCCTAAAATGTTTTTTCTTTGAATGGCAGTGACTCCAGTTTTACTCTGTACGTGTCAAAAAATAGCGAAAGTATCGCCACCTTAATAAATAAGATATTATAATCCTTGGCAATTTATTACGCATTTTAATTTTAAACTTTCGTATGGTTTACTTATCTGATACTATATAATCAAAGCTAAAAACTCGCTGCGTATCCAGTCAAAGCCGCTAAAAACCCACCATGAGTTAACCCTGGGTTAACTTGGAGCCGAGTTTAAGCTGTTAATTAGGTAATACGTGCTGCCATCTGTGGTTCACTGTTTGCAAAACCACATTTTTGAAGCTGTCGAGTAATTTTGTTTGCTAATCTGTATAGTTCCTATTTAATGACTAACATGAAGGTTCGTGCACCCCGGAATCAGTGGCGGAAGTAAGGTTAATTTAAAATCGCCTAAGACGCTGTTTCTTAACAAAGGCAGTTATAAAAAATTAAATTAATTGGCAAGATTAGTTTCCCGAAATATAAATAATCGTGGAACGATGTATTGCTGAGGTGCAGGGTCAACATATGGATCCCATTTTTAAGATTTTAATTAGTGCGAATTTCCTCGAACTCTTTAATTTCGTAAAAATAATCTAACGTTAACGTCACTACGTTACTAGGCAACAAACGTTTTTGAAAATGCAAAGCATGCTTCACTACAAAAGCGTCCAAGTGCTAATTGACTTGTTCAAATCGGATTAAAAACCAGTGAGGCCGAATTGTGCATCCAGTAGCATTGAATAGCTTATTCAATGCAATAAGTCTATGAAAATTCATGCATTTTCTACAATTCACTCACCACTGACAACGTCAACATCATCGTCAGCCAGAGGTGATATTTTTGATAAAGGGCAACGAGCGCGACCTTCGTATCACAAGAACCCAAAACACAATCATCGACGCAACCCGAATGTGGGTCGCTATGCGACGCCAAGGACGACGAGATCGTTATGACGTCATCAAACACCCCGACGCTTCGGGATGAAAAGTTTTATTGACGTACAAAAATTCGACGCCGCGTTAATTATTAACCACTTCAATCTGTAAAATTATTGCAAAAAGCCTGATTGTTCGAAATAATTGTGACTGTAAATCTGTTTCAAAAAAATTATTCGAAAATTCCAACTAAATTAACTACACGCCACAGTGTTTTTCGAATCGAACTTATTCCAACAGAAAAACACATATATCCATCCGAGGGTACAAATCGACGTCCGTCGTCGTTGTTGAAAATTCAAATTGGTAATTTGAACTAAGGCTTCCTGTTTTACCCTTCAAGATTAATAATAGAGCATCAACAGGTGAAAGGGATCAAAAGGAACGCCATCATCTGACAAAACATTACAATTACAAATTGGAATATCTGATTTGTCAATGAAAGGACAATTAAGATATCTGATATAACAACACTCTGGTTCCATCCAAATTATATTTCTAATTTGTCTGGATTGCTTTTCTTCTAAAAGCGCGTATTTATTTTTGAACTTTCAAACAAATAAAACAAATTCTTCCGAATTATATCAATTGGGATACGAAAAGAGGATCCCACCACCCCAACCACTTTCATTTATTTTTAATGTGACAATATTTAATTAGAGTGACGTCACAGTGCATCTAAACATTGCATGCAGGTCACACAGCAGCTTTGTGTAATCAGATAATAATATGAAATTTAAGCCCCCCTCTTAAAGCTTAAAGTGTCATATTACGTAGGTACTACTGTTTTTTGAAAGTATCTAGTCATCTATATTCTTACTTCATGTATTTTTTCCACCTTGTAGCTAATGTGCAAAATACAATTTAAATTTTTGGAATATCTGAACTTATCTTAGATATATTTTGCTCGAACAACACTTGAGTGCGACTCAAGTACAAAACTGGCTATTTATATATCGTACTCAAGTATTGCTCAAAGGAAGTTAGTATCAAATAGTTATTGTCAGTTTTAGTATGCAAACTTTTCATTTATTAACTAAAAAAAATAGAATTTTAAATTAATTTGTTTGTTTCAGTTTGAAAGACGCTTGCTTTGTGCTACAGCGACTAATTTCGTAAGGACGTTGCGGTCGTCAAGAACGTTTCCTTGAGATACTATCGAAAATCGATAAAAAAAAATCCGCATAATCAAATTTGAACTTATCGTTCAAAAGTGGGTTAGATTCGGTATAGCCCCTCTACTGATTCACCAAACGCAAAAATAGTCCGCAAATCAATTCCCGCATAGATCAACCTCCTAGTCGCAATAAAGCCAATTTTATCATTAATTTAGGAAATAATCGATTTTGCACGAAGATTTTGTTTGAAGAGCGCTCCAGTTTTTTAAGAAGGTGCTTACCGCAATTGTCTTCTACACCTTTTTACCAGTCAAAGCAACGTCCGTTACCTCAGTCTTGTCAAGTGAAAGCTTTCGATATATTGAATAGAGGTATCCCGGATTGATAGATTCAACTGTTTTGCGCGTTGGCTGCAGCCTGAATTCGCCGATCAATCAACAAACCAGAGATGCGAGGACAGGACACTACTGTGGATGATATCTTATATGATAGCTGTCCTCGTTCTATGAAAAGCTCCCGTGTGATTAGTTAAAGTTCTCCTCTTACCGACAAAAGAGGTGGTAAAAGTTATCAAAGAATTTAAATTTTTTTTAGCGAAAATCAGGGTGCCTTAAAAAAATTTCTTATTTAGCTAAAGAAGAAAAGCCACTGCCCACTTTTTGTCTACTCACAGGGGGGGACTTCTTAACATTATAACAAACTTCTCCAGTCAATTTTCTACTGCCCCTCCTCGCTTATGCTACTGTATAATATTGAACTCATTAATATAAGCATAATAATCGGCAGACGGGTTTCACCAAGGAGAGCGGCTTAAGCCCCCATTGATCATAGGAAATCCTACGAATAAAAGTGATAAATTAAAACTACAGAAAACTTAATTCCCTTACGCAGGAATTCTATTTACATAAATCAATAAATTGTAAAAACATTCTTCAAAAAGAGGTCAGAAAAGGTCAACTTTGAAAGCTCTCCATTAGGAGTAGAAGGTTGTTCTATGCGGAGAGATACAGATAATTTATTATAATTTCAGTAATCTCTGGACTGACTTTTGCGTCAAACAAACACACAGGAAAATCTATGGCTACATTCGAAAATCGATAAAAAAATGTAATTCTTTGAATGGCTGCATCTAGGGCATGATTATTTTAAATGTTATTCTGAATATTATCTAGTTTAATTTAGCTAATATCTATTTTAAACATCTGATGCATACCAAACGGTCAATGATTTTTGTGACCTTTCTCAATAAATTTGCCCTTGTTCCGGTTCGGGCTCGATGCGACTTTGTTTCTGATGCTAAATCGAAGAATTAAAGCCATAACAAGACGCCAGACCCCAGACGTATTATAAAGCTAATAGGGTGCGCTGATTTGATTAAGATAATTACAAAATCGGTGAATCACCAATAAAAACCGATTAAGTGTTAATAAGTCCAAGTATTTGCGGTCAATTGCTTCTACTCTCGTTTAACGTTAAACGAGAAGTTTTACTTGAAAATGTCCGTTAATTCGTCCCGAGTTTCTAGCAAACAAAGCGAAAAAGTATAAAATTGGAGCAGCTAACCTAAAAATACATAGAAAAACTTACCCTTTCCAATTTTTGAAAATATTCTCTCAAAAACGAGATAGGATTAGTGGGACGGTTTACGCACAATTGTACTATGCAATCCTTGAGTGTTTGCTGAATATTGTGCGTTTGAACGTAAGCTTCGCATTCCCTCAGCGCCTGTTCCTCTTCCATATTTGTTGCCATTTATTTACACTTAATTCACAGCCGTCTTAACTTATGTAACTATAAAATTCGGTATACTTTTCAAATATATCAACAAAAGTTGCTCCAAAAGTTTCCAGTGGTATATAATTAACAGATAAACAGAACTACAAAATTGTAAATCACAATTTGACGTTTAGCAAAAAAATTTCGAGTGTCGGTAAAACAGCTCGCGACGCGTTTTCGTTGCCCGGCAACCAATCGCCGTCAAGCTCGACTACGCGCTCAAAATAAAAGTGGAATAGTTTTAAAAATTGCTTTTTATTATTAAATTTATAAATCTTACATCACTAATCAAGCCTGCTTACAAACTACGTCATTATCGTCTTAATTATGAGATCAAATTTTTGACCTAATCTCGCGCTCCTCGTTAAATCACAACATGGGCGACCAAATTAAGTCGTAAACAATATAATAAATTACGCATTAGAAAATTTAACTTTTGCGAATGTTGGTTTTGTATCCTCTGCACCGTCGGATCAATTCGAACTTGCGATATCGCATGCAGTGCCATTGGGGTACCTGTGCCATGGCTTCCAAAACCTAAAAATCGCGTCGATTGTTTGTATTGCGGAAAGCTGGTAAGAACAAAAATTATTTACTCACCGCATCTGGACTACCAACTGGCGCAGTCAAAACCAAATTTACGGCCACAACGAAAATGATGCACAGAGTCACGGACGGCTTCATTTTTAATTTGATATCGAGCTTTCATACAATAATAGATACGAGTGTAAGGGGAACTTGGGTGATTGCCCTTATTTATACCAATTGAAGGGAACGAATCAACCTAAATAAACTTAGTCAGCTGCCAATTATAATATATAACAAACCTCGTAACCTACTTGTATAATTGAAAAAATATATACCTACGTGTTCGTAACTTTAAATACTTGCTTTAGAAAATTATTCTTTGGCCTTGGACGATTTTCAAATGGACCCGCTTTTACAATCAAATTTACGGGGTCTTTCGGAAAAGTCGCGACTATTCCGCCACCCACGGCTGGCGATCTCAAAAATTTTCTGTTGAATTTATGGTAGCCGAGGTCGAAAAGGCCAAAAATGTAACGCGATTATTCGATTGGCCGTTTCCATAGATTAGCCCCGCCCACGGCCTATCTTTTGTTTTACACGTGGTTTTTGGTTTATTTTTTAGAAGAAAAAACAAAAGTTGAGAGCAACGAGTGTCTGCGCGCTCACCCTCTTGGTAACAACATCCCCGTAGGCGCTCGAAGTCGAAACGCGCGCGTCGAAACGGCAGGATTTTGTCTGTTAGTTTTTGGGCTATATCTAATCAACGATCTCCAATTTATTTAAAATAAATTAATTACAAGCTTAAAAAGCTTCCGTGACGCACCTTATCAAATATTTGGGTAACGCCGAGTAACACTGCTCCCGTTGCTTGGTTTTTGTTCCAATACAACGCAATGTGCGCTATCGAATGGCCTATAGACATGCACGGGGCTAACCTTATGGAAACGGCCAATAGAATATTTGCATTACATTTTTGAAGATTTTTGCCCATTTATAAAAATTTGTAGCCCACTTTCCCAAGTTCTCTCAACGAGCGACGTTACGTCATTGGTAAAACAGCCGGTCGCAGTACCATCCGAGAGACAATGGAAATACAGCGGAAGTTTCAAATGTTTAGATTAATTTATTGTTATCAAATGTAATGTTATTGATCGATAAATTATTGAACAAATATATCAATCCAAAATTTCAAACTGATACGTTCACCGTTTTTTATCTTTTATAATCAATTGATTGTTTGGTAATTACTACTTAGGTTTCCATTGAAAAAAATTACTTAAATTGTGATACTATGTATTTGAAAATCTGATTTGGAAATTGCTAAATTGACTTATCTGAGAAATATCGAGAGTCCAACGTAATACATACGAATCCTAAATTTAATCTAATCTGAAAGTAATATAAGGAGTCCGTGGCTCCTCGAACATCTAATATGGTTTTCGGCATCTTCAGTTTGCTTATAAAAAAATGTGGTTGAAATTAGTGTTTTTGGCATTGTGCTTTAAGTTTGATGCGGAAGGCGCAAAAATTTTGGGAGTCTTCCATAATCCTAGTTTGAGTCACTTCCACTTGGGAAACACTCTTTTGAAAGCTTTGGCCGCACGGGGACACGACGTCACCTTCGTAACCCCATATCCGGTGCAATCTGATTTAAAAAATTATCAGGTGGTCGTCATCGATGGACTCCAATCCATAAAAGGTAAATTTTAACCAAAAATTAAAGGAAAAAGAAGGAGTTAAAGATGTTTTTTTAGACAAAATGGTATCAAATGTTTGTTCCGCCAACGACACCACATTCATGGACACGTATTTCACTTTGAGAGAAAATTATGCAACAATTAACAAGAAATTTTTCCACCATCCAAAGGTGAAGCAGTTACTGAAGTCCAATGCAACATACGATTTGGTCATCATAGATTGGATTTTCAACGACTACTTTTTGGGTTTCGCTCACCATTTCGGTGCTTCCAGCATCGTCTTCAGCTCGTTCGGATCCTCGAGTCTAATCAACCGAATTAGCGGAAACTCCGCACCGAGTTCCTATGTCCCGAATATCATGCCGACGACTTCGGACGAAATGCCCTTCGTGTCGCGATTTCTCACAACGGTAGGATTAATTTTTTACGAAATCGTCCAATTTTTCGACATACCACGTCAAAACAACTTCCTGCACGTTTACTTCCCCAAGGCACCCCATCTAAAAACCCTGATGAACAACGTTTCGTTGGTGTTCGTCAATAATCACTTCACCATAGAAACTCCACGACCGTACGTTCCTAATATGGTACAAATCGGTGGCTTCCATATTCGCGAACCCATCGGACTTAGCGGCGAGTTGAAAAAATTCATGGATGAAGCCAAGGAGGGCGTTTTATACTTTAGCTTAGGTTCGCTCATCCGGAGAGCTCAAATAGACGACGGGAAAGTGCAGCTTTTGTTGAAGACCTTTGCGAAACTTCCCGTGAAAGTCCTATGGAAGTTCGACGAATATTTGCAAAATCTACCCCCGAACGTTAGAATAGAGAAGTGGTTACCCCAAACGGATATTTTAGGTGAGGAAATTTACGGAGGTAGTTCGACAAACTGACATTAACTTGGCCTTTTCAGCTCATCCCAATACAAAAATTTTTACCACGCAAGGCGGAATTTTAAGCATCAGCGAAGCTTTGTATTACGGAATTCCAATAATCGGCTTGCCGTTTCTCGGCGATCAGGAGGCTAACTTGGAAGTTGGAGTTAATAAAGGCTACGCTCTCCGATTGGACTTCCGCACCTTAACCGAAAACGTGCTGAGGGATGCTTTTATGAAGATGTTGAATAATCCCAGGTAAGGTTACAAGTACTTGACTAGTTTATTTCGGGTTTAGATTACTCCTTACCTCCCAGACCCACCGGAGCCAGATGCAAAAGGTTTGCGTGCATATTTTGAGATTGTTTTTATAAAATAAGAACTTTCACTCTTTGCCTGCTGGATATGGACTATACTATGGAATATTTATTTAAAACATAAGTGCGTACTTGACAAATAAATATAAATTATTTATTCGACTGTAGCCAGCTAAGAATTTAATTCTGGAGCGCTAACGAGTAGAACAAGTGGTTTGTCTGTATGCAGTGGTGGATTTAGCATTTAAGAGGCCCCAGGCGCAATTTAATTTTGAGGCCCCCTCTAAAAGTTTTGCTACTCACATCAGTTGTCATCTTATTAACGACTTAAAAAAAAGGTTAAGAGGACAGCGATTTCTCAAGAAATTAGGTGACGCGCATAAATTGCGCTCTATTAACGAGATTCCCATAGGATATTTGTCTATAATTTTAAAACTTCGCTGAACGATTCTTATGTGTATGTAACACATATGGAATTTTTTTTTTCAAAAAATTTTAATCCAAAATCCAAAAAACTTGACAAACAAGCCCAGTTTTTCCAGTGCTCTCAGAAGTGAGAACTGTTAAGCTCCCTCGCCACCAAGATGTTTTATTCGGTGTAACAATGAGTTAACCTATATACTTTTTTGCAGATTCGCGCAAAAGGCAAAACAACGCCAAAAATGGTTCAGAGATCAGCCCCTCAAGCCTCTAGATAAAGCAATTTATTGGGTGGAATACGTACTCAGACACGAGGGAGCCCACCACTTGAAAGTTCAAGGAATAAAATTGCCGTGGTACCAGTTCTTCCTCGTGGATGTTTTCTTTTTGATGGCGTCGATGTTGATTCTCGTGGCGACGATTTCATTCGTCACATTGAAATTTATAAAAACCTCACTGACGAATTTTTCTAAAACAAAACTCAAAATAAAGAAGGGCTAGGAGAACGTCCAGGTCTCTACAATAAATTAATTCTCAGTTTTTATTTTCGCTTAAAATTATTATTATTATTATTATTATTAGAAAAAATATAAACCGTAAACCAATTTGTTATTTTAATTAAAAAGAAACATCAAAAAAGAAAATTAACAAAAAAATAACAAAAAAAAAGTGTAGGTTTGACGTGTATTTAACAGTCTTCTTGCATAACTACGACAGTTGGCCTGTTATATGTGCACATAATCAAGTGATAACAAGTATGTGGTACTGATGACGGCTGATGAGCTAGAAACACAGAAATGGGTGATAGTTTCGGTAAGTCGGCATCGGTAGTTCTGTGTCTGCCACTCTTCCTTGATTATGTTTATTTGCTATTAACTTTTGTTAATTTTATCCGAAAACTTTATCGTTTGAAAAAATTTTCTTTATTTTATCTTTATTTATTTCAAAAAAATTTGGAAACTTTGTTGTCTGAAATCAACGGTTTTCGAGTTCGTGCAAACAAACCTTTATACTCAGGCCAAAAAAGGGCCACTTTATTTTCTTGATTCATAAAGTACTATTTTATTGGTAATTATTTTTGATACGGTCGATAAGTACATTCTTCTAATTATACAGCTAATTTGTTAGATAATAATGTTATTAAAACTGCTTTATCTAACGGCCTACACTAAAGGTAATAGCGACGACGGTCTTTAAAAGTCTGATAAGCTTTTTTTACTATCAGTATCACGATTATGACATTGCCGTTTGCATAGAGCATTATTATGTGGTTAAAATTAATGTTTTTGGTAATTTGCTGCAAATCAAACGCAGAGAGTGCAAAAATTTTGGGTATTTTCCATAACCCAAGCAAGAGTCACTTCCAGCTGGGAAACACCCTTTTGGAAGCTCTGGCCATACGAGGACACGACGTGACCTTCCTAACTCCATTTCCGGTGCAAACGGACTTAAAAAATTACCAGATCATCTTGATCGATGGTCTGCAATCTATAAAAGGTAAACCCGAAACAAAAAATTTAAGAAATAAAGAGGTGGATGTTTTCAGACGAAACCATCGTAAATATTTGTTCGGCCAACGACACCACATTCCTGCATAAATTTTTCACTTTGAAGAACAATTTTCAAAAAATCAACACGAAATTTTTCGACCATCCAAAAGTGAAGAGGCTGCTGGACTCGAACGCGGCGTACGATGTAGTTATTTTAGATTGGGTTTTTAACGATCATTTTTTGGGCTTCGCCGATCATTTCGGTGCTTCCAGCATCGTCTTCAGTTCGTTCGGATCGTCCAGCCTGACCAACAAGATTAGTGGAAATTCTGCTCCGAGTTCTTACGTCCCGAATATCATACCGGCCGCTTCGGACGAAATGACTTTCGTGTCGCGATTTCTCACCACCATGGGGTTAATCGTTTACGAAATCGTCCAAATTTTCGACATACCGCGCCAAAATAGCATGCTTCACACTTACTTCCCCAAGGCAGCTCACATAAATACTCTGATGAAGAACGTTTCGTTGGTGTTCATCAATAATCACTTTACGATAGAAACTCCACGACCTTACGTTCCTAATATGGTACAAATCGGTGGTTTTCATATTTGCGAACCCATCGGACTCGGTGGAGAGTTAAAAAGTTTCATGGATGAAGCCACCGAGGGCGTTTTATATTTCAGTTTAGGTTCGCTCATTCGAGGTGCCCAAATGGACGACGAGAAAGTGCAGCTCTTGATGGGAACATTTGCCAAACTTCCTCTGAAAATCTTATGGAAGTTTGACGGTAACTTGCCGAATCTGCCCCCAAACGTTAAGACCGAAAGGTGGTTGCCCCAAATTGATATTTTAGGTGAGAAAATTTACCGAGTTGGCCAACCTCTGATCGCAGATTTTTTTTCAGCTCATCCCAACACAAAAATTTTTATTACGCAAGGCGGAATTTTAAGCTTGAGCGAAGCGTTGTATTTCGGCGTTCCAATAATCGGCTTGCCGTTTCTCGGCGATCAAGAGACTAACGTGGAAGTTGGCGTTAGTAAAGGCTACGCTCTACGATTGAACTTCCGCTCCTTAACCGAAGAAGCTCTAACGGGAGCCATCGGAAAAATGTTGAACGATCCAAGGTATAAGAAATGCCAATCAAAATAAATAAAAAGTATTAATATAAGATTTTGCAGATACAAACTAAATGCGAAACAACGCTCGAAGTGGTTCCGAGATCAGCCCATGAAGCCCCTAGATAAGGCAATTTATTGGGTGGAATACGTCATCCGACATCGAGGGGCTCACCATCTGAAAACTCAGGGAGTCAAGTTGGCATGGTATCAGTTCTTTCTCGTGGACGTTATCCTTGTGATGGCGACGATGGGTATTTTGGCTGCTACGATTTCGTTCGTAACATTCAAATTTATAAAAGTCAGACTGACGAATTTAAAGAAAGCAAAGTTCAAAATAAAAAAGGGTTAATAAAACGGTCGCTTCGGTTCTTATTTCACTATTATTTTTTAGTTGTCTTTTTAAGTATACAATGAATACAACTTCAGATTTTTCACAACCTAAGCTTATAAGAGAACATTAAAATTCAACAAATTGCCCATCCAAGTAAAACAACACAAAATAAAAACAATTATTGCACTTTGTGTTTACGATTGTGGCAGAACGTCTTAAAGGTAGTACACATATAGGGCGGTCGAAAACAAAATAGCAACTGACTGCCACAAACGTGTCAAATCAAACACTCTAAATTTATGTACGTTACGTATGTACTCACATGTATATACACAACAATTATTTACTTATTTAAACAGGAATGTTTCGCTTCACTCTGTACAATTATTATTATTAATATTATTACAAAAATATTTGGAATTCAACGACGGCAAAATAAACCGTGAACCAATAATTATTGTTTTAATTGTAATAAAAAAATATGGTGCGCTAAAACACAAATTTGCTTGGATAATAATACGTAAATTATACAAGGTGGAATTTTGCAAACGCTAAACCACCTTGTGGAAATAATCGAAATAACACCAGCGTCACCAACTAACGAGCACAATTTATTTTGGTATTTTATTGGGGGGAAAAGTTTGTTCAAAAAACGTTTATGTGAAAATGTTCCGACCTCTTGAGTTATTTATTTTTTATAAAAATATAGAGCTTCTCCTACATAACAAAAAATAGTCTTTTCATGTTAAAACTTAAAATCGAAATTCAATTTTTACTTATATTTACAATTTTCTAAGATTCTCCCATCCTCCTCGTACTTACTTACTTTTGATTTTGGTAACACAATAATTATATGTACTAACATGCAATAAATCTATAAAATTATTTAACTAACAATAATATTTTTCATTAATAGGATAAGGATTAACTATAACGTATACCCCCGTCTTTAAATATCATCAACGCCTCCTCCTCCACCTAACATTCCGTAGTTCCATTTACTAAGTATTCCTAATTTTTTGCGGCTTTCTTAAGAGATTCAAGTCCAGCCCTTTAATCGCCAGTTTTAGGAAATGAAAGACTAAAGAATTTTGATATGTGAATGTTTATGGGATGCACACAAAAAGTTTTGACGCTTAAAAAAATAATTTCCAGTGGATAAATACGACCACTTGCATTATTTGTGTACCAGAAAATATCATCTCGTGATTGTCTAATTTGCTAATCGTAAACAAACAAATGTCGGTAGGAATAAAACGTAAATAGGTGCAGCAGCTAGCCAAACTTGCCGTACTCCGTGCTAACCCACGACAAGACTACTATTAAATTTACCGCTGATACTACTAGAACAAACATTTACGTATAATTGAAAATGATCGCGCCGCTTACCAATCACAGATTATCTCTTAAAATAACGACAAAAACACGCAGAAAAATGGCAACGTTTGTAAAAACGAAATACTGACCAATTCTCACCATCGAAAATAATACTTTGCTTTGCTTAATCTAGTAAAATACGACACGAGCACAAAAATTCGAAAATAATACTGAAAATTATGTTGTTGCTGTTGTTCAAACCTGATCAAATTCGTTTAATTTTCTGTAGGCAGTATAAAATATGTAAAAAAAAGAATATTTGTGTACAAATGCAGGTGTTTTACATCGATTACGATCATCCAATGTTGCTGCTAGTCACAGACACGTGATTTCCAATTGTTGCTAATGTGGGTCTCGGCAATTGGCACCGTCGAGTGCTTAATGAACGTTCCACTAGTCCTCCTTCGCCCGTTATTGGATAAGGCGACGATTTTTTTGACGTCTTGCTACTAAAAAAATATCGACACATTAAACCATTTTTTAAAACCTAATCTTATTTGCAAGACGATATCAAAAAGAAGCGGTGAAAAAATTGAAAAATTCAGAGGCGGTGCTAAAACGTCCAAAACAAGCACGCACATTTCAAGTCCCTTTCCATCGGAAACCAAAGTTTTTGACGAAATAATAAAATTGAAAAGTGACTTAAAATGTACACAAGCTTCGGATTAGTAGCGGACATAATCAGATAAGTGCAAGGTCAATTTGTTATTGAAGAAACGACCACTGTCTCGTAACTGTACTGCAGTTTCGATCACGGGCGTCCACGAGATTTTTTCAGAGAAGAGCCCATCCGTGGATCTGATTCGTTATCTGTGTCGCAGTGGTAGATAGATAACGGATAAGGTCCTTTCTGCTTTAACGGTGCCCTTCCCTTAAGGACGCCCAAGTAAATTTTTTAGTGATAAAAACTTTTGTTAGTTAACTCTTTTGCTACAGAACAAATCATTTACCGTTTATAATATGTCGCGCAATCGCACAGAATACACACTTGGACCTAGTAAAGATATTTCAATAATTTTTATAGACCAAAATGTTAAAGCGTAAGATTTAAAGAAAATTAAAAATATATTACTATTTTAAATTATGCCCAACTGAAGTAATCCCTATTAAAACAATATAAATAACCTAGCCCGGGATTTCCACGTCCTTAAAATTATCATTTTTAAAATAATATCCCTCATAGTTTAATCGCGTCAGAACGTCCTGTTTCGATATTTTATCAATTCCAACTGCAGTAAAGTCGTTTTAACGCGCATAAAATCGTTTCCACGCAAACAACATACTCCTTTTTGTTGCATGTGCAAAAAGATAACAAATAGTTACCGTTACTAGCTAGACAAACTAGCGATTGTTACATGTGAGTTATGTAAACCTTGCGCTTGAGAAAGCCACTTCCGCGGGCCGGGGAAGACATGCCCGTGTCGTGACTGAAACATGGACATCACACCACATAGAAAAATCGACCTAGTCGAACTTTACTTTTCAAAACGTCTTTATAAATGAGGAAATCAAAAAAGAAAATAACGAAACTTATAGTTACCTGCGTCGACGCGAATAACTTTGTCCGGGAAGACCAAAATATCCTCTCGGGATCACCATGCGAGCGTTGCCCTGCGCCGGTCGCGAACCACCGTGCGCCATCAGCAGTGCCAAATGTGCGGCATAACCGTCCATTAAAACCGTGGCCTGTTGTTGTTGCTTCTTGGAAGCCTTTCCAACTATGTAAATTTGTTTAGGTTTCAAACCAATCGAGGTGTAGACGCTAATATCTTTGCTACTCCCGTATGCAGTGTGAATAGAAACGCCATGGTTCTACAGATAAAAATAAACTTCATACATCTGCAAGTCAAAATCCAATTTAAAATACCTGAACCAGATTGTTGAGATACGCGGCTTTATGACCTAACGGATCGGTGGAAAGACCATCGGCAAATGACACCAAACCGTGAGGAAAATTATGTTGGGACAGCCACGAAACTACCTTTTGTTGCTGCATATCAGGTCGTCCGGTAATGTAAATGATCAAGTATCCCAATTCTTGCCAGTGCCTAAAAGTTTTCCAGTTACAAAGTTGTCTAACCTAATTTACTAATAATTACTCACCGAACGACATCGACGGCTCCTGCGCGTACTTTTGGATCTCTTCCGGTGACCGACATACTGGCCGTAAACGAACCGTCGATACTAAAAACAACGCATTCCGTTTTTGGTGGAACTACAGCCAAAAAAAAATCCACCGAAGTGTGATCCCCTCTCACCACCATCTGCAAGTCGTTAAATACAGAAACACTCAAACAAGTATTAAAGCCTCACCTTAATCGGATACAAACCGTAACCCAACGACTTCTCTTCGGGAATAGTGTGAGTAACTCGTCCCGCTTTGTCGGTAACTTCGGTCGCCAAATAGTTCCATTCGCCGGCCGGCGTATCGCGCATTATGTGGATGTCAACTTTTTCGCCAGTCAACGTGATCATGTCCAAAGGTCCATACATAAACCGCGCAATCAGGTACTGCGGTGCACCTTCTCGCACAATCACGTCATTTGCGCGATGATTAGCGGCAACGTTCTAAACAACAAAAACTTCGTACACAAAGCTCTCTTACTATTCTAACCGAGTACCTTCAATTTGACCGACGTTCTCTTCCTAATCCACTTTTCTCTAGGTTGACCGGGCCGGAAGCAAGTTTCCCGATCTTCATTTCCTGCCAGCGGTGCCAACTCCTGTCGCGCCACTTGCCGCAAAATAAATGCAATTACGTCGTAGCTCTCCCAGTAGCTGGCGTGAAACAAATGCGGCAAAGCGTTGGTTGGAAAATTCGAAAGACCTTCAGGACAGTACAGCGCATAGTCCATACGTTTGCTACCCCACCATTTTTGTTGCACTGAAACATTACCATAATAAGCAAAGGCCCGTGTTTTAAGAAGTTAACAAAAAAAGAAGAAAATAACAAGAAAACACACACACACACGAGACAACATCAATTACTTACAAGCATTGACTGCCTGTAGCGAGATATTATCAATAATCCCAGAAATAGTGCTCTGTATAGAAACTTCAGATAAACGTCTGGGCTGTCCGCCCAATTCATTAAACATCTGAGGATTGCTTTGTAGAGATTCGACTACAATATTCAGATTTCGTTAGTACAACGTAAAAGGAAAATAAGTAGAAAAGTAGTAATCGGAATAAAATTGGACTTACGTAAATGGAACGGTTGTCCGTCCCCTAGAGGATATTTGGCGTAACGAGCTACATTAATGGGCGGCAAAATCGAAAACCTCGCGGAGAGAAGAGGCTCCAAACGCGTGGCAACAGGATCGGTTGCATGGAACATATTGTAGACTTGATGGCAGTTTGGACGACTAATAGCATCTGAAAAAAGGTAATACAAGCCTCCGCTTTATTTTATGCCAACAGTTACTCACTACTTTTGTCGTCCGACATAGAAATTTTTCTATAGGCAAGCACCAGGGCTAACGGACTTCCAAACATAAAAAAATCCGAGACTTCAAACTCAAACTTGACTTGATTGCTTTGATCGCTGGTGGACGAAGACCTTCGACGAGGCGACGGCGCTGTCAGGTGGCCTGTCTCGTTGACCTGAATATCGTCTGTAAATGGTTTTAGTAAATTTGTATGGTAAAATCAAGTGTAGTCGTACCTCTTAAAGCGTAGTTGTCGGTATCCAGAATACTGTTTTCGCTCCCGTGTCTAGAACGATACTTGATGGATCTGCACAGAGCGTCGTAAGTCAAAATAGATCCCACCGAATCGGCCACTATACAAACTTGGCCGCTGAATCCTAAGCCTTCGTCAGTCTTTAAAAATTCTGAAGATACAAAACATGTTAAATAGTATCGAGCGGTAACATAATTAACCGACCTTGGTACACCATGTTGGCACCGTTGATTGTCCGCGACACAGCATCTTGGTAATCAGAAGTGGAACTAGCCAAAAGGGGTATAGCACCAATAGGAATGGAATCGTGTGTTACGGAAGGTACGGCTACACTTGAGGGCGAAACATCAAAACTGTAAGGGCTTAAACTAAAAATAAATGTTGGTATGTAACATTCGTTGGGAGTTTTTCAAATTCTTCAACTAACCTAGACAAAATTCCAAGGCTTTCTGTACAGACAGACGAGCAAGATACCATTTTTATTGCAATGTGGCCAACCATCGTGGGATAATGTTGACGCATCACCGACTCAAACGCACCCCGAAAAGTTGTTACGTCCGATTTTTTAGCGCCGATATCAACGTTCGCATCCAAAACGCTGCCCGCGTGCATGACCAATATCAACACGGTGGTCGTGCAAGAGAAATGAGCAGGTGAAGCGCACGGCGAGTCGGGGCACGAAGTGTCCAAAGAACTGCCTTTACCTTGCTGAAAACATTTCCGTCCTCCTCTCTCACTAGCCACTCGTTGCAAATATGAAGGCGAAAATATGCTGTCGTCTGGAAATCAAACCGATACCTGTTAGCGACCGCTCGGTCAAATGTTTTGTTAACTTACCTCCATATTTATCCGGACCTACCATCGGTGACAAGGCTTCCGGATCTTCTTCCGTGAGCAAGTCCAACGAGCTCCACTTGGCCAGAGACGAAACATCAGTCATATCTTTCCGAAAAAAAAAAGTTGCAATATTCAATCGTAAACGTGTTCGTGAAGTTAGCGACCAAGAAAAATCATTTGACGACAACTACGATTCAAACAACAAACGTTTACCTTTTATGCCATTTAGATCTTGTGGCAGCTACCTTTTACCGAGTCTTACTAGTACGAGATATTCGTAAATTCTTAAATAACTCAAATGTTGCCATTATATTACAGTGCAGTCTCGGTAATCCGAACACACCATAATCCGACCATCCAATAATCCGAACAAAAGAAGAAAACCTCAGTTGTCCGCACAAATAGTTATAATCCGAACACAACTAATAAAATGTACGGATTATAGAAAAATGTTCGGCTTGCAGAAGAAAGGATAGGATGAAAAATATGTATTTAATGCAATGCATAAGTACTACAAACATTTATATTATGTGTAACCTCCGTGAAGTTAGAATCTTATAAAATTTTGATTAAAAAAAATATAATAAATTAGGATTATTAACTTGTGAAAATATATAATTAAAACTCAAAAACTAAACAAGTTTCGAAATATTAAAGATCTAAAGAATTTCAATCGTTTGTTTAACTTGTTTAGTTTTTGAGTTTTAATTATATAAAAAAAATATAGAATCGTTAGGTCTTGAAAGGTCACTAGGTTTTACCTTTAGGTCACTTCTACTTTTTTCAATAAAAATTACTTATCTTTTTTAAATCTTTTTTGGTAAGTTAGCATACCATTTACAGTGCGAGGTTTATTTCGTTTTTTAACTTTATCCAGTAATCTGAACTTCTCTGTAATCCGAATGGGGCCAGGTTTCTATTAGTTCGGATTACCGAGACTGTACTGTATTTCAAATGATCTATGATTTTCGAGTTGGAACGGCCTCCAGAAATGTTTTTACTAAATGCGGAATCTTAAAGTCATTTTGAAGTCCCTCGTTTACATGTTACCTGGTGATGTTTTAATTAAAGTAATCTTTCGTTGAACTCCTCATGCGCGTCGGTGGTAAATAAATAACGGATGAGGTGTAAAGTAGTCGCCAACTTCACGGACATGTAGATATTGCATAAATTTTACCTTGGCAATCGAAAAACTCTTCGTCTGACGCCGTATCGGAATCTCGTCCCAAACTTTCTATGCGCCAATTGGCAACCTGCAAGTCGAAACTTTTGATGGACGTGGAACCAGGCGAATGCAGCCCCCTTTGCTGCCATTTTTCGTCCCTACAACAAAAAAAAACAAATGTTTGTCCCGCTTAGCCTATTCCGATGTTTCGAAAACAAACCTTTGCAGTGTCAAATTCATATCGTTTGCCGCTTCTTCGGGTGTCAAGTCAACATCGGATCCCGTTTCCGTTTGCAGGATCGGAATGTTCGTATTTATTTTTGGCAACAACATCCCGGTACCGTCTTCAGTCTTTTCAATACTACCCAAAGTGGCGACCAAGGTCTTCGCGGTGGAAGAATCTTGCGAAACACTTCCGTTGGTGAAATTATCGTCGTCCTCTAAACAAAAGAAAATTAGAATAAAGCAAAAGAAAATCACCGAATTACGAACCAAATTCTTCGCCGCCTTTCGACTGGACCATTTTCTTCTTCAAGGCGAGTTGAGTCTGTTTCTCTATCTCTCTGATATCTTCCATTTTCAAGCCGTGCCATTCGTCTTGCCAAGCCCACGCCTGTCGGTGCGCTCGCAACATAGTTTTTCTGAGAGCTAAAATTTTTGTATTAAAAACCAATCCAGCAGGATTACGCGAGAGAAATCTCACCAACGTCGTGAATAAAACGTTCGATTTTTGTCTGCATGCCCCAGTAGCGAAACTCGACTCGACACAACTTATAAGCGCACATGAGCGACTTGCCGCTGGCGGTGGGTTGCGTTTTACCTTGCACTTCGCTCCAGTAATCTTCCAGCCAAGTATCCACCAAAGGACCACGTCCCGACTTTTCGGAACAATAATTCCGCGGATCTTCCTCCTTTACGTAATCCGTACCGTACAATTGATCCTTGACGACGTCGATCAGGTCGACTATCCTGTTGCGCAAATCGCTACCGGTTAATTTGAAGACGTTCTCTTGGTGTCCGTCGTCGCCGAAGTAATAGGTCTCGATCTCCAAATAAAATTTTTCCACGAACGGGCACGTGTAGCGCGTCTTTGTATACGGATATGCGTTCCACGCTTCCTCGTCCACCATCAGGGCAGTTTTCGGCAAGATGCCTTTGAGCCAACCTGTTTAAAAAAAATAAATAAAGCAAAGCCAGAGGCGGTATCGGGCCTAGGAGTGCGACAATATTCAAGGGTTGCCCGGAGACAGACGAATCTCGTTGATCCGCTCGTGCGCGTCAGAAATATAAAAATGTAAAACTACAAAAAATATTCTACAAATTAAAGAAAATCTAATAAATATTATTTAGATCGAAATCTGGAAGGGCGAATAACTTGCGCCGATGACTTCGCCAGGGTCCCGAAAGCTCTATTTTTTAAATGTAAATAATCTGATAGACGATTGAGGTAATTCGTAAGAGTGATAACATCGGGCGTAAACAAATCGACACGATTTTTACATTACAAATAATCTAATCTGAAATAAATTGGAATCGATTCAAAAACAAAGGGTAACAAAGCGCACCTGGCAAGTGACTTCCGACGTGGTAAATTTTATGGGTATACTGTCCACTCTCGCCGGGGCCATTTGTGTAGGGCTCGTTGACCAAAATTTCTATTCCGCTGCCGGCGCCACTGCTCTCTTCCCGACTTTTTTTCTGTAAACAAAAGAAGTGTTAAATGGAAAACGACGGCAGGGCACGAGGAATCCTTACGGCTATCATGTAAAGCTGAGCAATGCGATACTCTTCCACTGTTAGTGGAAGAGGAATCCTGTATTCTTTAATGAGCATGGTTAAGTCGAACCAGCGCCGTTGTCTCCTGTCACTTCCGACCACATTTGATTAGACCATCCTTAAAATTTCCGTCCATTTTCATCTGGCAACAGAAAATTAACGTGAAAACATTTTTTCGTCGAAGCCACACAAAAGCCTACCTCAAATAACAATAAACGGGAAGCACTGCAAATTAATCCATTTAAAAAACAAACCGCACAAATTGGAGACCCCCGAAAATTAGAACACGATTTGGAAGGACTTTCTGTATATTAAAACATAGGCTGATGAGATTTACGTAAGTAAAATTCAAAAATTGGATGTAGGCGTTACGCGACAGTCTCCGTCGTTCTGAACTTAACGTTGTTTAATGTTTTGAGCGAAGGAGCACGAGCGTCGCGACGGCTCGATTATTGATCCGCCTAAACGGTACTAGTAGGCATAACTCAGATAATCTTGAGGCCGAATAGCAAATAGACACGAAAATTAAAGAAACGTTAGACGACGAGTAATCAAAAGAAATTAAAAAAAACAAATATTTAAAAAAATCAAGGAGGGAGGATAAAATAACAAAAACCAATCGCTTTTCTTTCAAATACTAGATAAAACGCGTGCGAATTGTTTCGTCACGAAAAACAATAGAAATGTTTTTAAAAATCGGAAAACTTCGTGAAAATTCAGAGATGCTGAAATTGACCCGGGCCGAAAGCTAGTTAAATGTCAAAGGTAACGGGAGCTTGGCTTTCCGTCCCCTAACAATCCACCTCCACCACCCCCGTTATCGCACACCGAAACTTTACGTAACTTGAAATTACAAACACATTATCCAAATTAAATTCGTTCCGTAAACTCGAATAATACTTCCTTACGCAATTCAATGTATTTTCCCACAACAAATTGATATATAATGCTATATTAATAACTTTCAATAACTTCCTATTTTCTTTGACGTAATCGGTGACGTCAGACGTCGCTTGACGTCACGGAGCGAAGTGCAAAAGTGGCAATTAAACGAACATTAAAATAATTGAGCTTCAAACAATTATACTTTTTAGATTGGTCAAAGTTTATCTTCATTTTAACGAGGCAGAAAATTAAAATTTAACGAGGCAGTGTATAAATAGGTTTTAAAGAAGGTGCGCGTCATCGGATTTCCGGATTGGTCGAGCGAGTTGACCAATCGGGAGCGGATACAAAATACAAACACACGTTCGTGTGCGGCTTGCCTTAGATTTATCGCACAACGGTATCGGCTGAAATTATGAAAAAAATAATTACAATCCTGAACTTACCCCTAATATTAATTAACATGGACGTTTGTAGGCCATGCGGTTATGTTACACGTCACGAAAATAAACACAAACCGAACGAAATTTACGGTTATTATCTTACTATTTTTAAATAAATAAATATTTTATTTCCTTTGATTACAATTTATCTAATGTCATTTTAACGACCATAACACGAACGAAACGTAACCATTGCACCACAGTTATGTAATACGAACGTAGCCGATGATTGGCGGTCAAGGTCGCCCGCATTTCTTCGAGTGGCCATGAACGATCAAGCAAATTGGTGGTTCACTTTTTTAATTTGTCCCCCCCCCCCCGATTGTTTATATCGGAAGAAAATACTACGGTAGTGGTTGTTGAGAAATTTGTTTTCGCCCTTCTCCTGTTCAATTGTTACAAAATTTGCAATATTTCTCTTTATTATTTGGGTTCAATAGAGCCCGATTTTTCTAAGCGGGAAATGATAATTTAAAATTACTCCTATTGTTTTGAATTGACGAATATCCAAAAAAGACAGAAATCTTCGATTTTATCGTTCATTTACATATAATTTTAAGCGGTCTATAAAATCTAAAAATAAAATAAAGCAATTTATTTTTACTCTCAATGTCAGGCGATATTTTTAAATCAATCGGGTTTTTGTTCGAAGCCAGAGTTCCTAATTTATTCTGTTCAGGTAATAATAATTAATAAAGTTGATTTGACATAACAATGACTTTTGTTTTCTCCCCTCCATCTCCCATATTCTATTTTTATTGGGTTATATGTTATATGAATTTCCTGATTAAAATAATAATATAATTTTTATATTTATTTCCAAACATTCAGAAAATAAACAGGTAATATATAAAATAATAACAAAATAATAAAGTCGAAAGAATATACAATTGAACTTCACTGCACTTCACTTCACAAAAATTGTAAAACTTCAAAAATCGCCTGCGGAAAAGTTCGAACTAATCTTTGACTAATCAGTAGCTTTGTAGTAAATTTTGTAAGAATCTGACCCACGTGACGCAGTGCATCTCATAAATTATGGGATTGAAAATTTGCAGGAAATCTATTTTTCATCGTTTTATCATTTGTTTCGGACCTGCACCCTGTGTAGACATCAGCTTGCCCGTGGTTCAACAACATCCGACATCGAAAACTGCCGTGGTGGAATTTTAATCGACCCTGTTGTTTACTTAACGAAGAACTGAAAATAACAAGTTTTAATTCAGTTAATCGACAAATTGACAACGCCATTTGCTTCGAAAATTAAAACGGTTTAAAAAAAACCATTCGCCATAATATTTCGCGCAGTAAAAATTTTTAAAAAAATCTGGGGAATTTGCGTTTTTAAATTTGGCGATCGATAATGTGTCAAGTTTTAGGGTTCGTTCGGGTTGGGTTTCCTTTCAAATAGATTAATTAATTAAACTGCAATTATGTACAGTTTTTATTATTATTTCGTCGATTAATGATGGAATTATGTTGATCAAACAGGTGCTGCTCTTCAATTTGTTTACGATTTTGGTGTTGTTCTCGACAGGTAACAATAAATTATTGTTTTAATTAAACTCACTGGCTAGGTTGCCATGGTGATGGGTTACACTTGCTGATGTTTTGTTTATTTTTGCGAGGCAGGTTCCCTGGTGCGAGAAATTCCTATCGACATAGGCCGCAACGCGACTCTGCCATGTTTTTTGAATCAAAATCAAAAAGGAGTGATGTGGGTGCGCGAAGGAAGAGAAGAGCAGGTGACGAAGTTGGCGGTGCAAGAAGACGGTTCGTTGTTCTTAAGCGAAGTTGATCGCAACGATTCGGGCATTTACACTTGTTCACAAGAGGAGCCGGACGGCTTGGATCTGAAGGCGAGCGTGAAGCTTAGGGTTCGGACACCTCCACCGACTCTGTCCGTTACGGTTCATCCTAGCACTATTCTGGCGTTGGTGTTGTGGACCCTCAAAGACACTGGAGGTTATCCCATCATTTGTTTTACCGCACAATACCGACTGGCTAATTCCGACGAAGAGTGGAAGCCTATCTCGCCCAATAGGATGAGTCCAAACACGAGACAAATTGAAGTTTACAAACTCGAACCCAACACCACCTACGCGTTTCGCGTCTGGGGCACCAATCATTTAGGAAAGGGAGAAGTAACGGAAGTGGAAGGGCGCACATTGTGTAGTAATCAGGAGTTGGAGTTGGCCAGGCACTTTCTCGAAGGGGCCGAAAAATTTGACACTCGCATGTGGTTTATAGCCGTAGGCGTGGTTATGGGAACTCTGGTTTTGCTGGGTGTCGGCACTTGCCTTTTGTTGTACCAAGAGTGTCGCACGCCAAGTGGTAAGTGCCCTTTTTTTATTCGAGTACTTCCTTCTCCAGGGTGTCCATTTTTCACTAAATTTTAAACTTACCAACATTGTCCCGGTTCAACGTTCAATAATATCTGAGCTAGCTTTTGTGTATAAAGCTTCGAAAAGTGGGGACTCTGGAGGTCACCTTTTCCAGCAAATAATTGCATTTGTTTAACAGAACCGGACGATCAGGAAATAATAGAATTGGTTCCAAACATAATTCTGAATCCGGGATTCGACGGGAATTCTCGAACTGCCCGCATACCCGCCGACGAAAATTTCAACAACGAAACCACGACTCACCTTAACAACAATACGGTCGTGCAACCTAGAAATATGTAACAAAAGTTTTAACTTTTTATTAGCATTCCGTTTAGTTGTAATGTAAATAAGATCAAAATGCAAGCAACAAAAATATCACCCATTTTTTAGGGCAAGTGATAACATTATTCTAGTCGTAAAATTAATCAGTTTCCATTTTTAATTTGCTTGACACGTTAATTTTTCGAAAGGGGCATAGGACGTAGTTTATTAGACGATGCTTCCATTTTTATTAGAATTAAGTAAAAAATATCATCGCGCTCGGGAGCGAGGTCGAATAACATTTTTATTGTGCCTAACTCTTTTAAACAGTAGGTAGCTTATCAGATCGACACTTAGCTTGAATTAGAGAAACTTAAAAACGAAAGAGAACGCAACGTTTGCTTATAAGATGAAAACTACCGCGACGTTCCTTCCGAAATATCGAGAGGGAACAAGCTGTGATTGGGTCCGAGCATTTTTTAACAGATATTGCTCAGTCCTAGTCGCGACGAAGCAAAATTTTTATGTTGTGAAAGTTTCAGTGCCTATAATATTAAAATCGCGTTACTGTTTTAATTTTCGAGGCGGGAACATCGTCGTTTTCTCCGTAAATCGAGGTTGTAATTGTGGGGTTGTAATTTTTTGAGTGAGAACTTATCCTAACTGTAAATGCAAGTGGAGTTGTGATTAAATTTTTTAAGCAGACGAACGTCATTTTGTTGTAACTTGCATTTACTCCGAGTGTTGTGGATACACATTTTTATATTACGATAAGTAAATAATATTTTATCATTATCCATGATGTAATTACGCGTGTTTGTCATAAAGAAAATGTTTAAACAATTTGTAAGTGTACAATAATTTTTATACAATGTTTACGTGTCGTTAAGCTTCGATACGCCTCGTATCGCTATCGTAATTCGCTTGAAGCTTTCTTTGTTGTTCAGTCTGTTCGTTTTGTTGTAAATGGTACAAAATTTGCATAAATTGCTCTTCCAGTAAAATAGTAAACTGCTTGAAACATTTTGTACAGAAATACATTCATCGTAGAGTTGCATACCTAATAATTTAAGTAAAGAAAGTGCAATATGCTTATTTTGAATTGTTGACTCATTTTATGTACCTATAAGACTCGGTTCGTAATCATATTTTTAAAAATAATAAACTGAATTTTTAACGATTCCATTTTTTTCATTGTAAACAAATAAAATGGCTGAGGTTATAAATAACCTTTACCACCATGAGACAATTCTTCGTCGTCCGGAATTATATCATAATTATTCTTACTAGGAAACAAAATTAAAACTTGGTCGAGTGAAAGAAACTTATAAAATAATTATGAAATAAATTAATTTATGTGAACAAAATATAGTTAATAATGGTGAATTGAATAAAATAAAGGTCAACTATATTAATTACTTATTAAATTAATTTAATTTTAGATTGCTTGCAAGGAATTATTTTTTGTTAAATCAAGTTTATCACAGAATGCTAAAACAACAAGGTCAACTATTGTCTTTACACAAAACCATCAGAACTTCCTGTTTGAGGTTTAAAATTTCTTCCAGAAGCTGTCCGTTGTTTTCTTGCAATTTCCTGATCGTATCTTTGTAAATCTCTTCGTTCCGTTTGTACTTCTCCATTGTTCCCACAAATATCGAGTCTCTCGACGTGAAACTGCTTATTCTTTTGTCGTTTGACTCTTTCAGTTTCTCATTTTCACATTCTAACCGTCTAATTTCATTTTGCATTTGCTTGCGGTCGCTTTGCATTATTTTCTTAGTCACATTCAATTCGTGCTGTACGCGATTTTTGATCGCGTCCAGGTCGTCAATTTCCATTTGTTTTAATACCAATTCTCGGCCTGCTTTTTCGATAATTTGCTGTTTCGTAGTCGCAACACTTTGACCATCACCAATTTTTTTCTAAAAGAATCGAGAAGTATTTAAAGGGTAATTACGTCAAAACCGAAACTTTACCTGTAGGTTTACATTGTTTTCTTTCAGTCTAGTGCTTTCGCTTCTGTTGTGAGTGCACTTTTCGAGCAGGCGACGATGAAGGTGGATCAATTTGAGTGAGTTGTAAATTATGTCGTTCATTAGATCTTTCCGATTGTCAACGTCATATTTTTTTTCGTATATTCCCAGGCTGTCGAATTCCTTAAGAGTAAATTGAGGTAAATGCATACAATTTGAATTTTACCTACTTTATACAACAACTTCACCAAGTCGTCCTTCGACGAGTTGTCGAATAGCGCGGGGTAATCGACGTCGTATTTATTGTCCATTTTCGACAAGGTAGCGTCCACTTCCCACTCCAAATACTTTTCCATTTGAACTTACTATATTTTTAAAAATATGTTTGAAAGATAAACAATCAACTGACAGTTGCGTTTATGGTTAAAAATCGTGTTTCCAAAAAAAGTCGCTAGGTGGCAGCTGCGTATCTATTTTCTTGATTTTCTGTACTTATTTACTTATACAGGGACGCCCGCATGAAGCTGAAACCCACGCTTCCCAAAATATTAGAAATGGTTTTTGCCTAATATAATTATTATAGCTGCAAGCTGGTAGAGCTACTAAATGATATGATACAAATAGGAGTATACCTGATGGAACACCTTTCTCGACCTACAAAATCTTATATACTTATTACAATTCTAATTTGTGTGTTCCGGATTGACGTTCTTAGGAAGCACTGGCCGCGGTGATTTTAACGCAAAAAGTTCTTCCTGGATCTCATACGACTTTATTTGAATTCCAAAACATTTGAAAGAATTAACGAGATTCTTAACTTAAAGTGAAACTATCGAGCAGTCGAAAACACAGATCGTATAGCTTCAGTGCACGTCCGATTTGGAGATTACTTATCTTCAGATGCACGGATTTGTGATAAACCATTTGGGATCGGGAAATAATGTTAAGAAAGTATAACAAAAATATTCAATCTTTTTGTTTGGTTTATTTTGATAACAATTTGTGATAAAACTTTATTTAACAAGAAATAATTCCCCCTTAAAGGTATCCCTTCCAATGAACCACCTCGACGGACACAATTGTGTTTTGCCGTGACTACTCCTTGGAATGCAATGCCCTCAACCACCCTTAATTAAATTAATTTAAAAATTATCTAGATACGTTTCTGTCTTTTAACCACGATTTAATTTCATTTGCTAGCTCGGTGTTGGGTATGATTTGGTCCATGGAAAGAGGTGCACGATTAAAAGGGTCCGTTTGGTCGCTCAACAAATGTCTGGCAATGGTGGATCTGTCGACAGTTTGTTTAGAACTTGGTAAAATGACAGGATCCGTCATTATGGTCAACATGATCGGATCCAAGAAGTGATCTGGGGCTTCCGCGAGCACCACTTCATTTATTTTATAAGCAGCCGCTTTTTCTGCCACCTTGCCAGCTACCTCTCGTAAATCGCTCACCAACATCCCGCCCTTGATTCGAACCAAAACGTCTTCGGCCAATACAAACAAATTGGGACTGTAAGAACGACCGTCCTGTGAAACGGCCAAACAAAACGAATCGCTTTCTTTTAAATTGACGTAAATTTTACAAATGTTCAAAACGGTCGTGGCCGGATCGAAACTATACTCACTGGGATTATTTACTTTAAAGTCTTTTTGGTCTGGTCCGACTAATTTTAATAAAAAATAATTTAGCATTGCCGCAACGCGATCTACCAACGTGGAATGCGTAAAAACAATGGTGATCCGCGACGTTAAACACTGCAGCATGTGGATGGTGTCGCGCCCAAGGATGTTGTCGAATTTTGCCATCATACCAGTCTGGTACAAAAAGTTGTAATTTTGTGCTCTCTCTTCTTGAGGTAACGAATCCCACTCGCCACGTTCCCTAAGAAAACCAAAAGTCAAATTTGCTATTATAACTTCTCAAGTTGTACTCACTTAGCACTTTGTAATTCTTTCAATTTTGACATATTGGAAAGCGATTCGTCCAATAAGAATGTGGCATCGTTCATCAATAAGTTGACGAATTTTAAAAAGATTGGTGGCTGAACGGCCTCCATATCGCGTTCCGCACTCTCCGCTAGTTGCCTTAAAAAAATTGAATAGAGATGGAGACGATTGAGCAAGGAAAAGATTCACTCACCGAAAGTTGGTTTGGTAGTCTTCAATTTTCCACAAATAATTCATCACCCCGTACATTGGTCGGCGATAATTGAACTTTTGTTCGAATTGTACGCTTTCGCCAGTCATTTCGATACTGATGAACACATTCAACAAGCATTCAACAATCTAAAATATGTTCAAAGAGCAATCTTTAGTAAGAGGTTAATAAGAAAATGTAACAAAACTTACGTGGTCTTTATGTGGATGAGCTTCAAAGAGACGCTGACGTTTAATGTCGTTCATGGAACTAAACATAAAAGGCAATTCATCCCTATCCTGCGGTAATAAGGCCTCAAGGGCTTCGGCCAAATGCGCTCTCAAATGTGGATTACGAGCGTATTGCAAAGAACCCATAAACATCAAAATACACGTCACAATTGGGTTTAACGAATCCTCGTCCTGATTTTCAAAAATTGTCGGCTTAAAGCGTTTCAAAAATATTAAATAGCACACAATGTTTTCGACAACAAACTCAGGAATGCATCTGAAATGCGGGAGTTTAACAAAAGTTTAATAATCACTTGAGCTTACTTTAATGTTGCAGGTACAGTTTCGGGTAGTGGGAATCCTACGACTTTGGGTTTCGTTTGCCAAAAGTCCTTCAGTTCCTTATCGTAATCGTCGTCGACTGAAATTTGCGTTAACCAATAGCAGGTGGCCGAAACAAAACTAAACATGTTATTCAAGAACTCCGGTTCGCACAGCGCGCAATTAAGCGATAAATATCTGAAACAGAATCCAAATTATGTAAACAAAAATTTCATAATAGATAAGTGAGGAAATTTACTTGGTTTTTGCTGCCATCAATTCTTCGTTCATTTCGGTTAATAAAGGCGAACTACTCGAAGTTCGTCTCAGGGTATCTAAGTAAGCACCTTCCCTTTGCACAATATCCTGACTAAGACGAACGATTTTATCCGAAACGACGCGAAAGCCCAAATCTAACGCTCGGTGGGACATAAAAAAAAGTTCCGTCGCAAAACGAAAACGCAAACTGGTGGGTCGAACGCCTTCTTCCGTTTCCGAAACAGGCACCAAACAAGTTTCCTTATCTAAATTGCTCAAGCAGACTCCCTTCGCTAGAGAATCTTCTTTCTAAAAAGAAAACAATTTTTTTAACACCTGTGCAAAGATAGCTAATAGCATTTTCAAGTAATAATACCTTAACTGCACAATAGGTCGGATCAATGCCCAGCAATCGGTCGCGCTTCTCGGCATGGGTTAAAGGAACGCAAAATTTAACGAGTAAGCCGCACAAATTTATTATGAAGCCATCACCGACGGTAGCGTTTACAAGAATACCCAGCTGAGTGTTCCAGAGCTTACCACGATCCACGTTGGCTTCCAAGCATTCACCCAGCCATAAGGATATTAATTTTTTCGTTTTTGCGCTGGTTTTGAGCAAATTCGACACCATGGCGTGTATGTAATTCAAAATTCGATTTGTGTCTGCCCATAAAATAGTCTGATCTCGCGTCACTGCAACCTGTAAGTAAACAATTAAGAGTCACCGACAATCAATTTGGTCAGAAGGCCAAGTTACTTCAATTTTAATATTAATTATTTTAAAGTAAAATATGAATTTCAAAATTTCTCACCTGATTTGTAGGTTCATTAAAATAGTCATAACGGCCCTGGACATTCACGGGTAACACAGATATATTTAGCAATGCCCCAAGTACGTTCTTTTCAAAATTTTTGTGTTGCGGCTTGCAGTGATCCAAAAGCACTAGTGCCAAGCATTCCTGACGCGAATAAAAAACTAATATTTCTAAAATATTACTAGACAGCCTAAACGGGGTGGAATGTAAAATTTCAACATAAAAAAGTTGCAACAGTTTCGAGTAAACCTCGCTGACGGATTCGAAATCGTCGTATTCCTCTTTGAAAGCAAAATAGACATCGGAAAAAAACGTCAAAGCCATAGAATCGTCCTTCAAGATGTACACGAACTGTTGCATCACATCTTGTCCTTCAAATATATCGGGCTGTTTAAATGCAGTCGAGACATTTCGTAAAATTAACTTCAAAATGCGGTTAACTAATTCGTCTTTTTCGTAGCCCATAGTTTTAACATAACAAGCAAATAAGTACGTAATCACGTCAGTTTCGCACATATCTTTTTCGCATTCGCCCGATTGAACCATTTCATAGGGATTACTCAGCATCAATCGTTCAAACAGCACTGAAGCCAAAGTATCTTCCATGACGAGATCCTTTGAATTATATTGCGTGGCTAATTCCTTCATAAAAACTAAATCTCTTTTGTCGGGGTTTAGTGTGAACCGAAACACTTCTTCTATAATTGCTATACTTGCATCGTCGGTTCTGGTTTTTTCTTCATCTGGGGCTTGGAGTAATGCGGCAAAGGGGTTAGTAGCTTCAGTCATTTTACCACCTATAAACTAAAAAACCACGATACAATTTTTTCAGTTGTTATTTAATTAATTATTTAAATCACCTAACTTAAATTAACAACATCGTAATATTTTGACATTTGTTTTCGACTGTCACTATTGGACGTCAGCTCAAACCATTCCAGTGCTTCTCAACATCCGTCGACCGATCGATTTCAAAATTTTGAAATTATTATTAATTGAATTAAAAGTGAATTTCTGATCGAGGGGATACAGAGAAACTGATCGGACAAAAAGCGTATGATGACGTTTCAAATTTAAAAAGTTTTTTTTCAAAGAACACTGTATATTTTTATTTAAGAATTTGAGTTTTTCCATCTGCTATATTACTATTTCAATTTTCTTTGCTTACTCGACGGTAACTTAACGACCGATTAGTGTTTTTTTTCCAAAAATGCAATTTTGAAATGAATGCGCGTTTTGAAAATAGCGGTCGGTGAACATTTCTGACAGTATAAAATTACCAACCACAAAATTTCCTATAAATAACCAAATTCCAGCTAATGTCAGTCGTATTTGGTCGTATTGTTCACATTGTCATTGATCAAATTTAATACTTTTTAGAATTTCACAATTTTACTTAATAAACACAAAATGTCAGATTGGGATACGGTCACGATATTAAAAAAGAAAGCACCAAAGGCCTCGACGCTAAAAAGCGAACAGGCAGTAAATGCCGCTCGGCGACAAGGTCAGCAAGTGGATACACAACAAAAATGTAAGTTACGTACTCAATCATAAATATAAATAATTTTCATCATCGCCTACTTTTAGGGGGCGCCGGTAGTAATAAGCAACACGTGGCGGCCAAAAACACCGCCAAACTGGATCGCGAGACGGAAGAACTGCGTCACGATACCATTCCACTGGAGGTTGGCAAATTAATACAGCAGGGCCGGCAGGCTAAAAACATGAGTCAAAAGGACCTGGCCACGAGGATTAACGAAAAACCACAGGTCATCACGGACTACGAGGCCGGCCGCGGAATACCCAACAACAACATCATAGGGAAGATTGAACGCGTGATCGGAATAAAATTAAGAGGTAAAGATCGGGGCACTGCGGTCACAGCGCCTCCTGGGCTTAAAAAATAAAACGCAACAGGAGGCTAATTCCTTTTCAATTTTTTGTACTACTTCACTACCATCACCACTAGAACCGGAGAGTATTCCACTACTCTCTTTTGTTTTATTAGTTGCATTATCTATGAAACAAAACAAAGAGCGTTACGTTTACCCTTCACGTGGCATAAAAAGATGATTTAATCTTCAAAGAGATATTTTATTACTACAAATTTTCTATTTATTTTTTTCTTTTTACCTATTAGGCCAGTCGTCATCAGGTACGTTTGCAGTATGAAGCCCTCAAGTTTTACACATCGGGCCAAAACCGTAAGAACAAAATCACAAAAATCACAAAGTCATGGATTGGTCGTTGCATTTTAGGCCCAAAATAGGTACGAACAAAATAAAACTAGATAAAATTCTGTGTAAAACTAATAAAAATATATTGTTCTAGCTCTTGTCGTTTCCGAGATACAGCCCTCAGATATAGACGCCTATTCCTAGTCATCTGACGCGAAAGTGGTCCAGGGATCAGCGAAACCAGATTTCTTGCCCGGTGAATTGCTACATAGAGCAATCTTCTCTTGCTACATTTTACATTTTTGCAAATAGCTTGATTTTGATGCATCTGAGGCAAAAAGTGAACTTTACTCAAAGTACAAAGAAGAAAATTTCGCGTAAGAATTGAAATAATTAAGCATCGTAACCCAAATACTTTTCGAGATGTTGCTTTCCGAAAACAAATATTTGGTTAAAATTGTAAAATTTAGTTTTTTGTAAATAGTTTTTTTTTTGCTAAAATTCCACGAATAACTGTCTTCAACAAAAGTTACGGGGAACTAAAAGCTGCTAGGACTAGAGCAATTTCTTTGTTCTAGTTTTGTGCAAAATTTAATTTACTCTAAATCGTAACTGTCACGTTTTGTCTTTTGATGCACCCAATACAAGTAAATTGAGAAAAAACTAATTAAAAGGTCAGGTGATCACCTTTGATAGCCCACAGGTAAGGTCCTATTAGGGCTAAGAGATTTTTCAACGTGGGAATTAACAGATTATCTAGTTGTATTTCACTGATCTCTGGTCTGCTTTTGCGTCCACCGAACAAGCAGAAAAATCAAGTCCGAGTACAAGTTTTTCAGGTTAACCTGGATGGCTGTACCTCGGAAACTATAAGGGATAGAACCACATCATGTTTGTATAGCTTTTATTCGGAATAATTATCTAGTTTAATTTTACTAACACCTATTTTGGGCATAGGGTGCATACCAATCGACCGATCCACTACTTTATGATTTTTGGAACCTTTTTTAAATTTATCCCTGCTTCGGCCCTAGCCTGATGTGGACAACTCGGGGCTTATTGCTGACGCAAAATAAAACTAATTGTTTCCCCCATCCACACCCCATTTTTGCAATTTAAAATTGGACTATTATATATTTTTATTGTTTGTTTACTAAACCTTACTTTTTTTTATTTTCTTTAGGAGGACGAAAATAAACGAAGACGTAGCCATGGCGTGTCGTTCAAAATCAACTTGGTGTAAATTTAACGGTCGGGAAAAATCGAACGCCAAGCTAAACGTTCGTCTATTTTCACCGTTAAATAGTTCGTTGTGTAAACTTCATTATGGTTCCTTACGTATAAACAAAAAAATAATAAAAAATATTTAGAAATTGTAGTTGATTTTGTTATTAATTTTTTTAGTAATTAAAAGTGATAATTTTTTTTGCTGTTCTTTACTTTGATCCTGCACTCTTACGAAGGTTGGAATGGTAAACCTCGTTTGGAATAAATTTGTGTCGCTGACAAGTGAACAAGATTTCAGCCTGATTCTTTCCTCCAACATTTTGAAAAGAAATACTTGGATCGATGCCAACCTCACCCGTAACTGTATTCTACGATAAAGGTAAATCGAGACTTCTCATCGACAAACTGTGAAACTACAAATCCATCATAAACAAGAGGCTGTCTATCTAACTTTTGACTACCGCAATGCTAAAGTAGTTCAGTCGAGATAGGATTTCACCTATAAAAAAAGATAATCGGACCCGCTAATTTTTTGGAGGTTTACTAATTTTTAAACCTATCTCGACTGGACTGGACTAATGCCACAGTATAAGCATAAGACTGCTAAAAGTTTAAAACAATGAATAGAGGAATTTTTAGTCGTAAATATTGAGAACCACTGCTTGTTTGATCACAACTTGTTTACGTTGGGAGTAGTTGTCAGGTTATGTTTGTGTGCGACTTTTTGAAGTTTAAATAATTTAAAAGTTCGTTGTGCGTCTTTTTGGTCATTTAGTGTTATATGTTTTTATGTTTAAAATTGCAATGGTAATCTTAACTTCTTTATTTAGTTGACAAATTAATTAACGCGCGAAACTCACAAGCTGTGTAGTTGTACACACTATTTGCTGCGAGCCCTGCAAAAATAGCTGAAAGAATCCTTTAGTCCTTTTTAAAACTCTTCTCATTCTTTGTTACTAGAACAACCTGGAGGAAGACGTCAATATTCTAAGTCGACTGCTGGAAGAAGACAGCAACAGCATTAGAACAAAATTGTGCAAATATGCAGCCGAGGACAAGCACATGCGTATGCAACTGATGCTGAGGGATTACTTTAAAGAAGAAAAGGCACTCGTGAAACCCGACATTGAACAGGAAGCTCGATCTATTGCCGTAATCTTCCCCGACGTTCCTATCGAAATTATTCAAGATATGTTGATAGAAACAGGCGACCAGGTGGATCGTTCCAGAATTGTGATGAAGAAATTATGTACCAAACGGACAGCTACAAAAAAAAACAATTCCACCAAGTTAACCAAAGACTCGCCTGGGAAAGTTGCACAAATGTCTGCAAAAGTTGACGACAATGAAAACGAAATCATTGACAGAGGCGTTGCGAATGAAATGTTTGATCGGGATAAATTTAATGAAGTACGGCCTTACCTCGAAGTGGAGGGTAAGTGGATTACAATAACTATTTTTAGGCTAGCAGATTTAAAGGGTCCTTCGATTTAAGAGAGTCGGGTTTTTAATGCCGTAACTGGGATTGATTTGCACTGAAAATGTTAAACCTGTGTCGGAAGTTTTATATTATTATTATAGTATAGAAGTATTATAAATTTATATATTGTTATAAAAATAATTAACTGATTTTAGGAAACATACAATCACAAAGTGGGTCTCGCTTGAGTAGCATAGAGTCACAACCTTCAACGTCCAGCTTTGTGGATCCATTACCTTACGTTAGCCAAGTACCAACATTTAATCGTAATTTGTTTGAGCGCGCCTTGGAAGTGTTTCCAGATGCTTGTCCTAAATATTTGCAATCTCTGTGTGAGCGGAGAGATTTTACAGATTTGAACTTGGCTGAGGTTGTACAATCTTTGCTGGATGGTTTGTTTTTTATCGATTTATTAATTGATTGCACATTTATATAGTATTTTTTAGGAGATTACCCTAAACGTATTTCTTGATTGGTGATTGCAGAAGATTTCGAAACCACTCAAACTATTAATTGTTAGATT
Source organism: Cantharis lateralis (assembly GCA_963170105.1). Classification (NCBI taxonomy): domain Eukaryota; kingdom Metazoa; phylum Arthropoda; class Insecta; order Coleoptera; family Cantharidae; genus Cantharis; species Cantharis lateralis. The sequence continues at coordinate 1,554,492 of OY720628.1, forward strand.
AGATAATTTTAAAATATAATTTGTGCTCGTCATTCCTTTAACGAATATATTAAGTTATGGTTAACAATTTAATTTAAATTTGTTCTGTGCATATTTGAAATATTTTGTTGTTATTTAAATAAATTGTTTTATCGGGTTTCTTGTAGACCCAGAACGTCCGGTGATTGTTGCTGCAACAGATCTATGCAGTTTTAAAAGTGTTATTGTTACCACGGACTACGCAGTTCTCTTGTGAGTTTGAATCATTCATGTACGGTCAAGTTCGAATTTCTACTATGCTGTAGCAGTTTTTAAAATTAGAAAACTTATAGATTCGTTTAAAAATAAGTAAATAGATATTTTACATCTCCCGTATTTTAATGCTATAACTTGCTCGTTTTCCACTTCTCAATAGTAAAGCTGAAAATGATCACGCTACTGCTTGACTTTGCAACCAACTCTTTTACAAACTCCGGCTGTAAGATCAGCAACAATGTTTTCAAAAAAATTCCGATAAACCAAATCTAGCAAAATTCAAAAGGAAGAAAATATTTTAGTTTTTTTAATTTGTAGAATCACTTCAGATGCCAGAACGAGCACTATTTAATAATTATATTGATTTGATTATCAAGTTTATCAAGGTAAAAAAAATTATTATCTTATCAGTTCGTTCTCGAAAGTAGGTATGTAAGGATTTAAGCGATTATTGATTCGCTCCATCAGTTTTAAACATGAAAATCTAGTAATATTTATTTGTAAACAATTACATTTTATCCATGTTGAAGTTTTTATGATTGAGATCTTTTACTCGGAAAGATCATTGGTACATGACGCAAAGGTCCGAGTTATATGTCGGCTGCAGGTCCGAACAATTTAATTTACTATACAATACTTTGTTCAACCAGAATGCCCCATTAAAAAATGTGAAAATAATTCAACCGAAACCTCAAAAATTATGTTCAATTCAAATTTACCCCTAAAAAATCAGAAGGTGTTGGCGCATACGCACTGCGGTTTGTTTATCTACACGTCAAATTCAGTTGGTTCAAGTTTGCATAGTTTTCAGCGGGAATTACTAGTCGATCTTGATATTAATAATTTGTAAGTTAAAATTGGGCAAGTACGTAGTGAATTCGTATTTTCAATAGAAACAAAAGTGAATTCAACCTTTTGTTAAATTATGATGACAAAATTTTTAAATCTGTCACTTGATTATTTTCAGAAATTATTGGTTATAAATTTAAAATTTTAGATGATTTTAGTGTAATATGGGGGATGACGACCGAAGACAACCATCGCCGCTGGAAGGTTTTTCGAAGGGGAGCGACGAAGAGAACTGCCCTGGTGAACCTTCAGAAAATGAAAACCTCAAAAAATGTATCGAAGAAGAGGTTAAATTAATAACCAAGATCTTTCCTCTACTTCGGCATGAAATGATAAATGAAATGTTAACAAAACTAGGAAATCTCCCCAAACGTTCGAGAGCTGTTCTAAGACAGTTATCTTTTCAACACGAACAAAATAAATCAGCAAACCATCCGTTGAACAGTGATTTTACCGATAAATTGAGGTTTAATAATAAACAAGACAAGACAAAAAATTGTGACTCAAACGAAATTTATTTGATCGATGATGATCAATTAACACCTTCACCTGAGTATTTGCAGCCTCAGTTTAAAAAGCTTGCTTTCAACGACAAATTTTCTGTGCTCAAAAGGGTTCTGCCAGACGCAGAACCCAACTACTTGAAAATGCAACTCGTGCGTCTTGCAAACAATCCGGAACAGTTGAATTTGTTTGTTAACAACGCTCTGAAGGTTCGCAACTATCCAACCAAGGCATCCAAAGGACAAGTCCCGTGGAACAAGATCTTGCAATCACAATTAAATAATACAAATTTTGGCAAAAGAGGTTCAGCACGTGGCGGGTTTAGTAAGCAAATTTATTGAAATATTAGAGTTTGAATTTATTATTATATTTTTGCTAATTTTATAGATTCCCTTGGTGGATTCCCTTGGCCAGCACCTTTACCGAATATGTAAGTTGTAAGCGGACTGACCTAACTTCTTATTTTTTATGTTTTGTTGGACAAAAAGAAGGTTTTTCCTTGTAAAATTTGAAATAACCTCCATAGGTCTTTGCAATGGAATTTTGTTTTGATTTTATGTTTTTTTAAAATTCACCAAGTTTCTGCTTTTAATCAAAATTTATTAAGTAGACGGAATCGGCCGGCACCGCAAGCCAAGAAGAAGAAGCAAAAAAATACAGACGACAAAGTAAATCTTGACGAATTGTTCAATCGCTCAAAGGGAAATTGTAATTCGCCTTATCCACAAACTTCACAAGCTTATAATTTAGGAAATTTTGGACAAACTCGAATAGGTGGTGTTCAACCAAACTTTGCACAATTTAACTCGAATTATTCAAAATCATATCCAAAGAAAGCAGAGGAGATTTTGTGTGCACAGCCAAAAGAAGACTCCGCATTGTACACCACTAAATTCAGTGTTCAAACTTTTGTGAAGACGATTCCGAATCCAGAAAACTACTTTCGAGAGAACCGTCACAACAAGCCCTGGAATGGGCAATGTGAAAATTATGCCACTTGTGCTTTATTTAACATATACAACAAAATCAGTCTGGATAAAATTAAAGAATGCATTTTTATAGCGCCAAATTTTCTGGCTGCTTGCGACATGTTGGATAAAGTGACCGTGTTCGATGGTAAATTTCGGCCCGATCTACCGATGCCTCCTCCCGTGGACGACATACCGTTGCTGAAAGAGGTAAGTTGGCAATGTCAAAGTTTTGCAAGCAATTCTTCTTTTGTTTCTTTAAAAAAGGTTTTCTTATTTTTTTTTCTTGCAGATTGCTTATAAGATGCACCACGCTGAAATTTTGCAATTTATAAGTACGCAGAAGGAAGTTTTTCGGTTAAAAATTGCAGAAGCAGAGGAAGCGGGGCTGAGTCACAATTGTGAATGTTGTTACAACAAGGAAGTTCTACCAGAAGACGTGTTCAAGTGTGAAGGAAATTGTTGTTTCTGTAGAAACTGCATGAGGACGAACGTAGAAGAGTTGTCTTTGTACGATCAAGGTATGCTTGACTGCTTGAATAACTGTGGGGCCCAATTTAGCATCAACACTTTGCAGGTAATTGGTAACTGTGTTACAAGTGAAGTCGTTAATTTTGATATTTTAGCGAGCTCTACCCGAACAATTGTTTAAGAAAATTATGGGCAGGAAACTACAAGAAAATTTAGTATATTGTCCGTTTTGCGATTTTGGCGCCGTGCCAGAAATGGAGGGTACAGTTTTTAATTGTTTAAATGTGGATTGTTTGAAAGAGTCCTGTCGTATGTGTAGAGCACCTAATCACATTCCAGACCCATGTACGGACATAGAGCAAGACGAAAACGTCTTTGCACGAACTTATATAGAAAATAAAATGACTGAAGCGATTTTAAGGAAATGTTATGAATGCAATATGAAGTTTGTGAAATCTGGTGGGTGCAACACCATCAAGTGTCCCTGTGGTGCCCAAATGTGTTACATATGCAGAAAGCCCGTGACGGATCTTTATTTACATCGTGGCTGTCAGAAACACAGTGTGGCTAAGATAGATGAAGAAATGGTGATGCAAGCAGCCATGGAAGCCAGGAAAGAAGTCTTTAGTATTTTAAAAATTGATCCAACTATTGGTATGAAACGTTACTTTAATGATTTGCGAAAAATTAACCTGGAATTGAAGAAGGAAAATGAAGCCGCTAATTTTTCCGATAACAAAGATGTAAGTGTTTTTATAGGACAATCGAAACGAAGGAGAGGTGAAACTACTAGCACTTTTCAAGATGCAAATGCAGGTCCTTCTAATTCTTTAGAACCTTTTACAAGTCGTGCAAAACGGATTGCAAGATTATAATCTCTCATAATTTTTAATGTGAATCTACACTTTGTCACACTGTATTTAAATTGTTTTAATTTTGTTTTTTCTTTTTTAATATTATCTAATAAAAAATGATTGTAATTATTAACAGTTATCGTCTGCTTCTTTTCTTTTGCCTAATGCAAATGCCTATTTTTTATTGCCTAATGCGGATTCCTCAAATGATTTTAGATAGGTACGACAAATAAAAAATATTCCCTTATCTATGAAATGAACTGTCGGATAGCTGTAGACGCCAAACGCGCGTCCCCCCCCACACACATCAATTAAAAGGCTATTCTAGTACAACTCCAACCCTCTTGGTTCAGGGGTTTCTATTTTATTTTTCCTATGCGGTTGGACGACTATCTCTAGAAATAATCAGTCGACCCTCCTGGAAATTTTTTTATGGACGCCCATGCCTATTTTTGTACGAATAAGTAAATTAAATTTTTCCGAATATAATTACAGACAACCAGTGGTATCAGCTCGGTTTTACTTATAAATATGTTACCATTATAAATGGTTTTACTTTTAATTATAAATATTTGCATGCATATTTTTATTTATACAGTTACGAACAATTCCGAAGCAAAGCCGATCAAAATTGAAGGTAGTTTTACACTAAATTGTTATGTAAACGTTGGAGTATTGTGCATTTTTGAAGATATTTAAGCCATCGAGCGATTAAAATAGTTATTATTCGCAAATTTAATAAGTTATCCGATCGATTTTAACCGGTGCGTGTAAAAGCGACTAGAAGGCGGCCATTACGTTGGCGGCCATATTGTGTAGAAGCGTCGTCGACCGAAAATCAGAGCGAAAGTTTGCTAAAATAGTGAATTATTTAGGTAAGCAAATAATATTATATTATTAAAAATACGTAAATTAATTGAGTTAGCGTGCGATTGACTTAAAATCGTTTGCACGAAATCTACGTTGCTTCTTTATCATTGCTAAGAAGTTTCTTCACAATTTGACGTATAACTGCATTACACGCGCCACTTTCCTGTGGTGCCGTTATAAAACGAATAAATTTATTATTAGTTTTTTTAAAAGTGTTTTCTGAAAAATTAACCAATTCGTTTGTTTCTCTTTTTTATTTTTCAACATTTAGTCGATTAAAATAAAGTAGAATGGCTAATAGAAGATTCGGTGGTCCGTCTAATAAAATCGGCGGCGGTGGTTTTGGTCAGCAGAACTTTGGGAACAAAGTGAATCCTTGGCAAGGGGGCGCAGGTCCTAACAGTAATGCCAACAGCGGTCTTCTGTCTCAGCTATCGGCTCCTCAAGCGCAATTAGCGCTAGCTATTAGCTCTTTGTTGCAACCCCAGCAAATGCATAGCAATCCACCATCATTACTTTCGTTGCCTACAAATCCGTCGTTCAATAACCAAGATCATTTTGGTTCCCAAAATCGTTTTAATAATCGTGGTCGTGATTTCAGACGACCCGAACCTTACAACAAGGTATGGATAAGTAAATTTATATTTTTACCTACTACTACTATTTTTATCTTAATTCCATATTTTTGATATTGTGTCCCCAATTTTTTTATATCACTCATCACCTTTACTTATTATTGTGTTACAGTATTGTATCGTAAGAACATTTGTGAGATATTTGCCAAACGCTGGCCTCTGTTACTTACTTTTTCAAATTTAAATTTTAGTGCTTAACCAATAAATTCCCCGTGTCATTGTTTTCTTTTCTTCAAGGCAAGCATATGCAGGATACTACTAGGTAGCTTACACCACTCCCTCCCTCACTCACACCAAATACAAATCACTCAAACCGGTTTTGTATTCGAATCCTGCAACCACAACCGTCTCTCCTACACTCTCAAAGTGGACCACGTTTCACTTTTCGATTGCGACTCTCTTCATCAACCTATCCAATTATTTTTACACGTTTGGCTTCCTCCATCCGTTTCGAGAAAAGCCAAAATTACCAAAACTTTCCCAACGTCAAAACCGGTTATGTAAATTTGGAAAATTTCTTTATTTCAAAACCAAATTTTCTCTTACAAACGACCCCCCGCGAAACCTGCGATAAATTTCCCCATAGTTTGATATTTTTTCTAATTCAAGTGGTCCCGAACGAGCCTTAATTTGTGGCCAGGTTGATGCCGTCGATCTCTTCAACACAGCTTGTTTTCCAGTTATTGAAAACTATTGTATTCGAGGGGACCGAACCCCACACTCTGGCTCTCCAGTCATTCTAAAATGCTACGACTTGTAAGAGCAGCAATGTAAATAACAAACAGTTAGTATAATTATCGAAATGAAGCCGAACCCTACACTCAGGTTCTTCGGTTATTCCAAAATATACAGTCTTAGATGAGATGGCGTATAAAAGTTAAGTTATAATAGAATCTTGCATAGAAAAGGTTAAGGTTCATTCGAGATCACTTGAGCTGCCAAAGATCAAACCTAAAAGTAATTTTTCGTAAATTTTGTGCTGGGCCTGGATGCTCTAACGCTTTTTTTAAAAACTACCTGTGACTCCTGCATATGTAGTCTCGATTCAAAAACGACAAATTTTCGTATTAAAAAGACAATAATTGGAATCCACTTTTTTCGAATTTTCTTTATATAGCTTGGTCAGGGCCGTGGATGGCGTGACAATTCTACCAGACCTGCAGATTCTTATGGTAGGTCTTCGAACAGAAGTGCTTCTCGCGGCAATAGAAGGTCTCCATCGAAAGGTGGTAAAAATAAAAATAATGACAATAAGTCACAAGCTTCAAATAAATCTTCCGATGTGAATGTTAATGATTCTTCTAAAAATAATAAGGACGAGACTATTCCTAGTTCGATCGATGACAGCAGGTAAGCCATTTTTATTTCTACGGTCAAAAGCCAAACTAATTTTAGTTTTAAAAAAGTAATTTTTGTTTATAAAACTTCAAATTTTGCCCTTTGCCCGCAAATATTTATTCTTCATTCCTTTTCTTAAGATGTCACATTTTTTATTTAAATTGTTTTTAAATTTGAAAACCAAAAACTTAAGAAAATGATCAGGGATTGTGCAGTTTCTGCCAAGTTTTGTCTGTGATTCTTCGAAGTGCAGACAAATTTTCTCATTATTTGGGTTTTGTAAATACACACAACTTTCTTCGTTATAAATTTGTGCGAAAGTCTCGTCGTGGTGGTTGCAAAATTCGACACCATGAGGAAACTTGAAGCTGTGCTTTGCTGGCCATATTTGTATTAAACGAGTAAATTTTCAAACAGAGACGAAGATGCCTTTGAAAGTAACGAAAAGAAGCGCGATTGGAAGCAAGAAAAAAATACCGAAGATGCTGAAAACGCCGACGATGACGGAACGGCCGGCGAAGAGACCACTGAAAATGAGGCCGACGGTAGCGCGACTAAAAAGGAGCCCAAGGAGAAGAAGCCCCGCGAAGGACGATATCACGGAGTCCCACCAAGTTTATTGCATTGCTTTGTTTGCAACAAGAGTATGTGGGATGGAGAATCTTTTCAAAATCATCTTAGAGGCAAGGCTCACAAACAAATGATGGACAGTTTAGGTCAGAGTTTTCAAATTACCGTCAACATCTTGCGCGAAAACATGCGCCTGGTGGAGGAGAAAAAAATGATCGAATTGGAACGCATGACCAGGAATAATCGCGGTGGTTTTCATCGACATCAACAGGAACCACAGAGCCATTGCAATATGTGTGATTTGAAATTTTTGGGCAAAATCATCAGTCATCGCAAGTAAGCGACCGTTGCGTTGCAGCCTTTCATATTTCTTATTTTATTTTTGATTTTAGGACCGAAGGCCATCAGCGTTTGAAGCGCTTCCTACATCCAAAATGTGAATACTGTTCCCAGGAGTTCCCATCACGTATGGAATGGGTTGATCATCGTTTTACACCAGATCATTTGCGCAAAATGCACGAAGTATTGGAGACTAAAGTGAAAGGCGAATGTAGGTATATCATCATACTGAGTTTTATTATTACTCTGCTTGACTGGATGTCGAAATAGATGTACAATTATTGTCGAATTTTTGGGAAAGTAAAAAAGTTTTGGTAATATTGGCAAACCACCGAGGTACTTTGCCAAAAAAGCTGGTCCAAAAAAGGACCGAGAAGGAGGAATATGCAGGACACAATTTTTCTCGATATGTTAAATGCCATTATAATTTAATTTAAATGTTTATCAAGCAGTAAACCCTAATAGAAGTTTTGCAAACTCCTAAAATTGTTGTTGTTATGTGGGAGCTGTAGTTCATTTATTAATTGTTTAATTAGCCAGGGGTGAATCCCAACGATGGATTTGCGAGATCCTTGACTAAGTTACGTCAAGTGTTACGTGTAGGTTGTTTTCTATGTAGGACATAATTAATTTATAATAAAATAAGGTTCCCCACTCAACTGGAATAGTGCAAAAGTCGGAAAAACTTCAATTTTAGTCATGAAAATTTTGGAATGGTCCAGCAATTGATTATGTAAAATAATGTAAAAATAATAAGGATAAATAATTACTCTAACTTCCCGGATGTGTAAGCAGACTCGGGCATTGACAAGGTGCGCTTGAAATTTGTTTAAAAATTTTTTGTTTTTTTTCTACTCAAATACGTTTCTTCTACCGGAGAAGGTAGGGGTGAAAAAAAACTACATTGTAGATTGTAGTTCATGTAGCCTAGCTCCAAACAATTATGTTTGAAATTTTAACTAATTGTTCTGCAGTTGGAGCACCCATCATTGAGGAGGAAGCCCCGGAAGCAGATAACGACCCTCTGTTGGATGAGAGCCTACAAACTGAAGACGAGAATCCTGTCTTGGAATTGACAGACGATCTAAAAGACTTACAAAACCGACTTCCGGCATACAAACCCTCTCGTGCGATTGCCACCCAGGCAATGCAACCTGCGTCCGGTTTCTACTGCGACATTTGCAAACGTTTCATGACGACTGAAACTGCCGGAAAGGTGAGATCAACCTTTTCTCTTTTTTTCTGCTTTACTTAATCGAGAAATGTTTTTTAGGATCATTTACGTACGGAGAAACATTATATTTCATTTATCGAGGCGGCCAAAAAGAAGTACAAACGTCAACAAGACGAAGAGAAAGCGGCGGAGGAACGATTAGCTAAAAAAAGGAAGGCCGAAGAAGAGGAGGCGAATGTAAAGAAGGCTAAAACAGAAGAAGACAGTGACGTTTCCATGAATGCAGAGAATGGTGATGACACAGTCGCAGGCAGTGGTGAGAACATCTTGGATTTGTTTTCTTAAATACTTTTATGCATCACATTTTGCATTTGTATGGCTGATTTTTTTATCCACATGTGAAAGCTTTCGCTGTTTCTTATTATTTTTTAAAAATAATTTGATGTGTATTAATTTTTTTGTACAAAATTTTTAAACGGCATTAAAGAAGTTTTACCACGGTTTGATTTTTTGTCATTTCGAAGTTTTCCTTAAGTGCATAAAAGTACTCATCTTGGGGTTTCATATTTTGATTTATAACTTTTTTATTATTACAACAGAGATGTACGACCCCGAAGAGGCTTGTAAAGAAGGCGACTCTGCCCTCATGGACAGCAGCACGTTTGAAGAAGAATTTGCCGAGGTGGATCGTTTGATTCAGTCCGTAAACGAGGAAGAAGCAAAGCAAGCAAGTGAAGTTGCCGAAGTCAAAGAAGTTGAAGCCGTAGAGGAGAAACCAGAAGTTCTGGCTTCTCCGAGATTGCGCAGGGCTGCTGCCAACACTACTGGAGTGGGTGCAGTTAGGAATGGTGCAGGCCCTCGCAGCAAAACACGAAGGGGTGGTGGAAAGTAAATTTTATGAAATAAATTAGTTTGTATTTTATTTTAATTTTTATATGTAGAACAAATATTATATCTTGGCTGGGTGTACGTAAAACGTGTGCATCTTCAGTTTGCAGTTTCATTTAAAATTGAATTTATTTCTATGTAGTTGTGATTTGATTTATTTATTAAGTTAATTAATTTGTAATTCTGATTCAAGAACTACTTGCAGTGTTTTATTTGTATGATTCTATGTCCTCTTTTAAGAGTAATTTTTGTAGCATGTAATTTCTGTGTAATAATAAAATTGACAAAAAGTGGTATAACATTTCTTTAAAACTTGATTCGCCAGTGTAAACATTCGAAACATTTTTCGAAAATTTAAATCTGGCAGCTATTATTAATTTTATTACTAATTTCCAGCAATATACCACCACATATAAACCTAAATCTGGAAAATATTCAGAGATGGTCATACCAAAATGGTGTGTTGCAACACAATACATGTGCGTTGGTAGTCCCAATGGTTATAGTACTGCAATGAACAATAAAAACGTAGAAGTTGACCTTAATGGTTGCGTCATCAATTTCTGCACTAATGTGAAGAACTTGGGGATGATCTGGAATAACCATCTTTCATTTACGGACCATGTTAACAAGGTCACCAGCATTTGCTTTTTCAAGCGAAGGCTCTGTACAGATATAAGGAACTCCTTCCCTCTAATGTCAAATGGAACCTTGTAGTAACGCTCGTGTTGTGTCACATTGATTACTGCACGACTGTTTACTATGGTTTCCTCACGGATCAAATGAAGAATAAGCTACAAATCATATAAAACCAATGTTTCCGGTTCGCACACGATATAGGTTTTAGAGAACATGTGTCACACACATTAACTTTCAAATCCAAGTTAACCGATCATTTCTTGAATCTCTATGATCCTTCTCCATCCTGGTATAGTTGAAAAACAGCTCTGTTGAGCATTTACCATTTATTTTTAATTAAGGATATAATTTTTTGTATTCCTTGATAACTTAATAAACATTATTATTTTTATTATTATAAATCACAACTTACTTCAACACGAAAATGTTATGGAAATATCTTATCTATGCAATGATGACTCTTGGACGAAATCTACCAAGATTTGCGGTATAAACATTATAAATAAATTTTCACTAGATATTTGCAGTGGCGTAACTATAGGTGTGTGCCAGTGCGTCCACCCGGGGGCGCAAAAAATGATATATTATCTACTATTCGTTTTTAATATCCATTCTTAATTTGTATCTTTTCTATTAGAGATGGAAAACCACTCAATTTTTCCGGCAATTTACGAAATGCGATAGACACAAACCTTGCCAAAATTTTATTTTAAACATCGAAATTATTACGTTTTCAACACACCAACAACAAAACCCTGGTAATGGTATTAACTTCCAAGCATAAGGCCGCAATCCCACTACAGCCACCTACTAACATTTAACTAATTCATTGGTACAAATAACAAATAAACCACTTTTATTGGTTGGTGTTCGACGCTTGCTGTAGTGGGGCTGCGGCCTAACAAAATGGCTATTTGTGAAGAAACGATAGATGTAACCATATCTTGAAGTGCGTCACATTCAGGTGCGAATGGGATCCAGACTGGCGGCTATTATTAAGAAATTATTTCATGTGAAGACACATGAACAAAGCGACCCAGCGTTGTTCTGTTCTTTGACCACTTGCAACCTTCAAAGGAGTCGAAATATTCGAATCCGACGTATGAGAACGTGGCTACTTGGACAGGGGGGGGGAGTGTTCGGCCATTTGGGGTGGAGCTAGTTTTTGCATGCTTAACAGTTCGATCGTATAGCTTGTTCGTGATTTTCGTGTAAGTATTTGCTGAGATTCGTAACCGCGCGGTTGGGAGGTAGAATAACTGGATTCATGGCATTATACGTAACGCCTACAACATTCACAACGAAAAATTTACTTTTCTGCTCTCAAGATCTGTATGTTGGCAAACAAATCCTTTAACATGACAGCTTGGAATCCTGATCGTTTGTAATATTGGTAGCATCCTTGTCCATGTGATCCATTTGTTTTCCTGACTATCATCAGCTACCATTCGATCAACGTTCGTTCATTAAGTAGAAAAATCATCATCTTTTGTCGATCACCAGATCGAAAAATCGACAGGTTTACGATATTATTATTTAACTTACCTTACTTACCTTTCGGTATCGAAAGTATCCAGCCAGTAGTCAACGTAGTTGGCTTTCTCGAATCGTCAATACTGCTCTAGGGTTCTAAAAATTCTAAAAAACTTCTATTTATCTGCTGTATTGTATAAAAAAAGAGAGTGTGATTTTGCTTTGTTGTTACCAAGTGGATGGAAAATCTACCGCAATTCAGCTATTGGAGCTATTTTACGATACCACTTTTGGTGTACAAATAAACAATAAAGTATTAAAATTTGTGCGTAAAACGCACACATTTATATTTAATAAATAAAAATTTTAGATTTTAAAAACACTTTAATTGGCAAATAATGAGAAACCCAGCATCGGATGTAAATGAGAGCCCTTAAAAGGGCAGTGTTAAATAAACGTATTATAGGTTTCAAAAATATCCTGGCTACACGATTTCTTCGACCACTCTGATAAATCACAGAAGCGATTACACTGCACCCGGTGGTCGTTGGCCGCCTATTCAATAATATGTTATTGACCCATCCATCATTTATAGATCTCGTTGGCAAGTTCAAACAAATAGAGAATCCACAATATTTCTTTGAAATATCTATAAAAACAAAAAAGTTATCGTTCAAATTAATAAAACGTTAGAATTTATAAATAGTCTCGTTATTATGCGGCTTGTAATGCAAGTTCGTTTACAAACAAGAAACTGCATAGTCACTTATTGCAATCTAAGTATAGAAAGGTGTAAAATTCGTCTGTAAAAAATATAAAAAAAGTTGACAAAGTAAATATTATGTAACTATTCCTACTGCGATGCTCGCTAGGATCGTTTATAAATGAAAGCTCAAATTTTGAAAACAATCTGGGCTTGCAATACTAGGAAATTATTTAAAATCAATTATTATTACAATCTATCACGTGCAATTCGATAAAAAAAGGTAGATAAATGTAGGATTGTTATAAAAATTAACACAACAACTTAAAAATTTTCATTCGAGAGTTAACATAATTTGCAAAAAGATTTCATCTTTTTTAATTAGTTAACATGATTAGCAATGGTTTTCGTTCACTTTTAATTGCGTATATCTTGATTTCAAATTCGAAATTGTAACAAAATCTATTTTGAGGCAAAGTTTTTTAAAATTAAATTTCGCAACAAATCGATTAAAACGCATTACTAATGGCAATAAACAGAGGCGTGTAAAGTACCTTTATTTAAAGGCATTTCAATGTAACGAGGCATAATTTTGGTGTTTATCCCTAGTCGAAGGTTTGAGATTTCGAGGGTAGTAGAATGCTGTTACGCAGCAGTTAAAGCGCTAGAAGCCGTTAATAGGGTTTAATGAACCATTTGTGGTGTATTTTATTAAATTTAATAGTTTTCAATGCATTCCGATTACTGAACTAAAATAATTAGCTATTACCAATACACGGAATTTTCAAGGGGAGCATTTTTAGTTATTACGGAAGGTGGGGGTGAAATATTATAACAGATTGGGCATTTTAAGGTTGGATTAATACCAAAAATCGATTCAAATTTCAAATTTTCATAAACGCGATGAGAGAAAGGGAGATAGCGATATTAATGTCAAACGAAGCGATGGCTTGCAACGTCGCGTCGTTTAGTAACCAAATTTGATACATGATTTCGGTGATTTAATCGTTTTGGAATTACTTCTTTTAACAAAAAACGATCATATTATAAATTACTAATGTGCAATTTAGGTATTTAATTTAACGCATTAAAGTTTTTTATTGACGCGATTGTTTTAAACCAAAAGAACGCGCTTTATTTCGACTTTACTTCGACTACTCGGTGTAATTTTTTAATTATAAGTGGTAAGTAATCACAGTTACTTTTTAATTAATTTGTTATTGTAAATTATTATCCCCAAATATGTACTTTGACAATGTACGTAGTCGTATCCATTAAAAGACATGTTGCGGACAACTAATACAATTATTGGATGAAACCTACTTTATTTTATCGTTAGGTTTTTCTCAACTAAAATCTTTCTTCTTTTAGATCGAAAATTACTGGAACGGAAGGACTTCATTGTAAAAGATTGCATCAAATTTTCATAAGCAAATCTTTCCAAATGACCGTCATCTTCGTCCTGCTTCAAATTACCGGTAAGTGATTGATAATCAATTCCCGTAAAAATTATTTATTGAAATTTTGTTATTTGCCCGTTAAGCTCAACAATAAGTAAACAAACATTAAGTTTACAGGTTATAAATTAATATGTAATTATTAAATTCGCCGTTTAAATCTGCCTGAATGCATTTTATAACAAACGAAATTAAGTTTTAATTTCTTATCTAAAATAAAAAAGTTTTTTCAGAAACTGATTCATTTGATAAATATGACGTTTTAAAACCCAGGTATAATAAAAAGGTCAGTTACAATTGTTTTTAAAACTAAATTCGTCCGCGATCGTCATCATGTTTCAATTGTTTCTTGTCGCGTTTAACAACATCAAAAAGAATGTAATGTTCGTGTAATTATTATTGTGAAAACTTAAAACAATGCCAGCGATTAATAGTAAATTAGGTTTCGCATTTGTGATAAATATTTTGTTGGTTACCGTAATATCAAGGATAATTTGAATGGATTTATAAAATGACATTTCATTACCGGTAAGTGCGAATGATAATGACTTGATTTTGACTAGTATTTGTTTTTCTTCAATATAATTTTGGGTGTTATTCGGTAAGTTATTCGAGGTTGTCCTGCTTCAAGTTTAAAAAAAAAAGACAAAATTAAAATAAACTTGTAAAAACTTGTTCAAAACTGACTCATTTATTAAAAATCGATGACAGTCGAACTTTTCAATTGTTTTTAGAAATAAAATTTTATTGGCGGTGTCAGTTGTTTCTAAGGCGTCTAATAAGCGAAGCCTACTTATTAAGGAATAACATGTGAGTGCAATCAATAAATTTGTGAAATATTGTAACGGTAATTTGGTAATTATAAATTTGAAAATTGAATTTGACGATGATGCATGTAAAGGTTGTGAATTTCTTCACTGTTAATATTGAATTTGAACAAACATTGACGTAATTGAGAAATTCACCACTCTCGATCCCTTTCGAAATGCAACCGCTAGCAAATGAATTAATTAGAATTTAGTCAACGGTAATTTTGTGTTCTTGTCATAAATGTTTTGTCTCGAGTTTGTTGCAAATTTTTGTACATGTAAACTGGTACGCGTAAGTTATATTTATCTCAAATCGTAACTTTTAATGGTGCATTTATAGAG
Organism: Cantharis lateralis; assembly: GCA_963170105.1. Classification (NCBI taxonomy): domain Eukaryota; kingdom Metazoa; phylum Arthropoda; class Insecta; order Coleoptera; family Cantharidae; genus Cantharis; species Cantharis lateralis. The sequence goes on from OY720628.1 coordinate 1,569,609, forward strand.
AATGTTTCGTAATAAAAGAAGGAAAAACACAAGAAACTCTTCGGCATGCTTGCACTTATTATTGGTTTCCCCGTTATCAGTCGTCGAAGAATTTAAGTGACGACTCTGAAAAATAACTTATTCCTTCACTATTTTGAAAGTAAAGGCTGTTATAATGTAATTTAAGAATACAGGGCTTGGAACGAAATACTCTTATTACTAAAAGCTACTTTGTTTTTACCCAACTCATTGCTTCCGTAGGTATTTTTGTATTCGGTAGTAAAATTTATCGAGTTTAAAATTGTTCTGCGGTAAAAGTAACTTTTTTAATAAAACTTTCGTCCGGAGCCCTGCGCATACAATTAATTTCTTGTTTTATGCACTTTTAAAATACTCTTTCTCTTCCAGGAGATCCTCTGTCGAGAAATATTTACAGTTCAATAAATCGCGTAATCGCGTCATCGATAATAAAAGTTTTCAATTCGCGAGCGGTTTTGTAACAGAAGTGGCGAGTACGAAATTTTTTATGCTAAAGCTTATTGGAAGCTCGGAAATTTTGCTTGTGATAAAGTGTTCATGTTAATATGTGTTCAATCGAAATCGATAAAAAATATGTGAGTGTGTTACGTGTCTCGTTGGACTTCACAATTGACTTTATGGAACGAAGGGCCGGAATTGGACAACACAATTGGCAAAAGGATGCAGTGATAAAGGTAAGCAGCAACGATAATTTTCTTCTTTTTTACAAAAGTTTGGCAAGCAATCTTCCTTCCCTGTTCTTTTTTATGACCAATCTAATCCTATGTTCTTTTCAGGTAGGTTCCACGGCGAGGAGTACAGCTTTAAGCAGTAAAAAAGGTTAGTAAAAAATTGTTCCCCATGTGATTTAGAAAGTGCAGTGAAACAAGAAGTGCTGAAATATAGTGTGATATAATAATTGTGTACAATAGATAATTTTCTGAAATTTACACAAATTTTAGAGAACATGAAATACTTAAAAACAAGCGGATTTAGTTTTTACAACAACAAAATAACCAGCGGTGTGGCGGGCGTCAAACACATAGGGATGGGTTAGTGAGCGGAAAACCGTGGTAGCATTACTGGTCGCGTCGGATAAACCAGATTTCGCGTAATTTTTCAATCTCTATTAACGCCGCGTCGCAAGTGATCGGAATGACTAAAATTGCAAGCGATAAATGCAATTTAATATTCAAAATTTTCATTTATTTACTACATTTTTTGTCGAGATAGATATTATAAAGATATAATAAATTATTATGTATGATTTCACAATATTACAAAATAGGCATCGTGTAGGCACTTAGAAAATTAGAAACTTTGCAATCACGTACAAAATTAAATTTTGGCAGTTCCAAATTTCAACGTTGTAATCTCCATTTTATTATTGATCTATTGATGAAGGCAACGAGAAACCAATAAATCGTTTAAATACCATCCTGATCTGATTGATCTTCTTGTATGGTTGGCCAATCTAATATATCAGAATAAAAATCTTGATATTCTTCAATTACGAACTTAGTAACTTCTCGTTGAATTGAATTTTCTTGTAATAATCGGTAAAATTCTTTAAATTTTGCTGACACAATTTTTATTTTTACACCAAACGATCGGGCTACCTCAAAACTACATATACAAAAACATGTTTAACTCAATTTTGGTCAAAATGTCAGTACTTTCCTTTTTGCACTTATAGTAACCTCGATGACCGAAGCTACTGTTGGTACTTTGAGCATAAAGGCAAATCATCAACCTAGGAAGACCTGTGGCTTAACGACGTGCCTTCCAAATCACTTTGAGAAATTTGAGTTTGAGATTCGATAACTAGCAAAAACATTGCAAACACACAATGTGCAAAAATTGTTTATCTAACTTTAGTTTTCAACATAAGTTTATTAAAATCTAACTAATTTGAACATATATAATGTTTATTTATTATTGGTACTTCTTCGCAAAACGAATGATTATTATTTTTCTTAATATTTATTTATAATACAACATGTTTTGCACGAATTTACATATGAAGCTAGTTGATTAATTAAATGAAGGTGTTATAAAGAAGGGGAAAGTTCAGTTGATTAAGTTTATTTAACGTAATGTTTATTTTGTTTGGTAGCTTTTTATATTTCGTATGATTCCCATAGTATTCTCTTCAAATACTTGCCCTCTTTATGTAAGATTTTTGTTTTATCGTGGTTAATTTAATGATTTTTATAATTTATCCCATCTTCTGTAGACACTTGCCGATGTACGATAAATTCCTACAAAACTAGTGCTATAAATAAAAATTAGGAAAAAAGCAAAATAATCTTTCATTTTGCAAAGAAGTACCAATAATGATAAACATTAAAATAACTTTGCTTGACGTACGTAACTTACATCAAAGATTGGAAAAATATTTTGAAAACACTCAGCGGGCGGCATTTTTGAAATGGACACTGTTTTTGATATTGTGCTTGCAGTCAAATCTCAAACTCAAAATTTTTGGTGCTTAATACCAATATAATTATATCGTACAGAAATCATAACAAAAGTTCAAGCATTTAGAGGAATGCAATCAATTCCAAACATACTTTGCACAATTAAGGATGAACGGTAGACACAGTGTTTTCGACTCTTTAGTTTTCCTCAATACCGTATACATAGTTATCAAAGTCTTAATTATGCAATTCTGCACTAAAGGCGGCAGTCTTCGTGTAGGTGGAACGTAAATAATGTTGTCGTACCAAACAATCGACAAGGCCAATGTGCTAACGAGAATTGCATAATTTATTAAGAATTGGATAACTATGTATACAGTACCGAGGAAGACTAATGAGTCAGAAATACAGTGTCTACGGTTCATCTTTAATTGTGCAAAAAATGCATAGTACAGAAATTTCCAACTTTTATTTGGTCCTCTACACCAGCATTTAGCGTTGAAAAGTGCTGTTTTCTTATTTTTTCCAAACTTGGAGAATTAAAAAAGAAAAAGTTGTTGTAAATCTCAAAAAGATGACGGCTACATGAAAATTAAAAACAGTAAAATTTAAAGAACGTTCGCTCCAAAATACCAACATGTTAGGCTCATTTCACTTGAAAGATCAAGTAGCTTGAGATGGTCCATTGGCCATATCAGGTGCCCTATTCTAGAGCTCACGCGACTTGATTCGTATTATTTCGACCAATCAGAGAGAGCAAATACTTAATTTTTATGCGAAAGTGACGTATTTGCTTATGCGAATCAAGTCGTGTAAGTTCGAGAATAGAGCCCCAGGCCATTTATTAATCGAACGATCCTATCCTATCGTTTTTTTAAAAGTGCCATTATGTTCAAGGCCCTCAATTTGCATTATCTTGAAGGCAAGCATAGTTTTAAATGAATCAGGCGTATTTAACATGTGTTTACTTTGGAAAATTCTAGAAGTGCAAATAGCTTTGAAATTTTTGCTACACTATTCCAATATAACATTGGGATTATTGATTACGAGTTTACATAATTTTTACCTTTTCTGTCCTTGTGAAGTGTATTGATCAAAAGTAATTTATCTTGGAGAGAAATATCGGCATTGTTATCATACCACGTGTAAAGAACTACGGTTTAAAATATTTACAAGGCAAAGTTTGCTTCCTATATTTGTAGTTTTGGAAAGGTTCCGTGATCTTCTGGTTCATTTTGGTACCATCGTTTGCTGAAAAAATAACACTTTTTTATTATTTGTCAGTTAATCATTACGATCTATGCGAAAAGGGTTTTAATATAAACAGACTCATCAGCCCAACTTTGATTAAAATTCTTCTTGTTTGTGTTATCTTTGAAAAATTACAACTGGAACTAAATATTGTCCAACGCAGCTTTTTATAGAAGCTAATAGGGACAATCACCTTGTTGGTGTATACTGTATTGTATTACGATAGCAATTATGTAATTTAGAAAGTCATTTCGGAGCTCTGTCCGAAAATATGTTGTGAATCTTTGTAATTTTTTCCAACCCCGCATGAATGTCTTTTCTAATGCTATATTATGGATACGGCATATTGTAACGTTTGTCCAAAACAGCTTGGACCGCGAAAAACTGTTGGAACTTGTTGTAAAGTCTTTATGTGGTTGTAACCACGTGTACTTCAAGTTTCTCGCCTCTTGCAAGCTCCGCTTAAATTATGATAGCTCAACAAAGGTACAAAGAAACTGTTTTTCGGCAACAACTTTCTTTGTTTTTGAGATATGGCAAAAGTAGTTGAATATAAACTTAAATTTCATAAAATTCCCTATTTTTCTTACGTAGGGTAATTCTGAATTAAGAAGAAACTTCTACATCTATATAATAAATCTTACTGGAAATTTTACATAGTTTTATACCTTGTAAAAGAATTACTTTCGCTTGATTAAAATTTAAGTGTTAAGAAAACTGATTTAAAAAAATGCAATCAGAGTAGAGGGGCTTATGCGCACCTGCAATATGCAGCGGAAACGCTAAGCAGTCTTTGTGAAAACGTGTAACGAGTACTATCAAATATAATATTGTTCTTTACTAAACTTTTTTAAATAAATTACATCAGCAGGTTATGTGCTCAGTGTGCTGTCAACTGCGGGTTTATTTTGGAAGTGAATAAAGAACAGAACTTTGGTTTGAGACGGTTAAATTTGGACAATAAAATTAACGGAAAGTGTTTCGTGTGTGTCGTTTTTAACGCGGATCGATTTAAAATGGAAATCGATAAATCTCGAATTGAGAAGTTACGGGACGCAGACAATTGGCCCCAATGGCAATTTGTAATGCGTACACTGTTGGAAAGTGATAATCTTTACGAAATTTGCAAAGGCTCAGAAGTGAAGCCAAATGTGAGTGATGACTCATTAAGAAGTTGGCTAAAACGCGAAAGAGCCGCAAAGAAATTAATTGTATCGAGTGTCGAAACGAAACCCCTACAATTATTGATGAATTGCGAGACTGCTCAACAGATGTGGCAAAAACTGCAAAGTGTGTACGATTTTCAATCAGAAGAAGGTTTGTCATTTGTACAAAAATCATTCTTTGATTTTAAATGGGATTCATCGAGCGGTATTGCTGAACATGTGTCGAAGTTGGAGCAAATGGCTCATAAAATGCGTAGGTTGGGTGGTGAAATTCCAGAAACAATGTTAATGGCTAGAATTTTGTCGACACTACCAGTTGAATATAATCACTTTCATAGTGCGTGGGATTCAACAGACCAAGCAAAACGCAACTTAGAGAATTTAACGACGCGACTATTACTAGAAGAAAATAGAATACAGAAAAGAGAAGGCGATAATGCAGCGGTTGCATTATTGTCTAAAAAAAAGGTATCTCTAAAAACAAAGAAAACTGGATGTTTTACTTGTGGCAAGAATGATCATTTTAGGAGGGATTGCCCCGGATGCAATAATTGTGGATCAAAATACCACTTGAAAAAGAATTGCACGAAGATGAAAAATATGACGTTTCTAAAAAGGAAGTTCAAGTGAACAAGGACACAAATGCAAAGATATTTGCTACCGAGTGTTTTGTACATATACCAAAAGAAAAACGACAAAAATTGGATAAAAAGGTCTTTAAAGGATATTTTGTAGGTTACATTGAAAGCGGTGGTTATCGTGTGTGGAAACCTGAGGAACGGAAAGTCGTTTTAAGTCGAGATGTTGTATTTAAAGAAGAAAAGTTGTCTGCGACAATTAACGAAATGCATTGTGTAATCGATGAAGAAAAAGAACTTTTAACGGAAGAAAACAAAACAAATTCAAGAGAACTGCGAGACAGACAAAAATTGCAACGTCCAAATTTTTATGGTAACAATGTGGCAATGATTGCGCAGCTTGAACCAGAAAATTATGAGGAAGCAATCAAGTCGTCAAATGCTGACAAATGGATAAATGCAATGAAGGAAGAAATCGACGCCTTATCCAAAAATGAAACGTGGGTGTTGGTTAATAAACCGGTAAACAAGAAAGTGATCGAAAATCGTTGGGTGTTTCGTGTTAAAAATAATGCTGATTGAAGCGTGAATCGCTACAAAGCTTGTTTGGTGGCTAAAGGATATTCACAACGTCCTGGTATAGATTTTGAAGAAACATTTAGCCCGGTAGTTCGGTTTGATACAATTCGTGTTGTGCTAAGTGTGGCAGCAACTGAAAATTTGAGTTTATGTCAATTCGATATAAAATCTGCGTTTTTGTACGGTTCATTAAATGAAGAAATTTACATGCAACAACCAACTGGGTACGAAGACGGAACCTTGCGTGTGTGCAGACTCACAAAAAGCCTATACGGCTTACGTCAAGCTCCTAAAAATTGGAATAAAAAATTTACTGAATTTTTAAAGGATTTCGGTTTGAGGGAGAGCACTGCAGATGAATGTTTGTACATAATGAACAATGACGGTGAAAAGTTGCTAATTTTACTTTATGTTGACGACGGTTTAATAGCAGCTACAAATAAAGAAAGTGTAACTGTGTTTTTAAACAAGTTAAAAGACAAATTTGAAGCTACAATAAACACAAAAGTGACAAATTTTCTGGGATTTGAAATTGATCAACGAGATGATGGCTCAATTTTTATAAATCAAAGAAAATATATAAGTGGTATGGAAAATGCAAAGCCGGTTTCAACACCGATTGAAACAGGATGGAGTTCACAAGATTCACCGCTGCAAGAAAATTATCCATATCGACAAGCGGTCGGAAATCTGTTATATCTCCAGACAATAACACGTCCTGATATAGCGTATGCGGTCAACGTGGCCTCGAGATCGTCGGAAAAGCCAACACAAGCTCATTGTCAATTAATAAAGAGAATATTACGTTATCTCAAGGGCACAATTGAAGTTGGAATTTTATATTCGCGTGGGAAACTTGAAGCATACAGCGATGCAGATTATGCAGGTGACGAAATCACAAGGAAGTCGACAAGCGGAATCTTATGTAAACATGCTGGGTCACCAGTAATTTGGAAAAGTCAGCGACAAGCTTCAATTTCGTTAAGTACAACAGAGAGCGAATTTATAAGTGCGGCAACTGCAACAAAGGAACTGATATGGATTATGCGACTTTTAAATGAAATAAGTGCATGTTTCGATAAAAGTAGTGATAATGTGTTAAATGTTGATAACGAAAGCGCAATAAGATTAATAAAAAATCGCGAGTTCCATCAACGTACAAAGCACATTGACGTGCGATATAATTTTATACGCGATTTATTTCAGCAAGGTGAAATTAACGTAAAATATGTATCAAGTGAAATGCAATTAGCTGATTTTTTAACTAAGCCTTTGGCAAAACCAAGGTTTGAATTTTTGAAAGCTAAAGCAGGTTTAATTGAAAAATAATGTTTGTTTTTATTTTATTATTAAACTAGCAAGTATTTTTGTAATAATTTTAAGATAATAATTATTATGTAATGTGATTGCTCATTGTTTTTAGGGAGAGTGTTAAGAAAACTGATTTAAAAAAATGCAATCAGAGTAGAGGGGCTTATGCGCACCTGCAATATGCAGCGGAAACGCTAAGCAGTCTTTGTAAAAACGTGTAACGAGTACTATCAAATATAATTGTTCTTTACTAAACTTTTTTAAATAAATTACATCAACATTAAGTGATATCAATATTGTAGAAAACCTAAAAAAATGCCCACACTTTTTAAAACTAAAATGTTTATAAGTTATAACGATTAAAATACACTGTAAGTATATTAATCGCAAACGTTTTTCCAGAAAGCTCTCGAAATAGCTCCGTAGTATATTACCTACAAATAACTTTTATTTCAAAAAAATATCCCTTCTTGCCACCCTTGTAATTTGAACAATATTTAAAAGAATTCATTCAAAATTCAGTCAAAATTTTTTTAATACGATCAAATATTAATAAAGATATAGTCAAAGAAACTATCATTGTCATCTACAAAGCACTATCACAAAAGAACATCGAATAATTAAGATCGAAAGATTCCAAAACTTCATGAAAATGGCATGCGACTCGTGCAATGGAACGAGTAATTCTAATTAAGCTTTACTGAAAAGCGATAAACTAATAATCGATAAGGTACCAAATAGAGATAAACCAATAATCGGGTAGAAATTAACAGCCAAAGCCAGAATTTTTCAAGTCAGAAAGTTTATAAGATGCAACATATTTATAGCATAACTTTTACGTCTATATAACCGTTATATTTACATAAAAGGTAAAAAAAAACATGATATTTAGATTAGGTTAAAGTAATCAAAGATGGTGAAGATTTTAAATTTACAAATTGCACAAAGTTGCTTATTATCGAGAGGAAGGGATACAAAATTAACTTTAATTAAATTTTGACTAAAATTCCTTATCTAATAAAAAGATCTTTGAAACATTTCGAAAGAAAAACTTTTTCTTGGTTTTCTGGACCCTTTTGAAGGTAAAAATTGTTACCATTATAGTTGCTTAATCATTTGAACCAGTATTTACACAAAAATGTATTGATAAATTCCAAAAATTATTTTATTTTTTAAGTTATCATCGCATTTTCATAATATCTAACGATTTCAACGAATTTAAACTGTAGAAAAACGGGGCAAATCATACTCGGCGTCTGATTGGTTAATTTCGAATCGTACCAGTAGTCATGTCGAATTTTGACATGTTGTGGTTAGGCTCTTCGTAAAGATATTATTGTAAATTAGTTTTTGTACACGGTATAATTAATTTTAAAGTGCTGGTATGTTGTCGTTTTCGTTAAAATAATGCGGTCGTCCGAATTAAGTTTATTTTAAAATATTAAAGCATCATGTTGCCGTAGTTACAACTACATCGGAATTTTTTTGTTATTTTTGTTAGTTTTTTTACGACATCATCGGTAGGCACCAAAATTAAAATTTTTTAACGTTATTTAATATCTTAACATTGATTATTTTGATAAAATAATTACTTTTAGAAAAAAGCCGACGTTAAAGTTCGTTGTTAAAAGTAGTTAATTTAAAATTTAAAACTCAATTGTTTTTTTAAGTTGCCGTCATGACGCGTTACTTCATTTTTCATTTGTTTATTTTCCGCGTACCTGATACGAAGTGTCTTTTGTACTTTTTGGAATTTTGCACGTTTTAAATTTGATGTGTCAGTTTTAAGTGCCTTAAAATTAATGCAAAGTTTGTTCTTTCACTTTTAAGAATTTAAATGTTCAAAGATGACTGCCCAAACAGAAGCTACAAGTTTAAGGTAGAATTTTCGTTTTTTTAAATGTTTTAATTTTAAGACGCTTTCTTTTGTTTGGTCCTTTTAAGTAATTTCATCATATTATGTATGTAGCAATTTTGCTATAAATTATGTTTGATAACATTGTAAATTACATCGGGTCGATTTGGCCAAGTACTACACTGTCAACAAGCACTCCGGGAGTGCCCATATCAAAATTGGTAATTCTTTGAGCAATACCCACTCAAACACCCACCACACGGAAATGATAAATGTTTAGAATTGCCCTCAAATTCTTTTGCAGTATTGATCCCAAAGCTGCGATTTTGGGCAAACCAAAGGCAAAAAAATGTTATTCCTAGTTGGCTCAAGCAAAATTAATATCCACTTTTGCTTTAATTTCAATGCGTTTGTTTTATAGTAAAATGTTATCGTTGAGATTACGGTAAATAAAAACAACTTCCAATTTATGACGGAAGTTTCGACTGCCTTATCCTCCTACCAAAAATAAAATTGTTCTTATTGACCGTAATCTCAACGATACTGGCAAAGCTGACCCGTATCTAATTTAGATACTTCCCCGCGTCAGCTTTGCCGAATACTATGAAAGTGTTTATGTACAGTAAACTTAGCCAAGAAGAAATTATTTAAGTGTGAATTGACATACCATTTTCTTGTACTATCGGCATCGATTTATTTGTAGACATATAATATGAAACAAGGCTGCTGTAGATGCTTTAGCTTTTGGTGTAAATCCTTCATAGTTTGGGCCATAATTATTTAATGTTCATAGTAATTAACTGAAACAAGCAAATGTTATAGTAAATTTGTAAAAAAACACAAGTTGTACTTTTACTAACTTATTATTTAAAGGCAACAGCCCTAACTAATAAAATTCTCGAGCAAGTTTCATAGTATCTATAGAATTTTTATATGTCAAAATAGAATAATTTAACGTCACTATTTTTTATAATGTTAGATCAAAACTGTTGAATTGAATGATTATAGTTTGTTATAAATACTGTAGTCGATCATGGTATTTTATAGGTAGATACGTCTGAAGAGAATCCAAAATACTACGATCGACCTACATAGTAGTATAACATCCTATAATCATTCAATTCAACAGTTTTGATCTAATATTGTAAGTTGTGACCACAGATGTGGTTGTGATATTAAATTATTCCAATTTAGATATTTTATGCAAAAATAAATTGTAATAAAGTGTATTTATAATAATATTCTTGTAGAACTACATATTTTAGGTAATATTCGTTTATAAAAATAAATTTAAAAAAAATTAATCAAAATAAATTGGACACTTTCCTCAATTATTTATATTTATATTTAGGACCGGTTTCGGATAATCCTATCCTTTCTCAACTAAAATAAAATTACAACATTATAAATACAAATTAAAATTAAAATCTACCCTGACATCTTACCGTCACAAATATAGTTATCAAATTTAAAAAACAATAAGCAATCTATAAAATAATAATTCACAAAAATATCGTGATTGACAATAATGGCGATATAGTGATCTTTAAAAAATTTCAAAAATTGGTGCGTAACTGAGGTTTTCATGTTCGTTTAGGCAAGTGTGGTTGGGATCTTTTTGTCAATCACGATATTTTTGTGAATTATTATTTTATAGATTGCTTATTGTTTTTTAAATTTGATAACTATATTTGTGACGGTAAGATGTCAGGGTAGATTTTAATTTTAATTTGTATTTATAATGTTGTAATTTTATTTTAGTTGAGAAAGGATAGGATTATCCGAAACCGGTCCTAAATATAAATATAAATAATTGAGGAAAGTGTCCAATTTATTTTGATTAAAATGTCCTCAATGGGTCTTAATATAATTAAAAAAAATTAGTTTAGCCGCAATTGGTACTCAAAATATGAATTTAATTTCGTAGTGCCTGTACGATCCTGAATAGATATCATAATGGAACTTATACTAAACGCAAGAATCGTTAATTTTCAAAGTAAAAAATAAAAATAAAGTCATGTCAAAGTAAATTAAACATTCTTGCGTTAGTAGAAGTTCCATTATGATATCTTTTCAAGATCGTACAGGCACTACGAAATTAAATTCATATTTTGAGTACAAATTGCGACTGAACAAATTTTTTTAGAATTTATTTTTATAAACAAAATTACCTAAAATAATAGTTCTACAAGAATGTTATTATAAATACACTGTATTACAATTTTTTTTGCACAAAGTCTCACCTACCGAACAGCCTTAATAACAGCTAAATTTTAATTTTAATGGAAAAAATCTGATGTGACATCACATGACTTTCCCATTTTCAAAATACTTTAAAGTTCAATAAAATTTTATTTCGACAGTAATGAAAAGAAAAATATCAAGTATTGGTTATCATTAGATGCACAAAGAAAATTTCTTTCGATTGAAATTAATTTCATTACTATCAATAATAATGGGAAGAAGAACCGGGCCTTAACAATTTTCATTCTTTGAAAAAATGGAGTTAACATGGAGGGATTTTAACCAAAATCTAATCAGCTCTTTATATTATTGCTATAAACAAGTATAGAAAATTTCAATGAAAACAGTTCACGCGTTTCGAAAATATCGAGGACGAAAAAATCGCACATAACACACACACGCACATCCGGACATCATTCCAAAAATGGTCTTAAACGATTTGTATGGACTCATAGACCATGGAAAAGATGCTAACTCAAAATTTTGTTTTGACTCGATTACAATACTTTCCTTTACTACGTAAATGGGAAAGTAAAATGCATCGGTTAGGGATAAACAGAGATTAATGTATTGGCCAAAATCAAATTCGATTTATTTATAATTCAATTTCAACCTGTTGCGTATTTTTCTGGTACTTTAACCCTACAGAGGCCCATGTGAACATTTAAATGAATATAAAAAAAGAACCGTTGAAATAAAATATGATAAGGCACCAACTTATGTTTAATAAACTTGAATAAAAGTTTAATGGATTACCAATAAAAGGGCCTCTATGCATTTACAACTTTATATTAAAGTGGTAGTCGTCTTCCAATCGAATTATAAATTTTGCAAACTATTTTTTTCGAGAGATAGTAACAACTTATGTATGTACAATTACTCACAAAATAACCCAGGAACCGAATAAAATTGCAATAATTTCCATGTAATCCAAAAAATCAAAATACGTTCAAGAAGATTCAGATGATGTTGACTTCTTGATTATCATGCCTAATAAAACATATTATTATTAAATTTAAAAATTATTTTGTTTTTTAATTATATTGCAAAATAAAATTAAACTTACATTTTTCGAATGCATATATGACATCGTACCAATAATTATGTGGTGTTGATAAATTCTAATCGGTAGAATGGTGATTTGAGTTGTACATTCTGGTCTGTCGTAATTAATTGTGAAATCTGAATCGTTACTTTTTAAGATTCTGAAAATTGAAATTACATTAAAACGTTTAATTTTTTAAACACAACTGCAAAAAACCCGGAGGCAATAACTAGCCTTAACAAAGTCACAACTAATTGTTGTTGTAAAAAATAACTGATTAATAAATAAACTATGAATAAATACTATAACTAATTACTATAAATAAAATATGAATAAATACTAACTACTAAAAATAACACCATAAATAAACACTATAAATATATAATAAATTAAAACAACCACTGTTAAACTTTCTAGAATTTTAACAAAAATGTTCAACAAGATAAAATAAACAATCAGTATAAAATTAAAATGGTCTCAACGATATGGCTGACCAATCACTCATGATATTTGGAAATATTTGCTAGTTATTGCCTCCGGGTTTTTTGCAGTTGTGTTTTCCATTGTAAATTGTACTACTTTACATCTTGTTATGGAGGTAAGACTGTTTTGGTTTGCTATTATACCGACGTCCATATTTTGTTATCTTCACAGCCCTGAAGATGAAGGACTATTATACCTTCGAAACGTCGGCAAAATAACTTTGTAGTTTTATTTGGAGTCCGCATACCCACTATCCTGTTTTTGAGTATCCCTCCATCGGACGAGAATTTGGATTTTAAATTCAATTTATTTATAATTTCGATTTCGACCTGTTGCGTCAGATTCAATAAAATTTAATTTCTCTGATACTTTAAAACTATCGTCTTATTTCAAAAACATTATATTGTAAAATAAAATTTAACTTACATTTTTCGAATGCATATTATATCACATCGTACCAATTCTAATCGGTAGAATGGTGATTCGAGTTGTACATTACTGGGCTGTCGTAATTATTTGTGAAATCTGAATCGTTACTCTTTAAGATTCTGAAAATTGAAATTACATTAAAACCTTTCATTTTTCAAGTATAAATTTAAACATTAGACCTTTAACCCATTCCTTCCCATGGATTTACTTTTACCTGTTATTCTGTACCCATACGAGTACAGTGGTAATTAATGGGTTAATGCCCGATTTCTTCACCTCGAGATATCCATCAGATAAATTCACAAGTAACCAATGAAATTTTCATTTGTTACTGAGAATTTGAATCGTTGTTATCAGATTCTGATCTTATAGACATTTCGAGGTGAAGAAATCGGGCACAAGTATGAAATTTCCGTTTGTTAGACAGTCAATGTCTCTTACATTTTACCAACACCCTTGTTGTTTTTATCAACTACATAATAATGGAGATTTTTCAACCAACTAAGGTGTTAATCAAAAGACTAATTTGTTTTGATCAACGTTTAGAAGATACATTATTCTTTATCGGGATCTAGAAAAATTACTCATCTATACATTGTCGATACCCCAAAATACATGGTTATCGATATTTACTAATAAAATAGACGCGTTACAAAATAACTCAAGACAAAACACACAAACTTCAAATCACCAGTGTTGGATTTGAAGATTTACATTATGTTACACTTTCAACTATGAGATCACCTTGCACACTATATCTGCATTATACTTGTAATTTTAATATGTTTGCAATTTTCAGAGATGTATAATTTTGTCTCCCATTTGAATTTTGTGCCAAAAAAATACTTGTAAAAAGTAAAAGTCGTTTTATCTTGTGACAATTTTATTGGCAGATATTTTGATAATCTTGTATTTTTTGTATTGCAATGTGTAGAAGGGGAATTTTTCTAGATCTTGAAAAAAAAAGAAAGAAATATTATATACCTATCTTCGAAATGTTAATAACAAAAATAGTCATTTGATTAACTAACACCTTATATGGTCAAAAATTCCCCATTGTTTCTTTTACAGAGTGTCTCCAAAATCGACCACCAATTCTTTCTTTATGATTAAGTCATGGAACAATAATATAATGCCCATTGAACTCCATTTATCGATAACCAAAAGTTCATTGTTTCGGAGTCCAACCTATTGAAGTTAAAGTTTTCAAAGTGTATTTAATTGATATTGGCAGAACCGCTTGAGATAGAACATTCGAATTTGGAACATTCCAGCCCACAAGTGTGGATAACAAAATTTTAAATAGACCTATCACATAACTTTTTATTCCAAAAGTACAATATCTTTTTAATCTTTCTCTTAGTTTTAAAATTGACTAATAAAGTTACAAGAAATTTAAAAATAAGTAATTTAGGTAATGATTTTCCAGAAAGAACAAAAAAGAAAATTGAAAATTGTATCTCCCAAAGGGTGCACTTTTGTGTTAGATCAGATTAGATCCAAATAGTATTCGACCTTTTTTGTAAAAGGACCGATGAAATTTTATAGTAAACTCGTGTGAGAGTGTTGTAGCTGATTGAACCCAATTTATCTAATCCAAATGTGCATCTTTTCGAAAATAAGAGCTCTTCATAGTTATTGATTACAAGGAAAAATAGCTTGGGAACTGTTGTATGTCCTACGAATTTTAAAGCTGCCAACACATTTATTCCACAACATGCTACTCGACGCGACGAGATAAAATGTAAAGCATTTGTAGAAACAAATTTAAATAAGTTGTTGCACACAAATGCTTTACATTTTGTCTCGACATGTCGAGTGACATAAATGTGTTTGCAGCTTAATAAGCCACGTCTGATCGTAATATTATGACCTCCAATTTATTGAAATAACTGACTTAGTGGAGATACAGTAAATTTCCTACAAATAAATAGGACATTTCACATTTAATCGCCTAATAGATGAACCTTGTTGTAAAAGGTAAATTAAAGTTTATAAATAGTAGGTAACTCATGTTATCTAACTTTACGTGGGAGAATAGAAACTTTGAAATTACTGTTGTTGATAGGTTTCTTATTTTGGTGGTAGTAAAGTTGGAGATCGGTAACTGAATATATTATCGTAAAAATGATTTATCAGCAAAGCTCAAGATGACACCTGCCAATAATATTAATTATTTACTTTCGTGAATCATGTCTTACCTTAAATTTTAACATCACTTCATTAAAACATTTGAGTAGGCATCGATTATTTCAGAATAGTCTCGTAAATGAACACCAATATTTAATTGAACTGCTACTCTGCCGACGTAGCTACTTCTGATTTTTCATGATACGAAAGTCACACTTCTATTGCAGAAAACCAATTACTAATTTTAGTTCATCTGTCTCAATTGCAATACCTAAAAAAAGGACTTTTTAATGCAAAACTCATTCCAAGTAATAATAATGACGTTGTAATCACTTTTATATTTTAATTTAAGACCATACACGTAGACAACTTTGCTTGCTATTCAAGTTCAACTCGTGATCATATTGTTAATGTATCGCTCGAATATTCTCTTTAATCTCATCTCAGCTTTTTATTTTTTCCACTATCAAATTCCATATCCCTTGTAAAGTCCTTCTTTGTTGATATTTCTTATATTTCCAACAAATTCACAACGACTTTATTTTTCAATACGTCAATTAACTTATAAATTTCAACTGACGAACATCATAAATAAATAAGAACCTGGAACAAAAAAAAAGACTTGTGATTATTTCCAGCAATCAAAAAATAAACGTGTAGATGCACACCCAACAAATTACAAAAACAGCAGAAAAATTCTTCTCAACAAAACACACGTTACAATATTAATGCATGCATAGCAGAAAGTTATTAACAGTTTGACGATTGCCTTGACGATGGGACGTTGCACGTCTCGAAACTAGTCGGCATAATAATAAATACCAACCCATAAGTTTAAATTAATAACGTGGCAATTTAAACGCATTCTCATGCTAGACTGCTTCTTTCACTTGTTTGCCGATGACACCCAATTACACATATCCGACCGCCTCTCCAACATCAACCATGTTATTGAAGTTCTAAACCTAAATCTGGAAAATATTCAAAGATGGTCATACCAAAATGGTGTGTTGCAACACAATACATGTGCGTTGGTAGTCCCAATGGTTATAGTAATGCAATGAACAATAAAAACGTAGAAGTTGACCTTAATGGTTGCGTCATCAATTTCTGCACTAATGTGAAGAACATGGGGATGATCTGGAATAACCATCTTTCATTTACGGACCATGTTAACAAGGTCACCAGCATTTGCTTTTTCAAGCGAAGGCTCTGTACAGATATAAGGAACTTCTTCCCTCTAATGTCAAATGGAACCTTGTAGTAACGCTCGTGTTGTGTCACATTGATTACTGCACGACTGTTTACTATGGTTTCCTCACGGATCAAATGAAGAATAAGCTACAAATCATCTAAAACCAATGTTTCCGGTTCGCACACGATATAGGGTTTAGAGAACATGTCACACACATTAACTTTCAAATCCAAGTTAACCGATCATCTCTTGAATCTCTATGATCCTTCTCCATCCTGGTATAGTTGAAAAACAGCTCTGTTGAGCATTTACCATTTATTTTTAATTAAGAATATAATTTTTTGTATTCCTTGATAACTTAATAAACATTATTATTTTTATTATTATAAATCACAACTTACTTCAACACGAAAATGTTATGGAAATATCTTATCTATGCAATGATGACTCTTGGACGAAATCTACCAAGATTTGCGGTATAAACATTATAAATAAATTTTCACTAGATATTTGCAGTGGCGTAACTATAGGTGTGTGCCAGTGCGTCCACCCGGGGGCGCAAAAAATGATATATTATCTACTATTCGTTTTTAATATCCATTCTTAATTTGTATCTTTTCTATTAGAGATGGAAAACCACTCAATTTTTCCGGCAATTTACGAAATGCGATAGACACAAACCTTGCCAAAATTTTATTTTAAACATCGAAATTATTACGTTTTCAACACACCAACAACAAAACCCTGGTAATGGTATTAACTTCCAAGCATAAGGCCGCAATCCCACTACAGCCACCTACTAACATTTAACTAATTCATTGGTACAAATAACAAATAAACCACTTTTATTGGTTGGTGTTCGACGCTTGCTGTAGTGGGGCTGCGGCCTAACAAAATGGCTATTTGTGAAGAAACGATAGATGTAACCATATCTTGAAGTGCGTCACATTCAGGTGCGAATGGGATCCAGACTGGCGGCTATTATTAAGAAATTATTTCATGTGAAGACACATGAACAAAGCGACCCAGCGTTGTTCTGTTCTTTGACCACTTGCAACCTTCAAAGGAGTCGAAATATTCGAATCCGACGTATGAGAACGTGGCTACTTGGACAGGGGGGGGGAGTGTTCGGCCATTTGGGGTGGAGCTAGTTTTTGCATGCTTAACAGTTCGATCGTATAGCTTGTTCGTGATTTTCGTGTAAGTATTTGCTGAGATTCGTAACCGCGCGGTTGGGAGGTAGAATAACTGGATTCATGGCATTATACGTAACGCCTACAACATTCACAACGAAAAATTTACTTTTCTGCTCTCAAGATCTGTATGTTGGCAAACAAATCCTTTAACATGACAGCTTGGAATCCTGATCGTTTGTAATATTGGTAGCATCCTTGTCCATGTGATCCATTTGTTTTCCTGACTATCATCAGCTACCATTCGATCAACGTTCGTTCATTAAGTAGAAAAATCATCATCTTTTGTCGATCACCAGATCGAAAAATCGACAGGTTTACGATATTATTATTTAACTTACCTTACTTACCTTTCGGTATCGAAAGTATCCAGCCAGTAGTCAACGTAGTTGGCTTTCTCGAATCGTCAATACTGCTCTAGGGTTCTAAAAATTCTAAAAAACTTCTATTTATCTGCTGTATTGTATAAAAAAAGAGAGTGTGATTTTGCTTTGTTGTTACCAAGTGGATGGAAAATCTACCGCAATTCAGCTATTGGAGCTATTTTACGATACCACTTTTGGTGTACAAATAAACAATAAAGTATTAAAATTTGTGCGTAAAACGCACACATTTATATTTAATAAATAAAAATTTTAGATTTTAAAAACACTTTAATTGGCAAATAATGAGAAACCCAGCATCGGATGTAAATGAGAGCCCTTAAAAGGGCAGTGTTAAATAAACGTATTATAGGTTTCAAAAATATCCTGGCTACACGATTTCTTCGACCACTCTGATAAATCACAGAAGCGATTACACTGCACCCGGTGGTCGTTGGCCGCCTATTCAATAATATGTTATTGACCCATCCATCATTTATAGATCTCGTTGGCAAGTTCAAACAAATAGAGAATCCACAATATTTCTTTGAAATATCTATAAAAACAAAAAAGTTATCGTTCAAATTAATAAAACGTTAGAATTTATAAATAGTCTCGTTATTATGCGGCTTGTAATGCAAGTTCGTTTACAAACAAGAAACTGCATAGTCACTTATTGCAATCTAAGTATAGAAAGGTGTAAAATTCGTCTGTAAAAAATATAAAAAAAGTTGACAAAGTAAATATTATGTAACTATTCCTACTGCGATGCTCGCTAGGATCGTTTATAAATGAAAGCTCAAATTTTGAAAACAATCTGGGCTTGCAATACTAGGAAATTATTTAAAATCAATTATTATTACAATCTATCACGTGCAATTCGATAAAAAAAGGTAGATAAATGTAGGATTGTTATAAAAATTAACACAACAACTTAAAAATTTTCATTCGAGAGTTAACATAATTTGCAAAAAGATTTCATCTTTTTTAATTAGTTAACATGATTAGCAATGGTTTTCGTTCACTTTTAATTGCGTATATCTTGATTTCAAATTCGAAATTGTAACAAAATCTATTTTGAGGCAAAGTTTTTTAAAATTAAATTTCGCAACAAATCGATTAAAACGCATTACTAATGGCAATAAACAGAGGCGTGTAAAGTACCTTTATTTAAAGGCATTTCAATGTAACGAGGCATAATTTTGGTGTTTATCCCTAGTCGAAGGTTTGAGATTTCGAGGGTAGTAGAATGCTGTTACGCAGCAGTTAAAGCGCTAGAAGCCGTTAATAGGGTTTAATGAACCATTTGTGGTGTATTTTATTAAATTTAATAGTTTTCAATGCATTCCGATTACTGAACTAAAATAATTAGCTATTACCAATACACGGAATTTTCAAGGGGAGCATTTTTAGTTATTACGGAAGGTGGGGGTGAAATATTATAACAGATTGGGCATTTTAAGGTTGGATTAATACCAAAAATCGATTCAAATTTCAAATTTTCATAAACGCGATGAGAGAAAGGGAGATAGCGATATTAATGTCAAACGAAGCGATGGCTTGCAACGTCGCGTCGTTTAGTAACCAAATTTGATACATGATTTCGGTGATTTAATCGTTTTGGAATTACTTCTTTTAACAAAAAACGATCATATTATAAATTACTAATGTGCAATTTAGGTATTTAATTTAACGCATTAAAGTTTTTTATTGACGCGATTGTTTTAAACCAAAAGAACGCGCTTTATTTCGACTTTACTTCGACTACTCGGTGTAATTTTTTAATTATAAGTGGTAAGTAATCACAGTTACTTTTTAATTAATTTGTTATTGTAAATTATTATCCCCAAATATGTACTTTGACAATGTACGTAGTCGTATCCATTAAAAGACATGTTGCGGACAACTAATACAATTATTGGATGAAACCTACTTTATTTTATCGTTAGGTTTTTCTCAACTAAAATCTTTCTTCTTTTAGATCGAAAATTACTGGAACGGAAGGACTTCATTGTAAAAGATTGCATCAAATTTTCATAAGCAAATCTTTCCAAATGACCGTCATCTTCGTCCTGCTTCAAATTACCGGTAAGTGATTGATAATCAATTCCCGTAAAAATTATTTATTGAAATTTTGTTATTTGCCCGTTAAGCTCAACAATAAGTAAACAAACATTAAGTTTACAGGTTATAAATTAATATGTAATTATTAAATTCGCCGTTTAAATCTGCCTGAATGCATTTTATAACAAACGAAATTAAGTTTTAATTTCTTATCTAAAATAAAAAAGTTTTTTCAGAAACTGATTCATTTGATAAATATGACGTTTTAAAACCCAGGTATAATAAAAAGGTCAGTTACAATTGTTTTTAAAACTAAATTCGTCCGCGATCGTCATCATGTTTCAATTGTTTCTTGTCGCGTTTAACAACATCAAAAAGAATGTAATGTTCGTGTAATTATTATTGTGAAAACTTAAAACAATGCCAGCGATTAATAGTAAATTAGGTTTCGCATTTGTGATAAATATTTTGTTGGTTACCGTTGGCAACCACACTTGGCGGTGTCGTTTATCAAGGATAATTTGAATGCATATAAAATGACATTTCATTCCCGGTAAGTGCGACTTATAGTGACTTGATTTTGGCTAGTAATTGTAATTATTTCGCATTTACAAATTGGGTATAAAAGTAAAATAAACTTGTTGAAAACTGACTCATTTATTAAAAAATGATGACAGTCAAACTTTTCAATTGTTTTTAGAAATAATAAAATTTTGTTGGCGAATGTCATTTGTTTCTATGGCGTCTTAATAAGCGTTAACTTGTTAAAGAATAACATGTGAGTTCAATCAATAAATTTGTGAAATATTGTAATGGTAATTTGGTAATTATAAATTTGAAAATTGAATTTGACGATGATGCATGTAAAGGTTGTGAATTTCTTCACTGTTAATATTGAATTTGAACAAACATTGACGTAATTGAGAAATTCACCACTCTCGATCCCTTTCGAAATGCAACCGCTAGCAAATGAATTAATTAGAATTTAGTCAACGGTAATTTTGTGTTCTTGTCATAAATGTTTTGTCTCGAGTTTGTTGCAAATTTTTGTACATGTAAACTGGTACGCGTAAGTTATATTTATCTCAAATCGTAACTTTTAATGGTGCATTTATAGAGAATGTTTCGTAATAAAAGAAGGAAAAACACAAGAAACTCTTCGGCATGCTTGCACTTATTATTGGTTTCCCCGTTATCAGTCGTCGAAGAATTTAAGTGACGACTCTGAAAAATAACTTATTCCTTCACTATTTTGAAAGTAAAGGCTGTTATAATGTAATTTAAGAATACAGGGCTTGGAACGAAATACTCTTATTACTAAAAGCTACTTTGTTTTTACCCAACTCATTGCTTCCGTAGGTATTTTTGTATTCGGTAGTAAAATTTATCGAGTTTAAAATTGTTCTGCGGTAAAAGTAACTTTTTTAATAAAACTTTCGTCCGGAGCCCTGCGCATACAATTAATTTCTTGTTTTATGCACTTTTAAAATACTCTTTCTCTTCCAGGAGATCCTCTGTCGAGAAATATTTACAGTTCAATAAATCGCGTAATCGCGTCATCGATAATAAAAGTTTTCAATTCGCGAGCGGTTTTGTAACAGAAGTGGCGAGTACGAAATTTTTTATGCTAAAGCTTATTGGAAGCTCGGAAATTTTGCTTGTGATAAAGTGTTCATGTTAATATGTGTTCAATCGAAATCGATAAAAAATATGTGAGTGTGTTACGTGTCTCGTTGGACTTCACAATTGACTTTATGGAACGAAGGGCCGGAATTGGACAACACAATTGGCAAAAGGATGCAGTGATAAAGGTAAGCAGCAACGATAATTTTCTTCTTTTTTACAAAAGTTTGGCAAGCAATCTTCCTTCCCTGTTCTTTTTTATGACCAATCTAATCCTATGTTCTTTTCAGGTAGGTTCCACGGCGAGGAGTACAGCTTTAAGCAGTAAAAAAGGTTAGTAAAAAATTGTTCCCCATGTGATTTAGAAAGTGCAGTGAAACAAGAAGTGCTGAAATATAGTGTGATATAATAATTGTGTACAATAGATAATTTTCTGAAATTTACACAAATTTTAGAGAACATGAAATACTTAAAAACAAGCGGATTTAGTTTTTACAACAACAAAATAACCAGCGGTGTGGCGGGCGTCAAACACATAGGGATGGGTTAGTGAGCGGAAAACCGTGGTAGCATTACTGGTCGCGTCGGATAAACCAGATTTCGCGTAATTTTTCAATCTCTATTAACGCCGCGTCGCAAGTGATCGGAATGACTAAAATTGCAAGCGATAAATGCAATTTAATATTCAAAATTTTCATTTATTTACTACATTTTTTGTCGAGATAGATATTATAAAGATATAATAAATTATTATGTATGATTTCACAATATTACAAAATAGGCATCGTGTAGGCACTTAGAAAATTATGCAATCACGTACAAAATTAAATTTTGGCAGTTCCAAATTTCAACGTTGTAATCTCCATTTTATTATTGATCTATTGATGAAGGCAACGAGAAACCAATAAATCGTTTAAATACCATCCTGATCTGATTGATCTTCTTGTATGGTTGGCCAATCTAATATATCAGAATTAAAATCTTGATATTCTTCAATTACGAACTTAGTAACTTCTCGTTGAATTGAATTTTCTTGTAATAATCGGTAAAATTCTTTAAATTTTGCTGACACAATTTTTATTTTTACACCAAACGATCGGGCTACCTAAAAACTATACGAAAACATGTTTAACTCAATTTTGGTCGAAATGTCAGTACTTTCCTTTTTGCACTTAGCTATTCAATTGTTTTCAACAAAGATTAATAATAATTTATTGAATACAAATATTACCCATAACTCTGAAATACGCGATATTCAAAAAAATATAAACTTTTTTACTTGCCCAAGTATGTAGAATAGAATGTTCGCCCTGTATGCGACCGCTGTAATGTGCATATTTAGCCTTTACATTATTGCTGCTTGTAAGCAAATCTCAAACTTCAAATTTTTGGCAAATAATACCAACACATACGACTTTTTTAAATTAAAATTAAATAAAAATATAATATAATTAATTTATAGTTTATTTAACTTGGTTTTATTTGAATTAATTACATTATAAAAATATAATAATGCATTTTCTCAATTTCGGAGTGTTAGGTTCACTTTGGTATGAGAAAAATTGAATTCGATTGATCTAATATCAGTCCAGTCATTACGTAGCGAAAAAGGGTTCCGAGTGAATAAAATTTGGAAATTAAATTTTGTTTGCTTAAACCTTTTACTTCACAAACAGATTCAAACCAGAACAAGGGCAAATTTGTTATGAAAGGTCTTAAAAACTTGAGGATTTTATCTGATACTAAAGTAACGAGTTTAAGCAAAAAATAATTTCATATCCGGATTATTTCCGTGCCAAAGTACCTAACGACTGGACTATAATATACAGATATCTGATATCCTATTAATCTACTAAAAACGTAAATCATTTTTACAGTCATCTTTCAAACATTATAGAAATTTTCATATGAGTAAATGAAGGAACGAGATTTTAAATTCAAATAACTTTGAATTTATTCGGATTTTCTTAATAATTTTACCATCGATATGTAGGCATTTGTATTCTTAATAGTTTGGTGTATTAAACTCATTTTTGGAAAAGTAGTGACATGACGGGTTTTGCATCTATCTAAGCGCCTGAAATGTTAAAACAAGGTAATAAAACAATTATATTCTTATTTAAATTTGTAACTCACGTAATTGTAAATCAAAACTATTGAACGAATATTTATGTAGTTTGTGAAAGTTTTGTTCGAGCACAGCGCAGCGTTTCGAATTTTGGATTCGTTCAATACTTTTGATCTATTACGTGAATTATAAATTTAAATAAAAATATATTTTTTCTCCAACATGTAAAACGTATTAAAAATATTATCACATGCTAATAAGTTAGTAATAACAATTATTATCATATGAAAACCTTTTTATATAGAATTTTTATTTTCCACTATGAAAATTTTTCTTTCGTCTTATCGTGTAAAATTTATTTTCATGAGGGATGCAATAAGTTATTTGTTTATAATTCCATGAGGTACAAAATAAAACTTTCCTTTTTATATTACTTTATATTCGTTTTTAGGACTCAACTTGGAAATATTGAGAAAATAAATCATAGGATTATAGTTATTAACATGTGTATGAAGTTTAAAATTTGTACATGTTATAAACTAGAATAATTTAATGTCACAACTTACAATCTTAGATCAAAATATTGAATTCAATGATTATAGTTTGTTGTATGGTTTGTTGTATTGGACAACATGGAATTATTATGCGAAAGAACTTGAACAGTTATGCAATTAAGCTCAACAATATTTCAATAATAGTCAAATTACTCTAATATTACCGATCAACCAAACTACAACAAACTATAATCATTCAATTCAATAGTTTCGATGTAATATTGTAAGTTGTGATATTAAATTATTCTTATTTAACAAGTACAAATTTTAAAATTGATAAATATAAAATACGTAATGAATTGTATTTGTTGCCGTGTACTCCCTTTGAAATGAGCTTTGAAACGATATGTCATTTAACATACTCTCTACATTAAAAAAAAAGGTTCGGCAGGGGTCTCACTCGTTTGGGAATCCTGAAAGTTATGAAACTCGGCAGTCAACTTGTTAAATTCGTACTCAAATATGTTTTTGTGTTATAAAATTATTCTATAATTACCATGGCCCGGACTTTGATGATCTTGAAATAGGCAAAATATGCTCATTTAAATGCACTAAAAATTGCAAAAATTTATAATTTTTATATTTAAAACAGAAATTTAAAAAATACAACATGTAATAGTGAAACTTATTTAAAATTTTACTTTTATTTATTTGGTAACTTACTTTTTCATTTTTTGGGTTATAAACACCAATATGTTGATTTAGGTGGTAACTTCCCACGAAAAAGGTCGTATCTCAGGAAATTTTGTTGTAAGTTCATTTCTTGAGATACTACCTTTTTTGTGGGAAGTTACCACCTAAATCTACATATTAGTGTGTGTAACTCTAAAATTGAAAGAAGTGTGTTACTGCAGTCTTCGTTGGAGGAGTTGATGTACGTATATCGAAAAATTGCATTTAAAAATAAATTTTTGTATCTGAAACCTGTAACAGGTTAAAAATAAAATATTGGATTAAATGAGAAAGAAAAGATAACTTCTTTGCCATTTTTGAAGTCATCGAAGTCCGGGCTCCGATAATTATGTTTTACATTATTTTATTTCTAAAATCTACCGAGTTTCAAATAGTAGGGCGAAATTTTGAAATTTAATTCGATATAACCTGGAAAAGTTGGGCAATTTGGTATAGTAATTTTAATGGGAATCATGTTAGCTCTCTTTTTCTCTCTTTTTACTATTTATTTCATAGTATTCATAAGCAAACGTTGCCACAATCGATGCAAATTTTGTTATGAAGTTTTTATCTACGATCAAATATTAATCAAGATATAGTCAAAGAAACTATCATTGTCATCTACAAAGCACTATCACAAAAGAACATCGAATAATTAAGATCGAAAGTTTCCAAAACTTCATGAGAATGGGCATGCGACTCGTGCAATGACACGAGTAATTCTAATTAAGCTTTACCGAAAAGCGATAAACTAATAATCGATAAGGTACCAAATGGAGATAAACCAATAATCGGGTAGAAATTAACAGCCAAAGCCAGAATTTTTCAAGTCAGAAAGTTTATAAGATGCTACATATTTATAGCATAACTTTTACGTTTATATAACCTTTAATTTACATAAAAGGTAATCGTTAAGTTACAATTAAATAAAAAACATGATATTTAGATTAGGTTAAAGCCTTTAAAGCTTAGGGTTAAAGTAATCAAAGATGGTGAAGATTTTAAATTTACAAATTGCACAAAGTTGCTTATTATCGAGAGGAAGGGATACAAAATTAACTTTAATTAAATTTTGACTAAAATTCCTTATCTAATAAAAAGATCTTTGAAACATTTCGAAAGAAAAACTTTTCCTAAAGATTTTTAAATATTCGTGTTTGGTTTTCTGGACCCTTTTGAAGGTAAAAATTGTTACCATTATAGTTGCTTAATCATTTGAACCAGTTTTTACACAAAAATGTATTGATAAATTCCAAAAATTATTTTATTTTTTAAGTTATCATCGCATATTCATGATATCTAACGATTTCAACGAATTTAAACTGTAGAAAAACGGGGCAAATCATACTCGGCGTCTGATTGGTTAATTTCGAATCGTACCGGTAGTCATGCCGCATTTTGACATGTTGTGATTAGGCTCTTCGTAAAGATATTATTGTAAATTAGTTTTTGTACACGGTATAATTAATTTTAAAGTGCTGGTATGTTGTCGTTTTCGTTAAAATAATGCGGTTGTCCGAATTCAGTTTATTTTAAAATATTAAAGCGTCACGTTGCCGTAGTTACAACTAGTACAACTATATCGGGATTTTGTTGTTATTTTTGTTAGTTTTCTTACATGACCCTTATGTCTCATTTATATAATTTATATTGTCGACTATTGGTAAATTTTCGTATTATTTAAAACGAAATCAAGTTCCGCGGTTTAAGTAAAAAGCAAGGTTCTGTTTACAACAACAGCTGATGTCCGAAAAAACAGCACCAAAATTAAAATTTTTTAACGTTATTTTATATCTTAACATTGATTCTTTTGATAAAATAATTACTTTTAGAAAAAAGCCGTCGTTAAAATTCGTTGTTAAAAGTAGTTTATTTGAAATTTAAAACTCAATTGTTTTTTTAAGTTGACGTCATGACGCGTTACTTCATTTTTCATTTGTTTATTTTCCGCGTACCTAATACGAAGTGTCTTTTGTGCTTTTTAGAATTTTGCGCGTTTTAAATTTGATGTGTCGGTTTTAAGTGCCTTAAAATTAATGCAAAGTGTAAACAATTGTAAAAATTTAAACATTCTTAAGTGTGTGAATGGTCTCGAAAGAAGTAACAAAATTATCAAGTTAGTTCTTTCACCTTTAAGAATTTCAATGTTCAAAGATGACTGCCCAACAGAGGCTATACGTTGAAGGTAGAATTTTCTTTTTTTTTAAATGTTTTTATTTAAAAAAGCAAAATAGAAGACGCTTTCTTTTGTTTGGTCCTTTTAAGTAATTTCATCATATTATGTAGCAATTTTGCTGTAAATTATGTTTGAAAACATTGTAAATTAAATGAGGTCGATTTGGCCAAGTACACTGTCAACAAGCACTCCGGGAGTGCCTATATCAAAATTTGTCAAAATGTTTTATAAAAAAACATTATATTGAAAAATAAAATTAAACTTACATTTTTCGAATGCATATATCACATCGTACCAATTCCAATTGGTAGAATGGTGATTCGAGTTGTACATTACTGGGCTGTCGTAATTATTTGTGAAATCTGAATCGTTACTCTTTAAGATTCTGAAAATTGAAATTACATTAAAACCTTCATATTTCAAGTAGACCTTTAATGCCCGATTTCTTCACCTTGAAATACCCATCAGATAAATTAACAAAGTAATCAATGAAATTTTCATTTGTTACTGAGAATTTGAATTGTTGTTGTCCGATTGATTATTTGATCGAATAGATTCAGATCTTAGAGACATTTCGAGGTGAAGGAATCTGGCATAAGTATGAAATATCCGTTTTATTTATGTACAAAGTCCGACAGCCAATGACTCTTACATGTCACCAACACCCTTGTTGGTTTTATTAACTACATAATAATGGAGATTTTTCAACCAACTAAGGTGTTCATCAAAAGACTAATTTCTTTTGATCAACGTTTAGAAGATACATTATCCTTTATCGGGATCTAGAAAAATTACCCATCTACACATTGTCGATACCCCAAAATACATGGTTATCGATATTTACCAATAAAATAGACTCGTTACAAAATAACTCAAACAAACACACAATCTTCAAATCACCAGTGTTGGATTTGAAGATTTACATTATGTTACACTTTCAACTATGAGATCACCTTGCACACTATATCTGCTTTGTAATATTAATTTTAAATGTTTGCAATTTTCAGAGATGTTGTATAGTTTTGTCTCCCATTTGTATTTTGTGCCAAAAAAATACTTGTAAAATAAAAGTCGTTTTATCTTGTGACAATTTTATTGGCAAATATTTTGATAATCGTGTATTTTTTGTATTGCAATGTGTAGAAGGGTAATTTTTCTAGATCTCGAAAAAAAAAAGAAAAATTACATACCTATCTTGGAAACGTTAATAACAAAAATTGTCATTTGATTAACTAACATCTTATTTGGTCAAAAATTCCCCATTGTTTGTTTTACAGAGTGTCTCCAAAATCGACCACCAATTCTTTATGATAAACTCGTCGAACAATAATATAATGCCGATTGAACTCCATTTATCGATAACCAAAAGTTCATTGTTTTGGAGTTATTGAAGTTACAGTTTTCAAAGTGTACTTAATTGAAATTGCCAGAACTGTTTGAGATAGAACATTCGAATTTGGAACATTCCAGCTCACACGTGTGGGTAATAAATTTTAAATAGACCAATCACAATACTTTTTGGTACCAAAAGTACCATATCTTTTTAATCTTCCTCTAAATTTTAAAATAGACTAAATAAAGTTACAAGAAATTTAAAAATAAGTAATTTTGGTAATGATTTTCCAGAAAGAACGAAAAAGAAAATTGTATATCCCAAAGGGTGCACTTTAGTATTAGATCCAAATAGTATTCGACCTTTTTCGAAAAAAGACCGATAATGTTTTACAGTAAACTCGTGAGAGAGCGTTAAAGCTGATTGAACCCAATTTAGTTAATCCAAATGTGCATCCTTTCGAAAATAGAGCTCTTCATAGTTACTGATTACAAGGAATAATAGCTTGGCATCTTAAACAGATTCGATACCTTATAACAATATCATGTTGTGATTGATCTATTTCCAGTGTGATTTTTTTCTCAAATACTTTGTAGAATTGCAGCTTCTTTACATGCATGTCAAATTTGAACGTTCTATCTCAAACTGTTGAAAATAAATAAATCTTGAAAACCACAACTTTAGAGGACGATATCTTCAAACCGGTGCACTCTTTTGGATATAGGTAAATTGGGTTCAGTTGCTGAAACGTGTCGCACAGATAACGTTGCTCAAACCACAATAAGCTGCATTTGGAAACTCTCTTTGCCCACCGTATTCACTAGACATTGCACCAACTGACTACCACTTCTTCCTGGTATTTGACCAGTTTCTGCAAAAGAAATATATTCAATTCTCAACCAGTTCCTCGGCTCAGTTTTTCGTCAACCAGGAAAACACTTTTTTATATTTAAATATAAAGATTTTAATATTATTTGATTCTCCATAAAGTTTTTATTTGTATTTTATATTTTTAAGTCTTATATCTTACGTACATTGTGAACAAGCACTAATGATAGCTCGATATAAAAACGATTTTGTGCATTTGACCAAAACCACTTAATTATTTAAATTATAGGTATCTAAATTTGTATTTTTCCAACACCTCAATTTGAAGTGTATATAATTAAAAAACAATGTAGGAAGCACCACATGCAAATATCATGTACAAGGGATTGATGCAAAATTCGTTGAGAGGGTTACTTGAATTTCTCCAGCCCCTCCCCCTTAATTTATATTGCATTAACCCTTTCGTTTATACACATTTTTACAGATTTTTTACCTTAACAAATCTAGAAAGAAGTGTACTAAATTTAGCACGCCATGAGCGAAAGGGTTGAATGGCAAACGTTTCTAAGTTAAATGTAGTTTAGCTCCCTTTTAGAACAACCACCTCCTTATCGCTTAGGATGCTTTTAAGACTGCACTCTACTCGCATCATTTATTTGGTCTTACCAGTGACATGTCTTTAGTCTTTGTGTGTAATATTATATTTTTGATAAATCGTTTTATTGAGTGACTCCGCAGACCTCTTAAATAAATGTTAAATGTTTATTTAAGAGGTTCATGAGTGGCTCCGACAGTAAAATTAAGTTTGCACACGTTCTCCTCCAATATTTTAACATCAATTTAATTAACCAATTAACAACTAAGTTAACGCTCGTAGAAGTATTTGGAAAACTAAGTTAAATAACCTGGCGAAGAATAATTGAACAATGAATAATTGTTAAAATAAAATGTAATACTTCTTCGCTTAATATAATTTTATATTTTCAAAATCTCAACAAGTTTCTTGCAACGTGCATCTTCAGGAGTTCAATATATAAATTATTTCAATATCAATGAGGTGTAAAATATTACTTTTTATTATAGTCGAATTCATTTAAAGTCGCGTATGACTTGCAGTGACATTTGACTTAAGACATTTGATTTTATCTTTGTATTTCGAAAAAAGTAACTATCAGTAAAGAGATAGAAAACAAGAATACGTCGGTTTCACATTGATTTAACCCAGATATGCCAATTGTTTCACGCGACTTAAAATGAATTCAACTATATAACAATCATCTTATATGCTCATGTTCATCGTGATTTAATACAAATACTGAAACTTTCTATTTTAAAATAAAATTAAACTTACATTTCTGAGTATTTCAAATGTATCGGGCCACACCGTAATAATAAATATCCATGGTGTTGATAATTTCCAATTCATATAATGGTAATTGCTTTATAATTGGTTTCTCTTAATTATTTGTGAAATTTGAATCGTTATTTTTCCAGGTTCTGAAAATTGAAATTACATTAAAACATAATAAAAATATATAATTATCAATTCGTGTAATAATATTAACCCTTTCACTTTTTGTTTTTTAAGAAAATAAGTTCAAAATGATCTCTCTCTGTGTCCATTGTCCTGCGGAAGGACATAGTGGCATCAAAATGATAATACGTAATACAGGTATTCCTCGTATAACACAGTTAATTCGTACCGTGCTATATCGAAACAAGGTATACCAAGAAATAATGTAAATAAAGGCAATGTGTTATATCGAAACCAAGTCTTAAGGTGCAAAGTTTTATGATAGCTGAAATTTCGTTCCAAATACTAAATAAATGAAAAAGTAAGTTTTTACTTCAAATTTTTATTTAAAAAAAAAAAAAAAAAATGAAATTCAACAACTTGAACGTGTAAGATTGATGTTTCTGTGATTCTGACGTCACATGTGTTCGGAAATTGTTGGTCCGTAAAACTTTAAATTTAACAAACCAATGGAAATTATCTCTTAGCACAAACAAGCCAATAGAAATCTTCCGTTAAATTTAACAGGTTGTTAAAAGTTTTGTGAATACAGGCATATAAGTTTGAAAATTAATTTTTAATTTGATTTAACTTCTTAATTATTAATAACACACTTTGCATAATTAAGGATGAACGGTATTAATTATTGTTAAATAAAATAAAAGTATATAATTAATAAATTTGTAACTTGTGAAATTGTATAATATAAGAATTAAAACCACAACAAGTTAATTAAACGAATCTATATTTATCTTAAGCTTTCGAAAGCGTATGCTTTCATTTTCAAAATCTAAATAATTATATTATTATATTAAGATTAATATAGATTAGATTAATATAGATAGATTAATATAGATTAAGCTTAAGATAAATATAGATTCGTTTAATTAACTTGTTGTGGTTTTAATTCTTATATTATAAAATAAAAGTAGTTTACTTATAAAACTTATAATAAATGATCTTTCCATTTTTGATAAAAAGATTTTTGTTCAAGAACCCAATTGAAAAAAAAGTCAAATTCCCTTTATTGAATGCAATTAAAAAAAAATTCAAACTTCCACCGAACGAACAATTTTTGTTTTATAAAGGTTGTGTAAATCTAATTAGGCGATGGTAAAATTTCTAGAACCTTTATAAAACCAAAATTGTTCATTGGGAATGCATATTCGATTTTTCGAAATCGTGTTATATCAAAACCGTGTTATATTAATCTCAATTCTTGTACCGTGTAATATCGAATCCGTGTTATGCGAGGGACGCCTGTATATAATATTTTTAATGATTTTTAAAATAATCCCATTTTTTAAGATTACATACATTTCGTGTTCGTTTAAACGAACGCCGTGACCGAAAAGGTTAATTAATAATTCCATATCGAGTTAAGAACACTAAAATATTGGCTATCACATCTTGACATGTGAAAAGCCTTCCTTCCACGGAAAGCTCGGAGGGAGTCCTTTTTTCCCTTAAAACTATTCAGCATTGTAGTTTTTATTCAGTACTATTATACTTATTATTTTAAATACATTAAATTTAAATATAATTAGAAGTGATTTTAGACAAAAATAATATTTTATTCTCATAAATTGTAAGAAATCCTAATTTGTTGGGTTGGGTTGTAGGCAAGGGTATGGGCAAAACACACACAAATGGGTATTTAAAATACAAAGTACAAAATTCATTTTAAATAATGTATTTAAAATACAAAATACAATATTTAAGAATTAAGATACAAAATTTGAAATAAAATACAAGATACACAGAATATATTAAAAACTCAAAAATTAAACAAGTTAAACAAACGATCGAAATTCTTTAGATCTTTAATATTTCGATACAGAATGTATCTTCATCAGAAATAATTTTTCATTGTAACTTTCAATTATTTCTGATGAAGATACATTCTGTATCGAAATATTAAAGATCTAAAGAATTTCAATCGTTTGTTTAACTTGTATTTAATTTTTGAATTTTTAATATATTACATTTTCACAAGTTAATAATCCTAATTTATTATACACAAAATATTTGTATTTAAATAAAATACAAAATATATTAAAAAATTTGTATTTTAAATACAAATACAAGATACAAAATGTATTTCAAATATACTGCGCACCCCTTGTTGTAGGAGGGTTGTAACAGTTGTTAACAGTCCTATAACAGGGTTGTTCACAGTTTTAACTTTATATTGTTCATAAGTTCGCGAGTAAGTAGTAATAATTTTAGTTGTTTTGTGTCGATCCTTAGTTAAAAATGATCTTATGATATTTTTAAACAAATTTTAATCTGAAATTTTTGTTGTATACGTATTGCGGTATTTTCTTTTAATTTTTTTATATCCCTGGTTTCGTTACAAAATATTTTACTCACATCCAAATTTTAATTAATTATTCAAATCTAAATAAAACTAACTCTTCAAAAACTACCACTTTTTATTTTATACAATTATCCAAAAATTTATACACTTTGGCAAAAAGCCTCGTTATATTCTTGCTTTCGAGCAAGTTCCCCATACCAAATTACCAACACAAATTTTCAAATTTTTGACAAACACAGAGAATTTACAAATTTTATACAACATGAAATAAATAATAACAACTCTAAACAGGAAAAATCCATGACATTTACGCCCCCAGATCAAATTGTCAAAGCAAGGAGCTTTACAATTTTATCTACGAACTTGTTGTGGATTTTTCAAAATATTTGCCATAACAAAATAATCAAATTTCAAAACAATCATCAAGTCAATATCAAAATTTAAATATTTACAAGTAACAAAACAAATTTTCATAATTAATAAAATAAATCATTCCTAAACATAATTACACAATTTTCAAATCAAATTATAGATACTGTATAGGTAAACAAATAAAGTTTTAAAAATTTAAGTTTATAAATTTTAAATCAATAAATTTTAAACATAATTACTTATTTGCGTCATCCGTCATGTATCCTGTTCATCTCCAACGTTTCGATTTCCATAAAATGATCTCATCTTTCAGACTCCACATTTCCAGCATCATTTCAGTCTTCTTTCCAAAAATGATTATCATAATCCAAATTTTATTTGCAACGTCATGACCAGATTTGTGTTTCCAGTTTCCATCAATTTTCCTCTTGACGGCTCCACCAATTTTTGTTTTATGTCTAAATTTGTTTTTCTTATTTCCACCAAACGTAGTTTCTTGACGAAGTTTTTCTTTTTTTCGTCGAACCATTCCAAAATGTTTCCTATTATGTACAATTTTTAATTTCTTGTAACTCGTTTTTGGTTTTTTATTTTTAAACATCGTTTTTTTATTTTTACGCACTTTTCTTGTTTTTGTAACCATCTTGTCCAGTTGTCCATTTATGATTCTCGTTATATTCTTGTTTTTTATTCAAATTTTCAAATTTTTGACAAACAGAGCATTTACAAATTTTATACAACGTGAAATAAATAATAACAACTCTAAACAGGAAAAATCCATGACAGTATATTTCTAATAAAATGTGAAGTGCGAAACGTATCTTAAGTGGATTGCATTCCAAATTGATTTCCGGAGTCAATGAAATGTAACTTACCGAATGTGCAAAACACAGCATATTTTATTGAAAAGACAAAAACGACTATTTAGTGATTACGACTGAGGACTGCTGATCACGGTGCTAAGTCGGGGTCAATAAATGGTTGTAATTCGCTATCGAAGAAGAAATTGTAAAACAGTAACTATTCAAGAGCGGAAGCTATGCTGAAGCAACAGTGTAACTGTTTATTAATAAATGAATGTGTTTACCGATTTATGAATAAGCGAATTCAAAAGTACCCATATAGGTACTTCATTTCAATAGGAAAATGTGTTTTACATAATGAGTGTCTATCTAAATGTCAAATTGTAAAGA
Organism: Cantharis lateralis; assembly: GCA_963170105.1. Classification (NCBI taxonomy): domain Eukaryota; kingdom Metazoa; phylum Arthropoda; class Insecta; order Coleoptera; family Cantharidae; genus Cantharis; species Cantharis lateralis. The sequence continues at coordinate 1,604,563 of OY720628.1, forward strand.
AAATTGGAAACTCTCCAATATTTCTCCCAAAGATTCTTACAACACGGAAACTCAATCGGTAAACTTACAGCCAAGCATGGTTTTGATGAAACCTGCGAGAAAAATATTTAATTGCCAACCGTGAAAACACGATTATTAGTAGTTTGATGAAATTATTGAAATTTGAAGATTTTTTCTAACTTTAAAAATAAATCATAAGATCATTCTAACCAACAATCGACACAAAACCGGATAGTTTTTTACACTGATCTACCAATTAAACAACTAAAAATAAGCGTTATTTTTATGCGTTATGTTAATTACTTCCTCGAGTTCATTTAGGCTCGGTAACAATCAAGGAACAAATTATATATTGTTTTATTTAAATTATTATGTAGGTAGATACTTGTTCGCAAAAAATAAATTATATATTATTTTAATATTTTTTATTTGTTTAATTCGACGACATGTTTCGTATGCTTAGCATACATTTTCAAGTCTGAAATTAAATATGGAAAAAATTTGAACGATTAATTAATTCTGTTTTTGTTAATACTTATTATAAGTAGTCCTTTTTAAAAAGTTTTAAAACTATAATTTTAAATTCTAAAAAAAAAATTAAGTTTTTAAATTAAACAAATAAAAAATATTAAAATAATATATAATTTATTTTTTGCGAAGAAGTACCTACATAATAATTTAAATAAAACAATTTTGCTCAAAAACTTTGCTTGACCTATTAACATTAAATTATATATTATTCTTATAATTATTAAGATTACAATCCTCGTTGAACAGGTTTTGTAATAAATTATGATTCCTTATAATTTTTGACAAGAAAATATTATTTTTTGTTAAAATCACTTCTAATGGTATCCATACATCTATCAGTTTTTCTGCAGACCACCAAAGCCACTGACACACCGATTGCCAGCAGATCGGAACTTTCAAAATTCTTAAATTTTAACAGGGTGGTGATGAATTAACTTGAAACTTGGTAGTGTCGAGAAATGAAGTTGAAATAATTTCCAATGTTGAGATTATTGAATTATAAGGTAGAATGTTAAGATTTCTTACTTTAACATTTGCGTTTTTATCGAATGCGTCATTACACCATAATACCATAATCAATGATTTATTTCAATGGAAATAATCCATTGATTAGGGATAGATGAAGATTGATATATAGGGCCCAAATCGAATTCGACCTGTCGCATCAGATTTAATAAAATTTAATTTTTCTGATACTTAAAAACTATCGTCTTATTTCTAATACTTTATATTGTTAAATAAAATTAAACTTACATTTTCACATTGTAGCAATAATTATACGGTTGATAAATTTTAATAGGTAGAATGGTGATTCGAGTTGTACGTTACTGGTCTGTCGTAATTATTTGTGAAATCTGAATTTTTTGAAATTCTGAAAATTAAAATTACATTAAAAGATTTAATTTTTTAACTATAAATTTAAATATTATGCCATTAATGCCCGTTTTCTTTCGCCTCGAGATATCCATCAGATAAAGTAACAAAATCTTAGTGATAAAGATCTATTTCGAGGTGAAGAAATCGGATATAAATATGAAATGTCCGTTTTCTCCAAGTACAAAGATCGACAGCCCGTCTCTTACATTATGTATATATCGGTTTTTATAACATTCAACGTCTTCCGATTCCTTTCCTAATCTCTTAATCAAGATTGGAGAGGTATTTAGGCATTTAATACCTCAAAGATGTTGCCAGCATCTTGTTGTCTTACATTAACTACATAATAATGGAGATCTTTGAACCAATTAAGGTGTGTTAATCAAACGTATAATTTCTTTTGTTTAACGTTTAGAAGATACATAGGTATTTATTCTTTTACACCATCTAGAAAATTTACTCGTCTACACATTAGCAATACCACGAAGTACGTGTGGTTATCGCTATTATCAATGGAACAGTCTCCATATAAAATAACTCGAGGTTTTGTCTCGCAATTGTAATTTTTGCCAAGTAAAAGTCATTTCATATCGAGGCAATTTTGTTGGTAAATATTGATAATTATGTATTTTCTTACATTGCAATGTAGGTGGGTAATTTTTCTAGATCCTGAAAAAAAGGTTTAGTATTATATATCTACAAAACCTTATTGAAAAAAGAAAGTCATCTTCCTCAAGTCTTGTCTCACCTTAAACTTTGACATGACTTCATTAAATCAATTGGCGGTAACAATTATTTCAGAATCACCTCATAAATAAACACCAATATTTGATTAATCACCTGCTCTGCCCTTGTTTCTCTACATCAATTTATTCACGATACGCAAATCATATTCATATTGTACAAAGCCGGTAACTAATTTTGGCGTATCGGTCTCAACTGCAATACCTATAGAAAAAACTATTTTTAATATAAAATTTAATTCCACGTATGTCCATTGGCAAGTAATCTTTCCTTTTTTAATTAATAGGATAACTTTGCTATCGTTCTGCTCATTTCTTACAATATTTTAATTTAATACCTTACAGATAAGTTTCTCTGTTTAGATACAAATCAAGTTTAACATGGGATAATATTAGCCGAGTATCGTTCCAATATTCTCTTTGTTCTTTTCATAAACCTCGGCCGTTTATTTTTCTACGTTTTCCACAAAATTATCTTCCAATCTCATTGCACGGCCCTTCTGGCATCATCAAGTGTTATGTATATTAAAGAAATGAGAATAAGATGTTCTTAAAATTTGCAACTCGATTTTATAAACAAAATGTTATCATAAAACTCATCGGCAAAATGCTGCTTATTATTTCACAAGGCATAATCAAACGTGATTATCAAAGGTATCAAAAATAAATAATATCCTGGAACAAACAAAAAGATGTACCTAATTTTCACCAAGAAAGCTTAAATAATTTTAAGTACAAAAAAAATTTAAATTCTCTTTAATCTAATAAATTATTCTGAATAGTAATGTTGTAAAAATATTGCGGAAAAAATACAATCTACTAGTTAAATTTTGGTTATTAGAAATAATATGCAATATCCTAATCGATAATGTAGAGACTCTCGACATACCTATTGATTATTTCTAGCAATCAAATAAAGTTGTATACTAAAATTCAGCTAGACAATAATTTTTCTTATGTTTAATAATTTGAAATAACTGGGCTACTCGACACGAAATTATTTCCATAGTTCATTAAACTACCTAATTTCTCTACGAATTTTCCAACGACAAGCATACATCATAACCTAAATTGGTTCCCAATACGTACGAATTTCTTCAAAATTAATATTATTATATTATAATGTAGCAATTTCAAATTTTTAAGGTGGAATTATTATTTAATGTATTAATATCTTAACATCGGCAAGAATATATTATTATGAAATCGAGCGAGATACAAACTAACACCAACACCATTTTTATTTTAAATTTTTTGAACGGACTTGGTATGTACCATGGTATGTACTTAGTATGTACCTATATATGCCTATATGGTAAATCTTCGTTGCACCGAGTGGCCGCATATTTTTCGGGTCAAGTATTGAATAATGCTAAGATAATTTAAAATAAGCATAAGTCAAATTGAATATTGTTTTCCACTGAAAATAAAAAGTCGTGAATCGGAGCGTTAAGCTAAATAATGTTAAAGCTGCTTGTACATAATGAGCATTTTTACGAACATTCTTCATGAAATCTAGTGCACGACTGTTCGTTCAAGTTTGGTTCACAAAAGTACCTTTCTTCAAAAGCCATTTGTATGAACCAAACGTAGATTAACTTTTTTCAAATCTGTGAGCTAAATATTGTCCGGTTGACGGCGGTCGGACTTAAAACTGAGTCTACAATGCCAAGTTTCAGTTCAATTAGGAATGAAGAAGAAATTTTTCCATGATCCAACGACAAAAGAGAGATTACACACACCGAAAAAAAGGATTCGGAAATTCATCATTTTTCCGCCGATGCACAAAATTCATCAAATTGATGAACAAAATTCATCACAATAAAGATTTTTTTCATCAATGCTGTGAATTTTTCATCAATATAATGAAATTTTTTCTATGCTGAAAAATGATGAACGTTTCATCAATTAATTTTTTAAGGGCAGGTGACTAATAAGTAACGTGCAATGCAAATTACTCAGCAGCGATGCCATTAAATAATTATACGAGATGGATTCAAATCAAATTCTATAACTAATCATTTTATAAATGAATTTCATTGTACATTTTGTTATAATAAATGGTCAATAATTTGTAGGAATGTCTTTATTTGAATTTAGTTACAAGTTAGCTCTTAGGCTGTCGGCACACAACTGGTAGCTCGCAGCTCCTGCGTTTACATGGGCATGCGCAGCATTATCAATATCACAACATCTCCCTTTTTTACATTGTTTACCAACATAAACATAGTTTTAGTAAACCACTTAATTTCTAATTTAACAACTAATTTTCTAAATGAACAAACTTAATTTTTAAATTGAAAACAAAATAATTATTTTAATTAAACAAACTTATTTCTAATTTAACAAACTTATTTCTAATTTAACAAACTAATTTCTAATTTAACAAACTTATTTTAAAGATTAAGCCGTATGGGAGGCTTTACCGTACGTCCCGTACGTGTTATACCGCGCGTATCACTTCGATTTTCACTACGTTCCGTGCGTGTTATACCGCGTGTATCACTTCGATTTTCACTCTCGTTACCACCGACACTGGCATTTAGGTTATTTAACAACTCACCATTAACATTGTTGCTGCCATTTATTACACGGTAATCATTTGGCAACTCATAATTATAATTTATACTATTATTACTATTTTTATCATCAAATCCCTTAATATTAAGTTTTACAATATGTTTTCTATTTCTAATTACCAAATTCCCGTTATCTGTTTTAATTTCATACGATCTAGGATAACCTTTCCTTTCCCCTATTATTTTTCCTTTCACCCACTTTTGACTTCCCAATTTAAAATTTCTATAATTCACATTTTCTCCAACCCTTAATTTAGAAAGCTCTTTGGTTGTTTGGTTGTAGTATTGTTCAGCTTTTTGCTGCTTGATTTTAAAATTACCGCGAACTTTCTTGTAGTTATTAATTTTAGGTTTTAATAACTTTTTATTTATTGGTAACAGTGTTCTTTGCCTTCTGTTGTACAGTAACTGTGCTGGACTAGGAATGTTATTTGTCAGCGGTGTGTTCATTAGCTCCAAGATGGCCATATTATAATCTAGTCCTTGAGCTTCGGCTTTGATTATGGTTTTCTTCACAGTGCCAATTGTTCTTTCTACTTGGCCATTTGATTGGGGGTAATAAGCGCTAGTTATTTTATGCTCTATGTTGTATTTTTTCATGAGCTGTTTAAATTCTATAGAGTTAAACGGTGGACCTCCGTCTGAAACAATTGTAAATGGGATTCCGTGTCGACAAAATATTTCTTTAAGGTACGTTGATACCGTTGCAAAATTTGTTGAATTAATTTTGCGAACTTCGACAAATTTTGTTAAATAATCGACAGTTATGATGTACATATCGTTTTTAGTTTGAAAAATATCAACTCCAACTTTTTCCCACACTAATTTTGGTACTTCGTGCGAAATTAGAGGTTCCATTTGGTGATTGTTTCTGTGTGCTAAACATAATTCACAGTTTTCTACCAAATTGTCGATTTCATTATTCATCCCCGGCCAATAAAATAACTCTCTTGCTCTTAATTTCATTTTTTCTCTTCCAAGATGTGAAGTGTGTAATACTTTTAAAATTTCAACTCTCATACTTTTTGGTATTACAATTCTGTCATTTTTATATATTATACCATTATTAAATGTTAGATCTTCTTCGATGTTATAATAAATTTTTAAAAACTCCTGCATCTTCTGTTTTTCTTTTGGAAACCCTATTTTAATTAGTTTTCCTAATTCCTTTAATTGCTCATCTGCACTTGTTGCTAACTTGATTTGATTCATTTTTTCATCAGATATTGGTTGTGTGTCTATCTCAGTCGCCTCCAACTCATTTAATTTTTGCCTTACTTTATTTAACAATGCAAATGGTACCTTGCGAGGTGGATCTACAGTAGGTATTATACTTGTATTGACTTCGATTGTGTGTTCCTGAGCTTTTACACAACCCAATCCTTTAAAAACCTCTTCGTACTTATTTAAAATTTTATTTATTTCAGTATTTTCATCAACTATATTGACTCTATCGATGTTGACTCTTTTAATTAAATTTAATTTTCTGCATGCATCTAAACCAAAAATAGCTCTTTCTACATTTACGACTTTAAATTTGATTAATTCTGTTCTATTGATATCTTTTTTTACTTGAACTTTTAAAATACATGTCCCTATCGAATGAACCATTTCATCCGTTAATGTAAAAACAACACTAGGTTCTCGTTTGAAACACTCCTCTTTAATTTTTAAATTTTTAAACACAGATATGGGTAAAATATTTACGTCCGCCCCTGTATCAAGCCTAAAATCTACACAAATCTGATCATTGACTATACAATTTTCAACCCATCTATGTAATTTATCGTCATATTTTATTTCGATGTTCCCTACAAAATTATTTTCATAGTCACTTAAATTTAAACCCTCAATTGTCTCGACCACGTTTACAATATTATTTTGAAATCTGCACGCATTTGCAAAATGGTTTAGATTTTTACATTTAATACAGGTTTTACCATATGCCGGACAATTATTTATTTGATGTGAACGTAAACACCTAGTACAATTATTTATAAAATTTTTACGACCTGTTTCCTGAGTGCGCTTTGTTTGCGCTCCTCTGTACGTGCTTTTTTGGTTGTTTGTCCCAGGACGGATTACCTGCTTCGTTGTCGCCGGCGCCGTCTGCATCTGCTTTGTTGAATAATCCTGTTGTCTTCTATTATTTTTGACAAAATTCACTTGTTCACTATTAGTATTATTGTTCATATTTTCAATTTGTTGCTTTGTTGTTTCCGCGACCCGACAAATGTCCATTGCCCGTGTTAATGTTAAATTAGGTTCCCTTAATAGTCTGTCTTTTATGTGCACTTCGCGAATACCCATTACGATTCTATCTTTAATTAAACTTTCATTTAAGTCACCAAATTCACAAGTACTTGATAATTTTCTTAATTCCGTGCAATATTCGTCAAAATTTTCTTCTACTTTTTTATCACGCCTAAAGAACTGATATCTTTCGTAGGTGACATTTTTTGTAGGTAGGAATTTGTTATTAAATTTAGCGATTATTGTATTACTGTCGGTACTATCTTCGCCTGCTTCCCACACAAAAGTATTGTAAATTTTAAGCGCCCGATCTCCAATTAAATTTAACAGTACATACCCTTTGTTTTCAGTTATGTTTGTTACTTTCAAATATATTTCAAACTTTTGTTTGAAAAACGACCAGTTTTCCGACATATCACCCTCAAATTCCAATGATCTTGGTTGTTGCGCCATCCTCATCGGGGCCAATTGTTGAGGTGGATCTTGGTTATGCATTTCCATTTAATTTCTTGTTAATTTAATTAATTTCACAGTAGTTTTTAATTTTCACAATAATTTATTTTTTTTAATTTTCACAATAATGTATTTTTTAATTTTCACAATAATTTATTTTTTAATTTTCACAATAATTTATTTTTTAATTTTCAGAATAATTTATTTTTTTTATTTTCACAATAATTTATTTTTTAATTTTCACAATAATTTATTTTTTAATTTTCACACTTTATTTATTTAATTCACTTTTCCGACTGCGCCATGTTATAATAAATGGTCAATAATTTGTAGGAATGTCTTTATTTGAATTTAGTTACAAGTTAGCTCTTAGGCTGTCGGCACACAACTGGTAGCTCGCAGCTCCTGCGTTTACATGGGCATGCGCAGCATTATCAATATCACAACACATTTCCCAATGAACGTTACACACGGTTACGAAAATCTTCAGGTTCTGCCGATTTCAAAATAATATTATATGTAATTTTGTTTCTCGGAGCTCCACATATTTATTTTTCTCTTACATATACAGCCATTTTCAAAATTAATAAACACCTTTGAAAATCTCGTTAAATATGGAAACTTTCCTCATAAATAAAAAGCAGTGGAAATCCGCTTCTTTGCTATGTTTTGCTTAGTTTTAATCGGTCAGTAAACAAATTAAAATATTAAATTTCTAGCAACGTTTCTAATTTTCGGGTAGATATGTATTTTCAATAGTTTTATACGGTTAAAATACTTCATAAATTTTGCGAAATCTACGTGGTATTTGTCTCTATAAAGAAATAATCTGAGACGCCCCATTTTCGACTAATGCTATAATATTCAAATCAGGTAGCGAAATTTCCGGAAACGAAATGATCCGGTAGCGAATTGTCCTGGTAGCTAAATGTCCGGTAGGAAAACACCCAGCAATCATATTATCGGGAACATAAAAGTTATTACCTAGTATGATAATAATTATTATTGCCTACAATAATAATTTATGTACAAACTTTTGTGATAATGACAAATTTTTTATTAATTTATTTAGGTTTATTTATTTTTGTTTTTATTTTGGTGTTTGTTTATTAAAATAAATTCCAAATTTGATTTAATATGTATTTTTACATTTTTTCATACTTCTCGATTTGCATTTATAATTATGTATTTCTACCATGTAGTTTTGTAGCTGTAGTTAATATTTATTTTTGTATCATAATTAACATTTTATTTGACTTGCACAATAATTCAGAGAGGCTGTTCCAGTTTAACTATAATATCTGCTGTTAGAGACCAGGAAAACGAAAACAAATACCCTTACATATACTAATTTGGAAGTATTCTTTCTGTAGTTATGCCTACAGTACAAAAAATGTGCTCTGCATATTCGGAATAATACAAGAGAAGAAACTTGCCATCGCGCCAGGTTTCAAAGACCGGACGATATAGATCGTAGATACGACAGATAACTACAGAAGCCGTTGTCGACCAAATTGAAAACACTTAGGTGAGACAGCAAACTCGTATATTATTATTCTTAATTACTAATTTAGAAACTTTATTTCAAGAATTACATCTTCAGGCCACAATGGCGCCATAACGAAGATCCTGTATATCACCAATTATTACCGAAGTAAACGCTGATCACCAGATCGGAGAAACTGACGTAACGAATAATCGTATTATTAATATTCTTAATAATTTATTCTTATATTATTTATTGCAAGAATTACGGTTTCAGCAAAAGCCGAAGTTGTCAACCACCTCAGAATACAATAAGTGGAAAACTCGCATCGCCCAGGATGCAGCGTCGAAAGGTACACATCCCGGATACAACTGGAGAGCACCGCCGTCTACGTTCAAGGAATGGAAAAACAAACGTAAGTGCAATTTCGGATTATTCATTTGGTTAATTAATAATTTAGGTAAATTTATTTCTAGTTGACAATTAAGCAGCCAACGAAGAAGACTCCGTCGACATGGAACTCTGCAGCGTCGAAAATTAGCAGTTCCTGGATACATATTGTGGGCACCGACGCCGACGTCTTCAGCAAAGGTTAATTAAATTAGGTAAGTGTAAAATTGTAATACTAAAAATGTTACTTAAAAATTTGGGAATTTAGTTATAGTCGACAATTTAGCAGCCAAAGAAGAAGATTCGCATCGCGCAGAATGCCGCGTTGGTAGGAAAAGCTTAGGTAAGTGAAAATTCGGTTTTTTATAATTGTTAATAATTATTAATTTTTGAATTTATATGCAGTTGATAATTAACAGCCAACTAAAAAGACACCATCTACTTGGGAATCTGTAATTGGGGTTGTCGTTTCGTCTAGGAACCAGCACCGGAAGCAAGCAGTTCCTGGTTGCACTAGGAAAGACCGCCGCCGACGTCCTTCAGCATGCAAGAACAGGGGTAAGCCAAAATTTGGTATTTTATTTTTGGTAATTATAAATTTAGGAATTTTTTTCTATTTGGTAATTAATTAGCATACAACGAAGAAGCCACCACCGATTAGGAAATCTTCAAGTGGGGATGTCGTTTCGGCCAGGAATCACTGGAAGCAAGCAGTTCCTGGATACAACTGGGACTACCGCCGCCGCCGTCCCTCCACTGGGAAATACTTACGTAAGTGAAAATTTGTTTTTTTATTATTGTAAATTATTAATTCAGGAATTTATTTCTAGTTGATAATTAGCAGTCAACCAAGAAGCCACCATCTACTTGGAAATCTGCAAGTGGGGATCTCGATCCGCCCAGGAAGCAGACAGTTTCTAGATACAATTGCGGGACCACCGCCGACATCCTTCAGCTGGGAAATACATAGGTAAATGAATATAATGCTTTTTTATTTCATTGTTAAGTATTAATTGTCGCCTCAACCAGGAAGCAGAACCGGCAGCAAGAAGGTTCTAGTAACAACTAAAAGGACCTCCGCCGACGTTCTTCAGCTGCGATGAACTTCGGTAAGTGAAATTTTGTTTTTTTTATTTTTGGTAATTTTAATTTAAGAATTTATTACTAGATGATAATTAACAGCCAAAGAGGAAGCCACCACCTGGTTGGAAATCTGTAAGTGAAGATGTCGTTTCGTTCAGGATGCAGCTCCAGTAGCAAGCAGATCTTGGATCCAACTGGGAAAACCGCAGCCTACAACCTTCAGCTAGGAAGTACTTCGGTATGTGAAGATTCGGTTTTCTATTAATGTTAAATAATAATTTTGGATTTTTTTTAGTTGATAATTAACAGACAACGTAGAAGCCACCGCCGACTTGGAAATCTGCAGGTGGGGATCTTGTTTCATACAGAAGCAAGAAATTCTTGGAGACAACGGGAGGACCGCCGCCGACTTCCTTCAGCTGGGATATACTTATGTAAGTTCTAATTAGGCTTTTCATTATTGTTAATTATTAATTCAGAAATTTATTTCTAGTTGATAATAAACAGCCAACGAGGAAGACTCCAGCGTCATGGAATACTGCAAGTCGAGAAGTCGTTTCGGATGTGACTGGGTATACAACTGGGAGTACCGATGCCGACGTCCTTCAGCAGGAGGAAGCTTATATAGGTTACATACGTATTTTAATTTTTGTTAATTATTAATTTAGGAATTTAGTTCTAGTTAAAAATTATCATCCAACAAAGAGGTCACCAACGACTTGGTAATCTACAAGTGCAAAGTCCTTTGTCGCAGCAGATGCTCCGGAAGAAAGCAGTTTCTATGTATAACTGAGCGTACCGACACCGACGGCTTTCAGCAGGGGAAACTTTGGTAAGCGCATATTAATATTATTAATATTGTTAATTATTAATTCAGGATTTTATTTCTAGCTGTTAACTAACGAAACAACGAAGAATACACCGACAATACAATACAGCGTCGGCAAGTAGCAGATCCTGGTTGCAACTAGTGGACAACGACGTCTATAGCCAAACAAAAACTTGGGTATAAGTTCTAATTCAGAATATAAAGGGTTAATTATTAATTTATTTCCTGCTGAGCACCTACGACGACCATCAACGCGACATAAAACACTGGTTAAGTGAAAATTTCTAATAATAAAAATGTCAATTAATATTTTTGATATTTATTTCTAGTTGACAAATTAGCAGCCAACGAAGAGGATTCCAACGACTTCGAAATCTGCTAGTGGGAGCGACGCATCGTTCTGAATGCAGCATCGCAAGGATGCCCTTCACCGGGAAGGTAAGCTTATAGGTGAGTGCAAATTTCAAATAATAAAAATGCTAATTACTAATTTTGGTATTTATTTCTAGTTGGCATATTTGCTGCTCACGAAATGGAATCGATAGACATGAAAATCAGAAAGTGGTGAAGACGCATCTTCCAGAATGTAGAGTCGGAGGGATACAGTTTCTGTTGTGCTCCTACTTCGCCGGCCAGCGGGAAGGATAAACTTAGGTAAGTGCAAATTTCTAATAATAAAAATGCTAATTACTAATTCTGGTATTTATTTCTAGTTGGCATATTTGCTGCTCACTAAATGGAATCCATCCACATGAAAATCAGCAGGTGGAGAAGACGCATCGTCCAGAATGTAGCGTCGGAGGTATACACTTTCTGTTGAGCTCCGACTTCGCCGGCTAGCGGGAAGAATAAACTCAGGTAAGTGCAATTTTGTAATAATAAAAATGCTAATTACTAATTTTGGTATTTATTTCGAGTTGGCATATTTGCTGCTCACGAAATGGAATCCATCCACATGAAAATCAGCAAGTGGAGAAGTAGCATCGTCCAGAATCTAGCGTCGAAGGGATACACTTTCTGTTGCGCTCCGACTTCGCCGGCTAGCGGGAAGAATAAACTTAGGTAAGTGCAAATTTTGTAATAATAAAAATGCTAATTACTAATTTTGGTATTTATTTCTAGTTGGCATATTTGCTGCTCACGAAATGGAATCCATCCACATGAAAATCAGCAAGTGGAGAAGACGCATCGTCCAGAATGTAGCGTCGGAGGGATACACTTTCTGTTGAGCTCCGACTTCGCCGGCTAGCGGGAAGAATAAACTCAGGTAAGTGCAAATTTTGTAATATTAAAATTCTAATTACTAATTTTGGTATTTATTTCTAGTTGGCATATTTGCTGCTCACGAAATGGAATCCATCCACATGAAAATCAGCAAGTGGAGAAGACGCATCGTCCAGAATCTAGCGTCGAAGGGATACACTTTCTGTTGCGCTCCGACTTCGCCGGCTAGCGGGAAGAATAAACTTAGGTAAGTGCAAATTTTGTAATAATAAAAATGCTGATTACTAATTTTGGTATTTATTTCTAGTTGGCATATTTGCTGCTCACGAAATGGAATCCATCAACATGAAAATCAGCAGGTGGAGAAGACGCATCTTCCAGAATGTAGCGTCGGAGTTAACACTTTCTGTTAAGCTCCGACTTCGCCGGCCAGCGGGAAGGTTAAACTTAGGTAAGTGCAAATTTCAAATAATAAAAATGCTAATTACTAATTTTGGTATTTATTTCTAGTTGGCATATTAGCTGCTCACGAAATGGAATCCATCCACATGAAAATCAGCAAGTGGAGAAGACGCATCTTCCAGAATGTAGCATCGGAGGGATACACTTTCTGTTGCGCTCCGACTTCGCCGGCTAGCGGGAAGAATAAACTTAGGTAAGTGCAAATTTTGTAATAATAAAAATGCTAATTACTAATTTTGGTATTTATTTCTAGTTGGCATATTTGCTGCTCACGAAATGGAATCCATCCACATGAAAATCAGCAAGTGGAGAAGACGCATCGTCCAGAATGTAGCGTCGGAGGGATACCCTTTCTGTTGAGCTCCGACTTCGCCGGCTAGCGGGAAGAATAAACTCAGGTAAGTGCAAATTTTGTAATAATAAAAATGCTAATTACTAATTTTGGTATTTATTTCTAGTTGGCATATTTGCTGCTCACAAAATGGAATCCATCCACATGAAAATCAGCAAGTGGAGAAGACGCATCGTCCAGAATGTAGCGTCGGAGGTATACACTTTCTGTTGAGCTCCGACTTCGCCGGCTAGCGGGAAGAATAAACTCAGGTAAGTGCAAATTTTGTAATAATAAAAATGCTAATTACTAATTTTGGTATTTATTTCTAGTTGGCATATTTGCTGCTCACAAAATGGAATCCATCCACATGAAAATCAGCAAGTGGAGAAGACGCATCGTCCAGAATGTAGCGTCGGAGGTATACACTTTCTGTTGAGCTCCGACTTCGCCGGCTAGCGGGAAGAATAAACTCAGGTAAGTGCAAATTTTGTAATATTAAAATTCTAATTACTAATTTTGGTATTTATTTCTAGTTGGCATATTTGCTGCTCACGAAATGAAATCCATCCACAAGAAAATCAGCAAGTCGAGAAGACGCTTCTTCCAGAATGTGGCATCGGAGGGATACACTTTCTTTTGAGCTCCGACTTCGCCGGCCAGCGGGAAGGATAAGCATAGGTAAGTAAAAATTTCTAATAATAAAAATGCTAATTACTAATTTTGGTATTTATTTCTAGTTGACATAAATATTGAATAGTTGCAAAATTTGACATCGGTGTGCCCGGGAAGCAGATGCGGATGCAAGAAGTTCCTGGAAGCTTCTGGTAGGATCGCCGCTGACGTCCTTCAGCTTTGAAGACTTTAGGTACGTGTAATTCGGTTTATTATTATTTATAATTTTAATTATGGAATTTATTTCTAGTTAATAATTAAGAGCCAACAAAGAAGACTCCAGCGACTTAGATATCTGCAAGTCGGGACGTTGTATCAACAAGGATGTCGTTCCGGAAGCAAACAGTGCCTGGATACAAGTGGAGACGACCATCTCCAGGGGACAACTTTTGGCTAAATGCAAATTCCGATTAAAATTTGGCAGCCACATGAGAAGGCTACGGCCACATGGATATCTGCAAGTCGCGAAATCGTAACGCCGAGGATACAGCTTCGGTACGATGTACTTCCTGGTGAGCAATGAAGTCGATGTCCAGCAAGAGGGAAGATCTTAGGAATCATTCGTAAGTATTAATAATTTTGTAAAGTGGTCAATTAATTTGTGTTACGATTATGCAGGACCGATGACGACGAATGAATCAGACTTATTATGTGTTTAACGTTCATTCTTGGTTGTGCAATATTTGTGAAATATTTGCAAAGGCTTTGTCAGTACGTGTATCCTAGTTGAACCGTGAAGTCGATGTCCTCCACTTCCTACAATACGGAACAGGTGAGAACAACGTCTGATGCTTATTAAAGTGTTTGATTACTAATAAATTGAGAATTGGTCTTAATTTCTTTGTTTACAAATATGGTGTAATAAATTTTGGTTTATTTATTTTAGCAAATTATTAATTTAGGAATGTATTTCTTCTAGGAAACAATGATGAAGCGGGAGAAGAAGAACCACCTACCCGGAAACATGCAAGCGGAATAGTTGCATGCCTTCGGCCGGAATGGCGGAAGTTCGCAAATCCTGGCTACCACTAGTGAACACCGAGGAGCGAGGAGTATCTACACCAGGAGCAGAAGAAAATTCGGTGTTGTGCCCATGTTTTAAAATTAATTTTAAGTAAGTTAATTGAAATGCTATGTAGCTTATTTGTTTTAGGTTGGCATAGTTTCCGGAATGCGATGTAACAGAAGACACCGACTAACCCAGGATCAAACAAGTGTTGCAGATATTTCAACTCGGAAAGGATGCGGCGGGGACGCGGACCTGGAACAAAACAAAGATCGTGGATGCAAGAAAAGGGCAAGACGGGAATGGAAGGAGGCAACACCTGGAATGCATTCGAGGATACGGACAAAGCTCTGCTTTGCTTTTTCGGAATATGTATTTCCATTTTGGTGGAAAGTCAGGTGTGTTCTGGTAAATTTGAAATTCTATTAATTTGTGGACAACATTTGGTTGTTTGTTGTTTACAAAAAATGTATTGCATCATTTACGTTGTTCGTTGTAGTGTCCGGAATGTAGGGTGTAATAGTTTTGCTTCATTAATATTGTTAATTATTAATTTAGGAATTTCTTTATAGTTTAAAATTTAGTAGCCAACGAAGCTAACTCCATCAACTAGGATATCTGCAGGTGGAGAAGCCGCGTCGTCCAGGATGCTCCGACGACGATTTCGTTTTGTTATTAAATTCTTAATAATTTATATAATTTTATTTCAGGAATTACATCTGGAGCTATAGAGAAGCAATTCGGTGTGAAAAAGGTTCTTCATTGTACACTACGTACACAGAAGAAGTAATAGGTACACCTTGACGAAGGAACTCGGGGATGCACAAAAAAGGGGTTTGTTATAATTTATATTACTAACTTATGAATTTTATTCCAGAAAATACTTTTGCGGCGCAAGGCACCAACGAGCACCGACGACGCCGTCCATCGGATTTGGAAAAACTTCGGTAAGTGCAGATTTGTAATAATTTATAAGTTAAATAATAATTTAGTTTTTATTTCTAGTGGACACATTAGATGTCAATGAAGAGCAGGCCATCGACTGGAAAATCCCAAAATGGGGAAGACGCATCTCGCAGATTGCAGCGTCAGAAGGACGCAATTGCTGAGGCGCAACGACGCCGCCATCCATCGGGGTTTGAAAAACTTCGGTAAGTGCAGATTTGTAATAATTTATAAGTTAAATAATTATTTTGGTTTTTATTTCTAGTGGACACGTTAGATGTCAATGAAGAGCAGGCCATCGACTAGGAAATTCCAAAATGGGGAAGACGCATCTCGCAGATTGCAGCGTCAGAGGAACGCAATTGCTGTGGAGCACCGACGACGCCGTCCATCGGATTTGGAAAAACTTCGGTAAGTGCAGATTTGTAATAATTTATAAGTTAAATAATAATTTTGGATTTTATTTCTAGTGGACACGTTAGATGTCAATGAAGAGCAGGCCATCGACTGGAAAATCCCAAAATGGGGAAGACGCATCTCGCAGATTGCAGCGTCAGAGGAACGCAATTCCTGTGGAGCACCGACGACGCCGTCCATCGGATTTGGAAAAACTTCGGTAAGTGCAGATTTGTAATAATTTATAAGTTAAATAATAATTTAGTTTTTATTTCTAGTGGACACGTTAGATGTCAATGAAGAGCAGGCCATCGACTGGAAAATCCCAAAATGGGGAAGACGCATCTCGCAGATTGCAGCGTCATAAGGACGCAATTGCTGAGGCGCAACGACGCCGCCATCCATCGGGGTTTGAAAAACTTCGGTAAGTGCAGATTTGTAATAATTTATAAGTTAAATAATAATTTTGGTTTTTATTTCTAGTGGACACGTTAGATGTCAATGAAGAGCAGGCCATCTACTGGGAAATCCCACAATGGGGAAGACGCATCTCGCAGATTGCAGCGTCAGAGGAACAAATTCCTTTGGAGCACCGACGACGCCGTCCATCGGTTTTGGAAAAACTTCGGTAAGTGAAGATTTGTAATAATTTATAAGTTAAATATTAATTTAGTTTTTATTTCTAGTGGACACGTTAGATGTCAATGAAGAGCAGGCCATCGACTGGAAAATCCCAAAATGGGGAAGACGCATCTCGCAGATTGCAGCGTCAGAGGAACGCAATTCCTGTGGAGCACCGACAACGCCGTCCATCGGATTTGGAAGAACTTCGGTAAGTGCAGATTTGTGATAATTTATAAGTTAAATAATAATTTAGTTTTTATTTCTAGTGGACATGTTAGATGTCAATGAAGAGCAGGCCATCGAGTGGAAAATCCCAAAATGGGGAAGACGCATCTCGCAGATTGCAGCGTCAGAGGAACGAAATTCCTGTGGAGCATCGACGACGCCGTCCATCGCATTTGGAAAAACTTCGGTAAGTGCAGATTTGTAATAATTTATAAGTTAAATAATAATTTAGTTTTTATTTCTAGTGGACACGTTAGATGTCAATGAAGAGCAGGCCATCTACTGGGAAATCCCACAATGGGGAAGACGCATCTCGCAGATTGCAGCGTCAGAGGAACGCAATTCCTGTGGAGCACCGACGACGCCGTCCATTGGATTTGGAAAAACTTCGGTAAGTGCAGATTTGTAATAATTTATAAGTTAAATAATAATTTAGTTTTTATTTCTAGTGGACACGTTAGATGTCAATGAAGAGCAGGCCATCTACTAGGCAATCCCACAATGGGGAAGACGCATCTCGCAGATTGCAGCGTCAGAGGAACAAATTCCTTTGGAGCACCGACGACGCCGTCCATCGGTTTTGGAAAAACTTCGGTAAGTGAAGATTTGTAATAATTTATAAGTTAAATATTAATTTAGTTTTTATTTCTAGTGGACACGTTAGATGTCAATGAAGAGCAGGCCATCGACTGGAAAATCCCAAAATGGGGAAGACGCATCTCGCAGATTGCAGCGTCAGAGGAACGCAATTCCTGTGGAGCACCGACAACGCCGTCCATCGGATTTGGAAGAACTTCGGTAAGTGCAGATTTGTAATAATTTATAAGTTAAATAATAATTTAGTTTTTATTTCTAGTGGACATGTTAGATGTCAATGAAGAGCAGGCCATCGAGTGGAAAATCCCAAAATGGGGAAGACGCATCTCGCAGATTGCAGCGTCAGAGGAACGAAATTCCTGTGGAGCATCGACGACGCCGTCCATCGCATTTGGAAAAACTTCGGTAAGTGCAGATTTGTAATAATTTATAAGTTAAATAATAATTTTGGTTTTATTTCTAGTGGACACGTTAGATGTCAATGAAGAGCAGGCCATCGACTGGAAAATCCCAAAATGGGGAAGACGCATCTCGCAGATTGCAGCGTCAGAAGGACGCAATTGCTGAGGCGCAACGACGCCGCCATCCATCGGGGTTTGAAAAACTTAGGTAAGTGCAGATTTGTAATAATTTATAAGTTAAATAATAATTTAGTGTTTATTTCTAGTGGACACGTTAGATGTCAATGAAGAGCAGGCCATCGACTGGAAAATCTCAAAATGGGGAAGACGCATCTCGCAGATTGCAGCGTCAGAGGAACGCAATTCCTGTGGAGCACCGACGACGCCGTCCATCGGATTTGGAAAAACTTCGGTAAGTGCAGATTTGTAATAATTTATAAGTTAAATAATAATTTTGGTTTATATTTCTAGTGGACACGTTAGATGTCAATGAAGAGCAGGCCATCGACTGGAAAATTCCAAATTGGGGAAGACGCATCTCGCAGATTGCAGCGTCAGAGGAACGCAATTCCTGAGGAGCACCGACGACGCCGTCCATCGGATTTGGAAAAACTTCGGTAAGTGCAGATTTGTAATAATTTAAAAGTTAAATAATAATTTAGTTTTTATTTCAAGTGGACACGTTAGATGTCAATAAAGAGCAGGCCATCGACTGGAAAATCCCAAAATGGGGAAGACGCATCTCGCAGATTGCAGCGTCAGAGGAACGCAATTCCTGTGGAGCACCGACGACGCCGTCCATTGGATTTGGAAAAACTTCGGTAAGTGCAGATTTGTAATAATTTATAAGTTAAATAATAATTTAGTTTTTATTTCTAGTGGACACGTTAGATGTCAATGAAGAGCAGGCCATCTACTGGGAAATCCCACAATGGGGAAGACGCATCTCGCAGATTGAAGCGTCAGAGGAACAAATTCCTTTGGAGCACCGACGACGCCGTCCATCGGATTTGGAAAAACTTCGGTAAGTGAAGATTTGTAATAATTTATAAGTTAAATATTAATTTAGTTTTTATTTCTAGTGGACACGTTAGATGTCAATGAAGAGCAGGCCATCGACTGGAAAATCCCAAAATGGGGAAGACGCATCTCGCAGATTGCAGCGTCAGAGGAACGCAATTCCTGTGGAGCACCGACGACGCCGTCCATCGGATTTGGAAAAACTTCGGTAAGTGCAGATTTGTAATAATTTATAAGTTAAATAATAATTTAGTTTTTATTTCTAGTGGACACGTTAGATGTCAATGAAGAGCAGGCCATCGACTGGAAAATCCCAAAATGGGGAAGACGCATCTCGCAGATTGCAGCGTCATAAGGACGCAATTGCTGAGGCGCAACGACGCCGCCATCCATCGGGGTTTGAAAAACTTCGGTAAGTGCAGATTTGTAATAATTTATAAGTTAAATAATAATTTAGTGTTTATTTCTAGTGGACACGTTAGATGTCAATGAAGAGCAGGCCATCGACTGGAAAATCCCAAAATGGGGAAGACGCATCTCGCAGATTGCAGCGTCAGAGGAACGCAATTCCTGTGGAGCACCGACGACGCCGTCCATCGGATTTGGAAAAACTTCGGTAAGTGCAGATTTGTAATAATTTATAAGTTAAATAATAATTTAGTTTTTATTTCTAGTGGACACGTTAGATGTCAATGAAGAGCAGGCCATCGAGTGGAAAATCCCAAAATGGGGAAGACGCATCTCGCAGATTGCAGCGTCAGAGGAACGAAATTCCTGTGGAGCACCGACGACGCCGTCCATCGCATTTGGAAAAACTTCGGTAAGTGCAGATTTGTAATAATTTATAAGTTAAATAATAATTTAGTTTTTATTTCTAGTGGACACGTTAGATGTCAATGAAGAGCAGGCCATCGACTGGAAAATCCCAAAATGGGGAAGACGCATCTCGCAGATTGCAGAGTCAGAGGGACGCAATTCCTGTGGAGCACCGACGACGCCGTCCATCGGATTTGGAAAAACTTCGGTAAGTGCAGATTTGTAATAATTTATAAGTTAAATAATAATTTAGTGTTTATTACTAGTGGACACGTTAGATGTCAATGAAGAGCAGGCCATCGACTGGAAAATCCCAAAATGGGGAAGACGCATCTCGCAGATTGCAGCGTCAGAAGGACGCAATTGCTGAGGCGCAACGACGCCGCCATCCATCGGGGTTTGAAAAACTTAGGTAAGTGCAGATTTGTAATAATTTATAAGTTAAATAATAATTTAGTTTTTATTTCTAGTGGACACGTTAGATGTCAATGAAGAGCAGGCCATCGACTGGAAAATCCCAAAATGGGGAAGACGCATCTCGCAGATTGCAGCGTCAGAGGAACGCAATTCCTGTGGAGCACCGACGACGCCGTCCATCGGATTTGGAAAAACTTCGGTAAGTGCAGATTTGTAATAATTTATAAGTTAAATAATAATTTAGTTTTTATTTCTAGTGGACACGTTAGATGTCAATGAAGAGCAGGCCATCGACTGGAAAATCCCAAAATGGGGAAGACGCATCTCGCAGATTGCAGCGTAAGAGGAACGCAATTCCTGTGGAGCTCCGACGACGCCGTCCATCGGATTTGGAAAAACTTCGGTAAGTGCAGATTTGTAATAATTTATAAGTTAAATAATAATTTAGTTTTTATTTCTAGTGGACACGTTAGATGTCAATGAAGAGCAGGCCATCGACTGGAAAATCCCAAAATGGGGAAGACGCATCTCGCAGATTTCAGCGTCAGAGGAACGCAATTCCTGTGGAGCACCGACGACGCCGTCCATCGGATTTGGAAAAACTTCGGTAAGTGCAGATTTGTAATAATTTATAAGTTAAATAATAATTTAGTTTTTATTTCTAGTGGACACGTTAGATGTCAATGAAGAGCAGGCCATCGACTGGAAAATCCCAAAATGGGGAAGACGCATCTCGCAGATTGCAGCGTCAGAGGAACGCAATTCCTGTGGAGCACCGACGACGCCGTCCATCGGATTTGGAAAAACTTCGGTAAGTGCACATTTGTAATAATTTATAAGTTAAATAATAATTTAGTTTTTATTTCTAGTGGACACGTTAGATGTCAATGAATCCAAAAATGGGGAAGACGCATCTCGCAGATTGCAGCGTCAGAGGGACGCAATTCCTGTGGAGCACCGACGACGCCGTCCATCGGATTTGGAAAAACTTAGGTAGGCGCAGATTTTTAATAATTTATATGTTAAATAATAATTTTCTGTGTAATTGATATACATTTTGTTATCATTCTTATGTAATAATAATATTGTAAAGTGGTCAATTAATTTGTGTTACGTTTATGCAGGACCGATGACGACGAATGAGTCGAAGTGATTATGCGTTTAACGTTCATAATTGGTTGTGAAATATTTGCAAAGGCTTTGTCAGTACGTGTATCCTAGTTGAACCGTGAAGTCGATGTGCTCCAGCTCCTTCAATACTGCACAGGTGAGAACCACGTTTGTTTATTAAAATTAATATAAATTGAGAATTGGTCTTAATTTCTTTGTTTCCGAATGTGAAGTAATAAATTTGGTTAATTTATTTTGCAAATTATTAATTTAGTAATTTATTTCTAGGAGACAATGATGTAGCGGGAGAAGAAGAACCACCTACCCGGAAACATGCGAGCGGAATAGTTGTATGCCTCCGCCTGGAATGGCGGAAGTTTGCAAATCCTGGCTACCACTAGTGAACACCGAGGACGACTATGTACACCAGGACAGAAGAAAATTCGGTTTTGTGTCTATGTTTTAGCTTTTAGAAGTTCAATTAGTTTTAAGTAAGTTTAATGTAATTCTTTATAACTGTTTCCTTCTAGGTTGGCCTAGTTTCCGGATTGCGGTGTAACAGAAGACACCGACTAACCCAGGAAGTCATGTATCAAGTGCGGGATACTTGTAAGGTTAGAATGGCATAATATTTCAAATATTCTTAATTACTAACGTAGAAAATTAAAACCAGTGTTTTTCAACTCGGAAAGGTTGCGGCGAGGGCGCAGACCTGGAACAAAACAAAGGATTTTACACCTGGAAAAAACGCAAGGACAGTCAAGATCGTGGATGCAAGAGAGGTGCAAGACGGGAATAGAAGGAGGCTACACCTGGAATACGTTCGAGGATACGGACAAAGCTCTGCTTTGCTTTTTCGGGTTAGGTATTTCCATCTTGGTGGAAATTTAGGTGTGTTCTGGTAATTTGAAATTCTATTAATTTGTGGACAACATTTGGTTGTTTGTTGTTTACAAAAAATGTATTGCATCATTTACGTTGTTCGTTGTAGTGTCCGGAATGTGCGGTGTAATGGTTTTGCTTCATTAATATTGTTAATTATTAATTTAGGAATTTCTTTATAGTTTCAAAATTTGCAGCCAAAAAAGAGGAAGGCACCATCGACTAGGATATCTGCAGGTGGAGAAGCCGCATCGTCCAGGACGCGCCGACGACGATTAGGTTTTGTTATGAAATTGTTAATAATTTATATAATTTTGATTTCAGGAATCGCATCGGAAAAGGTTCTTCGTTGTACACTATGTAGTACTACTATGTAGAAGTAATAGGTTCACCGTAACGGAGGAACTCCGGTATGCACAAAATACGTTTGTTATAATTTATATTACTAACTTAAGAATTTTATTCCAGAAAATACTTATGCGGCGCAACCCCGTATAACCGGAGGTGTTCAGAGGTAGAATTGGGTGAGCGGAGTCATCGTGTGCAACGCCGAGGTATACAGAATACAGCAGCTGATGGAAGCAGATCATGGATAACACACGAAGACCCCGAAGGTGTTTTTCAGGTGGTCGGAGAAACTTAGGTAAGAGTCCAATATAGTTTAATATAATTTTTAATACTTAAATATGTAATTTTTTGCTGGAGCAGCAGGTTCCACTCCATAGGAAGTTGTTGCAGCACCCACGATGCAGCTCTGAATACCACAGGTGAACACGGAAAAAGTTGATTCATCAGATCGGAGGAACTTGCGTAAGAAAATATTTGGTTTAACGAAAATTTTTGTCACTAATTTTGAAATTTTATTGTAGCTGTTAACTATCCTGGGAGCAAAGAAGTGCCCACCGATGAACACTGGAGAAGTAGGCTCAATGTGACGACCATACTTCGGTAAGCTCAAAACGATTTTGTTATAATTTTGATTACTCACTTACGTGTTTTATTTCAGAATATACATCTTCAACAAAAGAAGAGGACACCTACATGGAGAGATGCAAGTTGGGAGTGTTGTTTCGGGGGTGTTCAACGGTGTTTAAGTGCCAACCCCTCAAAATATATAAACGGGGGTTTGGTGTAATGTAACAAGGGGGAGGAACTCTGTTCCCACCTTTCTCAAGCTATCCAACGGATAACCGGACCAGGGATTCGGATGTCGGTCGATTAGAAGACATCTGTTCAAGGATCATCGAGGATACAGGGGGCCGTCATCGGCCAATAAGTTAGTAGAGGTGGTTTTTGAATTTTTGATTTATATAAATTGCGGAACGTCGAGCGTACACTATTCTCGGGTAATCAAACAATCGGATGGGAGTTAGGAACCAGGGATTTCTGTCCCCCCTTTTTTATTTGATGTAGATTTTATATTAGATTTAATTCTTAATTACATATTATATAGATAAATGCTTAACGCCCGGATTCATAGACAAATATTAAGTTCTAAGTAAGGCATTTCGCGTCGCATTTGTTTTTGTTGCAACTCTATTTACTCGGTTGATAAGGGTCAATTTATAAAGCGGAGTCTATGAATAAGGGTGTTAAATTTTCGCGGTGTCACTAGTAGTAGTAGTGTCTAGAGTAGGTAGAGTATGTAGTATTAGATAATTGGTTGATCAAGGCCTCGTGGTCTTTGGGTTGGTTCAATATGAAGGTATCCCACCTTCTTTGTAATGTAGTATAGGTTCGAAGAGGAATAGCGGGTCCCTGTTGTGTATAGTATAAACCATTTTAGTCGTGTATGGCACATCATTAAACGGGAAGATTCCGTATCGTAATTCCCCATAATTTTAGGCGCTTCCTATGTGTTTTTATCGTATGTGTGGTTAGGGTCACTAGTCAATTGTCCTAGATATCTTGATCAGGAATCTCCGTGGGAAGAGTAGGGTCTGTTCCGGAGGTTAGGGTATAATTTAATTGCAGGAATAGAACCGAACGGGTTGGATATTGTCATTGTAAGTATAATTAAATTAAAATAAAACGAGTTAAACAAACGATAAAAGATTAAATTATTAGATTTTATAATTAAATTTATAATTATATAATTTAATCTTTTATCGTTTGTTTAACTCGTTTTATTTTAATTTAATTATACTTATATTTTCACGAGTTAATAATATTAATTAATTATTGTCATTGTAGTATTTCGGCTGCGTTATTATGGCCATATGTTCAATAAATTGTTAGAGATATTGTTAACAGAAATATCCGTGGGAAGACTTGTGTCTGTTCCGGAGGTTAGGGTATGTTGTAATTGTAGGAATTGATCTGAACGGGATGGATTTTGTCATTGTAGTATTTCGGCCGCGTTATTATGGGTAAGTTCAATTAGGTAAAAGGAATGTTTTTGTGTAGACATAGGTCTGTTCCGGAGGTTAGGTGTAATTGTAGGAATTGAACTGAACGGGTTGGAATCATTTCTCGTGGTCCGGTAGTTAAGATGTGTTTCGTAAAATACATTATATTAGAAAAGGGATAGAAAATATAGAATACTTACTTGGGAGTTTTTACTTTTCATTTTCGATGGCTTATAATATACGGGATAATATGGTTAGGAGTTGGGACTATTGGGAAATCACTTAGTCCCAGTTTCTCAATCGCGATGAGTTAACCCAAATTCAATGGTTAACCTACAGTTATGACTATTTTGATTGGTCAGGAGTCGAAGTTAACTATTGATTTTGGGTTAACTCGCGATTGAAAAACTGGGACTATGTCGTAGAAGTTTTGTGGGAATATAATATAAATCTTTAGGTTGTCCTTGGTTATCTTTGTTATTTTCTAATTATGTTAGAAATCAGAGATAAAGTACGCTTCGGGATTTTCCCTTCGTTTTTCGATGCGTCATACACTGGTTAAGATGGTTTCGACTATAGTGAAATTGATGGTAGAATTTTTGTGCGTAAATATAAATGTTTAGGTTGTCTTAGGCTACGGTTACTATGCATGCGAATTCCGACGAAAAGGTGCTCTGACGATGATAACCCGTTCCTGTAAAGTTGGAAGTAACCAATTTTAACGTTGGTTACTTGCAAGTTTATATGAGGCTTATCATCGTCGGAATTCGCATGCATAGTAACCGTAGCCTTACTAATTTTTTTATCTTTAATAAATGGGGTAGTCAGAACAGGATTGAATCAAGTCCATTCGAAAGAAACATTCTGTTATGATCCCTGAAGTCCTACAGAATAAGGTTTTAAATTCATTTACAATTTTCATGGACTAGAAACTGAAATAGCAGTTAATCTATTCCATAAAAATTTTATATGAATTTCAAACCTTATTCCGTGGGACATTAGGTATCATAAGAGAATTTTTTTTAAATGGACTTGATTCACTACTGTTCTGACCACCCCAAACGTAAGACATCGTCGGGGTACGGAGAAAATTTGCCAAGTCCGCTTTTTAGGTAAGCGAAGTTAATATATTTCTGAAAAAAGTTTTTTAAGTCCCATGTACTTTCTAAATCAGCGTTGTTTAGCTATTTAACTTTTATATTCCCACTAGTTAATAATTTATAGTTAATTATTAAAAGTTTTTAAATGTTTTACATGTTAGAGAAATATTAAAAATTTAATTATTCTCCAACATGTAAAATATTTTTGAATTGCTTATTATAATTTATTGTAGGTTAATTTTTTTTCTTTGCCTGCTTGCGTAAGTTTGTCGAACGCGCATACAGCGTAAACTTGAAGACCAAATTGTGGTCACTACTGATTTTAGTTTAAAACTGTGACATCTCCATCATTTCGGACTTGCCAAGTTTTGCCTGTAACCCCCGCGATCGATTAGATTTGTTAGGTGCCCGATCCGGACCCGCTATTGGGGTTTGCCATAAACAATGTGCTTACACGCGTAAGTAGCATAGGGTTACTTGCCGGCGTGCCCCCCATGCAAGTGTAGCGTGAGTTCGGCCCCGATAAACTCTTCGAGCAAAAGCCGTGTGCGGCCGAGTGTTGTAGAGTTACCAATAGGTCCAGCCCAGTCTGGTACGCCGCAACCGTGAAAGGATCTGACGGGCGTTCGAGGTTCGGTTGTCCTCTTGGTAAACTTTTACAACTGGGCGGTTGTATCATGGCCGAACTCGTTGGGCAAAGGGGACCGTAAGTACGACTCCAAAAAGCATATTATCGCCGGTGGGAATCCTCCCGAAGAACTTCATGGATTACGCTACCAAGCGGCCATGAAGACCGTGCGTGGGTTTCCAACCTGCAGTGCCGTGCAATGTGCGGTCCGAGCACCCACATTATACGGTCTGATCCAAGCGCGTTTAGGTGTAGGTTACGTGTAGTAGGATACCGTAGGCGTAGTCTACGTAGACAGGTAGTAGTCCATTGCGAACCCCGGGAACCCACGCCCGTATTCGGGATCCTCTGGGAAGAAAGGCCGCGCGTTGGTAACGGGGTTGGGCGTGCTTAACATTTCTTCTTTTCTTAGGCTTTTCGTGACGAAGAATCCAGGAAGGAACCAGATCTGGTACCCCAACGAACGATAGAGCAAACTAAGGTAAATAAAACCGTTGGATGTAAATGTGATTTATTAATTTAAACGTTATTTGTTCTAGGCTTTAAGTGCGGGGTGTTGCAGAATCGCAATACGAAAAGGAAGATCCATACAGGAAGTCAACGGAAACTGGAACATCATCCACCGATAGGTAAATAAAAATACTTGATTTTAATATGTTGTGATTTATTAATTTAAACATTATTATTTGATTTAGGCTTTCGGTGTGCGGTGTTACAAAATCATGGTAAGAAGAGGATGATCTATACAGGATGTCCCCGGATGCTGGATCATCGCATTGCCTTAGGAAAGAGGATGTCCATCCACGAAGGAACCAGTTGTTGGAATATCGACGGACGACGGCTTCAACGAGTTCAGGACGAGGTTACGTTCGGAGCAGGAAACTTCAGGGTGAGCAACGTCAGCGAGTGCAACGTCGAGTGTAACCGCCGAGGTAGACTTCGATGATAATCGTCGAAGTGCATCTGGGTAATTTATTCTCCAGGTGTACTTCGGAGATCTATGGTTGAGTACACCAAGGTGTTACGCTGCAGTGATCCGCCAACGGCTCACTACCTCGAGAACTACCCACGGGCTGGTTCCCCATTGTTCGCACGAGGCCACGAGTCCCAAGCGGCAATAAGTCCAAACGGCGACCAATGGGGCCTGTCCACCTGTGCGGAAGGTCTCGAACCTGTGCTCCCAAGGTGGAACCCATTTGTAGCGAACATGGTTACGCCCGAACGGTGCACTTTAACGTCGTCGAATGGGTATCGCCGAAGTTACTTCGACGATGATCGTCGGGTGCATCTGAGGGTGTACTTCGGAGATCCATCGTCGAGTATACTAAGGGGATACGCCTCAGTGGCCCGCCGTGGGTTCACTTCTCCGGGATCTACCCACGGGATGGATCCCGGACATGTGCACCCAAGGTGGAACCACTGCAGGGTACTTGGTACCCTCCTTCGTGGTTGGTGTCAACCACCAACGGAGGAGGGAGGAGATGGGGGCTCGAAGGAGCCCGAGGAGGGAGGAGGAGAAGAGGGAGGAGGAGAAGGAGGGAGGAGGAGAAGGAGAAGGGGGGGGAGGAAAAAGGGGAAAAAGAAAAAAAGAAAAATGCTTGACAGATATGTTTAATAAGGTATAATAACTAGGTCTGTCGCGGAGGGGGGTAAGGGGAAGAGGGGGGTAAGGGGTAGAGGGGGGTAAGGGGAAGAGGGGGGTAAGGGGAAGAGGGGGGTAAGGGGAAGAGGTTTTAGTTTTAGTCGGTAAGAGTCCGACACTACCACCCCAGAACATCGGGGTGGTGTCCATGAGGATTTCCCCACTCCCAGCGCACCAAAAAAAAAAAAAAAAAAAAAAAAAAAAAAAAAAAAAAAAAAAAAAAAAAAAAAAAAAAAGGGGAAGAGGGGGGTAAGGGGAAGAGGGGGGTAAGGGGAAGAGGGGGGTAAGGGGTAGAGGGGGGTAAGGGGGAGAGGGGGGTAAGGGGTAGAGGGGGGTGAGGGGGAAGGGGGGAAAGGGGGGGGGGGTGAGGGGAAAAAAAAAATGGCGCGATGGCGTGCAATAGGGGGTCCCTTTCACTATTGCCTCCCTTGCCATTAGACAGAGGTTCCCCTCTGTCTTCGACGCCTCCCCTCTTCCAAAGACCCGAGGGGGTTCTGTGGCGAAAGGTTACCCCCTCATTGAGAGGTTGTCCCTGCCCTGAACACCGCCGCGGGCCTTTGCCGATTTTCCACCTTGGGTGCACATGTGCGGAACTTCCGCACGGGTGGACGGGCCCCGCAGGTCGCCGTATGGCCTCGTTGCCGCGGGAGAACAACGGGGATCCATCCCGTGGGTAGATCCCGGAGAAGTGAACCCACGGTGGTCCACCGAGGCGTATCCCCTTAGTATACTCGACGATGGATCTCCGAAGTACACCCTCAGATGCACCCGACGATCATCGTCGAAGTAACTTCGGCGATACCCATTCGACGACGTTGTGAAGTGCAGCGTTCGGGTGTTACCACGTACGCTACAAATGGGTTCCACCTCGGGAGCACAGGTTCGAGAAATTCCGCACAGGTGAACAGGCCCCACTGGTCGCCGTTTGGACTTATTGCCGCTTGGGACTCGTGGCCTCGTGCGAACAATGGGGATCCAGCCCGTGGGTAGTTGTCGAGGTAGTGAGCCGTTGGCGGATCACTGCAGCGTAACACCTTGGTGTACTCAACCATAGATCTCCGAAGTACACCTGGAGAATAAATTACCCAAATGCACTTCGACGATTATCATCGAAGTATACCTCGGCGGTACCGCCCGACGTTGCACCCGAAGACCCTATTATACCTCTGAACACCTCCGGTTATCCGTGGGAAGGGGTGTTCTTGACGTTCGAGAAAGGTGGGAACAGAGTTCCTCCCCCTTTGTACATTACACCAAACCCCCGTTTATATATTTTGAGGGGTTGGCCCTTGCACACCTTTGAACACCTCCGAAACAACACTCTCCACTTGCATTTTGCCACGATGGTGCCTTGCGCCGCAAAAGTGTTTTCTGGAATAAAATTCATAAGTTAGTAATATAAATTATAACAAACCCCTTTTTTGTGCATCCCCGAGTTCCTTCGTCAAGGTGAACCTATTACTTCTTCTGTGTACGGGGTCGTCGGTGCTCCACAGGAATTGCGTTCCTCTGACGCTGCAATCTGCGAGATGCGTCTTCCCCATTTTGGGATTTTCCAGTCGATGGCCTGCTCTTCATTGACATCTAACGTGTCCACTAGAAATAAAAACTAAATTATTATTTAACTTATAAATTATTACAAATCTGCACTTACCGAAGTTTTTCCAAATCCGATGGACGGCGTCGTCGGTGCTCCACAGGAATTGCGTTCCTCTGACGCTGCAATCTGCGAGATGCGTCTTCCCCATTGTGGGATTTCCCAGTAGATGGCCTGCTCTTCATTGACATCTAACGTGTCCACTAGAAATAAAAACTAAATTATTATTTAACTTATAAATTATTACAAATCTGCACTTACCGAAGTTTTTCCAAATCCGATGGACGGCGTCGTCGGTGCTCCACAGGAATTGCGTTCCTCTGACGCTGCAATCTGCGCGATGCGTCTTCCCCATTTTGGAATTTTCCAGTCGATGGCCTGCTCTTCATTGACATCTAACGTGTCCACTAGAAATAAAAACCAAAATTATTATTTAACTTATAAATTATTACAAATCTGCACTTACCGAAGTTTTTCAAACCCCGATGGATGGCGGCGTCGTTGCGCCTCAGCAATTGCGTCCTTATGACGCTGCAATCTGCGAGATGCGTCTTCCCCATTTTGGGATTTTCCAGTCGATGGCCTGCTCTTCATTGACATCTAACGTGTCCACTAGAAATAAAAACTAAATTATTATTTAACTTATAAATTATTACAAATCTGCACTTACCGAAGTTTTTCCAAATCCGATGGACGGCGTCGTCGGTGCTCCACAGGAATTGCGTTCCTCTGACGCTGCAATCTGCGAGATGCGTCTTCCCCATTTTGGGATTTTCCAGTCGATGGCCTGCTCTTCATTGACATCTAACGTGTCCACTAGAAATAAAATCCAAAATTATTATTTAACTTATAAATTATTACAAATCTGCACTTACCGAAGTTTTTCCAAATCCGATGGACGGCGTCGTCGGTGCTCCACAGCAATTGCGTTCCTCTGACGCTGCAATCTGCGAGATGCGTCTTCCCCATTTTGGGATTTTCCAGTCGATGGCCTGCTCTTCATTGACATCTAACGTGTCCACTAGAAATAAAATCCAAAATTATTATTTAACTTATAAATTATTACAAATCTGCACTTACCGAAGTTTTTCCAAATCCGATGGACGGCGTCGTCGGTGCTCCACAGGAATTGCGTTCCTCTGACGCTGCAATCTGCGAGATGCGTCTTCCCCATTTTGGGATTTTCCAGTCGATGGCCTGCTCTTCATTGACATCTAACGTGTCCACTAGAAATAAAATCCAAAATTATTATTTAACTTATAAATTATTACAAATCTGCACTTACCGAAGTTTTTCCAAATGCGATGGACGGCGTCGTCGATGCTCCACAGGAATTTCGTTCCTCTGACGCTGCAATCTGCGAGATGCGTCTTCCCCATTTTGGGATTTTCCACTCGATGGCCTGCTCTTCATTGACATCTAACATGTCCACTAGAAATAAAAACTAAATTATTATTTAACTTATAAATTATCACAAATCTGCACTTACCGAAGTTCTTCCAAATCCGATGGACGGCGTTGTCGGTGCTCCACAGGAATTGCGTTCCTCTGACGCTGCAATCTGCGAGATGCGTCTTCCCCATTTTGGGATTTTCCAGTCGATGGCCTGCTCTTCATTGACATCTAACGTGTCCACTAGAAATAAAAACTAAATTAATATTTAACTTATAAATTATTACAAATCTTCACTTACCGAAGTTTTTCCAAAACCGATGGACGGCGTCGTCGGTGCTCCAAAGGAATTTGTTCCTCTGACGCTGCAATCTGCGAGATGCGTCTTCCCCATTGTGGGATTTCCCAGTAGATGGCCTGCTCTTCATTGACATCTAACGTGTCCACTAGAAATAAAAACTAAATTATTATTTAACTTATAAATTATTACAAATCTGCACTTACCGAAGTTTTTCCAAATCCAATGGACGGCGTCGTCGGTGCTCCACAGGAATTGCGTTCCTCTGACGCTGCAATCTGCGAGATGCGTCTTCCCCATTGTGGGATTTCCCAGTAGATGGCCTGCTCTTCATTGACATCTAACGTGTCCACTAGAAATAAAAACTAAATTATTATTTAACTTATAAATTATTACAAATCTGCACTTACCGAAGTTTTTCCAAATCCGATGGACGGCGTCGTCGGTGCTCCACAGGAATTGCGTTCCTCTGACGCTGCAATCTGCGCGATGCGTCTTCCCCATTTTGGAATTTTCCAGTCGATGGCCTGCTCTTCATTGACATCTAACGTGTCCACTAGAAATAAAAACCAAAATTATTATTTAACTTATAAATTATTACAAATCTGCACTTACCGAAGTTTTTCAAACCCCGATGGATGGCGGCGTCGTTGCGCCTCAGCAATTGCGTCCTTATGACGCTGCAATCTGCGAGATGCGTCTTCCCCATTTTGGGATTTTCCAGTCGATGGCCTGCTCTTCATTGACATCTAACGTGTCCACTAGAAATAAAAACTAAATTATTATTTAACTTATAAATTATTACAAATCTGCACTTACCGAAGTTTTTCCAAATCCGATGGACGGCGTCGTCGGTGCTCCACAGGAATTGCGTTCCTCTGACGCTGCAATCTGCGAGATGCGTCTTCCCCATTTTGGGATTTTCCAGTCGATGGCCTGCTCTTCATTGACATCTAACGTGTCCACTAGAAATAAAATCCAAAATTATTATTTAACTTATAAATTATTACAAATCTGCACTTACCGAAGTTTTTCCAAATCCGATGGACGGCGTCGTCGGTGCTCCACAGCAATTGCGTTCCTCTGACGCTGCAATCTGCGAGATGCGTCTTCCCCATTTTGGAATTTCCTAGTCGATGGCCTGCTCTTCATTGACATCTAACGTGTCCACTAGAAATAAAAACCAAAATAATTATTTAACTTATAAATTATTACAAATCTGCACTTACCGAAGTTTTTCAAACCCCGATGGATGGCGGCGTCGTTGCGCCTCAGCAATTGCGTCCTTCTGACGCTGCAATCTGCGAGATGCGTCTTCCCCATTTTGGGATTTTCCAGTCGATGGCCTGCTCTTCATTGACATCTAAGGTGTCCACTAGAAATAAAAACTAAATTATTATTTAACTTATAAATTATTACAAATCTGCACTTACCGAAGTTTTTCCAAATCCGATGGACGGCGTCGTCGGTGCTCCACAGGAATTGCGTTCCTCTGACGCTGCAATCTGCGAGATGCGTCTTCCCCATTTTGGGATTTTCCAGTCGATGGCCTGCTCTTCATTGACATCTAACGTGTCCACTAGAAATAAAATCCAAAATTATTATTTAACTTATAAATTATTACAAATCTGCACTTACCTAAGTTTTTGAAACCCCGATTGATGGCGGCGTCGGTGCGCGTCAGCAATTGCGTCCCTCTGACGCTGCAATCTGCGAGATGCGTCTTCCCCATTTTGGGATTTTCTAGTCGATGGCCTGCTCTTCATTGACATCTAACGTGTCCACTAGAAATAAAAACTAAATTAATATTTAACTTATAAATTATTACAAATCTGCACTTACCTAAGTTTTTAAAACCCCGATGGATGGCGGCGTCGGTGCTCCACCGGAATGTGTTCCTCTGACGCTGCAATCTGCGAGATGCGTCTTCCCCATTTTGGGATTTCCAGTCGATGGCCTGCTCTTCATTGACATCTAACGTGTCCACTAGAAATAAAAACCAAAATTATTATTTAACTTATAAATTATTACAAATCTGCACTTACCTAAGGTTTTCAAACCCCGATGGATGGCGGCGTCGGTGCGCCTCAGCAATTGCGTCCCTCTGACGCTGCAATCTGCGAGATGCGTCTTCCCCATTTTGGGATTTTCCAGTCGATGGCCTGCTCTTCATTCACATCTAACGTATCCACTAGAAATAAAAACTAAATTATTATTTAACTTATAAATTATTACAAATCTGCACTTACCGAAGTTTTTCCAAATCCGATGGACGGCGTCGTCGGTGCTCCACAGGAATTGCGTTCCTCTGACGCTGCAATCTGCGAGATGCGTCTTCCCCATTTTGGGATTTTCCAGTCGATGGCCTGCTCTTCATTGACATCCAACGTGTCCACTAGAAATAAAAACTAAATTAGTATTTAACTTATAAATTATTACAAATCTGCACTTACCGAAGTTTTTCCAAATCCGATGGACGGCGTCGTCGGTGCTCCACAGGAATTCCGTTCCTCTGACGCTGCAATCTGCGAGATGCGTCTTCCCCATTTTGGGATTTTCCAGTCGATGGCCTGCTCTTCATTGACATCTAACGTGTCCACTAGAAATAAAATCCAAAATTATTATTTAACTTATAAATTATTACAAATCTGCACTTACCTAAGTTTTTGAAACCCCGATTGATGGCGGCGTCGGTGCGCGTCAGCAATTGCGTCCCTCTGACGCTGCAATCTGCGAGATGTGTCTTCCCCATTTTGGGATTTTCTAGTCGATGGCCTGCTCTTCATTGACATCTAATGTGTCCACTAGAAATAAAAACTAAATTATTATTTAACTTATAAATTATTACAAATCTGCACTTACCGAAGTTTTTCCAAATCCGATGGACGGCGTCGTCGGTGCTCCACAGGAATTGCGTTCCTCTGACGCTGCAATCTGCGAGATGCGTCTTCCCCATTTTGGGATTTTCCAGTCGATGGCCTGCTCTTCATTGACATCTAACGTGTCCACTAGAAATAAACACTAAATTATTATTTAACTTATAAATTATTACAAATCTGCACTTACCTAAGTTTTTCAAACCCCGATGGATGGCGGCGTCGTTGCGCCTCAGCAATTGCGTCCTTCTGACGCTGCAATCTGCGAGATGCGTCTTCCCCATTTTGGGATTTTCCAGTCGATGGCCTGCTCTTCATTGACATCTAACGTGTCCACTAGAAATAAAACCAAAATTATTATTTAACTTATAAATTATTACAAATCTGCACTTACCGAAGTTTTTCCAAATGCGATGGACGGCGTCGTCGATGCTCCACAGGAATTTCGTTCCTCTGACGCTGCAATCTGCGAGATGCGTCTTCCCCATTTTGGGATTTTCCACTCGATGGCCTGCTCTTCATTGACATCTAACATGTCCACTAGAAATAAAAACTAAATTATTATTTAACTTATAAATTATTACAAATCTGCACTTACCGAAGTTCTTCCAAATCCGATGGACGGCGTTGTCGGTGCTCCACAGGAATTGCGTTCCTCTGACGCTGCAATCTGCGAGATGCGTCTTCCCCATTTTGGGATTTTCCAGTCGATGGCCTGCTCTTCATTGACATCTAACGTGTCCACTAGAAATAAAAACTAAATTAATATTTAACTTATAAATTATTACAAATCTTCACTTACCGAAGTTTTTCCAAAACCGATGGACGGCGTCGTCGGTGCTCCAAAGGAATTTGTTCCTCTGACGCTGCAATCTGCGAGATGCGTCTTCCCCATTGTGGGATTTCCTAGTAGATGGCCTGCTCTTCATTGACATCTAACGTGTCCACTAGAAATAAAAACTAAATTATTATTTAACTTATAAATTATTACAAATCTGCACTTACCGAAGTTTTTCCAAATGCGATGGACGGCGTCGTCGGTGCTCCACAGGAATTGCGTTCCTCTGACGCTGCAATCTGCGAGATGCGTCTTCCCCATTGTGGGATTTCCCAGTAGATGGCCTGCTCTTCATTGACATCTAACGTGTCCACTAGAAATAAAAACTAAATTATTATTTAACTTATAAATTATTACAAATCTGCACTTACCGAAGTTTTTCCAAATCCGATGGACGGCGTCGTCGGTGCTCCACAGGAATTGCGTTCCTCTGACGCTGCAATCTGCGCGATGCGTCTTCCCCATTTTGGAATTTTCCAGTCGATGGCCTGCTCTTCATTGACATCTAACGTGTCCACTAGAAATAAAAACCAAAATTATTATTTAACTTATAAATTATTACAAATCTGCACTTACCGAAGTTTTTCAAACCCCGATGGATGGCGGCGTCGTTGCGCCTCAGCAATTGCGTCCTTATGACGCTGCAATCTGCGAGATGCGTCTTCCCCATTTTGGGATTTTCCAGTCGATGGCCTGCTCTTCATTGACATCTAACGTGTCCACTAGAAATAAAAACTAAATTATTATTTAACTTATAAATTATTACAAATCTGCACTTACCGAAGTTTTTCCAAATCCGATGGACGGCGTCGTCGGTGCTCCACAGGAATTGCGTTCCTCTGACGCTGCAATCTGCGAGATGCGTCTTCCCCATTTTGGGATTTTCCAGTCGATGGCCTGCTCTTCATTGACATCTAACGTGTCCACTAGAAATAAAATCCAAAATTATTATTTAACTTATAAATTATTACAAATCTGCACTTACCGAAGTTTTTCCAAATCCGATGGACGGCGTCGTCGGTGCTCCACAGCAATTGCGTTCCTCTGACGCTGCAATCTGCGAGATGCGTCTTCCCCATTTTGGAATTTCCTAGTCGATGGCCTGCTCTTCATTGACATCTAACGTGTCCACTAGAAATAAAAACCAAAATAATTATTTAACTTATAAATTATTACAAATCTGCACTTACCGAAGTTTTTCAAACCCCGATGGATGGCGGCGTCGTTGCGCCTCAGCAATTGCGTCCTTCTGACGCTGCAATCTGCGAGATGCGTCTTCCCCATTTTGGGATTTTCCAGTCGATGGCCTGCTCTTCATTGACATCTAATGTGTCCACTAGAAATAAAAACTAAATTATTATTTAACTTATAAATTATTACAAATCTGCACTTACCGAAGTTTTTCCAAATCCGATGGACGGCGTCGTCGGTGCTCCACAGGAATTGCGTTCCTCTGACGCTGCAATCTGCGAGATGCGTCTTCCCCATTTTGGGATTTTCCAGTCGATGGCCTGCTCTTCATTGACATCTAACGTGTCCACTAGAAATAAAATCCAAAATTATTATTTAACTTATAAATTATTACAAATCTGCACTTACCTAAGTTTTTGAAACCCCGATTGATGGCGGCGTCGGTGCGCGTCAGCAATTGCGTCCCTCTGACGCTGCAATCTGCGAGATGCGTCTTCCCCATTTTGGGATTTTCTAGTCGATGGCCTGCTCTTCATTGACATCTAACGTGTCCACTAGAAATAAAAACTAAATTAATATTTAACTTATAAATTATTACAAATCTGCACTTACCTAAGTTTTTAAAACCCCGATGGATGGCGGCGTCGGTGCTCCACCGGAATGTGTTCCTCTGACGCTGCAATCTGCGAGATGCGTCTTCCCCATTTTGGGATTTCCAGTCGATGGCCTGCTCTTCATTGACATCTAACGTGTCCACTAGAAATAAAAACCAAAATTATTATTTAACTTATAAATTATTACAAATCTGCACTTACCTAAGGTTTTCAAACCCCGATGGATGGCGGCGTCGGTGCGCCTCAGCAATTGCGTCCCTCTGACGCTGCAATCTGCGAGATGCGTCTTCCCCATTTTGGGATTTTCCAGTCGATGGCCTGCTCTTCATTCACATCTAACGTATCCACTAGAAATAAAAACTAAATTATTATTTAACTTATAAATTATTACAAATCTGCACTTACCGAAGTTTTTCCAAATCCGATGGACGGCGTCGTCGGTGCTCCACAGGAATTGCGTTCCTCTGACGCTGCAATCTGCGAGATGCGTCTTCCCCATTTTGGGATTTTCCAGTCGATGGCCTGCTCTTCATTGACATCCAACGTGTCCACTAGAAATAAAAACTAAATTAGTATTTAACTTATAAATTATTACAAATCTGCACTTACCGAAGTTTTTCCAAATCCGATGGACGGCGTCGTCGGTGCTCCACAGGAATTCCGTTCCTCTGACGCTGCAATCTGCGAGATGCGTCTTCCCCATTTTGGGATTTTCCAGTCGATGGCCTGCTCTTCATTGACATCTAACGTGTCCACTAGAAATAAAATCCAAAATTATTATTTAACTTATAAATTATTACAAATCTGCACTTACCGAAGTTTTTCCAAATCCGATGGACGGCGTCGTCGGTGCTCCACAGGAATTGCGTTCCTCTGACGCTGCAATCTGCGAGATGCGTCTTCCCCATTTTGGGATTTTCCAGTCGATGGCCTGCTCTTCATTGACATCTAACGTGTCCACTAGAAATAAACACTAAATTATTATTTAACTTATAAATTATTACAAATCTGCACTTACCTAAGTTTTTCAAACCCCGATGGATGGCGGCGTCGTTGCGCCTCAGCAATTGCGTCCTTCTGACGCTGCAATCTGCGAGATGCGTCTTCCCCATTTTGGGATTTTCCAGTCGATGGCCTGCTCTTCATTGACATCTAACGTGTCCACTAGAAATAAAACCAAAATTATTATTTAACTTATAAATTATTACAAATCTGCACTTACCGAAGTTTTTCCAAATGCGATGGACGGCGTCGTCGATGCTCCACAGGAATTTCGTTCCTCTGACGCTGCAATCTGCGAGATGCGTCTTCCCCATTTTGGGATTTTCCACTCGATGGCCTGCTCTTCATTGACATCTAACATGTCCACTAGAAATAAAAACTAAATTATTATTTAACTTATAAATTATTACAAATCTGCACTTACCGAAGTTCTTCCAAATCCGATGGACGGCGTTGTCGGTGCTCCACAGGAATTGCGTTCCTCTGACGCTGCAATCTGCGAGATGCGTCTTCCCCATTTTGGGATTTTCCAGTCGATGGCCTGCTCTTCATTGACATCTAACGTGTCCACTAGAAATAAAAACTAAATTAATATTTAACTTATAAATTATTACAAATCTTCACTTACCGAAGTTTTTCCAAAACCGATGGACGGCGTCGTCGGTGCTCCAAAGGAATTTGTTCCTCTGACGCTGCAATCTGCGAGATGCGTCTTCCCCATTGTGGGATTTCCTAGTAGATGGCCTGCTCTTCATTGACATCTAACGTGTCCACTAGAAATAAAAACTAAATTATTATTTAACTTATAAATTATTACAAATCTGCACTTACCGAAGTTTTTCCAAATCCAATGGACGGCGTCGTCGGTGCTCCACAGGAATTGCGTTCCTCTGACGCTGCAATCTGCGAGATGCGTCTTCCCCATTGTGGGATTTCCCAGTAGATGGCCTGCTCTTCATTGACATCTAACGTGTCCACTAGAAATAAAAACTAAATTATTATTTAACTTATAAATTATTACAAATCTGCACTTACCGAAGTTTTTCCAAATGCGATGGACGGCGTCGTCGATGCTCCACAGGAATTTCGTTCCTCTGACGCTGCAATCTGCGAGATGCGTCTTCCCCATTTTGGGATTTTCCACTCGATGGCCTGCTCTTCATTGACATCTAACATGTCCACTAGAAATAAAAACTAAATTATTATTTAACTTATAAATTATCACAAATCTGCACTTACCGAAGTTCTTCCAAATCCGATGGACGGCGTTGTCGGTGCTCCACAGGAATTGCGTTCCTCTGACGCTGCAATCTGCGAGATGCGTCTTCCCCATTTTGGGATTTTCCAGTCGATGGCCTGCTCTTCATTGACATCTAACGTGTCCACTAGAAATAAAAACTAAATTAATATTTAACTTATAAATTATTACAAATCTTCACTTACCGAAGTTTTTCCAAAACCGATGGACGGCGTCGTCGGTGCTCCAAAGGAATTTGTTCCTCTGACGCTGCAATCTGCGAGATGCGTCTTCCCCATTGTGGGATTTCCCAGTAGATGGCCTGCTCTTCATTGACATCTAACGTGTCCACTAGAAATAAAAACTAAATTATTATTTAACTTATAAATTATTACAAATCTGCACTTACCGAAGTTTTTCCAAATCCAATGGACGGCGTCGTCGGTGCTCCACAGGAATTGCGTTCCTCTGACGCTGCAATCTGCGAGATGCGTCTTCCCCATTGTGGGATTTCCCAGTAGATGGCCTGCTCTTCATTGACATCTAACGTGTCCACTAGAAATAAAAACTAAATTATTATTTAACTTATAAATTATTACAAATCTGCACTTACCGAAGTTTTTCCAAATCCGATGGACGGCGTCGTCGGTGCTCCACAGGAATTGCGTTCCTCTGACGCTGCAATCTGCGCGATGCGTCTTCCCCATTTTGGAATTTTCCAGTCGATGGCCTGCTCTTCATTGACATCTAACGTGTCCACTAGAAATAAAAACCAAAATTATTATTTAACTTATAAATTATTACAAATCTGCACTTACCGAAGTTTTTCAAACCCCGATGGATGGCGGCGTCGTTGCGCCTCAGCAATTGCGTCCTTATGACGCTGCAATCTGCGAGATGCGTCTTCCCCATTTTGGGATTTTCCAGTCGATGGCCTGCTCTTCATTGACATCTAACGTGTCCACTAGAAATAAAAACTAAATTATTATTTAACTTATAAATTATTACAAATCTGCACTTACCGAAGTTTTTCCAAATCCGATGGACGGCGTCGTCGGTGCTCCACAGGAATTGCGTTCCTCTGACGCTGCAATCTGCGAGATGCGTCTTCCCCATTTTGGGATTTTCCAGTCGATGGCCTGCTCTTCATTGACATCTAACGTGTCCACTAGAAATAAAATCCAAAATTATTATTTAACTTATAAATTATTACAAATCTGCACTTACCGAAGTTTTTCCAAATCCGATGGACGGCGTCGTCGGTGCTCCACAGCAATTGCGTTCCTCTGACGCTGCAATCTGCGAGATGCGTCTTCCCCATTTTGGAATTTCCTAGTCGATGGCCTGCTCTTCATTGACATCTAACGTGTCCACTAGAAATAAAAACCAAAATAATTATTTAACTTATAAATTATTACAAATCTGCACTTACCGAAGTTTTTCAAACCCCGATGGATGGCGGCGTCGTTGCGCCTCAGCAATTGCGTCCTTCTGACGCTGCAATCTGCGAGATGCGTCTTCCCCATTTTGGGATTTTCCAGTCGATGGCCTGCTCTTCATTGACATCTAATGTGTCCACTAGAAATAAAAACTAAATTATTATTTAACTTATAAATTATTACAAATCTGCACTTACCGAAGTTTTTCCAAATCCGATGGACGGCGTCGTCGGTGCTCGTTGGTGCCTTGCGCCGCAAAAGTATTTTCTGGAATAAAATTCATAAGTTAGTAATATAAATTATAACAAACCCCTTTTTTGTGCATCCCCGAGTTCCTTCGTCAAGGTGTACCTATTACTTCTTCTGTGTACGTAGTGTACAATGAAGAACCTTTTTCACACCGAATTGCTTCTCTATAGCTCCAGATGTAATTCCTGAAATAAAATTATATAAATTATTAAGAATTTAATAACAAAACGAAATCGTCGTCGGAGCATCCTGGACGACGCGGCTTCTCCACCTGCAGATATCCTAGTTGATGGAGTTAGCTTCGTTGGCTACTAAATTTTAAACTATAAAGAAATTCCTAAATTAATAATTAACAATATTAATGAAGCAAAACTATTACACCCTACATTCCGGACACTACAACGAACAACGTAAATGATGCAATACATTTTTTGTAAACAACAAACAACCAAATGTTGTCCACAAATTAATAGAATTTCAAATTTACCAGAACACACCTGACTTTCCACCAAAATGGAAATACATATTCCGAAAAAGCAAAGCAGAGCTTTGTCCGTATCCTCGAATGCATTCCAGGTGTTGCCTCCTTCCATTCCCGTCTTGCCCTTTTCTTGCATCCACGATCTTTGTTTTGTTCCAGGTCCGCGTCCCCGCCGCATCCTTTCCGAGTTGAAATATCTGCAACACTTGTTTGATCCTGGGTTAGTCGGTGTCTTCTGTTACATCGCATTCCGGAAACTATGCCAACCTAAAACAAATAAGCTACATAGCATTTCAATTAACTTACTTAAAATTAATTTTAAAACATGGGCACAACACCGAATTTTCTTCTGCTCCTGGTGTAGATACTCCTCGCTCCTCGGTGTTCACTAGTGGTAGCCAGGATTTGCGAACTTCCGCCATTCCGGCCGAAGGCATGCAACTATTCCGCTTGCATGTTTCCGGGTAGGTGGTTCTTCTTCTCCCGCTTCATCATTGTTTCCTAGAAGAAATACATTCCTAAATTAATAATTTGCTAAAATAAATAAACCAAAATTTATTACACCATATTTGTAAACAAAGAAATTAAGACCAATTCTCAATTTATTAGTAATCAAACACTTTAATAAGCATCAGACGTTGTTCTCACCTGTTCCGTATTGTAGGAAGTGGAGGACATCGACTTCACGGTTCAACTAGGATACACGTACTGACAAAGCCTTTGCAAATATTTCACAAATATTGCACAACCAAGAATGAACGTTAAACACATAATAAGTCTGATTCATTCGTCGTCATCGGTCCTGCATAATCGTAACACAAATTAATTGACCACTTTACAAAATTATTAATACTTACGAATGATTCCTAAGATCTTCCCTCTTGCTGGACATCGACTTCATTGCTCACCAGGAAGTACATCGTACCGAAGCTGTATCCTCGGCGTTACGATTTCGCGACTTGCAGATATCCATGTGGCCGTAGCCTTCTCATGTGGCTGCCAAATTTTAATCGGAATTTGCATTTAGCCAAAAGTTGTCCCCTGGAGATGGTCGTCTCCACTTGTATCCAGGCACTGTTTGCTTCCGGAACGACATCCTTGTTGATACAACGTCCCGACTTGCAGATATCTAAGTCGCTGGAGTCTTCTTTGTTGGCTCTTAATTATTAACTAGAAATAAATTCCATAATTAAAATTATAAATAATAATAAACCGAATTACACGTACCTAAAGTCTTCAAAGCTGAAGGACGTCAGCGGCGATCCTACCAGAAGCTTCCAGGAACTTCTTGCATCCGCATCTGCTTCCCGGGCACACCGATGTCAAATTTTGCAACTATTCAATATTTATGTCAACTAGAAATAAATACCAAAATTAGTAATTAGCATTTTTATTATTAGAAATTTTTACTTACCTATGCTTATCCTTCCCGCTGGCCGGCGAAGTCGGAGCTCAAAAGAAAGTGTATCCCTCCGATGCCACATTCTGGAAGAAGCGTCTTCTCGACTTGCTGATTTTCTTGTGGATGGATTTCATTTCGTGAGCAGCAAATATGCCAACTAGAAATAAATACCAAAATTAGTAATTAGAATTTTAATATTACAAAATTTGCACTTACCTGAGTTTATTCTTCCCGCTAGCCGGCGAAGTCGGAGCGCAACAGAAAGTGTATCCCTCCGACGCTAGATTCTGGACGATGCGTCTTCTCCACTTGCTGATTTTCATGTGGATGGATTCCATTTCGGCAGCAGCAAATATGCCAACTAGAAATAAATACCAAAATTAGTAATTAGCATTTTTATTATTACAAAATTTGCACTTACCTGAGTTTATTCTTCCCGCTAGCCGGCGAAGTCGGAGCTCAACAGAAAGTGTATACCTCCGACGCTACATTCTGGACGATGCGTCTTCTCCACTTGCTGATTTTCATGTGGATGGATTCCATTTTGTGAGCAGCAAATATGCCAACTAGAAATAAA
Organism: Cantharis lateralis; assembly: GCA_963170105.1. NCBI lineage: Eukaryota > Metazoa > Arthropoda > Insecta > Coleoptera > Cantharidae > Cantharis > Cantharis lateralis. Next base: position 1,647,828 of record OY720628.1, read on the forward strand.
TACCAAAATTAGTAATTAGCATTTTTATTATTACAAAATTTGCACTTACCTGAGTTTATTCTTCCCGCTAGCCGGCGAAGTCGGAGCTCAACAGAAAGGGTATCCCTCCGACGCTACATTCTGGACGATGCGTCTTCTCCACTTGCTGATTTTCATGTGGATGGATTCCATTTCGTGAGCAGCAAATATGCCAACTAGAAATAAATACCAAAATTAGTAATTAGCATTTTTATTATTACAAAATTTGCACTTACCTAAGTTTATTCTTCCCGCTAGCCGGCGAAGTCGGAGCGCAACAGAAAGTGTATCCCTCCGATGCTACATTCTGGAAGATGCGTCTTCTCCACTTGCTGATTTTCATGTGGATGGATTCCATTTCGTGAGCAGCTAATATGCCAACTAGAAATAAATACCAAAATTAGTAATTAGCATTTTTATTATTTGAAATTTGCACTTACCTAAGTTTAACCTTCCCGCTGGCCGGCGAAGTCGGAGCTTAACAGAAAGTGTTAACTCCGACGCTACATTCTGGAAGATGCGTCTTCTCCACCTGCTGATTTTCATGTTGATGGATTCCATTTCGTGAGCAGCAAATATGCCAACTAGAAATAAATACCAAAATTAGTAATCAGCATTTTTATTATTACAAAATTTGCACTTACCTAAGTTTATTCTTCCCGCTAGCCGGCGAAGTCGGAGCGCAACAGAAAGTGTATCCCTTCGACGCTAGATTCTGGACGATGCTACTTCTCCACTTGCTGATTTTCATGTGGATGGATTCCATTTCGTGAGCAGCAAATATGCCAACTCGAAATAAATACCAAAATTAGTAATTAGCATTTTTATTATTACAAAATTGCACTTACCTGAGTTTATTCTTCCCGCTAGCCGGCGAAGTCGGAGCTCAACAGAAAGTGTATACCTCCGACGCTACATTCTGGACGATGCGTCTTCTCCACCTGCTGATTTTCATGTGGATGGATTCCATTTAGTGAGCAGCAAATATGCCAACTAGAAATAAATACCAGAATTAGTAATTAGCATTTTTATTATTAGAAATTTGCACTTACCTAAGTTTATCCTTCCCGCTGGCCGGCGAAGTAGGAGCACAACAGAAACTGTATCCCTCCGACTCTACATTCTGGAAGATGCGTCTTCACCACTTTCTGATTTTCATGTCTATCGATTCCATTTCGTGAGCAGCAAATATGCCAACTAGAAATAAATACCAAAATTAGTAATTAGCATTTTTATTATTTGAAATTTGCACTCACCTATAAGCTTACCTTCCCGGTGAAGGGCATCCTTGCGATGCTGCATTCAGAACGATGCGTCGCTCCCACTAGCAGATTTCGAAGTCGTTGGAATCCTCTTCGTTGGCTGCTAATTTGTCAACTAGAAATAAATATCAAAAATATTAATTGACATTTTTATTATTAGAAATTTTCACTTAACCAGTGTTTTATGTCGCGTTGATGGTCGTCGTAGGTGCTCAGCAGGAAATAAATTAATAATTAACCCTTTATATTCTGAATTAGAACTTATACCCAAGTTTTTGTTTGGCTATAGACGTCGTTGTCCACTAGTTGCAACCAGGATCTGCTACTTGCCGACGCTGTATTGTATTGTCGGTGTATTCTTCGTTGTTTCGTTAGTTAACAGCTAGAAATAAAATCCTGAATTAATAATTAACAATATTAATAATATTAATATGCGCTTACCAAAGTTTCCCCTGCTGAAAGCCGTCGGTGTCGGTACGCTCAGTTATACATAGAAACTGCTTTCTTCCGGAGCATCTGCTGCGACAAAGGACTTTGCACTTGTAGATTACCAAGTCGTTGGTGACCTCTTTGTTGGATGATAATTTTTAACTAGAACTAAATTCCTAAATTAATAATTAACAAAAATTAAAATACGTATGTAACCTATATAAGCTTCCTCCTGCTGAAGGACGTCGGCATCGGTACTCCCAAGGTACGCACAGAGTAAACGCCGGTTGCCGGTTTCAGATTATCGGCGCCTACAATCCCATGCAGTATCAAATGGAAGTGCTCACAGTGTAATCAGGTAAATAAGCGCCGATAGTGCCTGTCGGCGCTGGTATTTTTCGGAATCAAGTGTTCAGAGTGCAAGCAGTTTTTTAATAAGCGCCGACTGAAGCGCATAATTCAACGTAAAGAAATGTAGCGAACACGTGGTTACAAGCAAGGTTGAATTAAAGCGGGTAACCGGCGCTGGCAAATTCAGAATAATGATTTGTTCTTTGTTGGTGACTGGTTACCAGTTAATCAGCTACAATCGTTAAATAATTAGATGTAATATTATTTGATATTGATGGTGATGGATATGTTATAAATTTAAAATTTATCGAATTTACGTATTTTCTAAAAACTTTGCAATTATTACGTTTACCATAAATATGTTGCAATTTGTAAAGATATAATTTTTATTGTTATTTAAATTTAAATATATTTTGATAGATTTTGATAGATTTGATAGATTTTATTGTGGTTTACAGCTCTAACTTTTTATGGCGTTAACGAAGTCACTGGCAAAAGCTGGTTTATCGTTGTGAAGTCAAAGCCGAATTAAAGGGGGGCTAAGAGGGCTGCAGCCCCGGGCATCCAAATTTTTGGAGCCTCAAAAAATTGCTGGACTCTTTCTTTAAGTAACAAAAAAATACTTTTAAAGCAAAAAATTGCTGGACTCTTTCTTTAAGTAAGAAAAAAATGCTTTTAAAATGTTAATGTACATCTGTGTTTTATAAAAAATAGTATAATAAAGTACTATGTATGTATAATAATTATTATTTTTTTTTAAAGTTTACTTTTGATCTAAGCGCGGTTGACCTTGAAATATCAAAAATTTTCGCCTGCGGCGCATTTTATCAGATCATGCAAGTCAAGGGGCCTCCAAAGAAGTTAGCCTCAGGCCTCACATACCCTTAATCCGGCTCTATGTAAAGTACGGTGTTGAACTCCCCCCCATATAAAAGTTATAGCTACACGTCCGTGCATTATTATGTTATCTAAAAATTAATTTTTTTTCAAGACAGCAAAGGAAATTTATAAATTACAAAGAACAGTTATATAGATAAGATACAATTTTTGTCTGCAACTTAAATGCATAACATACATTTTCGATGAGAATATTATTATCTCATTCCATCGAAAATTGTTGTATAGTAAACAGTGCCGTAACTAGGGTAAGGCCAATATGGCCCCCAATATGGTATATTAAAAATCCTGCATTTAATACAGGCCTAGAGATGCCGTTACAATGAAGCCGCCGATATTCAAATGTTCAAATTAAAAAAAAAAATTATATGGGTGGGTTTACTTTACAAAAGTAAACTTGCTTTTGTCAGTGACTTCGTTAAGGCCATAAAAAGTCAGAGCTGTAAACCTCAATAAAATATATACATTTTTCTATTTTGTCGCGCCGTTTCTGACTGAGAGCGACTTAAACATGCCTGTAAAATACAAAAACTATTGTCATCTGGCAAACGGTGCGACAAAATAAAAAAATTAAAAGGCATAATTTTATTATAAATTTTATTCCCTACATTTTTGTTTATATATACATTTTTCGATAAACAGAAAAATGTATATGAACAAATGAATAAAATTTTCAACAAAAAATGTCCAGAAAGTTTTGATCTGAAACTGATTTTTATATGACAAAATTTACTTCAAAATGTTCAATTTACATATTGGTAATATTAGGAGTGTCCGAATATTTTTGTGAGTTTTTTTTTTAATATTGTATATAATTTTTGATTTTTTTGAAGTTTTTGCGAATAAAAGCGAAATTTCGTCTTTCTAATTTTTTTAAATGCGAATTTTTAATATTTTATTTGCGAAAATTACGTACCCCTAATTATAGTACTTGACGAAAGTTATAACTAGAATAAAAAAGAAATGTACGTGTAATTTAATTGTACAATAATATCAGATTATTATCTACAATAATTATGTCATTAATTTTAAGTATTTAAAATGGCTGATAAGGATAACGCCAACAACTTCAAGATGAAAAGAATTCTGCGGATCGTTGCAGTTGTACATGTAATAGATACCTTCAACAAATGTCTTATCAATTTAGTTTCAATAACATAGCAAGAGTCAGACAAACCTGCTTTTACTCTGAACAGTATTCTTGGACGTAAGCGCCGACAATCGGTACCGATTATAAGCAAGCAGGTTGCCTGCTTTTACTCTGTGCGTACCTCCAGTTGTATACCCAGTCACATCCGAAACGACTTCTCGACTTGCAGTATTCCATGACGCTGGAGTCTTCCTCGTTGGCTGTTTATTATCAACTAGAAATAAATTTCTGAATTAATAATTAACAATAATGAAAAGCCTAATTAGAACTTACATAAGTATATCCCAGCTGAAGGAAGTCGGCGGCGGTCCTCCCGTTGTCTCCAAGAATTTCTTGCTTCTGTATGAAACAAGATCCCCACCTGCAGATTTCCAAGTCGGCGGTGGCTTCTACGTTGTCTGTTAATTATCAACTAAAAAAAATCCAAAATTATTATTTAACATTAATAGAAAACCGAATCTTCACATACCGAAGTACTTCCTAGCTGAAGGTTGTAGGCTGCGGTTTTCCCAGTTGGATCCAAGATCTGCTTGCTACTGGAGCTGCATCCTGAACGAAACGACATCTTCACTTACAGATTTCCAACCAGGTGGTGGCTTCCTCTTTGGCTGTTAATTATCATCTAGTAATAAATTCTTAAATTAAAATTACCAAAAATAAAAAAAACAAAATTTCACTTACCGAAGTTCATCGCAGCTGAAGAACGTCGGCGGAGGTCCTTTTAGTTGTTACTAGAACCTTCTTGCTGCCGGTTCTGCTTCCTGGTTGAGGCGACAATTAATACTTAACAATGAAATAAAAAAGCATTATATTCATTTACCTATGTATTTCCCAGCTGAAGGATGTCGGCGGTGGTCCCGCAATTGTATCTAGAAACTGTCTGCTTCCTGGGCGGATCGAGATCCCCACTTGCAGATTTCCAAGTAGATGGTGGCTTCTTGGTTGACTGCTAATTATCAACTAGAAATAAATTCCTGAATTAATAATTTACAATAATAAAAAAACAAATTTTCACTTACGTAAGTATTTCCCAGTGGAGGGACGGCGGCGGCGGTAGTCCCAGTTGTATCCAGGAACTGCTTGCTTCCAGTGATTCCTGGCCGAAACGACATCCCCACTTGAAGATTTCCTAATCGGTGGTGGCTTCTTCGTTGTATGCTAATTAATTACCAAATAGAAAAAAATTCCTAAATTTATAATTACCAAAAATAAAATACCAAATTTTGGCTTACCCCTGTTCTTGCATGCTGAAGGACGTCGGCGGCGGTCTTTCCTAGTGCAACCAGGAACTGCTTGCTTCCGGTGCTGGTTCCTAGACGAAACGACAACCCCAATTACAGATTCCCAAGTAGATGGTGTCTTTTTAGTTGGCTGTTAATTATCAACTGCATATAAATTCAAAAATTAATAATTATTAACAATTATAAAAAACCGAATTTTCACTTACCTAAGCTTTTCCTACCAACGCGGCATTCTGCGCGATGCGAATCTTCTTCTTTGGCTGCTAAATTGTCGACTATAACTAAATTCCCAAATTTTTAAGTAACATTTTTAGTATTACAATTTTACACTTACCTAATTTAATTAACCTTTGCTGAAGACGTCGGCGTCGGTGCCCACAATATGTATCCAGGAACTGCTAATTTTCGACGCTGCAGAGTTCCATGTCGACGGAGTCTTCTTCGTTGGCTGCTTAATTGTCAACTAGAAATAAATTTACCTAAATTATTAATTAACCAAATGAATAATCCGAAATTGCACTTACGTTTGTTTTTCCATTCCTTGAACGTAGACGGCGGTGCTCTCCAGTTGTATCCGGGATGTGTACCTTTCGACGCTGCATCCTGGGCGATGCGAGTTTTCCACTTATTGTATTCTGAGGTGGTTGACAACTTCGGCTTTTGCTGAAACCGTAATTCTTGCAATAAATAATATAAGAATAAATTATTAAGAATATTAATAATACGATTATTCGTTACGTCAGTTTCTCCGATCTGGTGATCAGCGTTTACTTCGGTAATAATTGGTGATATACAGGATCTTCGTTATGGCGCCATTGTGGCCTGAAGATGTAATTCTTGAAATAAAGTTTCTAAATTAGTAATTAAGAATAATAATATACGAGTTTGCTGTCTCACCTAAGTGTTTTCAATTTGGTCGACAACGGCTTCTGTAGTTATCTGTCGTATCTACGATCTATATCGTCCGGTCTTTGAAACCTGGCGCGATGGCAAGTTTCTTCTCTTGTATTATTCCGAATATGCAGAGCACATTTTTTGTACTGTAGGCATAACTACAGAAAGAATACTTCCAAATTAGTATATGTAAGGGTATTTGTTTTCGTTTTCCTGGTCTCTAACAGCAGATATTATAGTTAAACTGGAACAGCCTCTCTGAATTATTGTGCAAGTCAAATAAAATGTTAATTATGATACAAAAATAAATATTAACTACAGCTACAAAACTACATGGTAGAAATACATAATTATAAATGCAAATCGAGAAGTATGAAAAAATGTAAAAATACATATTAAATCAAATTTGGAATTTATTTTAATAAACAAACACCAAAATAAAAACAAAAATAAATAAACCTAAATAAATTAATAAAAAATTTGTCATTATCACAAAAGTTTGTACATAAATTATTATTGTAGGCAATAATAATTATTATCATACTAGGTAATAACTTTTATGTTCCCGATAATATGATTGCTGGGTGTTTTCCTACCGGACATTTAGCTACCAGGACAATTCGCTACCGGATCATTTCGTTTCCGGAAATTTCGCTACCTGATTTGAATATTATAGCATTAGTCGAAAATGGGGCGTCTCAGATTATTTCTTTATAGAGACAAATACCACGTAGATTTCGCAAAATTTATGAAGTATTTTAACCGTATAAAACTATTGAAAATACATATCTACCCGAAAATTAGAAACGTTGCTAGAAATTTAATATTTTAATTTGTTTACTGACCGATTAAAACTAAGCAAAACATAGCAAAGAAGCGGATTTCCACTGCTTTTTATTTATGAGGAAAGTTTCCATATTTAACGAGATTTTCAAAGGTGTTTATTAATTTTGAAAATGGCTGTATATGTAAGAGAAAAATAAATATGTGGAGCTCCGAGAAACAAAATTACATATAATATTATTTTGAAATCGGCAGAACCTGAAGATTTTCGTAACCGTGTGTAACGTTCATTGGGAAATGTACAATGAAATTCATTTATAAAATGATTAGTTATAGAATTTGATTTGAATCCATCTCGTATAATTATTTAATGGCATCGCTGCTGAGTAATTTGCATTGCACGTTACTTATTAGTCACCTGCCCTTAAAAAATTAATTGATGAAACGTTCATCATTTTTCAGCATAGAAAAAATTTCATTATATTGATGAAAAATTCACAGCATTGATGAAAAAAATCTTTATTGTGATGAATTTTGTTCATCAATTTGATGAATTTTGTGCATCGGCGGAAAAATGATGAATTTCCGAATCCTTTTTTTCGGTGTGTGTAATCTCTCTTTTGTCGTTGGATCATGGAAAAATTTCTTCTTCATTCCTAATTGAACTGAAACTTGGCATTGTAGACTCAGTTTTAAGTCCGACCGCCGTCAACCGGACAATATTTAGCTCACAGATTTGAAAAAAGTTAATCTACGTTTGGTTCATACAAATGGCTTTTGAAGAAAGGTACTTTTGTGAACCAAACTTGAACGAACAGTCGTGCACTAGATTTCATGAAGAATGTTCGTAAAAATGCTCATTATGTACAAGCAGCTTTAACATTATTTAGCTTAACGCTCCGATTCACGACTTTTTATTTTCAGTGGAAAACAATATTCAATTTGACTTATGCTTATTTTAAATTATCTTAGCATTATTCAATACTTGACCCGAAAAATATGCGGCCACTCGGTGCAACGAAGATTTACCATATAGGCATATATAGGTACATACTAAGTACATACCATGGTACATACCAAGTCCGTTCAAAAAATTTAAAATAAAAATGGTGTTGGTGTTAGTTTGTATCTCGCTCGATTTCATAATAATATATTCTTGCCGATGTTAAGATATTAATACATTAAATAATAATTCCACCTTAAAAATTTGAAATTGCTACATTATAATATAATAATATTAATTTTGAAGAAATTCGTACGTATTGGGAACCAATTTAGGTTATGATGTATGCTTGTCGTTGGAAAATTCGTAGAGAAATTAGGTAGTTTAATGAACTATGGAAATAATTTCGTGTCGAGTAGCCCAGTTATTTCAAATTATTAAACATAAGAAAAATTATTGTCTAGCTGAATTTTAGTATACAACTTTATTTGATTGCTAGAAATAATCAATAGGTATGTCGAGAGTCTCTACATTATCGATTAGGATATTGCATATTATTTCTAATAACCAAAATTTAACTAGTAGATTGTATTTTTTCCGCAATATTTTTACAACATTACTATTCAGAATAATTTATTAGATTAAAGAGAATTTAAATTTTTTTTGTACTTAAAATTATTTAAGCTTTCTTGGTGAAAATTAGGTACATCTTTTTGTTTGTTCCAGGATATTATTTATTTTTGATACCTTTGATAATCACGTTTGATTATGCCTTGTGAAATAATAAGCAGCATTTTGCCGATGAGTTTTATGATAACATTTTGTTTATAAAATCGAGTTGCAAATTTTAAGAACATCTTATTCTCATTTCTTTAATATACATAACACTTGATGATGCCAGAAGGGCCGTGCAATGAGATTGGAAGATAATTTTGTGGAAAACGTAGAAAAATAAACGGCCGAGGTTTATGAAAAGAACAAAGAGAATATTGGAACGATACTCGGCTAATATTATCCCATGTTAAACTTGATTTGTATCTAAACAGAGAAACTTATCTGTAAGGTATTAAATTAAAATATTGTAAGAAATGAGCAGAACGATAGCAAAGTTATCCTATTAATTAAAAAAGGAAAGATTACTTGCCAATGGACATACGTGGAATTAAATTTTATATTAAAAATAGTTTTTTCTATAGGTATTGCAGTTGAGACCGATACGCCAAAATTAGTTACCGGCTTTGTACAATATGAATATGATTTGCGTATCGTGAATAAATTGATGTAGAGAAACAAGGGCAGAGCAGGTGATTAATCAAATATTGGTGTTTATTTATGAGGTGATTCTGAAATAATTGTTACCGCCAATTGATTTAATGAAGTCATGTCAAAGTTTAAGGTGAGACAAGACTTGAGGAAGATGACTTTCTTTTTTCAATAAGGTTTTGTAGATATATAATACTAAACCTTTTTTTCAGGATCTAGAAAAATTACCCACCTACATTGCAATGTAAGAAAATACATAATTATCAATATTTACCAACAAAATTGCCTCGATATGAAATGACTTTTACTTGGCAAAAATTACAATTGCGAGACAAAACCTCGAGTTATTTTATATGGAGACTGTTCCATTGATAATAGCGATAACCACACGTACTTCGTGGTATTGCTAATGTGTAGACGAGTAAATTTTCTAGATGGTGTAAAAGAATAAATACCTATGTATCTTCTAAACGTTAAACAAAAGAAATTATACGTTTGATTAACACACCTTAATTGGTTCAAAGATCTCCATTATTATGTAGTTAATGTAAGACAACAAGATGCTGGCAACATCTTTGAGGTATTAAATGCCTAAATACCTCTCCAATCTTGATTAAGAGATTAGGAAAGGAATCGGAAGACGTTGAATGTTATAAAAACCGATATATACATAATGTAAGAGACGGGCTGTCGATCTTTGTACTTGGAGAAAACGGACATTTCATATTTATATCCGATTTCTTCACCTCGAAATAGATCTTTATCACTAAGATTTTGTTACTTTATCTGATGGATATCTCGAGGCGAAAGAAAACGGGCATTAATGGCATAATATTTAAATTTATAGTTAAAAAATTAAATCTTTTAATGTAATTTTAATTTTCAGAATTTCAAAAAATTCAGATTTCACAAATAATTACGACAGACCAGTAACGTACAACTCGAATCACCATTCTACCTATTAAAATTTATCAACCGTATAATTATTGCTACAATGTGAAAATGTAAGTTTAATTTTATTTAACAATATAAAGTATTAGAAATAAGACGATAGTTTTTAAGTATCAGAAAAATTAAATTTTATTAAATCTGATGCGACAGGTCGAATTCGATTTGGGCCCTATATATCAATCTTCATCTATCCCTAATCAATGGATTATTTCCATTGAAATAAATCATTGATTATGGTATTATGGTGTAATGACGCATTCGATAAAAACGCAAATGTTAAAGTAAGAAATCTTAACATTCTACCTTATAATTCAATAATCTCAACATTGGAAATTATTTCAACTTCATTTCTCGACACTACCAAGTTTCAAGTTAATTCATCACCACCCTGTTAAAATTTAAGAATTTTGAAAGTTCCGATCTGCTGGCAATCGGTGTGTCAGTGGCTTTGGTGGTCTGCAGAAAAACTGATAGATGTATGGATACCATTAGAAGTGATTTTAACAAAAAATAATATTTTCTTGTCAAAAATTATAAGGAATCATAATTTATTACAAAACCTGTTCAACGAGGATTGTAATCTTAATAATTATAAGAATAATATATAATTTAATGTTAATAGGTCAAGCAAAGTTTTTGAGCAAAATTGTTTTATTTAAATTATTATGTAGGTACTTCTTCGCAAAAAATAAATTATATATTATTTTAATATTTTTTATTTGTTTAATTTAAAAACTTAATTTTTTTTTTAGAATTTAAAATTATAGTTTTAAAACTTTTTAAAAAGGACTACTTATAATAAGTATTAACAAAAACAGAATTAATTAATCGTTCAAATTTTTTCCATATTTAATTTCAGACTTGAAAATGTATGCTAAGCATACGAAACATGTCGTCGAATTAAACAAATAAAAAATATTAAAATAATATATAATTTATTTTTTGCGAACAAGTATCTACCTACATAATAATTTAAATAAAACAATATATAATTTGTTCCTTGATTGTTACCGAGCCTAAATGAACTCGAGGAAGTAATTAACATAACGCATAAAAATAACGCTTATTTTTAGTTGTTTAATTGGTAGATCAGTGTAAAAAACTATCCGGTTTTGTGTCGATTGTTGGTTAGAATGATCTTATGATTTATTTTTAAAGTTAGAAAAAATCTTCAAATTTCAATAATTTCATCAAACTACTAATAATCGTGTTTTCACGGTTGGCAATTAAATATTTTTCTCGCAGGTTTCATCAAAACCATGCTTGGCTGTAAGTTTACCGATTGAGTTTCCGTGTTGTAAGAATCTTTGGGAGAAATATTGGAGAGTTTCCAATTTTCTTTACAATTTGACATTTAGATAGACACTCATTATGTAAAACACATTTTCCTATTGAAATGAAGTACCTATATGGGTACTTTTGAATTCGCTTATTCATAAATCGGTAAACACATTCATTTATTAATAAACAGTTACACTGTTGCTTCAGCATAGCTTCCGCTCTTGAATAGTTACTGTTTTACAATTTCTTCTTCGATAGCGAATTACAACCATTTATTGACCCCGACTTAGCACCGTGATCAGCAGTCCTCAGTCGTAATCACTAAATAGTCGTTTTTGTCTTTTCAATAAAATATGCTGTGTTTTGCACATTCGGTAAGTTACATTTCATTGACTCCGGAAATCAATTTGGAATGCAATCCACTTAAGATACGTTTCGCACTTCACATTTTATTAGAAATATACTGTCATGGATTTTTCCTGTTTAGAGTTGTTATTATTTATTTCACGTTGTATAAAATTTGTAAATGCTCTGTTTGTCAAAAATTTGAAAATTTGAATAAAAAACAAGAATATAACGAGAATCATAAATGGACAACTGGACAAGATGGTTACAAAAACAAGAAAAGTGCGTAAAAATAAAAAAACGATGTTTAAAAATAAAAAACCAAAAACGAGTTACAAGAAATTAAAAATTGTACATAATAGGAAACATTTTGGAATGGTTCGACGAAAAAAAGAAAAACTTCGTCAAGAAACTACGTTTGGTGGAAATAAGAAAAACAAATTTAGACATAAAACAAAAATTGGTGGAGCCGTCAAGAGGAAAATTGATGGAAACTGGAAACACAAATCTGGTCATGACGTTGCAAATAAAATTTGGATTATGATAATCATTTTTGGAAAGAAGACTGAAATGATGCTGGAAATGTGGAGTCTGAAAGATGAGATCATTTTATGGAAATCGAAACGTTGGAGATGAACAGGATACATGACGGATGACGCAAATAAGTAATTATGTTTAAAATTTATTGATTTAAAATTTATAAACTTAAATTTTTAAAACTTTATTTGTTTACCTATACAGTATCTATAATTTGATTTGAAAATTGTGTAATTATGTTTAGGAATGATTTATTTTATTAATTATGAAAATTTGTTTTGTTACTTGTAAATATTTAAATTTTGATATTGACTTGATGATTGTTTTGAAATTTGATTATTTTGTTATGGCAAATATTTTGAAAAATCCACAACAAGTTCGTAGATAAAATTGTAAAGCTCCTTGCTTTGACAATTTGATCTGGGGGCGTAAATGTCATGGATTTTTCCTGTTTAGAGTTGTTATTATTTATTTCATGTTGTATAAAATTTGTAAATTCTCTGTGTTTGTCAAAAATTTGAAAATTTGTGTTGGTAATTTGGTATGGGGAACTTGCTCGAAAGCAAGAATATAACGAGGCTTTTTGCCAAAGTGTATAAATTTTTGGATAATTGTATAAAATAAAAAGTGGTAGTTTTTGAAGAGTTAGTTTTATTTAGATTTGAATAATTAATTAAAATTTGGATGTGAGTAAAATATTTTGTAACGAAACCAGGGATATAAAAAAATTAAAAGAAAATACCGCAATACGTATACAACAAAAATTTCAGATTAAAATTTGTTTAAAAATATCATAAGATCATTTTTAACTAAGGATCGACACAAAACAACTAAAATTATTACTACTTACTCGCGAACTTATGAACAATATAAAGTTAAAACTGTGAACAACCCTGTTATAGGACTGTTAACAACTGTTACAACCCTCCTACAACAAGGGGTGCGCAGTATATTTGAAATACATTTTGTATCTTGTATTTGTATTTAAAATACAAATTTTTTAATATATTTTGTATTTTATTTAAATACAAATATTTTGTGTATAATAAATTAGGATTATTAACTTGTGAAAATGTAATATATTAAAAATTCAAAAATTAAATACAAGTTAAACAAACGATTGAAATTCTTTAGATCTTTAATATTTCGATACAGAATGTATCTTCATCAGAAATAATTGAAAGTTACAATGAAAAATTATTTCTGATGAAGATACATTCTGTATCGAAATATTAAAGATCTAAAGAATTTCGATCGTTTGTTTAACTTGTTTAATTTTTGAGTTTTTAATATATTCTGTGTATCTTGTATTTTATTTCAAATTTTGTATCTTAATTCTTAAATATTGTATTTTGTATTTTAAATACATTATTTAAAATGAATTTTGTACTTTGTATTTTAAATACCCATTTGTGTGTGTTTTGCCCATACCCTTGCCTACAACCCAACCCAACAAATTAGGATTTCTTACAATTTATGAGAATAAAATATTATTTTTGTCTAAAATCACTTCTAATTATATTTAAATTTAATGTATTTAAAATAATAAGTATAATAGTACTGAATAAAAACTACAATGCTGAATAGTTTTAAGGGAAAAAAGGACTCCCTCCGAGCTTTCCGTGGAAGGAAGGCTTTTCACATGTCAAGATGTGATAGCCAATATTTTAGTGTTCTTAACTCGATATGGAATTATTAATTAACCTTTTCGGTCACGGCGTTCGTTTAAACGAACACGAAATGTATGTAATCTTAAAAAATGGGATTATTTTAAAAATCATTAAAAATATTATATACAGGCGTCCCTCGCATAACACGGATTCGATATTACACGGTACAAGAATTGAGATTAATATAACACGGTTTTGATATAACACGATTTCGAAAAATCGAATATGCATTCCCAATGAACAATTTTGGTTTTATAAAGGTTCTAGAAATTTTACCATCGCCTAATTAGATTTACACAACCTTTATAAAACAAAAATTGTTCGTTCGGTGGAAGTTTGAATTTTTTTTTAATTGCATTCAATAAAGGGAATTTGACTTTTTTTTCAATTGGGTTCTTGAACAAAAATCTTTTTATCAAAAATGGAAAGATCATTTATTATAAGTTTTATAAGTAAACTACTTTTATTTTATAATATAAGAATTAAAACCACAACAAGTTAATTAAACGAATCTATATTTATCTTAAGCTTAATCTATATTAATCTATCTATATTAATCTAATCTATATTAATCTTAATATAATAATATAATTATTTAGATTTTGAAAATGAAAGCATACGCTTTCGAAAGCTTAAGATAAATATAGATTCGTTTAATTAACTTGTTGTGGTTTTAATTCTTATATTATACAATTTCACAAGTTACAAATTTATTAATTATATACTTTTATTTTATTTAACAATAATTAATACCGTTCATCCTTAATTATGCAAAGTGTGTTATTAATAATTAAGAAGTTAAATCAAATTAAAAATTAATTTTCAAACTTATATGCCTGTATTCACAAAACTTTTAACAACCTGTTAAATTTAACGGAAGATTTCTATTGGCTTGTTTGTGCTAAGAGATAATTTCCATTGGTTTGTTAAATTTAAAGTTTTACGGACCAACAATTTCCGAACACATGTGACGTCAGAATCACAGAAACATCAATCTTACACGTTCAAGTTGTTGAATTTCATTTTTTTTTTTTTTTTTTAAATAAAAATTTGAAGTAAAAACTTACTTTTTCATTTATTTAGTATTTGGAACGAAATTTCAGCTATCATAAAACTTTGCACCTTAAGACTTGGTTTCGATATAACACATTGCCTTTATTTACATTATTTCTTGGTATACCTTGTTTCGATATAGCACGGTACGAATTAACTGTGTTATACGAGGAATACCTGTATTACGTATTATCATTTTGATGCCACTATGTCCTTCCGCAGGACAATGGACACAGAGAGAGATCATTTTGAACTTATTTTCTTAAAAAACAAAAAGTGAAAGGGTTAATATTATTACACGAATTGATAATTATATATTTTTATTATGTTTTAATGTAATTTCAATTTTCAGAACCTGGAAAAATAACGATTCAAATTTCACAAATAATTAAGAGAAACCAATTATAAAGCAATTACCATTATATGAATTGGAAATTATCAACACCATGGATATTTATTATTACGGTGTGGCCCGATACATTTGAAATACTCAGAAATGTAAGTTTAATTTTATTTTAAAATAGAAAGTTTCAGTATTTGTATTAAATCACGATGAACATGAGCATATAAGATGATTGTTATATAGTTGAATTCATTTTAAGTCGCGTGAAACAATTGGCATATCTGGGTTAAATCAATGTGAAACCGACGTATTCTTGTTTTCTATCTCTTTACTGATAGTTACTTTTTTCGAAATACAAAGATAAAATCAAATGTCTTAAGTCAAATGTCACTGCAAGTCATACGCGACTTTAAATGAATTCGACTATAATAAAAAGTAATATTTTACACCTCATTGATATTGAAATAATTTATATATTGAACTCCTGAAGATGCACGTTGCAAGAAACTTGTTGAGATTTTGAAAATATAAAATTATATTAAGCGAAGAAGTATTACATTTTATTTTAACAATTATTCATTGTTCAATTATTCTTCGCCAGGTTATTTAACTTAGTTTTCCAAATACTTCTACGAGCGTTAACTTAGTTGTTAATTGGTTAATTAAATTGATGTTAAAATATTGGAGGAGAACGTGTGCAAACTTAATTTTACTGTCGGAGCCACTCATGAACCTCTTAAATAAACATTTAACATTTATTTAAGAGGTCTGCGGAGTCACTCAATAAAACGATTTATCAAAAATATAATATTACACACAAAGACTAAAGACATGTCACTGGTAAGACCAAATAAATGATGCGAGTAGAGTGCAGTCTTAAAAGCATCCTAAGCGATAAGGAGGTGGTTGTTCTAAAAGGGAGCTAAACTACATTTAACTTAGAAACGTTTGCCATTCAACCCTTTCGCTCATGGCGTGCTAAATTTAGTACACTTCTTTCTAGATTTGTTAAGGTAAAAAATCTGTAAAAATGTGTATAAACGAAAGGGTTAATGCAATATAAATTAAGGGGGAGGGGCTGGAGAAATTCAAGTAACCCTCTCAACGAATTTTGCATCAATCCCTTGTACATGATATTTGCATGTGGTGCTTCCTACATTGTTTTTTAATTATATACACTTCAAATTGAGGTGTTGGAAAAATACAAATTTAGATACCTATAATTTAAATAATTAAGTGGTTTTGGTCAAATGCACAAAATCGTTTTTATATCGAGCTATCATTAGTGCTTGTTCACAATGTACGTAAGATATAAGACTTAAAAATATAAAATACAAATAAAAACTTTATGGAGAATCAAATAATATTAAAATCTTTATATTTAAATATAAAAAAGTGTTTTCCTGGTTGACGAAAAACTGAGCCGAGGAACTGGTTGAGAATTGAATATATTTCTTTTGCAGAAACTGGTCAAATACCAGGAAGAAGTGGTAGTCAGTTGGTGCAATGTCTAGTGAATACGGTGGGCAAAGAGAGTTTCCAAATGCAGCTTATTGTGGTTTGAGCAACGTTATCTGTGCGACACGTTTCAGCAACTGAACCCAATTTACCTATATCCAAAAGAGTGCACCGGTTTGAAGATATCGTCCTCTAAAGTTGTGGTTTTCAAGATTTATTTATTTTCAACAGTTTGAGATAGAACGTTCAAATTTGACATGCATGTAAAGAAGCTGCAATTCTACAAAGTATTTGAGAAAAAAATCACACTGGAAATAGATCAATCACAACATGATATTGTTATAAGGTATCGAATCTGTTTAAGATGCCAAGCTATTATTCCTTGTAATCAGTAACTATGAAGAGCTCTATTTTCGAAAGGATGCACATTTGGATTAACTAAATTGGGTTCAATCAGCTTTAACGCTCTCTCACGAGTTTACTGTAAAACATTATCGGTCTTTTTTCGAAAAAGGTCGAATACTATTTGGATCTAATACTAAAGTGCACCCTTTGGGATATACAATTTTCTTTTTCGTTCTTTCTGGAAAATCATTACCAAAATTACTTATTTTTAAATTTCTTGTAACTTTATTTAGTCTATTTTAAAATTTAGAGGAAGATTAAAAAGATATGGTACTTTTGGTACCAAAAAGTATTGTGATTGGTCTATTTAAAATTTATTACCCACACGTGTGAGCTGGAATGTTCCAAATTCGAATGTTCTATCTCAAACAGTTCTGGCAATTTCAATTAAGTACACTTTGAAAACTGTAACTTCAATAACTCCAAAACAATGAACTTTTGGTTATCGATAAATGGAGTTCAATCGGCATTATATTATTGTTCGACGAGTTTATCATAAAGAATTGGTGGTCGATTTTGGAGACACTCTGTAAAACAAACAATGGGGAATTTTTGACCAAATAAGATGTTAGTTAATCAAATGACAATTTTTGTTATTAACGTTTCCAAGATAGGTATGTAATTTTTCTTTTTTTTTTCGAGATCTAGAAAAATTACCCTTCTACACATTGCAATACAAAAAATACACGATTATCAAAATATTTGCCAATAAAATTGTCACAAGATAAAACGACTTTTATTTTACAAGTATTTTTTTGGCACAAAATACAAATGGGAGACAAAACTATACAACATCTCTGAAAATTGCAAACATTTAAAATTAATATTACAAAGCAGATATAGTGTGCAAGGTGATCTCATAGTTGAAAGTGTAACATAATGTAAATCTTCAAATCCAACACTGGTGATTTGAAGATTGTGTGTTTGTTTGAGTTATTTTGTAACGAGTCTATTTTATTGGTAAATATCGATAACCATGTATTTTGGGGTATCGACAATGTGTAGATGGGTAATTTTTCTAGATCCCGATAAAGGATAATGTATCTTCTAAACGTTGATCAAAAGAAATTAGTCTTTTGATGAACACCTTAGTTGGTTGAAAAATCTCCATTATTATGTAGTTAATAAAACCAACAAGGGTGTTGGTGACATGTAAGAGTCATTGGCTGTCGGACTTTGTACATAAATAAAACGGATATTTCATACTTATGCCAGATTCCTTCACCTCGAAATGTCTCTAAGATCTGAATCTATTCGATCAAATAATCAATCGGACAACAACAATTCAAATTCTCAGTAACAAATGAAAATTTCATTGATTACTTTGTTAATTTATCTGATGGGTATTTCAAGGTGAAGAAATCGGGCATTAAAGGTCTACTTGAAATATGAAGGTTTTAATGTAATTTCAATTTTCAGAATCTTAAAGAGTAACGATTCAGATTTCACAAATAATTACGACAGCCCAGTAATGTACAACTCGAATCACCATTCTACCAATTGGAATTGGTACGATGTGATATATGCATTCGAAAAATGTAAGTTTAATTTTATTTTTCAATATAATGTTTTTTTATAAAACATTTTGACAAATTTTGATATAGGCACTCCCGGAGTGCTTGTTGACAGTGTACTTGGCCAAATCGACCTCATTTAATTTACAATGTTTTCAAACATAATTTACAGCAAAATTGCTACATAATATGATGAAATTACTTAAAAGGACCAAACAAAAGAAAGCGTCTTCTATTTTGCTTTTTTAAATAAAAACATTTAAAAAAAAAGAAAATTCTACCTTCAACGTATAGCCTCTGTTGGGCAGTCATCTTTGAACATTGAAATTCTTAAAGGTGAAAGAACTAACTTGATAATTTTGTTACTTCTTTCGAGACCATTCACACACTTAAGAATGTTTAAATTTTTACAATTGTTTACACTTTGCATTAATTTTAAGGCACTTAAAACCGACACATCAAATTTAAAACGCGCAAAATTCTAAAAAGCACAAAAGACACTTCGTATTAGGTACGCGGAAAATAAACAAATGAAAAATGAAGTAACGCGTCATGACGTCAACTTAAAAAAACAATTGAGTTTTAAATTTCAAATAAACTACTTTTAACAACGAATTTTAACGACGGCTTTTTTCTAAAAGTAATTATTTTATCAAAAGAATCAATGTTAAGATATAAAATAACGTTAAAAAATTTTAATTTTGGTGCTGTTTTTTCGGACATCAGCTGTTGTTGTAAACAGAACCTTGCTTTTTACTTAAACCGCGGAACTTGATTTCGTTTTAAATAATACGAAAATTTACCAATAGTCGACAATATAAATTATATACATGAGACATAAGGGTCATGTAAGAAAACTAACAAAAATAACAACAAAATCCCGATATAGTTGTACTAGTTGTAACTACGGCAACGTGATGCTTTAATATTTTAAAATAAACTGAATTCGGACAACCGCATTATTTTAACGAAAACGACAACATACCAGCACTTTAAAATTAATTATACCGTGTACAAAAACTAATTTACAATAATATCTTTACGAAGAGCCTAATCACAACATGTCAAAATGCGGCATGACTACCGGTACGATTCGAAATTAACCAATCAGACGCCGAGTATGATTTGCCCCGTTTTTCTACAGTTTAAATTCGTTGAAATCGTTAGATATCATGAATATGCGATGATAACTTAAAAAATAAAATAATTTTTGGAATTTATCAATACATTTTTGTGTAAAAACTGGTTCAAATGATTAAGCAACTATAATGGTAACAATTTTTACCTTCAAAAGGGTCCAGAAAACCAAACACGAATATTTAAAAATCTTTAGGAAAAGTTTTTCTTTCGAAATGTTTCAAAGATCTTTTTATTAGATAAGGAATTTTAGTCAAAATTTAATTAAAGTTAATTTTGTATCCCTTCCTCTCGATAATAAGCAACTTTGTGCAATTTGTAAATTTAAAATCTTCACCATCTTTGATTACTTTAACCCTAAGCTTTAAAGGCTTTAACCTAATCTAAATATCATGTTTTTTATTTAATTGTAACTTAACGATTACCTTTTATGTAAATTAAAGGTTATATAAACGTAAAAGTTATGCTATAAATATGTAGCATCTTATAAACTTTCTGACTTGAAAAATTCTGGCTTTGGCTGTTAATTTCTACCCGATTATTGGTTTATCTCCATTTGGTACCTTATCGATTATTAGTTTATCGCTTTTCGGTAAAGCTTAATTAGAATTACTCGTGTCATTGCACGAGTCGCATGCCCATTCTCATGAAGTTTTGGAAACTTTCGATCTTAATTATTCGATGTTCTTTTGTGATAGTGCTTTGTAGATGACAATGATAGTTTCTTTGACTATATCTTGATTAATATTTGATCGTAGATAAAAACTTCATAACAAAATTTGCATCGATTGTGGCAACGTTTGCTTATGAATACTATGAAATAAATAGTAAAAAGAGAGAAAAAGAGAGCTAACATGATTCCCATTAAAATTACTATACCAAATTGCCCAACTTTTCCAGGTTATATCGAATTAAATTTCAAAATTTCGCCCTACTATTTGAAACTCGGTAGATTTTAGAAATAAAATAATGTAAAACATAATTATCGGAGCCCGGACTTCGATGACTTCAAAAATGGCAAAGAAGTTATCTTTTCTTTCTCATTTAATCCAATATTTTATTTTTAACCTGTTACAGGTTTCAGATACAAAAATTTATTTTTAAATGCAATTTTTCGATATACGTACATCAACTCCTCCAACGAAGACTGCAGTAACACACTTCTTTCAATTTTAGAGTTACACACACTAATATGTAGATTTAGGTGGTAACTTCCCACAAAAAAGGTAGTATCTCAAGAAATGAACTTACAACAAAATTTCCTGAGATACGACCTTTTTCGTGGGAAGTTACCACCTAAATCAACATATTGGTGTTTATAACCCAAAAAATGAAAAAGTAAGTTACCAAATAAATAAAAGTAAAATTTTAAATAAGTTTCACTATTACATGTTGTATTTTTTAAATTTCTGTTTTAAATATAAAAATTATAAATTTTTGCAATTTTTAGTGCATTTAAATGAGCATATTTTGCCTATTTCAAGATCATCAAAGTCCGGGCCATGGTAATTATAGAATAATTTTATAACACAAAAACATATTTGAGTACGAATTTAACAAGTTGACTGCCGAGTTTCATAACTTTCAGGATTCCCAAACGAGTGAGACCCCTGCCGAACCTTTTTTTTTAATGTAGAGAGTATGTTAAATGACATATCGTTTCAAAGCTCATTTCAAAGGGAGTACACGGCAACAAATACAATTCATTACGTATTTTATATTTATCAATTTTAAAATTTGTACTTGTTAAATAAGAATAATTTAATATCACAACTTACAATATTACATCGAAACTATTGAATTGAATGATTATAGTTTGTTGTAGTTTGGTTGATCGGTAATATTAGAGTAATTTGACTATTATTGAAATATTGTTGAGCTTAATTGCATAACTGTTCAAGTTCTTTCGCATAATAATTCCATGTTGTCCAATACAACAAACCATACAACAAACTATAATCATTGAATTCAATATTTTGATCTAAGATTGTAAGTTGTGACATTAAATTATTCTAGTTTATAACATGTACAAATTTTAAACTTCATACACATGTTAATAACTATAATCCTATGATTTATTTTCTCAATATTTCCAAGTTGAGTCCTAAAAACGAATATAAAGTAATATAAAAAGGAAAGTTTTATTTTGTACCTCATGGAATTATAAACAAATAACTTATTGCATCCCTCATGAAAATAAATTTTACACGATAAGACGAAAGAAAAATTTTCATAGTGGAAAATAAAAATTCTATATAAAAAGGTTTTCATATGATAATAATTGTTATTACTAACTTATTAGCATGTGATAATATTTTTAATACGTTTTACATGTTGGAGAAAAAATATATTTTTATTTAAATTTATAATTCACGTAATAGATCAAAAGTATTGAACGAATCCAAAATTCGAAACGCTGCGCTGTGCTCGAACAAAACTTTCACAAACTACATAAATATTCGTTCAATAGTTTTGATTTACAATTACGTGAGTTACAAATTTAAATAAGAATATAATTGTTTTATTACCTTGTTTTAACATTTCAGGCGCTTAGATAGATGCAAAACCCGTCATGTCACTACTTTTCCAAAAATGAGTTTAATACACCAAACTATTAAGAATACAAATGCCTACATATCGATGGTAAAATTATTAAGAAAATCCGAATAAATTCAAAGTTATTTGAATTTAAAATCTCGTTCCTTCATTTACTCATATGAAAATTTCTATAATGTTTGAAAGATGACTGTAAAAATGATTTACGTTTTTAGTAGATTAATAGGATATCAGATATCTGTATATTATAGTCCAGTCGTTAGGTACTTTGGCACGGAAATAATCCGGATATGAAATTATTTTTTGCTTAAACTCGTTACTTTAGTATCAGATAAAATCCTCAAGTTTTTAAGACCTTTCATAACAAATTTGCCCTTGTTCTGGTTTGAATCTGTTTGTGAAGTAAAAGGTTTAAGCAAACAAAATTTAATTTCCAAATTTTATTCACTCGGAACCCTTTTTCGCTACGTAATGACTGGACTGATATTAGATCAATCGAATTCAATTTTTCTCATACCAAAGTGAACCTAACACTCCGAAATTGAGAAAATGCATTATTATATTTTTATAATGTAATTAATTCAAATAAAACCAAGTTAAATAAACTATAAATTAATTATATTATATTTTTATTTAATTTTAATTTAAAAAAGTCGTATGTGTTGGTATTATTTGCCAAAAATTTGAAGTTTGAGATTTGCTTACAAGCAGCAATAATGTAAAGGCTAAATATGCACATTACAGCGGTCGCATACAGGGCGAACATTCTATTCTACATACTTGGGCAAGTAAAAAAGTTTATATTTTTTTGAATATCGCGTATTTCAGAGTTATGGGTAATATTTGTATTCAATAAATTATTATTAATCTTTGTTGAAAACAATTGAATAGCTAAGTGCAAAAAGGAAAGTACTGACATTTCGACCAAAATTGAGTTAAACATGTTTTCGTATAGTTTTTAGGTAGCCCGATCGTTTGGTGTAAAAATAAAAATTGTGTCAGCAAAATTTAAAGAATTTTACCGATTATTACAAGAAAATTCAATTCAACGAGAAGTTACTAAGTTCGTAATTGAAGAATATCAAGATTTTAATTCTGATATATTAGATTG
Source organism: Cantharis lateralis (assembly GCA_963170105.1). Classification (NCBI taxonomy): domain Eukaryota; kingdom Metazoa; phylum Arthropoda; class Insecta; order Coleoptera; family Cantharidae; genus Cantharis; species Cantharis lateralis. Next base: position 1,671,420 of record OY720628.1, read on the forward strand.
GCCAACCATACAAGAAGATCAATCAGATCAGGATGGTATTTAAACGATTTATTGGTTTCTCGTTGCCTTCATCAATAGATCAATAATAAAATGGAGATTACAACGTTGAAATTTGGAACTGCCAAAATTTAATTTTGTACGTGATTGCATAATTTTCTAAGTGCCTACACGATGCCTATTTTGTAATATTGTGAAATCATACATAATAATTTATTATATCTTTATAATATCTATCTCGACAAAAAATGTAGTAAATAAATGAAAATTTTGAATATTAAATTGCATTTATCGCTTGCAATTTTAGTCATTCCGATCACTTGCGACGCGGCGTTAATAGAGATTGAAAAATTACGCGAAATCTGGTTTATCCGACGCGACCAGTAATGCTACCACGGTTTTCCGCTCACTAACCCATCCCTATGTGTTTGACGCCCGCCACACCGCTGGTTATTTTGTTGTTGTAAAAACTAAATCCGCTTGTTTTTAAGTATTTCATGTTCTCTAAAATTTGTGTAAATTTCAGAAAATTATCTATTGTACACAATTATTATATCACACTATATTTCAGCACTTCTTGTTTCACTGCACTTTCTAAATCACATGGGGAACAATTTTTTACTAACCTTTTTTACTGCTTAAAGCTGTACTCCTCGCCGTGGAACCTACCTGAAAAGAACATAGGATTAGATTGGTCATAAAAAAGAACAGGGAAGGAAGATTGCTTGCCAAACTTTTGTAAAAAAGAAGAAAATTATCGTTGCTGCTTACCTTTATCACTGCATCCTTTTGCCAATTGTGTTGTCCAATTCCGGCCCTTCGTTCCATAAAGTCAATTGTGAAGTCCAACGAGACACGTAACACACTCACATATTTTTTATCGATTTCGATTGAACACATATTAACATGAACACTTTATCACAAGCAAAATTTCCGAGCTTCCAATAAGCTTTAGCATAAAAAATTTCGTACTCGCCACTTCTGTTACAAAACCGCTCGCGAATTGAAAACTTTTATTATCGATGACGCGATTACGCGATTTATTGAACTGTAAATATTTCTCGACAGAGGATCTCCTGGAAGAGAAAGAGTATTTTAAAAGTGCATAAAACAAGAAATTAATTGTATGCGCAGGGCTCCGGACGAAAGTTTTATTAAAAAAGTTACTTTTACCGCAGAACAATTTTAAACTCGATAAATTTTACTACCGAATACAAAAATACCTACGGAAGCAATGAGTTGGGTAAAAACAAAGTAGCTTTTAGTAATAAGAGTATTTCGTTCCAAGCCCTGTATTCTTAAATTACATTATAACAGCCTTTACTTTCAAAATAGTGAAGGAATAAGTTATTTTTCAGAGTCGTCACTTAAATTCTTCGACGACTGATAACGGGGAAACCAATAATAAGTGCAAGCATGCCGAAGAGTTTCTTGTGTTTTTCCTTCTTTTATTACGAAACATTCTCTATAAATGCACCATTAAAAGTTACGATTTGAGATAAATATAACTTACGCGTACCAGTTTACATGTACAAAAATTTGCAACAAACTCGAGACAAAACATTTATGACAAGAACACAAAATTACCGTTGACTAAATTCTAATTAATTCATTTGCTAGCGGTTGCATTTCGAAAGGGATCGAGAGTGGTGAATTTCTCAATTACGTCAATGTTTGTTCAAATTCAATATTAACAGTGAAGAAATTCACAACCTTTACATGCATCATCGTCAAATTCAATTTTCAAATTTATAATTACCAAATTACCATTACAATATTTCACAAATTTATTGATTGAACTCACATGTTATTCTTTAACAAGTTAACGCTTATTAAGACGCCATAGAAACAAATGACATTCGCCAACAAAATTTTATTATTTCTAAAAACAATTGAAAAGTTTGACTGTCATCATTTTTTAATAAATGAGTCAGTTTTCAACAAGTTTATTTTACTTTTATACCCAATTTGTAAATGCGAAATAATTACAATTACTAGCCAAAATCAAGTCACTATAAGTCGCACTTACCGGGAATGAAATGTCATTTTATATGCATTCAAATTATCCTTGATAAACGACACCGCCAAGTGTGGTTGCCAACGGTAACCAACAAAATATTTATCACAAATGCGAAACCTAATTTACTATTAATCGCTGGCATTGTTTTAAGTTTTCACAATAATAATTACACGAACATTACATTCTTTTTGATGTTGTTAAACGCGACAAGAAACAATTGAAACATGATGACGATCGCGGACGAATTTAGTTTTAAAAACAATTGTAACTGACCTTTTTATTATACCTGGGTTTTAAAACGTCATATTTATCAAATGAATCAGTTTCTGAAAAAACTTTTTTATTTTAGATAAGAAATTAAAACTTAATTTCGTTTGTTATAAAATGCATTCAGGCAGATTTAAACGGCGAATTTAATAATTACATATTAATTTATAACCTGTAAACTTAATGTTTGTTTACTTATTGTTGAGCTTAACGGGCAAATAACAAAATTTCAATAAATAATTTTTACGGGAATTGATTATCAATCACTTACCGGTAATTTGAAGCAGGACGAAGATGACGGTCATTTGGAAAGATTTGCTTATGAAAATTTGATGCAATCTTTTACAATGAAGTCCTTCCGTTCCAGTAATTTTCGATCTAAAAGAAGAAAGATTTTAGTTGAGAAAAACCTAACGATAAAATAAAGTAGGTTTCATCCAATAATTGTATTAGTTGTCCGCAACATGTCTTTTAATGGATACGACTACGTACATTGTCAAAGTACATATTTGGGGATAATAATTTACAATAACAAATTAATTAAAAAGTAACTGTGATTACTTACCACTTATAATTAAAAAATTACACCGAGTAGTCGAAGTAAAGTCGAAATAAAGCGCGTTCTTTTGGTTTAAAACAATCGCGTCAATAAAAAACTTTAATGCGTTAAATTAAATACCTAAATTGCACATTAGTAATTTATAATATGATCGTTTTTTGTTAAAAGAAGTAATTCCAAAACGATTAAATCACCGAAATCATGTATCAAATTTGGTTACTAAACGACGCGACGTTGCAAGCCATCGCTTCGTTTGACATTAATATCGCTATCTCCCTTTCTCTCATCGCGTTTATGAAAATTTGAAATTTGAATCGATTTTTGGTATTAATCCAACCTTAAAATGCCCAATCTGTTATAATATTTCACCCCCACCTTCCGTAATAACTAAAAATGCTCCCCTTGAAAATTCCGTGTATTGGTAATAGCTAATTATTTTAGTTCAGTAATCGGAATGCATTGAAAACTATTAAATTTAATAAAATACACCACAAATGGTTCATTAAACCCTATTAACGGCTTCTAGCGCTTTAACTGCTGCGTAACAGCATTCTACTACCCTCGAAATCTCAAACCTTCGACTAGGGATAAACACCAAAATTATGCCTCGTTACATTGAAATGCCTTTAAATAAAGGTACTTTACACGCCTCTGTTTATTGCCATTAGTAATGCGTTTTAATCGATTTGTTGCGAAATTTAATTTTAAAAAACTTTGCCTCAAAATAGATTTTGTTACAATTTCGAATTTGAAATCAAGATATACGCAATTAAAAGTGAACGAAAACCATTGCTAATCATGTTAACTAATTAAAAAAGATGAAATCTTTTTGCAAATTATGTTAACTCTCGAATGAAAATTTTTAAGTTGTTGTGTTAATTTTTATAACAATCCTACATTTATCTACCTTTTTTTATCGAATTGCACGTGATAGATTGTAATAATAATTGATTTTAAATAATTTCCTAGTATTGCAAGCCCAGATTGTTTTCAAAATTTGAGCTTTCATTTATAAACGATCCTAGCGAGCATCGCAGTAGGAATAGTTACATAATATTTACTTTGTCAACTTTTTTTATATTTTTTACAGACGAATTTTACACCTTTCTATACTTAGATTGCAATAAGTGACTATGCAGTTTCTTGTTTGTAAACGAACTTGCATTACAAGCCGCATAATAACGAGACTATTTATAAATTCTAACGTTTTATTAATTTGAACGATAACTTTTTTGTTTTTATAGATATTTCAAAGAAATATTGTGGATTCTCTATTTGTTTGAACTTGCCAACGAGATCTATAAATGATGGATGGGTCAATAACATATTATTGAATAGGCGGCCAACGACCACCGGGTGCAGTGTAATCGCTTCTGTGATTTATCAGAGTGGTCGAAGAAATCGTGTAGCCAGGATATTTTTGAAACCTATAATACGTTTATTTAACACTGCCCTTTTAAGGGCTCTCATTTACATCCGATGCTGGGTTTCTCATTATTTGCCAATTAAAGTGTTTTTAAAATCTAAAATTTTTATTTATTAAATATAAATGTGTGCGTTTTACGCACAAATTTTAATACTTTATTGTTTATTTGTACACCAAAAGTGGTATCGTAAAATAGCTCCAATAGCTGAATTGCGGTAGATTTTCCATCCACTTGGTAACAACAAAGCAAAATCACACTCTCTTTTTTTATACAATACAGCAGATAAATAGAAGTTTTTTAGAATTTTTAGAACCCTAGAGCAGTATTGACGATTCGAGAAAGCCAACTACGTTGACTACTGGCTGGATACTTTCGATACCGAAAGGTAAGTAAGGTAAGTTAAATAATAATATCGTAAACCTGTCGATTTTTCGATCTGGTGATCGACAAAAGATGATGATTTTTCTACTTAATGAACGAACGTTGATCGAATGGTAGCTGATGATAGTCAGGAAAACAAATGGATCACATGGACAAGGATGCTACCAATATTACAAACGATCAGGATTCCAAGCTGTCATGTTAAAGGATTTGTTTGCCAACATACAGATCTTGAGAGCAGAAAAGTAAATTTTTCGTTGTGAATGTTGTAGGCGTTACGTATAATGCCATGAATCCAGTTATTCTACCTCCCAACCGCGCGGTTACGAATCTCAGCAAATACTTACACGAAAATCACGAACAAGCTATACGATCGAACTGTTAAGCATGCAAAAACTAGCTCCACCCCAAATGGCCGAACACTCCCCCCCCCTGTCCAAGTAGCCACGTTCTCATACGTCGGATTCGAATATTTCGACTCCTTTGAAGGTTGCAAGTGGTCAAAGAACAGAACAACGCTGGGTCGCTTTGTTCATGTGTCTTCACATGAAATAATTTCTTAATAATAGCCGCCAGTCTGGATCCCATTCGCACCTGAATGTGACGCACTTCAAGATATGGTTACATCTATCGTTTCTTCACAAATAGCCATTTTGTTAGGCCGCAGCCCCACTACAGCAAGCGTCGAACACCAACCAATAAAAGTGGTTTATTTGTTATTTGTACCAATGAATTAGTTAAATGTTAGTAGGTGGCTGTAGTGGGATTGCGGCCTTATGCTTGGAAGTTAATACCATTACCAGGGTTTTGTTGTTGGTGTGTTGAAAACGTAATAATTTCGATGTTTAAAATAAAATTTTGGCAAGGTTTGTGTCTATCGCATTTCGTAAATTGCCGGAAAAATTGAGTGGTTTTCCATCTCTAATAGAAAAGATACAAATTAAGAATGGATATTAAAAACGAATAGTAGATAATATATCATTTTTTGCGCCCCCGGGTGGACGCACTGGCACACACCTATAGTTACGCCACTGCAAATATCTAGTGAAAATTTATTTATAATGTTTATACCGCAAATCTTGGTAGATTTCGTCCAAGAGTCATCATTGCATAGATAAGATATTTCCATAACATTTTCGTGTTGAAGTAAGTTGTGATTTATAATAATAAAAATAATAATGTTTATTAAGTTATCAAGGAATACAAAAAATTATATTCTTAATTAAAAATAAATGGTAAATGCTCAACAGAGCTGTTTTTCAACTATACCAGGATGGAGAAGGATCATAGAGATTCAAGAGATGATCGGTTAACTTGGATTTGAAAGTTAATGTGTGTGACATGTTCTCTAAACCCTATATCGTGTGCGAACCGGAAACATTGGTTTTAGATGATTTGTAGCTTATTCTTCATTTGATCCGTGAGGAAACCATAGTAAACAGTCGTGCAGTAATCAATGTGACACAACACGAGCGTTACTACAAGGTTCCATTTGACATTAGAGGGAAGAAGTTCCTTATATCTGTACAGAGCCTTCGCTTGAAAAAGCAAATGCTGGTGACCTTGTTAACATGGTCCGTAAATGAAAGATGGTTATTCCAGATCATCCCCATGTTCTTCACATTAGTGCAGAAATTGATGACGCAACCATTAAGGTCAACTTCTACGTTTTTATTGTTCATTGCATTACTATAACCATTGGGACTACCAACGCACATGTATTGTGTTGCAACACACCATTTTGGTATGACCATCTTTGAATATTTTCCAGATTTAGGTTTAGAACTTCAATAACATGGTTGATGTTGGAGAGGCGGTCGGATATGTGTAATTGGGTGTCATCGGCAAACAAGTGAAAGAAGCAGTCTAGCATGAGAATGCGTTTAAATTGCCACGTTATTAATTTAAACTTATGGGTTGGTATTTATTATTATGCCGACTAGTTTCGAGACGTGCAACGTCCCATCGTCAAGGCAATCGTCAAACTGTTAATAACTTTCTGCTATGCATGCATTAATATTGTAACGTGTGTTTTGTTGAGAAGAATTTTTCTGCTGTTTTTGTAATTTGTTGGGTGTGCATCTACACGTTTATTTTTTGATTGCTGGAAATAATCACAAGTCTTTTTTTTTGTTCCAGGTTCTTATTTATTTATGATGTTCGTCAGTTGAAATTTATAAGTTAATTGACGTATTGAAAAATAAAGTCGTTGTGAATTTGTTGGAAATATAAGAAATATCAACAAAGAAGGACTTTACAAGGGATATGGAATTTGATAGTGGAAAAAATAAAAAGCTGAGATGAGATTAAAGAGAATATTCGAGCGATACATTAACAATATGATCACGAGTTGAACTTGAATAGCAAGCAAAGTTGTCTACGTGTATGGTCTTAAATTAAAATATAAAAGTGATTACAACGTCATTATTATTACTTGGAATGAGTTTTGCATTAAAAAGTCCTTTTTTTAGGTATTGCAATTGAGACAGATGAACTAAAATTAGTAATTGGTTTTCTGCAATAGAAGTGTGACTTTCGTATCATGAAAAATCAGAAGTAGCTACGTCGGCAGAGTAGCAGTTCAATTAAATATTGGTGTTCATTTACGAGACTATTCTGAAATAATCGATGCCTACTCAAATGTTTTAATGAAGTGATGTTAAAATTTAAGGTAAGACATGATTCACGAAAGTAAATAATTAATATTATTGGCAGGTGTCATCTTGAGCTTTGCTGATAAATCATTTTTACGATAATATATTCAGTTACCGATCTCCAACTTTACTACCACCAAAATAAGAAACCTATCAACAACAGTAATTTCAAAGTTTCTATTCTCCCACGTAAAGTTAGATAACATGAGTTACCTACTATTTATAAACTTTAATTTACCTTTTACAACAAGGTTCATCTATTAGGCGATTAAATGTGAAATGTCCTATTTATTTGTAGGAAATTTACTGTATCTCCACTAAGTCAGTTATTTCAATAAATTGGAGGTCATAATATTACGATCAGACGTGGCTTATTAAGCTGCAAACACATTTATGTCACTCGACATGTCGAGACAAAATGTAAAGCATTTGTGTGCAACAACTTATTTAAATTTGTTTCTACAAATGCTTTACATTTTATCTCGTCGCGTCGAGTAGCATGTTGTGGAATAAATGTGTTGGCAGCTTTAAAATTCGTAGGACATACAACAGTTCCCAAGCTATTTTTCCTTGTAATCAATAACTATGAAGAGCTCTTATTTTCGAAAAGATGCACATTTGGATTAGATAAATTGGGTTCAATCAGCTACAACACTCTCACACGAGTTTACTATAAAATTTCATCGGTCCTTTTACAAAAAAGGTCGAATACTATTTGGATCTAATCTGATCTAACACAAAAGTGCACCCTTTGGGAGATACAATTTTCAATTTTCTTTTTTGTTCTTTCTGGAAAATCATTACCTAAATTACTTATTTTTAAATTTCTTGTAACTTTATTAGTCAATTTTAAAACTAAGAGAAAGATTAAAAAGATATTGTACTTTTGGAATAAAAAGTTATGTGATAGGTCTATTTAAAATTTTGTTATCCACACTTGTGGGCTGGAATGTTCCAAATTCGAATGTTCTATCTCAAGCGGTTCTGCCAATATCAATTAAATACACTTTGAAAACTTTAACTTCAATAGGTTGGACTCCGAAACAATGAACTTTTGGTTATCGATAAATGGAGTTCAATGGGCATTATATTATTGTTCCATGACTTAATCATAAAGAAAGAATTGGTGGTCGATTTTGGAGACACTCTGTAAAAGAAACAATGGGGAATTTTTGACCATATAAGGTGTTAGTTAATCAAATGACTATTTTTGTTATTAACATTTCGAAGATAGGTATATAATATTTCTTTCTTTTTTTTTCAAGATCTAGAAAAATTCCCCTTCTACACATTGCAATACAAAAAATACAAGATTATCAAAATATCTGCCAATAAAATTGTCACAAGATAAAACGACTTTTACTTTTTACAAGTATTTTTTTGGCACAAAATTCAAATGGGAGACAAAATTATACATCTCTGAAAATTGCAAACATATTAAAATTACAAGTATAATGCAGATATAGTGTGCAAGGTGATCTCATAGTTGAAAGTGTAACATAATGTAAATCTTCAAATCCAACACTGGTGATTTGAAGTTTGTGTGTTTTGTCTTGAGTTATTTTGTAACGCGTCTATTTTATTAGTAAATATCGATAACCATGTATTTTGGGGTATCGACAATGTATAGATGAGTAATTTTTCTAGATCCCGATAAAGAATAATGTATCTTCTAAACGTTGATCAAAACAAATTAGTCTTTTGATTAACACCTTAGTTGGTTGAAAAATCTCCATTATTATGTAGTTGATAAAAACAACAAGGGTGTTGGTAAAATGTAAGAGACATTGACTGTCTAACAAACGGAAATTTCATACTTGTGCCCGATTTCTTCACCTCGAAATGTCTATAAGATCAGAATCTGATAACAACGATTCAAATTCTCAGTAACAAATGAAAATTTCATTGGTTACTTGTGAATTTATCTGATGGATATCTCGAGGTGAAGAAATCGGGCATTAACCCATTAATTACCACTGTACTCGTATGGGTACAGAATAACAGGTAAAAGTAAATCCATGGGAAGGAATGGGTTAAAGGTCTAATGTTTAAATTTATACTTGAAAAATGAAAGGTTTTAATGTAATTTCAATTTTCAGAATCTTAAAGAGTAACGATTCAGATTTCACAAATAATTACGACAGCCCAGTAATGTACAACTCGAATCACCATTCTACCGATTAGAATTGGTACGATGTGATATAATATGCATTCGAAAAATGTAAGTTAAATTTTATTTTACAATATAATGTTTTTGAAATAAGACGATAGTTTTAAAGTATCAGAGAAATTAAATTTTATTGAATCTGACGCAACAGGTCGAAATCGAAATTATAAATAAATTGAATTTAAAATCCAAATTCTCGTCCGATGGAGGGATACTCAAAAACAGGATAGTGGGTATGCGGACTCCAAATAAAACTACAAAGTTATTTTGCCGACGTTTCGAAGGTATAATAGTCCTTCATCTTCAGGGCTGTGAAGATAACAAAATATGGACGTCGGTATAATAGCAAACCAAAACAGTCTTACCTCCATAACAAGATGTAAAGTAGTACAATTTACAATGGAAAACACAACTGCAAAAAACCCGGAGGCAATAACTAGCAAATATTTCCAAATATCATGAGTGATTGGTCAGCCATATCGTTGAGACCATTTTAATTTTATACTGATTGTTTATTTTATCTTGTTGAACATTTTTGTTAAAATTCTAGAAAGTTTAACAGTGGTTGTTTTAATTTATTATATATTTATAGTGTTTATTTATGGTGTTATTTTTAGTAGTTAGTATTTATTCATATTTTATTTATAGTAATTAGTTATAGTATTTATTCATAGTTTATTTATTAATCAGTTATTTTTTACAACAACAATTAGTTGTGACTTTGTTAAGGCTAGTTATTGCCTCCGGGTTTTTTGCAGTTGTGTTTAAAAAATTAAACGTTTTAATGTAATTTCAATTTTCAGAATCTTAAAAAGTAACGATTCAGATTTCACAATTAATTACGACAGACCAGAATGTACAACTCAAATCACCATTCTACCGATTAGAATTTATCAACACCACATAATTATTGGTACGATGTCATATATGCATTCGAAAAATGTAAGTTTAATTTTATTTTGCAATATAATTAAAAAACAAAATAATTTTTAAATTTAATAATAATATGTTTTATTAGGCATGATAATCAAGAAGTCAACATCATCTGAATCTTCTTGAACGTATTTTGATTTTTTGGATTACATGGAAATTATTGCAATTTTATTCGGTTCCTGGGTTATTTTGTGAGTAATTGTACATACATAAGTTGTTACTATCTCTCGAAAAAAATAGTTTGCAAAATTTATAATTCGATTGGAAGACGACTACCACTTTAATATAAAGTTGTAAATGCATAGAGGCCCTTTTATTGGTAATCCATTAAACTTTTATTCAAGTTTATTAAACATAAGTTGGTGCCTTATCATATTTTATTTCAACGGTTCTTTTTTTATATTCATTTAAATGTTCACATGGGCCTCTGTAGGGTTAAAGTACCAGAAAAATACGCAACAGGTTGAAATTGAATTATAAATAAATCGAATTTGATTTTGGCCAATACATTAATCTCTGTTTATCCCTAACCGATGCATTTTACTTTCCCATTTACGTAGTAAAGGAAAGTATTGTAATCGAGTCAAAACAAAATTTTGAGTTAGCATCTTTTCCATGGTCTATGAGTCCATACAAATCGTTTAAGACCATTTTTGGAATGATGTCCGGATGTGCGTGTGTGTGTTATGTGCGATTTTTTCGTCCTCGTTATTTTCGAAACGCGTGAACTGTTTTCATTGAAATTTTCTATACTTGTTTATAGCAATAATATAAAGAGCTGATTAGATTTTGGTTAAAATCCCTCCATGTTAACTCCATTTTTTCAAAGAATGAAAATTGTTAAGGCCCGGTTCTTCTTCCCATTATTATTGATAGTAATGAAATTAATTTCAATCGAAAGAAATTTTCTTTGTGCATCTAATGATAACCAATACTTGATATTTTTCTTTTCATTACTGTCGAAATAAAATTTTATTGAACTTTAAAGTATTTTGAAAATGGGAAAGTCATGTGATGTCACATCAGATTTTTTCCATTAAAATTAAAATTTAGCTGTTATTAAGGCTGTTCGGTAGGTGAGACTTTGTGCAAAAAAAATTGTAATACAGTGTATTTATAATAACATTCTTGTAGAACTATTATTTTAGGTAATTTTGTTTATAAAAATAAATTCTAAAAAAATTTGTTCAGTCGCAATTTGTACTCAAAATATGAATTTAATTTCGTAGTGCCTGTACGATCTTGAAAAGATATCATAATGGAACTTCTACTAACGCAAGAATGTTTAATTTACTTTGACATGACTTTATTTTTATTTTTTACTTTGAAAATTAACGATTCTTGCGTTTAGTATAAGTTCCATTATGATATCTATTCAGGATCGTACAGGCACTACGAAATTAAATTCATATTTTGAGTACCAATTGCGGCTAAACTAATTTTTTTTAATTATATTAAGACCCATTGAGGACATTTTAATCAAAATAAATTGGACACTTTCCTCAATTATTTATATTTATATTTAGGACCGGTTTCGGATAATCCTATCCTTTCTCAACTAAAATAAAATTACAACATTATAAATACAAATTAAAATTAAAATCTACCCTGACATCTTACCGTCACAAATATAGTTATCAAATTTAAAAAACAATAAGCAATCTATAAAATAATAATTCACAAAAATATCGTGATTGACAAAAAGATCCCAACCACACTTGCCTAAACGAACATGAAAACCTCAGTTACGCACCAATTTTTGAAATTTTTTAAAGATCACTATATCGCCATTATTGTCAATCACGATATTTTTGTGAATTATTATTTTATAGATTGCTTATTGTTTTTTAAATTTGATAACTATATTTGTGACGGTAAGATGTCAGGGTAGATTTTAATTTTAATTTGTATTTATAATGTTGTAATTTTATTTTAGTTGAGAAAGGATAGGATTATCCGAAACCGGTCCTAAATATAAATATAAATAATTGAGGAAAGTGTCCAATTTATTTTGATTAATTTTTTTTAAATTTATTTTTATAAACGAATATTACCTAAAATATGTAGTTCTACAAGAATATTATTATAAATACACTTTATTACAATTTATTTTTGCATAAAATATCTAAATTGGAATAATTTAATATCACAACCACATCTGTGGTCACAACTTACAATATTAGATCAAAACTGTTGAATTGAATGATTATAGGATGTTATACTACTATGTAGGTCGATCGTAGTATTTTGGATTCTCTTCAGACGTATCTACCTATAAAATACCATGATCGACTACAGTATTTATAACAAACTATAATCATTCAATTCAACAGTTTTGATCTAACATTATAAAAAATAGTGACGTTAAATTATTCTATTTTGACATATAAAAATTCTATAGATACTATGAAACTTGCTCGAGAATTTTATTAGTTAGGGCTGTTGCCTTTAAATAATAAGTTAGTAAAAGTACAACTTGTGTTTTTTTACAAATTTACTATAACATTTGCTTGTTTCAGTTAATTACTATGAACATTAAATAATTATGGCCCAAACTATGAAGGATTTACACCAAAAGCTAAAGCATCTACAGCAGCCTTGTTTCATATTATATGTCTACAAATAAATCGATGCCGATAGTACAAGAAAATGGTATGTCAATTCACACTTAAATAATTTCTTCTTGGCTAAGTTTACTGTACATAAACACTTTCATAGTATTCGGCAAAGCTGACGCGGGGAAGTATCTAAATTAGATACGGGTCAGCTTTGCCAGTATCGTTGAGATTACGGTCAATAAGAACAATTTTATTTTTGGTAGGAGGATAAGGCAGTCGAAACTTCCGTCATAAATTGGAAGTTGTTTTTATTTACCGTAATCTCAACGATAACATTTTACTATAAAACAAACGCATTGAAATTAAAGCAAAAGTGGATATTAATTTTGCTTGAGCCAACTAGGAATAACATTTTTTTGCCTTTGGTTTGCCCAAAATCGCAGCTTTGGGATCAATACTGCAAAAGAATTTGAGGGCAATTCTAAACATTTATCATTTCCGTGTGGTGGGTGTTTGAGTGGGTATTGCTCAAAGAATTACCAATTTTGATATGGGCACTCCCGGAGTGCTTGTTGACAGTGTAGTACTTGGCCAAATCGACCCGATGTAATTTACAATGTTATCAAACATAATTTATAGCAAAATTGCTACATACATAATATGATGAAATTACTTAAAAGGACCAAACAAAAGAAAGCGTCTTAAAATTAAAACATTTAAAAAAACGAAAATTCTACCTTAAACTTGTAGCTTCTGTTTGGGCAGTCATCTTTGAACATTTAAATTCTTAAAAGTGAAAGAACAAACTTTGCATTAATTTTAAGGCACTTAAAACTGACACATCAAATTTAAAACGTGCAAAATTCCAAAAAGTACAAAAGACACTTCGTATCAGGTACGCGGAAAATAAACAAATGAAAAATGAAGTAACGCGTCATGACGGCAACTTAAAAAAACAATTGAGTTTTAAATTTTAAATTAACTACTTTTAACAACGAACTTTAACGTCGGCTTTTTTCTAAAAGTAATTATTTTATCAAAATAATCAATGTTAAGATATTAAATAACGTTAAAAAATTTTAATTTTGGTGCCTACCGATGATGTCGTAAAAAAACTAACAAAAATAACAAAAAAATTCCGATGTAGTTGTAACTACGGCAACATGATGCTTTAATATTTTAAAATAAACTTAATTCGGACGACCGCATTATTTTAACGAAAACGACAACATACCAGCACTTTAAAATTAATTATACCGTGTACAAAAACTAATTTACAATAATATCTTTACGAAGAGCCTAACCACAACATGTCAAAATTCGACATGACTACTGGTACGATTCGAAATTAACCAATCAGACGCCGAGTATGATTTGCCCCGTTTTTCTACAGTTTAAATTCGTTGAAATCGTTAGATATTATGAAAATGCGATGATAACTTAAAAAATAAAATAATTTTTGGAATTTATCAATACATTTTTGTGTAAATACTGGTTCAAATGATTAAGCAACTATAATGGTAACAATTTTTACCTTCAAAAGGGTCCAGAAAACCAAGAAAAAGTTTTTCTTTCGAAATGTTTCAAAGATCTTTTTATTAGATAAGGAATTTTAGTCAAAATTTAATTAAAGTTAATTTTGTATCCCTTCCTCTCGATAATAAGCAACTTTGTGCAATTTGTAAATTTAAAATCTTCACCATCTTTGATTACTTTAACCTAATCTAAATATCATGTTTTTTTTTACCTTTTATGTAAATATAACGGTTATATAGACGTAAAAGTTATGCTATAAATATGTTGCATCTTATAAACTTTCTGACTTGAAAAATTCTGGCTTTGGCTGTTAATTTCTACCCGATTATTGGTTTATCTCTATTTGGTACCTTATCGATTATTAGTTTATCGCTTTTCAGTAAAGCTTAATTAGAATTACTCGTTCCATTGCACGAGTCGCATGCCATTTTCATGAAGTTTTGGAATCTTTCGATCTTAATTATTCGATGTTCTTTTGTGATAGTGCTTTGTAGATGACAATGATAGTTTCTTTGACTATATCTTTATTAATATTTGATCGTATTAAAAAAATTTTGACTGAATTTTGAATGAATTCTTTTAAATATTGTTCAAATTACAAGGGTGGCAAGAAGGGATATTTTTTTGAAATAAAAGTTATTTGTAGGTAATATACTACGGAGCTATTTCGAGAGCTTTCTGGAAAAACGTTTGCGATTAATATACTTACAGTGTATTTTAATCGTTATAACTTATAAACATTTTAGTTTTAAAAAGTGTGGGCATTTTTTTAGGTTTTCTACAATATTGATATCACTTAATGTTGATGTAATTTATTTAAAAAAGTTTAGTAAAGAACAATTATATTTGATAGTACTCGTTACACGTTTTTACAAAGACTGCTTAGCGTTTCCGCTGCATATTGCAGGTGCGCATAAGCCCCTCTACTCTGATTGCATTTTTTTAAATCAGTTTTCTTAACACTCTCCCTAAAAACAATGAGCAATCACATTACATAATAATTATTATCTTAAAATTATTACAAAAATACTTGCTAGTTTAATAATAAAATAAAAACAAACATTATTTTTCAATTAAACCTGCTTTAGCTTTCAAAAATTCAAACCTTGGTTTTGCCAAAGGCTTAGTTAAAAAATCAGCTAATTGCATTTCACTTGATACATATTTTACGTTAATTTCACCTTGCTGAAATAAATCGCGTATAAAATTATATCGCACGTCAATGTGCTTTGTACGTTGATGGAACTCGCGATTTTTTATTAATCTTATTGCGCTTTCGTTATCAACATTTAACACATTATCACTACTTTTATCGAAACATGCACTTATTTCATTTAAAAGTCGCATAATCCATATCAGTTCCTTTGTTGCAGTTGCCGCACTTATAAATTCGCTCTCTGTTGTACTTAACGAAATTGAAGCTTGTCGCTGACTTTTCCAAATTACTGGTGACCCAGCATGTTTACATAAGATTCCGCTTGTCGACTTCCTTGTGATTTCGTCACCTGCATAATCTGCATCGCTGTATGCTTCAAGTTTCCCACGCGAATATAAAATTCCAACTTCAATTGTGCCCTTGAGATAACGTAATATTCTCTTTATTAATTGACAATGAGCTTGTGTTGGCTTTTCCGACGATCTCGAGGCCACGTTGACCGCATACGCTATATCAGGACGTGTTATTGTCTGGAGATATAACAGATTTCCGACCGCTTGTCGATATGGATAATTTTCTTGCAGCGGTGAATCTTGTGAACTCCATCCTGTTTCAATCGGTGTTGAAACCGGCTTTGCATTTTCCATACCACTTATATATTTTCTTTGATTTATAAAAATTGAGCCATCATCTCGTTGATCAATTTCAAATCCCAGAAAATTTGTCACTTTTGTGTTTATTGTAGCTTCAAATTTGTCTTTTAACTTGTTTAAAAACACAGTTACACTTTCTTTATTTGTAGCTGCTATTAAACCGTCGTCAACATAAAGTAAAATTAGCAACTTTTCACCGTCATTGTTCATTATGTACAAACATTCATCTGCAGTGCTCTCCCTCAAACCGAAATCCTTTAAAAATTCAGTAAATTTTTTATTCCAATTTTTAGGAGCTTGACGTAAGCCGTATAGGCTTTTTGTGAGTCTGCACACACGCAAGGTTCCGTCTTCGTACCCAGTTGGTTGTTGCATGTAAATTTCTTCATTTAATGAACCGTACAAAAACGCAGATTTTATATCGAATTGACATAAACTCAAATTTTCAGTTGCTGCCACACTTAGCACAACACGAATTGTATCAAACCGAACTACCGGGCTAAATGTTTCTTCAAAATCTATACCAGGACGTTGTGAATATCCTTTAGCCACCAAACAAGCTTTGTAGCGATTCACGCTTCAATCAGCATTATTTTTAACACGAAACACCCAACGATTTTCGATCACTTTCTTGTTTACCGGTTTATTAACCAACACCCACGTTTCATTTTTGGATAAGGCGTCGATTTCTTCCTTCATTGCATTTATCCATTTGTCAGCATTTGACGACTTGATTGCTTCCTCATAATTTTCTGGTTCAAGCTGCGCAATCATTGCCACATTGTTACCATAAAAATTTGGACGTTGCAATTTTTGTCTGTCTCGCAGTTCTCTTGAATTTGTTTTGTTTTCTTCCGTTAAAAGTTCTTTTTCTTCATCGATTACACAATGCATTTCGTTAATTGTCGCAGACAACTTTTCTTCTTTAAATACAACATCTCGACTTAAAACGACTTTCCGTTCCTCAGGTTTCCACACACGATAACCACCGCTTTCAATGTAACCTACAAAATATCCTTTAAAGACCTTTTTATCCAATTTTTGTCGTTTTTCTTTTGGTATATGTACAAAACACTCGGTAGCAAATATCTTTGCATTTGTGTCCTTGTTCACTTGAACTTCCTTTTTAGAAACGTCATATTTTTCATCTTCGTGCAATTCTTTTTCAAGTGGTATTTTGATCCACAATTATTGCATCCGGGGCAATCCCTCCTAAAATGATCATTCTTGCCACAAGTAAAACATCCAGTTTTCTTTGTTTTTAGAGATACCTTTTTTTTAGACAATAATGCAACCGCTGCATTATCGCCTTCTCTTTTCTGTATTCTATTTTCTTCTAGTAATAGTCGCGTCGTTAAATTCTCTAAGTTGCGTTTTGCTTGGTCTGTTGAATCCCACGCACTATGAAAGTGATTATATTCAACTGGTAGTGTCGACAAAATTCTAGCCATTAACATTGTTTCTGGAATTTCACCACCCAACCTACGCATTTTATGAGCCATTTGCTCCAACTTCGACACATGTTCAGCAATACCGCTCGATGAATCCCATTTAAAATCAAAGAATGATTTTTGTACAAATGACAAACCTTCTTCTGATTGAAAATCGTACACACTTTGCAGTTTTTGCCACATCTGTTGAGCAGTCTCGCAATTCATCAATAATTGTAGGGGTTTCGTTTCGACACTCGATACAATTAATTTCTTTGCGGCTCTTTCGCGTTTTAGCCAACTTCTTAATGAGTCATCACTCACATTTGGCTTCACTTCTGAGCCTTTGCAAATTTCGTAAAGATTATCACTTTCCAACAGTGTACGCATTACAAATTGCCATTGGGGCCAATTGTCTGCGTCCCGTAACTTCTCAATTCGAGATTTATCGATTTCCATTTTAAATCGATCCGCGTTAAAAACGACACACACGAAACACTTTCCGTTAATTTTATTGTCCAAATTTAACCGTCTCAAACCAAAGTTCTGTTCTTTATTCACTTCCAAAATAAACCCGCAGTTGACAGCACACTGAGCACATAACCTGCTGATGTAATTTATTTAAAAAAGTTTAGTAAAGAACAATATTATATTTGATAGTACTCGTTACACGTTTTCACAAAGACTGCTTAGCGTTTCCGCTGCATATTGCAGGTGCGCATAAGCCCCTCTACTCTGATTGCATTTTTTTAAATCAGTTTTCTTAACACTTAAATTTTAATCAAGCGAAAGTAATTCTTTTACAAGGTATAAAACTATGTAAAATTTCCAGTAAGATTTATTATATAGATGTAGAAGTTTCTTCTTAATTCAGAATTACCCTACGTAAGAAAAATAGGGAATTTTATGAAATTTAAGTTTATATTCAACTACTTTTGCCATATCTCAAAAACAAAGAAAGTTGTTGCCGAAAAACAGTTTCTTTGTACCTTTGTTGAGCTATCATAATTTAAGCGGAGCTTGCAAGAGGCGAGAAACTTGAAGTACACGTGGTTACAACCACATAAAGACTTTACAACAAGTTCCAACAGTTTTTCGCGGTCCAAGCTGTTTTGGACAAACGTTACAATATGCCGTATCCATAATATAGCATTAGAAAAGACATTCATGCGGGGTTGGAAAAAATTACAAAGATTCACAACATATTTTCGGACAGAGCTCCGAAATGACTTTCTAAATTACATAATTGCTATCGTAATACAATACAGTATACACCAACAAGGTGATTGTCCCTATTAGCTTCTATAAAAAGCTGCGTTGGACAATATTTAGTTCCAGTTGTAATTTTTCAAAGATAACACAAACAAGAAGAATTTTAATCAAAGTTGGGCTGATGAGTCTGTTTATATTAAAACCCTTTTCGCATAGATCGTAATGATTAACTGACAAATAATAAAAAAGTGTTATTTTTTCAGCAAACGATGGTACCAAAATGAACCAGAAGATCACGGAACCTTTCCAAAACTACAAATATAGGAAGCAAACTTTGCCTTGTAAATATTTTAAACCGTAGTTCTTTACACGTGGTATGATAACAATGCCGATATTTCTCTCCAAGATAAATTACTTTTGA
This sequence comes from Cantharis lateralis, assembly GCA_963170105.1. NCBI lineage: Eukaryota > Metazoa > Arthropoda > Insecta > Coleoptera > Cantharidae > Cantharis > Cantharis lateralis. The sequence continues at coordinate 1,690,791 of OY720628.1, forward strand.
TCAATACACTTCACAAGGACAGAAAAGGTAAAAATTATGTAAACTCGTAATCAATAATCCCAATGTTATATTGGAATAGTGTAGCAAAAATTTCAAAGCTATTTGCACTTCTAGAATTTTCCAAAGTAAACACATGTTAAATACGCCTGATTCATTTAAAACTATGCTTGCCTTCAAGATAATGCAAATTGAGGGCCTTGAACATAATGGCACTTTTAAAAAAACGATAGGATAGGATCGTTCGATTAATAAATGGCCTGGGGCTCTATTCTCGAACTTACACGACTTGATTCGCATAAGCAAATACGTCACTTTCGCATAAAAATTAAGTATTTGCTCTCTCTGATTGGTCGAAATAATACGAATCAAGTCGCGTGAGCTCTAGAATAGGGCACCTGATATGGCCAATGGACCATCTCAAGCTACTTGATCTTTCAAGTGAAATGAGCCTAACATGTTGGTATTTTGGAGCGAACGTTCTTTAAATTTTACTGTTTTTAATTTTCATGTAGCCGTCATCTTTTTGAGATTTACAACAACTTTTTCTTTTTTAATTCTCCAAGTTTGGAAAAAATAAGAAAACAGCACTTTTCAACGCTAAATGCTGGTGTAGAGGACCAAATAAAAGTTGGAAATTTCTGTACTATGCATTTTTTGCACAATTAAAGATGAACCGTAGACACTGTATTTCTGACTCATTAGTCTTCCTCGGTACTGTATACATAGTTATCCAATTCTTAATAAATTATGCAATTCTCGTTAGCACATTGGCCTTGTCGATTGTTTGGTACGACAACATTATTTACGTTCCACCTACACGAAGACTGCCGCCTTTAGTGCAGAATTGCATAATTAAGACTTTGATAACTATGTATACGGTATTGAGGAAAACTAAAGAGTCGAAAACACTGTGTCTACCGTTCATCCTTAATTGTGCAAAGTATGTTTGGAATTGATTGCATTCCTCTAAATGCTTGAACTTTTGTTATGATTTCTGTACGATATAATTATATTGGTATTAAGCACCAAAAATTTTGAGTTTGAGATTTGACTGCAAGCACAATATCAAAAACAGTGTCCATTTCAAAAATGCCGCCCGCTGAGTGTTTTCAAAATATTTTTCCAATCTTTGATGTAAGTTACGTACGTCAAGCAAAGTTATTTTAATGTTTATCATTATTGGTACTTCTTTGCAAAATGAAAGATTATTTTGCTTTTTTCCTAATTTTTATTTATAGCACTAGTTTTGTAGGAATTTATCGTACATCGGCAAGTGTCTACAGAAGATGGGATAAATTATAAAAATCATTAAATTAACCACGATAAAACAAAAATCTTACATAAAGAGGGCAAGTATTTGAAGAGAATACTATGGGAATCATACGAAATATAAAAAGCTACCAAACAAAATAAACATTACGTTAAATAAACTTAATCAACTGAACTTTCCCCTTCTTTATAACACCTTCATTTAATTAATCAACTAGCTTCATATGTAAATTCGTGCAAAACATGTTGTATTATAAATAAATATTAAGAAAAATAATAATCATTCGTTTTGCGAAGAAGTACCAATAATAAATAAACATTATATATGTTCAAATTAGTTAGATTTTAATAAACTTATGTTGAAAACTAAAGTTAGATAAACAATTTTTGCACATTGTGTGTTTGCAATGTTTTTGCTAGTTATCGAATCTCAAACTCAAATTTCTCAAAGTGATTTGGAAGGCACGTCGTTAAGCCACAGGTCTTCCTAGGTTGATGATTTGCCTTTATGCTCAAAGTACCAACAGTAGCTTCGGTCATCGAGGTTACTATAAGTGCAAAAAGGAAAGTACTGACATTTTGACCAAAATTGAGTTAAACATGTTTTTGTATATGTAGTTTTGAGGTAGCCCGATCGTTTGGTGTAAAAATAAAAATTGTGTCAGCAAAATTTAAAGAATTTTACCGATTATTACAAGAAAATTCAATTCAACGAGAAGTTACTAAGTTCGTAATTGAAGAATATCAAGATTTTTATTCTGATATATTAGATTGGCCAACCATACAAGAAGATCAATCAGATCAGGATGGTATTTAAACGATTTATTGGTTTCTCGTTGCCTTCATCAATAGATCAATAATAAAATGGAGATTACAACGTTGAAATTTGGAACTGCCAAAATTTAATTTTGTACGTGATTGCAAAGTTTCTAATTTTCTAAGTGCCTACACGATGCCTATTTTGTAATATTGTGAAATCATACATAATAATTTATTATATCTTTATAATATCTATCTCGACAAAAAATGTAGTAAATAAATGAAAATTTTGAATATTAAATTGCATTTATCGCTTGCAATTTTAGTCATTCCGATCACTTGCGACGCGGCGTTAATAGAGATTGAAAAATTACGCGAAATCTGGTTTATCCGACGCGACCAGTAATGCTACCACGGTTTTCCGCTCACTAACCCATCCCTATGTGTTTGACGCCCGCCACACCGCTGGTTATTTTGTTGTTGTAAAAACTAAATCCGCTTGTTTTTAAGTATTTCATGTTCTCTAAAATTTGTGTAAATTTCAGAAAATTATCTATTGTACACAATTATTATATCACACTATATTTCAGCACTTCTTGTTTCACTGCACTTTCTAAATCACATGGGGAACAATTTTTTACTAACCTTTTTTACTGCTTAAAGCTGTACTCCTCGCCGTGGAACCTACCTGAAAAGAACATAGGATTAGATTGGTCATAAAAAAGAACAGGGAAGGAAGATTGCTTGCCAAACTTTTGTAAAAAAGAAGAAAATTATCGTTGCTGCTTACCTTTATCACTGCATCCTTTTGCCAATTGTGTTGTCCAATTCCGGCCCTTCGTTCCATAAAGTCAATTGTGAAGTCCAACGAGACACGTAACACACTCACATATTTTTTATCGATTTCGATTGAACACATATTAACATGAACACTTTATCACAAGCAAAATTTCCGAGCTTCCAATAAGCTTTAGCATAAAAAATTTCGTACTCGCCACTTCTGTTACAAAACCGCTCGCGAATTGAAAACTTTTATTATCGATGACGCGATTACGCGATTTATTGAACTGTAAATATTTCTCGACAGAGGATCTCCTGGAAGAGAAAGAGTATTTTAAAAGTGCATAAAACAAGAAATTAATTGTATGCGCAGGGCTCCGGACGAAAGTTTTATTAAAAAAGTTACTTTTACCGCAGAACAATTTTAAACTCGATAAATTTTACTACCGAATACAAAAATACCTACGGAAGCAATGAGTTGGGTAAAAACAAAGTAGCTTTTAGTAATAAGAGTATTTCGTTCCAAGCCCTGTATTCTTAAATTACATTATAACAGCCTTTACTTTCAAAATAGTGAAGGAATAAGTTATTTTTCAGAGTCGTCACTTAAATTCTTCGACGACTGATAACGGGGAAACCAATAATAAGTGCAAGCATGCCGAAGAGTTTCTTGTGTTTTTCCTTCTTTTATTACGAAACATTCTCTATAAATGCACCATTAAAAGTTACGATTTGAGATAAATATAACTTACGCGTACCAGTTTACATGTACAAAAATTTGCAACAAACTCGAGACAAAACATTTATGACAAGAACACAAAATTACCGTTGACTAAATTCTAATTAATTCATTTGCTAGCGGTTGCATTTCGAAAGGGATCGGGAGTGGTGAATTTCTCAATTACGTCAATGTTTGTTCAAATTCAATATTAACAGTGAAGAAATTCACAACCTTTACATGCATCATCGTCAAATTCAATTTTCAAATTTATAATTACCAAATTACCGTTACAATATTTCACAAATTTATTGATTGCACTCACATGTTATTCCTTAATAAGTAGGCTTCGCTTATTAGACGCCTTAGAAACAACTGACACCGCCAATAAAATTTTATTTCTAAAAACAATTGAAAAGTTCGACTGTCATCGATTTTTAATAAATGAGTCAGTTTTGAACAAGTTTTTACAAGTTTATTTTAATTTTGTCTTTTTTTTTTAAACTTGAAGCAGGACAACCTCGAATAACTTACCGAATAACACCCAAAATTATATTGAAGAAAAACAAATACTAGTCAAAATCAAGTCATTATCATTCGCACTTACCGGTAATGAAATGTCATTTTATAAATCCATTCAAATTATCCTTGATATTACGGTAACCAACAAAATATTTATCACAAATGCGAAACCTAATTTACTATTAATCGCTGGCATTGTTTTAAGTTTTCACAATAATAATTACACGAACATTACATTCTTTTTGATGTTGTTAAACGCGACAAGAAACAATTGAAACATGATGACGATCGCGGACGAATTTAGTTTTAAAAACAATTGTAACTGACCTTTTTATTATACCTGGGTTTTAAAACGTCATATTTATCAAATGAATCAGTTTCTGAAAAAACTTTTTTATTTTAGATAAGAAATTAAAACTTAATTTCGTTTGTTATAAAATGCATTCAGGCAGATTTAAACGGCGAATTTAATTACATATTAGTTTATGACCTGTAAACTTAATGTTTGTTTACTTATTGTTGAGCTTAACGGGCAAATAACAAAATACCGAAGGATATTTCAATAAATAATTTTTACGGGAATTGATTGTCAATCACTTACCGGTAATTTGAAGCAGGACGAAGATGACGGTCATTTGGAAAGATTTGCTTATGAAAATTTGATGCAATCTTTTACGATGAAGTCCTTCCGTTCCAGTAATTTTCGATCTAAAAGAAGAAAGCAGCCGCAGCCGGTTCGGCGCGAAGACGGTTCGTCGCAAAGATGATTCGGCGCGAAGACGGTTCGGCGCGAAGACGATTGGGCGGAAGACAGTTCGGCGCGAGCTGATTCGGCGCGAAGACTTTTCGGCGCGAGAATAAAAATCTTTTGTTTTGCAACTTATTATAAATAATAAATTTATTAAAACTAATACACGTTTATAAAAAAAATAGGTTAATGTAGCTACCGTGTTAGGAATTCATTTCATTTCATATTATTCATAAAATAATCAACCGCTTTCGAGTTATGAATTAAAGTAAGTAAAAAAATGTTGGAAAAATCGAGCTTTTTCTTTTCATTTTTTTGGAAACCCCGTATCCTTTAAACGAAACATTTTACAAAAAATCGGAGACCTCATTCCGGATAGGAAATTTAACGGACTACAACTTTTGTCTGGCAAAACTTTTTGAAAGACCAATCCACTTCACAGAAAAGCAGAAAATTATAAAAGGCAGTTGCAAAACAAAATACTAATTTCTCAAAATCACACGAAAACAATTGACGCTTCAAAATATCGGAATGTGATCACTGATCTGCTTCATTCGTTTAATTGTGGTTATTTTGGACATTTAAGTACTTAAATAATGCTTGTTAAAATAAAAACTTTTGAAAACCTGTGGCGAAACAAAGGATTACAGTTTAAAATTTCACAGAAAAGCAGAAAATTATGAAAGGCAGTTGCAAAACAAAAGATTTTTATTCTCGCGCCGAAAAGTCTTCGCGCCGAACCGTCTTCGCGCCGAATCGTCTTCGCGCCGAACCGTCTTCGCGCCGAACCGGCTGCGCCGTAACGTAAAATTCCAAAACAATGGATGAAAATTTATTTTACATACCAAGTCTTCTAGGCCACTTCCAATCTGACCCAAATATCTAGCAGAAAATAATAAATAGAAAATTCTGCTTGCATTAAAATCACCGCACGAATAATTTTAATGCAAGCAGAATTTCCTATTTATTATTTTCTGCTAGATATTTGGGTCAGATTGGAAGTGGCCTAGAAGACTTGGTATGTAAAATAAATTTTCATCCATTGTTTTGGAATTTTAATCATTAAAATATATATAAAAAAAACAAATTTCAACTGTAAGATCACAGATTGCAGAAAAAACTGTGTAATATCAAAATCACCTTCTTGTCAAATTTAAATTATTATTAAGCTGTAAAATCGATTGGTTAAAAATATATAAACAAAATAAAAATCGAAAAACAAATTTTACTCCAGTAGATAATAATTAATTTTAGTTTTCTCAATAAAATTTTTATTTCAGGGAAAGAATGGTTTGAAATTTTTTAATAAATTTCCAGTGAGCAAATTAGACAACAAAGAAGCAGCAAAGGTCAGTTATCTTTTCATTTCATAATTTGTTTCTTTTATTTAATCCTTCTTGCTTGAAAATTTCAACTCATCTAGGTGTGTTGTCGCGTAAATTCTTTGTCATGTAAGTTTTATTTAAATGTTTCAATCTTAACGTTTCAGTTTGAAGTACTCAAAAGCTTTTTCGTCAGATTAACTCCATGTTGGAAAGCTTCAGATATGTTTCCCGTAGGAATTCGCTTAGTTGGATCGGTAAGTTACAGTGCTATGAGGGTTTCGGCTTTTGAAAATTTGACGACGTAAGAAAAATTCAATTTCCCAAAACCATCTCAATCGCGGACTTAGTAATTAGATGATTTTTATTTGTAGATAAGTATGTGGAACTGTAATCACGTATGCTGTTGTTGTATTACAATTTTATACGGCATGGCTAAAAAGTAAAAATTAAATTGAAAAACTTGGATTTACACCCCACGAATGATTTTTAATTTGCGCAATGGATTATTTTGATCCTCATATTGGCAGTTGGGGCATTGCGTGTCAAATGCCCTACTCATTTGCACGACAACTTTCAATTTTGAAAATTTTATTATGCCACTTCTTTTTAATTTTAAAATTTCAAATGCCCGTAACGTAGCAACACTATTATCTTGATGACGAAGCTTAAAAAAGGATTATCAGAAACATAAAACAAAAACAAATTATGTAGAGAAACTGTTAACATTATGTATGATGTGTTAGTATTGAGCAATAAACTTCTTTCACTGTTTTCAATAATAATTATTTATATATCAAACTTTAAAAGTAAACTAAAAAAAAGTAACAATAAAAACTTTTCAAAATTTTTTTTCATACCATTAAAAAAAGTACAAGGCCGGCCCTGAAGTACTACGGCTTATTAAATCATCATCAGGACACAGCTTAAGATTCCAGATAAACCAATTGCTGATATATTAAAACTACTATTTTGTTTGGCGTTTTAAATATTTGTATTATTTTATTAAGAAACTTTTACTGATGTGTAAATATATAAGTAAGTGGTTTAGTACTTATTCGTTCGTGATTTTTCTTTGTTTTCCCAGTAGCTTCCGACATCCATCGCTACCAATTTGCAATTATTAACTAGTAGGCCATTATATTCATTCTGATCTTCTTCATTTTTTCGTTTCTCTTCGCGTCTATGCAGTCTTAACGTTCGTTTGTTAATTCTTTCCAGAGTGTCGTACATTTTATCGTTCTCCTCAGCAGAGAAGGAATCTGTACTACAACCTTCAATCACCGTAATATACATTCCGTCGTCCGAGCTTCCGAGAGACCTTCTGGACTGAGCTTCGTGAAGATGATATCCAAGTGTTGATTGTTGGCTAGCTCGAGTTTTATTCCTACAATACAATAAATGACTATAAAATACAATTTAAAAAAAATTATCGTTCTTACTTTTTTGAGGCAAGAGAACAATGAGGATGCCGTGTAAGTGTAGAAATCGGGGAAGGTTTGTATTTTTCGTAAGAACGGGAACGGTTAATCGCGGTGACCCATTCTAACATATCCCTTGGGGAATCTGCTGTAAACTAAATTAACATGTTGAAGACTAATAAACAAAATTATCGAACACAACGTACACGAAAATATTTAGATCCATTGATCGGAATTACGTCAAAACTGTTTTCCTTTTTCTTAACATTGTATGGAAGATCCACACAGGCAGAAGATTCGTATTTCATCAAGTTGATGACATGAAGGGGTTTCGAAGCAGATTTATTGGAATAAATAACAAACCAATGTCTGAAGATGGCAATAAATACTTTCTTGGTTTTTTCGAAAAAAAATGTTTTTTTATGGAAAAGTAAGGGTCCTGATTTTCCATTTTCAACTTCATCTTCGAATACATTTAAAAATTAATGGTAATTAATTTATTATATTATTTATAAATAAAAATACCTACTTGCAAATTCGCAGTCTTTGTATAAAGAAAGTTCTTCCAATTCGGAAGTATTTATGTAAATACTCTCCTGATCTTCACATCGATGGACTATTGCTATAAAAATATATAATAATGTAAAAAAATGATTGATTTTTTAAATCGTAGCCACCTCTAGAACAATTCGTGGTTGCGTGAGTTTTAAGTGAAGACCACCCCGTACATATCTTGTTGATTCCTCTTAGAGATTCCAACTGTTTGTTTGATCTTTCCAGTAGTAGTTCAGCCTTTAACTTTCTGGGTTGAGGAAAAATTTTATCGATGGTTTCATCGTGTAGAAACGTGCAGATGTCTAAAAATTATTAAAAATGTTAATCACGAAATATTAAATTAAATGCAATTATTTGAAAAAATTTTAATTTTATAAATAATTATTAAAAATGTTAATCACGAAATATATTAAATTAAATGCAATTATTTGAAAAAATTTTAATTTTATAAATAATAAAATTTAATTTTTTTGTTTCTAAAAATAAATAATCATAAAGCGGATATAGCTAAAAAGAATGATAATAATCAGTGACGATGTTTCATTTATCACATTTCAACGATAAATAAATAATTCCGGCATCCGCCCTGGTTAGTTCTTGCATAAACATACAATTATGATATAAAATAATAATTAAAAATATTATACACTTTAAAAATCACATTATAATCCTGGCATATGAAATTATGTGCTTACTTACCTTTTAGAAGTTTTTCTAATTCATCACACAACAAATTTATATTGGTGCCGTTGGCCATGATCTAATGTAAAAACCAACTAAAATAAATTTGTAATCTTAAAGAAAATGTTATCGCCCACCAAAAATTATATCATATTATAATTTGGTTGGAAAATACAATTTTCGTCATGAAACGAATACCTACATAATCAATAATATTGTTAATGTTTCAATAATTTCCCTGTTTTTTTTTAAGTTTAGCACAAAATTGGTAGCCTCAACTCATATTTTTTCTGTTTTTAGCACCGAATTTTTTGTTATAGCAGCAAAAAACCTCTATCCTATTATGATAACAAAGTATCACTTTATTATGACTTTTTACGTTAGACAACGTTGCACTTTGTGAAGCTATTGTTTTATATTTGTAAATTATATGTACAACTGTAAATTTTCTACGTTAATAATTTTAAAAGTTTAAGGGCCAATTTCATAATAAAAGTGAACAGGGCATTAAAATTTAAAAGGCGACTTAAGACAAAACTGACCAATAAAAATCATCAGTTTTGCTTTAAGTCGCCTTTTAAATTTTAACGCTCTGTTAACTTTTATTATGAAATTGGCCCTAAGAAATTTTAAAGTAAATTTTTTTTATAATTAGATAAAATGTATTGAAAATAAATAATAAAAATGAAACCTTATAATAATGTGGTAGTTTTCTGTTACATTTCCCTAAGGACAGCAATATATTTGAGGTAATCACGATTTAAACCGCGGTTTCAAGCTTCTTCGGCTTCAGCCGCTGTATGCTTGTGTCATGCATTATATATTCATCTAATTCCGCTTCCCTGCGCGACTATACTTAAAGAAGAATTGCAAAAAAATTTGGCAGATACTAAACAAAAACGGATACATAATAAATCAAAAAATAGTTTTAAGTTAATCTGAATTGGAATTTACATCTTCTGGATGTCAGACGTCAGCACTTGATGGAACTTTTTCAGATTTCCTGAGAGTCCTATCCTAAACGATGTATTTCGCGTAATCAATTTTGTGACTTTCAGTTTAATTTGCATTGCAAACCCTTCGAGAATTTCTTTAGGATTTAAATTGCGGCTTGAGGAAGCTGAAATTCAATAAAAATCACTTAAGTTTACTGATGAAAAATAATTACAATATAATAACTAACATAAATACAAGCAAGAAACAATTAAAAATAGGCATTTTCATAAATAGATAAATATAATACAATCTTTTCTTTTCAATCTTCGAACAATTACTTCTTCCGTTTCAAAAATACTATTCTTTTGAATAACATACATAAAAATTAATAACCAACTTTAAAGCAGCACATTTAAGTGTCTTCGGATCCTTCCACAACAAAATAACGCAATAATAATTATTTAAATATTTTGTTACAAAAAACTTAAATATAGAATATATTTGCACATTTAAAGATTAATCTCATTATATAAAATCACAATTTTATTCCTATTTTAGATTTAATAAAAAAGTTAGGACTACGCCCATTTTGGAAGATTTAAAATTAAAAATTTAACGGTTTTCAAAAAAAAAACAACATAAGACGAACGTTTTTCTTCGCGCTACTTGGTTGAAATAAACTTTTCTTTTTTTAGTTACCAAGTGTAATCTAAGTACCAAAAAGTACTTTTGTAAAATTTCAAAAATCGATTAATTCGTAATTAACGATCAAATCAGGTGATGATATGTGCAAAATAAAGTGTTTGAAAATAACTTATTGTCACTTGGCAATGACATAATCTTTTTCGGTACTGAGCTCACAACACAAACGAAATTCAAATTTCCCTCTTCTAAATTAAAGCTAATAAATAATATCCAATTCGTTGTCATATTTCGTGGGCAATGAACGTTTAAAAATATTGCAACAATTAAAATTCAAGCTAAAAGGGCAAATCTTCACCTATTTCTTCACTAAAATCTTGAACCACCCTGTATAGCATCACAACGCGACATCGTCAATTTCCCACGATAAAATTTGGCATGATATTTTTTTTAATTATAAAAATGAGCGTTTAATTTTGAACAACCAAAACAGAAATCACAACTTAATGAAAGAGTCGATTTTTCCAAGCGTTTCGAGCTGGACTTAGTTGGCATGGACTCGGCGTTGGCGGACTAAAACCTTCGTCGGCCGATAATGTTAAATCGTCTTCCTCTTCTGAACTGATCAAGTGCTCCAAAGCTGCAGTTCCGTGAAAACTCTACAAGATAATTTCAAATTATTAAAGTGCATACTGGCGGGCCAGGTGATTTAAATACGCACATAAAACGAAAAAAGGTAAATTTTAAAGCAGTTATAGTGTTAAATAAGCGCCCGTCAAAATAGCAAAACAGGCCGAGTGGTTAAAAATGCACATAAGGTTCCGTTTTATGAAATATCCATTTAAACTTTTTTGAAGTAGTTAAGCTACATCAACTACTAGCTACTTTTAATAAAAATCCTTAATCGAACTACGATAGATTAGTCGATAGGATAATGAAAGAGAGATTGAATGGTAACAGCTTAGGAATCGCAACTATAAAATTTATAAACAATCAAATTTACAAATTAGTGTAAAGGTGTTTAACTTGTGCAAAAAAACATAATAAATTATTAGTGCCATATTATTTATTGCAAGAAAGCATTGAAAGGCGTTCGTACAGTTACATTTAAAGCTGATACCATCGGATTTTATTGTTTATCTACGTAATTCTTACTTGTTGGTTTAATTTACGTTAACATAGTTTTTCCTTTTAAATAATCTAGGCACACTAAAACCATAGTGAATTTTAAAGATTTACGTTTGAGTGCAAAATATTAAATAAGTCACATATTAATTTATGTGCAGGCAGATTTTCACTGGCTAGGTTTATATAAAACGGAACCTTAACAGTTAGAAAATACACAAATATTAAAGTGTTAAATTATTAAAGTGAAGATGACTGACGAGTACAAGCAACCCCATTGCCAAATATTTGCCGCATCTTGCATGGCGACTTTTGATCACAAACAATAATTGTAAATTTTTCTGCCCAGATATGGTAACAATTTTTTGTGACAAAAAGTCTTCGTGTAAGAGTCAAATTTTCGACTAAAGAGATTATAACGTCGTCATGATTATACCTAATGTTAAAGAAAGCAAAACACAACAAATCAAAAACCTTCTTACTATTTTGACTTGGGAGAACTAATACTAATACCACCCATGAAGCTAGAAAATACATAATTGCACGTTATTCCTAGGACAGCTAAATTTAAAAACATTTCTCACCTGAGACCTATGCACGGAACTTGAATGCGAAGGCGAACTATCACAGTCTTGATTCTGATTATTTGACGTGTACGATTGCGTCATCACATTGTGTTTTTTCGCCATTTCCGCCTTCTTCTTGCCCTCTGCTGCAGCCTTCATGGGATCGTAACTTTTTCTCCGTTTCCAATTTTGAAATTCAACTTCACGACTTGACAAGGACGAATTGCTCCGACCGCCCGATTGCTTTTTGCCTTCCCTTCTTACATTTTTTTGCGAATTCAAAACAGTCGACTTTGGAGCGCGTGCACTAAATCGTCCGGAATCTGTGCGCGAAAATATTTGCTGTTTGCCGGGAAACGACTTAACTTGCACACTTTTTGGCACACTTTTAGATACTTCAACTTTTTCTGCCGGTGGATTTTTGTTTTTCGTAATTTGTAGGTAGCGACTTGAAATTTCGTTTTTCATGGGTCGTCTGTCGACCGATATCGCACGCTCCGAACGATCGGTGGGTTGAAATTTTCGCCTCATTTCGGGTGTGTTGGGACATTTTGGTTGCTGCTCTGCATCTAAACGTGCACGTCTTAAACTAAATGCTCTATTATATCGAGTGCTTGTTAAATTTGAAAAGTCTTTCTTTTTGAACAAATTTTTTTCAAAGTCGTCTTCCGAACTTGATTCGTCGCCAAATTGACTCCTATCGATCTTTGTGTGTTCTGAAGTAATACTTGAACGGCGGAGCTGCATTGCACTAGGTTTGATATTAGCTGTCGATGCAGATCGTTGTATGGACGATCCATTCTGATTCAAATTTGGTGAATTTCTAAAAGAAAGTAATATTAAAGTTTGTAAATTGGTGCATTTGCGAAGCATTAGGTACTCACCTTAGGTTCGAGTTCTTAGGAATTCCGCTGCTATTTAAATTAGTAACCTTTGGTTGAACGTTGATGATGTGGTTCTTGTTAGAAAAGCTGCTAGAACGTCGTATGGGACTGTTGTTGGGCGAGTTCTGTATTTTGTGCATCTTCGAGTATTGATTAAACTTATTCGTGTAAGTTTGATCAATACCTTGTAAATTTTTATTCTGAAAATGTTCCAACTTGTTGGATATTTTCAAATTACGGTCGTCGAAAGAGTTGTGCCTAACATGCATCGATTTTTGCGATTCGTTATTCAATCGTATATTATTAAATTTCGTGTCGCAGTCGCTGTCGGGGTCGCTGTCCAGCGACAAACGTTTTTGTAGCGAGTTTATGTAATTTTGCGTGGGTTTCAAATACGACTCGGTATCTAAGCTGCTGTCTGATAAATCAATGTTTAAAGAACTAAGACTATTTCGGCTGCGGGGACGTGCTATTTGAGCATGCACTGGTGACGGAATTTTCGTGGGCGTAGTTTTGCCAGAGACTCCGCCAACTGGAGGAGGTAAATTTGTGACTTTTTCGGATTCGGCGGGTTCGCTTTTATTAGTGTCGTCTTCGACGTCGAGTTTTTCGTTTTTCGGTTCTACATACGTTAAAATTTGTATTTCTGATTTTGTTAAACTAGGCTGCCTGGTGTGACCATTTTTTTTCGTTTCGCACTTTCTACTAAATGCGCCGCTGGCCGTGACGGATGTAAAACTACCCTGATCTGACTGATCTCCATTTATTCCTGTTTTTGATTTTGGACTTGGATACAAAATTTTCGTGTTTTTGCCAACGGATTCGTCGTCTTTGGTTGGTTTGTGTTTTGCAGTGTCGTCGATTATGGATAAATTTTGTGTGGGTGATAAAATTGGCGACAGTTTAGGTTTAGGTTCGTCGTAATTCTTTTGCTTGGTTTGAAGGAGTACGTGAGGAATGATTGGTAATTTTGGTAGTAACGGAGTGATGGATTTTTGAATTTTTGGACTTTCTTTCGTGCGCACCTGACCGGAATTATTTGCTCTAGGAGGTAAATTTTTCAAAACTATTTCTTTATTGCCTAAACTTTGAACATATTCTTCAGTCTTCTTCACGACGGATATCTGAAAAAAATAAGATCACGCAATCAGAAAAAGGATCAGCACACGTTACAAATAAATCACAATAGTATATTGTTCTATAGGAAGTAAACGTAGGACGATAGGGAGAATTAAAAATAAATTGCACCAAAATATTAAAAATTATGAATGAGCTTAATACGAGACAAATATTGGAAAACTAGTTTAAAAAATTAAATATTGAAAGATGGTGGGTTTCAGGAGGTGAAATGCTCTTAAATTTTTAAAACAATTTATTTTCAAAACCCAGCCATATTGAAGATTTAATTTTTTAATAAATTTTCCAATATAAATTAATTCGAATTAAGCTCATTCCCAAATTTTTATTGGAATTAGGGCAGAAAGATTTTTAATTGTGTAAATTTTCCCATACTCAGCCGGTGACGATAAGTAGAATATAGATTATAGACAAGTAATCAAGGTCACAGTATAAAAATCATATTTTTCGTTGGATTGGAAATTATTTTATAATCAAGATTGAATAGAGATAGAATTAAATTAAAATTGCAATATATTGTTGTGCAAATGCTATCAACCGTTCAATTTAATTCCCCACAAAAAATGTCCAACTTTTGTAATTATTACGAAAAAAAAATCTAGCTTTTAAATTTAACATCTGATGAGCAACCTAACAAAATCCTGTGTGCTTATCTCCCGTAGCCCTCACGTATGACTTTAACTTATCGTTTCCTACACTTGATGATTTAAAGTTTTCTCTGTCTCCCAATTCTTTCAGATTTTGTAATCAATAAAATTAACTAAGAGCATTTGCTCCTAATAAAACAATATACTATTTCTTACGCTGAATAATTAAACCCTTTTCGGACCAACGTTTGATTGTTTGAGAAGCACTGTAATAGAACCTATTTCCCTTACTTGTTCGATGTTGAACTCCCTATCGATACTCATTCGGGCCTTTTGTTCTTCGGTATAGTTGTCTGCTTCCAGGGTGTAAGTACCAGCATCGCTAACGCTGTCCGATTTATCCAGGTCAATAACCACGTCTTCCTTATCAACTTTTTCGTTTTCCCCATTAACACTAGGAGTAGAGACTTCGCTGGACAATTTCTTCCGATTCGGTAGAGGACTGGGTGTTAAAAGTTTAGGACTAAATGGACTATCCAATTCGGGACTGGAAATATCTTGCAATTCAATATCCGGACTAGAAATAACGTCGAGGAAACTGCCATTGGGAAATGATTGTGTCATCATTTTATCACTGGTTATATCCTTGAGAGGCAAAGTAAACTCGCTCTTAAGTCTTACACTGGAAGCAGCCTGACGCACATTTTTACTGTTGCTCTTCTCGTCCGAAGAATAATAACCACCTTCCGATTGAAAACTATTCTTGCGTGGTAAATTCCCAGTCGAAGGATGCTTTTTACCACTTGCACTGATCGACGGATCGTCGATTTTCGTGAGAGACTGACCCCTACGGTGTCGATTTTGAAATTTTTCCACCAGCGCCTTGTGTCTCTGTTGATCTACACCTTTACCCCCATCAAATTCGATAGTGAACGCCAACGGTTTAGGCGATTCGGGGACAGCCTCCTCTCCGTTCTCTTTTTTATCCATGACTCAACAAGCAAATTTTCACAACCTAAAAATACAAACATAAAAAACAACAATGAAAATTAAACTGCTTAACCTAAAATGTTTGACATATTTACTGACGATCTACTCACTAAATCTAACGGCGACGATAAAACAACTTAACTACACGGCACATTTAACGCTAAAATTGTAAAAAACACAAAAAACTCAAAAATCTGACACTTCTTCACATAATTAAGTTGTAGGAGGCGCGGACGACGAACAAGTGAACGCGCTGTCATTACTCGATCGCCTTTTTTTGTTACGTAGGTCACGACATAATATTCGCAAATTTAAAAAAAAATTAATAAAACCCCGAACTAATTGTAACTAGTTCATTAATTAAGCAAACGGTTGAAATTGGCACCATCGACATTCATATTATATAAATTATGACCGTAAAATTGGGACGTTCAGGTGAATTAACGCTATATTGTGCAGGACCGGATTCCGCGACGAGACGTCACGATATTTTCGCTTTATTTCCGGAAAAAAATTGTCGAGAGCATTGTGGAGTTTAAACGAAGTCTTCCTTCGATAAAATGGGACTCTTATGGTGGGTTTCATAAAGGTATCTTAAAATTATTTAAACTACGATTAAAATTATAACCATAGTTACAACAATTAAAATGCATTGTTGTTATATTGTTTGAATATTATAATCCTAGATTGAATTTTAAACCTCTTTTGTGAAACCGGGCATTAGAAATACCATAGATCAGCTGTCACCAACTTAATGGTCCAATATTTTTGATTTATTTATAAATTGTGTTGATTTTATCATTTCAAAAAATATTTGTAGGGCTAAAAAGGCTTTAAAAAAACATTTGAATATTGTAGAAAATATAAATAATCAAAAATTTCATATTCAAAATGTATTTTAATTTAGAAATGTAGATAATCGTATCTCAAGAAATAAGTTTTATTGTTAAAAATATCAATCTATAAAAATTTCTATTTTTGCAAAATGGTTTTCTTTTTTCTAATCTTAACAGGTGTTCTGATATTTATTTATTGTTTATTGAACCTGCTTATTTTTAATGTCGAGGGCAATATTAATTTTTTTTAATTAAACAATCGGCTGGCGTCCGCCGAGCGTCTGCGGACTGATTTTCGTAGATTTCCGAAAAATAATTTCCGATTAAACAGATTTGAGCACGAGCTGCAAGCGAGTTCAATCCACTTTTCATGGGTATCGTAAAATTTCATTATCATTTTTCTGATAAGTTTAATGCAAAATAAAAATAAAGTAAACCATAGAATCTCTATAACCGGTGGGTCTGGGGGTATGGAATACCCTTCAACGGTGGACGGTGTTATTAACTGTCTGTCCTCCACGGACACTCACGAAATGATTGTAAGAGTGAAGTCTATTTTTTATGCTCTTTCGACTGGTATAAAGTTCATAACACCATCTTTAATTGAAAACTACATCTAATAACCATATCATATTGCTGGAAGTGAATATAAAGAGCAGCCTAAACTGCCTAAATTATGAACTTCTTTTAGTACGGTCCTGTATTTTACTACAAATTTTTAATAACTGTAATAAAAGTAATAATTATATACATAACAGTAGAAATCAATGAAATGTTCCGTGCACAGTTACTTTAATTACGAACAAATTCGATTAAACGAAATTGGAAACAAGTAAAAGTTTTGTAAATTTAAAATGTTAATCATAGTCCATCGTTGCTATTGTTGTTGCGAATCAGGTATAGTATGTACTTGGCGATTACCAGTTGCGATATCAGTTTTTCTAAATCGTAGGTCGCGGACGCCAAAACGCGGCGTTACGCCTCTGTGGTCGATGTTACGGCGTTACGGTTCGTCGAACTGAAACCGCAATTTTTGTATAAATAAATTATTACGATGATGTGTTGCTTAATAATTAAGTAGAAATGGTAGTGCAAGTGTAGAAATTTCGATGTCGATTTCTATTTTTAATTTTCACGATTCATGTGATACGAGCGGATAAGTGTTAATTGTTCTTTGTTTTAAATTTTATTCACGATAATATCACCTTTGTACTGCAATCTTGGAAACTTGAGAATATTATTCAGAAATAAAAATTAAATTTTAGCAGGGCCGGAGCGAGCGTGATCTGCGATTCTAATAGTATTATGCCGTACGTGCTGTCATAATTTTGTTGTTATCGACGCTGTTTTTTATGTAATTTTGCCTTCTAAATTTTGTAATTCAAATAACACGACAATGCTTTTCAGACCATGAAAGGAGAAAGTCTAACTGCATCTTGATTTATGGATGCTCAAATTTTAATGCAATTTCAAACGCTTTCTTGCTTTATAAAACAATAAAGAGTTTGCGATTTTGCGCCAGGTAAAAGCAATAGAACATAAGAAGAGTGCAGAGGTTGCTTTCTTACAACATCAAAAATAGCAGACAAACCAACACTGGGGTTTCACCGCAGACTTAATTTATTTCCAACTTGAGAAAAGCTATGGAAACTGGTCCGGAGGATAAACAACAGTGCGTACACCTTTCAATCAAACTATGTAAAATATTATTAGGAACTTATAATTCATGAGAGGTAGAAAATACAAAATCGTTTAGTGTGACTACCACCCAAAATCAAAAACCAAAAGTTGCCATTTAGGCGAAGTAAATAATTTGTGAATGTTTTCATAGTTTCCTTCCGCACATGTAATCCTAATCCTTTCACTCGATATTTTAAGCGACGACGGTGATGACGATGCACTTATCATTTTTCTAAACAATCAACACAATAATAATAACTACTATTATTAAACATCCTCGAGTGGGACTCGAACTCAAATTGGCCGCTCGGGAAGTCTACGCTCTCACCGTACGGCTAACCTGGCGGTAATGAGTTCATAAAATGAGTTCCCTATGAAATATTATTAAATAGTATATCTACCTTCCATCAGGAACACAGAAGGTGGAAAAGCTTTTCTGATTATTTTCTACAATTAATATAAATCACAAATTCAATGATTTTTATTTGATTTAAATTTAACAAAATATTATATTATCAAATCTTCCAAAAGCGTTTTAAAAAATTGTTTTTCAAAAAAATACTTGAGAAAATACAAAATTATCACTGGCGATGCGCCTGCAAGATAGGCAACTTGTACAACTTTTAATTATTCTTCTCCACTTACTTTTTTCCATTGCTTTTTAATTTTTTAGGTTAAATTTAAAATATCGACATGTTGATCAACAAATTTACCAAGATCAGCGGAAGTGAAGTTATACTAGTACCTTATCGTAAGGAACATGTTGAAAAGTAAGTAGACTAATTTCTTTTGTGTTGGTTTAGTTTAACCGAACATATTTTAATTCCAAGATACCACAATTGGATGCAATCGGAAGAGCTTCAAAAACTTACCGCTTCCACACCTTTAAGTCTAGAAGAAGAATACGAAATGCAAGCTTCTTGGATGATGGACGAAAACAGTAAGTTTTTTATTCACCACTCTATTTGAGAAAATTGTGAAATTGCCCAATAATCCATCTCGTAATCACTTCCTTTCCCAGCGTATTATAATTATTTTTTTTGTAGAATGTACGTTTATAGTCCTGGACAAGGAAGAGTACAACAAGAACCAAAATGAAGTAGGTAAATAGTATAAAGAAAGTCGTATTAATTCTTTTTCTGATAATCTGCCCTTGTAGATTCAATGATAGGTGACACAAATTTATTCTTTTCCAACGAAGTGGGTGGAATGGTAGCAGAAGCTGAGATAATGATTGCAGAACAACGTGCTAGAGGACGACACCGTGGATCCCAAGCCATCATGTTGATGCTTCTTTACGGAATATTAAATTTGGATGTGCAACAGTTCGTGGTAAAGGTGTTGTTTGAAAATGTCATCAGTATTGAAATGTTTAAAAGAATGAGCTTTATCGAGACTGAACGTAGCGAAGTATTTCAGGAGGTGACAATGAATAAAATTGTAGATAAAGATTGGATAAATTGGTTGAAAATGAGTGTAGGGAATTATGAAATAAATACAACTGATGAATTTTAATTTTATTGGTTTTGTATTTGAATTGCCTGCTACTCCCACCTTCTCCAGTTAACTACGGAGGTTTGAATCTCGAATTGAACAGAATTGTGCTACCCTTTTCTGGTTTGGATTTAACGTAAGGTTAGCTCCCATGTCTGGGTTAGTTAAAACTTATTTATATAACATAATAATTGCACTTTATGTGAACCTATTGAATTTTAATAAATAAAAAAAGGCCGATAAACAGGCAAATAATTAAGTAATTGAAGTTACGTCTAACTTAAAGAATAATTAAGTATTTGCTTTAAAAAAGTGCATTCACTTCAAAATATGAACCCAGAAATAATTGATGTCATCAAAGCTGAAAGAAAAAATAAGATGGGACCGACGATGATGATGTAATTAGACTTGATGTTATGAAATTTTAATTTTCTTTTGTCATGTTTACAAGTCGGTCATAAAGCCGAAAAGCTTACAAAATTTTAAAATGACACCTAAAGCACAAGAAATGCAGTCGTCGTCATGAATCATCTTTCTAATAACTGCGACTAATTCAGCCTAACA
Organism: Cantharis lateralis; assembly: GCA_963170105.1. NCBI lineage: Eukaryota > Metazoa > Arthropoda > Insecta > Coleoptera > Cantharidae > Cantharis > Cantharis lateralis. Next base: position 1,711,007 of record OY720628.1, read on the forward strand.
GAATAATTACAGTACCAGCTAAAGGAATTCAAATATTTACACGTCCTTGTTCAAATATCAATCGGTAATTTTTATTATATCATAGAATATTATCTCTCATTTATTGAAGCTTTGCGGTGAAAAAATAAAGGAATTTACCCTGGAAATAATTATTTTCACTTTAATCTAGATGTTCTGTTTATTTGAACAAGATTCCAATTAACGTAAATGGTAGTTTTTGATATCCCAAAAGGTAATAATAGCTATCTTATATATTTATATTTACCGCTCTAATAATTAACAATGCATACTTATTAGTTTCAAGGTAGAAATGATAAAAGATTAGAATACTATTTCTGTATGTTTTTAAATAAGTTTCTTGTATTAAGTAATATTATTATTATTGCCAAGTTTTACTCCATCAGCTTTGTTTTCAGTCCCTTTTGCGGTCAGATATTATGCTACCTCGCAGGTTGGTTCGGGACCTATTAGTCGTCCCGACGTCTTCGATGTGCATTTTCTATTGAGTTGAAGGACGTGTTGTCAAACGCTATGTTAAGAAAGGCGCCCAGAGAAATTTATTTTATTACTTTTATTATTTTACTATTTAATTATTTTTCAAATTGTTCTCAATTTTTTAATTTGATTACGGTAATATATTTTTCGATTACTTTTGAGTATTGAATGTTTGTGAGGAGTCTTGTGTAGTGATTGTATAGCATCAGCAGTAGCGGCTCGTCATAAAGGGCATAGGGGCACGTGCCCTCCCATCCCAAAACCAAAAACAATGGAACGATAGATTTTCATTATAAATGAATATTTCAAAAACTATTTTTTTTATTTTGTGCCCTATCACTGGAAAATGTCCCGAGACGCAACCGAGTATCAGTTTAGTTAATAAATATTTATTCAGTATCTAAGTGGAATGCATAATAACTACCCTACTAGAAATATTCAAATATATATTTTTATTTAGTTTGTAAAGAAGTTCTAGGTGCAATAAAATATCTTTAAGAAGTCAGCGTCCTATTATGGATAGTCGCCACTCTTTAATCAATGGTGCAATCACAAAGTGCATCCACTTTGCAAGAATGAACGAACGAAGAAATTTATATTAAATTGCTTATGCAAAGTACTATTAGTGAACCCTAGGCCGTGCGAACAAACGACTTTGACATTTTGTCGTGCTTTCTGGCTTTCTTAATAGTTATTTCGAAATAATCCCTATAATTTGCATGGCTGTACAAATATACGTGATTATTGCACCACAAATCTACAAAATAACTTAAATTTAAAAACGAAACCAAAATTTGTATTGAACTTACCGTTGCATATAAAGGTAAGCTTAGGAATGCGATATCAGAGGCATTTACTGCAAACTTTTGCAAACGTACAAGTTTCATATAAGCTTCTAACTGCAACAGAAAGATTGTAAGTGTGCTAGTGTTATTCTTTAAATTAATTTTGAACCTGATTAGCTTCTTCTCGATTTAATTTGCTGATTGGATACTTGGACAGAAACGACAGCATATCGTTGTTCTAAACAATAAAAAGTAAAATTATTGTTACTACTTCTATTAATTAATACTCTCGATTAATCGGTAAAATCTCGATTAACCGGTGTTAATCTAGAACTAGATGTTGTGATATTTGTACAACACAATTTTGTATAATTTGAAATAGTTATTTAAGTATCAAGTTTCCAAAGTGCAACAATATGGAAGGGATTGTGAAGGAAGGAAGGAAGTCATTGAAAAAATCCAAAATTAAACTTACCAATGCATCTGTTTTTGCTGTCATCCAAGAAACGCCAGCTAAAGCTAGAACTGAAAGTATTAACTCCGTATTTGCAATAATAATAGGCCAACTAAAGAATTTGTCCATATTTTTTGTAGTGATGAGTAAAATATCCTCAACAATAAAAAAAGCCACAATGAAAATCAAAGAAGTCAGCATCAATATAATGAAGGGATTGAAATATCCGATTACCTTACGAAAATCGAAGATCAACTTGGAATGTAATATATTATAAATTGCAATAGAATTTGCTATATTTGTTTCTTCTAATTTGTTGTTATCGATGTTTAACTTCCTTTTAGCGCTGTTGTCGGAAAAGTCTATAATGTCAATTAATTCCTGTTTGAAATGGTTTTGATACTTGGTCATTAAAATATGGAAAACATTATGGAAATTGTAAAATCCGAAAACGAAAGCGCAGAAATAACATTCACCAGCTAACGATCCAATTTTTTCCAAATAATGATAATTTTCGGTTTTTATTATGTCAAAGAATAGAATAAATGATGCAATCACATTACCACCAAGTAGAATCGCTTGAACACTGCAGAGACCTTTTGCTTTTTTTAATTCGCCCGCCGTCAATAGCACAATCGATGTCGATTCTCTAAAGTCCTCTACCAGACACTGGCTAATACGGCATACGTCCTGAATTTCTTTTATTTGAAAGTACGTTGCTACTATAGTAAACCCGATCATAAAATATAAAATGAAATTCGGAATTAAAATCATAATCTCCTCGATATCTTTCGAATATCTCAGATTATCGTGTATCCGTATGCCAGTGTAAATGACGGCTGCCGACAAAATCGAAACAAAAAATAAGATGGGGCCAACGACGATGATGTGATTAGACTTGATGTTGTGAAATTTTAATTTTCTTTCGCCATGTTGACAAGTAGGCCATAGAGACATAAATCCAAAAAGCGTACAATATTTAAAAATTATACCAAAACCACAGCTAATACAGTTGTCGCGAATCATTTTTTCTAATAACTGAGTACCTACTTATTATTCCAACCTTACAGAATAATTATTATATCGGCTAAAGAAATTCAAATATTTACTCGAACTTGTCCAAATATCAATCGGTAATTTATATTATATAATTATTACCTATATCTCGTTTATCCGAGCTTGGAAATAATTTATTATGTTCACTTTAATCTAGATGTTGTGTTTATTTGAACAATTTTCTAATTAACGATAAAGGTAATTTGGGATATATGTAGATACTACAAAAAATAAATAACTATTTTATGTTATATTCTAATATCTACACATTTATATTTACCGCGCTAATAATAATTAATAATATGGATTATAATAAGCAAGAATGCTATTTCTGAAAAATCAAAATATTACAATATTTTTGAAAAAATTGAAATCCGTTATTTTCAAAACATTATGTCCACCCAGCCTCCATGATTTGAAATGCAAATATTTTTAATTTTGTTATTTCTCAATCAGTACAGCCGTACAAAGCACTCGGTGAAAGTAATTCAATTACCGAAATTTAAAATTTTTGTTTTGTCGTGCTTTCTGGATTTCTTTTCGTGCAACTTTGAAATAATCCGCAGACACACGGTTGTCACGAATCGCTTTGCATAACAACTGAGTAAAATATAATAAATTATTAAATCAGTTAAAAAAATTCAAAACGCACTTGTCCGAATATCAATCGGTAATTTAAATTACATAATATTATATGTGATGTATAAACGAGGATTTTACACTGTGATTAATTGTGCTCACTATTTTACTATTTAATTAACTTGCAGTTAATTTACAAAAAATTATTTTTAGCCAAGTGCAATACTAGCGGTCTCATGATAGATCCAAAAATTCTGTCGTTACTCGTGGATTTACAAGAAAATGAAGACTCAAAATCTCCACCGGACTCTGCAACGTCTTCATAATCCACCAAGTCATCTTTATTTGCTGTAGATCTAGCCTGTGCGAGAAATACGGTGAACATTACAGAAAATTTGGCAAATGTCTTCCATTGCTGCTTTAAAACATCGAACGGATACAATTCTGAAGAATAGCACTTCAATGCTTTCAAATGTTCGGACAAAGCTTCGTGATATGTAGTCAAATATAGATCGACATCTTCGTAAACTTCCGGAGAGCAGGCACTGTAGTAGAAGCAAACCAAATCCAACACCGGTGGTCCTAACCTTGCGGCTTGGTAGTCAAATAAACGTACTTCAGCTGGTTTTGTCTGATTACTGGGATCCTAAAAAAATTGGATCCTATACTGCATCTGTAGGGCAAACGAACACTTACCTACCTCATACTTAAACATCATGTTGCTTTGCCAGAGGTCGCCATGCATAATAACGGCATGTTTTCCTTCGGAAGCTTCTTTTAAGGCTTCAAAGCACGCATCGTAATTATCTATATAGCAAGAACGAAATTGCTCGATAACTTCCGCGTCCGTCACGGGATCAAGAATAGACAAAGTCTTGTAATTCAAGTCGAACTTGCTTTGTCTAAAAATTTTTTGTGAAAATTCCGCAAATAAACTGTAAGGAGGAAGAATTTTTTCGAATTTTTCCGGTTGACGATGTCGTAGAGCAAACGATAGTGCGTGCAAACGAGAGCATTCGTACGTCGCTGCATCCAAATGCGCACGATTTAAATTTTCCTTTTCGTGGAGTTGGAAACCCTGACTTCTTATGTTCTCCATTATTATCGTTTCGTAATTGTATTCGTCGATGGTGCAATAAGGTCGAGGATATACAGGCGAAGGGATTAAACCATTTTCAATTTCGAATGCTTCGTACACTGGAAACACATTTTCGTACATGTGGATTTCGCTTCTGAAAACTTTGTCCAGAGGAAATTTTTCTCTGAAAGCTTCGCTGTCTGACGCTCGCTTCACTATTATATCCAAAAGAGATTCTGGTGATTGGTCATTGCCTTTTGGTTTAATTTGAACTCTCGTCATTATTCCTACGTAGCCATCCCCTTTTGAAGAACCGTCAGATAGTTCGATATCGTAGTCGTCATTGATATTTATTTCTGTTAAAATTTTTCTTATTGCGGTGTCTACCTTCGAATTAATTATTACGCTGCTCGATGAACACATTTTGCACCACTAAAGATTTCATAACATTTCAACTGTTTTTAATGGTCCCTTTGAAGTGGATACTTGTTTGCGTTAAAACAAATAAGATAAGATAATGATAAAGATTTGTATATCTGTTGTATCCGAGTATAGTTTTTATAAAAAAAAGTATTAAAGTAATTTCAAAAATCTATTAGGGATGACCTAAAGCGTTCTTCCCCATAACCAAGACCCACGGTCCCCGAATATGCAAAATATATTATACTTGCGAGGTTACGGATATGGGAAAACATAAAAATAGATATATTGCGATGCTCAAAAGTGTAAAAGCTAAACTTATTGCAAAGAAAACTTAAATTGTTACTTTTGGAACACCCATCACTGTTAATAAAGCTTGCGATCCTTAAGATGAATTTTATGATAAAAAAATTAAGCAAGTTATAAATGTAAAATGTAATTTTAATCACACACAATACTAAATTTCAAATGTTACAAAAGGCACAGTTTGATCAAGTTGTTATTTAATAATTGATGTAAAAATTTGTGATGTTTTTGATCTTAAACCGCATAACATCGGTTCACCAAATGAAACAAAAGCACCAAAAAAACCTGAAACTTAAACCTCATTTACTTTGTAATTATTCCAACTTCTAGATCAAGTTTCAAGTTAGATGGCAAAATAATACAATAATCAAATAATCAATTTCATCGTGGTCACTGGTCGTAAAATTAATTGTTTTGCGCTTTTAAAATTGTTCTCACCCTATACGTTTTGATGTCTTCTTAAAATTTTATTGTTGCTTGTTCATTTTTTGTTGCTTGGTTTCTTGGTTTCTTAATCTTCTCATTTATGGTTTCACCTGTTGTGGTGAATAAATTTTATTTCTTCTTCTTATCAATTTCACAAATAAAAACACTCTTACTCTCAGGTAAGTAATTATAATCATAGAATTTATCTATCTAATTTAAATTTTTAATATTATTTATCAATCTTAACTCTGTGACTCTGGGCTTTAAATTTCGAACTTATCGAAACAACGGCCTTGCCCAGAATGAATTATTTTTAAAAACCATTCTCCCTCCATTTAATTGTTTCGCAAATTTTCGATGTTTGAGCTTGAAGTGGTGGGACTAGTAGATTCGGCGCTGCGCACTTATTTAAATTATCACACGTACTCACTCTCATTGTTTAAAACCCACTAATTATGTTTTAATTTTGATTAAAAATATTTAACAAAAATATAAAACCATGGCGCTTTGATAAATTTGGCGTTTATCTTTTCATTCAAAGATCGTGGACCAAAAACATCCTTTAAATTTTAAAATACTGAAGAAAAATTGCAAAACAAACTATTAACCATGCCTTCCGTTATTAATAAAACTCAAACAACATGTGAAACTAAACAAATTATCATCATAAAAATCAAACAAAAGTAATCCTGAGTTTCCAAAGCAAAATTTAATTAAAAAGGTTTAAACTTTATTTGTGTTTTTTTAAATGTAGAATCTTAATTACGGGGTCTGTTAATTGAAACATGACAATATTAAATTAAATTATAATTTACGAATACACTAAATTTTCATTTTTTTTCATAAAATTTGTCTGGCCGCACAGCAGCACCCAAACGGAATTTTAAATAACTGCACACTGACTTTTTTAAAGTCGGCATCCACGGACAACAAACGTTGGTAAATGTACTTTTGCTTACAGTAGGACACATAATTGTTCTTAGCATTCACGTTACTGCAGATGGCTGATCTAAAAGCAAATGATATAAATTTTGCAATTAAGAGGGTTGCACTGTATACTTACTCCATACATTCTTCGATGCGAATCTCTTGAGTATAATTCAATCCGATGTTGATAATGGGCATGGTAATATTATTCACTGTAATGCCAGCCACTGGCTTGATAATATCTGGAAAGGTAGGACACATTTCATTAGTTAGAACGTTGTCGTTTTGATTTCGATCAGATATTTTATTTGGATATTGCTGAAAGTATTTGTCAAAATCTGGAGTTAAAATTTTTTTAATTTTATCTTCTGGATATGATGCGAGTTTTACACAAAATGTGCTTTTGCTTTGCAAACAATTCGGTTCTGCAAAAATATTATTAGCACAAAAAAAGCAGGAGAAATTGTCTTACCGTTATTTATTTTGGGATAAGCGTCATTCGTAAAAATATCCTTATAAGGTAACGAAGTACTTTCGTGTACCTAAAAGAAGTTCAATTAAAATAATAATTGCCCAATTGCAAACCGAAACAGCGAAATTTCACTCTAAGGTCTTATCGCTCTTTTTAAGCAATTAGCTTAATAATATTAATATTAACGTACCAAAACAGCACATCCCGCAATAAAAATTAAAGATACACTTTTCAACATTATTATTAAAATAGGTAATTCAAAAAATTGAAAAACTCAACAAAACAAAAAAATAAATAAACCGATCGAGAATTTTCAGGATCTATTAAAGAAACGTGTAATTTAGATTATGCAATTTTAAATAATTTTCACTGAGTTTTATTGACCCGAATCGAGAATTTAAACCACATTTACCACAAATTGCATTTTGATATCGCTTTTACAACGTAAGCGGAAGGAAGCTCTCAGTTTCTGTACAGGGCGTCCCACATTTTCACAACTAAAACAACTTCAACAAATAAAATTAAGGCTAAACTTTCAATTTATTGGACGCCGATCAACGAGGAAAAACTGAAACTTGTCTTTTGTTTTTAAACCCAATTATCTAAGTTCAGCTTTAACTCATTTGTTTTTGATTAAACTAGTAAAAATTTGCACAAAACAGACAAAATGTGGGACAAAAAAAATTGTTGAAGATATTTTTATATTTTTTTCATTTCTTCAAGATATGGCGTTCGCCGCAATGCGCATTCGGATTTTTTCAAGACGTATAAGGATGTCCGTGGACGTCAATAAACCCGATCCAACTTTAGGTATTTGCGGATTTCCTCTCAATCAATTATAAAATAATTCGATAAATTACCGCTTGCTATCTTATTACTAATCTTCAGGGCCGTATATAAAGGGGTGAATTTGGGGGTTCAACCCCCCCCCACCCATGGGTTGAGGCAGGAAACCTGAAAAAATATACAAAGGAAGAAATAAACGCTGCAGGTCATTTGTAACCAAGAAGCTATAATTTCTTCTTAGTATTTTACAAGAATTAAATTAAAATACGGGCATATCAACCTGTTTTATAATTCCATAACCCCCCCCCCCCTATGGCCAATGTCTAACTACGGCCCTGCTAATCTTCTTGGATATACCTATTGGAAAAGTTCGCAAAAAAATAAAAAAATAATGGTGACAAATTTTACATAACAAAATTAAACAAAAATTTTTTCAACCGACGTTTCGGCTTTTATTAGCCATTGTCTGCATTTAATCTCAAAGACAACTTGGGGGACTCCTCCTAATATTGTAGGCAGTTGGTATTTTCTGGGAATAATTTATTTAAAAAAATGTAGAAATGCAAAAAAAACAAGACGGTCTTATTTATTTTAGTTAATAAATTCCTTGTTCTTCTTTAGTTAACAATAATTCAGAGCTGATAATTTATTTTAAAAGTCGGTAATCTTAATTGCACATTTCCTTATTAATTTACCGTATAAATGTCTGATTTTACCGGTTATAATCAGTTGAATTTAAATCAGCGAGAGAAAACCATCATCACGAACTATTTTTCAATTTATTTCAATTATGTTAAAAAGTGCAGTTATTGTCGTTTTTATAACCAACTTTTCACTATCGGTAAGTTTTTTAAACAAAAAATGAATTTTCAGCAATTTATTAATAATAATTTAATTCAAAATAAACAATTTTATTCAAATAACATTTTTACTCAACATTCTGCTGCAATTTCTAGGTCAAAGCCACTATTTAAAATTTAATTGAACCAATTAAAATAAGAAGGAAGTCATGTAATAAGAGTGTGGGTTCGATTGCCGGGAAATAAATCAGTGGCTTGGTTTAATTAATTCCTGAAATTAATCGATGTAGTTAAAATTTTAAAAAATAATAAAAAATATTTAAAAATTTTAAAATCCATGCAATTTAGAATAATAATATTTTAATTAATTAATTAATATTGGTTTAGGTGCACGGTGACCCCATCTCAGTAGGGATTAGTAACGAATATTTTAGTAAGTATACAATACAGATATATATTGCTATGATTTTTTCTCTCTCAAAAATATCCAAAAAACCGATTTTTGACTGTTTCCCACAATAAATTTTATTTTAATTTCTTACTTGGCCTTACTTACTGCAAGGTCTTCTCCAGAAATCAAACCCAACTAAATTATTTGATTGATTTAATTTTGAATGGTCAATTTCAGGATTCCACGACTATCCAGAACGACCGGAATGTAAAGACGGCACTGCCACTTTATGTCAAGAAGTCGACCAGTATCCAATCGATAGATTAATACCTACTTTGAAAAATCAAAAAAAAATTGAAATACCTAACCAATATGGAAAAAAAGATTATGACGATAACATTTGTCCAACTGACATACAGGATGTTATGCCCCGAGCTGGGTATAATGCGAACGATGTTCTTATGTATATTGTCAACGTGGAAAACGTATATACTCAAGTGGTGAGGAAGGAAATCTGTCGCGGGTAAGAAATATGAAATGTGGGTGGTTATTTAATTTATTTATTTTCTTTATTTTCAGGGAAAATTCTACCTGCGACAATGTGGTTAGTGTAGATGGTTATAAATCTTACTGCCAGCAATCCTATACTTATCAAAGTTTGTTGACGTTTGATAGCTCCTTTCACATAACCACCGACTACTTTAAAATTCCCTCTGGATGCTGTTGCATGACCAAGAGATCCTGACGTTTGCAAAACCGTAATTATTTGTACCTAATAAAATTTTATGTAATTTCCTTCAGACGCGGCTTTATGTAAACCAGTCTCGCACCTCTTTGATGTCCTGGTAATTTTCCTTCGTGATTTTCTCCCTCCCGAAATTCAAGAATAATCCGATAATCCATCTTAATCCAATAATTTTACCATATATAAGAGAAACTATAATATGTAATATTATTTATATACGAAAAAATAAAGAATTAGTAAAATGAATTTATCAGATTTTAATTGTTTATACTTATTAGGAAAGGGTGCCTTTGGGAAAGTAGTACAAGCAAGAAAAAGGAATTGTGACGATGCCGGCGAAATGTATGCTATAAAGAAAACTAGATTGAAACACGAAAAGACATTTTAAATCAAAGTATAAACCCATTCATAGTGGATCTATTTTACACGTTTAGAAATTAGAAACATTGTTTTATGGTAATAAAGTATCTGGGTGGGGGAACCCTCTCGAATGTTTTACATTATACTCCCGTTCTGTCCGAAGACGAGGCGCCTTTTTACATTCAAGAATTGATTTTGGCTGTAGAGTATTTGCATTGCAAAGGAATTGTTTACAGAGACCTAAAACCCCCAAACACCGCGTTGGATGCGACTGGCCACGTAAAATTAATCGACTTTGGTTTAAGTCTCCAATTAAATGGCAGAATCAGTTATATATAGTTGTTCTGGTACTCCGGGGTACATGGCACCAGAAATTTTTAATAAAACAGGCAGTGGACTAACAATTGATTGGTGGGCCCTGGGCGTCCTTTTATACCTAATGACCGTAGGAACGATGCCTTTACAAAAAATTGCAACGACATCGCTTCGTGAAGCCGTTTTAATTGGGGCTTTTAATTTACCGGAAAGTTTATCTCCAGATTTAAGAGATCTCTTGAATAAATTATTGGAACCCAATGCACGGAAGAGGTTGGGATACAACGGAGCAGAGGAAGTTAAGGCACATAGATTTTTTCGGTCCACCTGCTGGGAGGTTGTTTTCCATCGTTTGGAGATTCCTCCAATTGTGATTACACTTACAGGATATAAGCCGATAACAGATTCGGTCTTATATTCTTCAAGTTGTTATACTACTTATTCATCAACCTCTTCGGAGATTCCAAATGAAGAATCGAAAAGTCTAGAAAAGTTAAATGCTACATCTGAAAACCGCAATTGGATAGACGACATAATGTCCAATCTCTTTCCGAAGAAGAAAAAGCGCAAAAACAAAGAAAAATACAACAGCAAAATCATGGAAGAACTGGATCAAGTTTTATTTAATTATTTTCAATAATAATTAAATTAATAAAAAATTTAAAGCCTAAATAATATTTTAATCAAATCTTGGAACAAGAATAGCGCGGAACGGTTTCGGCGATATGGTAACACCGTCGTAGCCGTCCAAGGAGTATTTTAAATTTTCGTCCTTTTTCAAAATAAAATTGTGTAACACCGCTGTAAAAAATATGAAAAGATTTGTTTGTGCTAAAGATATTCCCAAACAACTTCTTTTTCCTGAAAAGTTTTTAAATAAAGATAAATTTGAAAAAAATATAATTTTCCACTAACCGTATCCAAATGGAATGAAATAGTTTTCTGGAATGAAAACACTTCCGTTGCTATCCAAAAAACGCTCCGGGTGGAAACCGAAAGGATCTCTCCAATATTCTTCGTCCATGTGAATGCTGTAAAGGCTCGTCAAAATTATTGCTCCTTTTGGTATTCTGAATCCAAACAGATCGGCGTCCCGAGTGGCTCTATGGGAAATACCCAACGGGGGAACGTTGACTCTTCTTTGAACTTCCATTAAAACAGCTTCGGTGTATGGTAAACTAAAAACAACAAGAAACGTAGAAATATTTTAAAAATTCTAAAATAATACCTACTTAATTTTATCTTTCATGTGGGGCATGCGATTTCTTCCAATCACGTCGTCCATTTCATTTTGGACCTTCTTTTGAACTTCCGGATATTCCAGCATATACAAAATTGCAAAACTCAAAGTATTACTCGTGGTTTCCGATCCGGCCATTAGTAAATCGAGGCTCACGGAAAGCAGCTGTTCTTCTAAAATTCATCTAATCATAATTTATTGCTTTAAAATTATTTTGATTCGAGTGGTACCATTGAAAGTGGAGTCGCTCACATCGGCTTCACTCATTTTTTGCAAAAATGCGTCGATCAGATCTCTCGAATGCGAAGTGCAACGAGTTTGTTTATGACTTTCCAGCGTATCCTACATAACATGCAATTATACAATATCAGATAAGTAAACCTTATGGAACTCTCTTGTGGAAAATTTGCCCATCTGGTACCTGCAACCTGCAAAAGGTTCAATATTGCGCACCCACCTTTAAAAAGTTTTGCAGCCTGGCAAGATTGACAACCAACTTGGAATATCCAGACATTTCCGGTAGAAAGTAACGAACAGAAGGCATTTGATTCAACAAACCGCCAGACAAATCAAATAATCGAAACAATTCGTGAATAAGCTCCAACAAATCTTTCAGTCTGACGTCGTCTAAACTGAATCGTTCTCCGGCTATCATGGTCCAAAGAACATTTAAAACGCCGATATCGAAAACGTTGTGCATTTCGACCGGCTCTTTGGATTTTTGCCGTAACAATTCGATCACTTCCAGAGATTCTTCGATAATTTTTAACTGCATCTCCTTTTTTCCGTACCCAAAACTTCGCAAGTGTTGCAAAGAAAATTTTCGCTGCTGTTGCCAAAGTTTTCCTTCCGAAAATACTATTCCTAAAAATGAAAGACAAAAGTGTCCGTTAAAATCCTCCTGTGTTGAACGAGTCCGCCACTTCTTACTTTGATCTAGTACCAACGTAGCCTCTCTACTTACAAATTCCAAAGACTGTAGAGTTCGTTCAGAAGCTTAAGTCTCATACAATGCGCGAAACGGGCAAAATACATAAGAATAAATGTTAAATGAAAACATCAGCTTGGCGCGAAAATTTAAAAAATCTGACTTGAACATTATTTTCATTATAATTATAGAAAAGAAAAACTAATTATAGAAAAAATAAAATGATTACTATAGGAATGTAATTTATTGTAAAACTTTATTATTATAGTACAAGCAAATACTATTGTACAAGTAAAACAAATTATTTTTATTATAATAAAATAATAACGAACAAGAAAGTGAGTAATCGCACATTGAAGTAAATTTTATTAGCCGAGTAATTGATTTTTTTTATTTTTATCTTTACAAGATGGGCTCACATTCTAAATTGAACTCTTCATCATCTTCTTCATCTTCCGAAGACAGATAATCTGAACTGTCACTTTCATCTTCGTAATTTACTCTAATAATGAGTTCATCTACATCATCCATAATATATTCCTTTTCTATATATTCTTTTTCTGTGGCTTCTACATGGCGACAAATATTTTGCCAATCTTCTATTGTGACTTTATTAAATTCTTCTTCAGTCAATCTTCGGACATCGTCCATTTTAAATGTGGTATTTCGTGCGGCAACACGATTCTTTACCAACGCCCAAATTTTCTCAATAGGGTTCAATTCTGGGTGATATGGTGGTAACCGTAATACAACGTGGCCATGTTCGGCTAAAAGTTTATCGGCTACATAATTTTTATTACGTGGCTTGTGTAATTTAATTATATTATACAGATCCATTTTTGTATCTCTGATTTGCCATATTATATTTCTTTCTGATAACCATTGCTGCATAGCACCTTTTCTCCATGAAGACGTAGGGCATTTTAAAATACTAACGTTATGATACGAAGCGTTGTCAATAACCAAAACGCTATTTTTTTCTAGATTTGGAATTAATTTTTCATTTAACCATTTCAAATAATTTTTGTGATTCATGTCATCGTGATAATCTCCAGTTTTAAGGCCAGATTTAAATATTAATAAGGCCCTCGTAACAAAACCTCTTGCACCGCCAGCGTGAACAATAATTAATCGTTGTCCTTTAGACACTGGGGTCTTTAAACCGTTAGTACTTCCATCGTCCCAACATTTAGGAACGGTATGTGAACTATGGATGTAAGTTTCATCCGTATAAACAATATTTCTTCCTTCTTCTTTATATTTTATAAGGTTTCTTAAGAACATAACTCGTTTACCTCGAATATCACTTTTTTCAACAAGTATTTGCTTATTACATGGGGATTTTCTCCACCTAAAACCAATCCTATGTACTACAATTCGAAATGATGAAAGCGATCCAGAAAAGCCATGATCTTTTTTCATCGCTTCATACACAGTTTTCATTGTAGGTCGCCTTTTATGTATAGTCGCATAAGAATGAATTATACGCCTAATAACATCTTCTTCAAATTGGCTTGTTGTAGTTTTTGGGGATGGCATTTTAATAGTTTTCCTGGGAGTAGAAAACTTGGCTTGTTGAGGATTTTCAGCTCCTTCCTTCATTATTCTTATAACAGTTTTATAAGAAACTCCAGTTGCAGATGACACTTTTGCATACAAAATATTTCCTTTGCATTTTTCTTTATTCATAATATATTGAATGACATTATAAATTATTTGTCGTCCTTGACTATGAACTACTTTACGGTTATTCATATTAGTAATGAATTTTAACTGTAAAAAATATTGTTTGTTTAAAAAACGATGTTAAATTAATTTGTTTATGCATTACCTACCACAATAAAATAATAAACGTTTTCGTCAAATAGATGTAAAAAAAGTGCACACAGCAGTTTAACCTAAAAATAAAATTTTCGTTTAAAAACGATTTTAAATTAAAATGTTGTTTGTACTAACCTCAGTATAATAAAAATACTCAAATTGCGTTAAAAAAGGCTGATTGTTATTTAAATTATCAAATAATGTTAATATCATTTAATAATCAAAAGCACGAAAATAGCGAATCTGTCAAAGCAAAACGTCAACAAAGAACGATATTTTCAGGACTGTATTTATTTTGTTAAAACGAATTTTATCATTTCTGCGCACTATTGTATGGGACATGACCTCCTGAATGATCTTACAAGCCCAAACGGCCACCCGTCCAAGAGTTGACCGCTCTTGACGTTGCTTCACTTTGGCGATGCCACCAGAACTAAATAGGAGCAGTTACAACTTGGAAGGGACAATAATATAATTTGTTGAAAGAAAAACTTTTTCCGAACACCCCGTACAGGTCTAAATTTAAAACAAAGCCTTCTAATTGTAACTGTTTAGTTTTTTGCATAGGTTGAGCGTGTAAAAGTCCACAATAGGATAAAGAAGTTTATCGAGACGTAGGTCAGTACTTATCATTAGACAACGGCATTCCAAACTGGATTTTTGTAACACGACAACCAGTTATCATTTAAAACAGGTTAATTAAAATTCAACTGGCCCAGTCGAACTTGGTTTAAATTGTATTTTTGATGCACTAAAAAATTAAATTAGAAAAAAATGCCGTTACCTAATCTTTTTCCAAACGTTCGAAACCGAAAGAAAAAACCATCTGGACGGCCGTTAAATTCGTCCCTGGTTAGAACTTCTTTGATGGTGTTTACTCCAGAAACCGCTACAACAAATTCTCTGCCCATTCGCAATCCGACGATAGGACCGTAGAATTTTGTAAAATTTTCCCAAACCAAATGATGGTAGCCAAAAATGGAATACTTTTTCATGTACTGGAAGTAATTTCCTACTATTGGGTACCACGGAGGTCCTGTAATAAAATTTCACACAGCCCTGAATTCTGCACGTTTGCCGCTCAAGATAGTGGACAGGGGGGACGCAAGAAGAAAATCTCGTTTTTATAAGTTAAAGTAATATTTTTGGAAAATTTTTACCTGGTGGAAAGTTTGGCGGCTTTCGAACATCCAAAACGCACAAAATTACGAGAACGGCCGCGATAACGAAAAACAATAACAAGAACGAAATCATGACGATGCTGGTAGACTTTTTTGATTGTACCTTGACGGCCCTTGTTTGATCAACTAGAAATAAGATTTGATTTCGTACCGGTTCCACTTATATACTCTCTTAATTTGTCAGCAGCAAATCTCATTACAATGAAAGAAGTTTAAAAAAAAACCAACTTGACCCTTCTTACCTGCCCTATCTAAAAATATAAGTTAAAAAATTACAATCTGAAATTCAAATCAGTTGCTTTTGTTGTACTTACGTAATACTCTTTTAACGTCCGTGCAATCTATTTTTAATTTTCGAAAAAAAATATTTACTGAAACCTTTGTTATTATGATTTAACCAGAGGCGCCGCATAAAAATCACAACTTAAAAGTTTCGGTGCTACTGATGAGAACCTATGGAGTACGAAATATTTTTTCACTTTTTTTGTTGTAAATTTCATTCTCTTCATTGTTGTTTATATACATTTTTCCATTTCGCCTCACCGTTTCCGAGATACGGCAACTTAAAGAAGACCGTAAAAATTTCAATAAAATCACAATAATTGCTCTTATGGGATAATAAAAAATAAAAAGTTAAATCTGGTTTTGGGAGGCGAATTGAAAGTAAATTGCTCTAAAAATTGTATGTCCCTATTGAAACAATCAAATTAAACGCATCACTAGATTTTTAAATAAATTGTTATAGCAATTTATTTTCAATTTGCCCCTTAAATCCCACCCCTATTCAGACTTTAAATTTTTAACTAATTTTCCAATATTTGTTTCAAAACTCAAACTAAGCTGATTCATAATTTTTTTAATTTTTAGAACAATTTATTTTTTATTTACCACCTGAAAAGAACCCCATTCTAAGATTTAATTTTTTTAATTTAATTGTGGAAATTTTACACGCACGCGACTACTCAAGTTGCTTTCGTTTTCTATTTTTTATTAATTAAATATCTGAATATTTCCATACTTTTTCAATAAAATTTGCCTCGCTTCCAAATCAATCAAAAATTAATTTAATTAATTTTACTCTAGGTTAACTCCGCTACTGCTAATAGTATATTGTTTGTACGAAAAAATCGAGCATAGAAGAAGTCGGTTGAGTCGTAAAATTCCTTAGGAGTGAGGATACCGAGTTTTTCTCAAAACTACATTTTTCCAACTTCAAAGTGGTTGATATAATTTCTCAAGTTCCATTTGACCGATTAATTTCAAGTTTGGTGTGTAGCTTCGGTATTTTGTTGCCTGTTGAAAAAATTAATTTTTCGTATTTGTTTGAAAGTTTTTATCTTTTAAAAATAGTAATAATAATAATTTAGCAATTTCCAAGGTACGAAAACTGAAAAATATTATTTTGAAGATAACGCGGTTTTCAACTTTTTACAGTCTGTACTTTGAAAGTAGAAAACAAATCAAAATTTTCAAATTTCTAGACTAAAATACCGCCAAGTGTTAAACTGGATAAATTAAATAGAGACAAAACTTAGCCGACACCTTTATTTTGAATTCCTTAACTAAATATTTTTCCCAAACATTAATTTTTCTACGTACCAATTCCCAGGCTTTTTATTGACGGTTGCTTCCAGAATTAAACCTTTCGACTGCATGCACACGGATTGAAAGCAGTTTGCTCTGGGCTCCCAAGTATCATAATTTGAGACTTAAAACAATTTATTAAAAATCAACATTATTCTTATTACAAAAATAATATAAATCACTTAATAATATGTAATGCCGTTAGCACAAGCAATTTAACACATACGACCCCGGTCAAAAAATGGATAAGCTTTGAAGGTTCCAACTTTATTTCCGTCTATAAAATTGTAAGCTTTGAAACACTGCTCGCATAAAAACGTGTTGCGATGGGGCAAACGATCCGCATTATTTACCACCCAGGTGGCTTGGGAAGCATAACAAATTGTGCAGGTCTTGCTATAAAATCTTTGAATATCCGAATAGTGAGGATAATCGTTCCTGTCTAAACTATCCTGACCGTTTAATAACCAAGCATCAGAAAATACAATGATGTGCTCACACTTCCCTTGATGTTGATAAACGTAAGGATAGCCCAGTCTTGGTTTCAAGTCGCAAATCTTCGTATCTTGCATGGGAGCTGTTGTGAACGGTCCAATTTCTACCTTTTGGGCCCACTCCCGAATTACTTCAGAATAATCTATGGAGTGTTCATGTCGAGTGTCGTTGTAAAAAACGCCGTCGATAAATATAAATCCCGACGGATACAGGTCCTAAATTTCAGATACACATAAATCCAAATATTTCATATACTATATAAAAATTAAATTACCTTTGGATTTGTCGAAGAAGTTTCTTCCGTCAGATGGTCATATTCAACACACATTCCTCGATCGTTATGGCATAAGATTTTGTCCCGAAATTCGGCCAACGTATTAGATTGCAAGAGTACGACTTCGTGACTAAATCTTAATTTTTGGGTGAAGAAAGCTTTGCTATACCTCTTGGTGGCACCAAATTCGAAAGGATGATAAATTCGGATTTTCACCACAAAATGTTTCTCCGCTTGCAAATTTACCACGCTACTTTTAACGACCTCTTTATTCGTATGAACTAATTCTCGCTTGGGAAACTTTGCGTTAAATTTAGACAGCGCTGCAAAAGTCTTGAACTTCTTCATACTCGCAGCGTTGTCTTTCAACTTCTGTTCATCTTCATCTATGTGGTCTTCGAGTTCATCTAAACACATATCACTCGATATGCTCTTTTGTAAATTTTTGTCAACAATTCCCAGTTGATGAAAACATGCATTTTCGATTGCCATATTATTGCTTAAGGTATGCCATTCCTCCACAGTCCACTTCTTATTAAAATTACTAAAGTATTCTTTTAAATCAATGTGGTCGCTGCACTCAAATTTGTTGGGTGCATATACTTTTTCCATTTTACGGTCGTTTTCAATTTAACCTGCATAAAACAATAAATATCATTGTAATAATTAGTAATTATATAAACAATCACAAAGAAATTACCAACATTTAAATTGTGCTTGAAATTCAAACAGGTCTGACGTTTAATCATAATGAGGTTATGTTGATGTACGACAGCGGTTCATAAACTTTTGTGCTGTGGTCTGTGAGGGATACACCGACCACCAAAATTTTAGACAAGAGAACTTTATTATTAACTGTAATATTTGACTCTTTTTGCATAAAAAAAAGTAACCTACCTTATTGAGTTTGCCAAGCACTCAATAAATCTATACTTAACATTATTGAATCATCCAACTCCTTTATTCCACGATCCCCGACCCCCCAGTCGGACATCATATAATTTAATATAATTCTAAACCTTAGTTCTAAACCGAGCCCATTAGAGGAACTGGGCTGAAAAAACTAGATTCGTATTAACCCGTTCTACTAAATTGACGAGTGACATTCGAATGCCAGGATTTAGATCGTCAAATTTGGATTCGTATTAATAAAAAACAAAAATTTATTTGCCGTAGACGGAGTTAATGTAACATTATTAATGAAAAACCATTAAATTTATGAATTTATTCATCGTACAATAGAATTTGTGCATCGGTGCAAATATAATAACTTTTTTACCAATACGATAAACCTATTTTTTTATGTTCCCGCAGAGAATTTATGCAGTGACTCAGAATTAAAGGTTTAAAATACAAAATCGAAATGAAAAATTTTAGTCAACAACGAAATTATGAATCCACCGCAAATAAAATCAATGGTTTCCAGTTTACAAATTATAATAAGTAAAAATGTACCTGCTGTTGACCCTAATTTTGAAAAACGAACCATGTCGTAAATCCTGTAGAAAACACTTTCCGTATTTACGGAATTCTTGACCGTATCCGGCAAATCAATTTGAAAATATAAAAAAATTAGAATATTATTAGCCTAATTGAACAAACATCTCATCTCGTAAGATAAATAAGGCACTCTGTACTCAATAATTAAAATGTACATCCTTGGTGATGCAGTTATTTGAGTTATCGAGAAGAGAATTTATTTGTTTAAAATTTTCCAATAACTTACAGCAGTTTAGAGATGAAACCACAGTTGGAACAGTCGACGAAGACAATAGCAACCCCCTTGCTCCCTAAGTTAGGTATTTGTTTTAAATTTCATCCGTTTTAAAGTTTATTTTGAGTGTACCCTCCTGAAAAACAATGCTATAAAGGCCACGTGGGAAGTCGAAGGTGCCAAAAAAAAATGTGCACTAGTTAAATTAAATAAAAAGATAATTTATTTTATAGGTACATTATTTTACTAAAATTTATTTAACTTATTAACAACCCATATATATTGTATATATATTTAAACTAATCGTTTTTTCTCCTCGTAAACAAATTATGAACAAATTGTTAGATGTTGATTTTGTTAATAAGCTGCACGTGTGTTTTTTGACTTTTTGTAAATTTGCAAATAAAATGGTAGGTAAGTATTAGATAATTTATTTTAGGTCTCGTTTACCAGCACGTGGTCAGATGCACAGCACCTAATCACACGAAGAGACTCTCGCTGTGTGGGGTCTCTTGTACAACAAAAAGTGAGAAATGACAACAAAAAAAAACATAAAAAAGGTACAACAAACAGACATATAAGAAACAATTGATGATATTATTTACCACTTTAATTATTGTAACAACAACACAAAGGTAAAGGACCACAGTACCTTGCTCTCATATACAATTAACATTTATATATATATATAATATAAACATAATATATATAATATATCTACTAATAACTAAAAATAAAACTTAATAATATCTATGAATAAAATTGTTTAGGTTATCTATAATTACAGAAAATTACATCGTTAGTCCATCACCACAGTTAAGCTAATGAGGGGTCGATCGAGACAGTATGGAATTAATAGTATAGAACAATGAGACCCCAAAACATGTATGTACTAACATTATTTTTTGTTTAACGATGAGGTGCAGTACAATCTTCGCCTTGCATGCCATACTCACATCAAAAATCGCGCGCACAAGCTATGCTAATGCTCTTCTATATTTATGAATGAATGCTACACTAGGATGCCCTTGAATCCCTCCAGAGCAACAAACATCTGGAATGTGTCATCAATGGTAGTAAAAACTCAAATCGATAACGTGATAAATAAAACATTTAGAACAGGGTGCTGTGGTCAAGCGCACTGCCAGAGCCAGAACGCCAGCCTCAACTATCTTATAAAAATATTTAGGTGGCACAAGTGCACCGCCCCTGGCTTTTTGTACTTCTTAAAAGGCATCAATTGTCAACAACTAAGAGATTTCCACATTATTTCAATTAATTTTTCTATATACAAATTATGCCTGTATTGCACACAGATATGGTAACAAAAATACAGGGCGGACGTTTGTTATTTTCTTTTTGCATGTAACATTTCCATTAGTAATGTTTGTGTCGGTGCGCTACCACTACAATGTTTCACATACAGATATTCTTCTCCCCTCGATGCTATTGTATGGATTTCTGGTAACAATTGGTACATTTTGTGAAATTTGTCCTAAAACAAACAATAAATTAATATCTTCGTTTTTCAACAATACAAACAGGCATTAAATAACTTTCAATTCTACGTAGAAGTGTTTCCGTTGGTTAAGATCCCGAAATTATCCTCTTAGCCCGGTTTAAGTTGTTCTCGCAGAATCTTAACAAAAGGAAACAGTTCCATCCGTAGCGGCTTAGTCAGCATAAGCAGGAAAGACAATGGCCACCTTAAAAACTTAAATTGAAATTAAAAATTACGATAAATGAAATTATCTTACGAGAAGTCGCCGGTAGACGTACACCGAATATTGAGATGGATTTCCACAGGATAATCCTGCAAATCTCTCGGTTTGCTTGATGTTTGTTGTTAATTCTAAGCAATAGCCCAAATCTCTTCGCCTCTCAATGTCTGTCGTTCTCGAAATCCCAAGTTTCAACGTTTTCATTAATTTGAGAGTTATTTTCAGGCTTGTACGACAATCGAAGGGCGAAATTTTTGTACACTAGCTCTCCTTTTAGAATAATTTTGAAAGATTCACCAGATTTCTTCCTGGATTACCTTGCGATTTAGTTTCTGAAAAGTTCAATAACGAAAACAAAATGTTCATTTGTAGTATTCCTAAGATTTTCTAATTTCTTTGAATTTCCTACGATATCCTTGGATTCCCTCAGACTCCTAGGATTTTAGATTTCTTAAGATTCCTTCAAATTTCTCCAGTTTTCCTTGAAATTTTTCCGATTCTTCTTCACTTGTACACCAGATTGTCCCCTTGACGACGATTATTGAACTTATTAGAAATAAAAATTCCCAAGTCTACAGAAGAGCGAAGCCAAATTTTTGAATCTAACAATTAAATGATCACCGATTTAGAGCAATTTCGGATATGAGCTAGAACATCGAAAATAAAAGACCGCTATATTTTTATTTTTCGATACTCTACACTACACCATATTATGCCAAATTTACTCAAATCGGTAAGGGACACCGGAGATCCCTGCCTTGTAAGCAGGACATCATTTGTAGATCTTTCATCTACTGCTGAACGAAGAGGAAAGGAAATCTCCATCCGAGGCTTCGCTGAGTCAATTATTATTTTGACATATTTAAAGACGTTGGATTATATAGCATCAGCTAAGCACATCTTATGGAGGTTTGGAAACAACCGATGTCTACATTCTAAATTGGAAGGCTTAAAACAACGTACGGAACAGCATAAGCATTACAACCAAGAGTGGTAGGTGTGACAATTGCACACCTGTTGAAATGAAAGTTACAAAATTAATTTTTGTTTAGATATAAATATTTATTAGTCTTTCGATTAGTAGTACTACCTGTGGACAATCCACTTTTCGTAGATTTCTTTCTCGTTCTTCTTTTCTCTCGCATTTACTAGATTTCTTTCCAGTTTTCAGTATTAAAAACATTGTTAAAAAGGCAATAAATACAACGGAGTAGCATACCTCGTCCATTTAACCCATTTTTCTGCTCGACGGACGGCTTGGTAATTTGACTGGTACTTTCTTCCCGAAAAAAGTTTCAGTGTTACATCATACGTAAGAAGTGATCGTAGTTCAGTTAATGTCAACATCGAGCGTATGGTGTAACGAAAAACTCATAGCAACTCTAGCATAATGCCGTTTCTGAAAATTGTACTAAATAAAAAGTAAACGATACTTACTACTATTTGTGGGTAACATTGCAACGTATATTCTAATAGCGTCTGTTGTACTTGTTCATAACCGTCTTGTATGTGCTTCTTATTAGTGATACCTTTCACGTCCACTAAAAATAAATTTCCTTTATTGCCAAATATTACAGTAATTATCTGTTGGTGATAAATTAGCAAGATTGAGCAGTGAGCGGTGGTCTCTTGAAAACTCAAATCCGACAATGCCCAATCGTCCCATAATTTAAACAAGAGCAAAATACCTGATACTGACCTGGATTTAAAAGCATCATGAATTTAAAACATATGTAGTCGTTAATGTCAAATTTAATTTCTTGCAATTTGGCCGTCACATCGTTGAAGTGGTCGGCCAACGATGGTACGCCTAACAATCCCAACCCGAGAAGATCGAACTTTTGTCCATTATGCAAAGTCATTTCGTCAGGTAAATTATTGTGCATGCGTTGATGCATGTGATCTAATACGAGCATATCCGACCACGAATATTGGAGAAGTTTCATTTGGTCATCAACCTGTTAACAAAAAAACCAATTATTATTCCAAATAAGTCACAAAATTAAAAATATTTTTAATTAAATGCATCATCTTGATGTGGTTATTGACCGAATCGCCTTGTGAAAATCGTCATGGGAAAAGATTACATAATTAGGATTATAACGCATAAATTAAATTAACAACCACCCTAACTTATTTACATATTTAATAGTATGGAATTTCCTAAGCAAATCTTGCTCGAAATTACCACGCGTTTCACAATTTTTTGCTACAAAAATATCCTGACGAGCTTTTAACGGCGGAAAACAAAACTTGGCAAAATTTATTACAATGCACAATAAGGACAATCAATCAAGCTCCTTCAAGATAAACATAATATTATGTTGCAATTTAATGCATTTGTGCAGCAAGGTTAGCGCAAGCAGATTAGGAAATCGATAAAAATAATTTATTCCAAGTCTTGACACTTGTATTCCAATAAAAAATTGCTGGAACAAATAATTTCCAACAATGGAATAAATTTCCCAAAGAGATAACGGTACATAAGGTCGTTGTTACCGAACCTCCGAGTGAAGAGGATGTGAAGCTCGCAAAATTAAGAACAATAGCTTAATAAACGGGAGGGAAACAAAAATGCATCCTAAATACCAGTTTGTATTGTAAGATTACATTGAAAAGTAATTATTACATATGGATAATTTGTCAGAAACTAAATTTCCTACGAAAGGTCCTTGACAGCATACATTTATCTTGTGTAGCTTAGGTGTGGAAGACAATTATTTAGAACTAAAATTCTATTTTAAAATTAATTAGATAGCCTGCATAATTTTTTTACTCTTTGTGAGATTGTTTGTGATTCGAGAGATTTATTTTAATTTGACAATTCGTGCTGAAGATGCCGTAAATCGAAACCGGTACATAAACTGAAATAAATCACCAGAAATAATGTTTTATTACGTAATTTATCTCCAAGGAGAATTCGTAAAATCATGCAGACGTGTTCACTTATTTAGATTTAATATTACCAGATCGGAACATGTGGCACAATGTAATATGACTCTGTTGGGCTCTTACCATCGGCATTTGATCGCTCTAACTACTAGGCCAACGATCGTAGGAAGGTAAATATCCAAAAATAATCTATGCCTCACCGCAAAATTTCTTTTACGCCCCCGCCGACAACAATACGAAAATTTATATTAAATTGGTTTTCGAAAACTAGAGCCGAGTTTTACTTAAAAATAGAGACTTCCGTCCTTCTAGATCCCGTACACCTTTGGTATGTCTGTCGCATATAGAGAAGTTTTTTAAATATTGGACTGATTTCCGAGACTTACTTCTTTCTTTCGTTCTTTTCGACTCCGTTATGTTGCTCTGACCCCCCCCCCCCCCCTTCATATAATATTATGTAATACAGCTTAGTATCTCATTATTATTTCAAAATTATCATAAATAACCAACATTTTTAGCTGGACATATGTAAGTTCTACACCCGAAAAGTTTTTTAATTTTTACATCTACAGGGTGGGACGACTCTGGACGTAAGGCCGAGAGCGGCCGAAAACGAGCACAAAGAAAGAGAAAATAATTTAAATCAATGGGAAAATGCCTTTAAAAAAGAATCTCCTGCGCTTATTTTTGGTAAAATAATTACTTCCAACTTAAAGCGTTTCGCTGTTAGAATAAGTATGATGGGTTCTCGGACCGGGAGCTATGGAATACCCCCCAAGCAATGTGAATGGATGATCATATAAAATTGAAAAAAATAAAAATGTTATTGCTATTTCCAATCTCAACCTTTGAGTCGTGTTTGGTGATGAACGTGATGTTGAAAATACTATATATCTTTAGATAGATCACATGACATTTTCATTCTGACCACCTTACCCCTGTAGCCATCTATGCTCGATCTACCCCACGACAACCATGAATAAACCGTTAATAAAAGGTGATTATTGATCGAATCGCGTCATAATATGTTTCAAAGCTTGCTAACTTCCAACTTTGTGCTTTCCCTATAGTAATCATATAATTTTCTCAATGAGTAATTGTACAAGTAACATGAATACGCTAATTAGAAACCGAGAATTACAATTTTAAATATTTAGCAAATTTCCAAAAAAAATTTACTCCAAAAAAATCCTGGTTATGTCAAGATTTATGTAATCAAATTCAAAGAGTGGCTTTAATTAAATGTAAATTTTAATTTTATTAATTAACTTTTAGGTAACTTTTTACTAAATTATGCAAAGCGATAAAATGAGAACGTAATTTTATGTACCTATGGTGATTATTTGGGCCAAGTTCATAACGAGGTATTAGTAGCTTATAATTTTTATCACCAATAATTATTATGCCGATGATTCACTTTCATTATTTTCAATTTCCATAAAATAATAATGATATGAATTTTGCGTCTAAGGCATCGTTCACACTCGTACGAAGGGGGGGGAGCTCCGAATCAATTTTTCCTCAACTTACCGAGTAACGAAAACAATCTTGTGCTGTATAAAAAAATTAAGCGAATTCTTCTCGAGAATAAAAGCACAATTTCGAGTATATACGTTGAATCGCTTAATTAGTTCGTTGGAGATATTTTACGTCATGCTGACAAGCACAAATGACGTCTTATTATGAGCATAATGAAAAAAGACTGGTCTCGTCTAATTCTATACTAATTTAGAAGCCGGAATTGTTTATTAAGAACAAATTTGTTAGAAAAAATATTTTTCAAACCAGAAAAACCTGTAATATCGAAATTTTTCTCGTCCCACTCTCGGAATTAATTTTTATCCATCCAATTCTGCATTTTTCCATTAGGTACCATTTTCTTCGTCCTAGAGAAACTTTCTAGTGTACAACATGTTCTTGAGCAAACACCTTCTTCAAGGTCTTTCCTGCATCAATCAATGATGTCATTTCGGATTTTAATTTAAAGGTTCCAATATTTGAAGTTTCGCCAAATTACATAACGCAATTGATAACGAGATGGTGTGGGCTAGAGGGGGGGTGTTACCCGACCGGTCGACTTTCGACGCAATAAGTACTAAATAATATATTCGAAAGGTGTCTGCATTGTTTACCGTAAACAACTAAAATAATTAAGCAACCTTGGCAGAAAAACTCAATGAATGTTATAAACATCCAGAATAACAGCCCAGCCATTTACAAATCTTCTACATGCCATCAGGCTATGTGGTTCGGTTTTCGGCCACTCTGATCGGATCACCAGTTTTTCATCTCCGGTTCGAATTATTTTTTTAGAGAAGGTTGCAAAGATTTTGTGCGGCCTTTTTCCCGTCATCTTAGATGTCTCTTGCCATTTTATACCTTATTATCGAAGTCGTTACGACCAAAAACATATTAAATTGACATTTTTCATTATCTCTCGTAAAAATATTTGTTCCAAACAACAAATTTAGCAAATAACAAAAGTTGAGACCAAAGAGTCCCTGGGACCACGCTCTTGGTAAAAAATCCCTGAAAGCGAAGAGCGCGGGTCTAGAATGGTAAGAACCTGTTTTTAGTATAATTTCTATTTTTAAATTTAGTTTAACATGATATTAACAGTTGTACTTCTAGAAGACAACTGCGGCCAGCTTCGCCCGTTAAACAGCCTTTAAGTCTAACTGCCGTCAACAGAATTTAATAGAGAAGGGTAAAAGAGCACAGACGAGTAGTCTAGCTGGGTTCCCTTTGATGCTGACAGACCGGGTTTGATCTCCAACCGAGACGACAGTTTGTATCCGTCAATTTCCGCCAACAGAGGATGCCCGGCAAGTGGATCTGTGCAACCTTCACCGTGGTTTGCATTTCACGCTAAGCTTTAGGTCCCATTATCCTGCGCCATGGGCGACTATCTTTCATACGTTCCTGATGGCATAACTAACTTTACGATTTCAATTCGTGGTGTAAAGTGAACGGTTATCTACCAAGATTGACTAATGTAATTCAAGACTCCCTAATGAAATTTAAATGCTCACACATTATAAGAATTTTTCTATTGAATAAAATTGAACAGAAAAACGTCAAGTAGGCTAAAAGCCTGGCGAGCTTACAACCCGAACGTGGCCTACTCGAATTGAATAGTAGTTTACGTAACGAGTGGGAAAGGAAACCGATTACTGAATGAATAATACGAATCTTGAAGAGTAAGAATCCAGCAATTGGAGTTGGAACAATGGCAAACCACCGAGATAATTTTGGAAGAAATGCCTTCCCAAATGCTCGGCGATGATGATTTCTGTACCCGTTCTGCGTTGCTGGTGCCGAGATAAAATGGAAAAAAGCCTTTGGGCGTTTAATTATACTGTAGATAATTGCTCGCAAAATGCCCGCATGTTAATGAATGTTTAGTTTTCAACTAATCGGTTCACTAAGCGCGTGCTGGGAAAAAATTTCAAGGTTCGTAGTTCGGGTATCGAAACTGTTTTGTATTAAAATACCTGTTCATTAAAGCGTAGGTATGCTCGGGGCAAAAAAAGGAAAACTTGTTGAAATTGAAACAACTTTCCCTCTCGAATGAATGTTATTACATAGTTTTTATGTGGAACACTTTCCATTTTTGTGTGCATTGTTTCGTAATAATTTTAAGAATGTACTTGGCCCACTGACAATGGCCTACTTGACGGATCCGCGGATATGAAGAGGTGGGACTTCTTGTACGCGAGACAGGATACTACAATAACGTTCATGATAATCAAGTAATTTACATACATGACGCGTTCTCTGCGATAAACAAAAATGACAAAAATAGCCCACCATCATTTTATGCAACGGCATACGGGGGACGCCCAATAACGCGTCGTCGGCTTCTCTTCGGATTGAGGCGGTGCGTAGCGTCGCGCCGGACGACTTTGGAGCGTCGAGTGGTCGTTTAAATTATGCGAGGTATAAAAAAAATAAATAAACCATACATGTACGTTGTTGTGGATCTACTAGAATGCGCAACATTACTCCATAGCGATGTTCGGCTTCGATTATCAACTGGGTCGACTGAATTGCCGGTCGTGTTGCGTTACTTCAACGCTTTTTACAAGACAAGAAAGGCATGCATGCACGTAGACCTATTAAGCCGGGGTCAATTACTGGCCTCATTTGCTATTACAAGTAACTTTTTGTTTCGATTAACGTTTCGTTAATTACCTCCATAAATTCATCGATAACATGTGCTTTCGGCCGCCCCACGCCCAAAAATTGGCCGGATATAGGATGAGCCGAGAACCAGGTGTTCCAGGCAAAATTACGCAACCAACAAAATTTTTTTCTTTGTGGCCGATTACGTAATATACTTTGCACCTTGATGAGTAACTTATTAGCAAAAAAAGTGGGGGAATTACCTAAATTAGTACCTGAAAAGTGCACTGTACCTTGAGATCCTTGAAGAATATTGAGTTTCTCGCCCAATCGACTTGCGAAAAAAGATTTTGATCTAACACTTTACACATAAGTTCAAATAAGTCTACTTCACATTGATTATACGTCTGATTTTGTAAAAGATTATATAAAGAGTTTTGCCACTCGCGATCGTCAATGCCTTGCACAAAGTCTCTGATGAGCGGTGAAATTTTGTTTGATGGTGGTGCACTACCACCTGGTAACACTGTGTCAAATTGAAAAGCCTTTGGACTAAGAGAATGTGGTGATGTGGTTGTAGAATTCGCATTACTCCATAATTTACTATCTGCTCCCATAAGCATCGAAGACTGCACGCCTTGGACGCCCACGATTTGTAAAGCTGGTTGATGACTCGAAGTTGGTTGGATTAGAGCGGATGCGTTCACTTGTCCCAGCGCCACGGCGATGGGACTAGGCGAAGAATCCGGCGAAGACGTAAGAGAAGAAACTTGTGGTATTTGGATTTCTTGTTTGATGTGGATATTACCGAAGGGCGACGAGCCCGCTTGATTATTATATACACCGCCCTCGCCCAACGATCCACGTTGAGCGAGGGTCTGCACTGCTAGTTGCCGCTGTCGCATAATTTGCAATTTCCTTGCTCTATCCCTTTTGTACATTGGACCAAATTTATTCCTACCTCCTCGCATCCGATCCGCTCGAACAGCTAAAAATTAAATAAAACAATTAGATTTGTACGCCGCAACTTGTAATTATTTCAATCTATAAACTAATTATGTTCGGATGGCTGGACTTGACGTTTTTAATGATATCAAAGGTTCTCGACATACACAGAAGTCATTAATTTAATCATAAATTATATAAAACGAAACTGATTCCGAATAATTACATCAAATTGTTTAATCAACCCTATAATGGCTAATCAGAACTCTTTCATGCAAATTGAGCAACTTTTCATCCACTTGTTTACATATAGACATCTTTCATTTTGCACAAATTGTAACAAACGAGAATGAAGAAAATTCAGTACTTATTCTAACAATAGAAAAAGCATTGGAGCGCACGCTTGATGAGCGGCTGCATTTCATTTTTTGATTGGGCATTTTTTAATTATAATTGAGATGCAACCAAAATTATGACGATCAATCAATGGACCAGGGCAAATTTGGGTAAATTGGAAAACTGAGAAATTTTGACAACATTGTTGAGGAATATTCTACTGACCTATTAACAACAGCAAGTACTATAAACAAAGCACAAATCAATTTAGCCGCAGACTTAGATAAGTCTGGAAATGCATATAAAAAGCTACCTGATTTACAATTTCCAATACATAATTCTTATTACAAGGATTAAATGCATGCCGAAGTACCGATAAGGTGATCCCGGCGTCCCATATTTTTAGTTTTATGTTGGATTTTAAATTCTCTTCCACGTGCGATCTCGGAACCACGGCCTAGCAGAAGATCTCTTCTTTTGGCGATGCAGAAGAGAAGAAGCTCTGGGTCTACTCTGCATTAAAGTGTAATAATTTTTTTAAATGTGAGGGAAATCCCCCGAAATGTGTGCACTGGCACCAGAAAGAAGTTCGTATGACGACGTGTAGATGTCGGTGTAATGAAATAGTTTAAACTCGGAAAAATTTCGACACAATGGATATAAGTTGAGAGATTGAAATAAGTTGTAGGATTACAATTTTGAAATATCATTTTTAAATTGACTGTAGAAAAGTAGAACAGTAGAATCAAATATTAAAATATTTAGTAACCACACAAGTACCAACATTACACAATAATGGTCATAGATAAAACTGTGTGCGCCGTCCGAAACGAAAGTTCAAATAAGACAAACGGGCAAGAGTGAAACTTAATTTTGCTTTATAATCTCGATTTCACTTTTGTTCGGAATATATTTGTGTGGGTTATTGCGACAAAAAGAGTTGGGAACGAATGCTTCGAGTACATAAAATAATCGACAGTGTGCAAGTTACACCTACGACCAAATAAATGCGAGTTGATGTACCGAGTGCTACTGTACATACAAAGCCAATCAGACAAAATCAACTGGCATAGTCCGTAGTGTGTAAAGTACATTATTTATAACTAAAAGAGACCTTGAAGTCGAGTCTCAATCTATAATTAACATTTACGATTCGCATCCTAGTTATCTTCCATTTTGCCGAACAAAGAAAAGAATCCATCGATTCTTCCATCATGCAAGCTCGGCATCTGTCCCAGGCCACGACGATTTTATCGTGTAACAACGCCTAATTCCAATCAACTTTCACTGACCTTGAAATTATTGCATAAGGTGTTATCGGTACAAAGAGCTGCACATTTGCCATTGAAGCTAAAAATAGACACCCAGATCAGTGTGCCAATTATGTCTTTGATGTGGCGCGCACGAATAAGTGCGTGAATGTTTTTGGAGGCCTTCCACGGAACAAAGCGGATGTCTCTGCTCCCTCGCCCGCTCGTTTTTCGGATAGGCGTCTCAGCTTCTCAGCACAAACGCCACTCTGTTTAAATATTATTTTCGATCGCGAGTTTAGTAACTCATCACGACCATTGTATATCACTTTCGATATCCGCTGGAACATATTTTACATTCAACTTAGTATTTCCTGATTTCGTAACCCGTCGTCACGTGATATTGGAAACAATACAAAAGCGACCATTAATAACGAATTTGTGTTACTGCATACTAATTTTTAAAAAACCGAACAATTCAAATTTTTTTTTAATCCACGTGTCTCAATAATAATGAAAGGACGACCTACTTAACCGAAAGTGCACCAAAAATTAGCATATTCGTAATGTGAACTTTCAACCACATTAACTTTCGATGGAAGACCGCCCTGTATAAATTAGCAAATAAGCCATTAAACAAGGGTAAAACCCTTTTCATTAACTTCCAATTATAATAAAATTTTAAACGCATGCTTAGCTCACTGCAAAACGCATTAAAGCGTTACCAACGATTAAAATAAAAATATATAACGACAACGCCTGGTTATTAATTTACTACCAACAAATTAAGCATTTAAAACTTCAATAAGTGATTTTGCAATCACATCTTCGTCAAACTGATTGGATCTCACGGAGAAGACACCGGCAGATCTAGTGCGATTGTCGCCGATTCCAGCATCTTCTTTTTATTGTTAAAAAATTGGTATATCTCTTTACCAATTAATCGTATCACAAAAATGGTTTCTACAAATCACACAGAAAATCAAATTTCCTACAACTTTTGTTTGAAACATTTTTTTCTAACTCTGATATTTACCGAGCCACAGCACTGTGAAGTGAAGAAGACAACTGAAAATCCTCAGAAGACTCCAAGTCTTCCAACATATCAAAAAACTACTGCTACTGGACCAAAGGGAGTGCGCACTTTAAAAAATTGTCTAATCTTAATCTTAGCCACTTTGGTATGTGATTGCATCCAGACATTTAAAAATGTGCACGTAGAAAATAATTTTACTTTTTTCAGCTTTACATGCCAGCGGGTGTGCAATTGTCACATCTAGCACACCTAGAAAGCCGCCAGTGCCTGGCGCCGTTTTGTGAAAAAAACACATTTAAAAAGTCCTCGAAGCTGATTTTGTATTCTAATTACTACATTCCTATAAAAAATTGGCAAAATTACCCTCCAGTCAAGTTTTCCACATTTTGTTAATCTTTGGGTAGGTAGCCTTTTATTTTTATTTCCAGAGGAACAGTTCCTATTAACTAGCTGTCCGCCAGGGACACTCATGATTAGATTAACGAGAAGTTTCAAATTTTTAAATTGCTGGAGTGTAGTCTATTTATGCTCTTTCAACTGGTATCAAGTTTATAAACCATCTTCAATTGAAAACTAAATCTAATAGCCATATTATATTGTTGGAAATGAATATAAATAGCTACCTGAACAAATCACATTGAAACTACTACAATTTCAACCTGGCTTGTATGTTTCTTATCTCTCAGATGAGAATTGTAAATTACGATAATTAGGAAATGTTGTTATATAAGGTTTAAATTGTATGGATGTGCACGGTGAAGGTTCAAATTTCAACATTAAATTCGTAGGCCCCAGAAGTTCTTCGGAGTTTGCAAGAATCTAATGAAAACGCCGAGTCTTACTTTAATGCGGTTTCCGCTAATGACAAACATGGTCTTCTAATTGGTAACGCTAGTCTTCTAATTACGACGATAGGGAAATGTACATCAGATTTCTTCAGCTGAAAGAAATATTCGATAGTAACAAAACGGTGATCGGATTCTGTAGATAGATGTATAGCTTTGCTAGGAATAACCTTATCCTGATATTATAGCTAACTAGTTAAATTATAATTAAGGTAAGAAACAAAGAACTCCCGATCATTGACGAACAGATTCATGAAACCAAAAATTAAAGATTTACTTTCATCAATTTTTGATACAAAAAACGGCCTAGCAAAAACTCTCAACTCTGCTTTCAGCAAGATTAAGATTTTTGAAAATTATGCATAACCCTTAAGATTTAGGGAAAAAAGGACCAAAACAAAAAAGTTTCTTGTTAACAAGGGCTTTCGAATAACGAAAAGAAAATTATAATCGGATCACTGGAAGCTGAGATACATCCAATTTAAGACATCGTCTACCATTTTGGTCCCGTTTGGATTTTTGAAGCGTGGGTGAGCGGTAAAAAAGGATGCATTGGTCCTTCGTGCGGGATTAGGTAACGATTTAGATTGTAGATCAATTTTTGAGACAATCATTAAGTTTATCCAATTAAGAATAATTTTGAAAAAAATTTAAATGTTAATAGCCTACCACTTTCTTAATATTTTATATAAATCGAACTTGTGAAATAGAAAGTGGCTTTTGTGCAACAACACACTTCGAAATATTAAACAAAAGGTTACAAATGTGTGGTAAATGGAGTAGAAACTTTTTTCTTCATCTACCGGCTCACATTTGATAGTCTAATATTTTCTTACCACAACACGATTGATAACAATCCAAATAAAGTAAAAATTTATCGAACGAAAAGTAAAAGTTGATTTTTATTCAAAAATTGGGTTAATTTCAGTACAATCCTCGCAAAGTGCTCTATGACAATACCCAAATTACAACATGAAACAAACAATGAAAAGAGCTGCACGAAAGTTAAATGTTACGTAAATTTCTACGCACAAAATTTGTAATAATGGTTTCTATTACCCAAATTAAAATTGAGGTCTACTTTATTTTTGTTTGTCTCTCAAACTCTTTTTTCTAACTGGTATCGTTCCATGATTTCGGCCCTCCCGGAATCCACCGATTGGGAACCTCTCGCAGCAAATGCAGGCTAGGCTTATTATATGTTAACATTTAATACAAAGAACGCCTTCTGTGTTGTATCACAAATGATGAAATACATCAGAATTAAAACTCTCATCTTCTGTATTTAATTATTTAGGTCATCGTCCATCTATCTAATATAATTCGGTATTATTTTTATATGAAGCAACAGATGACTCACGATAACATTTTTGGTGCATTTACAAAATGCACCGGACTTTACTAAAGAGCGGCACGTGGATTTGCTAACCAGGTCATACCGGAGATTAATTCTACCCGACACCTGCATACTTCTTCGCGTGGTTTTGCAACGACACCTTAGGCGGTCTTGGACGCCTACAGGTGGCGCTTTATTAGTTCTCACGCATCTAATCAAATTTTGATAGGTTAAAAAAACCAGATTGCATTATGTAATCACGCGTAATTGACGAAATTCGAGATAGTAAAAGTTCCTACTGTAGTTGTAGAAAAGTAAAAGTAGAAATAATAACAAATAAATGTTAAACAAATATTTGTAATTGTTTCTGGGCCAAATGCCTTCAGCATCATGAACCACCGCGAGCTTCAATTAATAATTTATCTAAAAGCGCAAGCCGGATTAAAAATCCTACGCGAATTAAATGCAAAGGTTTAAGATCAATTTTCTCTACAATGTTCCTCGATCTGGATCTGTGTGGGTAACCACGATCCGTGATTAAAGGCACCCTCAAGAGTTCTTCGAAAATAAAGCCAATGTCAATATAATAATATACGCTCTAAGCGCGACGACGCGAAAACAGTGGCTTATATGAAAAAAAGGTACAGAACCTTTTTTGTTGAGAATTCAATTTACTTTATTTTATTACCAAACTTTTTTATCGTACGATTTGAGGATAAGGAGATATTGCTAAAATACGGTTTTCACTCGAAAGATTTCGTTGATCTGACGTCAGTGGTTAGTAGTCAAACGCAGCGACTAATAGGAGGGCGAAAACTACAAACGTGTAATTTTATTTTTATTTAAAAAAACTATACTTTGAGCATCTACGTCTGGGGGGTTTGGGAGGATAACGGATACGTTAATGTTCTACGTGTATGTTTAATTTTATATTATGTAGTTCCCAATAATGCGCATTAGACAATCCGTCGTCGCTTAAAAGGGACACCTTGCGTTGTTCATCGACAGGTGTACCTGGTCCTTCCCTTCTCCACTTAAACCGCATCGGATTGTACTATGGAATTATTTAGAACCTCCGAAAACGTTGGCAAAAACATAAACTAAATAAATATTGCTTGATCGCAATATCCTGCGGAACCAACAAGTGCTGAAATTGAAAACCAACAATATTTCATTTCGTTTAAGAGAAAGCGGTACCCACTAATTTTTATTACAGCACCAAGTATTAATTAAACATTAACGAAGACACCTGGAAAATTTAATCGCGCATTTGAATCTTACAGGTGAAATTAAGGTTTTCACCAGAAACAAAAAAACAAGAGGAAACTCCGGGCTCAACGAACTATGACTTCAGATCACTACGAGTTTTGATTTGATAATACTACGTAACTTGGTTAGATTACAACAGCAATAATTTACTAAAAATAGGTCAATGTCAAGGCAATACATTGATTACACGAGTTGGAGAGAGTGGTTGAGAGAGTAAACGTAGAAAGAGCATTGACTTCGAAGGATACCTACATCTCGTGTTCGTCTGTCGTATAAAAAATATGAGTATTGTCGGGTTAAATGACCGAAACGCGGAATTTCGAAATTATACTCCTCGGGTTGCTGTTCTTCGCCTTCAAAGTCCAGTCATTAATTTCTATACATATCCAGATCAGAAATCACGTATGTGGTTTATGTCACCTGCTACAGAACCACATTTCCCCCTCTCAAATTACTGGGCCCCAACGGGAGCGCCGGGCCGGTACAATAAAACTTTAAAGTTTGCCGAAATCAGCCCCTTCGCGACATTTCAATCGACAGCCAGCCAGGACAATAATTAATCCAAAAGGAATTAGTTTTTAATCGTCCAGTTTATTGATAGTCAAAGCGGATAGACTATAAAAATGTTAACAACATATAAAATTAAACATTGTGTATAAATTCTTACAAAACTAATTTTCAGACTGGTTTTACTGTGACGTTACCTAATGTAAATGTTAAAAAGAGAACCATCAAAAACCGGTTCCGAGAGGAATTTTAAAACATCAATGAAACCAACAATTACTTTTATTTTATAGTGGAAAAAATTTATTTCACATCGAATTGATGAAAAAGCTGCTCAAATTTTTAAGGAAAAAAAAAGGGAAACTCAAAACGAACATTTAGAAAAATATATATCAGATAAATTAAGAATCTCCACGTGCCAAGTAGGTCAAGAAAACGAAAATGGATTTGTCGGTGAAGCATTCAAAATCAATGAATGAATATCGAATTATGGAAATCAGCCAGAAATAGCCAATGGAGATTCCAATATTATCTAAGTTTTCCTGACCGACAAATTCTCAAAACCAAGTTAACAATATTATGGATTTTCGTCAATTCCGCAGTAAGAACAAATTATCTCCAGAATGTACAAAAAAAAGTAATATGACGGCAGTTTGTGAATTTTTTGCAAATTTACTCGAGCTTGTGGGTATAATAAAACAAATTTTTTCAAAAAGAAATACCGAGATTTTCCATAAATTGGCGCCCAGCGGTGGGCCGAGCAACAAATCGACCGGTAGATGCATAGAAAATTTCTATAGTAATTTTTTTTATTGCATTCATAACTGCTTTAGGATTTAAATAAACATGGCCAAATAAAAATTCAAGTTTTTTGTTTAGTGACACAATTGTTGAACCATGCAAAAATGGCTTCAGGCTTCAACGATTGCGAAGGCGACCTGTCAACCTACATGACCAAGATCGTCAATTGCATAATGTTTTCTATTATGCTCGCACCTTAAATCTCATTTTTCTTCGTCTTTCTTGTATTCATTCCACTGACACATTAACTTTTAGTTTCGTTAAATAGCCGGTTATTTTAATATAGGATGAAATGGAAGATATTAGCAACACACCTTCGGCTGGCGCAATTAATTTATTACAAGCACTATTTTGTATCAATCAGACGTTCTCAAACGAAAGGAGGTTTGTCTTTTGGTCTTTGGGTAGATCCCAGACTTCTGGCTGAATCCGTCCCTGTTGGGCTTGATGAAATCCAACGATGTTGAAATATTCGAGTTGAAGGAAACAACCACGCAAAGTAGGTGTGGAAGTAACGAAGGGCGGTCGAAACTCGGGGCGGCACCCGCACCACTAGGGAGCCCGTTATAAGGTAGGTTATGAGCCAAGCAACCCCGACGCTGGCGAAATTTAAAGCGGTACAATTTTTTAAAACAAAAAAATGAATTGAAATTTATGACTGAAAATTAATGAAATTGATTGCGTAAGAGTAATATTATGTTCAATGGACTGACCTACATACTCAAAATAAACAGCAGCATAGTAAGTACGGCAGCTATATCATGACAATAGAGAACTTGTATACAAATTTGATGCTTTTGGATTAACAAATCGCAATTTATTTTCAATTAACCCCTATTACAATGGGTATCGGTTCGAACTAACAACAAAAAGCTTTGCTTTACTTAAATTACAATTCTATACGTTCGAATTTGTAGATACACACAATGGAGTTGGTTCTCCCCACCCCCACCCCTGGACCCCAGAGTCAAGTTTCAAAACTCAAAATTAATTTACGTCGCGAACAATAAATTCAGAATCCGAAATACAAACAGGTATAAATAATTATTTAACAATGTTGCCACGTCACCTAGGATATTACAATATTATTATTCAGCGACCTCGTCCCACTTCACGGAACTTGGAGCAGAACTACACTGTAGTAGCTGATAATTACATAAAAATTCTTATTTCCGTTTCGAAATACCTGGTTGTGTTGTTTTAAAATTAATGAGAGGTTCAAATGCAAAAATAATTTTTTAAATTTTGGATTTCTGCCTTTTCGCCATGCAGAAACGAAACGTTTTCTGCGTCCTTTAGAAGAATGTTCGACTAATACTGTGAGTCAGCCAGCTAACCAGAGATTACGTGCCGGCCACACTGCTGTGATGTCAAGTCCAATCTCGATCTGTGAGCTTTAACGCAATCCACCGTTCAACGAAGCGGCCACTGTTACCGCGAAACAAAAAGTTCGGGATCGCAAGTAAACTGGACGTTTGAACATTTACAAGCAGTTCATGGGTCTGTGCGATTTATTGCAGTGATCTTGTGTACCCTACACCATCGTGGTACATCGGAAGCGGCGGTGGGAACAAAGTATAATATGCTTTTTGCGAAAAGTTCCTTGTCTCTGATGCCGGCTACTACCATCTGGCCCATTATCATTGATCTGGTTCGTCTCAACCTCTCTTTATATAAATTTTGTCGTTGAATGTTTATAGTGGCAGACCTGCTTGTACTCTTACAAGAGTGGGTTTTGGACTTGCTTGTCCATAATTCAATCTACCAGGGACAGTTCCACTTTTGCCTCCCGACGACAACTAAGCGGTCCCCAAAATCTCGTTTTAGGGCCATCGATGTATTGTAAACTTGAACGGGCTCGGAAAAACATTAAAAACTTATTGAGTTGTTAACTTTGCGAAAGTAAATATAACAATAAAACTGATAACGAAATAGAGCAAAATATAATATACTCCACAATTTTGGTTATCGATTATAGCTATTTTACTTGCAGGCTGATAAATAAATAATGACAATATAAGTGAGTAGGAGTTGGCAACTTTTATAATTTATCTACCACGAAACGATAATATTTGCGTTAAACACGTAATATTAAAAAAAAATTGATACTACTACTACTTACTATCGTCTTCAATTATTTTGTCCCGACGCAGTCTTTGAGACAACTCATCAACATAAAAATAAAAATTAAATTCGCAGATAAAAACCTGTTGCTCGGTCTAAAGTCCAACTACATGCATGTACGTTTTTTAGTAAACAAAATTACGAATAAAAAAACTGTCATTACTAATTAGCTTCAGTTTCCATTAGGCAACCCCAATAATAGGTAATCTCGAGGAGCACCTCAGTTATTTCCGGTTTCAGACCACGATGGATTAATCGACATGGGCCGGGAGGTAGTTTTCCAAAATTTAGGTAAACGTCTGGCTGCTTCCCCGTCCAACGTATACCGATATGCGGTTAGAAGATAAATGAATAATAGGAAACTAATGATCACGGGTACATGTAGTGAGGCTTCTAGTTTCCTTTTGAATCACCAAAATATTCTTTATATTTCTACGAGCACGCAATGTACAAAATGAGTTTTATAACCTTCAACAAATCTAGTCGCATAAAAAAAAGGAAGCAAAAAAATCGAGTTAACGTTCTAAAGTTCTGGGAACTAAGAGACGTAGAAGTTTTTAGAAAGGTCAATTTTTACGTGTTCTTTATTAAAGAAATATTTGTAAAAATAAAAATCAAATTGTGCCCAGTTTGCAAAAACAACCCTCAAAAGATGAACTTACGTGGCCGTTTTATTTGCCATAGACGTTAATTGAATTAACGTAGTACTAACGGTTTCTCGCAATACAACTCCGAGCAAGTTCCTCTTCTCCTAGCCACCAAGGGTTTTTATAGAATTATTGTTCTTATTAGGCACAGCAGAAGGCAGTCGGACGAATCAAGTAGTAGCTAGCGAAATTTCCGCTAAGTGTACAGTGCAATGACAATTTTCAATTAACGTTAAAAATTCGCCACAAGTCACTAAACTGATTCAAATTATGAAGAAGAAGACGTCAAGAATTGGTATAAAGCACATTATAATTTGAATTTTTCAGACAATGCTGTGTTCCCCCGAGTCCAAGTTGCGTAATAGAATATGATGTATAGACCATATTTATCTAACAATAATAATACATAATTAATTAACGTGGAGCCGGTAAATACAGAATTAATGTTTTATTCAGGTAATAAAAGCAAGTGCAGGAATTTAATTACAAGTAATAATAAGATGATGTTTACGTTATTTTACACGTGAATATCGTAAAAATTTTAATACCCACAGCCAGACCAGAGAAAAATATTTCTATTCGCGATTCAGGAACCTGACGTCACATGGAAGATTTCTCCCTTGTGACGTCACAACAGTACAACCCCGACCTACCGTTGGCTAGATGTAACTGTCCGCATCAAAATTGTGTACTTTTAAAAGAAGGCGACAAAAGCTTTCAGTTGAAATAACAATATTACCCGATCCGAAATTTTTCGAAAAATAAAACAAAAACCAAAACCAATGAATTCTAAAAATGTATTTATAAACAAACGGGTTCTGTATGGTCATCCTAAAATATGCCGAGCTCTAGCTTCAGGCTCCTTATGGAAAATGAACCCCATTATTACAAATTACCATTTTTTGATATACCCGGTTTCGCTCGAGTGTGAACTTCTTAATTTTTAACCTATGTTCCTACTGTTTTACATGCAAAAACCGAATGCGATTATTCGATTTAGCGATTCGGATTAGCCTCACCCATGGCCTGTTTTTATGCTATACAAGTATATTTGGACAGAAATTGTACTCAAAAATGACAAATCTAGTTGGAGAGTAAATCCCTGAGCAGCTCAACTATTTATATACATCCATAAAGCTGCTCCAACTCGAAAATTACGGATCTAGTAGAAAGAAGAGATGTGAGCCGGACACTCATTAAAAACATCCCCTAAATCAATCCCGACTCAAAAATTACGGATCTAGAAAAACGGGATCTTTGCTTTCAAATTAAATTCTGATATTAGCGGTAGTACGGCTAGAAGGTAACTGTGGCCGGCTCCGCCCACTAAAACATATTACTGCACCTATATACATCGAGCACGCGCATTATCAACAAAGATCCTGTTTTTCTGGATCCATCATTTTCAATTTTGGGCAATTTCAAGGATTTTTTAATGATCCCGTCTTTGTGGATCTGTAACTTTCGAATTAGGGTCGCTTTGGAGATGTTTTTAAACGAAAACACCATTTTCGAAATATCCAATCGAATAAACACATACAATTCGCGAATTTTTACGACGCTTTCGCAATTCTTTTGATATATTTAAGTTTGTGTATCTTCTTACGAGTGCCATTTTGTCAAAAATCTTCAAAGATTTTACCGATCACCCATTTGCATTAAAACACCATGTACCTGGCGGTTCGCCTCGGTGCCGAACATCGCGAAGGAACATTGTAAATCACGTTTTTTAAGATTCCGGCTTCCCATTGTATCAGATAAGAATGCAAATAGAAATAAGCAACACTTGATATTTACTACCCCGA
This sequence comes from Cantharis lateralis, assembly GCA_963170105.1. Lineage (NCBI taxonomy): Eukaryota > Metazoa > Arthropoda > Insecta > Coleoptera > Cantharidae > Cantharis > Cantharis lateralis. The sequence goes on from OY720628.1 coordinate 1,752,275, forward strand.
GATTATTGTTAAAATCGCAAAAACATGCGGATTTTAAAAAAATATGGTTTGCCTTGGAAAACAATCGCCTACAAATTAAAGCTATTTCTAGACTATTCGCGTCTTTATGCGCAGAATTCTTCTCCCCAGATCCGCATTATTTTGGAAACAAAACACTTCTTGGATACTGTTGCGGCGAACGGATGTCCGCATTTGAATTACAAATTAAATTATTAAATCAACCTGTGTTTGACGTCGTTTCGAGCGGAACCAAAGAAACGATGCATCCGGAACAATTGAAAAGCGACTTACCCAAATTTTCAAAATTTTCTATTACACCTGATAGTTCAATGGGTAACTCACCTAGAAACAAAAGAAAAAATTAACAACAAACTACTAAGCGGGTACTGCTTGAAAGTGTTGGTAAATTTTTACGATTTGACCAATTACGGAATGGCTAATTAGCGACTTAAGCCGATTAAAATTTGGATCGCTCTTTTACTCTCAAGTAAATTAACACGTACATACGTCATTCTGACCCGACGATTTGCCTTGCATGTGGCAACAGAAAATGAAAGCGAAGTGTTTACCATTAAATGTTAAAACATTTTCTTAATAGTACTCGCTGGCCTAATTTTATCATAAGGTTACGTTTTCGGGCAAACGAAGCATTTTTTCTTAAAGTTTTGTTACTGCTGATGATGTTATGAAAATTGGTTATTTTAACAGAATCAGGTTAAAATTGCTATTTCGTTATAAATAAATTATTCCACGACGTACTCTCATTATGTCATAATAGTCGTTATCATTAGAAAGTAAATTCCGCCGTAATTTTAACAATTCGCTAGGTATTTATGAATTTAAAAAAATTAAACAATGGCCCTTCGAGCTAAATATTGGATATCACGACTTGCAAATTTAAGATTTCGTAACGCAAAATTGTAATAAATTAGGTGTCGGTGCTCAAGGCCCGTGCTTACACTCATCGTATTATAAAATTATAAAACATTCTTAATTAACAATATTATTGTTTATTTATAAAGCGGTTCAATGTCTTCCTCGTTGCTAAAATTACAATCGTGAACGAATAAATAAATATAAAATTTTAATTTTGAAAAGTTGAAGGTAACGAAACTTGATTGGCTGATGATGATTACGCATCCTGTATGTGTTTAAAAAATAAACAATTGGAAAAGAATCGTCAAATATTTGCAAACAGGAAAAATTACAACAATAAAAATAATCGTTTCCTGTTTAATTAATTTTTCTTGTGCGCAAACATATTCCGCATAGGAAAACAAATTGGAAATATTGCAAGCCAGCAAGTATCACAATAAAATGCAAAATTGTCAATTTATGTAACAGCATAACTGACCATTCTTACTGTAAAACTGGTTGTGAAATTTGCAAGATGCACAATGAACCTTTTGTTGCTTTCAGAATATTTTATCGAAAACGGGTTGACTAATGATTTTTAAAAACTTGCCGGGATTCGTTCTCACGAAGACCCTCTAACATTTTCAAGGATTTATCGAAAAAACACAAAAAACGGTGAAAATGTGAGAAATATACGCATCGAGGAAAATTTACAGGAAGAGGAAATACTACAGAATTGTTTAAAATAAAAACAATTATTATTATTATAATAGGAAACTGTTATTATTGTTATCCTTCACCGAAAACACTTCAAGGTATTTGTTTATTTAGTTATACATTTTTCTATGGGAATGTAGACCTTAATAATTTATTAGAACAATTTTTTCATTTTTGTCGGTTGGTTCGTACATGGATGGGTGACCGTTTTGAGACCACTGCGTGTTCCACATGCTACATATACTTTGCTTTACTTTGCGGGGGAGCGAATTAACGGGAATCCCCTAGTTCCACGAGCAAAGCCTCCCAAACTTGAAGATTTGTTTATTTTTTGGAACCGCTTAAAATGAGGAATCTCCAAAGTTTCAAAAAATATTCTTTAAAGTGTGATTAATTTCATAATTTTCTAGGAATCATCTAAAATGCGGAATTCCGAAAGTTCCACGATAAAATTCTTTAATTTGTTTATTTTTATTATTTTCTTGGAATCGTCTAAAATGCGGAATCCCGTAAGTTCCACGATAAAATTCTCCATTTTTTATATCTTCCTAGAAGCAATTAAAATGTTCACCTACTTTAGTTCCCCGAAAAAATTCTTTAGGTTCTTTATTTTTATTATTTTCTTGGAATCGTTTAAAATGCGGAATCCCCAAAGTTCCACGATAAAATTCTTTAGTTTTTTTTTTATTTTCTTAGAATTAGTAGTAAATGCTGTTGTACTATTTTCTCGAAATTCATTCAGAATAATTTTTAAAATTTATTAATGAATCAAATTAAATTTTTAAAAGAGCTACATATTTCCAACCCTCTACGTCGAAATACAGTGTATAAATCATCAATTTACATTAAAAAAAAATTATTCAGAATAAATTAGACTCCCTTTAAAAACTAAAATTGAACAAATCAATAGGACGCAAAAAAGAGGTTCCACATCGTTCAAACTCTAGGAGATCAGGGCGCCCGGAGAGGGTGGGTTTGCTGGCAAAATCTGATGTACAAATGAACGAAATTCTAATGAAATCCGGGAAGATTTGAACGAATCTAGAGAAACACCGATAATCTGAAGAAATAGAAAATCCTAGGATGTGGAGAAAATTCTAGGAAATTCAAGTAAATTTACGAAAATGCAAGGAATCTAAGGAAATCCGATAAAATCTTACCTATACGAAGACGAGCTCTTTTTTTGCTTTACCAACTTTGTTCGAAAGTAAATCTTAAGGCAACCCAGGAAGAAATCTGGTAAAATCTTTTCTAAAATCTTGAACTGCTATAATAATTCACCCCTCCAACCCTTCGAGGGAGCTTCAAAATCTAATTATTTGTAAAGAACTTGAGAAATTGAAAATTAAAAATATTCGAACCGAACAAAAATCGCCGGCGTTGGTTTTGCGTACCTTCCGAAGCACTGCTTCAAGAAACACACAACAAACTCACAATTTATTAAACTAGGATTTATTTCCAAACTTTAAATTGGATATTGTCAATTGAAACCGAATTTTACTTAAAAACACAGTTTTTTAACAAATATGTGGACAGCACTGATCTACTGCTTTCATTGTTCTTATTTTTGGATATCAGTCCCCATGGACGGTGGTGTAACCATATTGAAACGGCCAATACAGTATTTGCATTACATTTTTATGGTTTTTGGCTCATTTTTACCAAAAATTTGCATAGGATCCATAAAATTTTATAATTTTCTGAAAGGTTTTTACTCTAAATAGTAAAATTGCATAGAGGATTGAAATGAGAAAAGCTCTACAGTTCAATCAGAGCTCATTTTTGGGCAAATCTGTTTCAATTCATTAAATAGCCGGTATGGGTGCGGCGTGCGGAGAGTGTGGTTTATACATTTGATCTCGAAGACCCTGGTTGGGTTTTGAAATTATTCTTAACGACCTAATCAATAACAAAGCTTAAGAGAGTTCTGCGAAGTGGCTCGGTTTGCTGCTTGGCGATTGTAATATTGTTAATACATATTGTTCATTATGTGATATAATAAATTGGTTTTGAAATAAGATATTAATTGTGTGATATTATTTTATTGAACGTAACTGTTTCATTCTAAATATTGTGACATGCAATTTAATTACACGATGTGCTCTTAATTTCTAAAGTTGCAATGATGCGAGTCCGCAGGGCAGAATAACATCGAGTTAAAGAAGAACCGAATACGAAAAGAAAATTGCTAACGTAACGGGCGTGGTAAGTAACACACACGGAAGTGTAACGTAGGGGAGGGTGGTTTTGCAATCCAAAATTCTTGAAAAAAAACTGGTACCCACAATAAATTAACATTCAACGACCGAATAAACACCGATTTACTTGTGAGGGTGTCATAAAAGTATGTAACAATGAGAAAGTGGGCGAAATTTCTGTAACAAAGACAATAATATGCAAAATCGCAGCTCGACGAATACTTAGCATTGCAAATAAGTAAAATTCCAGTGGAAAAATGGACTAAGGTAATTTACAAAAAAATTTGTCGATTACAAAACACCTTTAGGTGGAAGGTTATCTAAAAATATTACAGCTAAACCGAAACCAGTTATACCTACAACACAGTGGTGTTGCGATTCAATAAATTTGTCGCAAATCAATCACAACAATCATATCGGAAATTTTCGGTGGGAGTAGGGATTTTTTTTTAATTTTGCAGACAGTTTAACCGTTTGGTTTAGCTTAAAAGAGCGAGTAAAAAAATTAAAATTAATTTGCGAATAAAAAAAGCATCGACTCATTGCTGGAATAAAAACTTGTAGCTTTTATAAACAACTTTTTATGACGTGAAACTTGCCTTGCGATTACTAACACAGTAATTACGAACCGGCAGCTCAACGGGAATATATGGCGCGCACGCCACTGGTGTGGTTTGCTCAAAATATTAACGTTTTCGTTACGGACTAATAAATCTACATAATATCAAATAACTGAAATGGAACAGAACGAATAATGGTTTTTAAAATGAATTAATAAGCCCGAGACCCACCTTAGAACAAATTCACAAGAATTCGCCCATATAAAGAGCAAAACAATCTCATAGACGGTAGAGCATTCTGAGCTTGAAAGTGAAAGGAGGTAATAGCAACCAACAGTTCGATTTCGTTTTCAACGCATTAATATGACAAATCGCTCAAATTTTTCTTAGCACTGCACTGTTTATTATAATAATTTATATAATAAAGTTCTTGCACAATGAATCTGTCCCCTGACAAGAGGTCAAACGGCCCAAGTGTTAATAATATCTCGAAACCACTTGATAATTCTCGTCACGTTCCCGATTTTTTCAAATTTTAATTTCTACTCCTTCCATCCACACCGGCTTAAAAATTCGAGGTTTTTTGGCAACGATATTCTTTTTTTTCCTTCCTGTTTGTTTAAATTGTCAAAAAGTCAACTGGTATTCGACCGTCTAGACTTCCCCCTTAATTTTCGCTATATCCGGTTATTCGCACAAAACACGCTTGTTTGACTTAAAAGTCAAAAATATTACAGTTATCGAAAAAACAATCGCAAGTGGCATTATAAGTTCCGACTGTGTGCGCCGAACTAAAATCGATGCTGTGTGATTTATTGTAAAATTTAAAATGGTTATTAAATCAGTGAGCAAAAATGATGTTGCCAATAAATTAATTAACTTAAAAGTAAATAAATGGACGTAGTATACACAATATGTTGGGCAATTACGAAGATTGTAATTATTCGAATTTAAAATGGCAATTGTGCAATTTATGCTCGCAGATTCCATCCACGCTGAATACCAGACTAACAATAATTAAATGCAAACGTGATATTAATAACAATAATTATTGCTATTGTAACTGTTGGTTGATTAGTTTAATTCATTACTTCATTATAAATAAACCATTAAAAGAAATTTTTATTAAAATTTAGCGAAAAATCCGACGAGGAACTTAATAATAAATAAGGCGAATTTAACGCCACACCTTACCAACTGCCAATCAAGTTAATTACACTTCATTTAATTTTGTGTTCCCTTTAACGAATCGAATCGAGCCGATACTGAAGTTCCTTATATGAAAAGCCAATACTTTGCCTAGACGATGTAGGTAATAGTGCGACTAATTAACTATTAATGCCCACGTAATTAATTCTGTTTAAGCACATAAACAATTTTGGATGAAACCATAAGCGCATAAATTCCGAACAACCAATCGATAATCCAACAAATTAGAACGTTCTATCTTGCAGACTCGAAATTTTTGCAAGAATAACGAAATAACGCAGCGCGCGTTCACTTCCGCTGGCAGGTACCAAACGGATCTACGAGGACGATTGTTAAAAAATTTAACGAAATAAAATGTTCCGTTTATAAGGACGCGAAACTAAAAATAAATAAATTTAATTTACCAAAATACTTTCGGATAACCCAATTACTAAAGTACACTTCAATAGCGAATAATCGTAAAATCACTTTTCAACATTCCAACACTGCAAATCAAAATATGCCGAGCTAAATTTAGAAGAGAGGAAATAATGATAAGCGAAACCAAAACTAACCCAATTATTGTTACATTAAATCGCATTTGTAGTTCTGTTTACCTCTAATAAAACGCGACATTTATTGATCGTATAGTAAGACAAAAAATCTCGGCTTAAATAAATAATCCGGAAAACCCGAGAAAATGCTTGACCCTAATTTCTAATATTACTCTCGAGATAAGAATGTGTAAAGATTTTTGGAAAAGTATCAAAAAAATTATTCTGCTTGAAAGCTGCCTGTCCGGCGTGCAAACGTTCCCATTCGTAGGGGACCTACAGTTTAACCAAGTTAATTTTCGTCGGAGGTAAAGCTACCAAGCATAACTGGACCTGAATGCAAAATTGCATCAAAATCTAGAAAATTAAACCGACTTTGGGACAGGAAAATCCTTGTGCAGCTTTAATTTCCAACTTTTCTAAAATTACGAGAAGAACCAGAATTCACCAAATGACGAAAGAAAATCGAAAATTTGGAAGAGAAAAATAATACTCCTATAATTTAACATAAATTGCTAATTTGATCAATTTCAGACGGTTTCGTCTTGAACAAAACAAAAGAACCCCCTGCCAAAAGCATTTGCTGTAGAAAATTGAAATTTTACCCAATTTCTTCCAATGATTTTTTATGATCCTTTAAATTTATCAATATCAAAATTGTTTCTATGACAATTAATCTTAAGATAGAAATAACTGGAGGTTGATCTATTGGGCCATATCATCAGCAGCTTCATCAGATTGCGCCAATAAACAAAATTCATTCAATGATTTTCTCATTAATTATATTCAATTTTTCATTAATGCAATCTATTTTGTTCATCGACGCTAAAGTGATTTTTAACAATATAATTATTTTTATTCTATTTTTTTCAGTGTGCCTAACTCAATATCGAATAATATTAAATAAAGGAATCATCGTTCGGGAGAGGAAGGCAAATCGCCTTAAAATTACTTTCGACAAGGAAAAATCGTAAGGTTCGAGTTTTACTGTGTTTCACTTCTAGATAGAAGAACCTAAAATCTAGATTTTTATAATTCTGTAAAATTGTGCGCCCATGTTTTTTATAGATGTTATGAAAATTTCAAGTCAATCCGTCGAGCCGTTTTTAAGATAACTTATTTCTTATGAAACGCAGCAAAATTCCAGTCTTAATTTAAAGATGTTCCTAAAAACAACATTTTTAAAAATAATGAATAAGTTTTCATTTAAAAATAATCTTGTTAATCTCCTCGCGCGCGTCGCTGGTTCCTTTATTATGCCATTCGAAATTTTAGGAAGTTAATTATTAATCTATTATTATATTTCTAAATAAAAGTCAATCAAAGGATGCGTTCAAACTTAAAAAACCAATACGTTTTGTCAAATTAAAATCTGATAAGATTCCTAATCAGTGGCGTAACGATAACTAAAATAAATCAAAAATACATTTTGAATATAGTTGAAAATCGGTGTTCATTGTTATTTAGCCAATGAGAGAAGCAATATATTCTAAACGGTAATAATAATTATAAAAAGAAACAGTGGCGGTACAGCTATTCAAATAAATCGAATTTTCAATTAAACTGTTTTTCGTTTGTTTTATTTAAATAAAGAAAAACAAGTGCCATAGAAAAATGAAATGTCAATTTCAAAAATTGATATACCCATGTCGAATTAACATCTGACAATAATTCAATTATTTTAATTAAATTTCAAAAAAAGAGGTTTGTTTTAAACCGCAGGCTATTGATCACAAACAGTTAGAAAATCTTGTTAATCCAAATACGCGTCAATATTTTTACCTCAAAAACTGTCCACTGCAGAATAACAAAATTTGCAATATAAATTAAAGAATTTTGAGTGGGATTAAGTTTTAAAAAAATTCTCCCACTGGAATTTTAAAGCGCAATAGAAGGGAAACTTGACGTTTTTACGAAAAAGACGTGGGAAGATGTTTTGTAGATTACGAAACGGTCTTTCCGAAAAGCTCGGAAAATTTTTAATCCTTCAAGTTTTGCGGGAGTTACGGGCCAGAGAAGGGATCAAAAACTGGATGACTTTCATTTAAAAATGTAATTAATTGTAATTAAGTTTTGATTATTTTTTACTTTTAACATGAGATTGCGAATGACATGAGTAAACTTACTGTGAAGTGTTGTAAGAAAAGAAATTTATGTATTCAAATAAGGAGATGTAATTTTTTAATTTCGCTGTTGGTTGCTTTGAAATATTATTATTGCCCAAGCGAAACTAGAATGTGATATGTCGTGTACGTGTTTAACCCGATAAATATGGATTTTACAAATTTAAAAATTATCCTCAGAAAATGCGTCGAACACGATTTTCATATTTGAAAAATACTTTATTACACCTTTTTAAAGTGAACCTCATTGTTGAGCAACGGTGTAACGAAATCCTGCCATTTATATTTTGTGCGCTTGTACCAGAACCGATTATGAAATTGATAGGATTTCCGAATGTGACCCAAATACAGAAACTAATGGCATGCTAAGCTTCAGTTTATAAAGCACAAAAAGAAACATAAAAAGCTTTTTGGTTTTATTTTATTTGCCCTTCTTCTTTAAAAAGAAAGTTGACACGCAAGAACTTTACGTAACAGAAAAATCAACACCATTTTTTAATACCCAATTTGATTTCAATTTTCGTAACCGACGCCATCGTTACAAGTTTCAAATATCAATCGACTTTATTTCAAATTAAAATATTACCAGTCCCACCTAGTTTTTATTAAAGAATTCAAAACAACAATTAGAAGCCTCAATAAGCAAACAATAATACGGCTTCCTAATTCATAAAAACAGATTAAAAATTCTATTGTCGCTAAATGTAACACGGTCAAGATAAGTCTCCCCCTTGGAAATTGAATTAGCCAAATGTATTAAGCCATCACCCACGACGGCGACGACGCCTCCATTTGGACAGTCGCAAAATTCGGGCTTCTGATAAACTGATAAAATTAAGCAACTACGATTTGAAAACAATTTAAAGAGAAATTTTATTACAAAGAAGTAAATGGGGTCATTGTCTACTGTTTTTTACAACAATTACGCAATTATGTAATACAAAATTAACGAAATTATTCATAAAACTCTACGCATTGTCGTTTTTTATAAACAAAGAGATAAAAATAAATTTCGCTTTATTGCTTCCCCTTTCGGTAATTTACTTAAACAAGTTATACTCCAAAAGAACTCAACCCCTACGATTTAAATCCGTAGACGCTATTCTTTCAGACCCCATTTGTTCGGTCGAAATCAATAACCGAATTATCCTTAATTTTATAGGAAGCAGAAAACGTAGCGCTTGGAAGAAATTCGAAATAAAAAAATTATGTTGTGGTGATTTTAACGACGCCAGAAGAAGAAGAATAAAAGATCAAATTATTCCATTTATAAAAATAGTATTCTAAATAAAACGGCTGCTATCGTATGACAACAAACTGGAGGTTAAAAACAGATTATTTTGTGGTTTGATAAGAAGTTATCGGTGTGATTATAACACTCCCACAAGTGCACAGTCGAAACTTGCAAGTTCGATGCGAGATCTAAGTGGTGCGGTCGTCTTATAATCGCCAATACAGCATTGTGAGCCGTATTGCAATCTCGTGCCGCTCTTCGAGCGGCACTCGGTTACAATACCGCTCACAAAGCTGTAAGGTACGATTATCGAACATCTTCGTTTGAAAAAAATAATGTGTAGTCAGCATTGTATAGTATTTCTTTCTTCGCCACAAACGGCACATTTTATACTTCGATAAGGGAATAATAAGTAGGAACTAAGCCATAGCATAAATTGTTGCTTTTTCTGAAAGAACTGATAACTGAAAGTGGGTTACATAAACATAAGCTTTGTAAAGTAAAACAACTGGCCGAGTGATCGAGAAAGTGCAAGTTCCACTTAAGAAATTAAATAATTAATATTTTGTTATCGACACTTGGATGATATAATATTCACTCCAGCACCATGTGGAAAAAACCGTCAACGAAACCGCATACTGCTTCCGTTTCGGTAGCGGTATTTTTTTTTGAAAAAACTGACCTAATACAAACCAAAGCCTATCCTTACCATTTGGTTCAGTTTTCGAAAATTTATCGACCAATATAAATCATAGGATGAGGAAGAATGAGGAAATTTATTATTAAAGTATAATAAATAAACAAACAGAGCTATAAAATAAATAAATAAATACTGATGTAGCAATGCTTCGCGATCGGAATGTGGCTGGTTAAAATAAAATATATTTCGGGAATGATCAACAGGTGGAAAATGCGGAGCGGCTTAGTTCGGGCATCAAAAATAGGTAATTGGATGTAATGTGACTGAAAAGTATTGGAAAAACGTTAACCTTACGTTAATGCGATCCAGGTTTTCGCACCGTTCCAATTTGGCAAATATCCAAAGTACTCGAGGATAACAACCTTACGGATTCATCTTGTTAACGTACGAGAGTTGGTAAGGGCTTATTTACATCGATCGATCGGAAAAACCTCTTTTTAGCAAAATGTATCATTATAAACATTTTATAGATCATGAAATTCTATACAGAACATTTTTTTATTTTTAAAATCCGCTCAAAAATAAGTCCGTTATCAGGTTTTCTATAAATTAACAATTAATCGTACACTGTAAAAAGAGGCGCTCAATTGTTATTTAAAAATCTTGCGTACAATTAAAATTTGTAGATTTTGCATGCGATTGTTTTTACAAGGCACCGATTATCCGCATTGTCTTGAATGAATTAATTCAAATCACCGTACATTTATCAAACAAAGTTAAGGCTGGGATTCTGCTATGTCTCACAAGAAATAAGTTATCTTAAAAACTACTCGAGAGATTAACTTAAAATTTTTAGAACATATACAAAACACATTAACGTACCAAATCTGCTATATTTCTTTTCAAATTTTCACGTCAATCCGTCGAGTAGTTCTTAAGATGATTCATTTCTTGTAAAACCCAGCCTTAAACCCGAAGAAACTTTCCTGCGCTAACATTCAGCATTCGACAGAAGAACTGATGAACAAAATCATTATCTCGTTTGACATTTGATAATGTAATTAGCAGGCGATTATTTTTCCAACGCAATTTATAAAACAATTTCAATTTGGTTCAACTTATGATAATTATGATAATTCAAACCAATCAAAAATTAATTAGGTAGTTGAACCTAATAAATGGAAAAGTCATGTGTTATCGCATTAGATTTTCGCGAGTGTACGTTAACCGGACGCAATTTATAAATTTTCCGAAGAATTTATGGTAGCGTAGAGGGCGTAAATTATAAAATGTTGGTTCAAGAGTCAAAAAACGTAATGTTATACAAGTATTTTTGGGCATAAATTGCATTGAAGCCACTGGAACTGGAAAATTACAGAACTACAAAGACTGGATCTTTGTTTTATTAATTATTTATGGAATTATTAATATGATGGTAACTGTTACACGGCCAGAAGCCAACTGCGGCCGGCTCCGACCACTAAAACGCACCATTTTCGTCTGAAATATTTGTCAATTTGAAATGAAGTATTTTTAACCTTATTATTCGTAAAAATTTACTGATTTACTTAGATTTAAAAAAAATAACAACAAAGTGTTGAACGCACGTGGGCGATAAGATAAGGAAGCGTTCCGATTCGCTTGCACGAAGTCAAAGTAAAATTTATGTACAAATTTTTTGAAAAATATATTTATTAATATTATGCAATATACGTATAAAAATCTGTTTGATCTATTGGATTGAAGAAAAATGAAAAAACTTACACTAAAAAAAAAGTTGCACCGACAAAGCCAGCCCAATAGGCACATGTCATTGAATTCGAGTGTTGTTAAGATTGCAGAGGCCACAAGTGTTAGAACATATTTTTCTTCAAACAGGTTTTGATATCTTTCACACAGTTTTTGAGTTATTCGAGAAAAACCTTATCATTTTGATTTATCCAACTCAAAAACTGGAATCATGCACATACTCCGGTCCATAAGTGATCTCGGGGAAGGAGAGCAATAATGTATTTTACCTACTTTTATTTTTACAGCAATTTGAACATTTTAAGAATTTTTGTTTTCTTAATTTAAGCTTTTTTGCAGTGACCCGTAGTTTTTCGTTAATAACTCGACAACGGGGCAGGATACAAAAAATATTAAAGAGACCCAAAGTGTTCGGCGTGAAAAAACCAAAATTCTTTTGTTCAAACTTTTTCTGATAACTCGCACAATTTTCGAGTTATTACAGAAAAACTTGGGTCATATTGATTCTAGCAAGTTGTATTTTTTTTAACTTATACTTGAGTCTAACCGATTTCTGATATTGATAATATATTTATTGATATATTTTGAGATTAATGGGATCTATATTGTTTTATTATTAGGTACAAAATTAAAACAAGTACATTGGCTTCGAAGCGTAAAAAAATTATTGAATTTACCCAAATAAAACAAATGCTATCGCGAAAAGTGAAACTTGAAGTTTGACAACTGAAGGACATAACGTGAAGCTTTTGTTTTTCGTTACATGAATATTTAAACAAAATGTTTGAAGTATTGTAAAATTCAAAATATTTCGTTTCGTTATTTTTAAATAGAAAAACACTCGATAACTTCCTTAGTTTCCATCGGATTTTAAAGAGAAAAAAAGCAATTTGTTCAGAACTTCGAGCTCCACAAAGTTGATATCTCGACATTTTTTGATAGAACGAGCAGGGAAGGAGTAATTCGAATAAAAACGAAAAAAGTACGGTTTAAAATGGTAAAACTCATATTTTGAGTCAACTCGGACATATTTTTTAGGAAAATTTTTGTACGAAAACAAGTTACGATGTTGGCCGAGCGAGTTAACAAGTTTCCCGACTAACAAATTTCACAGGTATCATTTGTTAAATAATGTAACAAAAATATATTATTACGATTTTGACGCAAGACTTGAAGTGGGTTTTTCAAAAAGCCGAGCACGGACGTCTATGCAATTGAGTTTCGGAACTTTTTTAAACAGAATTGACCTTGCATGTTTCGATACACCACAATTGACCTAATTTCGGTGTTTTTATTTTGCGAGACTTGAAACTGTATTGACTTTTACAAGGTTATATACAAGGTATTGCGGTTGGAAGTAAACGCGAAAAATCAAAATTCGACAGAATGAAAAATGCTGCTCCACGGTTCTAGTCGTTCAATCAATTTCAAAATGTTGACATATCAGCTTTCAAAAACTGTGCCAAAATAAATGTGTCAAGGTTGCAGACATCTAAAAATTAAAAAGGTCGCTTCTAGATTATATTTATAGATTTTCAAGAAGAAAACGGGTTGGCAATTTATGTTGGCGTTCGGGCGGCATTGGTTTGACAGAAGGGCCCTAACTGTATGGGTAATAAAGTTTCTACGAGGGTTTATTGGTCAAAAGTCGGAAACGCGTAACTTCTTGGAGTGAAATTGGAAATGCGCGAATAAAAGAGTAAATTTTGAATTGTTGCGGCACACGATTATTTATTACGCGCATTTATTGTTGTTACGACTGGCAAACGAATGTGCTGCGGACCATAAACGTAATAAATAATGCGCGAATGAATAGGAATTGCGGCAGAAATTTCAGACACGATCTTAGTGTTACTTAACATACCAAACTTGTAAAATGACGAAAGTGTGCCAACATTATTACAAGAACCACGTATACGTGGAGGAGGGAAAAAGAAAAAAGTGAAAAAGACTTACCCTCAAGTTTCATGCCGACCTCCAGGCACTTTTGAAATCGACAAAATGGACACCTCTTCCTTTGAGTCTTGTCAATATGACAGCTCCTTTCGGCCACACACGTGTACACCTTCTTATTCTGTACGGTCCGCTTGAAGAATCCCTTGCAGGATTCACACGTGAGTAGACCGTAATGGTAACCGGACACTTTATCTCCACACACGGGGCACAATTCCTCGATTCCCTCCTTGGTATCGGGTATATCGGAACCTTGTGTTACCGAATGGCTCGGCAAGGCGTACGAATGACCCATTTCCATACCAACGATCGCGGCATTTCCTGAAGAAAAATAATAGGATGTATCCACATTATTCATGTTATAAGACATATTTTGTTGTTGGTGAGCATTGAGATTGCTCTGCTGGCAACTATTGTAATTATTGTTGCCTCCCGGAGAAGAGTACGAGGGAGGAGGAGGCATTGGACTAGCAGCTTGGGTAACTGGAGTGGCAGGTGAGGTGCCGGGGCTCATGCTAAAGTGATTTAGCTGTATCAAGTTGGAATGTTGATCCATTTCCAATAACATTTCACACGGACAATTACATTCAAAAAGTCACAATCATAAACAACCGACAACGTTCCCCGTTAAGGTAAGGTACATTATTGAAAGGTTAAGTTATTAAGTAAACAACAATTGAGAAATTATTGTGCTATCACGAAACCATCATCGTTTTATTAAAGGTCATCCTCGAGAACAATACACACCACTAATTTTTAACACTCAAACACCTTAAATCCTAGCGATAATCCAAAAATCCGAAATTGGGTAATCCAAAGACCAACACACTACACACGCGGACTCGAGGCGCGAAAATTCCAACACCTCCACGAACGTTAAGATCGCGAAACCGACTGACCAGAGGCTCCTTGTACGGTGGCTGAAGCGACGAACCCCCTACCGACGAGCAAACGTGCGGACACTGCGGGGCTACAATGAAAAATGATTAGGAGTCCATGTAATAATAAGTGAAAGTAACTCGGGACTGGTGACCCACTTTCCAATGAACCAGGTCTATGTTAGTGCTGTTGTGAAGTCATACATACACACTTACAACATCGCACACACTATCTGGCAGGCGTTGGAGGGGCACCTGGTGGGATCGGGTGGGGATAACCTACTAACCCAGATGTCGACGGCGCATCGCGTGCGAATGCGCGTAGGGTTAACATTGTCCTTTACCTGCCACAACCCTTGCACATGCCAAACGCGCCCCATTTCTTACAAAACACATGCTTTCGAGACTAACAGGTTAACTTCGTTCCTCTATGCACTTTATCTCCCAAACGGTGCAGCGTGCAGGCGCTACGCCACGATCAACATAATTATACAAACTGTCGACACAACAATTACCGCTTACAGGGACGGACCAACCGCATTGCTCGCTTTGTGAAAATTTAAAAAACGACGTCCAAAAACCCCGGCCTGGCGCTGATTCTGCATGTAATCCTAGACCCACGCTCGACGAGAATATGATATTTTCAAGGAGCTGCCATTGTATGCTCTTTTATTTTGTAACAGAAAGTCGATAGACATTTGAATTTCAAAAATTCTAAAAATAGCGTTGCGACTTAATACCTACAGACCCGTCGAAAATAATTGAGGTCAAGCATACATTTTATTATCTTTATTTAAATCGCGAAAAGGGCATACTAATTTTGCACAGTCTAGGGGCCACGGATTTGGTCTCCATAATAAAAAAATATACGGTGCCAGTTGCAAATTTTGTTCCCTTCATTTTCGTTTATATACATTTTTTGATTTGGTCCCACCGTTTCCGAGATACAGCGACTGAAAAAAATTTATCGCAAAGCAATGTTAATTTTATAAAATTTTTACAGTCTCGTTTAAGTTGCCGTATTTCGGAAACGGTGCTACCAAATAGAAAAATGTATATCGAGAAAAATGAAGGGATTGAAGTTTGCAACAAAATATGTCTAATAAGCATTGCTCTAAAAACGAATTTTATACAAGAAAAAGAGTCATTTTTGCTCACTTTTGGACAGATTGTCCAGTAATTGAAAATAAAGTAGACGAATTTGTTTACAAAAAAGGTCAGGCTGATTTTTTTTTAAATGCCTTGCAGCTATCAATAGCCCTCTAAAATCAATTTTGTAATTTTTACCTTAAACGGACTACAGTACCGAAACTATTGATTCTTCGGTGTAAATAGTTTGGTACTTTTTTAAAGTTCGCGAAATTATCTACAAACTACATTCGAATCTATTTTGTCTAAAATCAACGGTTTTAGAGTTATGGATATATCAAGTAAAAATGGCGTATTAAATGGTGTATCTTATAAATGAAACGTTTTCCAAAAAATGTACGCACAATGCCGGATAGAAAATTTAACCAACTACAACTTTTCCGCCATAATTCGGAAAAGGCCAACTGTAATAAATTCATTTAACGCTTTTTCACGTAATGGGGTGGTCTGGTACCTTCTTGAGGCACTTGGATCGCTGCCTCACTCTGTTGGGCCGCCAATTATATTTTATATTACTACATGAATACTGAAATTAAAATAATTTATTTCATTTGTACGAAACACAAACTTGCATGGGAAACGCTGCAAAAACTATGTGAAGTGCAAAATATGGATAACTTGATGAGAAATTAAATTTTCTACAAAAAAGTCCGTGAGAGTTCAACAGTTTTAGGTATGGGAGACAATGAAATTAGCGGATAATAACCAAAAAGTAAAAATTGAATAGTTTTTCGAGAAGTATAAAGTTTTTATGTTGTTTTCGAGAATTTAACGAGCGAATTTTGGAACAAAAAATGATTCGATATCGAAAAATAAAAATCGTTTTCAAAAAATCCAAGGCAAGGTACTACTACATAGCGGAAAATAATCATAATAAAAAAATAATTTATGCTCGGTTCGGCCCTAAAAGAAAATAATTTTGAAATTTTCGAAAGTTTACAACGCTCAATTGGGCTCTAAAATTATCTAGATGTATAAATTGGTAGCTACCGCCGCCGCGCCGTTACAAACAGTAGGTACCCAGGAAACCAAACTAACTAATAAAACTTTTTATTGTGTATAATAAATAGGAATGGACAAGGTTTTGGGGCAGAAAAGGAAAACGGAGAAAAGTAATCTGTTGCGCTGAAGGTTGCAATAAAATGCCGCAGGCGATTGCTTAAATTACGCGCTGGAACTCCTATTTGCTATTATCTCAGAAACTGTGCAACAAAACAGAAAGGATAAAAATTTGAAAAACACACAAACGATTGTATTTTTACTCTATAATTTCAATGAAAAGGTAATCGTTTGCGAGCTATTTGCACAAAACAAAGCGTGCATCACGAATTAGTATTACGCAAGTTCGTCGTCTCTTATGGCTTGATTAGCTATCACAACTGCGAGTTTTACGGCAAAAATAGATATTTGGTGTTGTTGAAAATGTCGTTTCCTTAATTTAGACCTTTTTTATTTTCGACGATTACATAATTTGGAAAATTCAAACGCTGCGCCGCCACTGACGAAAACCTAATTAAATATTCATATTTAAGACCGAAATAAACCGCAAATAAATATTTACAAAATTTTAAATGGTCAAGATAGAAGTAATCTGTCGACGAAAAAAATAGGTCAAACAAATCTAAACCGCTAATGAATTGGGTGACCTACTTTTTAGTTGCCAAACAGAAGTGTTATTCTTTGCACAGTTAAAAAAATTAATCTATTGTGCTATACTTAATACGATAAAATTGCGACAAAAATAATTGGACCAATAAAATATTTCGTTCCACGCGCGTGCAATATTTAACCGATTAAAGAATATTTATTTTAGATATAGCGCAAGTAATCCAGATTGGCCGACGAATCCAGCTGGTAGCCTTTTTGTCTTAGCTGACGTTCGTCTTAGAAATCTCAGCAGAACGTTCGGTTAAACTTTCCTTTAGATTTTTCGCTACATTCGTAGGATAGCTTTAATAGTTCGAATACTACATTCGATTAGCGTTAGCCCCTGCTCTGGACGTTGTAGCCTAAATACATGCAGCTAGCTGACACGTTTTACAATTTCTTAGCTATGCCACTCTAACGGATAAATGGCTTCTGCAGGGCGAAGAAGAGTGGCAAAGTTACTCGATGGTAAATCGAAATGCAGCCGCTGTGAATGTGATGAAATAACATGCAAGCGACAGATGAACACTTTTACCCATCAGGTGTAGGAACAAACAAACTTTCGCTGCTGGGCACCTGAAAATTACTTCCAGCTGCTCCATCAGCATTCGGTTACAGTAAAAAGGGACATCTTGTAGGATCGGGACGTTGACTCTTACTGGTACAAGGTGTCGAAAATCGGGCAAGGTGGATTGGAAGTGAGAATTTTCTAAACCGACAGCTGGATTTGGGCACGTGCCGGGTCTTTCGTGGGTGTTGGGCAAGATTTGGAGAGAAAATGGTGAAAAATTGGGGTTGTTTGAAACGGAAGGAAACGATGCATGTACACTTCTCATTAGAATGGAAGATAAGTATGATTAGAGCGTTGCGTGGTTCCGCAATTAAATTGTATAATAAATTAATTACTTAAAAAGAGTAAAATTTAGTTATAAAATTAGGCATTTACCAACAAACGTGTCTTCAGTTTTGTAATACCAAATTGAATTAAGGTGTTCTACTTTCATTTAAATGTTAAACATTTCTTCAAATGCTGTATAATTTTAGACTAAAAAAGTCGGACCCATAATTGTTTTAATTTAAACCTCAAAAATGGCGTGCCAAAATGTTATAATTAGGAAAAAGTGTAAAGTAGGCTAACAACAAAAAGTGAATTTGCTTTATATTATGGAATCGCGGTTATAACGAAAGAGAATCTGTCGAGAGTAGCTGCTACTCGAACGATCAACAGACAAACCTGTTAAAAAGTGTGATGTCATAGAGCAAGACCATGCGTGTTTTGCTTGCATAACCACACTCATGGCGGACTGACACCATTCTCACTTATTTGATCCCCCACCATGCATTACGAATCCCATACATTGCAGAACCGTAAAACGGACAAGCATAATAAAAAAGCACTAAAATAAAGCAAAAGCTCCACTCTTTCCCTCATTAAAATATCGAAAGCCTTCGCTGCATGCTCGTTTTCTAATTGCACATAATATTATATGAGTCACTTTCGTGAAGTATTCTCTTCCATCATATTCAATTTTAAAAGAACGATTCACCGCGCGCCATCCATGAACGAACGCAAATAAACAACCGGGTTTCATTCTGTGCGTGCTTACCAGAACTTTGCACTTCTTCGACCGTGCGAAATCTTTCAAAAATCAAATTACACATTTTTAACTTTAAAAAGAAAAAGAATTTTATCAATAATTTAGAAAAACAAAAGCAGTGGGCCCCCCTCGGAAACTGCTTAAGAACGTTCGGAGCCTTCATCATCAGAAAATGATTAACCAAGTTATAATCTCTGCTTATAACTCCGAAAAGTTGGCAATATTTCCAATTATCGATCGAGAGAAATATGAAATGAAAAATTCCAGCGAAATGTTAATCCCTTGGAATTTAAGAACGGTAATCAAATGCCAATTGCTTTGTTGATTCTATAAAATTCCACAAAGCTAATGAAAAGCTGATTACTTCGCTCGTGACTGATAAACCATTTAAAGTGGAAATTTTCCAAACAAAAAATTCTTAAGATGTGTGTAAAGAAAGACCCCGAAAATTTTCAAGAGGCGGTCAAGATTTAGCGACGATTGGAAAAGAGTTCCTGTAGATAAGCGGAATGAGGAAAAACGTTCGTTCTGGAGATTCTTCTTTAATTTCTAGGCTCTCTGGTGCCAGATGTGCCTGTGACCGTGTTTGAATATTAAGGGGTGGCGATTTTATGACGGCTTTGTTCTCAAATTGAACTTGTAAAGATCTTGCCATCCTCGGTACCGTATACACATGAAAAACTCTTTATACGCAATATTGCAGTTAACGCTGTAATGTTCACGTAAAACCAATATTGTCTGCAACCTAATTCCGAAAGGTAACAAACAATTCAAAGTCCAATTTATTTATTTCTCGTTAACCTTGGTTAACTCGGTTCGTCGTCGGTGGTGATGGAAAAAATTCGATTGAATAAAAAAGTGTAGGTAGACCCAAGTCCGTCCCTGTTAATACTTCTCCTAGATGTAAACAAAGTTTAATCGGCTCAAGTACACTGGGTTTGTGGGTCAATGAAGAGTATAATCGTATAATTTAATCTGAATAAATTTGTTATCTTATAATAATTAATAACAATAACATTTACTTTGTTATCTAATAATAGAAAGTGATGAACTATTATCGGACGTGTGAAAATCTAAACTCGTTAATTTTATTAAACAAAAGGGATCCGACGATAAATTAATTCTTGCTCAATAAGCGCCAACAATCGTATTCTTACATTTTTTATGGTAACAACTACCATTATGCCAATTACCACACAAAATATTTTTAATTTGACGTAATTATTTTTCGACACCGCTTTTCTCTTCACAAACAAGTGTCCATTCTTTGAAAAACCAAATGGCTGTGAGAGAATGATAAATTTCACCGAAAGATTAGTGAAAGTTTTGATACATTGCGACATCATCGGGAACTACCCCAACCAGAATTTCAAAAAATTGTAAAGCCTGTTGGGTGGAAAAATTACCTCATAGCAATACTTAACGATTAGGTATTCCAAATATTGAAAATAAATGAATATGTTGAAGACAAGGGAAAAATTAAAAAATATGATAATTATGTTGTGATTTTCAAAAATTTGTAAATACGTCATTCCAAATGATATTCGGCTATAAATATTACTATGAATCGTCTAAATTAACATTAACGTTAAGCGAATATAAAATTAGTAAAAAAAAGTGTGTCAAGGACACAATTAAAAATATAAGCAATTAGATGCTTTTTCGAGATTTTGTTATTAACAATAATAATATAAGTATTAAAAATATCAGTAAGTAAACAATGAAGAACGGACTTTTTGACGATAATTTAATTAATAGATAAATAATGCATTGCTCAACAAAATTTTTAATAAATATACAGGGTGTCCGAATTTATCAATGCAGTTAAAAGATTTCAGATTTGACCCTCGAAAGATGTTGGATATCAATTTTGATTCCAAAATATAAATTTTATTTTTTGAAAAATGAGTTGCCGTGACTTTCAAAAAGTTTCCAATTCAAAATCACTACGAAAGCTACGATTTCGTTCTAATAAACATACTACTAGAATCTTTTCTATGTAGCTTCTTTAATGTTTTCGCTATTGTCTTTTGCACAAAATTTCGTTAAAAACTGAGAAAATCTTAGGAAGACTATAAATAAATTTTCGTTCTTTTAAAAAATCTTAAGGGGAATCTCAACTCAATAGAATTGACCATTTTATATAATAAAAAAAATATATTAAATTAAAGATTATATTATATTAAAGATTAACCGGATAATCGAGATTTGTTTATCAATGTCAATAAAAAACAAAATTTGTCAAGAAAGTACATAAAAGGTAAAGTAATAATAAAATTGTAGTATACAAAGAGCAACCTAACCAAATTAGGAAATTGTAGGCCTTCAGGCCGCACAATCTGGGCAAACAAATTCCATACCATTCAAACTCGAGATTCAAACACATTTAGGACAAAGTGAGGAGGAAATCTCCTAGGACGGCTCTGCGCCCCGTAGGCCCTTGGATTACAATCTGCACCTCACATGTAACGAGCTTTTTTTTATGAAAACGATCTCCTCAAAATTTGATAAATTAAAATGTTTCGAACTATAGCGTCACCATTTCCAGTAATTAATACAGAAATTGGTTACTCCTTCACGATAGAGTTTTTGCAAGTCATGGCAACTCTCAGATTTGCACAAGTTTTTCCGAATTTCCACAGCGATTGCCTTCTCGGCGTCGAAAAATTTCGATTCCAAAATTGTTGCCTTGCGAACACAGTTTTAGATTCCTTTAAAATTTAAATGCGTATACCGCAGTTGAGCAAAGAAAAAATTTTAAGTGAAAGTATCAACTTGAATCTTTGAAAACAATTTTAGCGTACCTATTGATTTTATTATGACGATCAAGGTTAACCTGATGTTACGAAACCTTTTCCATGTGATAGTTACATATTTGTACAATAAATAAAATAAAAATAAAGGAACCCAGCAATTTTAACATTTTCAATGTGTATCATTTAAAAATACCTTTTAATTTTTTTTATCAAATTGGGTTATTTTAACTTCCGATATGATTGTTCGGATTAAAAAAAAATTTAACGAAAGTTTTTTTTATCAAAAGATCGATAGTTAAGTTAGTCGATTACCTACACGCTTAGACGTAAAAATAACAAACGATTCTTGTTAGTGACCCAATTTTAAACTGGACGATTATTCAGTAAAAATCGAGTAATTGTCGACCTATTTACAAATTAATTAGCAAATATTGATTGAAGCTATCAATAACTACCGGTTAACGAACATTATTTTCAATTAGCCCGGCGCTAGAGCGACTTATCTAGTTCGACTCCCGATCGAAAACAGTGGCGATTCGTCAGTTGAGGCAAGACTTTTAAAACCAAATCGTTTGGCAAAAACATCCCCGAAGGCCCCCCGAACTCGAAAATCACGAATCTAGAAAAGCAGTCTTGATAAATACATGCCTATTCTGGCGGCAGATCTGTTCGAAAGGTGGGCAGCCCGATATTTGGACTTCGAGAGCTGATTTTTCGAATTTCACAATAAATTTAATTTGGTTCTCTGTAAATTCATCAAAGCGGAAACAAATAATGTAAGTCACCGCCGCGGCATTGTCAACAACAAATTGCTTCATAAATTTCCAGACTTAATTTTTGTAAATTCACGCCATGATGGATTCGAGTGAACGAACCAATTTCAAAGAAACTCAAAATATCTGCAAATTATTAATTCGAGTTTAATTAAATTTTTTGTAAAAATTGTAATCGCGACTACATTACAAGTTAAATTAGATCAAACCACAACTCGAAAGCAGGCGAACGATACTCAACATATTTTTGACGTTTAAATTGTGTCACGCGTTGCAATCCGTCACGGTACACGATTGTCCTTGCAATACCACCGACAAAATAAATACAATTTCAAAATTCATTTTCAATAAAAATTTATTCCAACATCCGGATTTAATTACACGTTTCATTTGTTTGCCAAAAAAAGAGCAAATCTACAGATGGGTATCCGGCTCGAAGGACCTGTTTACAGCCAAGGCGTGACTTACATTAAAAAATTTCTTGTACCCTATTATTGTCCAGGTCCCAACAATGGACAGCACAGGTAAAAATATAAATAAAATTGTCGCCGCCGCTTAACGCTTTCTCTTCGTAATTTCGTTCCTTTGTGGTACCTTAACAGTTTTCCAAGCTTAAATCAACTGTTGACAGGTGCGTAACTTAAAATTAAATCGTGTTTGGGAAACAAACCAGCGGGTGGTTGACCTACATTTCGATATATTTCTCAACATTAAAAAGTCATTTTCTATCCCGTCATTACGAGCAGAAAAATTAGATGCACGGGAGTTTCGTGTTCGGCTTGAGACACGAAAGAGAGATTACACAACTAAAATTCAGATTTAGTTCACTTAATTACTCTTTAAAATTTGTACTGGCGAAGAACCATTTAACGAAGATAGGATTAACGAGATTCCCACATTTACCTCTTCAGATTTACACATAGCTTTGGCATTTTTAAAATAAATAAGTTTTTCTTCATCTGCCGCTGTGTGTGGATAGCACTGGCGGCTTTCCATGTGTGCTAGATGAGACAATTACAAGTTCGTACAATTGCGGTGGCTACCCTACCGTCACGTTCTGAAGTGCCGGTCATTTTCCTGTCCAGTGAAAAATCAAATTCTCACAATTTGCAAACAAAGACGCCTATTAAATTTCCGATTATCGTGAAAATTGGTATTTCCTGTTGTTGCTGGAATAATTAATAATTTAGCGCGCATCTAAACTAGGGCTTTGTGTCGGAAAACTTAATTATCCGATACTTCGGGAAGTGCATTGTTGTTCTTAATCGATATTTACCCCCACACCCCGAGACCGTTGCTACAAAATTAATCAAACATCTTTGAAGTGTTAATTCCGCATAACTATCGACGCTCAACAGTTTCTTTGTTTGCAAATTCGTTAAATGCATTCGCTTTGTGCAGACAGACTTTTATGAGCGACTCGTTACGCATTTTGGCAATCCAAAATATTCTTCTGGGAAGCGGTGTGAAATTGTACACCGCATAAAGAGATCTTCCATAGCGGTGCACACGTGCATCTTGCATGGCCCCATTCTCACAGCCATCGACTTTTTTGACTTTTTTCCTTTGTATTAAAAATACATTTCATATTCCACGACGATGGTGGGTTAAATCGGTGCTCGAATCTAAAGCAAGTTAGCTGTAACGAAAAACATAAGAAAAAATTTGCCCCCCTCCCCCGTGGTGCTATAAAACAATAAAATATCAATTTAAATTGTTGTAAGGCGAAGTCGAAAGATTGGGCAACTGCGAAATGAAAATTGGTAATTACAAATTTACACCCACCCATGCGATTTTCATAATTATTCTCCTCTGTTATGGGCCGCATTTCTCTATCGGCGGGAATTTTGCAAATATTTTTCGAATGATTATTAAAACTGTAATAATAGTAAAACATTAAAACAATAAAGACCTTGTACGACGCTCTCACTTTCCAACTGAGTTTAGGTTTACAGAGTTGCCTAGTAATGCCTACTCAATATATGTGTGTCAAGGACAAGACACACTGTAAATCTCAGGTAATTGCTCAAACTCATTAAAATCTCCATTTAGTAACGTCGTAAAATTTACTTCGAAAATCGAGAGTTGCTTTCTTTTTCAAAAAATAAAATTTATGGCTGCTTGGTCGTAAAGGTGTAGGTACTTCCAGCGGAACAAATATCCCAATTGAGTGTACAAATATTTTGACTTCTCTCCTGTTATATTTAGTCATTAACCCGATAACCTGCTGCGAGTGTTGGCATGAAAGTTTTGTCAGGAAATTTAGTACACAGTTGTGCTATTTTTGCAAATTTAGCGCACAAAAGAAAATCTTTCCTATATTTACCTGTCGTAAATCTACCTGTGCGTTCAAAAGACCAATAAAACTGTACTTTCCCTTAGATACTGCTCCAATTAACAAAAATAGAGGGCAATATAAAAAGCCGAGCGGCCCTTCGTGGCGTCTCTTTATACGCAGCCCCCTGACTTGCAATCTAATTTATTAGACTCGCGCGAATTGATTAACGAGTTCTTTTTTTGTTTTGTTTCCGAAAGACAATACACGTGTAAAATAGACTTTCTCGAGTTGAGCAACGAAAATAAAGAGAAGATGAAAACCCAAATGAGATGAAGAGAGAAAAGCGAATGATGTCATTAGATAAATGCAGGACATGGTTGAGTGCGAACGCAAACCAACTAACAACTATCATTTCCGGCGCAACTCGTCTGAACCATTGTTAAACAATATAATTATGCGAAAGACCATAAATTCCCTTACGTGTAGTCAAAATAAATGATATAACAATTTTAAAAAACCCGAATAAAGTAAGAAATAAACCTACATACCTCTAGGTATTCAAACGCCCCCCCGCAAGCTAAATACCAAATTAATTACTTCATCTTTCTTAAATACAATATGAACAAATGTTCAATTATCAAAGTAAAGTGAAGCATGTACCGATCGTTGATTTTCAATAAATTGAAATTAAAAGTCACCGCCCATCTTTTAATTAACTGTAATAGGAGTAGCAGAGGTGGACAGGAACAAATTTCTGGCTGGCATCGGATTTGGAATTGTAGTTGATTAGAAATCAACCGAGTAGATTTAGTACTCGGGTGGGTGACCCTCCAGGGGTGTCAGGTATCAAAGAAGCTGTTCCACAGGAAACAACATGTTAATTATTAACGAATGTGAATTGCAATTACAGTCGGCCACGAACAATCACCTCATATGCCGGATCTGCATAAACCATGTGGCGCAGCAGCATCGTTAATGCATTCATCGTTTGCCTAAACCAATTTTTCTATGACAGGACAGTACACAAAGCTATCGGTGAGTTCTAAATGCTTAAAACATTGTTCTAATAATAATAAGAACAGAAAAAACAGAAACGAGTGGAATCCGGCAGGGCAGAGTCATGGGTCAGACTGTTCATTCCAAAGGAAGTCGAGCTTCGAGCTAGAGTAGCTCTAAGTGATACTGGGCGTACGACCCCAAAAGCAATAGAACCCCAACAAAAGAAGTAATTAGAATTCTTTAATTATTTTATCTGCACTGATGCGCATTTCCTCCGCAACTAAATAATCATCCTTTTTGGCGCCGATGAACAAAATTCATTGTATCGATGAACAAATTCATAAATACAATGAATTTTTTATCAAAATGATGAACGATTTTATTCGGGGCGATTGGATTAGATTGCCTGGGTGGCTTAATGTGCATTTATGCATTGATCATTTTATCGAACTTAGGGGGGGAGGTCGGGCAATGTAAGCTGTAACAACGATTGCCTATTCTTCGCTTAGGCCTGAACATCTGAAGTTGAAACCGCAACGATATCCTGGGGTAAACTTTCAAATTTTGAGACAGAATGTCCTAATCTCAGTATTTATCAGCTACTTGCAGGTAATAAATAAAAATTGAAAGTTTAATAAACCACGAACGTAAGGTTTCGAAACAAAGCAGAGAGATGAAATCCGCCGCTCATAAAAATGTAGTAGGTAATGTATTTGTAAATAATGATTTATTTATAAATAAGTTCATCCGTTTGTATGGCATAATATACCAAAAATTAAGCAGTCTAATCTCTATTTTAAGAAATACATAAATAGCCACATTAGTGTATAGTAGAGCACAAATAAGCCTTCTAGAGTAGTTAATAAGAGTTGGTTAATTTCTTTAAATCATGTGTGTCGAAATAGAAATACGACATAAACTTGCACAATCCAACATTTTAATGACTTGTTCTCAATGCGTGAATAAGTACAGACATTTTAAATATCGCGTTCTTATTGGCAAGATGGTTAATATAAAAATACAGAGACAGCATTATTTAATATTATTATAAAAAAGTTTCAATGTACAAATAATTCCCAGAGCTTTTTTGTTAAAATTAAATATACATTAGCTACACATCCATTCTAATTTAGGTTACACTTGAAAAGGAAAAAATTCAATTTATTTTCTTAGCCAGTGCGGGTTGGTCTCCGCGCACGATATTTGCAAGCCCTCGAAATAAAAATAATTACTCACTACTTGTTGGTCAATTAAAGCACCCTACAAGTGGTTAATTGCCCCGGAATTCAAAGGGGATGAAAGCTAAAAATACATTACTTCAAAATCAAAGCGCAATTTAATTAGCAAACTTATTAAAATGCGATCCTTGGCCTAGTTGTCTTCCTGTATTTATTTTAAAAACAAAAATGCGTGGGAAATTTTGGAAGTTTGCAAAAAATTTGCTAAATCAAAACAAAATCGATTTATGCGGGATTTACATAATTAGAACTCGTTATAATAATTAGGAATTAATTTTGAAAAACTTTATAAATTATTCAAAACGAATAATTAATTATTATTAAAAATTTATTAGTTCGAATTCCGCGGCGCATACGAGGTTCGTTCGATAAATAAAATTTATCGAGCTACGTGGTTAGTTTTGGTGAACGCATCGCCGATCTTCCATTGCACCCAAACCAATTTTAGGTCATTCCACGTTAATAAAGAAGCCTGAGTCAGTCTCGGAAAAATTAAATCTACTGCCCGGTCAATGAAATCCAAATATGAGCACAGTTAGAGCACTTTAAAAGTAGGCGGAGAATATATAATTAAAATGCAAAAATACAAGGCTGTGCCATAATCAAAACGAGTTCAACCAAAATGTAATGAAAGCGCAGCAGTTCTGCGAGGGCCATAGCGTTCCATATACCTAGTGCACTAGACCTAGTTAAACGCCATCAACACCGGCCAGGGACGATCGACACGCTAGCGATATTTATAAATTTGTCCTAAATAGCACGAGTTTTTTTTAAGTAGGTACTCGTTTAATTTAATTAACTGCAAAATCAGGTTTCTCGTTTCATTTATAAAATTGATCCCAATTCGCCAGATAACCGACTTATTGATCAAGTAAGACTTGGCGAAATAACTATAACAGTGGGGCTTACTTACAGAAACTATAATTTAATATCTCTGTGCCGTTGTGGCGCCATCTGGCCTTATCAAGTTGAGTAGCTAATAGTTTATTAGATAACCCCAATAATTTATTGTTAGAGCTATCGAAGGTCTAGAATATAACATCACAAGACTCCAAACTCGCCCCGGGTATCTTCTCCACCCCAAAGGTGGATACACAATTGCTTCTAAACTTCAGTTTATCTAACATTTCAAATTCTATACTTATTCATTTTATTTGTTATTTGCAATTACTCGAAGACCTTGATTATAAATGCATAACTCCACTGCGAGCTTTCTTTAATGGATGTTTTCCATCGGAAAATGATCCTGTCATTTCTAATTTTGTTGAAAACAACCTGAGTTGTTCATCGGTCTATTCACCTCTCAGATGGTCATCATCGCTCGTGGGGTGGTAGCCTCGGTGCTGAGCAGAAGATCTCAAACGGTCTCGGGCCCGTTAGACTGAGATTTTTAGACATCGGAGATGAGCCGCAACAGCTCCATGCATCCATAGAGACCTCCAAATCAAATAATGATTTATGAAGGTAAGAAGCTTCTTGCCTTCCTTCATTGGCTGCAATAGCCTATTCCTGTTACCATCTAGTACCGAAGTCCAATCTACGTAGGATTTTCAATCGCCACAGGTCTGCAAAGGATCAATACGCATTTGAAAGTTTTCTTGTCGACATTATCATGCCTCCAACGCTCTATTAGATCCACGATAAGTATAATTTCCGATTAAGTTAATTAAAAGTCACGATACGTAGATTGGCAGTTACCACCAACGTGCATATTGATTGGATATCAGATAAATGTCTTACAAGATATGTGAAGGCTTTTCTTTAAATTGGTATATCGCGGATTTGATAAAAGTAATTTTCGTTTCGTAACCAGCAAAACAATTAAAATATAAAAACGCTTCCTTCAAGGTTGCCCATTTCTTAGACAATTAAAACAAGAAGCCACTTTAATGGCGATAATAAAGTTAGGTAAAACGAAGCTTGTCGGCAACCTGCAACTCCAAGTTAAATAATTTAATATTCACTGAACGCATGACTAATTACTGTAAGTGCATAATCATGTTGTCCTAGATAAGTTGCAGTAATATTTCAGAAAAAACTATTCCCCGCAGTTCAATTAAGTTAAACTCAGTTTTGTAAAATAGTTCAAATTTTGATATTGATCCTAAACAAACGAACGCGCGGTCCTCCGAGCGGATAAGCATGTGATTTCGTCTGATATTTCGTAATATACCATTAAAAATAATATTTTTACACTTTAGTAAGCTCACACTAATTGCAACAATTTTTAAAAAAGTACGATATTACAAGAAAACATAATTAAGACATAATTAACTCTTTCGCAAGTCACGTTAAATACCGGTATTTCATTAAGATAGAAATAAACGTTAGCAGAAATCTCCATGATACTTTTTATTACGCAAGAAGCATCGTAACAACGAAAGCAAAAGTAATGTCAGTGTTAGTAGGTAAGTGTGTCGCAAATTATCTCTTCGCGGCTTGCTCACTTTTACTTTTTAAATATCCGAGACGAACGAAGACGCACAACGTGCGACTTTCCAATTTTCTTCCAGGTGAAATTGATCACATCCTTTCGCCGTCTCGATCACATCGACGTAGAAGTTAAGCTACGAACGAGCTAAAACCACTTGTCGGGAGTCTGTCGAGCCAACTGTGCACTCTTTCGACGAACACGAGCAGGATGAGCGTCTGTCGAGACCTTTAGGCGACAAATGTCATCTGTGTGAAGACGGTTTAATGGAAAGATATCATACGAAAGAAAATGGGTGCCGTAATATGTTGCAACAAGCTTGCAGTTCGAGTGCATTTTACAATTAACTCAATTATTTCATCAATTTATACTGCAAATTAACAGCTCATTAAGCTTCCATTTTAAATTAGCGATTGCAACAACGAAAGCTTATAAGCTGACCCAAAAAACTTAAAAGCTAATTGAAATTAGATTCGCATACCACTCGCATCACTTGATTAGGGTAAATATAGATCAAAGTGGAATTAACCTCTGCAAAGCAAAGACTGTGGTTACAAGATTGGCCGAGGAGTAGCAACCGCTCAGGAAGGAGAAAATGCGATGGGAAGACAATAGAAAACTTCAGTTTGTATTTCAAGGTCACTCAACGTAAGTTTTTTGAAAAGGATCCCAAAAATAAATTGTGATTTTAAGTAATCGAGTCAATCGGAGTAACAGGTTTGATTTGATTGCAGATAGTATCCAATATGGAATCTTAGAAATTCAATGTAAGCCTGATCTGGGCTTATAACCTGTAAACTCTACCTCAGATTTCGAAAAAGCTGAATCTGCTCCGGCTAGTACTCATTCTGGAACAAAAGATGGGCCAGATATCTGTCGGGAGGAATAATAGGCTTCTCTTTACCAGCACCCAGATAGATTTTATGTTCTTATAAAATTCCTCTTTGTTGTCGATTAGACGCCATTCTGCTGATAGCTTGACAAAAATTGTATAAATAGTAATAAAGCAGTAGGTCAGTGTGTCAGTCAAGTATGGTGCGTGACAGAATTATAAAAAAAAGCTTACGCAAGCGGTGCCAATGTCAACGCAAATGCATAATAGCTAATCCACACCTATCAATGAATTTACATTACGAAAAATTTATGTAACGAAAGTGAAATAATTAATCATCGACGCCTACATTTTCTAAACTCAAATCTTCTCATGCAATGCGAACCCCGAAGCAGACCAAATTTTTAACATACAAATCCAATTAAAAGTGGAACGATTGCAAAATCACTTGTCAATTCATCAAGGCTGATTTCGAACAAAATTTTATGGGGGAATTATGAAAACCTAGCCAATGACTAATGCTCTCCTAAAAAAGAATATTTTGGATTTTTGCAAATCAAAAGTCACCCTTCCAGCTGTGCAGCGCGGCGTGGAAACGCGATGAACAATTAGTCGAAAAATAATCGATTATATTTTGAACATTAGTAAAATTAAGCAGAACAAGCACTTGAATAAATAGGTCAAAACACTCGATAAGATAAAATTAATCGTTAATAAAAGACCTTGCTAATGCTTTTGAAGGCGTGCATGATGATGATTCCCTCTCTGCGACACACTAACCTAGTGGCATTGACACACTCACTTTTGCTTTTACCTGTTGTGCATTTATTTAAATTTTATTGCTTGTAAAAAATGTAAATGTTTGCCAAATTATTTGGACTTTTGCCTGAGCACGCTAATATAAAATTTTTAAAGTTAGGTCAACCTCGATAAATTTTGTAAACATTTCACTAATCTTAAGTTGATACATAATTTTTGCAAGTTTTTCGAAAAACTCTACTTGTGCGGCCCTCGATACAGAAACATCATCAGATTCCTTATGTCGTGTTCGTAATTTTGCTCTATCCACAAGAAACCCCGTTATAACGTACATCCGATTTCGTTTCATTTTCTGTTATTACGTACCAAATCTGCCGGTCTCCTGAAGTTCATTATAACCGAATACCCCGGTATATCTAACAGTAGCAAGAAGAAAAACCATTTAATTACTCTAGAACTATTGAACAAATTTGAACGTGAAAAACAGAATCTACAGCCGCGGAATTTGCTCGCAGATGATTTAATTTATTTAACCCAAATAGCAATACACTTCGGAGCATTCAAATTGTACTTTATGCGAGGACATATACCTTATACTTATGTATTATGCACAAAATATTTTTTGAGTGGCCATTCATTGCGTAAACATACTTTTTATTAAGTGCACTTCTGTGTCATACAAAAATCCCTGACACACTGACCCGAAAAACTATCTTGTCTTGGTTGGAATATACATATTTTCCTCGGGGGATGAACTCGAGAAAAACATTTCCCAGATTTATTGATCCCGAGTATGTTTCCCATTAATCTTCCAAATTAGAGTAACGTTGCAAATGCAAATCAGACGTAGTAGGCTTTTATGGGTAGGTACGCCACCGTGTTTTGGTTTCGATTCGGAAGTTTCGAGAGTGACCAATTCGTAAGTTCATTTTTTATAGTTTTCAATAATTTATTATGTTTTTTTGACACAGAAAGAATTAATAAAATTCACACCTCTATATCCCTGGCCTACATTTGATTATCTCGTAATATCCTTACCTAATGTTATTTCATTCTATTTAAAAAAAATTACAATGTTGCCATGCTCGATCACCCCTCTTTTTTAGTCTAAAGTATGTGGTCAAAAACGATCGGCTTTTGTTACTTTTAAGTAGCTTGTATAATTTTTAATAAATTGCGCATGTTTGGCCTACTAACACACTTACCCAATGACATTGGCATCACTTACATTTTCATTATTTCGTAATTATTATTAAGATAATATACCCGCCAATGATTACCATTATCGCAATTGTTTATTTCTCGATTTTTTCTTTTGCTTTTGTTGTCACATTAAAAGGGACTCGTTCAATCAAAAGTGCCTTGAATAACTCTCCAGAGAGCCGAACTCGGTAGGACCTCATTTGGTGAACTCAAGCGTACCCCGGTTTAAATTGCGTTTTAACATTTATAGGATTTTAGGGACAATCATGCCGTTCTTACGAAATCCCACTCACCAAAACAATCTCGTAATTTAAAATATTTCGTTTACATTCTGACGAAAATACTGTTGCCGACATCTTTCTTAAGAAACCGCCAATCGATTTTATCGGCATTTTCAACGTGAAAAGTTTTTATCTCGAGAAAAAAAACAAGTTTGTGCATTTGGAAGTTTCTCAATTAAATACATTAGAATCGGTCGCAAAAGTGATTTTGTCTTCAAATATTTATTCTTTGAGGTTTACATCTACCAACTAGGTAAACTCAATGTAAGTATTAGCTGGCGAGTTGGCATTGTTATCGTGAACAATAAAACAGGCTCACAGGCACATTCGAGGCCTGCCTCGCTAGCTATCTCGGATGTAAAACAACTAGATAAGTGTAGCAACCTTACCTTACAGATAAGAAGAACTGATACATACATAATCAGTTCGGCCTTGGTGCCTCATTGGTTCTTGTACACATTAGGAATTCCAGGTTTGAATCTCCTAGCCGGCGACTTATAATTTTATGAAAGTCCACAAGCAAAGTTCAAGATGACGCCATATACACCTAAAGAACCAAATAATATGAAGAAAAAGCTTTTCTTGTGTCGGTATCGGTCATCCATTCAAGGGTTAGCCAGTATCGGTCCTGCTCAACTTCTGTGATCCATATTATTATCCATTACCGAACCTTAGGCCTACTTTTCTTAGAGAACAGTTTCAGGATTTAGACTTCACGGTTGCTTAAACCTGATTGGGGAATGTGCCTTTGTTGTTGCTTTACGTGCCATCCGAAGCACGGAGACGGCCATAGTTAGGTTCCTTTTTATAATAATTTTTTCTCTCTAATATTTCAAATAATGCGTAAATACAGACAAATTTGCATTTCTAACGACCGGAGAGACCTTAAAATCACTTCCGCGTGATTGTTAATTGTTCTAATACCCAATCCGTTATCTATTTTAGCTGATAAAGGTCACAGAATACAATATTTTGTATGTTTAAAAAAAAACAGTAATCGCAGCAGTGTATATTTTGCATTCGTTGATATACAAGACGCAAGGTCTTTTCGGTGGCTACGTAATAGTTTACCATGGCCTACTTTTTTTAATAGTAAATTTCGCAGCAGGTGTAATTATTTATATAATTGTTATAATAATTATTCTAGTTCTTCAATGCGATTAAGTTTAATAGATAAAAGATATATTGCACCCTTTCCAAGTTCTGAAAGTAGGCTAACCATCGGATTTAATTGCTATGCACTCGCCCCCGTGCAGTCTAGTTTCAAAATCGATACCGCACCCTGTATATCTTAAAGTAAAACAAAAGCGTAATTAAAAAAAAAGTTGAAAAATTAGCTTATCAAATAATTATCCAATTAATTTACCAAGAGTTCGTGGCGATAAGAATAAAGCAACATAAAGAAATAACAAAGACAGAAAACAGGAAGTAATAAACATGACCCAAATCAGGTGAGCCCGGGCTATTCGTTCAATAACAGGGTGCGTGACCCATTGACCCAATTCACAGATCTTATCAGTTCTGGCCTGGGTGCATGTCTGACGTCACTTGACCTGACCTTAAACCCCTTACTAAAACAAACCACATACACGTGGGGATGGATCCGTTTATTTCCTTACTCTCACAAAGAGTTAGTTACCTACTTTTCTACTTAACGAGCGGCTGTTACAGGGTGTGAAAAAATTAAGTAGCCGTAAATTCCGCCAGGAGGCGACTCCAAGCCGGTTTCTTGATGGGTATTCCAGACAGCGAGATTTAAGTCGGAAGAGGACTTTCTAAATTTTAATTGAATAATAATTTTGCGAGCAAACAGGTGGCCATTGGAAGAACAAAGCTAAACCGAAATTGTTGCAGGAAGCGAGTTAATAACAAAAAGTGACCTTTAAATATGCAAAGCTTTATGTTGTGCATTAAATTATTTCTAATAACAATTTGAACGTATTTTTTTTAACGAACAAAAACATTTATGATAAACAGCGTGATTGTTGCGCGTGCATTGTTCCAACAACTGCACTCAAAAATGAAGTGCCGATCAGCATTTTCTTTGTGCAAATATTTTACTACCGGTTACTACGTTGATATTTTTGGTTCCAAGGCAAAATCTTTAGTGCAATATTAAAACCGAGTCATTAAACTCACTTTTCTGTCGCATAAAAGTTTAATTTTATTACTCGATGCAAATAAAAGGTTCTTTATTCGGCTTTTCCCAAAATAGCCTACTAGATTCCGAACAATTAATATCAATATCTCGACAACGGCAGGGTTTGGAAGAAAAATTTATTTTCATAATTTATAGAAAATTATCCAACGAATAAATTTTCTATTGGAATTTTTTTTGTGCGATTAGCCCAACTCGAAATATTTGCTGTCGATATGGGTCAACGGGTCAATTTATCAATTGTATCGGCTTTCAATTTGGCAATCCCAAAACGTGTAATCTATCCGATATTCTAAATTAGCGCTCGAAAATATTTTTGCTAGACAACACCTCATACAAGAGTGTACAACTGCATCCAATATAAATGCAGATTGGGGAATTATTTCCAATTATTCGGCGCAAATTTTTTTGCAATTTTTAATATTCAATATTTCAATCATGACCTAAAACTGCTCACATAGAATACGATCTTAGCCTTGGCTCACCAAGAAATGCCAAAACCAAAGTAAGTCAATGTCATCATTTGACCCAAAAAAAAATAAACCGACCGGAATATTTAAATCGTAAATGCAGGCTTCAATAATTCAAAATTATAATTTCAAATTTCGATTACTACGCATGAATTTTCAATTAATAGGAAAAAATATGAATCCTTGTTTGAATGTTTCATAAAACTTTGAAAAGCTTGTCGAGATTCGCGTAAGATGTAAGTAATATATTTATGAAATTGATTGCAAAAAAATGTAATTTGCATATTGACGTATTTCGAGTTGAACGTTGAAACTATTTTGAAGTTCTTGAAATTGGTTTCAGAAAACGTCGCTCGCAGACGAGAACAATGGGGATCACTTTTACCATTAGCTAAAACCCATAATCCGGGTTTTTTTCCAGTTTCTATTTCTATTATTGTAGTCTATTTATAACAATTTATGAAAATAATTAACCATAACGGTAGAATAACCCGAGCTCCGAGCAACAACCGCGCACACATCTAATACCGTCATACTATATCTTTTACAGCAATACCGCATCAGACATTTTTTGTTGTAAATTTTTCCCTTCATTTTTGTACTATATATTACAATTTTCTATTTAGACGCACCGTTTCTGAGATACAGTGAGAAAACTTATTTTGAGTCATTGTATCTCCGAAACCGAAACGGTTCGACGAAATAGAAAAATGTATATAATCAAAAATGAAGAGAACGAAATTTGCAATAAAAACTGTATGAAATGATTATGCATTATATGCATTTCCAGTAATATAAGTTATTGGATTTTGTTTTCAATTGAAGATTGTAACCTTATACCAATCGAAAGAGCATACAAAATATACTTTACTCCAGGAATAACAAAATTGGCCAATTTTTTGTCAGAGAAGAAGATTCTATCCATTCGTTAGTGGTCTTCTTTTACCAATTTCTTTTCAGAAAGCCATAAAGATACTTGAAAACATAGATGCATTGTTGAATTTTCCCGAATTCACTCGTGCGCGTCATCTTCTGCAACTAATAACGAACAAGGTTTGAGAGCATGGAAAAACACAAAAAGCAAAACTTGCGCATAAAAACATTATTTTCTTGTATACTACTGATTGCCGTTATCTGTCTAATCTGCTTTTTACATTCGTCATATATTCACAGTACGCGTTAAACAATAGGTCCCCCCATGTGATTTAACATTTCGGAGTTGAGAGAAAGCGCCTAACCTCTGCCTATTCGAGAGATAGAAAAATTGTGATATGCAACATTCCTAGTTGTCGCCTTCGATCCTCCGAAGGGACAGTCCTCGAGGATAACCCTTATTAACTGATCAAAATCCGACTCTCTGGGGATGTGATTAATACTCGACGCTTGTTCGTCGGACAGTCGTTCAGTATTAATTTCCTGAAGGCTTGAGGTACATTGGACAATCCAAAGGGTAAAACACATCACGAGAGCTGTTTAGTAGATGTCAACCAGAGAACACACGGTTTGCTTGTTTCCGACGTCCCGACGGATTTGTTCCATCCTAGATAGGCTCAAAATCCGACTCTCTGATTGGTAATACAAGAAAGAATGCAAATTGTAGATCAGGTAGCTATTTATAAGCATTTCCAGCAACACATGGATCCAGCATACGAAAGATGTTACTCTCTGTCTTCAGACCACGTGAATTTCGCTTTTCTTTCTTCACACCAACCCCTTAATAACTTAAAACACTCATTAAGTGAGCACAATCGTAGACTGGTAGTTATAGTGTTGAAGAGGCAGCAGTTGATACTAAGAATGAGACATAGCAGGCTAACTACGCCAAATTATGGTGGTTGAACAAAAAAAATTGAGGAAAAAGGGACAGTAAACCAATATTCTATTGGCTACGACCAACTAAAGGAATCTAGAAAGATAGGAATCTCTGGGCCTACGTATTTGGGAAAAACATCCCTGTAGGCCGCTTGAGGTGGTAAGGAACGGGTCTGAAAGGGCAGGAATTGTTCATTTTGTCTGGAAATTTCCTGAACAATCGCTGGCAGAGAAAGGAATATATTATGTAATTTTTTATATTATGCCAAAAAAAGCAGAAAAGAAACAATTGCAGCTGTGAGTTGGTTGCATTTCCTGCGTGCAACAATGGTTAGTGTAAGGGCAACCCCTCGGTCGCCGCCTCTGGTACCTGTCAAAGTGCAACATAACCCACATTTTATTAAAAGGGTGCTAGAAAATAATATGAAAAATGAATTTATCCGAAGAGGAGTTAATAAAAACGTCTCGATAAATATTTATAGGAATAGTAAATAGTTTGAATCGAGTGCTGTCCAGGTCACGGTATGTGATGGCGCAAGCGTACAAAAAAATTCGATCTATAACAGCGGCTTGCACCTGCACTTGAACCTGACCTATAATAGAAGTAGACTTCCACAAGTACCCTAGATAATCCTATTTTTATCAAAACAAAAAGTAGCGGTAGGAAGCGGAATTTGAAAAAGGTAAATAAAGGAAAAAAATCGGGGCCCCCTAGATGTGTCGGGAAGTAGTAGCGGAGTTCCCAGGCACGGGCGTAACCTACGTCAAGCGAGCAACATAAACGCT
Organism: Cantharis lateralis; assembly: GCA_963170105.1. Taxonomy (NCBI): domain Eukaryota; kingdom Metazoa; phylum Arthropoda; class Insecta; order Coleoptera; family Cantharidae; genus Cantharis; species Cantharis lateralis. Next base: position 1,790,094 of record OY720628.1, read on the forward strand.
AGGACTGCAGAGTTGTCGGTTTTTGCGACCCACAAACATGATTTAAAAAGGAAAAACAATTTCGCTTTTTGTCTCTCGACATTCCAATTCACTTTCTCAGACAAACAAGAATTACCATGATACGTAATATTAAAAGCGAATCCGTCGAGCGAGGCGGATAATGGTACGATTTTAATTAACATTCAGAACAGGTTTGTGGCATATAAATGCATAAATAACACAAAAAGGACTGGTGGCTTAACCTGTAAATTGTGCTTACATTGGCAATTGTAAGTTAAATTTACCTGTTTCGGTCGTCGTAAAAGGCACTTCCAATTCGACGTTATCATTATCTGTGGTTATGTCCATTTCGACATCTGCTGTTACGACCGAAATTGTAGCAGTTGTGCCGTTTTGTTCCTGTGTAGTAGAAGCGGCAACAGAGCACGGTACGCTCATACTCTCAGCTTCTTCGTGCATTGTTTATTCGATTATTCACAATCCCGGCAATGATAACAAAAATTAACACAACACTGAGCCACACAAAGCTACGACCTTCAAATTCGCGCCAAGGTTTAATAAATTACCAATTTCTTTACGCGGTATAAAAATCGAATGTTGGATAAATGTAGGTCTGTAGGCCACTTCGCTTACACTTTACATTCAGACATGACCATTGATCGATTCAGCAACCACATACATGATCTAACTAAATCAGGTTTTTTAAATTTAATCCTTCGGCCCAATTTCGATCAAACCAAATTCCATTTTTAAATTTACTTTCTCAATTTTTAAACGTACAATTTTTCTAAACGCAACGATTTTGATGCAATCTCTATTATGGAGCCACTTTCACGAATTAAGTAGGTCAACGCCGATAAATCACTTTTACTCTTGTAACTCTTACGTAATCTCCTACACATTATAATTATTATAAAAATAACTCACATTTAAATTATAACGCGCCAATTAACAGCCTTTTTTAAATATTTTTAAATTTCCAGTACACAACTTGACTAACATTTTGCGTCTGCGCAATGCCGCGCCTCGTCGTTTAAAATTAGCGCCATTCTTTTAAATCCAGCCGATTTTTATCGATAAACCCATAAAACACTTGATTATGTTTTAATAACATTCCACACTTTACTAAACAAAATTTAGATCGCACGTAATCGAAAATTGGCAACAATGTAATCGAGTACAAAAATTTGTTTTGATTCAAATTTTGATAGCGGGCGATTTTACAATTTTTATTTATATCCGCAAAATTAATAATTTTTTTATTTTTATTTAGGTTAATGGTCTTCTATAAAATTATTTTTGAAAATTTAAATTTTACATTATTTTTGTTTTGTAAACTCCAGCCAGCGGCGTCGCCAGACGCTCAGGTTTGCGTGGGCTACAGGTGGTGAAAATGATAATATTGTATTTTTGGAAACAATCTGATTTTGAAAAATCACATTTGATTTTTTATCGTCAGCTGTTTTCAGTGGCGCAACTTCAAATGTTAGGACTCACCGTGAATAATACTTATTACCTATATGAATCGTGGTGCGAAGGGGGGAACTTCTTAGATCCTCTGCATCATTTTGATAAATCTTCCAAATATCAGCACGTAAATTTTGACACTTGCATAAGAAAATCTTCGAGCTAAAAACAATTGAAATTGATTAGAAAACCTGAAATTTTAATAGTAAGCGACTCAATTAAACCAAAAAGGTTTAACCGTAAAAGAAAATAAATAAATAATTAGGTCTTTAGAGGGGAGGGGGTAATATCTGAGAATCACAAAATATATTATAAATTTTGCTAAAATATCTTCAACGTACCAAAAATTAAATAAAAACACAGTGGTATCCGGCTATAGTGGACTTTAAAAGCTGTAGGAATAGCCGGGGGTAATCATAATGCATATTCACTTACGAGATTCACCTGAATTTTGTCCCGTTGCTTAAAGTAGAAAAAAAGGGTGTTGCTGGCATTCCTAAGATGTCTTCAATTTCCGAATTTTTAGAGGATTGAATGACAAACAAGAACACCAAAGCAGAATATTGTCTGACAAGTAGTTTCTTTTTTTTTTTCATAAAAAACGGCTACTACAGGGCATCAGTATAAGTCATAAATATTTTTAGTTGTTCAATTCAACCCTGCCATACTGCTGATGACGTAAAATACATAAAAAAAATTAAAGACAAAATTGCTGATTTTTGAATGCCCTTACTGTTTAACATTAAAGATAAGCATATTTTAGCAAAATTGTCTTAAAATAAATTTGAGAGCGATCTAGCCGTAAAAGCGTAGCGACGTAAAAATATGCAATGGGAGGTTTTTAATTTTAAGAGGAGTGACTTTATTTAGAGCCTTTGGGTAGAAATAGTAAAGAAGGCTTTGCTTTACCTTGAAAGTTTTTCTCACTCGCCTTCTTGAATTAAAAAACTTATACGGTCTTATCTCAAGAATTGATTTTCTTTCTTCTATTTTTCAATCTGTAACGCGTCAGTCATTGCGACTTTTTTAAATTACATTTTTCGTTAATCCATTCACGCGCGTCAGTAGTGGATGGGTAACCGATAACGTCTAAAATAAATAAACAATATGAAATAATATATAATTAAAGTTTAAAGACCGAAAAAGTGAAGTGAAGACGGTCGGATCTATGTATTTGTTCACCGTGTATGCATGGATTTGTGTGTTGTGGAGAGTAACTTACAAGCCCCAAACGTATTTTAATAAAATATTTAATTTACATAAACAGGTTAAGCTTACAAAATATAATTTGTTATTTAAAACAAAATTTGAAAATGGTGAACTCAGAAAATTTTTTATTTATTCTTAATTGTTAGCCTTAGCTCTACTGATGACTTCTCGAGAAATAATCATACGTTGAATTTGTGCCGTTCCTTCATAAATCTGATAAATTTTAGCATCTCTCATCAATTTTTCTACTGGATATTCCGTATTGAACCCAGCTCCGCCAAACACTTGTACGGCATCGGTTGCACATTTATTTGCAACATCAGCAGCGTAGCATTTTGCAATTGCGGCTGAATACGTATTTTTTCTTCCATTATCCACATCCCATGCAGATTTCATCCAAGAGAGTCTTGAAGTTTCAACACCGACCGCCATATCGGCTAAAATAAATGCAACTGCTTGGTGATAAGAAATCGGCACACCAAATGCTTTCCTATCATTTGCATACTTGGATGCTTCATCTAAACATCTCTGTGCTAATCCTACAGCTCCCGCAGCAACCTAAAATTTAATTTTTAGAAATTTTAAATTAAAAAAATAATAAAATAAATTACTGGTGGTCTGGTTTTATCGAAAGTTCCCATTGCAATTTTAAATCCAGCGCCCTCACCGAGAAGGACATTCTCCTTAGGTATCCTCACATCTTCAAACGTTATTCCACGTGTGTCTGATGCACGCTGCCCCATATTTTGTTCTTTCCTTCCTGGAACGACTCCTTCCCAATCACGTTCAACAATAAAACCTGTGAAAGCTTTGCTAGCGGGAGCTTTAGGATCTGGATCAGTACGAGCCAACACAAAATACCAATTAGCAACTCCCCCATTTGTAATCCACATTTTCTGTCCGTTTAATATCCACTCGTCACCTTTCTTCACTGCCTTAGTCCTAACTCCGTTTACATCTGAACCAGCACCAGGTTCGGTTACTGCGTAAGCCTAGAACAATAATAGAATATAGTGACGCCGCTGATACATTTCTATGAAGACGAAGCAAAAACAAAATTGAAGATTTACAATGACGAAAAAACTTACAGCAACTATTGGTTCCTCCATCAATCGTCCCAAATATTTCTTCTGTTGTTCTTTGGTACCAGATATAAGAACGGGAGTTTGCTGTAGAATAAAGAAACAGGTTGCGTAAATAATAAATAAAAAATATTTTCTCCTGTACTAACCCCCAGACCGCTGGCTTCAATAGCAGTCATAATTCCAGTGCAACCGTAGGCCAACTCTTCGGCAACAATGCACCCATCAAATACGTTTAATCCCAGTCCACCTTTAAAAAAGTTAAAAAGTAGTAACATACTGCGGTGTAGAGAATTTTAACAACGTTTACCTAATTCTTGAGGAATATGGGTATTGGCTAACCCCAATTCCCAAGTCTTTTTAATAATCTCATGTGGATATTTGCCTGTCCGGTCATACTCGGCAGCAACAGGTATGATCTCTTCTCTGGCAAATTTACGTGCGAGATCTTGGAATTCTTTCTGGGTTTCATTTAAAGCTACAATGACAACACTAAATCTGTTATCTAAGCTGTCGACTAATATGAAATCTTACCAAAACAATAACCCCCGGATGAGTGACTGTCGCCAGCACTGGAGGCTTCAGGTTTAGCCGAGCTAGAGTAACATCGGAGAGATCTAAGAGATGTTCTTAAAACCTTCAGAAAAACAAAATAAAATCTGTTAGACAAAACAAGTGATTGTTATTATAACCTTATTTAAGTGAGCCATTCCAGTGTTGTTTAATAAAATCTAAAAACCACAATGAACAAGCACTTTTCGCGAAAACCGCTTAAATGTTATCGATATCGATAAAAATTAATTTTTATGAGCTTTGGAATTTGCACCATCAAATTTGGAGCTCCTTTCTTTTGAACTTTGACCAAAATGTTACGACATGATTTGGCGGTAAAATTTGAATTGCGATGATTCCTAAATCTTTTTTCTTTATAATAATTAGCTTTCTTTAATCTCGAGGATATCTAAATCTTTTTCACGTTGATTAATACAAAAACAAATTCCAATCGTGCATTTTTCAAGGTTACAACTACCATGGGCGTTCATATGATTTTTTTCGGTGGGGGCAAATTTATTTCCAGTGTAAACTAAATTATCACCGAAACGCATGAATGAATTAACGAGGGCTAAACACAAAATTTAACGAATTCAAAATTCCAATTCTTTAATTATCTAGTAATTTATTAATTAATTTTAATTATCTTTAGATCAGATAAGATTAAAAATTAGGCTGCAAATGCAATTACAATGTTCTTCAAGGAGAAAAACGTTTCAACATTTTTTTGCTTCATTTAATCCACAACTCGATATCCGTTCATTTTAGACAATAAAAGGTAAGATTCTTGTTTGTAGACAATTTAAGCCTCTTTAAAAAAGTACTTTACAATTTACACTAAAAAATCAATAGTTTCGGAGCTATGGACATATGAATGTAAAAATTCGGAAAAAAGGTCTTCAAAAAAACATTTACTCCCCCCCCGCCGGAGTTTGGGACTCCTAAGAAGGACACCCTGTATTACTTATTTATGTAAAACATTAAAAAATAACAATATGTCAAATATGCGGATATCCTTGAACCCTTGTTCGATGCAAATATTTAGAAAAAGACGAACACGATTTCCTATCAGCGTCTGACGGATGTGGCTGACGGTTAACAGCGGATGCAATTGGAGGCAATCGATGTTTATGCCCCCCTTTGCGGTTGACGCAAGCGTCACCCAGTCGCCTGTACGGAGTAGTCTAGCCGCACGTCCGATTCAAATAACATACAAATTTTGAAAATGACCTTTAGGTTCCAGTTCAGTGCAGAAGAGGATGAAAAATTAATAGAATGTTTATCAAATTATCCTGCCCTGTATGACAGCAGTAACGAACATTACAAAAATCGATTAATGCGGGAAAATATGTGGAGACAAATTTCCGAAGGAGTGCAAAGAACAGGTGCGTAGTTTTTTATAATCTAGCAAAACCTCTGCGTAGGTGGACATTAGTTTCTTTGCCATTGTGCTGGATTCTGGTCTGAATTAAAAATTAAAATACATTTTGAACTGGATCCGAATTTTTCTAGCCTTTGACATCATTGGCACCACTCCTCTTCCTAACGTTAATTATTTTTATATTAATATTTTGAAATATTGCTAGCGGAATAAATACTCGGAACACTTGGGCAGGCACTAAAACATTTTTAGACCTGTATTATTTCGGCGTCACACCTATTAGTATGTTTGACATACATTTATGCAAATATTCATTATAATATAGCAGTGGCGTCGCGTGGTGTTTTCACTGGACGGGCTCATTTAAAAATAAATTGAGATTAAAAATTAATATTTATTATTACTATAATTTTTTGAATGATTCTGAAATCTGAAAAAAATATTCTGTTTCAGTTACCGATTGCAGAAAAAGGTGGCGCAACATCAAAGATACATACGTGAAGCACAGACGTAATAAACTTCCTACAGATTCGGCTGCACAGCAGAAATCGAAGTGGGCGCTGTTAGCACATCTTTCCTTTCTCGACGATATTTCTTATGAACAAAAGTAAATCAATGCTTTTAGCTATTTTGTAAATGATAAACCGAATTCCATTTTAGCAATCCGAATAACATAAATGCTCAAAATTCTTCGATTGAAAACAATGGGCCGAGCGATGAGGATGTTTCCCTCGATATCCGATATCTTGACGATTTCAATGATTCTATGCAAGCACCTGCACAAATAACAACCCAAGATGAAGTGGAAAGTTTTCCTTGTACGACATCGAAAAGAACATCTGTTTCTCCAAACCTGCCCTCGAAGAAACGGAAATATGTTGACACAAAAATATTGGACATGCTACAGCAAAGATCCTCGGAACGAAAAAAGATTCTACAGAGCATGAACCACACCAAGTGTAACGACACCGATCCATTACTATTATTTTTCAAAAGTATGGCGATGACGGTAAAAGCTTTCGAACCACAATTAATTATAGAAGCCAAATCTCGCATTTTTAGCATAGTAAACGAACTCGAAATTCGATCGCTTCAAAGTCAACCACAAATGTGATATAAATTTAATTAACAAGCCAAACACAGAATTAATAAAAGCAAATTGAGACGAAGAAAACGAATTGCGAAATTATGTTCTCGTCGGTCAAGAATTTGTCGTTGCCTTATAAAGCAGCCTCGTAAAGTTTACCATGTTTGTCAGTATTTACCGGTTCTGTTTATATTAAATTGTTAATAAGAAATGTTAGATACACTCTCGTGTTTGATACATATCAATGCATTTAAGTACAAGTTGATTAAAATTATTTTTTGCTTACCCCTTACCTTTTCTTGAATTACGATAAAAGTAGCACAAAATCTAAGTGATCAAGTAGTGAGTCCTACTCACTCCAACACATTATTAATCATCCTGTACAAATTACACAGATTTATGTAATCCACCACTGTATACCGCTAACGGAACAACAAAATTCTAACCTCATTTCAAGTATTTTAAAATGTCAAACGAAGCCAGTGAATGTCAACAAGACTCCAACGAAAAGGTGACTTTTAAGAAGACAAAACGGAAAAATATTCGGCAGAGGCAGCTATCGGAAGAGGATGTCGTCAACTCCGACAACGACGATGAGTTACTGTAAGCAACCTTTCAATTTACATAATTTACCATTACACCAGTATTATTTTTAGTTCAAAATTAGAAGAAACGAAAGAATTGCAAAATTTAAGGCGTAGGCCCCATGGCATCAACATAATTAGTTTAGGTTTGGGAAAAGGAGGATCAAACGAACATGAAAACTCGACGGTAAGATATTCATCGATGCTGTTCATTTTTGTAAGTTTTTTGTTTGTAGAAAGATCCATTTAATGTAAAATCTGGTGGAATGGTGAACATGCAAGCTTTAAAAACAGGCAAGTTGATGCAAGTGGACGATGCATATGATACAGGCATCGGAACGCAATTTTCTGTCGAGACGAACAAACGGGACGAAGATGAGGAAATGATGAAATTTATCGAAGAACAATTGGCTACACGGAAAGGCAACAGAGCTGAAGTGTCATCTGATATTCAAGAATCAAAAAATTATTTAACTCCAGAAGAGGCGGCTCTGCATGCCGTGCCCAATCACTTACGTGAGTCTTCTACACGCAAGAACGAGGAAATGTTGTCCAATCAGATGTTAAGTGGAATTCCCGAAGTTGATTTGGGAATCGAAGCCAAGATTAAAAATATAGAAGCTACTGAAGAAGCAAAATTAAAGTTGCTGGACGAACAAAATAATAAGAAAGATACGCCTTCCCAATTCGTACCCACAAATATGGCAGTTAATTTTGTGCAACATAGCAGATGTAAGTCGATGCACCGGTTTGTTATATTTTAACTTTAAATGTTTTATTCTAGTTAACGTGGATCACCGTGAGATTGCAAGAAAGAAACAAAAACTTGATAGCAAAGTGGAAGACAAAACGAAATTAAAGAAAGGTGAAAAGGCGACCGACGATTACCATTATGAAAAATTCAAAAAACAATTTAGAAGGTTTTAATTTAATCCTGCCGATACTTGAAAATAAATTAATTTTTATTATAACTTTGGTGTTTTTTAATAAAATTATTTTCCACTTCCTGTACCAGCTCCTATAATCATATTAATTTTTATTCAATTTCTTTCAGTCCCACAGCTCGGAGAGCTGCAAAGAATTTAATTCTATTATTTTCTTAAAACGATTTAAAATGTTGACCCCAGTTTAGTTCCACAAAAATGATCTATCGTGATCACCTATTTTATTCCTCTGAAAAAATTCGGATTTGATTCATTATCTGTCTACCACCGATGCGCATGAACAAATTAACAAGGGAAATTTTAATAAACACCTCAAAGCAGCATAGGACTTAAAGCGAGGAATTTTTGAAGCGAGTAGGTCTTTAATGACAAGTATTTGATAAAATATCCCCGAAGGCCGTCCCCAATCAGGTAATGTTGATCTCGTTAATCTACTCATGCGCGTCAGTAAAAAACCGCCAAGATCTAAAAATTCTTTTAATTATAAAATAAATCCTTCAGTTTAAAAAATAGAAAAAGTCAATTTCTTTAATTAGGTCTTTTTGAAAAAAATCGTTAGATTTCTAGAAACTGCAAGGGCTGCGCTACCTTGTATGCGGCATTTAAAATTTTTATTTATTATTGGTGTCGTCTCCAATTTTATACTGAACCAACCCGGTATATAAATATATTTATATTTGAAGATAGCACCTATATAGGTCTGATATCATACAATGATTCGGGGTTTTACTTTGGACATTGACCCACATGTTAACACGCAATGTTTACTCTAAAAAATGTAAGTTCTAAACTTAATTGAACAAATTGCATTTATTTTTGTTTACAGAAAATAAACCTTTCGACAATACGGAAATTTTCGACGAGTTTATTGCAGATTCAAAAAAAATGTGGAGGTTACAGTTTTGGTAATTTTTTATCGTTTTTGTTTTAATGTTTCGTTGCAACTGCTTATAATCGTAGAATTAAGCGAAACTCAAAGAGAAATTCAAGAATTAGCACGAAAATTTGCTAGAGAAGATATTTTGCCAAAAGCTGATTATTATGATAAGACCGGCGAATATCCGTGGGACCTTTTCAAAAAAGCATGGTCGCTGGGTATCACAAACGCCGCCATTCCAGTACATTGTGGTAAGTTTTTAAATACATCAGTAAATTCCGCAATTAGGGGGGTCTACTCCATTAGGAGTAGAAAAATTCATTCTGCAACCAACCGCACATAATTTGCAAACAATGCCAAAAAAGCTGAAGAACAAGGATTTGGGAAGGGGTTCATAAGGATTGAAATTTCTTTTATTTGCAGGTGGAATGGATCAACCCGTTTTTGACGGTTGTTTGGTTAAAGAAGAAATGGCTTACGCATGCTCAGGTATTCAAGTAGCTATCGAGAGTTCAAAATTAGGGGTAATTTCTTTCGACTTTTATTGAGCAAAATAAAGTTAAAGTTATGATTTAGCAAATACCTGTAATTATCGCTGGAACCAAAGAGCAACAAAAGAAATACTTGGGTCGCCTTGTGGACGAACCCCTGCTGAGTGTAAGTATTATTTTTTGAATTAAAATTTGGTCCAGTCAACTTGTAAATTTTAGGCCTATTGCGTAACGGAATCTGGTGCGGGATCCGATGTGAGTGGAATTAAAACCAAAGCCGTCAAAATGGGAGACGAGTGGATACTAAACGGAGAAAAAATGTGGATCACCAGCGGAGGATTGGCGAACTGGTACTTTGTTTTGGCGCGTACAAATCCCGACCCTAAAGCCCCAGCTAGTAAAGCGTTTACCGGATTTATTGTCGAGCGCGATTGGCCTGGAGTCACTCCAGGCAAGAAGGTATGTATTGATTTGTTTCGAGAGAGGAACAACTGCAATGATTGATTTTAGGAAATAAATATGGGACAACGAGCGTCAGACACTCGCGGTGTATCTTTTGTGGATGTGAGAATACCGAAAGAAAACGTTTTGTTAGGAGAAGGGGCCGGCTTTAAAGTCGCAATGAAATTTTTTGATACAACAAGACCGGGGGTGGCGTCGGCAGCGACAGGTTTGGCGCAAAGATGTTTGGATGAGGCATCCAAGTATGCAACCCAACGTCAAACATTTGGAGTTCCGATATCTAACCACCAAGCCGTTGCTTTTATGCTAGCAGACATGGCGGTAGGAGTGGAAGTGTCCCGTTTAGCGTGGATGAAGTCCGCATGGCAGGTGGACAATAAAGAGAGCAACACTTACATGGCGTCTATAGCAAAATGTTTAGCTGGTGACATTGCCAATAAATGTGCAACCGATGCTGTCCAAATATTTGGAGGAAATGGTTTTAATAGCGAGTATCCTGTTGAAAAACTATTCCGAGATGCTAAAATATTCCAAGTTTATGAAGGAACTGCTCAAATTCAAAGGGTTATTATATCGCGGAATGTAATAAATCAAGCAAAAGCTTCCGCATAATTTTTTATTTACCCTAAAATAGATTGTTTTATATTTTTAACTTTTGTTTGCTTTTTCCTCTGGTAAGCTTAAGAGGCGCTCACAATCTTAATTCTCTGCCGTTTGGTATAAAGGACTTAAGCCAGAAAACGTAGTTTTCGGCAAAATAAAAAAGAATATTCTAATGCAAATTGTGAATCGGGCAGCTATTTATACGCATTTTCAGTAATGTATTTATGGCTATCAGGTTTTAGTTTTCAATTTAAGATATTATAATTTATAAAATGAAGTTGAAACAGCGTACAAAATGGGCTTCATTCCGTTAATAAAAAATCGAATAATAAAAAAAAATCTGGCTATTCCAGAAGTTCTAAGGGTTTTCAAGACCGATTTTTGGTCCTGAAAAATTCAAAAATGGTTGTAAAACAAATTTTGGAGTCTAAAATTTCAGAGAAGCCTAAGCTTCCCTTGCCACCTCTGACGAGCCGTCCCTGATATCAATAATCTTCTTCAGTATTAATATACTATGATTATTTTTAATGAAAAAATATCAAGTAGAACATAATTTGTTCTTTTTTACTTGTGGAGTAGCACAAAGACAAGAAGAAAAATTTATCTAGAACAGGTGTTTCCTAAATAAGACGGGTGGTTACCCCATTCCCGTTCACCGAGTATTCTATTCTTCTTTTAAACATTTGCATTATATTCTTTGTTCGCGAATAATCACCGGAACCTATTGAATTTGACCATTCAATAAAAAATTAATTTTAATTTGGAATAAAATAATTAAGAGGAAAATCGGCCTCGGTCACGTGCTCGTGTGCTTATAAATTAGGCATGCATGTGACTATATGCGCATAGTTTATTACCATACTCTACAAGTATCATGAGATTATTTCGGTCTTTGTTACTCATTGTGCTTTCATTGTTGAATGCAATGTGTTCAGATTACTTCGAAATGAGAAATAAAATAATCGAAGCCGAAAGACGGACGGCGATTGGTGGTGATATTGTGTTAACCGATAAAGAAAAAACCGCAAATCAAATTTTGTTGGAAATCAAAAGTGCGGAATTTAGCGAATCAAAATTTCTTGCGGCTCAAGATTTTCTCGAGGCGAGAAAGAAAATCGAAAAGTCTCCAGTGTTTTCAATAATTACGAAACTACCCAAATTGGGTTCGTTGCATACGCATTTAACTGCGTCAGTTTCGGTCGACCACCTTTTTGAAATAATTTTAAAATACGAAAATATTTTCGGATGTATTATCAACGACCGATTAAAATTAAAAGTTTTCGATTTCGGAAACGTAAGTACGGATTGCGAGTGGAAATTGTTACGTGATATGCGGAAAAATAACACTTGGAGCGACGAGTGGATAAAAAGCCAGCTGTGCATTACAAGTCCGGGGAATCCCCCAAACGTTAAAAATGCGGATGACGTATGGAAACAATTCCGGGGAATTTTTACCACCATAATCGACATGTTGATCTATAAACCTATTTTTAAAGATTATTTATTTCAATCTCTAAGTGAATTATATTTAGACAACGTTTTTTACTCGGAGTACAGAACAAACTTTTTTAACTTGTACGATTTGAATGGAACAACTTACGATTTCAAAATTTTTTTGGAAACGTTTCACCAAGTGGTTGAAAATTTCAAAATTGGACATCCAAATTTTATCGGAGCCAAAATAATTTATTCGATTTACAGAAAATCCCCTCCCAGTCAGCTGGAAGAAGCTCTGAAAACCTACGCCGAATTAAAAGAATTATTTCCTGAAGTTTTGATTGGATTCGACTTGTTAGGATCAGAAAATGATGGAAATAATTTGGTGGATTATTATGAACAATTTGAAAACGCAAAAAACGTAACGGATTTCTTTTTTCACGCCGGCGAAACCAACTGGTTTGGTATGGATGTCGACTACAATCTCTTGGATGCAGTTCTATTGAGAACCAAACGTATCGGTCACGGATTCGCTTTACCGAAACATCCCAAAATTTTGGAAATGGTAAAAGAAAATGACATCGCGATCGAAATTTGTCCAATTTCCAATCAAGTCTTAATGCTCGTAGAAGATCTACGGAATCACCCTGCAAGTTATTTGGTAGCAAATGGATTTCCATTGGTGGTTTGTAACGACGATCCAGGGATTTGGGGTGCCACTGGTCTTAGTTTCGATTGGTACGTCTTTTTCATGGCCATTTCAAGACAAGATTCTGGACTGGAGGTATTGAAACAACTCGCGATAAATTCAATTACGTACAGTGGCCTGACTCCACTGGAAAAATCTCAATCACTGTCCAACTGGAACAAGCAATGGGATTTGTTCATCGATGTCCTGATTGAAAATTATGTCGATGTTGGGTCTAGGTACCACGTAACACATATTTGATAATTTTACATAATCTATAAAATATAAATAAAACTCTAAATAATACCTTAGCTTATTTTATTGAATTGGTAAAACCAATATAAATCAGTTTAATGTTTTAGCTCTGCCAATAACTTCTCGGGAAATAATAAGGCGTTGAATTTGAGAAGTCCCTTCGTAGATTTGATAAATTTTTGCGTCTCTCATTAACTTTTCAACTGGATATTCGCTATTGAACCCTGCTCCTCCGAATATTTGTACGGCGTCGCTGGCGCATTTATTGGCTATATCGCCACCAAAACATTTAGCAATGGATGCCGTGTAAGTATTGCGTTTTCCGTTATCAATTTCCCATGCGGCTTTCATCCAAGCCAAACGTGATAATTCAACACTGATTGCCATATCTGCCAACATAAATGCAACTGCTTGGTGATTAGCTATTGGAGTACCAAATGTTTTGCGTTCTAAAGAATACTTGGAAGCTTCGTCAAGACATCTTTGAGCTATTCCCGTAGAAGCCGTACCAACCTACAATAAAAATTTACAAAGGTTTTTTTTCTGGAATAGAAAACACTCACCGGAGGTCTTGTTTTGTCAAACGTCGACATGGCGATTTTAAAACCTGCTCCCTCTCCCAAAATAACATTCTCCTTTGGTATCCTGACGTCTTCAAAGTTCACTGCACGAGTGTCGGATGCTCGTTGACCCATGTTTATTTCCTAACGCAAAATGACGACTTACAACTATGCTTTCTACTTCAACTAACTTACTTTTCTTCCAACTGATACTCCAGGCCAATCACGTTCCACAATAAAACCTGTGAAAGCTTTATTTGCCGGTGCTTTTGGATCGGGATCGGTACGTGCCAAAACATAATACCTAAGTGCAACTGGATCGATAGATTCGTGCCAAAGAAAATTGTTAAATCTTACCAATTAGCAACACCTCCTCCCGTAATCCACATTTTTTGACCATTAAGAATCCACTCGTCTCCTTTCTTTACGGCTCTCGATTTGACTCCATTCACGTCCGATCCAGCTCCTGGTTCCGTTACACAATAAGCCTTGATGCAAAAAATCCAATTAATAAAAGAGAAGCAAGTTAGAAAGGTAAACTCTTACAGCAATTAAAGGTTCTTCGATTAAACGTCCGAGGTACTTTTGCTTTTGTTCCTTGCTGCCAAATCCTGCAACTGGTGATTGCTAAAAATATGTAGATATTAGTGTGGAGTTGGACAAATTCCTGGATTCAGTTAGTTAAATTTTTAGAAGTTACTAATTATTATAATAAGAGAAGTTTACCCCTAATCCTGACCCTAATATAGCAACTTGGATGCCACTGCAGGCGTAGGAAAATTCTTCGGTTATCAAGCACTGGTCAAAGACGTTATATTCCAATCCGCCTAGAAAAAGAAATTATACGCACGGAGAAAAGAAAAAATTATTGACAAAAACCAACCGCAGTCGGCAGGGATTCCGGTATTTAAAAGGCCCAAAGACCAGGCATTCTTAAAAATTGGCCAAGGAAATTCTCCAGTTTTATCATAATGGCTAGCAGCAGGTAAAATTTCTTCTCTTGCAAATTTTCGTGCCAAGTTTTGTATTTCGGTTTGGGTTTCACTTAATTCTAAAATATAAAATAAAAAAATCTACTATACAAATTTTACTACCTGTTTTTCTTTTCAATTTCACTAAATATTTTCAAACACTTTGTATAAAATAGCACTTATGACGTAAGCATGACAACACTAACCAAACGAGAATCCCTTCGACGATTCGGCATTTTGAGTTTTAATTTGAGATGTTGAAAAAGGTCTCAAAATAATTGGTTTTGAAAATGTGCGCAGAGTCTGAAAGAATTGATTATGTTTTTGATTTTTGTAAAGTGCAGTGTTACCTGTCCTAATTTATTCATTTTGACGAAAGTGCTATGTGAAAACAAGTATTTATAAGCAGTTATAAATGTAATACTGATCGAGTTTTATCTCAAAACTCAGTGCAAAGTGGGAATGAACGAACATTTAAGTTTAAAATTTCGAACTTTGAACTATGAACACTCAGTAGTAGTTATCACAAAAAACTGATTACAATTTTCAAAAAATACCGGACCTGGACATTATTAATTCAAGCATTGTTGCAGATATATTGGACAAACGGGTGGTAATTTAAATTTCGCACTTGACTGATTTATAATACAAAAAATTAATTATAAATAAAATAATTTACTCATTAAATTTATTTTTACCAAAATTTACATTTTAATGTATATCACAGTGTTCAGTTTGGTTGCCTACATAGTATACTCCTACTTGAAATACTTTTCTAGCTTTTGAATGCCCGGATTTTTAACTTTTTGCGATTTCCACGCTGCAATATTCTACAAAATATAAAATTTGTTAATTTTATAAAAAAAAATAATATTTTACTTTATACGCTCCCGCCTGCATAAGCGTATAATTTTACATTTGAATGTTACTTATAACACCAAAACTTACCAATCTCTGTAAATGCTTTAAAAATCTAGCTTTTTCAGCAACGGGTTTTTCGTATAAGTTCTCCAAGCTTTCCACATTTTCATGAAACTGCGTTATTCTTTTAATCAATAGAGCGTTAACGGTTTGCTCTGAAATTTCCTTATTCTCAGATTCTTTAAGAGAACTCCGCGTGCTTTCGGATGTCGCCAATGGAATGGAGCTGTAACGTTTTGAGGTAGAGCAGATCGATTGTTTTGAGCTAATGGAACTGGTCCTTTGGGATTTGTGTTTTGAGCTGATCGAAGAAACAGATTGTGTCTCGTTGGAGTGATCCGATGGCAATGTGGATAAACGCATTTTTAATTGTTTGCGAGCGATGCATTCTAGTTTCGCATATTCTGCGTGCACCTTTCCAAACTCCGCTTCCGATTCAAGCAATTTCTCTCTGGTGCGAAATAAGTTAACCACAAGAGGATTACTGAGATCAGTGGTATTTGCCATAATCTGATAAAGAAAATATTCTGATATTAAAAATTGTAGCTCAATTATTTGAGAGTACATATTGGGTTCTTGTAGAGAGATTTGGTAAGATTTGGAGTATCTTGGTTGGAACCTAACCAGTAAAGGGTATTCGCAGAGTTGTAAAGACATATAGGTAAAAACAACAATGTATGTTATAATTTATTGAACAAATTGAATAGATAAAAGTTAAAATAAAATATTATCAAACGTCAACGTCAAATTCTTATATTATAAAAATAGAGATTTGGTTTTAGGTCACATCGCTTAAATTTTTTTGTATTATTATAAACGGCAAGAGTACAATAATTATCATAAAAATATTAAGAATTCTTACATGAACTACCGTAAATATTTCTACTCTCTAATCTCTAATCACTGGATAACTGGTAAAGCGCATAACAACTTAAGAATAATACTGTTAAGGACAATAAATAAACTATTAAGGGCCGACGGCACCGACGTCATTCAAGGATATAACATCAGACGTACTGTTGTTTCTCGAAGACAAACTCAAAGATTACTAAATCTTACCAGATAAATTTTAATGACGTCTTTAAATGACGCTGGTGCATCGACAGTTATTACGAAAACTTAACAGGCCTATATGACACGTTACAAATAATACAAGAGGTCGTCCAAATCTGACGATTTCGGTACAACGCCTAATGCTTCAACTAAAATGCAAAGCTTCCTAGCGTAGGATAGAGGTGCAGGAATTTCGCTACTTTCGGGCAGTGCGTAATCGAGATGGCACATTTTGTACGTCATTGTTAGCAAGTCTGTACTCGACAGTTTGCATTTATTGTGTACGATATCATAATGCGTGGGTCGTACCACATCAGTAGAAGAGAACTCGGTGGTCAAATAGAATTCGTTACCATCTGTGAACAACGGATCAGTTACGACCGTTCCTGGAGGTACATTTAAAGCAACGCCATTGGATGTTCGAAAAAATAAAGCTTCTGAGTTGGTTCGAACAAAGAGTGCGATTACTTCAACATTATCGTAAGAAGTTAAACTGAAGTGCTGTTTATAAAAAGACCGAAGTAGGTCACGATTGTGACATTCGACGCGTTGATAGATTACGATCCGTTTAGGAAGCCGGCCATTTATATCGCAATATTTCTTCGTGATATCTGCCATCGATTCGCTCAGATAAGATAAAATATTGCCATATATGATTTCGGAATAACTGTGCCAAGAAAAACCGTCGTCGCTTAAATTTGCAACCAAACTGCATACGTTTGGTTTCGTGCTATCCTTGGGCGAATAATAGTCGCTGCCGCAAAACATTGTGTCCTTAAATTGGGAGATATCTACACTCCACGGGTTTCCTCCCAATATCGTGTTGATTTTTACAAGAATATCGTGAACGTGGTCCGAACTGATGAGTTCCGCACTGCGGATGATTAAAAACGGAATCGGATTTTGGACGCAGCACAAATATTTAATAAGTCGTTCGGGTTTGTTTTTAGAATGCGGAACGAAGAAGATTATAATTTGCAGATTTTTGCTGACAATGCTATTAATTGTTTTGTTATAATCATGAATATTGTCGTCTATTTGCAAATAAAGAGGTTCCCCGATTAAAATGCCAGTGTCTTCCGGTAGTTTTCGCATTCTAGCGACCAAAAGATGGGCGTCCATAAAATCGGATTCGGTGTGTATGATACACCAGCTCCATAATTCAATGGGATTAAAGAATTCGTTTTCTCTTATTGCAGAAAGCCAATTGCCATTTTTGGGAAGGTATTCGACACCGTTGCCAAATTTTATTTTTTCAGGAGGTAAAATTCGCGCTTTTACTTTTAAGTTGCCGTTGAAATTTAAGTTCCAAAGTTTTAGTTCTTTACACGAGAATAACTTAGTGAGGGGAATCATAATATTGGAAGGTCCAAATAAGATTTTGTCCGTGCTGTCAACTTCAAAACATACAGAGGGTAATGCCGACACGACTTTACCGCTGTTGGATTCGAGAGTTAAGAGGTTTTCGTCTTTGGAAAACGAACGCACAGAATAAATTTGATCGTTAAAGCAAACTTGTGACTTTCTAGAATCGTTCAGGCACCACGACTTGTTAATACAAGAGTTTTTGTTGACGATGTAAAATAGAACATTGATATACAATAAATTCTTTTCGTCTCGAAAACGGTTGACGACGTCCAAATCAAAAATCAACTTTTTGTTTTGGAGTTGTACAGGTTTGAGTTTAATGCAACGTTCGATTAGAAGTTGCAACAGTTGCCGATCGTTGGCAATGTTATTTTCTATCGTAAAATAAAAGAACATTTTGATTGGGATCCCCTTCGAGAACGTGTTAATCGAGTCGTACTGTATTGCTTTGGTGCAATAAACATAGGTGCCGTTGATGAGGAAGGGTGTGTGAGTGGAACCCAAAGTTTCGGCCAAGACTACTCGTTTCATCGCCTCGCTAATTTCTTCGGGTTCGTAATTAATTCGATACTTATAAAATAATGAAGATGTGAAGCAAAGAATATTACTAATAGCCGTCTTTTCGACCATGATCGGACTGCGAGCATTGGACATTCTTCCAATTATGGCTTTAAAGCTCAATGCTTCGATGATTACAAAACATCTACAAAGTAAACTAATGCAAATCATACAAAATTTAAAGTTATATCGTGTAAGTTAGTTTTAGACTCGAGATTCGTGTCTTTACAGTCCTTAAACAAATAATTACAACTTCCACACCTCGAAGAGTTCTTCTATTTGTAACCATTCTGTTTGCAATCAATGAAGCGTTGTTGAGTAATTTACATTGCAAGTTACTTATCAGTTGTGTAATCCTTGTTCTGTTCTCTCCTCATTCTAGTTGACCTGGAAATGTTCGGCATTGGATCTCCCTTTTTCTTATTGCCTTCCAAAGAAAGTTCAGAACACATTTGTTACTTGACCAGGATTCAAACAAGGTCTCGGCTAAACAGTCAACACACTTAATCGCTAGGTTGCAACTCATCTCACGGGACTAGAAGAAAAATTATCAAAAAGAAATGCAAAGTGAAAATAGTAGAAATGCCCCCCCCCAGTAAACAAAACCTGGCTACTGCACTGCTACTTTTCAATTACGAAATGTCTAACCGTTGATCTTACGAAACCTCTAATAAAGGAGACTGCAATGACCATATACCCGGTTCGATTCTGAACAAAGTCAAAACTTTATATCTGATAGTTTGCCCTCGGAAGGCAGAGGCAAAGCACCGCAGTGTAATCTGCTTGGCAAACCACCTCAAATTGAAGTGTATTTCACTTCCGTGGCTACTAAGTACACTATCTAGCCCTGGAAATTTAAAAATCAAACACTGCCAAGTGTAATAGTTGTTATTTTATAGGAACATTTTTTTAGGTAACAGTAAAAATACGAATCTCAAATTCGAATCTAAAATTAACTTCATTCAAACAAGAAATTTCAAAATGCAAATATGAATTTTCTTACTTACCAATTTGTAGCCAGCCAATACACTGCTTTGGATTTTTTCAGAAGTCAACACAGGTTTATTTTGTGCTCGTCCAAAATGTTTGTAGAATTGTAGATTATCGTTCAGATTTTAGTATTCATTAAAAAACTAAACACCACAGACCGAAATTATAAGTAAAAGTTACAAAAACTATGAATTTGTATGTTGCAATCTGTCAGTTAAAAAACGATTATTTGATTCAATTTGATTGGTGGAACCCAGCCTAAAGTTCATTGCTAATTTAATATTTAAATATTTCACTAGTTTTTCATACCTTGCACGATTTTTCTGTAAAAAGTTGTTTAAATAATTAATTTATGCCGTTATATAGGATAATCTTGGTAATTTCAGTTTATAATTTGCTTAATAATTTGTAATAAATTTTACAACTATTGGTTGTGTGAACGCAGCTTAATTCTCAACGGACATTTTTGAAAAGTATACCATTTCAAAAGTAATGTCAGTTTCTAGATAACCGCTAGTCGGTGTAATTAATATAAAGTATTGGTTTAGAAAATGAGTGCCTACAATTACGATGTACCCGATTTCGATTTCTTTACGAATTCTGCAGACGAAGATAAAAATATCGAATTGTTTTTAGGTAGGTAAATCTAAATTATCGCAGCAAGTGCAGGCAACGATAGCAAATTGTATTGATTACTTCATATTTTAGATATAGACCACGAAAATGAGGTATTTTCAACTCCTCAATGTGTTTTAAATGGTGATCACAATTCCAACAATCCAGACTTGTTTCCTTCTCCGACATCATCAACCAGTGATTATTACTTATTTGAAGGTTTTTATCTTTTTTGATTTGTTTGATTTACAGGAAACTCACTCAAAAGCACTATTAGAAAGTCCACGAGTGTCGGAAATCTTCCCGACGTTGATGCTTTTTTACGGTTAGTTAGTAGCTGTCCATCTTGAGGTTGTAAATAACATTTCTACTTGTAGGAATGGAATGAATGGTTTGACGATTTCAGAGAATGATAATAATTCCAAAAGTCTTTGTAGAGATAAGTTGCAAAATGGACACGCAAAGCATCGTAACCGATCGCAAAGCATTTCAAAGGTAAAGTAAAATCTTTGTTTTGGCGAATACTGTTAAGAAATGAAAATTGTAATATTCTTCTTGCATCTTTCTTTCCCTTGAGGGCTGTCTTGGAAATAATATCAAAGCATGCTGTTTAATTAAGATATACTTGAAATAATTTAACACTTTTTACAAAATTAAAAAGTGTTCAACAAAATACGTTGCAAATCACTGATTGCACTAATCAAATAAAATTAAACTTGTATTTGGTATGAAAAATTTGATTATTTTAAAACTATTCAAAATTTGCGTAGCAATCACTAAAATTAGCAATTTATCAGGCAACATTTAAAATCAAAATTTGAAAGGTGTTTGAAAAGTTATATAAAAATAAAATTATGCCTTTCTGATGTGTGAATATGTGAATATTTTATTAACTGTAAATTAAAGTTTTTATTTTATATTTTAGAGTGAGCACTACAAATCGAGACAATCCGTATTGACTTCTCGGGAAGATTTAGGAAGTACAAAATATATAAGTATGGCGGAAGCCATTAGACAATTTCAACAGCGAACGCCTCGGCGTTTCCATACTAAGTCGAAAATGGATAATGGACCATTTGTTGGCGTTTTTTACGAACATAGGAATCTAACCATTGCTCAATCACCAATACTTCAGACAAAGAGAAGAACGCGGCCCGTCAGCGTTATAAGTCATGCAGAAAAAGAATCGAAAGATTTCGAAGAGTCTCAAAAGTTAGACTTTTATTTCAATTGTTTTCCGTTTCGATAATTTATAAAATTTCAGGTTTAAAATTAAGGCAAATCCGTTGAATGCTAATGTTTTAAATACACCACCGCCGATTTCAAAGTCCAAGAAACCTGCTACGATTCCGGAACCATTTAATCTCACCAAAGTCTCGAAGGAGAAATCGGGGTCGTTATCTTCCTTATCTTTGCCATCTTTTGAATTTCATGCAAAACCTGTACCAAGATCTGTTAAGGAACCTCCGAAACCTATTATTAAGTCAATGTTGTGTACAAATCCTAGAACGCCAACAGTTTTAAAGAAAACGATTGCTAAAGTTAGCACTAAAGAAAAAGAGCCTGTGAAAGCTGTCTATGAGGCAGGCCCCACTAAGCTTGTTCCGTTTAGTTTTGACGGAAGAATTGCAGAAGCGAAAAAAAAAAAGGACAAATTGTTAAGTGAGGTAAAGTAAGTTAATTTTTCGAAATGTTTGCATTTTACAATTTTCATTTCAAGGTTTTGGAAAAGGAAAAGAAGGCTAGAGAATTTCACGCAAAGCCAATACCAAGAAAGATTCTGAATTATAATCAAGGTAGTAACCAGCTGCTTAATAAATTGCAGGAAAGTGATGGACATCAAGGAATGGCGGTGAGTTAACATAACTGGGCGAGATCAAATTTATCGGTAATTTAATGCTGTAATTATTTCAGCATCAGAACTCCGATTTGGTAAATGGAGTATTTAAAGCTAAACCGGCGAAGGTATTGGTAAAACAACCATTCATACCTAAGAAATCGGACAAGCCTTTAACGGAAATTGTATCTTACCCAAGCAATTGGGAAAATCGTGCAGCAGAGCGCGAAAAGTTCTATCAAGAATTGAGAGAAAAAGAAGAAATGGTTCTGCGTGCAAAGGAAGAGGTGAGTGGCGCGGTGAAAAAATTGTACTAATTCATGTAATTTGAATGCATTTTTAGATCGAAGTCAGAAGGCAAATAATGGAAAGTGAAGAGGTGGCACGAATTCGTAAAGACACAGTTCATCAAGCTAAACCCATTCGCCACTATAAAGGGGTTAAGAGAATCACCCCAAAGAAAATTACAGACCCGGTGAGTCCTAAATTTAATTACATCAGAAATAAAGAAAATTTTAACAATTGAATAGGTCTTTGTCATGTGTCATGTATATTTAAAATAATAAATTAAATTTTATAGACTTGTAGCAGCTTTTTTTTTTAATCGACTTTACTTTTATTATTACAACTGGGTGTGGCGGCTTTATTTAAGCCAATTATATCAACTCTTCTCTTGAGTGCGGTGTGGTTGCCGACTCGTTTCTGCATTCAATAAAAATTTCAATGAAAAGATTGTGGGGAATTATAGTTGATTCAATGTGCGACTTGCAGTATTAAAAAAAAAATTAAAATATGGAATTTCTGGTTCACCTCTCGAAATTAAGCAATTAACAGGTAAGAACACTTGCGTCATCAACAAAAACCCATCGTGCTTCAATTTTGATTTTGTAAATTCTTAAAGCGTGTTACGTGTTCAGTGGCAGACCCAGGGGTAGGACGGAAAACTTCCCACCCCCTCATTAAAGTGAAAAATATTTAATTGCATCTTATAGTTCACTCAATGTCGAGATTGCAATTTTTGACTTCAGGGCTGTGTTTTGGCTAGTTAAGAGGTAAACATCCCAAATGCCCTCTGCTCTAGATGGCAAGGGGACACGTAGAAGAAGTGCCACTTTATGGTTTTCTGCTTATTCCTCGAAAACGGTTAGCTTTAGCTGAAAAGTAATTATGTACAAAATTTAAGCTGATAAAATTTCCCACAAGAAGGTTGCCATTTATATTTTCAAGTGCAAAAATTTGATTATTTTTATTATTTTTTTGGATTTGTTTAAAATACGGAATCTCCTAAATTCTCCGAAAACATTCTTTAAATTCTTCTAGGAAGAATAAAATTTATGAATGATTTTTATTATTTTCTTAAAAGCTATTAAAATGTTCACCTACTTTAGTTCTCCGAAAAAATTCTTTGAATTCTTCTAGGAAGACTGCTTATTTTTATTATTTTCTTAGAATTAGTAGTAAACGATGTTTTACGATTTTCTCGAAATTCATTCCGAATAATTTTTAAAATTTAATTAAATTTTTTAAAAATTATTCCTAAATTTTTTTGTGATTGCTATATCACAAATTTTACATTAAGAAGAAAGCTTAAAAATTATTATTAACTTAGCGAATAAGAATTTGAAAAATGTGGACTATTGGAATCACTGTAATTTTTTTTATATTTTTTTACAAAATTTTCGTTATTTTTATCCAATATTTTTATTATTTTTTATATTTTGCCTATTTTGTGCCCCTTTGCACCCCCCTCACCTATTAGCTTCGGGAACTTTTCCAGACCCCCTTGATTTCTCTCCAGACACTCTACGAGATCACACTCAACTTACCAGCTAAAAGCTCTAAAAAAATAAATATAAAAATTCTTGAAGTTGAGTTGCCAGGGAAGTGAGTACAATTGCCCCGTGTAAAATGAATTTTAAATATCTAATTTATGTAATAATAATTTATTATAATTAAGTTTGAAAAATCGGAATTTATAAACAAATTTGATATTCTGATAAGTAATCATCATAAATAATAAAGTAACCTTGTATTGCTTAATAATGTCGACGATAGTTTGTTCTAGCTTCTTAAATAATTTAAACTTCGTTAAATATTTCTTCATAATATGTTAAAAAAATTATTGTCAAAAAATTGATAAGAAAGAGAAATTTAGTTTTGTGTTCCATGTAGATTGACGGAGATAATATTAGTGAGAGTAATTACCCACCCCACATCCAATATTCTATATCTACTCGCAAATATTTTCATCTATCTTAGTCACTCACCTACAGTAATACAATCGGAGTTCTATGTAGCTGATATTATGTTCGCATACCTTCTATTGAGTGTTATATTGGGCAGTATCATTTGGATATATTTTTCGATCAAGAAACCAAAAAATTATCCACCAGGTAAATAATTATTTTGATTTTAATAATTATTTTAATTGTTATACAACTAGAAAGTAACATTTTTACCCAGCGGTCGAGTTAGATCATTTAAAAAAATTAAAAAAAAATTGAATTAATACTTTTTAGTTTACCAAAATAGCTACTTGTGTAACTAGGTACACAAATTTAAGTTTTGGCCACGTGGTTTGTTGAATAATCAGCTTGTTTATCTTTTAGGTCCAGAATGGTATCCAATATTGGGCAGCTATCCACAATTCAGGAAACTGGGAAAAACTTGTGGAGACACAGCGGTTGCATTTGAAAAACTTTCAGAGCAGTACAAATCAAATGTGATTGGATTAAAACTAGGAATGCACAAAGTCGTAGTTGTGTCGTCGTACGAACTTATTAAATCGGTATTACTTGACGTTAATTATTTGGGACGCCCGGAAACCTTTTTTTACCAGCTCAGGTCCATGGGAAAAATAAGGGGTATGCTTAAGATTCTTACACATTCATAATAATTCATAATTCATAATTTTTATTTCATTAATATTTAATTTTTAATATTTTATTTTATTTTAATCCGTATCTATAATTAAAATATTAAAGATATTTCGAACAAACAAAATTAAAATAAATATTAATAAGTAGATACCATTATAATGTTTACGATTAATAAGTCTATTTTTGCATTTTTGTAACATTTATTGGTAGGAAAAAGTGGGGCCAAAAGTACCAAAAAGGCCATTTTTAAAAATTTTGATTTGAGTAATTTTGCAAGAATTATCCTATAATATAAGCTAGATCTTGATTTTAACCGGGCTTTATAAATCCCAGGTATGCTTGGACTCATAACCTGTTATTATCTCCGCGAAAAAAAATTCTGTTGCACCCCCCTTTGGTGAAAAATGAAACTGGTTCTATACTTTGTACCAAGAAAAATTTTAAACACGAAATAGTGGAGAAATTTTTTCTCTTTAAAATTTTAAACTTTCTTAGAAGGTAGCATTTTGTGATCTCATTTTACGCTAATTGTGAGTTAAATAACCCGGCTCAGCGCTAATTAATAATACCCGACTATTATTACTTCAATTATTACAATTTTAAATTATAACGTGACTGTCACTATTAATATAACACCGACAGGAATTAGCCTTCATCGCCAATAACTGCATTAAGTATTTTTATTAACCAGTAAGCAGCTAGAGAGTATAAAAAAATTAATTAAGTTGCATATTATAGGAATAACATTCACCAGTGGAGAAGTATGGCTGACCCAAAGAAACTTTATCATCAGACATCTTCGCAACGTAGGGTTTGGGAAAAAAGTGATGGAAACAAAAATTGAAAACGAGGTCCAGGTTATAATGAAGCTCATAGATTCCAATCCAAATCAGATTGACTTCAAACATTTGCTGGCTCCTTCGGTTTTAAACGTTTTGTGGACTCTGGCAGCTGGAACCAAAATTACGAGAGACGATCCCAGCATCGTGAAGCTTTTAATTATTTTGGATAAGCGAATCAAGGCTTTCGACATGTCTGGAGGTACTTTAAATTATTTCCCGTGGCTGAGATTTATTGCACCAGAAGAAATTGGATACAATTTGATAAAAAATGTAAATTTGGAACTTAAAAGTCTTCTCATGGAGATAATAATGGAGCATGTGGATACGTGGACGGAAGACAGAAACGACGACGTGATTTATGCTTATATTTCAGAGATTAAAAAATGTGGAGGCGCCAGTACCATCTTTACATGTGAGTTCCCATCGATTTAAATTATGTTTATAATTATTACTTTTCAGACGACCAACTGCTTATAATTTGTTTGGACTTATTTATTGGAGGGGCAACCAACACAAGTTCAACGTTAGATTTTATATTCCTAGCCATGGTGCTGTTTCCAGATGTGCAAACCAAGGTTCAAAAAATTTTGGACGAAACCTTCGACATAAATCAACCGTTGGATTACAACGATCGACACAAGTAAACGTTTTCAATTCATTTTAAGCGGTATAAATTTGAATAATTGCAGAATTCCGTACGTAGAAGCCGTGATAATGGAGGTAATGCGCTACTATCCAATTTTACCAATCATTGGACCCAGGACACCAAGCAAGGATACCACTTTGGATGGCTATGCGATAGCTAAGGTCCAATATACTTCTTCTTATGTGTTTGGCACAGTGAATAGATTTCGTTTAATTGCAGGACACAATAGTTTTTTTAAACTTGAACTCAGTCTTTAACGATGGCGGTATTTTTGATGAACCAGAACTGTTTAAACCCGAACGATTTTTGGACAACAACGGAAATTTAGTTCCTCACGAAGCTTTCATTCCATTTGGGCTTGGTAAAAATTTAAAGAGGTGAAAACTGTACGATTTACTCTGTTCTTCCATTTCAAGGTAAAAGAAGATGTTTGGCCGATAATTTAGGAAGAAACTGCATATTTATATTTTTTGCTGAAATTATTCGTCATTATAAAATTCATCCAGCGAAAGGATCAATAAAGCAAGAAAAAATGGTACCCGGCATGAGCAGGTCGCCACAAAAATATGCAGTTCAACTACAAAAAAGAATTTTGAAAACTTTATCCTTAACTTAAGGAACCATCAGTTCGAAATGTTAGAAAAATTGTACCAGTAGGTGGATTTTTGTTATTTTAGATTATTGATGATATTCTGAAAAGTTCATAAGGAAAGTTAAGGACCTTTTTCTCATTTTTATGCAACTTAAACCAATGACAGATAATTATTTAAAAGAAAATGTAAAAATAAAAATTGTAGACAATAGAAAACCACTGCTTATTATTTATTATTATATTACATAAATCGGCATAAACTACGTCGATTTAAGTTTATAATTTGTAAAGGTACAATAGGCAGATTAAAAATATAAATCTTCAAGCAACAATGATGAATTAATTAACTATTTTATTTATTTACCAATATTGGTAATTAATATTAGGGCAAAAATTCAGCTATAGTTTCAGTTTTACCTTAAAAAATTGCTCACACTCTTCTAAAACTAGATTCGGGTCTCTAAAGAAAATGCAAGGAAAAATTATGAGCAAGTTTTATTTATTTTCAACAGTTAAGTACATTTAACACCTTGAAAGGTTTTACCAACACAATTAACACTAACAATAAGACATTGGTGCATTATGCAAGCCAATCTGACAGTGTAAAAACAGAAATCACCGGTTTAATAAACAATCCAGCAAACGCATTCAAAAATTTTGTACTTGTGCAGATCCATACCAAATCAGTATACATTTCGTAGAAGAATAAAAGAAGAAAACAGGCACACGATGTCCATAGAACCAACTGCAGAAGCTTGTGAACAAATTCGTAACGATCCATGTGGAGGTTTTCAAATAATTGATCTAATTTCACTAAATTTTTACTCGTTGCTTTAAAAATAATATAACGCACAAATTCTATCGTAGTTTAGATAGAACAAAACTTAAATGGAATCAAATTTGATAGTGTTAGTTTGATGCCAGTCAAGGCCAAACTTAATCAAATTTCAATACACTAGGTTAAAATCAAAAAATGGAAGTTTGAAAAACGGTTTTGCAAATAATTAAAAAAATATTCAAATTACTGTTAAAATTAGAATTGCAGAAAGAATAGGAGAGAAAGAAGCCCCCTTGACAGAAGTCCAAGAAATAAATAAATGCACATGAACCAATCGATGAAAGGTCCATCCAAACTGGCCCCAATTTAGGTAACTCTTTATAAGCAGTCAGATATTTTCTCCAAACGTTCGAGTAAAGCCTGTCATTCAGCAGAGGCAGTGCCTCTATTATTTCCGAAAGCTTCCCTCTTGTACATATTATATCCCCATGGCAAATCTTTTACTGTTTAATCTTTATCAATAATTTATACATTTGAGATTTAATTAAAAATTACAAGCATTTACACAAACAAATCGTTTACTAATAATACATAAATAGACTTTCAAAAGCCCTATAGCTTTTTAATCGCCATTGGTTCGTCCTCCTTAGGAAGATGGTTCACAGTCATTGTAGTCACCAAGAAGTCTATTGTAGCTACCACAAGAACGATAAACAAATGTCTACGATAAATTTCTCTCTCCTGAATTCTTGATCTCAATAGATCCATCAATACGAGAAACAACAAAGTGATTCCAACTGATTTGCAACCAGTAAGCATGGCCACATGGAAAGCAGTTTTTATGACCGTCCACCAATTCGTAACCATTATTTTCCACGATTGCTTTAATGTTATTAAAATTGTCGTCCTAAAAAATTACCAAGTTGATGTTATCGTTATCGAAAAATTATTGAAAATCTACTTACCTTACAAAACAGTTAATACGCTAAAAACCACAAGAAACCGTTCGAAAAATGTTATTGAATAAAACCGCTTAAAAATTTTTAGCTTCAATTTATTTTCAGTTACGTTGCGTCGAGGTTAAAATAAATTTTTGTGATATCGTAAATTTACAATCAAACATTTACAGGCACTGCGATAATATACTAAATTTTATTATTTAAAAGAATTTTAACTTCTGCAGTGTCGAGGTTCTCGATTGGTTGGGAAAACAATAATTTGCAAAACATATTGCAGGAGGTTATTATATACTGTATTGGGGGGCGAAATACTTATTTTGTAAGTCCACCCCGACTCAATAAAGAGAACCAAAACCCTAGAGTACCTACAAGTATAATTTGATATTTAAACAAGGTCTGTCGGCGTTCGGTTTGCCAGCAAACCTGATGATCACCCGCATCAATCTCAATTGAAGAGAAATTCAGTAAGTTTCGCCAGATTATCCGCTCCAGATGGAAAACATCCTCATACAGTTTCTTTGAAATATTTTGGTATTCATAGATGCGAAGGTTCCATAGTTCACGAAGGATTGATCCTTACTGCTTCTCACTGTGTTCAAGGGTAAAGTTGAAGTAGATCATTTAAGATCTGTTGCTACTGCTTTCATTTTGGTGTACTTGCAAATATACTGAAAATTATCAAAATTGATAATTTTGTTACCTGCCATTCCGAAAGTGAAAAAAAATTAATCTGTTTTACACTACACAGTGGCACTAAGTGGCAATTTTTTCTTCCCTTTGATTTGTTGATCATTGAACTTTGTGCTCTCTAATAGCACGTATCGCATTGATATACATATATTTAGTTTCAAATTATTATCATTTTATCTAATCAATTGGTTATTATTTTCGGGTAGGTACTTAATATTTGCCACTTTAGATTGGTATAAATACAACTTGAAGAAAAAATAAAATTAGAAATTACAAAACAACAATGCGTTGCTTACTCGTGTTGTTCTCCCTGGCAGTGGCCTCCACTTTTGGTGAGAAAATTGATTTAATCTCATTGTTGCTTTAAAATTAAAAATTTTAGCTTCTGGTAAATTTGGAAACGATTGGAGAGTTATTGGAGGAGAAGACGCTCCAGATGGAGAATATCCTCACATCATCTCTTTGAAATATTTAAATTCCCATAGATGTGGAGGATCTATTGTTGACCAAGAATGGATTCTGACAGCAGCCCACTGTGTTGATGGGTAAAATTGAACTATATCACTCAAAAAGTTTTGCTACGGCCTTCATTTTAGAATATCCGCAAGAAACCTCAAAATTGTTGCCGGCTCTAATCTATTAAACTCTGGAGGGGATTCTTACCAAGTTCTGGAAGTACATGTGCACGAATTATACGATTCTTTCACATTATTAAACGACATAGCAATTCTGAAAGTGGAAAAAATTAAATTTGGTGTTAAGGTTGCCACAATCAATATCGAGAAAACTTACGTTGATGGCGGTGTGTCTGTTATTATCAGTGGTTGGGGTCGCACCACCCCGGAAGGGACTGGAACAAATGTTCTTCAACATTTGACCTATAATACGACCACTGGTGAAGAATGCAAGAAGAGGGTCACAAATAAACCTATAGAACCAACTACTCAGATTTGCACTCTGCACAGATCTGGAATCGGTGGTTGTTTTGGTGATTCTGGTAGTCCGTTGATTCGAACCGTCGATGGTGTGCGCTTCGTCGTTGGGGCGGTTTCCTGGGGTCCTCAATGTGGAAGTGGATATTATCCAGACGTTTTCACCAGAGTATCAGGTTTCGTATCTTGGTTAAACGAAAAATGTAAATGTAATTTGTAATTTGTCAAAGAAATATTTTACATACACTTGGTTTTTTTAAATTTTATTATGCGAAATTTTACTGATAGGCTGAAGAGGTTAAAATTTAAATCGATAAATGCCAACATTACGAACAGGAAGGGGGGCGGTTTGAAATTAACCAAAATAAAAAAAATTCGTAACACAACCGTGCTCGGAATAAAAGCCAAAAAGGTAACGAACAAAATTTGATATTAAATAAGAGTATTATGTTTGTTGGTTTTTAAAACGGTTATTTATTTCTGTTGAAGTAAGTCAAAGCAATTAATCAATGTAAAGACCCGGATTACAAATCTATTGTTTTCCGCCGATATATTTGATTAAAATAATTTATAAACAAAAGTTTTAATAAATTTACGTTTTCCTCTTTCAGTTCGTGGTGTAAAGTAAACTGTCGTCCATCAGGATAAGAGCTTTCTGTTGAACATGGTTTCGAACACTTTTCCAAGTAGGTTTCGTGGCTTACTTAAAAAAAGAAAAACTACTTTACGTTTCAAAATTTTAATTACAAGTTACAGTTACATTTTTTATTGAACCAAGGGATAAATGAAGACACCCTTGAGAAAATATCTGGGTAATACCCGCTTCCACATTCGGGACCGCCAGACACAATGCCTACCACATAACGTACTCCATCTACGCTCCGTATTAACCCACTACCCGAATCTCCATGGCAACCTCCCATTCCAGCTCTATGCAAAGTGCAAATTTGGCTGTCTATTATAGGTCGTTCAGGCACTCGTTTTCTACATTCTTCGACAGTGGTTGTATTATAAGTCAGATGTTGCAGATCATTTGGCATAGATCCACCTGGGACAGTTGCACCCCAGCCACTGAGCGTCACGGATACGTCGCCGCCCACAAAGGTTTTCTCGAGTTGGATTATGCTGACTTTATCGGAAAACTTGATTTTGTCCACTTTTATAATTGCAACGTCATACAATAACGTTTCGTAATTAAACCGTTTATGCCAGTGAACTTCGAGGACCTCGTACAAGTCGCCGCCTTCGCTCAATTTATTGGAACCGGCTACCACTTTGTAGTCGCTCGCACTACCACTGAAATTAAGAAGTTACTAGATAATTTTGTAAGTATATTTTGTCTTTACCGGTTTACGCAGTGAGCAGCCGTGATGATCCACTCTTCGTGAACAATCGAACCTCCACAGTTATGACCATGAGGATTATTGCCTCTTATGGATACCAAGTAGGGGTACTCTCCATCGGGAGCGTTCTCACCTCCAATTACTCTCCAGTTCACATTAGAATCAATTTTAACTTCACTGGGCACTAGCAAATTTTTTGCAAGAGTGGAGACCACAGACAAGTAGAGCACTAATAGGTAACGCATGGCTTCGACTTGAAGTATAAAAATAGAAGCGACCTTTTATCTACATTGACGAATACTTCAACGATTTAATCAATTCTGATAACAAAACCTAAAAATAAAGTAATG
The DNA here is from genome assembly GCA_963170105.1 of Cantharis lateralis. Taxonomy (NCBI): domain Eukaryota; kingdom Metazoa; phylum Arthropoda; class Insecta; order Coleoptera; family Cantharidae; genus Cantharis; species Cantharis lateralis. The sequence goes on from OY720628.1 coordinate 1,822,097, forward strand.
ATTTTTTCTTACGCTCTAAATATTCACCTCTACCATACAGAACCTTAGATCTGTTTACTAATCATTACTGTTTCTCAGTAAACTACTTTATCTAAAAATATTACTATTATTAGTATTACTTATATTTCAATTGTTTTCGTTAACAGATATTGATTTCAATTGTTTCAAGTATCCATCAATTTAGGTAGATACATATAAAAAGCAGCTTCGATTTTAAAATTTCAAATCGAAACCATGCGTTACCTGATAGTACTTTACCTCTCGGTAGTTTCTGCTCTTGCAAAAAATTTGCTAGTGCCCAATGACGTCATAATCGATGCAGATGTGAACTGGAGAGTAATTGGAGGAGAAAACGCTCCCGATGGAGAATACCCCCACATGGTATCTCTGCGGGCTTACAATTCACAGAATCATAAATGTGGAGGTTTGATTGTTCATGAAGAGTGGGTTCTCACGGCAGCCCACTGCGTGGACGGGTAAGTACGGTATAAATTCAAAAAAATATTATTATTAATTGGTTCATTGCAGACGAGATCCAACTGACTACAAAGTGGTGGCCGGTTCCAATAAAATGAGCGAAGGTGGCGACTTCTACCAGGTGCTCGAAATTCATTGGCATGAATTGTTTGATTATGAAGTGTTATTGTACGATGTCGCAATTTTGAAAGTAGAGAAAATTAAGTTTACCGACAAAGTTAACAAAATCAAACTCGAAAAAACTTTTGTGGGCGGCGACGTATCCGTGACGCTCAGTGGATGGGGTGCAATTAGCCCAGGTGGACCTCTTCCAGAAGATCTGCAACATTTGACTTACAATACAACGACCGTTGAGGAATGTAGAAAACGAGTGCCTGAACGACCTATAGAGGACACCCAGATTTGCACTTTGCATAGAGCTGGAATAGGCGGTTGCCATGGAGATTCGGGCAGTGCGCTGATACGCAGCGTAGATGGAGTACGTTATGCCGTAGGTATTGTGTCCGGAGGTCCGGAATGTGGTAGCGGATATTACCCTGATATCTTCTCAAGAGTTTCTGCATTTGTATCTTGGTTTAACAAAAAATGTAACTGTAACTTGTAATTAATTTTGGGAAGAATAAAAATTACTGGCGATCTTGATATTGTGGAACATTTTTGAACGGATTGAAACTGTTGGTGGATTTTTGGCTCCTCAACGTGGCTCCCTCCTGGTTTGGCGCCGCCGTGCCTGGCACGGAACAAACCAGCGTCAAGAATGTATTATTTAATTTTCAAGAATTACACACATAAATATTATAAATTAATTTAATTAACAAAAACACCAAATCTACATTGGCATATGCCATACCGGTGGCGTTGCGAAATGCCAGTTGAAGTGATTTGATGGAAAACTTTCAAAGCTTCAAAAATACATTGTTAAACGTTAAAAGTAACAGCATCCATTAATTCTCTATCACCACACTGATTTGTGACCATAAGGAAAGGTACTGAAGATATGCTATGCATACCATGAGCGAGACCAAGCGTAACAAAGTGAGTAGAGGTCGCTCAGTCTCAGCATACATAGAAAACATAACTTGCCGCTTTTGTTAATCTAGGAATAGGCTAGTGTAGAACCTTTTAACCCCAGATTAAAAATTTAACAAATGCTCTTTTAAGTTTCTACTGTATTTTATTGTAAAAATATTCAATCCATCTTTATATCTCCGGAATAGCAAATTCTCTATTTAATATCTTTAAATCTTCCTGCAAAACAGAGTCTCGTAAATCGGGACGATTCATATTGGAGATGCACATAACTAATAGGTTTAAGGTTACAGTGGATGTGCTACTAATATAAATATTGCCACCTTCTCTACGAGCTTTCCTATTCAAAACTAATAAAAAATGTTTGCCTGCCTCCCTAAAAATAAATCGTTTAGAATTGGTTCTTAGTGAAAATTAAGTTACATTACTTGTACTCTTTCCTATTCATCCAGAGAAGCCCAATGTTCATTTCTGCATGAACAAAAGCTGGATCCAACATAAGTGCATAGTTAAAAGCGTTCATCGCTTCTTCTTGTTTATACAATTTTCCCAAGGTAATACCTAATCGGTTCCATAGGCTTGGGTCCAGAGGTGTCACTTGAAGAGCTGAGCGGAAACAATCTGTTGCTTTGTTGTAATCCCGACTTAAATGAAATAAAAGTCCCAGGGCGTTCTGCAATTGGCAGTCGTGATCGACGCGACGGCGTTGTGCCGCTTTAACGAGCATATTTATTAACACGGTATGAAATGCCCTGATGGTAAAACGGTTATTCAAAATTTTATTTTAAGATGCATACTTACTCGTTTGACAAGGTGACCTGTTCAAAATTTTCCGGAACGACGTCTTTATATTCGGGATGGTTAATCAGCCAAGAAAGCAAAGTGGCCAGAGTTCCACGTGTGTTTTGATCCGTCGCGTAATTTTCAGCTAACGCCATGATAATATCAAGATTATGGGGTTCCAAATCTAAACCCTGTCGTAGCGCGGTGAACGCTGCTTCTACCTAAAAGTAAAACATATTAATTATACTTAATTCTAGCTGTAAAAGTAATAATAAGTTCGCCGTACCTGCAAATCTTTCATCAAAGCGATTCCAAGCAGCAACCAAGCATTGACGCAGGTTTTGTCTACTTTGAGGGCATCTTTGAAACACAAGATTCCACCAGTCGTGTCTCCTTCGGCCAACAACTTCTGCCCTTTTTGCAAAAGAGTTAAGTGTTCTATCGAGTTCTGAAAAACACCCCACTTAGTTTGTCAAAAAAAACAGAAACCGTAGAAAAAACTTATTTGAAAGGTAATAAAATTTGTTTGAAATGTTACACTTCCCCCCTGCTAAGCTGTGATTTGGAAAATATGTTTTCTTTGAATAAGCTTCTATATTGTACTTACTTCTGCAACCAGTTGCAGTTTTTTATTCTTCGCTATCTTCTCGAATTCGATAGCGATCAACTTTGTAATTTCTCCACGCGAAGGCTCCTCTAAAATTTAAATTTTTAATTATTGAAATAAAATACCACATCAAATATTTTCAACCTTCTGTGGGCAAATGCTCCTCCTGAGCATCTCTTGGTTTCTCTTCGGTGCCTTCTTCAACATCCATTAATTCCTCCAACGAATTGACGACTATGTATTTTTCTTTATCAAATTCTACCGTCGGTTGTTCCGGTTGTGGAGATAACGGCTATAAAACATTTTTAAAGTAAAAAATTGCAATTATGACGGGGTAATTCTTACCATATCCAATCTGTGCATTTGGGGTGGAAAATACATTGGTCGTGGAATGCGACTCATTGGCGGAGCCTCGTAAAAATTAAAGGATTGCCGTGGAGGATTAAAGGAAAGTGGTTCTTGCCGGTTCTGTAAAAATAAGTTCGTTAAAAAATCCAGAAACGGAATCGAAATACTCGAACCTGGAGACGATGTGCACTTGCTCCTGCTACATCCTGGTTTACCACAATTGGTTCCTCTGGGTATCTTGCAGCTCCCTCAGAATCGAGCTGGACAATTTCTTGCATTAAATCTAAAATTAAAAAATTAAAAAAGAGGAACAAGAAACGATCTTAATTACCATTCATTCGGAAAGATTGGGCTGGCACGAAATTACTTCCCGTGGAAAAGTCTCCGATGCTACTCTGATGTGTATTATCCTGAGTAAAGTGAGTAGCTATTCTCCTGAGAGAATTGGTCTGACCGCATTCATCGTTTATCAAATGCCTGAAATTCATGTTTCCACTTTTGAAAAATTAATTATAATATTTATCTATTTCTAACACACTGTTTACTGATTTATTTGTATTAGTAACATTAAAACTCTCACCTATATATTAAATTTTAATTTAATAAATGAATGTTGGCATTTAAAAATATTTAAAACCATTAGGTTTAGGGCCGCCTCTTAGGGTTAGACCATTTTAAATATTTATTTCTATTTAAATAATAAAACTTTTAATTGCTATTAGTTCTTCAAAGTAAGGCAATTGTTATTTCGAATTATTAAGCTTTCGTTTCACAAGGGAAACAATGATTAAATTTATTATTATTATATTAAATATTTAACAGCAATGTTATATTATATTTTTGGCTTTTCTCGTGAAATCAGTTGGTTTTCTAAATTTTTTAACTAGACTAAAGTTTTGTATTTTATATCCGAATTGGGTTGTTAATTTTCTGTGCGACGTTTCGTTTAAAATATACAGGGTTGTCTAAAAAAAAAGAATAAAGTTTAAATTTTTTTAACATTTCTTGTCATAATTTAATTCATAACTCAAAATCTGTTGATTGTAGGCGAAAAAACGTTATAAACTATTATGTAGATAAGCAAATGCTTGTTAAAAAATCACTAATATATTATCACTAAAAAACCGATAGTTTCGGTGCTATGAGCGTTCGAACGAAAAGAAAGAGAGCCTGCCCTCTTAAGATGTTATTTAAAAATTGCCGTTTGGAAAATGTCTTCAATTATCATCTCGAAGATTTTCCACATTCGCGAGAAAACTGCATTTTTCAATATATTATTTATAGGAGAAATTTTAAAAGCAAGGGTTAACCCTTTCGGCGCTGGTTAAATTTTCCTGGTTCCCTTTCAAATTGGTGGCAATTGCCACCGGGAGGGCCAAAAGGGTTAATAGTAATAATTAATAAAAAATAATACAAGGAGAAAGTGGTGGAATTTATCTACTGGATTAATGTCAAGAAAAATAGTTTACTTACCAATTCCAATCTATGAGATTGGCGTGGAAAATATATTGGATGTGGAACTTGCCCATAGAACGTGGGAACGTGGTGTGAATTTTTTTCAAAATTTCCCGAAACAGCGAAGCAGTTTAGACCTCCATTCCAATTTAGTTGCCGATGGACCTGTATAAAAAAAAAAATTCAGAGATTCTTGCCTGATGCAGATCCGGATGATGTGGGGTTGCCCGGGTAGCATTAGGTGGTGCAGAATTCTTTTAAGAAGTAGCTTTTTCTGGTTGATCTCAAAATTCAATGCAGAGTGATCAACACGCAATTCAGATCAAAAATAATCTTCCATTTGGTACAAATACCATTCTACTTGGTAGTATCTGACGTCATAGGGCAGCAGTTTTTCAAAAAAACATTCAGAATTACGATTGGACTAGAAGTAATGGGGCACTCACGGTTTATTATAATTTACAAGGTGGAGGTTGAAAGACATTATAAACTAAACAATTTTATTTTATAGAAATAATTTTATCTTGTTTACATCTTAAATTAAACAATTGAATCCTTGAAATCAGTTAGCCCAGCGAGTCTTCGCCTATTCCTCCGTGCCGAATAGTCTGCAATATTTCCATTTTGTTTTTTTTTAAAGCGTTTTAATTTCCTAGTTGGTAACACGCAGGCCTTCATCAATCGAATTCAGACATCATCCTGATAATCCAGTCCAAATATTTGGAAACTCTGGTGTAGACTGCCGGTTTTCCGGGTACACCACACCCGACGCCCCACGAAACTATGCCTTCCAAATACCAGTGGGCTTGTTCTCCAAATCCGTCATTGTGCTTCATCATTAAAGGCCCACCCGAATCTCCACCACAGGAATCTTTTCCAGCTTCACCACCTGCACATAGCTGATTATCATCGACGCTTCGCAATCGGGTGAGTTGTTGACATTCCCAGTTGGGGCGTAAAGAAACTTGAACTTTTTTTTTATAATCAGATGTGTGGCCATTTTCACTTGCGCTACCCCAACCGCAAACCATTAATTCGGCTCCAACAGTTGGATTGGGGACATTCTCGAGAGGTAAACAAATGGGATGGATGTAATCTGAAATTCATTAAAATTAGACCTTTGCATACGGGGGTTCTTCAAAAATGCCCTTACCAGTAAATTGAACGTCTTGGTCCAATTTAACCAATCCAATATCGTTGTGTCCCTTTAAATAATACGGATGCGCGATTGTTTTGGAAATGTTAGCTTTTAAAACTGGATCGTTGCACACTCCAGATAGGCAATCTGAATCGGTGGAAATTCTCCAGTCGCCCAACCAAACGCGAATTCTAAAATTTATAAATTTTATCTTCCGCGTCAGTGTCTGCATCAACTTTTTTTTTGGGGAAAAATACTTACAGTTCGAATTCTGCCGTGTGCAGACAATGGGCAGCGGTCAAAACGTATCTGTTATTGATCAGGGAACCCCCACACCGAATTCTTCGATCGGAAGTATTCAGCTTAGATTTATATTCCAGGGCCACCATCCAAGGAAATTCGTTCATTTCGGTGATTTGACCGCCAATAATTTTGTCGAGCTTTGTATCTAATCCGCACATTGTCTTATTGGGAAAAATTTTTAATCGCTCGGATAAAAGGTAAAATCCAGTGGACCCACAACACACGGAAAAAGCGTCTGCGTGACCGCACGTGGAATTTCTTGCAAAATCAATTGCATTTTGGGTGTTGCTTTTCAATGCTTCCACGATAACTTTGCACGTGGAAAGAGGTACGCAGGTGGCGTTTTCCATATTTGGAGTTACACAACTTGGAGTGATTTCTAAAAATAAAAAATTTATTTCTTCGTTTAGATTTTAGAAGAAAAGAAAAAAGTTGCGACTTACGAGTGTTTATGATTTTGGCACACATAGAGAAGACCACGAGTGCGGCTGCTCGCTTGGCCATTTTCGTGCGAATTGAAAAATATTTTACTTAAGCTTGATTAACTGTGACGCAAATTTAATTATATCTCCGTAAGTTAAAAGTAGGAAGCTTTGTACAGGGACGGATCGGTTATACATTTTTGGCGGAGTTCATAATTTAAAACTGAATTCAAGTGCTTTAAGACGAAAAACAATTTTTTAAATTTTAATAATAGGAAATCCGTCCTGCGATAAAAATTATTTTGAATTTTGAAAAAATCTTAATTCTGTTTAGACGATGGGGCGCGGGGGGGGGGGGCTGAGTGCAGAATTTAATTTAAATATCTCTATATTCTTTTCAAGCCGTTCCTGTAGATAGTAGACACTTACCGATAAATCTCTGGTAACCCTTTGGTTATAAACCGTTACCTAGTTAAGATATGATGTTGTATTATCGCATTTTTGTGGTGACAGTTTGATTACCACTTATACTGACGACATTGTTTAGAGTAAATACGCACTGGGTTATTATTGCGGAAAGGAAGTTTAAAAAAAAATTAAACAAACAAATACTTGGTAATTTGAAGAACTTTTTTTCAGAAAAGGTAGCTAAGCGTCAACAGCCCTTTATTCATTTTGAAGAACATCCCCAAAGCCGCCCGAATTCGAAAACCACGTGTCCAGACAGCAGGAATTTCATTTTAAGTTAAATTCGGCCATAATTCCGCCCACTAAAATTTCAGCATCTATTTACGTCGAACGTACCGTCAGCAGATTATAGCAAGAATAGAGGGCCCAGAAGATAATACAGCTGGGGGAGGTAACAAAGACCGTAAGAAAGTTTAGTTTCTTTAAATTTAAAGAAGAGTGATTGTTACCCGTCCCATAGAGATCATGGAGAGACTCCAGGTAGAGCAGCGGCTAGCCCAGGAGAGCATTCCCACCACGGGTGGAGTACTTTGATTATTTCAAGTGTTAGAAAGCTATTAATAGATTTTAACAAATTAAAATTTATAAATAAGTTTCTAATTAAGATTCCAATGTTACGTAAGAAAAAGTTATCAATACAAAATAATCAGTTAAATTTGTTTTATCGGTAGACCCCGGATGCTGATGTTTTTATAAATTTTAAGCTATAATTAAACGAAAATCAATTTGCGAACTTAACCCGAAGATGCAAACTTTCGAAACAAAAATTAAAACTTCCCAGAAGAAACATAATCTGCAAAATTAACGTACTGAAGCCATGGAGAGAAAACGGATTGTTATGCAAATATGATAATCTCACATTTTGAGATGTCCTTCCATTACTGATTATCCTCTTCGGAAAGTTTCTAAACAGGAAATCAATAAGTACGATGAACAAAAGATCTTGAGGAATTGCGTAAAAATAATTCAATAAGTACTCCAGATAATAAATTTGAAGATAATCGAACGGTATAAATACTTAAAATGTAAAAAACAAATCATACTTGGTAAAAATGACTTCCCGTTTAGTTATCTTGGCTCTTTGCGTGGTGGGCAGTTTTGGTAAGTTTTGTCAACATTTTTATATCCACTCGTAACATTCATTTGTACAGCCGCACGTCCGAGCTTAAGAATCGATCCAAATCTTAATTGGAGGGTAGTTGGTGGTGCAAATGCCGCCGATGGAGCTTACCCATACCAAGTTTCTCTTCAGGCGAACGGAAGGCATAGCTGTGGCGGAACCATCGTCAACGAAAACTTTGTAATCACTGCCGCTCATTGCGTAGTCAGGTAACTATAAAAAAAAAATTGAAAAGTTACAAAATAATTAAATTTTGCAATTTCAGTTCGTCTGCCTCTTCTTTGAAAGTCAAAGTTGGAGTGAACAAGTTGACCGATCCCGGAACTCAGTACCAAGTGAAGTTGATCCATTCTCATGAAAATTACGACCCATGGAAGATCATCAACGACGTGGCCATTTTAAAAGTCGACACCATCGACCTTTCCGCTAGCAAGGTGGGAAAAATTGGCGTCGAAACTGAAGATGTTGGAGGAGACGTTCCGGTAGTTCTCAGCGGTTGGGGATCGACACGATTGGGTAGTGCCACTCCAAACGATCTTCAAGACATTAACTTGAAAACCACCACGGTTGAATTTTGCAACTCCAGACACTCCAGGGAAGTTCTCGCAACCCAAATTTGCACCTTTACTAAAAGTGGAGAAGGCGCTTGTCACGGTGATTCCGGCGGTCCATTGGTTACGAAAACCAATGGTGTAACTAAATTGGTTGGCATTGTTTCTTGGGGAAGACCTTGCGCCGTCGGCTATCCGGATGTTTTCGCACGAGCTTCTTCTTATGTCGATTGGTTTAACCTCAGGTGCAACAAGTGTTTGAATAAATAAAATTATGATAAAAGTATGAAAAAAAAAATAAATAAAAATATTTAAATTTATCCTTGTGAGTTTTGTTTGAGACCGAAAAGGGAAGAAATATAAATATAATTTTTAACGACGCTGCTAGCCCGAGTGTACAATTTTATTTTGTTTTTTTAGAGTACTACGTGTAAAGATATGCTTTCGAGAGGTTCTTCCTTGTAATTGGAGTAAAAAATAAAAATAATATTATCGCTCAGACTAATCGTCAGATAAGCAAATTCATAATCAATCAGAGAGATAAGCTGCACTTAGCACCTTATTTTAAAAATAGTAATTTTGTATTTTAAGTTTTAAGTGAAATTACTATCCTTTTTAAATTTAAAATATTTTTGCCAATAATAACCCACGATATTCTGGCTCTTGGTACTATCTAAAGTACATTTAGATTAAATTCTCTTTAACCCTCCGTTAGGCGCGCTATTTTCAGTTGTATACTAGTCCATAAGAAATACATTGAATAAAAGAACACTGGTCTACGAGTGTAGACCGCGCGCCTAACGGAGGGTTAAGCATTTTTTGGTTTCCGTTAGTTTCCTTTTGAAACTTTATTTTCAACTTGTCAACTGTTGGCTCTCTGGCCTCTTCCTGGCTGTCTGACAAGCTTGCTGCTAGCAAGCTGTTATTAGCGCGCTATGAGCATGTTGTTACAGCTTGTACCTATTATTAAGAGCTATTAGCCAACTAATTATCGGCTATTTTTCTAAATTGATTACCACTGGCGAAATAGCAACGAATAGCTAGCTGCCAGTTAGCTATAATAAACAGGTATTGAAATTTGCAGCTGCTTCTTAGCTAGAAATGCTATACTTGGGCGAAGAGAAGCTAAACTCAATTAATCGAGAAAGCAATAAGCGACACTAGAGAGCTCTCTAACGTCGTCCGGCAGGGACAGGTAGCGAAGACCGACAGACCGACGTGTGACGCCCCACGTTCGAGTATCCCAAAGTTGTACACCAAATTAAAAAATTTTTAATCAACGAATTTTTTTATGAAACTTTCACAAAGCCAATGAACAAATTCTTTGATGCAATGAATTCATTTTCAAAATACAAAATACGATGACTCAACGAAATTATAACAGTCTTTTCTTTCCGTGTAGTTGGAAAACAAATCCAAAAAACTTTTTCAAAAATACTTACGTATAGATTTATCTTGCACCTTATCTCCCAATGAATTTCTCTGCCGTATTAAAATAATTATAAATTTTTGCAGAACCACTCAAGACAATAAATGGAAAAAATAAATGTTTTTAAAGTAGCTGCGATAAAAAAATTATGTAAAGTTCAATGTAATCGTTTAAAATGTATTGCAGGACATGATAAAGCAAAATTCGTTCAATTACAGGTAGAACACTCCAGATAATATTGTTTGAGCTGACCAGATAGTCTGCGAAACGGTATAAAAGACAATGAATTCGGATAATAAATCAGTATCTTCAAAATGGCTCTCCGTTTTATTGTCTTAAGCCTTTGCATTGTGGGCAGCTTAGGTAAGATTATAATTACACTTTTACTAATTATTATCAACGAAAATTAATTAATATTTATTTAGCTGTGCCAACCTCTTTGAGAATCGACCCTACCTTAAGCTGGAGAGTTATTGGAGGTGAAGCAGCTCCCGAAGGTACCTATCCATACATCATTTCTCTGCAGTACAATGGACGTCACAACTGTGGTGGATCCATCGTCAGCAAAAATTACGTAATCACCGCCGCTCACTGCGTCGATGGGTAAGTCTCCAAATTTAAAATAAAAAAACAAAATTAACAAACATAATTCTAGAACATCCGCAAGTTCCTTGACCATCAAAGCTGGAATAAACAAGTTGTCCAATCCTGGAAACGTTTACAAGGTACTTAAAATCAACCAACACGAAGATTACGATGCATGGGACATCTTCAACGATGTAGCCATTTTGGAAGTAGAAGATATCGACTTAACCCTTCCTAAAGTTTCCACCATTCGTGCCGAAACTGAATTTGTAGAAGCAGGTGAACCGTTGGCTCTTGCCGGATGGGGATCAACCAGATTGGGAGGTGCCACTCCAGACGACCTCCAACAAATTCTTTTGGCAGCTATCTCCGTAGAAGACTGTCAAAATGCCCATGGTGCATCTCGAGTTCGCGACACTCAAATCTGCACTTTGACCAAAGCTGGAGAAGGTGCCTGCCATGGTGATTCCGGTGGTCCTTTGTTAAGGAGAGTCGGTGATCAGGAAAGATTAGTAGGAATTGTGTCATGGGGCAACCCTTGCGCCAGAGGATACCCAGATGTGTTCGGAAGAGTTTCTTCTTTCGTACCTTGGTTCAACGGCAAATGCAACAACTGCTTAAACTAAAGATAATATTGCTACTGCTAATGTGTAATATACTGTTAATTATTAAACAATATTGAAAAACTTTGTGTATTTTTTGAACGAAAATTGTTATGATTTTTATCTAGATTTATATCATCCTGTCGCATTGAAAAGTATGCTCCTATAAACGACTTAACTATATTTATATCTTTCCGGCCATTGTTAAAATAATTTCAAAGTTTTATCATTTAAAACTGTATACTGCAGAACATGATTATACGTAACACTCCAGATAATATTGTTTAAACTGACAGGATGTTCTGAAAAAAAAAGAATCCCCATAAATCGAAGAGCATTAACCAAATATTTTTTATTTTAGCCCTACCGACCTCTTTTGGAATTGACCCTTCTTTAAGCTGGAGAGTTATTGGTGGTAAACCTGCTCCCGAGGGTACCTTCAATTCAACTAATTTTCTTGGCAGCTATCTCCGTAGAAACCTGCTAATTCGCGACATTCAAATTTGTATTTTTACCAAAGCTGAAGAGAGAGCTTGCCCTGGCGATTCCGGTAGTCCCTTGGTAAGAAGCGTTGGTGATCACGAAAGATTAGTAGGAATTAATTCATGGGGAAGTCCCTGTTCCAGGGGATACCCCGATGTGTTTGGAAGAGTTTCTGCTTTTGTCCCTTGGTTCAACGATAAATGTAATAAACTGCTTGAATTAAAGATTGTAATACAATCACTGCAAATAAATTATAAAATAGAAGTTTTTATAATAATATTATAAAAACATTTTTATCTTTCTTTTATATAAATTTTCAGCTTTAAATTTTTATAGTGGTCGTAGCAACTATAAAATAACCATAAAGAATATAGTGGTCGTAACGACCAAACTATAAAAGTAACAACAGCGGAAAGATGTTTGCCCTAATTTATTCCGATTGCAGATTTCGAGGTGAAGTTTCCAAGGGAGCGGTTTTTGATTATTTAAATTTGAAAGTGGTCGTAGCGACTAAACGATGAAAGTCCCGACTGCGAGTTAAGGATTTTCTGAATGCACCTAATTTTTACTTTTAAATTAAGTTAGACTTTTTCATGATACAACTTTTGACTCCCCCCCCCCTTAATTTTTGTTTTAAATCCTGTAGCGAAGTCTTCAGGGTGCCGATGTTTTCAAGAAATACCAACAGCAGCAATACATTTTTTATTTATGCTTTTTTCATAAATTTTTTTAGATAGAACTCTCGTTTAACCGGTTTTGAAAAAAAAACTGTTACTGGCGGTTTGCCTCACCCTGTATTACTCGACATATGCATGACTGTATTACTGTATAACTTAAGATACACATACAAGAGAGCGTTCTAAATTAAATTACACAATTAAAAAAATTTCGATAATGTCAAAAATTTTAGCGTGATAAATATAAAATCGATAGAATTCAGATAATTTAGATAATAATATTAAAGTGACTAGATAGCCGGCGATATTCGTATAAAAGTAAAATATTCTTGAAGATAACGCAGTTTTTTTAAAAATGAATCTACGCGTAATTGCTTTATCCGTTTGTATTGTCGGCAGCTTTGGTAAGTTTTCTCTAGATTACTATAATAATATGGCAGAACTTGAGATATACAGTCACTACAGAAAATATCTGTCCACTCATACGCCTATGTTACCAATGTAAATTGAACAGCAAAATTTTTAAGACAGTTTTTGTTGAAAATTTCATTACTTTCTTTTTTATATATTATTATTTATTTTAAATTATTGTCGTCTATATCTCGAAAACGGTGCAACGAAATAAACAAACGAATAGGCATTCTCTTCTTGTAAATTTCATTCGCTACATTTTTGTTCATATAATTTTTTCTATTTTATCGAACCGTTTCTGAGATATAGGTGACAAATTTACGTCTTGTTTAAGTCGTTGTCAGGCAGAAATTGAAGGCAATGAAATTTTGTAATTTTTTTATATATATTGAAATACGTTAAAAATTATTACAATATATTTATGTAATAATAACTTCTAGGAATAATAACCATAATATTGGTTTCCAAAAATTCTTATCTTATCATCTATAATTGGATCTATGTAATATAAAGTGGTTTTGAAGTTCTGCTATTAAGAAATACTTATTTCAAGTACCTCTAAACAATTCTGTTGCACGACATAAATTGTAGATGGAAACCCTGCATAAATTCAATGGCAACCAAAAGGGGAAGCCCCCAATTCAAAATTGAAACATCAAAAGTGAAGACTTTTGTTATATATCTTCGTTTTCGAGTCGCCGATGTCTCTAGGCTAAAACTCTATTTTTACTAAAACCAAAAGTGATTCCAAAATTTAATTTATAATTTTCTGTTTAGCTGAACGAACTCCCTTAGATCCAAATTTGAGCTCAAGAATTATTGGTGGCAAAAAATCTGACGATGGTGCCCACCCATATTTAGTTTCTTTGCAGTTCAATGGAATTCATAAATGTTCTGCAACCATCCTGAGTCCAGATTACATTATCACGGCGGCTCACTGCGTTTACGGGTTAATAAAAAATACTTCAAATTGAAAATATTGTGAATTTACAACAAATTTGTTTTTTCAGAGAACATGGAAACAATAAGAAGTTTTCAGTCTTAGCTGGAACAAACAAACTGACCGGAACTATGAACATTGGGGTGGATAAAATTACCCTTCACGATGACTATAATCAGAATTTATTACTTAACGACGTAGCTGTTTTGAAAGTAATAGGATTGACCACCGGTCCTAAAATTGATAACATTTTAGCCGAAAAGGCGGCTGTGGGAGTAATTAACGCTACTCTAGCCGGATGGGGATCAAACAGAACGGGAGGTGACTTTTCCGAAGATCTTCAAGAAATTTCTTTGGAAACCATTTTGGAAAAAGCCTGCCAAGATGTGTACGGTAACATAACAGTTACCAACAAACAAATTTGTACTTCCACCGAAGCTAACAAAAACGGCTTTTGTTATGGCGATTCCGGTAGTCCTTTGGTAAGAGAAGTCGAAGAACAGCAAGACAAAGTAAAAAGGTTGGTAGGAATTGCTTCTTGGGGAACCCCCTGTGCGCGAGGAAAACCCGATGTTTTTCTAAAAGTTTCTTCTTATATTGATTGGATCAATGCAAATTGCGAAGACTGCTTGAAAGAACCATAACGATCTTATAATTAACACAACGCATATCAAAATGTATTAGATATTTATAGAAAAATAATAAATACATTTGAAATTATTTTGTAACTGCTTTAGATTTTATTGTTATTTGTGTTGTCTACTTTTCCGGGTTAGCTTGATTTATTTTCATTTTTTTGCACTCAATATAAGTTTATTTGTGTTGTATATTCGAGAATTCTAATCATTTTAATGCTTTTCATCTGTTTATTTATTATATAGTTTTGTATTATTTTGTTTCTTAGATTGCATATTTTCGCACTCAAAATTTTATAATAATGGATGACTTTTTTCTTGAATATCTGCATAAAATTACTTCCAAACGATTCCCAGGCAATTTTTCAAAATTGCGCCTATCCAACGCCGCGCTCATCGGTGCCATTGATCCGCTTTTTAATTTAGATTCGAAATTAATTAAGATTCGACTACGAATATTGCGTAATAAGGAAGAAATTTAAAATATTACTATAGATTATAGACAATATACCTATCACATTTAATTAAAACAAGAAAAGATAAAACAGATAATGCGATAAAGAACAAGTAGTATCGATGCAATTTAATATGAAATAATCACAGATATAGCAAATAATTCAGCCAGAAAACTTGATATAATACTGCAAAAGTAAAAAAACTCGGATAAATTTGACAGTGTTTTTAAAATGATTATATATTTCGGTATTTTAGCGGGGTACATAATTGGAAACTTGGGTAAGTACTTTTTTGTTCTTCTTTGGTCTATTAAATGACGACTGTAAAATTTGATAGATGAAAATATTCAAGTATTATTGTACTATGAGAATAAATTACTTGGTCATGTTAGGTCAGTGATTCCCAAAGTTTCCCAAAAAAATTAAAACCTTAGTTCAGAAACGGCGCCGTGAGTCGAAAACGTCTGGGGGTCGGTTAAGTTTTAAAAAAGTAACCAATCATGGATGCGATGGTTACTACCGGAACCGGACAGTTCAAAATTTAAAATATAAAATTTAAAAGAAAAATAATAAAATGCGTTTTCGTGAATTCTTCACGATTCAAAATACTTTAAAACCCGATTTTGTTTATGATTTGTCCTTACACGGATCATACATATTATTACTTCCCAATTTGAGATAAATTAATTAAATAATTATCTAAAGCCTAACCTGCAACAGGAATACATTTACTATTTTTTCGTGGTTTACAAAGGAAGGTGGTCACGAAAACATTCAATAAATGTTAAAAATTCGCATTATTTTTTTGTAACAGTAGTAGATACTTAAGTGTCGGAGTTGACTTTTGTTGACGTTCGCAGAAAAACAAATTTTTGACTTTTTGTTTGTCATTTAATTAATTGTCAAACTTAAAGATTCATTTTTTCTGAATTTTCAATGGAACAATGAATTCTTGCCAAATATAAAATTACGTATAAGGGCAGTATTGCAATTTCTCCAGGCAGAAAAAAAGATCAAATTTCCACCCAAACTGAGTTATTCACAAAATT
Organism: Cantharis lateralis; assembly: GCA_963170105.1. NCBI lineage: Eukaryota > Metazoa > Arthropoda > Insecta > Coleoptera > Cantharidae > Cantharis > Cantharis lateralis. The sequence goes on from OY720628.1 coordinate 1,838,064, forward strand.
ATCTTTACTTAATAACTTGAAGCAAAGCCATAACAGTCTAACAGAACTCTGCAAAACAAAACTTTAGAACAAGAAGAAGTGCTGATAGTTAATTTTTGTTGTTAATTAATAATTTTCACTTCTAAACCATACATAATCTGACGATCAGGACCGGCCTAGTTTGTTTAGTAGTCCGGATGAAAAAGTTTTGGGGGCTCCTTAGTGTTGAACATTTTTCTTTTAAATTGCAAATCACTTTCTCTCCCCCAAACCTCCCAGATCACAGACCTCCGCCCGTATAGAGTCAAATAGGTCTGAAATTATTTTCTGTTTAATATCATACGTCATAATAGCATACAAACCTGAGGTCTCTAACACTGAAGAGTGGTGGGTGAGGGGGTATATAATTTGATTTTCAGGTTTATAACAATTATTACAATACATAGCATTGGCAAGCATAAAGAATCAAATTTTTATACACATATATAAACGTGACAACTTGATAAATAAAATTTAAATTGATTATTACGATTAGCCCAGGCTACGTCATAAATAATCAATTTTTATAATCAATCCAAGATTAAAAATTATAGTATTAGTAATCATTTCAATGTAATAATCAATTTTCATAGCTTTAAACTAAATTTGCAACAGTACGGGATTACCCTATCTAGGAAAATCAGCTATTAGAGCTTCTCAAAAATAAATATTATATATCTAGAACTTTTCTAATCTTTTACTAATCTTTTAAACATTGCTTCGGATAATTCATTAGTAAAATAATTTTGACGAAAAATTGAATTTTTAAAACGTTTTTCCTCGCTTCCGGGTTTTGGATCCATAAATACTTCCTTCACAGGGGAAGATCAAGTTAATAATGGCTTTGACGTTGAATTGCTGCTTTGCGTATTCTTCGTTGCTTTTATTACAAAATGAAATATGGTGCAAAAAATTTACAAAAAATTAACAGGTAAAATCTTATCGTTATCGATCAATCAGTCGGATTATTTATTATTTTTTTATCGGATTAGTTATCAATCAATCGGCGGAATTTTTCCCCATCTTATTGCGACGCTTCGGGTGGTTTGAGTAGATTATTGAGTCTCTTGCCCTTTTATTTGTAACTTTAATGCAGGGCAACAGTGGACAGCACTTTATAAATTCATTTTCAACTGGATTTTGTTAATTATAGCAGAATTTTTACGTAACGATAGATTCAAGCCAATCTAGATTCTTGACCTTCGACTTCTGGCGGCTTCAGGAATGTTTTTAATAATTGAGTATGCCTAGAAACTTTTCATCACAACTTTTGTTATTTTTTTAAATCTATCGTTTACAGTTAATGTTTTTATTAAAAATAATTCCAAAATTAAATTCCAGTTTCTCTGTTTAGCTGTACCTACTTACTCGCCCTCAAGCTGGAGGATTATTGGAGGTGATCCGGCTCAACATGGTGACCATCCCTACATAATATCATTGCAGTATAAAAAACGTCACAAATGTGCTGGAACCATTATTAGTGAAAACTACGTCATCACTGCTGCGCACTGCGTTTTCGGGTAATTGTTAATTGTTGTTGCATCAAAGTTTTTTTAAGGTCGCAGTTGTCCTCAAGGAATGCAACTGTTAACAACACACCGTAAAATTATTTTAAATTGGATTTCAAAATTTACAAAATAAATTGATTGCCGAAGATTTTTAGCTAACTTTTACTTTGCAACAACTTAATTTGCAATTATATTTTCATTTATTTTCGGCACTTACATACCTTGATATACATAGTAGCTACTTGTCATGAATTTTTACAAGTTGAAAATATTATTTTTAAACACTAACCTTTGAATTGTTTAACCCACTTTTTAAATTTACGTTGATTTTGTAACAAAGTACTTGATCGTTATCAATTCGAGTAATAATTAACATTTCGAATTAATTGATAATAATAGGTACATTTTAAATTTTCATCTAGTATTGCGTTCGTTTTCAAAATTAAACTTGAAATTTCTTATTTAAAAATTTCATTGCCGTTTTTACCCACATTATGATAACTTCCAGAATAATATTTTAAATTTGTAATTTGTTTATAAGCAAACATTCGATATAATATAAAAAATTTGATAAAATCTAGTTTTAATATTCACTTTAATGATTATTATTTTCTATATACTACTTTTATATCATCATTTAAATTAATTTAAACACTTTCAAATCACAGTTTAAAGAAAATTGAGATAACACCAAGTTTAATTTGTGGAACTTAATATTTTCCATATCTCCTTCTTGTCTTGTCTTGAATTAAATCAATGCATTAAATTAAATTCATTGATTTAACTTAAAAAGAGTTTTATTATTTAAATTCAATGATATTACATTAATTATTCAAATTAATCAAATACTGTTATTTAAGGGAGGAGAAAAACACAGAAAAGTTTAAAGTTAGAGCTGGAAAAACAAAGCTGACAGGATCAGCAGATTACACTGTGGAGGCAATTACTCCTCACGAACACTATGATCCAAACATATTAAGCAACGATTTAGCTATAATAAAAGTATCCGAAATCACTGACCCACCAAAAATTGACAATATTGCTGTCGACAGAGGAGTCGTTGGAGAAAATGCTCTAGTAACCTTAATCGGTTGGGGATCTACAAGAGTTGGAACTGACTTTTCCGAAGATCTATTAGAAATTCAATTAAAAATTATTTCGAAACAAGCTTGCCAAAATGTATACGGCACACAAAGAATTAAACAAAACCAAATTTGTACATCTACCGAAAATAAAAAAGGGCTTTGTTATGGTGATTCTGGTGGTCCTTTGATAGCAAAAATAGATAATGACCAAGACCAAATCTTAGTAGGCATTGCTTCTTGGGGAACTCATTGCGCTAGAGGAAAACCCGACGTGTTTGTAAAAACTTCCTTTTATATTGAATGGATTAACGAAAATTGTCACAATTGCTTGGATCAAATATCAACTAATTCACCAACAACTACAACAACCCCTTCAACGACTTCAACCACAACTTCTACAACGACTCCAACTACACCTACCCGTACACCTTCGACAACACCAACTACACCTACCAGTACACCTTCGTCAACTCCAACCACACCAACCGGTACACCTTCGACAACTCCAACCACACCAACTGGAACACCTTCGACAACTCCAACGACACCAACTCGAACACCTTCGACAACTCCAACGACACCAACTGGAACCCCGTCGACAACTCCAACCACACCAACTGGAACACCTTCGACAACTACAACCACACCAACTGGAACACCGTCGACAACTCCAACCACACCAACTGGAACACCTTCGACAACTACAACCACACCAACTGGAACACCGTCGACAACTCCAACCACACCAACTGGAACACCTTCGACAACTCCAACGACACCAACTCGAACACCTTCGACAACTCCAACGACACCAACTGGAACACCGTCGACAACTCCAACCACACCAACTGGAACACCTTCGACAACTACAACCACACCAACTGGAACACCGTCGACAACTCCAACCACACCAACTGGAACACCTTTGACAACTACAACCACACCAACTGGAACACCGTCGACAACTCCAACCACACCAACTGGAACACCTTCGACAACTACAACCACACCAACTGGAACACCGTCGACAACTCCAACCACACCAACTGGAACACCGTCGACAACTCCAACCACACCAACTGGAACACCTTCGACAACTACAACCACACCAACTGGAACACCGTCGACAACTCCAACCACACCAACTGGAACACCGTCGACAACTCCAACCACACCAACTGGAACACCGTCGACAACTCCAACCACACCAACTGGAACACCTTCGACAACTACAACCACACCAACTGGAACACCGTCGACAACTCCAACCACACCAACTGGAACACCTTCGACAACTACAACCACACCAACTGGAACACCGTCGACAACTCCAACCACACCAACTGGAACACCTTCGACAACTACAACCACACCAACTGGAACACCGTCGACAACTCCAACCACACCAACTGGAACACCTTCGACAACTACAACCACACCAACTGGAACACCGTCGACAACTCCAACCACACCAACTGGAACACCTTCGACAACTCCAACGACACCAACTCGAACACCTTCGACAACTCCAACGACACCAACTGGAACACCGTCGACAACTCCAACCACACCAACTGGAACACCTTCGACAACTACAACCACACCAACTGGAACACCGTCGACAACTCCAACCACACCAACTGGAACACCTTCGACAACTACAACCACACCAACTGGAACACCGTCGACAACTCCAACCACACCAACTGGAACACCTTCGACAACTACAACCACACCAACTGGAACACCGTCGACAACTCCAACCACACCAACTGGAACACCGTCGACAACTCCAACCACACCAACTGGAACACCGTCGACAACTCCAACCACACCAACTGGAACACCTTCGACAACTACAACCACACCAACTGGAACACCGTCGACAACTCCAACCACACCAACTGGAACACCTTCGACAACTACAACCACACCAACTGGAACACCGTCGACAACTCCAACCACACCAACTGGAACACCTTCGACAACTACAACCACACCAACTGGAACACCGTCGACAACTCCAACCACACCAACTGGAACACCTTCGACAACTACAACCACACCAACTGGAACACCGTCGACAACTCCAACCACACCAACTGGAACACCGTCGACAACTCCAACCTCACCAACTGGAACACCGTCGACAACTCCAACCACACCAACTGGAACACCTTCGACAACTCCAACGACACCAACTGGAACACCGTCGACAACTCCAACCACACCAACTGGAACACCTTCTACAACTACAACCACACCAACTGGAACACCGTCGACAACTCCAACCACACCAACTGGAACACCTTCGACAACTACAACCACACCAACTGGAACACCGTCGACAACTCCAACCACACCAACTGGAACACCGTCGACAACTCCAACCACACCAACTGGAACACCGTCGACAACTCCAACCACACCAACTGGAACACCTTCGACAACTCCAACGACACCAACTGGAACACCGTCGACAACTCCAACCACACCAACTGGAACACCTTCGACAACTACAACCACACCAACTGGAACACCTTCGACAACTACAACCACACCAACTGGAACACCGTCGACAACTCCAACCACACCAACTGGAACACCGTCGACAACTCCAACCACACCAACTGGAACACCGTCGACAACTCCAACCACACCAACTGGAACACCTTCGACAACTCCAACGACACCAACTGGAACACCGTCGACAACTCCAACCACACCAACTGGAACACCTTCTACAACTACAACCACACCAACTGGAACACCGTCGACAACTCCAACCACACCAACTGGAACACCTTCGACAACTACAACCACACCAACTGGAACACCGTCGACAACTCCAACCACACCAACTGGAACACCTTCGACAACTACAACCACACCAACTGGAACACCGTCGACAACTCCAACCACACCAACTGGAACACCTTCGACAACTACAAACACACCAACTGGAACACCGTCGACAACTCCAACCACACCAACTGGAACACCTTCGACAACTACAACCACACCAACTGGAACACCGTCGACAACTACAACCACACCAACTGGAACACCTTCGACAACTACAACCACACCAACTGGAACACCGTCGACAACTCCAACCACACCAACTGGAACACCGTCGACAACTCCAACCACACCAACTGGAACACCGTCGACAACTCCAACCACACCAACTGGAACACCTTCGACAACTACAACCACACCAACTGGAACACCGTCGACAACTCCAACCACACCAACTGGAACACCTTCGACAACTACAACCACACCAACTGGAACACCGTCGACAACTCCAACCACACCAACTGGAACACCGTCGACAACTCCAACCACACCAACTGGAACACCGTCGACAACTCCAACCACACCAACTGGAACACCTTCGACAACTACAAACACACCAACCGGTACACCTTCGACAACTCCAACCACACCAACTGGAACACCTTCGACAACTCCAACGACACCAACTCGAACACCTTCGACAACTCCAACGACACCAACTGGAACCCCGTCGACAACTCCAACCACACCAACTGGAACACCTTCGACAACTACAACCACACCAACTGGAACACCGTCGACAACTCCAACCACACCAACTGGAACACCTTCGACAACTACAACCACACCAACTGGAACACCGTCGACAACTCCAACCACACCAACTGGAACACCTTCGACAACTCCAACGACACCAACTCGAACACCTTCGACAACTCCAACGACACCAACTGGAACACCGTCGACAACTCCAACCACACCAACTGGAACACCTTCGACAACTACAACCACACCAACTGGAACACCGTCGACAACTCCAACCACACCAACTGGAACACCTTTGACAACTACAACCACACCAACTGGAACACCGTCGACAACTCCAACCACACCAACTGGAACACCTTCGACAACTACAACCACACCAACTGGAACACCGTCGACAACTCCAACCACACCAACTGGAACACCGTCGACAACTCCAACCACACCAACTGGAACACCTTCGACAACTACAACCACACCAACTGGAACACCGTCGACAACTCCAACCACACCAACTGGAACACCGTCGACAACTCCAACCACACCAACTGGAACACCTTCGACAACTACAACCACACCAACTGGAACACCGTCGACAACTCCAACCACACCAACTGGAACACCTTCGACAACTCCAACGACACCAACTCGAACACCTTCGACAACTCCAACGACACCAACTGGAACACCGTCGACAACTCCAACCACACCAACTGGAACACCTTCGACAACTACAACCACACCAACTGGAACACCGTCGACAACTCCAACCACACCAACTGGAACACCTTCGACAACTACAACCACACCAACTGGAACACCGTCGACAACTCCAACCACACCAACTGGAACACCTTCGACAACTACAACCACACCAACTGGAACACCGTCGACAACTCCAACCACACCAACTGGAACACCGTCGACAACTCCAACCACACCAACTGGAACACCGTCGACAACTCCAACCACACCAACTGGAACACCTTCGACAACTACAACCACACCAACTGGAACACCGTCGACAACTCCAACCACACCAACTGGAACACCTTCGACAACTACAACCACACCAACTGGAACACCGTCGACAACTCCAACCACACCAACTGGAACACCTTCGACAACTACAACCACACCAACTGGAACACCGTCGACAACTCCAACCACACCAACTGGAACACCTTCGACAACTACAACCACACCAACTGGAACACCGTCGACAACTCCAACCACACCAACTGGAACACCTTCGACAACTACAACCACACCAACTGGAACACCGTCGACAACTCCAACCACACCAACTGGAACACCTTCGACAACTCCAACCACACCAACTGGAACACCTTCGACAACTCCAACGACACCAACTCGAACACCTTCGACAACTCCAACGACACCAACTGGAACACCGTCGACAACTCCAACCACACCAACTGGAACACCTTCGACAACTACAACCACACCAACTGGAACACCGTCGACAACTCCAACCACACCAACTGGAACACCTTCGACAACTACAACCACACCAACTGGAACACCGTCGACAACTCCAACCACACCAACTGGAACACCTTCGACAACTACAACCACACCAACTGGAACACCGTCGACAACTCCAACCACACCAACTGGAACACCTTCGACAACTACAACCACACCAACTGGAACACCGTCGACAACTCCAACCACACCAACTGGAACACCTTCGACAACTACAACCACACCAACTGGAACACCGTCGACAACTCCAACCACACCAACTGGAACACCGTCGACAACTCCAACCACACCAACTGGAACACCGTCGACAACTCCAACCACACCAACTGGAACACCTTCGACAACTACAACCACACCAACTGGAACACCGTCGACAACTCCAACCACACCAACTGGAACACCTTCGACAACTACAACCACACCAACTGGAACACCGTCGACAACTCCAACCACACCAACTGGAACACCTTCGACAACTACAACCACACCAACTGGAACACCGTCGACAACTCCAACCACACCAACTGGAACACCTTCGACAACTACAACCACACCAACTGGAACACCGTCGACAACTCCAACCACACCAACTGGAACACCTTCGACAACTACAACCACACCAACTGGAACACCGTCGACAACTCCAACCACACCAACTGGAACACCTTCGACAACTCCAACCACACCAACTGGAACACCTTCGACAACTCCAACGACACCAACTCGAACACCTTCGACAACTCCAACGACACCAACTGGAACACCGTCGACAACTCCAACCACACCAACTGGAACACCTTCGACAACTACAACCACACCAACTGGAACACCGTCGACAACTCCAACCACACCAACTGGAACACCTTCGACAACTACAACCACACCAACTGGAACACCGTCGACAACTCCAACCACACCAACTGGAACACCTTCGACAACTACAACCACACCAACTGGAACACCGTCGACAACTCCAACCACACCAACTGGAACACCTTCGACAACTACAACCACACCAACTGGAACACCGTCGACAACTCCAACCACACCAACTGGAACACCTTCGACAACTACAACCACACCAACTGGAACACCGTCGACAACTCCAACCACACCAACTGGAACACCTTCTACAACTACAACCACACCAACTGGAACACCGTCGACAACTCCAACCACACCAACTGGAACACCTTCGACAACTACAACCACACCAACTGGAACACCGTCGACAACTCCAACCACACCAACTGGAACACCTTCTACAACTACAACCACACCAACTGGAACACCGTCGACAACTCCAACCACACCAACTGGAACACCTTCGACAACTACAACCACACCAACTGGAACACCGTCGACAACTCCAACCACACCAACTGGAACACCGTCGACAACTCCAACCACACCAACTGGAACACCGTCGACAACTCCAACCACACCAACTGGAACACCTTCGACAACTCCAACGACACCAACTGGAACACCGTCGACAACTCCAACCACACCAACTGGAACACCTTCGACAACTACAACCACACCAACTGGAACACCTTCGACAACTACAACCACACCAACTGGAACACCGTCGACAACTCCAACCACACCAACTGGAACACCGTCGACAACTCCAACCACACCAACTGGAACACCGTCGACAACTCCAACCACACCAACTGGAACACCTTCGACAACTCCAACGACACCAACTGGAACACCGTCGACAACTCCAACCACACCAACTGGAACACCTTCGACAACTACAAACACACCAACTGGAACACCGTCGACAACTCCAACCACACCAACTGGAACACCTTCGACAACTACAACCACACCAACTGGAACACCGTCGACAACTCCAACCACACCAACTGGAACACCTTCGACAACTACAACCACACCAACTGGAACACCGTCGACAACTCCAACCACACCAACTGGAACACCGTCGACAACTCCAACCACACCAACTGGAACACCGTCGACAACTCCAACCACACCAACTGGAACACCTTCGACAACTACAACCACACCAACTGGAACACCGTCGACAACTCCAACCACACCAACTGGAACACCTTCGACAACTACAACCACACCAACTGGAACACCGTCGACAACTCCAACCACACCAACTGGAACACCGTCGACAACTCCAACCACACCAACTGGAACACCGTCGACAACTCCAACCACACCAACTGGAACACCTTCGACAACTCCAACGACACCAACTGGAACACCGTCGACAACTCCAACCACACCAACTGGAACACCTTCTACAACTACAACCACACCAACTGGAACACCGTCGACAACTCCAACCACACCAACTGGAACACCTTCGACAACTACAACCACACCAACTGGAACACCGTCGACAACTCCAACCACACCAACTGGAACACCTTCGACAACTACAACCACACCAACTGGAACACCGTCGACAACTCCAACCACACCAACTGGAACACCTTCGACAACTACAACCACACCAACTGGAACACCGTCGACAACTCCAACCACACCAACTGGAACACCTTCGACAACTCCAACGACACCAACTGGAACACCTTCGACAACTCCAACAACACCAACTGGAACACCTTCGACAACTCCAACCACACCAACTCGAACACCGTCGACAACTACAACCACACCAACTGGAACACCAACAACCACTCCAACCAAAATGCCTACGACCACCCCAACCACAACGCCAACTACAACGCCAACCACCACGCCAACTACTACACCTACAACCACACCAACGACTACACCAACGACCACGCCAACTACAACGCCAACCACAACACCCACGACCACCCCAACTACAACGCCAACTACAACGCCAACCACCACGCCAACTACTACACCTACAACCACACCAACGACTACAACAACGACCACGCCAACTACAACGCCAACTACAACGCCAACCACAACGCCAACTACAACACCTACAACTTCTCCAACGACCACGCCAACTACGACGCCAACTACAACGCCAACTACAACGCCAACCACAACGCCAACCACCACGCCAACTACTACACCTACAACCACACCAACGACTACACCAACGACCACGCCAACTACAACGCCAACTACAACGCCAACCACCACGCCAACTACAACACCTACAACTACTCCAACGACTACACCAACGACCACGCCAACTACAACGCCAAATACAACGCCATCCACCACGCCAACTACTACACCTACAACCACGCCAACTACAACGCCAACCACAACACCCATGACCACCCCAACCACAACGCCATCTACAACGCCAACCACCACGCCAACCACTACACCTACAACCACACCAACGACTACACCAACGACCACGCCAACTACAACGCCAACTACAACGCCAACTACAACGCCAAGCACAACGCCAACTACAACACCTACAACTACTCCAACGACTACACCAACGACCACGCCAACTACAACGCCAACCACCACGCCAACTACAACACATACAACCACTCCAACTACAACACATACAACCACGCCAACTACAACGCCAACCACAACACCCATGACCACCCCAACCACAACGCCAACTACAACGCCAACCACCACGCCAACTACTACACCTACAACCACACCAACGACTACACCAACGACCACGCCAACTACAACGCCAACTACAACGCCAACCACAACTCCAACTACAACACCTACAACTACTCCAACGACTACACCAACGACCACGCCAACTACAACGCCAACCACCACTCCAACTACAACACATACAACCACGCCAACTACAACGCCAACCACAACACCCATGACCACCCCAACCACAACGCCAACTACAACGCCAACCACCACGCCAACTACTACACCTACAACCACACCAACGACTACACCAACGACCACGCCAACTACAACGCCAACTACAACGCCAACCACAACGCCAACTACAACACCTACAACTACTCCAACGACTACACCAACGACCACGCCAACTACAACGCCAACCACCACTCCAACTACAACACATACAACCACGCCAACTACAACGCCAACCACAACACCCATGACCACCCCAACCACAACGCCAACTACAACGCCAACCACCACGCCAACTACTACACCTACAACCACACCAATGACTACATCAACGACCACGCCAACTACAACGCCAACTACAACGCCAACCACAACGCCAACTACAACACCTACAACCACTCCAACGACTACACCAACGACCACCCCAACTACAACGCCAACTACAACGCCAACCACAACGCCAACTACAACTCCAACAAATACTCCAACGACTACACCAACGACCACGCCAACTACAACGCCAACTACAACGCCAACCACAACGCCAACTACAACACCTACAACTACTCCAACGACTACACCAACGACCACGCCAACTACAACGCCAACTACAACGCCAACCACCACGCCAACTACAACACCTACAACTACTCCAACGACTACACCAACGACCACGCCAACTACAACGCCAACCACAACGCCAACCACCACGCCAACTACTACACCTACAACCACACCAACGACTACACCTACGACCACGCCAACTACAACGCCAACTACAACGCCAACCACAACGCCAACTACAACACCTACAACTACCCCAACGACTACACCAACGACCACGCCAACTACAACGCCAACTACAACGCCAACCACTACGCCAACTACAACACCTACAACTACTCCAACGACTACACCAACGACCACGCCAACTACAACGCCAACTACAACGCCAACCACCACTCCAACTACAACACATACAACCACGCCAACTACAACGCCAACCACAACACCCATGACCACCCCAACCACAACGCCAACTACAACGCCAACCACCACGCCAACTACTACACCTACAACCACACCAATGACTACATCAACGACCACGCCAACTACAACGCCAACTACAACGCCAACCACAACGCCAACTACAACACCTACAACCACTCCAACGACTACACCAACGACCACCCCAACTACAACGCCAACTACAACGCCAACCACAACGCCAACTACAACTCCAACAAATACTCCAACGACTACACCAACGACCACGCCAACTACAACGCCAACTACAACGCCAACCACAACGCCAACTACAACACCTACAACTACTCCAACGACTACACCAACGACCACGCCAACTACAACGCCAACTACAACGCCAACCACCACGCCAACTACAACACCTACAACTACTCCAACGACTACACCAACGACCACGCCAACTACAACGCCAACCACAACGCCAACCACCACGCCAACTACTACACCTACAACCACACCAACGACTACACCTACGACCACGCCAACTACAACGCCAACTACAACGCCAACCACAACGCCAACTACAACACCTACAACTACTCCAACGACTACACCAACGACCACGCCAACTACAACGCCAACTACAACACATACAACCACGCCAACTACAACGCCAACCACAACACCCATGACCACCCCAACCACAACGCCAACTACAACGCCAACCACCACGCCAACTACTACACCTACAACCACACCAACGACTACACCAACGACCACGCCAACTACAACGCCAACTACAACTCCAACCACAACGCCAACTACAACACCTACAACTACTCCAACGACTACACCAACGACCACGCCAACTACAACGCCAACTACAACGCCAACCACAACGCCAACTACAACACCTACAACTACTCCAACGACTACACCAACGACCACGCCAACTACAACGCCAACCACAACGCCAACTACAACACCTACAACTACTCCAACGACTACACCAACGACCACGCCAACTACAACGCCAACCACAACACCCATGACCACCCCAACCACAACGCCAACTACAACGCCAACCACCACGCCAACTACTACACCTACAACCACACCAACGACTACACCAACGACCACGCCAACTACAACGCCAACTACAACGCCAACCACAACGCCAACTACAACACCTACAACTACTCCAACGACTACACCAACGACCACGCCAACTACAACGCCAACCACCACTCCAACTACAACACATACAACCACGCCAACTACAACGCCAACCACAACACCCATGACCACCCCAACCACAACGCCAACTAAAACGCCAACCACCACGCCAACTACTACACCTACAACCACACCAACGACTACACCAACGACTACACCAACGACCACGCCAACTACAACGCCAACTACAACGCCAACCACAACGCCAACTACAACACCTACAACTACTCCAACGACTACACCAACGACCACGCCAACTACAACGCCAACTACAACGCCAACCACAACGCCAACTACAACACCTACAACTACTCCAACGACTACACCAACGACCACGCCAACTACAACGCCAACTACAACGCCAACCACCACGCCAACTACAACACCTACAACCACGCCAACTACAACACCTACAACCACACCAACGACTACACCAACGACCACGCCAACTACAACGCCAACTACAACGCCAACCACAACGCCAACTACAACACCTACAACTACTCCAACGACTACACCAACGACCACGCCAACTACAACGCCAACTACAACGCCAACCACAACGCCAACTACAACACCTACAACTACTCCAACGACTACACCAACGACCACGCCAACTACAACGCCAACTACAACTCCAACCACAACGCCAACTACAACACCTACAACTACTCCAACGACTACACCAACGACCACGCCAACTACAACGCCAACTACAACGCCAACCACAACGCCAACTACAACACCTACAACTACTCCAACGACTACACCAACGACCACGCCAACTACAACGCCAACTACAACGCCAACCACAATGCCAACTACAACACCTACAACTACTCCAACGACTACACCAACGACCACGCCAACTACAACGCCAACTACAACGCCAACCACAACGCCAACTACAACACCTACAACTACTCCAACGACTACACCAACGACCACGCCAACTACAACGCCAACTACAACGCCAACCACCACGCCAACTACAACACCTACAACCACGCCAACTACAACACCTACAACCACACCAACGACTACACCAACGACCACGCCAACTACAACGCCAACTACAACGCCAACCACAACGCCAACTACAACACCTACAACTACTCCAACGACTACACCAACGACCACGCCAACTACAACGCCAACTACAACGCCAACCACAACGCCAACTACAACACCTACAACTACTCCAACGACTACACCAACGACCACGCCAACTACAACGCCAACTTCAACTCCAACCACAACGCCAACTACAACACCTACAACTACTCCAACGACTACACCAACGACCACGCCAACTACAACGCCAACTACAACGCCAACCACAACGCCAACTACAACACCTACAACTACTCCAACGACTACACCAACGACCACGCCAACTACAACGCCAACTACAACGCCAACCACAACGCCAACTACAACACCTACAACTACTCCAACGACTACACCAACGACCACGCCAACTACAACGCCAACTACAACGCCAACCACCACGCCAACTACAACACCTACAACCACACCAACGACTACACCAACGACCACGCCAACTACAACGCCAACTACAACGCCAACCACCACGCCAACTACAACACCTACAACTACTCCAACGACTACACCAACGACCACGCCAACCACAACGCCAACTACAACGCCAACCACAACGCCAACTACAACACCTACAACTACTCCAACGACTACACCAACGACCACGCCAACTACAACGCCAACCACAACACCCATGACCACCCCAACCACAACGCCATCTACAACGCCAACCACCACGCCAACCACTACACCTACAACCACACCAACGACTACACCAACTACCACGCCAACTACAACGCCAACTACAACGCCAACTACAACGCCAACCACAACGCCAACTACAACACCTACAACTACTCCAACGACTACACCAACGACCACGCCAACTACAACGCCAACCACCACGCCAACTACAACACATACAACCACTCCAACTACAACACATACAACCACGCCAACTACAACGCCAACCACAACACCCATGACCACCCCAACCACAACGCCAACTACAACGCCAACCACCACGCCAACTACTACACCTACAACCACACCAACGACTACACCAACGACCACGCCAACTACAACGCCAACTACAACGCCAACCACAACTCCAACTACAACACCTACAACTACTCCAACGACTACACCAACGACCACGCCAACTACAACGCCAACCACCACTCCAACTACAACACATACAACCACGCCAACTACAACGCCAACCACAACACCCATGACCACCCCAACCACAACGCCAACTACAACGCCAACCACCACGCCAACTACTACACCTACAACCACACCAATGACTACATCAACGACCACGCCAACTACAACGCCAACTACAACGCCAACCACAACGCCAACTACAACACCTACAACCACTCCAACGACTACACCAACGACCACCCCAACTACAACGCCAACTACAACGACAACCACAACGCCAACTACAACTCCAACAAATACTCCAACGACTACACCAACGATCACGCCAACTACAACGCCAACTACAACGCCAACCACAACGCCAACTACAACACCTACAACTACTCCAACGACTACACCAACGACCACGCCAACTACAACGCCAACTACAACGCCAACCACCACGCCAACTACAACACCTACAACTACTCCAACGACTACACCAACGACCACGCCAACTACAACGCCAACTACAACGCCAACCACAACGCCAACTACAACACCTACAACTACTCCAACGACTACACCAACGACCACGCCAACTACAACGCCAACTACAACGCCAACCACAACGCCAACTACAACACCTACAACTACTCCAACGACTACACCAACGACCACGCCAACTACAACGCCAACTACAACGCCAACCACAACGCCAACTACAACACCTACAACTACTCCAACGACTACACCAACGACCACGCCAACTACAACGCCAACCACAACGCCAACCACCACGCCAACTACTACACCTACAACCACACCAACGACTACACCAACGACCACGCCAACTACAACGCCAACTACAACGCCAACCACAACGCCAACTACAACACCTACAACTACTCCAACGACTACACCAACGACCACGCCAACTACAACGCCAACTACAACGCCAACCACAACGCCAACTACAACACCTACAACTACTCCAACGACTACACCAACGACCACGCCAACTACAACGCCAACTACAACGCCAACCACCACGCCAACTACAACACCTACAACCACGCCAACTACAACACCTACAACCACACCAACGACTACACCAACGACCACGCCAACTACAACGCCAACTACAACGCCAACCACAACGCCAACTACAACACCTACAACTACTCCAACGACTACACCAACGACCACGCCAACTACAACGCCAACTACAACGCCAACCACAACGCCAACTACAACACCTACAACTACTCCAACGACTACACCAACGACCACGCCAACTACAACGCCAACTACAACTCCAACCACAACGCCAACTACAACACCTACAACTACTCCAACGACTACACCAACGACCACGCCAACTACAACGCCAAATACAACGCCATCCACCACGCCAACTACTACACCTACAACCACGCCAACTACAACGCCAACCACAACACCCATGACCACCCCAACCACAACGCCATCTACAACGCCAACCACCACGCCAACCACTACACCTACAACCACACCAACGACTACACCAACGACCACGCCAACTACAACGCCAACTACAACGCCAACTACAACGCCAAGCACAACGCCAACTACAACACCTACAACTACTCCAACGACTACACCAACGACCACGCCAACTACAACGCCAACTACAACGCCAACCACCACGCCAACTACAACACATACAACCACTCCAACTACAACACATACAACCACGCCAACTACAACGCCAACCACAACACCCATGACCACCCCAACCACAACGCCAACTACAACGCCAACCACCACGCCAACTACTACACCTACAACCACACCAACGACTACACCAACGACCACGCCAACTACAACGCCAACTACAATGCCAACGACAACGCCAACTACAACACCTACAACTACTCCAACGACTACACCAACGACCACGCCAACTACAACGCCAACCACCACTCCAACTACAACACATACAACCACGCCAACTACAACGCCAACCACAACACCCATGACCACCCCAACCACAACGCCAACTACAACGCCAACCACCACGCCAACTACTACACCTACAACCACACCAACGACTACACCAACGACCACGCCAACTACAACGCCAACTACAACGCCAACCACAACGCCAACTACAACACCTACAACTACTCCAACGACTACACCAACGACCACGCCAACTACAACGCCAACCACCACTTCAACTACAACACATACAACCACGCCAACTACAACGCCAACCACAACACCCATGACCACCCCAACCACAACGCCAACTACAACGCCAACCACCACGCCAACTACTACACCTACAACCACACCAACGACTACACCAACGACCACGCCAACTACAACGCCAACTACAACGCCAACCACAACGCCAACTACAACACCTACAACTACTCCAACGACTACACCAACGACCACGCCAACTACAACGCCAACCACCACTCCAACTACAACACATACAACCACGCCAACTACAACGCCAACCACAACACCCATGACCACCCCAACCACAACGCCAACTACAACGCCAACCACCACGCCAACTACTACACCTACAACCACACCAACGACTACACCAACGACCACGCCAACTACAACGCCAACTACAACGCCAACCACAACGCCAACTACAACACCTACAACTACTCCAACGACTACACCAACGACCACGCCAACTACAACGCCAACCACCACTCCAACTACAACACATACAACCACGCCAACTACAACGCCAACCACAACACCCATGACCACCCCAACCACAACGCCAACTACAACGCCAACCACCACGCCAACTACTACACCTACAACCACACCAACGACTACACCAACGACCACGCCAACTACAACGCCAACTACAACGCCAACCACAACGCCAACTACAACACCTACAACTACTCCAACGACTACACCAACGACCACGCCAACTACAACGCCAACCACCACTCCAACTACAACACATACAACCACGCCAACTACAACGCCAACCACAACACCCATGACCACCCCAACCACAACTCCAACTACAACGCCAACCACCACGCCAACTACTACACCTACAACCACACCAACGACTACACCAACGACCACGCCAACTACAACGCCAACTACATCGCCAACCACAACACCCACGACCACCCCATTTACAACACCTACAACCACGCCTACTACAACGCCAACCACAACACCTATGACCACCCCAACCACAACGCCAACCACCACGCCAACTACTACACCTACAACCACACCAACGACTACACCAACGACCACCCCAACTACAACGCCAACTACAACGCCAACCACAACACCCACGACCACCCCAACTACAACGCCAACCACCACGCCAACTACAACACCTACAACCACGCCAACTACAACGCCAACTACAACGCCAACTACAACGCCAACTACAACGCCAACCACCACGCCAACTACAACACATACAACCACGCCATCTACAACGCCAACCACAACACCCATGACCACCCCAACCACAACGCCAACTACAACGCCAACCACCACGCCAACTACTACACCTACAACCACACCAACGACTACACCAACGACCACGCCGACTACAACGCCAACTACAACGCCAACCACAACGCCAACTACAACACCTACAACTACTCCAACGACTAAACCAACGACCACGCCAACTACAACGCCAACCACCACTCCAACTACAACCCATACAACCACGCCAACTACAACGCCAACCACAACACCCATGACCACCCCAACCACAACTCCAACTACAACGCCAACCACCACGCCAACTACTACACCTACAACCACACCAACGACTACACCAACGACCACGCCAACTACAACGCCAACTACATCGCCAACCACAACACCCACGACCACCCCAACTACAACACCTACAACCACGCCTACTACAACGCCAACCACAACACCTATGACCACCCCAACCACAACGCCAACCACCACGCCAACTACTACACCTACAACCACACCAACGACTACACCAACGACCACCCCAACTACAACGCCAACTACAACGCCAACCACAACACCCACGACCACCCCAACTACAACGCCAACCACCACGCCAACTACAACACCTACAACCACGCCAACTACAACGCCAACCACAACACCCAAGACCACCCCAACCACAACGCCAACTACAACGCCAACCACAACACCCACGACCACCCCAACTACAACGCCAACCACCACGCCAACTACAACACCTACAACCACGCCAACTACAACGCCAACTACAACGCCAACTACAACGCCAACTACAACGCCAACCACCACGCCAACTACAACACATACAACCACGCCATCTACAACGCCAACCACAACACCCATGACCACCCCAACCACAACGCCAACTACAACGCCAACCACCACGCCAACTACTACACCTACAACCACACCAACGACTACACCAACGACCACGCCGACTACAACGCCAACTACAACGCCAACCACAACGCCAACTACAACACCTACAACTACTCCAACGACTAAACCAACGACCACGCCAACTACAACGCCAACCACCACTCCAACTACAACCCATACAACCACGCCAACTACAACGCCAACCACA
The DNA here is from genome assembly GCA_963170105.1 of Cantharis lateralis. NCBI lineage: Eukaryota > Metazoa > Arthropoda > Insecta > Coleoptera > Cantharidae > Cantharis > Cantharis lateralis. The sequence goes on from OY720628.1 coordinate 1,858,613, forward strand.
ACACCCATGACCACCCCAACCACAACTCCAACTACAACGCCAACCACCACGCCAACTACTACACCTACAACCACACCAACGACTACACCAACGACCACGCCAACTACAACGCCAACTACATCGCCAACCACAACACCCACGACCACCCCAACTACAACACCTACAACCACGCCTACTACAACGCCAACCACAACACCTATGACCACCCCAACCACAACGCCAACCACCACGCCAACTACTACACCTACAACCACACCAACGACTACACCAACGACCACCCCAACTACAACGCCAACTACAACGCCAACCACAACACCCACGACCACCCCAACTACAACGCCAACCACCACGCCAACTACAACACCTACAACCACGCCAACTACAACGCCAACCACAACACCCAAGACCACCCCAACCACAACGCCAACTACAACGCCAACCACAACACCCACGACCACCCCAACTACAACGCCAACTACAACGCCAACCACCACGCCAACTACTACACCTACAACAACACCAACGACTACACCAACGACCACGCCAACTACAACGCCAACAACAGCGCCAACCACGCCCACATCAATCTTCTAAGCAATGTCAAATTCAAACAAGAATGCAAGCACTATACCAACCATTACACCTAGAAATAAGTTAAGATCTACGCCAACCATCCAACAACTGCACCAAAATAAGTTATACGCACAGGAGCAGCTGGATAACCGCTAAACCAGCAATATCAACAACAGCGCCAACCACAGTTTGAAACATTACGCCAACCAAAACGACAACTCTACCAAGGACAAGGCCATCTAATACGATTGCCACGCCAACATTTACGACAATCACGACTATCTGAAAGATCACTCCAATAATACCATCAAAGACGCCAACGATTGGACTAAAGACCACGTCAACTCCATCCTAGCGCATTTCAACCGCTGCGTCAATTACTACGCCAACAACCACCAGAACAACCTCGTATACAAACGGATTATATATAGGAAGTAGCAATATAAAGCAATGTAGTTAAAGAATCGAAATTAGTTATTATAATAAATAAATTTAAAAGTATACTATGTACATACTGTGTTATTGTAAATATATTTATTATTATTATATAATTTATCTTAAACTGCATTTAATTTCTATTGAACTATTTCGAAGACACAAAATTGTGTATTTTTAGTGGGTTCGATCACTTACCAATATAAACAATTAGGCTATTTCAAATATTACAAATTTTGGTACAAGTACACCATTCAAAAAATAATTTCATTTTGAATTCTAATGAATAAATTTGAAGATAGGATTAAAGTAACCAGTGGGAATTTATAATTTCGACTTGTTTATTACAATAGTATGTAATTATATATCACAAATTATAATAATAATAGATTATGTAAAAGCAGCATATTATTCTTAATCAGCGAAATGAAATACTAATCAAACTCATATACAAAAAATTAAAATTAAGAGATTTTGATTGAAAAAATTGCCATGGGAAGGAATAGTAATTGTTGGTTCAGTTTCGGATGTACATAAATATAATACCATACTTTAATTTTAAGCAAAAGCAAAATTTAATTAAAATTTTTTATATAGCAATGTAATAATATGTACAATTCTAGTTAAGGCAGTTGTTGCATTTTTGGTTGAACCAAGGAACGAAAGCAGAAACTCTTCCAAACACGTCGGGTTTTCCTCGTGCACAGGGAGTTCCCCACGAAACAATTCCTACTAATCTTTCATGATCATCGACTCTCCTTAACAAAGGACCACCGGAATCGCCATGGCAGGCACCTTCTCCAGCTTTGGTCAAAGTACAAATTTGGGTGTCGCGAACTTTGGATTTGCCATGTGCTGCTTGGCAGTCCTCTACGGAGATGGCTGCTAACAAAATTTGTTGAAGATCATCTGGAGTGGCACCTCCCAATCTGGTTGATCCCCAACCGGCAAGAGCTAAGGGTTCACCTCCATCGACGAATTCAGTTTCGGCACGAATAGTTGCAACTTTAGGCAGGCTCAAGTCGATGTCTGCTACTTCCAAAATGGCTACATCATTGAATATGGTCCAAGGGTCGTACTCTTCGTGACTGTTGATTTTAAGTACCTTGTAGACGTTTCCCGGACTAGACAATTTGTTTATTCCAGCTTTGATTGTTAACGAATTTGCAGATGATCTGAAAAAATATTTTTAGGGTTTAGATAAATTTATTTTACCGGTCGTGGAATGCTAGCGATTATTTACGTTATTATAGAACTTGCGAAATAAATGGTTCAATTAGCAGCGGACGTTAAATTTTATTATATTTTTAAAGTTTTACCCGTCAACACAGTGAGCAGCGGTGATGACGTAGTTCTTGCTAACGATGGATCCACCACAGTTGTGACGTCCATTGTACTGCAAAGAAATAATGTACGGATAGCTACCATCGGGAGCGGGTCCACCTCCAACAACTCTCCAGCTTAGGGTAGGATCTATTCTTAAGGGAGTTGGTACAGCTAAAGCAAGAAAAATTAAATTACTCATGTTGATTATCCAAACTTTTAAAACAAATAAAACTCACCTAAGCTGCCCACAATGCAAAGACCTAATACAATAAAACGTAGAGCCATTTTAAATATTATACTGATTATTATTTTCTGAAACTTCTGTCTTTTATATGAATTATGCGAGTTATTTGGGCAATTGAAACAATATTATCTGGAATGTTACCTATAATTGGATTAATTTTGCGTTATCATTTCCTAAAATTAATTTTTAAGTGATTAGATTGAACGAAAATTAATTTTAAACATTATTTTGTTTCGTCATTCGCGCAATTGTATTCTTCTGATCGAATGATCAAGTTTTATTCCTTTTTTGTTCTCTTCTCCTTCTTTGCTTCCAGGGTCTTCGTTGTTGACTACGTGGATCAGAGAAGAATGCTACGAAGGGAGCAAAAATATATTCCAATTTGGTTTGTAAAGCTCTCAAGGTGATATGTAGTCAGATATCTCTAATATCAGATAGAAAACTCAAGTTTTACAAATTAAATATTATTGAATTCCATGTGATTGGAATCTTGATATCTTTGCTTACAGTAATCCAAATAGGGTGGGACATTTTGCCGTTGTCGTTTCGCAACGTAGCAACTATTCCTATTCTACGTATTGTACTTCAACAAGCATGCTGCCCTATACGCAGCCGATACGGCCATCTAACAGTTTCATCTCTTATGCAAAACATCATTAAAATAAGTATTAGTGTAATATAATACAGCTAAAACTGCACTTGTAGGTTTAAGATATTTTCCTGGTACCTCTCAAGTGAGTAAATTTAAGAAAAATAATCTGGATGAAATAGCAGTGATAAATTAATTATCGCAAGTTCAATGGAACAACTCAAACTTATAAGTATGTACGGAGTAACTGATTACCCAAAATAAATCTAATTATAGATAATATTATTATTTTTTAAATTTGTATATAAGAAAGAGCTTCTGTAAAAATTAACGAGTGTTTCAAAAATGGCTTTACGTTTCATCATCCTAGGTCTTTGAATTGTGGGCAGCTTAGGTAAATTTTTATTTTAGAAGATTTCACCAGTACTAATTAAATTTATTTTTTAGCCAAATTTTAATTTATACAAATATTATTTCTTTCAGAAATTTTTATTTACTACATAGTAGATACATTTTAAATAATTTCTCGTCTATCAGTAAAAAATTATTGAATTTTAACGAACTAATTATAAAAGTAGTTCAGATAGCTGGTAGCTGACTAATTAAATCAATGGAAAACCAGTGAAAATTTGTCGTAAAAATAATCGCAGCAAGAACCAGCTGCCAGTAGATAGCGGTCATTTGTTCCTATAATAATTACACTTACTCTAGCTATTCCATCACGTAAAACAACATACTTACGACAGCTCCTACTATTTCAGCCAGCTATCAGCTAAATTTCAACTGCAAATTTTCAATTTTCTCACACATAGGTTTCATAAAGTTAACATTAGCTTTCGTCGGCTAAAGTGCGAAGAATCCAATTTACAAATCGAGAAACTTTGGTATACACGCAAGGCTTTCCAGGACCACCGCATCCAAACCCCCAGGAATTTATTCCAATCTGGAACCACTGACGTTGTTCGCTTTTTCCATCTTCGTATTCTTTCATCAAAGGAGCACCGCCGCCACCGTCACCTTGACACAAATCTGTATCGCAGTCTCCTCCAGCACACAGAGTATTGTACTCCAGATAGACGGTCCGTTCTTTATACTGCTTTCGGTAGAGCTCCACGCAACGATTGTTAGGAACCAAATGTTTTTCGATTTTAATTTTAGAATTGGAAGTTTCTCCAAATTTCTTAGCCACTCCCCAGCCGGAAAGCATTAAACGGGTCCCATTCGGCGGATTCATAAAATTATAATATGGCAAACAAATTGGACGAATGTAATCTGAAAATATATTATTGAATTTTGCAGAAATAATTTTAAAAATTCCGAACCAGTAAATGTGACTTCCTTCTCCAATCTCAGAAGTGCAATATCGTTGATTCCAAAAGACGTGTGGTACGGATACATGATTGGTTTCGATATTTTAAGTTTCAATAACGAATTATTGCAGGGTTTGCTGGTTGTCTGGTTCGAGCAATCTGGATTGCTGAAATTTCTCCAATCGCCCAACCAAACACGAATGCTAAAATTGAGAAAGGATTAGAGAGAGAAAAGTTTCGCTTAAGATGGACGAATGACTCACTATTCATATTGGATCGTATCGAAGCAACTAGCAGCTGTCAGAACATATCTATTGGATATTAGAGAGCCTCCGCAAATGAATTTTTTACTTTTTTCCTTAATTCCATATTCCAGACGAACTATCCATGGGAATTCATAACTTTTGGTAACACCGCCGTCGGTTTCCTCCGTACATTCGTTTACTCGTTTTTCTAAACCGCAAATGTCCCTTGACGGCAGTAGTAATTTTCTAGCGGCATCGAAATCAAAATCGGATGTAATTTCTGCATCAATTTAATATCTACCGTAACTATTAAATTTATATAGAATGAGATGTACCAACCTTCTTCAGAAATCGAGTACATGACCCAGTATACGTAACTGGCCATTCTGGTATACACACCGGGGATTCCAATTCTTCCGCATCCATCGCCCCAAGAAACTATGCCTTCCAAATACCACTGCAGCTGATTACTCTCCGCGTCCACGTACTTCTTCATTAAAGGACCACCCGAATCGCCACTGCAGGCATCTTTTCCAAATTCTCCTCCAGCGCACAGTTGAGCCTCGGTAATGATGCGTTTTCTAGACACCGTTCTACACTCCTTCGTTGGCTTTATTGGAACGTCCACCTTTAGCTTGACATCGGAGAGATCACCCCATTGATTTGTGGAGCCCCAGCCAGTAACTGTTAAACGAGTTCCGATTTTTGGGTACGGTAAATTAGGTGGAGGCAAACATATCGGACGAATGTAATCTGAAAATGGAAAAAAAATTAAAGATTTTGATTGGTACCGGGAGTCCTGAGAGTCTAAATCTACAAAAACCTATCTCACGGTACTTCTGCACATGGTCATGAGAATGCACTAACCAAAAATTGCTCTTGACCCGCAGGAGACTGAATACTATTGCAAATTGTGGGAGAGTCAATAACTTAATAATGACGGAAAATTACCAGTGTATGAAACCTCACGTTCCAATTTCAAAAGAGCAATATCGTTGAGGCCGTTGTGGTAGAAAGTATGTGGAATCTTCCGGGCTATTCTGATCTTCATCACAGGATCGTTGCAAACTCTATTAACAGTTTGGTTTAGACAATCTGGATCACTTGAAATTTTCCAGTCACCCAACCAGACTCGAAAACTACAATCGGTAAACCAATTTATTGAAGATGTTAAGAACGATCGGAATACTTACAGTTCAAATTCGATGGTGTCCATACAATGGGCTGCCGTTAACACGTACCTATTGGTGATTAGGGAACCACCGCACCTTATTCCGGCACTCGTTCCTTGCTCGTATTTAGATTTATACTCGAGGCCTGCCATCCAGGGGAATTCGTGAATTAATGCAATTTTGCCACTCAAAATTCGATCTGTTTCTTTTTCCAGCCCGCAGATTGTTCTATTCGGTAGGGCATTTGTGATAAAGTTTTCCAAAATTATAGGATTTTCTTCCAATTTCGGTTTGGAGAATATGGATAAAACGTCTGGTAGGATGAGCTGTCCCGTCGATCCACAGCAAACCAGAGGAACTCTCTCGTAACCGCATTGGGATTTTTGGGCAAATAAAATTGCATTATAATTATTTGACGCCAACGCATTTGTGATGACCGTGCAGGCAAAGATGGAAATGCAGGATGCTTCTTCTCCGTTTGGAGTCACACAATCCGAATTGAACACTAAAAATTATTTTATTAGGCACCGATAATCTCAGATTTTTGGTTCCAGAAAAACCCAAAGACGTCAAATAATTTAAAGAATAAGATTGCAGATCACTACTGAGATGAGTCATCCAAGGTGGCTTAAGCGGACCTAATTCGTGGTTTTACCAATAGTTTGCTTTAATTAATTCGCGGTTATTTAAATTCTCCGAATTTAAATTAGCAGTCTACACTGAGAAAAATGTTTCCTAATTTGAAGAAATTTTTATTTCAAATTAAAGTGCAAATACCTTTCGCGTTAATTGTAAAATAAATATTATTAACTATGATGTAATGTTTACTTGCTCCCTCCCGTCTGGATTCAACCTGTTGTAGAACTTTCACATCGGTAAGGTAGGTACGCACGCCCCAGGGGCATCTTCAACCGAGAAAGTGAAAGGTGAATATCTTCGTGTTGTTAGTTCTTGAAAATTTTTAAAATTCGGCCATGCATTTTGCTTATGTTTTCGTATTTTTAAAATTTTTTGAATTCGAAAACATCCGCTTATAGAAAAAAAGAACCACGCCCTCCTGCATGTAAGTCTACAGTATTAATTTCCTGGATGTAATTACGACAATCACGAGTAAATATTATTGTACATTCCATCGCAAAGTCTGTTAACTTTGGTTTAACCCAACTTTAACATGGTTTACACAATCGGCTCCTAGCAAACTAATTTATTTTAAATAATTTGTCATTATTATTCATTTCATGCAATGTTATTTAATATTACCCAATGCAGCTTGAAGATAAAATCTAAAAGAATCGCATCTACTTACGTGAATAAATATTTTTAACACAACTCAAAATCAACAAAACCACAACAGTCCGCTTCATCATCTTACTAATAATAATTAAGGATTTACTACTAACTAGTTTGCAAATAACGTATAAGGTCGATTAAAAACGAAACAATTGTTAAAAGTTCTCAAGAGTTATAATACCCTGCAAAAATATTAGAATTATATTCAGAATGAAACCTAAAAATAGCCAAGCCTTATCTTTTATGCGTTTCTCGACCTTGTTAACACCGCAATAACACTGCAGTGTTAAACCCAGTGGTTAAACCGTATCCAATGTAATGTGTTAATGGGTTTACAACCAAAAATAGTTAACTCGCAATTTTTTGAAAATTTTGAAGATTCTTTGGAAGTCTTGGGAGATCTTCGGAAACCATTGAAATTCCAAAACAGTGGAATACTTTCGTAATTCATGAAATGCTTTCAATTCACATTTACTTGGAAATCTCTGGATTTGTTTGAGAATCTATGAGATTCTTTAGAAATCCCTGGAATACTTTCTTTGAAAATCCTAGAATTTCTCGCAAATCTTCAAAATATCATTGCAATCCATGATTTTCTTAAAATTCTTGAAAATCTCTGCAATTTTTTGGAAATTTTAAAACAACCAACCCGCCTTAAGGGCGTAGTTAATAATTTCACCTGGAATTGGTGGTATCCAGTAATTATTTGTAGTTGTTGCCCGCTAGGACACGAAGTCACCAGCCCCTGCTTGCTGATAAGCTTGCGGAGGCAAAGGGGGTGGATCGAACTTCTCGTTGTTAATTGCTTTCCCTGCAAAGAAATGTGAACCAAAGAAAACACAATTTGATCAACAAAATATTTAATGATTTTTGCCGATTGACTCGTGATTACAACTTCCAACGTATACAAATTTGACTCGGCTATCTTCAACTTTTGAGTCACCGACAATTGTGATAGTAAAAATATGTGTTCGTCTGCACAAAATCTAACAATAAGTAAATGACTCACCAGTACTGATTGTCTCACAAAAGTAATACGACAAGGTGTATCGTCAGCTTCGGTACAGGAACGATGATAATTGAAACTTCCAACACTTGCCAATGACTTCCTGATAGCTCTACAGGTGAACAGATGACCTTGCGATAACAGACCAGTAGAGGGACTCGATCAGCAGCCACAGATGGTTCGGTGTGGAAAACTTTCACACTTGGAAAACTTGATCGCGAACAAAACAGGTACCCAGGTAACAAAATCGCATACAACATTCGCATAGGAACTCTTGGTTTCGTGTTACTAAATTTATGATCTTGCATACAATTGCAATTGCGGCTCGACAAAATCAAACAGGCTCTCGTGCTTGCACGTTGTTGAAATTTCTTGTACAACACAAGTTATTTCGTTTGGGCGTTCTCGGGAACTCACACGGATTAAAACTCGTAGAATTAAAACAGAATACTACTCCGGAGTATCACCTCTAACCACAACATAAACGCACGACTTCTTAGTTTGCCGTCCAAATCTCAAAAGCCTCGAAAAATACGCTGTACGCCGGGACCTTGAGGGCGCGTGGTACCTTTTAAGAACGCTAGGGCCCGAATTCCATTAGCGTCGCGTATGGGAATTCTAAATAGGAAATTATTTAACATAATTCCGTTACAATTTCTAGAATTCTTTGGAAATCGCTGGTAGATATTTTGGAAACTCAAGAATTGTTTGAAACTTGAACTTATAGTTCTTTAGAAAGCTCTTAAAAAATTCATTGTTTCACTGGAACTCTCTGGAAATTATTGAAAATCTGTGGAATTCCTAGTCCATGGAGTTCTCTGAATATCATTGAAATTTGATCGAAACCTATGAAATTTTTTGAATTAATAGGTATATTTGATTATAATTAACTTAAAAATCCCTTTGAAATAATTCAGAACTCTTTGGAAATCTCTGGAATTCTTTTGGAAATTCCTGAAAATCCTTGGGAATCTCTGAAATCTCTTAAAAATCTACGAGATTTTTTGAAAGTCTTGGGAGTTCCTCGGAATCATTGATATTCTTACAAAATTTATGTAATTCTTTGGATTCATAGTTGTTTAAAATAGTTTTAAAAATTACTTGGAAATCCCTGGAATCCTTGGAACTATCTGTAAATCTTTAAAAATCCAACGGATTCTTTGGAAATCCCTGGAGTTCTACAATAGTCATTCTAGTAGATTTATAATCCATATTAATTCCTCTTTGACTTATATGAATTCTAAATTTTTTTTAAAATCTCTGATATCCTTGTAAATCGGGTTTTCTTCAAAATTTCTGGAATTTCGTTGAAATTCTTGGAATTTCTTAAAAATCTTTGAGATTCTTTAAAAATCCATCAGACTTTTTGAAAATGAAGTCTCTGGAAATCATTGGAATTTCTTCATACAATCCTAAGAATTTCTAGGACCAAACTTGTTTAGAATGTTTTAAAGATCTCTGAAATATTTTTAAAAACCTCTGGAATACTTTTGAATTTCTTGGAAATCAAACATCAACACAATTAAAAAAGTTATCACAATGTGTTTATAATATTAGTAATTTAACTAGGGAACTGAATATTAATAAAAGTAAGTTATCCTAATTAGAATAATAGACCATCAGCATTAATTAATATTTATTTCAATTTATTGGTAGTTTCATTTCATTCACAATTTCGTTAGCTGCAATAAATTATGAACAGCTGTCAGTCGCAAACTATAGCAGATTTGACAAACATTTGCCTAGATTAGTCTTGTTCGGCTAATGTCCGAAGAATCCAATTAATCCATCCAAAAACTTTGGTGTACACTCGAGGTTTATCAAGTTCGGCGCACCCCAATTCTCCCGAATTGATTCCAACCTGAAGCCACTGACGTTGTCCTGTTGGTCCATCTTCGAATTCTTCCATTAATGGCGCACCACCGTCGCCTTGACAAAAATGTTTACCGCGTTCTGCAGTCACACACAATGTGTGGTATTTAAGAAATACAACGCGGCCTCTGTATTGCTTTCTGTAGAGTTCGATGCATTCGCTGTTTAAAATAACTCCCTTTTTAATCTGAATTTTATAATTGGAGTGCTCTCCAGATTCACTCACTCCCCAGCCGGAAGTCATCAGACGCGTTTCGTTAGTTGGATTCCAATCAACCGTCGGTAAGCAAATCGGGCGAACGAAATCTAAAAAGTAATTATTGGATTTCGCAGAAATGATTTGAAAATTCACCAACCAGTAAAGGTAACTTCTTGCTCCAACTTCAGAAGAGCAACATCGTGGACTCCAAACGAAGTGTGATATGGATATATAATAGGCTGGAATATTTTAAGCTTCACAACTGCATCACTGCAGAGTGAGCTGGTCGTTTGGTTTGTGCAATTCGAATCGTTCGAATTTCTCCAAGCACCCAACCACACGCGAACACTGAAGTTTCAAAAACAATAAAATAGAAAATATTTCAAAATTAACTGGATAAATTACTCACCGTTCGTATTCGATCGTATTAAAGCAGCTGGCAGCTGTAAAAACGAATCGTTTGGTTATCAGGGAGCCGCCGCATATGAATTTGCTACTATTTTCTTCGACGCCATATTCCAGACGAGCTACCCAAGGAAATTCTAAAATTTTGTCTTCCATAGTTTGGTTTAGGATTTTCTCTAAACCACAAACTGTTCGATTCGGTAGCAACATTTTTCTGGCTGATTCGTAATCAAAGTCGGAAGTATTACTTTCTGTAGGTGTGAAATTTAATTTGGCGATCGACTTCCAAGTTCAACTGTACCTATACTAACCTTCCTCGGTAATGAAGAACGTGATCCAGTATATGTAACTGGACACTCTTGTATATACGCCGGGGATTCCCGCCATTCCGCATCCGTTACCCCACGAAACTATTCCTTCCAGATACCAGCGAAGCTCGTTAGTTTTGGCATCTAAATATTTCCTCATCAATGGTCCACCCGAATCGCCAGTGCACGAGTCCTTTCCGAGCTCTCCTCCAGCACACAGATGGCTATCGCCGATGAAACGTTTCGAAAGTGTTCTGGAGACTACCTTACATGCATCGTTTGAAACTACTGGAACTTCTACTTTCAGCTTGAAATCGGAAACTTCCCCCCAATCCTTTGTGTAACCCCACCCGGAAGCTGTTAAACGAGATCCGATGCTTGGATGCGGCAGGTTATCCGGTGGTAAACATATCGGTAGAATGTAATCTGAAAAATTGTTATGGTTAATTATTTTGTACGTCATATTTTTGCGAGAGGTTTTAAAGAGACAATGATGTCTTTCGGCAGGTGAAAACACATTTCGATGAAACAGAAACTTACAGGTTATTTTATTTATTAGCGAGTATGGTGTGCGTTCTCTGCCTTTAGATATTTATTAGAGGTTGGCTTAGCTGAAGATCGAGAAAGTGAGACTACACTACAATAAAATAATAACAAATAATTACCGGTAAATGAGACCGCACGTGCTAATTTCAGAAGCGCGATATCGTTCACTCCATCCTGAAAGAAGACGTGCGGAATTTTTTTAGCAATTCCGAGCTTTAAAACTGGATCGTTACAGACTCTCATGTATGTACCATTTAAACAGTCTGGATTGGTGGAAATTTTCCAATCTCCCAACCAGACACTGATGCTAAAATTAGATGTAATAATTTAAGATGTTAAAATTCGGCTGGCTACTACTCACAGTTCATATTCCATCGTATCCATGCAATGGGCGGCCGTTAAAACGTACTTGGGCGTGATTAGAGAGCCAGCGCACCTTATTCCGGCACTTTCTCCTTCTAGATTGGACGTATATTCCAGACCCACCATCCAGGGAAATTCGTCAATGTCGGTAATTTTTCCGCCCAAAATTCGGTCGGTTCTTTCTTCTATTCCACAAACTGTTCTGTTGGGCAGTGTATTTAAAATAAAATCTTCTAAAACTACGGAACGTTCTTCTGATTGCGGTTTGGAGAAGATGGATAAAACGTTTGGAAAAATGAGCCGACCTATTGAACCACAACAAACCAGAGGAACCTTCTCGTATCCGCATTGCGACTTTTGGGCAAACGAAATGGCGTCGAAGTCGTTCAACGCCAACGCATCCGTTATCACAGTGCAGGTGAAGAGCGGAACGCAGGTTGCTTCCTCTCCATTTGGAGTCACACAGGTGGAGTTGAAAACTGAGAGAAATTTCGAATTTTTAAATGTTTCTAGATCATATAAAAGTTTAGAAAAAAATATTATAAATATGTGGGGATATTTAAATAATTTTAAAGTATTTAAATTACCTACAATCGAAATAATAATTAGGGAGATTTAAATAATAATATTTTTATAAAGTGTAATGATTTTAAATTAAATTAAATTAAATTAAATTAGATTAAATTAATTTTTTTTTAACTCGTATTACAGCAATAATTACTATTCTTCTACAGTCGGTGCCGTATAAAACCAACACTGCATGTGATTAAACTAGTAATCAAGCTTGCAAATAAACAAACTCTTGCAGAATAATCATAATGTAAAAGTCGAAGGTCATAAAATTTACATTTTTAATTATATTACATTTTACTGATAAATTTGATGCACTGCACGTTTCTAAGGCTTAACGAAAGTCGAAACGCGTCACCCTTGGGGCCTATGAACCCCATTTTAATAAATTTATTTTTCTGGTATTTTTAAACACCTTTTTTAAATAATTAAAAAATATATTAATAGTTATTGATTGCAATAATAATTCGTTGCAACCAGTTTGATGAGCATAACCTTCCCTCTTCACGTTGTGGGCGGCCTTGCGGTCGCTTCGGCAGATAAATATAATTAGTAGCCGGCTTCACAATTTACTTTTCAATTTTTAAATTTAGCGACAAATAATTTGATATTTTACTACCGCACACTTATTAGCTGTTAAATTATTGCAATTAAATTTTATTTAAATTATTACTTACCCGAGTAAATTCTTTTAACGAAAATCAAAACAAACAAAAGTACAACAGCGAACTTCATCGTCTTATTGATAATTCATTTGAATAACAAGTTTTTAAAATCAGATTTGAGGTCAAATATAATAGAAATAATTCTTAAAAGAGATTCCAGTATTACAATAACAATCACATGTGGACGAAGCTAGCTTTCAGATTCGAATATGAGATTCATTTTTATTCCAAGTTTTCCGTTCAAGAGTTTAGCTTATATTGATTGTATTTATTAATTATTAATAAATAACAGGTTAATATTAATTTTTAACTAGGTAACATTAAGATCTGAAGTTGTGATTTTGAAGTTATAAACTTCAAATTATCAAGTTGATAATTTCAGATCGTAATGTTGATTTTTATTGAAACTTTAAGATCCGAAGCTATTACTTTCATATTATAAACTTATGCAAGTTTACACATAATACTAATTTAAAAATACAATTGGTAATTATAAAGAAAAGACTGGATTATCCTTCTTCGGCTATGGTGCGAACAATCCAATGGATGAATCGATAAACCTTGCCGTACACGGTAGGTTTTTCAGAGACACCGCATCCCAACCCCCAGGAGTTTATTCCAACCTGGAACCACTGACGCTGTCCTCCCTGGCCATCTTCGTATTCTCTCATCAACGGCGCACCCCCGCCACTTTTACACAAATGTTTCCTTCCTATTCCTCTCACACACAGTGTATTGTATCTAAGGAACTCATCTCGATTATAGTATTGTCCTCTGTACAGTCCAATGCAGTCGCTAGTTGGAACAAAATTTTTTTCGAGTTTAATTTTATAATCTGAAATATTTCCAAATTCACCGGTCGCTCCCCATCCGGACGACACCAAACGTGATCCGTTAGGTATATTCCAATCATTAAAAGGCGGTAAACAGATCGGCCGAATGAAATCTGAAACAAAATTATTGGATTGTACAGAAATAATTTGACCCACTTTCAAACCGGTAAATGTGACTTCTTGCTCCAACTTCAGCAGTGCAACGTCATTGATTCCAAATGTCGTGTGATATGGATAAATGATTGGTTTGGATAATTTTAACTTCTGAACTGCGTCGTTACAAACTTTACCAGTTGTTGTCGGAGTCGCGCAATCCGGATCGCTGGAATATCTCCAATCGCCTAGCCAAACCCGAATGCTGAAGTTACGAAAAACAAAATTATTATACTTTTCGAATTTGAATGGATCACTCACAATTCATATTTAACATTATTTAAGCAACTAGCAGCTGTCAAGACATATCTATTTGTGATTAGAGAGCCTCTCCACATATGAAGGTTTTATTTTGTTCTTCGGTACCATATTCAAGCCGAACCACCCATGGAAACTCATAGATTTGGGTAACTTCCTCCAGAGATTCGTTTACATTTTTCTCCAATCCGCAAATTGTTCTTTGCGGCAGTAAAGATTTTCTAGCAGAATCGTAATCAAAGTCGGAAGTAATTTCTATATTAAAGTAATATCTACCAATCACCAACTTTATTTAATATACTAACCTTCTTCGGAAATTACGTACGTGACCCAATACATATAACTGGCCGCTCTTGTATACACGCCGGGCCTTCCGGCCCTTCCGCACCCATCACAATGTACAGAAAACTCCCAAATTTTGCATCTTTCTTATTATACAATAAAGAATAATTGGGGAAAAGTTTATAAATAATATTATGGGGTGAAGTCGCCCCATATTATTACAAGAATAAATTTAAATGTTTCTAAAATAATTTATAGTATATTTTTTCTAAGGTAAAACCAACGATTTAAGTAATAAATTACAAAAGAACCTTGATAAATTGCATTAATCTGCATTTAAATGCAATCAATTAAATTTACATTTCTAGCAATCCACAGGAAACAAAGAATAAAATTATTTATAAAATAGTTTATAATTTTAATATAAAGTAATGCATTAAACTAATAAATTCGATAGGAAATAACTTTTATTAACTATTAGTGGTAACCAATGACAACCTTAGGGGGCCTGGGAGGCACCGTAGGAAGCGCACCCGGGATATTAAATGTTTTTATATTTTTATCTTTATGTTCCCCCCTCATAGGTGACAACCGTAAGACAAAGCAATTTTTGTAGTAGTAGATTCTCCCAACAAAATATTTATAGAACTTCACAGCCCGTTTCAAACCCTTAATCTTATGGGGGTTCAGAGGTTAGCTATTGCTGGTATTCGAAGGCGGTTTACACCATGCGGTAGGAAAGCCCGGAATATTTAAGGATTTATTTTTTCTTTATAAACAAAACAAACATTTAACAATGTGATTTATTACTCGTCGTCTTCAGAAATATTAGTAATGATCCAATTCAAGTATCTGGAAACTCTCGTGTAAACGGCAGGATTGCCAACTCTTCCGCAGCCTGTGCCCCAGGAAACAACTCCTTCCAAATACCACTGGAGTTGTTTACTCCCGCCATCTTCATATTTTCTCATTAAAGGTCCCCCAGAGTCGCCTTGACACGAGTCTCTTCCAATTTCTCCTCCAGCACATAGTTGATTTGCGCTAATGTAACGGTTTTGCGACAAACGCCTGCATTCGGTATTTGTAGTTAACGGCACTTCCACTTTCATTTTAAAATCGGCATTCCTTCCATCTTCGGCAGTGGCACCCCATCCGGCAACGGTTAAACGGGATCCAGTTACCGGGTTTGGTAGGTTGGCGGGAGGTAAACAAATGGGGCGTACGTAATCTAAAATAAATACGTTCAAATTTAGAGAACAGGATTTCGAGAAGCCAAATTCAGTTACCAGTAAATCTTACGTCCTTTTCCAATTTTAGAAGCGCAATGTCGTTGTTTCCTTCGCCGAAGAACGCATGTGGAATTTCTTTCACTACCTTGAGCTTCAGAACCGGATCGTTACAAATTTCGTTCACCGTCTTGTTTAAACAGTCCGGATCACTTGTAATTCTCCAATCTCCTATCCAAACTCGAGTACTAAAAATTATCTGTAAGAATTAAGGAGGTCAAAATGGGACCAAAGACTCACAGTCGAAACTCCATGTTGAATAAACAATGAGCAGCTGTCAAAACGTATCTGTTATTGATGAGCGAGCCGCCGCACCTTATTCCTGCAGAAACGTTGCGAAGCGTCGAATCGAATTCCAAGGCTACCATCCATGGAAATTCGTATATTTTTGTGATTTCGCCGCCCAGAATCTTATCAACTTCTCTTTCCAGCCCACAAACTGATCTATTCGGTAAGGAATTTGTGTTGAAGTCACTTAAAATTACGGACTGCTCCACAGGAGAGAGTGTTGCTCCTTCCGATGGCGGCGTATCGAATATTTTAAAAATATCTTCAATAACAAGTTGACCTGTCGATCCACAGCACACCAAAGGTATTCTGTTTTCGAAACCGCAGTGCGAGTTTTTAGCAAATTGAACTGCCCCACTGACGTTTTTCACCACTGCATCTCTAATGACAGTGCAGGAGAAAACCGAGATGCAGGTTGCGTTTTCTCCATTTGGAGTCAAACAATTTGAGTTTATCTCTAAAAATATACAAAAGTTAAGTTACTTGTTTCGACGAGTTGTATAATTATTGAATAACATGCAAATGAGTTGCTCTAAAAAATTCAACTTTGTCACATGGCGAATTTTCGGAAAATATAATTTGACATTTATTTTAAAGACGGTCCTGACTGAACAGTGTAGAAATATATCTACTGGGTAAATTACAGCAGTGACCTATTCTTAAGTTTAATCCTAAAATTATCAGTGTTATCAAACTTGATTATATTTTTTATTTAATAACACTGAATTTTGAAAATTTAGTTTGTATGTAACGTAAATGTTTTTCGTTTTGTATTATTGATATTTTTGGTTTAATAAATAATAATAAAAGAAGGGCAAAATGTTTGGTTTATAATATATCGCAGTTTCAAAATTATTTTAATTAATTAAATTTTTCAACATTTTTTCACTTAATTTGATCCATCACTCGAGAGCCGTTTATTTGAGGCAAGACAAGGTAAGAATCTTTCTTGTAGATATTTTAAAGCTTTTTAAAAAGTCATTAAACAATTTACACAAAAAAAGTAATAATTTCGATGTTATGCCCATTTGAAGATAGAAATTTAGAAAAAGTTTAGATTTCCCTAAATTTAATTTTTATATCCAAATTTATTCAATTTGTTGCTATAAATTTAATGTAATATGAAGGGGTTTTTCGTAAATAAATCTAAAATTATGCACTATGTTGACATTTAATCTGCATGCTTGAAATAGGATTTTCCAAAAATGTCACGTAACAAAGATTTTGAAAACGCAGAAAGAATTTTCACTGAACTTCTCGTAAAATTAACAACATAACTTCAAAAATATCGCACTTACGTGTGTCAATTGTTTTCACAAAAACAAAAATAAACAAAAATACAGCAATTCGAGACACCATCTTAGTGTCGATTAAATAAATTGCTATATTAATTTAATAACCAGTTTTAGGTAAGGTTATCTATCGGCTTAAGGTCGTCAAAACTACAAACAAGCGAAGATTCTTGGGAATCGTAAAATTCATTTTCAGGACCGTCTTCAAGTCAAAGAGCATCATAGGGCTTATTTAAATTTTCCCACCTTAAACTTCTTCTTCCTCAATGCAACGAAGAAACTGGTTTATAAATTTAACAAATAGAAATCTTGTCTAGCTGGCGGTGCTGAACTGTAAGGTGGGAATACTCGATGGCCTGTTGAGGTAAACTATATTTTCATGTTTTGTCGACACTTGACTGTCAACCATCTGGACCATCCAAACTGTTATCCTTAAATTCCATGGCAACGCAATTTACAAAAAATATAAAAACGATATATACTTAAAACCAGTCGAAAGAGCATACCAACTAGACTTCACTCTTGTAATTAAAATTGTTTCCAGGTTCCGATTACATATCGGGAAGGAGGGATAACAAACTGTAAAATTTTTAATACTCTTTGCTTACTTCAAACAATAAGGCACAGTGTGAGTGATCATAACAGGTGTTTTAAATGTAAAGGAGCGGTCATATCTTTAATTTAGGGAAGTGGCATTTTTAAAAAATCGCCTTCCTCGTATAACCGCCCTAGCGGTGCGGTTGCGAGCTATTGCAACTAGAAAACAAAAGTGCATCAGATTTAACAGTGCGGTTTTTATTTTGTGATAGCAGTTCATTTTATTTCCTTCATTGCATAAAACTGCTTAAGTGTAATCATGTATGACACGCTCATTCTTAGCAGCTAAAAAATTAAAAGTAAATTTTTTTTCTCTACGCTTTCTTACGCTTACCATAACCATTGTTTCCAAAGACATGAAGTGAGAAAATCCTACAGAAAGCTTCAAAGGTTTCTGAAATTGCATCATGATGATCAATATGGTTTTCTTATTCTTAATACTGCAGTTGTACCAGTCGCTTTCCCAAATGGCATTCAATACGCTGGCATGCTAAAGTATAAATCAAGTTTCAAAGTTTACATTAATTCAAACAATTTCTCGTTTTTACTTGTAACGTGATTTCGTTTCCAAACCAATACAATATAAAAAGCTCCGTCACTAAACTCGTAATCAAGTAGCAAATGTTTCTTAAAAGTTGAAATGCGAAGGCGTCCTAAAAAATGAACTATCAAACTTTATTAAACCAGCAGGTAAAGTAGCAATTCCGAAAAATATCGATTTTAAACAGATATTTTTAAGATCCGAAGTTGTACTTTTGAAGTTACAAACTTCGACTCCCAATTTAATATTTATTTTGAAATAGACACCTTTAAGATCCGAAGTTGCTATTTTGAGGTTACAAAAGACGTTTATTAAAAATTTACTTACAGTAACAACTTCGAAAGCGATCATCGAGGTGTGTGCAACGCATATTATAAAATACAGTAGGTTAAGAAATCTTATAACTTTATTAAAGTCATTATGAAATCTGAAAAATGTAATAGAATAAATTAAATTTCAATTACCTACTCTACTGCCATTACTTCAAAATATTTTGATAATACATCACAATTTTCTTCAAATTCTGCTGGATTTCCTCATGGGTAAATCTCCTCGTATCAATACCCTGTTTTATTTCGTGTTTCAAAATACTTAATTGACTTGTTATGAAAGCCATCAAACCGGAATTAGTGAGGTTGCAAGCCGTGAGGTAACTAGAAGCCACCGTGCCTTCAATTGCGATCAAACCAAACGCAGTTTTGTAATAATTTCGGGAATCGAAGGGAAAGTAGCAATCCAGAGGTAAAGACAATTCATCGCTACTAGGATCAGTCAGCTTCGTTATCCAAGGACTAAGAAGATACATCCCGGCGTTCGCACAAGCCAATGCAAAACAATACAGGCTCACTTTACTGATCATTTTTGAGTACTTTATGTAGATGGCTTTCGCCTCCACATTGTTACTTTCCAAAATATTTTTTTCCGTTACGATTACTTTTTGGAACAGACCTTTCATGACAGACATCGAAAAGCATACCAGTTTAATGCAGCCATTAGTAAATTGAGCACTGATCGATATATTGTTTACGAATTTTCTCATATCCCCTCTGGCAGCATTGGGAATTTTCAACCACAAACTGAAAGTCGTTACAACTAAAATTGTTATTGTGACGTAACGATAAATTTTGTAAATTAATAACATTTTTGAGTTCCTTATTTTCAACGGCCAATAACCAAGCAGTTTGAACAATAACAAAGCGTACTTGGTTAAGACTTCCATGTCTGCATACGAATATTTTTCGGTGTTTTACTGGAAAAATACCTATAAATAAAATATTTTATAAAACAAATCGAAAGAGCAATTTTAGCAAGGTAAATAATGTCTTAAACGGGAATAGTGCAAAATATGACAAACAGCAGAGAATTAGTGTAGCTGCTAATAATAATAGCATAAAATAAAATGAGATGTAGATAAAATAAACTGCAATAAGGTGTCTGTAAATCTCGGACAAAAATCAGAAAACCTAGTTTTTGGTCAAAAAATTATAAAGAAAATTGAAAATCAGGTAGCTTTTTATATTCATTTTCAGGATAAAAATTATTATAATATCCGGACGCGCTGATTTAAAAATTCTGTATAGAAATTATTAAGTTTATGGCGTAAATTATAAATATAAACGTAAAAATTTATATACCATTTAAAAATTTGAGTAAATATGGCTAAAAATTGAATGCGTGTATTCGATTGGCTGTCCCGTAAATATTTTTTTATTGATACTCACAGATTTTGCACCGCTTTCTCGATGCTTAATAGAGCACTTAACAAAAGTTAACTTGTATTTCTTTAACTTTAAATCTTGATAAATGCACTTAATTATATTAATAATTATTATTTGTATAGTTAACTTCTGAAACCGACATTAACTTGTCGCTTCAACGGACGATTAGTTTATAGTATACACATCTACTTATGTAGCTATGACGTTTATTTTAAACTAAAGCATAATTTATTTCTTGTAGTTTTAAGTTTTCTATTGATTTTTGACGACATATGTACATACATTGCTTTATGAAGCTATATGGCAACCATCCCCGTACATTTCTTTATTAATCTTGATTATTAATATTTAATTTTTATCATAATGTGACTTAGTAACCTACAGTGCAAACAATTTCATCCTTTGTCTTTAACTAATCTATAAATTAGATCTTTTTTTTTCAGAATTTCAGAAGACTATACTGAATTTGTGACGAGGCACAATGGAAGTCAAGCTAACAGGTACAATGTACCAAAATTTGGGTGCAGTCTAATTAGAGAGGCTACCTCCCGAACCGGGAAAATCCATAAGGAAGAAAGGGTAATAAATTTTACGCAATATATTTCCTTTAATATAGTTTTGTTTAAATGAAACAATAAGGTACAGTGTTAGTTTAGTGTTCATAAAAATTCATTCCAACTTATAGGGGCGGTTATATCTTTAAAACCACCATAATATTACAAAATACGTATAGGTACTTCGTAACGACATTGGTTTAAAATGCTAACATACACTACTTGAAGGGACACATGGTTCTTATGGCCCGTCCCCCGTGACCGTCCCTGCTATGTAGAGTGGTAAACGTGCCATGGCAATTACTTTTCAAGCAATTACAACGAGAGAACGAAAGTCGATCAAATTCAACAGTGCAGCTTTTATTTTGTGCCAACAGTTCATCAATGATTATTTAATTGCTTGTTTTCTTGCATAGAACTGCTTGAGTGTAATCATATTATGACATGCTCGTCCTCAACAGCTGTAAAATTTAAAAAAAAACTATAGTGACTTTATTTACTTTCAATCTGATTTGTTACGCTACCATAACCATTGTTTTCAAAGACATGTCGTGAGAAAATCCTACAGAAAGTCTCAAAGGTTTCTGAAATTGAATCCAGATGATCAATATGGTTTTCTGATTCTTAATACTGCAGTTGTACCAGTCGCTTTTCCAGATGGCGTCCAGTACGGCGGCATGCTGAAGCAGTTTAATAGTTGAAGCACCATGAACAGAAATTGAAGAACATTAATGAAAGAGTTATACGAACAAATCTGTTTTTCCGAAATTAGGTAAAACAATTTGAATTAAACTAACTAATTTCTGGATTTACCTCCAAAGAAATGGCGTTTCCAAACCAATACCAATTTATAAGGTCCGTCATTAAACTCACAAACAGGTACCAAACATTTTTTATAGGTTCGAAAGATAGGTTGTCCTAAAATGATGTTGTATTAAATTATAAAAATAGCTTTAAGATCCAAAGTTGTCATTATGAAGTTCTGAACAGCCAGTTTTGAAGTTAATAATCAAATTATAAACAGACACCTTTAAGATCCGAAGTTGCTATTTTGAAGTTATAATAAGGAAAAAATGTACTTACGGTAACAATTTCAAAACCAATCATTGCGGTGTGTCCAATGCAAATAAAGAAGTACAGGAGGTTAAGAAATTTAATGACCTTATCAAAATCCTTCACAAATCTGAAAAAGATGTAATAGAATAAAGTAAATTTCAATTACTCTTCTGCAATTATGTACTTGGAAATATTTTGATAATACATCGTAATTTTACGCAAATTTTGATGGATTTCCTCATCGGAAAACTTTGTTGTATCGATTCCCTCTGCTATTTCGTGTTTTAAAATTGACAATTGGCTTATTATAAAAATCATCACACCAACATAAATCATATTGCAACACAACATGTATAGAGAGACCACCAATCCTTCAATTACGAGTAGAACAAATGTGGTCTTGAAATAATCGCGATAATCGAAGGGAAAATAGGAGTCCAAAGGCAGGCTAAGATCCTGGCTAGGATCGGTCAACTTCATTATCCAAGGAGAAATAATAAATGCGACATCGTTCACCAAAATTACTGCGATCCAAAACAGGTCCAGTTTATTTTTCAGTTCGGCATACTTCATGTAGATTGCTTTTACATCCATATTTTTACCTTCAACAATACTTTTTTCTGTTACGTTTATCTTCTGGAACAGACTTCTGAAACCGGGCAAAGAGAAGCATAGCAGTTTAATCAAGGTATGAATAAATTGAGCGCTCATTGATATGCTGTTTACAAATCTCCTCAAACCATCCCTGGCAGCGTTTGGAACATTCAAAGACATACCCAAAGTTAGAAAGATAAACATCGTCAGCGGAAGATAAAAATACATTTTGTAAAGAAACAACGCCGTTCGGTTCTTTGTTTCCAACGGCCAACAGCCGAGGAGCTTGAACAAATTCACATGCTGCTTCAATAGGACTTTCATGACTGCGGATGCAATGCTTTTCTCTAATATTATACTATTCAGATTGAAAAATATATGTCACTCAAATAACAGGTTAGTGTCGCAACACAGAGTACCTACCTACACAGAATAATTCAATATATAATTTTATTGGAAAAAATCGAATAAGCAATAGCTTGACGATGTTTTTTTTATTTTATAAGATTTTATGTATATTTTAATATTTTTCATAAGAAAATTAACAACTTTTGTTCAAAAAATATTTTTATTCCGTGCAGTTAATCAGCTGCAGTTTATTAAATATTTTTATTTTGTTTCAATGCATTTTACTCAAAAAGTCTGCGTCGAATAAAAAAATTTTTTGAACAAAAGTTGTTTATTTTCTTATGCAAAATATGAACCTGCTAAAAAGAATATAAGGTGCCAATTAAAAACCAAAGTTGACCTTCAAATGACTTTGAAAAGGTCAATAAATGAAAAAAACAATTATGCAATATTATTGCCCCCTCGCCATCATACAACTTTTGTCCGAAACATTATTTCATGTGACTTTTGGTTTTTGGGATATTAATTGCTGGAAGTTTTAAAATGGAAACAATCGAATAAAAGTAAAAAATAGGCGTACAAATTTCTAATTACCGCCAGGAAGATTTATGAGAGGAGAGGGTAATTTTACTTAAAAAAAGTTCGGTAATTTTGTTAAAACTTTAATACTTTTTGCTTATTTAACACAATAAAGTACAGTGCAATTGAGAGGTCTAGAAGTAAAAGGGTTCAAGTGACTATTTTTATAAACAATACAAAATATCACACCTAAAGGGTATCCTAACTTGGAGGTAAAATGATTTTTGTAATGTTTTTTCATCTTAAAATAAAACTAAAAATACAGTTTTCTAAACTTATTCGTGGAATTTTGAATTTATAGGCATTTATTTCAGAACTACTGAAAATGCACTTGAATCCTTTTACTTCTAGACTCCTAAATTGTTCATAAAGGGTGTTTCTAATGTAAATAGATAAGTGTGACTTGGCAATTACTTTGCGAGCAATTACCACGAGACAACAAAAGTGCATTTGATTTAACACTGTAGTTTTTATCGTGTGATAACAGTTAATCATTGCTTAATTAATTATTTACTTCTTTAATTGCATAAAATTGCTTAAGTGTAATCATATAAGACACGCTCATCCTTAGCAGCTAAAAAATTGAAAATAATTTTTATTTCTGTACAATTTGTTACGCTTACCATAACCATTGTTTCCAAAGACATGAAGTGAGAAAATCCCACAAAAAGTTTTAAAGGTTTGTGAAATTGCATCATGATGATCCATATGGTTTTCTTGTTCTTAATACTGCAGTTGTACCAGTCGCTTTCCCAAATGGCATTCAATACGCTGGCATGCTGAAGTGTAAATGAAGTTTAAAAGTTTTAATTAATTCAAACAAGTTCTCGATTTACCATTAGGGTGATTTCGTTTCCAAACCAATACCATGTAAAAAGCTCTTCCACTAAACTCGTAATCAAGTAGCAAATGTTTCTTAAAAGTAGAAAATTTAAGGCGTCCTAGAATGTTTAAATGATTAAATTCTCAGTACCAATCGCTTAAAGTTGATTTTAAACAAACATCTTTAAGATCTGAAGTTGTACTTTTGAAGTTACTTAAAAATTTACTCACAGTAACAACTTCGAAACCAATCATCGAGGTGTGACCAACGCATATTATAAAATACATTAGGTTAAGAATCCTGATGACTATATTAAGATCATTACTGAATCTAAAACATGAAAATAGAATAAATTATAGTTCGATTGCCCTTCTGCCGCATTACTTCAAAATGTTTTGGTAATACATCACAATTTTACGTAATTTTTGATGGATTTCCTCATCAGTAAATCTGGTCGTATCGATTCCGTCTTCTATTTCGTATTTCAAAATATCCAATTGACTTGTTATGAAAACCATAAAACCGACATAAGTAAGGTTCAAAGCCGTAAGGTAAGCAGAAGTTATCGTGCCTGCAACTGTGATGATAATAAACCCAACGCTGTAATATTTTTGGGTATCAAATGGAAAGTAGCAATCCAGAGGTAAAGGCAATTCCTCGATATCAGGATCTGCGATCTTCATTATCAAAGGACTAAGAAGAAACATCGAGGCGTTCGTGGTAGCCAATACCAACAACAATATGCTTATTCTAGTAGTCATTTTTGAGTACTTCATGTAGATCGCTTTCACATTCGCATTGTTACTTTCGAAAATACTTTTTTCTGTTTCGATTACTTTTTGGAACAGCCCTTTTATGAGAAGCATTGAGAAAGTTAGCAGTTTAATGCAGCCATGAGCAAATTGAGCACAGATCGATATATCGTTTACGAATTCCCTCAGATCACCTTTGGTAGCGTTTGGAATTCTCAACCACAAACTCACAGTCAGGCCAAAAAAAATTGTTACTGTTACGTAAAACAGAATTTTGTAAATTAATAACACTTTTGGGTTCTTTATTTTCAACGGCCAATAACCCAGCACTTTGAACAATAACAAAGCGTACTTGAATAGAACTTTCATGACTGCATGCGAATCTTTTTCGGTGTTTAGCTGTTGATATAGAAAAATACGTATTAATAAAAGAAAATAGTGCAAAATAGGACAAACAGCAGCGAATTAGTGTAGCTGCTAATAATAATAGCATAAAATAAAACCATATATAGATAAATAGTAGTAAATAAACTAGAAAAAGGTGTCTGTAAACCTTGGACAAAAATAAAAAAATTTAATTTTCTGTAAAAAAAAATTATAATGTAAATTGAAAATCAGGTAGCTTTTTACATTCATTTTCAGCATAAAAATGTCTTAAACGGGAATCTTATAATTTTCGGGCTCACTAATTTAAAACTTTATTATAAGAGATGATGGACTACCTTATATTTTTGCCTTCCCGAGCTATCCGAAGACCGTACTGGACTTTTAAAAGTTGGGATGTTCTTTAGAAAAACGCGATGGATTTTAAAAATCACAACACAAACAGTGTTGTGATTTGCCGCCACGCAAGTATTCATGTATATATTCAAATAATTTACATTTTACCTGTAATTAAATTCAGAGTAAAGAGGTCCAGCACAACGAAGAACTAGATATGTTAACCTAATGGTAGCATGAAACTAGACTAAGTAAAGTATACCTAGCTCTAGAGATAATTGCACAAAGTAGAATCAATACAAATTTTTTATGCAGATGCTTTGAAAATAATACCTATAATACTTCCGCTTATTTTCATGCATAAAAATGTGGCAATTCTAAATGCAAAGCATTTATTTTTTCGAATATTAAATTTCTAACTTAGATAGTTTCTCAGCACATCTTATTCCAAACAGAGCCCAGATCAATGAGGGGTGAAGTTGTAAACGAACGGAAAAAACTCACCAATGCCATCCAAAACTTTAATATTGTAGATTACATAACAGAAGCGTAGAAGTGCTTCCAAATGTAAAGAGCTAAAAGGAGAAGAAAAGCGTCAGATGAAACAGTAAGCCGTGAGCAAGTACCAAATGTTTCTTATAAGTTGGAAGGACAAGTCGTCCTGAAACAGTACAACAATAAAAAAATAACTTTAAGATCCGAAGTTACCATTTTGAAGTTATAAAATAGATTTTGTTAAAACTAACGATAACAACTTCGAAACCAAGCATCGAAGTGTGGACAATGCAGATTATGAAATACAGCAAGTTAAGACATTTCATGATCCTATTAAAATCGGCTATCTGAAAATCGCTGAAGAGAATAAATTAAATTTCAGTTTGTATATCGCAATTACTTTGCGATGTTAGTGTCGGTAAACTTCGTCGCAGCGACTCCTTCTGCAATTTCGAGTTTCAGGAGCCGTACTTCTTGTAGATTGCTTTTACGTTCGCATTTTCATTCTCAAGAATTCTTTTTTCTGTCACGATTGCTTTCCGCATCAGACTCCGCATAACAGGCAGCGACAAGCATAGCAATTTAATTACCCCATGCACAAATTGAGCTCCAATAGAAATATTGCTTAAGAATTTTTTCATGCCATTTTTGGCAGAATTCGGAACTTCCAAGCACATGCTGCAAACTACGAGAATAAAAACCGTCACGGTTACGTAAAAATATAATTTATAAATAAATTGCAATATCGAGTTCTTTGTTTTCAAAGGCCAATAGCCAACCAGTTTGAAACAAATCTCTGTGTACTTCAACAGGACCTTCATGACTACCAGCGTAATCCTGCTTACTGTTCTGCTGTAAAAATTGAACAATCAAAAAT
This sequence comes from Cantharis lateralis, assembly GCA_963170105.1. Taxonomy (NCBI): domain Eukaryota; kingdom Metazoa; phylum Arthropoda; class Insecta; order Coleoptera; family Cantharidae; genus Cantharis; species Cantharis lateralis. The sequence goes on from OY720628.1 coordinate 1,885,777, forward strand.
TTCTATTAATAAATACATATTTTAAATACTTGAAGTGGGTCCACTAATATTTTGCAATACACCTAATAAATATTATTATATTGCATACACAATTTTATTTCGATTGATTTATGGTATTGTACGTCCCTCATACAATTCTGCAAACCTATAGTTATGTATTTATAGTTTAAAGCCGTAATTGAACGATTTACCTAGTTGATTGTTGTGCCTGATGCATTTTACAGTTTAAATCAATTACTAGGTAAAATAAAAACAATTTCAATATAAATAAAGCTACTACATTTGTTCCAATAGTAATACAGCAATATTTTTCAAAAAATAATTATTTGTTACATTTTGAAATCGAATTTTGAGTTACTAAGCAATAGAATGTAAAATTCAAATTTTGATATTTTTTTTAACTCTGTATCTTCAAAATAAATTTATTTACAAAAATTAAACGCACCATTTCGGATAGGAAATTTAACGGACTATAACTTCTGTCTAGTCAAGTTTTTTCAAAATCCCATCTATATTTAAGAAAATCACAGATAAACACAGCAAAAGGTTACCATATTATGAAAATATAAATTCACAAAATTATTAAAATTCTAGTCCTACTGAAAACTAACTGAAACAAATTTAAACAGCGGTTTTAAGGTAATAAAAAAAAAAAATTGAAATAGTACTCAATTTCGCATGATATAAAATGTAAATACCAGCTACCTTTATTTATGATTACAATCGGAGCTTCCGCGCTGTGGTCTCGTACGAAAACTTTGTCGAAATCAAACCAGCTGTTGTATCTGATTCTGAAATAAGAGCAGGTAGGTTGTTTGGTATTTAAAAAATGTAAATGATTTAAAATCTGTATAATAAATAAAAAATAAAATACAACAAAGTTTAAACCACAAAGAGACCCCGCATTTTTTCTTTGTCAGTTTTATTTTTATGCCTAATCAGCTCATCCAGAACCTGTAACTCCTTATTCACAACGGTAGTTAACGTGGAATCGAGTTCCATGACCCTATTGAAATCAGTCTTTGCCTCATCGGGATTCCAAGCACCCACGTGTGCCTTCGCTCGTCTAAACAGTGCTTTCACGTTATCTGAAAGCAACTCCGTAAAAAAATTTGTTAAAATTTTCCAAGTGACGTACAAACCGGGTTCGATTTTAAGAACTGTGGTACAATGTTCGATGACGGCGTAAAAGTCGCCTTGGCTGAGTTTGCATTGAGAAAAATTAAGTAAGAAGGGAACTTTTAGTTTATTTATGCTGTTCCATTCATCCGACTGTGGTTTCTCTCTACAAAAAAAACCATGGAAATGAGGTAATTTCTGTATTGTGCAGAACCAAATACTCATTGGGTTGCTCAAAGTTAGATAAAAATAAATAAAATAATATTTACTTTCAAATAGTGAAATTATTAAACTCAACTTACTTCAACACCAGCCGTTCCAACAGACCTATTGCTTCGGCATAGGTATCGGACGCAAGTCCGTAATCTTTTTGTTGAAATTTTTCATTCCCAATCACTCGAAGCTCTTGGATCCGATTCAATTGTTCACTTTCGTTCATCTGCCATGATTCTTTCTGATATTCGTCGGGCTGTTCGACTCTTAGCAATTCTACAAAACCTAATCTTAAAAACAATTAGGGCGGTTTCCAACAAGTCACCTATAGTGAACTCCAGATCGGATGGCATTTTTAAGAGATCGTTTAAATCGGAGTGTCCCATTCCTTCTTGTTGTAAAGTCATCGCACAGCAGTGAGATTTGCGTTCTTGCGAAGGAATTCCAGCCTCTCGTAACGTTTTCGAGACAAACGGATATTGGGCAACCAGCTAAAAGTCCAGAATCACAACCTTTCTGTTATAAAAAAAGAACTCACAGTTTTATCGATGGTAAATTGAGCGACTTCGTTGATCGCCATCCTCTGCACAATTGCTTCCCACACTTCCAACTTAAATTTCTTTCCTAAAACCAACTCCAGTGGTTTTCTGTTACCCATCTTCCTCGAATCGTCCAGTAAGGTTCTCTCGGCGTTACACAGACGGGTTTGAAAGTGAAAAACGACCTAAGCGATGAAATAATAGTTAACTTACATTTTTGAAAGTGAATCGTAAGAATTTTCACCTTGGTTCCATCCTGGAACTTGGCCGTCTTGTTTCCAGGATGTAGAATTTTCTTCACAATCGCATTTTCGTTACTCATTGTCAATATTCAACCTATCATTTTTTTAAATAAAAATGGTTAAATCGTTTGTAAAAGCTGCTTAATTATAAAAATACGACTTGAAAATTGTTTCAAAATTGAAACAATTTGGTTATGTCAAATCTGTCACAATATTGCGATTCTTGGGGTTACGCCTACAATTGTAAATTCGTATGGGTGCGAGAGAGAAAGAAATACACGGACGCGCTATTTATGAATGTAGAAAACTACACACGATTGGAATGTTATGCGATAATTCTGGGAACTTCACTAGGTCATTCGAACGTCGTCATTCATTTAAAAAACGCGGTTATTTAAAATAAAAATTGAGTATTTTAATGGATTTAATGTTTATAAAGAGTAAAATACTAAATAGGATGAAAGTTATTATAGATGATAAATAACATTAATTAAATTAAAGTAATTAAACGATTTTTAAATATTAAATCGATTGAATTAATGTCATTAATTTATTTTAAAATTTATTTTCTAGTACTTTCCAAGCTGAGCTCTGCCAGTTTTGCAAGCTGGAAATAAATTATGTCAAATTAAAATCTGTTAAGAATTCAATCAAACAATTCAATTTGATTAGGTTCATCATTTGTTTTATCTGTATTTTGGATTATTTGAGTATTGCGTATAAGTTTAGCCATCAGTTTTGTTTTTTCTTGGACGAGCCTTGTATACCACCTACGTTTACTTCGCAATCATCACCATAATTGGTTTTTTCAATAGTGACGTGATCAAATGGAAAAGAATTTGGCGAAGATTCAATAATCTAATTTTGGAAATGTGCGTGCTATTCTGTTCTAATTTTAAATTTGTGTTCGTATGTTCCTTATTTAATCTAACGATGCTGTGCTTATAGGGTTAATTAAAAATTGTCATTTAAAAATGTGGCGCGAAGCAGTGTACAGCGTAAGAAATTTTTCTCGTGTGTTTAAAGTTGTTAATTTGTTGTTGATCCAATTAGGGCACCCTGAGACCAGCACCGACCCGAGTGGAGACCTTAACCGGATCTCAATTGAACGATCTCTTGGACAAACTCTCCTGCACTGTTCCATCTGATAGTTCGACCAGTATATCGAACATTCATTCTATAAATAAGATCTCAAATGGATTGTACCTTGGCGACAAGTAAGTAAATATTAAACCCAATTTATGACCCTAATAAGCAGCAGTGGCGTAACACTCGATCGCTAGGTACGCAGCAAAAGACAAAAGGTTTTTATTACTCAACGGTTTCACCCACGTTTTGAACGCAGCCGAAGGTTTCGACCAATGCCAGGTCAGCACGGACGCGTATTACTACAAAGGCACAAAAATCGAGTACATGGGCATTCCAGGTCACGACAGACCCTCGTGGAACATTTCGGTCTATTTCGAAGAGGCTTCCAAATTTATAGAAAACGCCATCAAGAGCGGAGGTAATTGGTCCGAAAACTCCAATTCAATTTTTAAATATTTTCGTTGCAGGAAAAGTTTTGGTCCACTGCGTAGTTGGAATTTCGAGATCCGCCACTCTGGTGATAGCGTACCTGATGATAAACAAAGGAATGACCGCTTCCGAAGCACTTCAATTTGTTTTCCGCCGCAGGAAGGTCTTCCCTAACGTGGGCTTCCTCCACCATTTGGCCCAACTCAACAGACGTTTGGATCACAAAGTGTTATCGCCGTTATCGTTCAAAACTTATCGGTATTAAGCACAGAGTAAATTTATTTTTATAATAAAATATTTGTCCAACGAAAATTTTTTTATAATAAAGTTTGCACTCAATATTATTGCATTCTAATTTTACCGATTCCGACAGATGTAGATAACGTAAACATGGCAAGATAAGCTAATCTTATCGAAAGAAACAACTGATTAATTTTTTTTAGGTAATATAGGGATAGCGAAAGGAAAAACTTTGGTGTTTGGTTGTAAAATTGAGTGCTACATCATGGCGGACCAAGATGACGTCGTCGATGCATCCATGAGTGACGCTTTGGGATTTTTCAAGAAGTAAGAAACATTTTAATATTGATATTATTCATTCAAACGGCAATTGGCAAACAGATTGCCAATTTAAAATGGACAAGGACTAAAAATTCAAACTTAACTTCTCCACAAATTTAAATTGAGTAAAAACAAGTTATTTATATTTTTAAAATTCGGCAAACACGGTTAGGTGGAAGGCCGAGTTCCAATGTCCTCTCCACAATTTGGGATTTTTAAATTAATTTTAAGAACTTTGGCAAAGTTTTTCTCACCTTTGAAGGTAAATTTAAAAATATCTTCAGATCTCTGCTGAATTGTGGACCACTGGCGAACTTTTAAATATCAAATTAGTTTCTCCACAGTTTTAATAAGACTAAAAATTGTAAAAGTTGATCAGTATAAAATAAAAAATAATTAAATTGTAGTTTTGGTTAAAATTATCTTTGTGGATAGTTTGAATTGTGGAGAAGCTAATTCTGCTTTTAACAATCATAGCAGGAGCCTACGGTTCAACATTGGTATTATTAAATGTCTTATCCGAGATCCATAATTCAGTAAAGACTTGAAAATGTTTAAAAATTTAACTTGTAAGGTTTCAAAATTAAAATGATAAACAAACAAAATATTAAATAAAATTGTATTTTATTTGACGCCGAGTTGTCTTAACGCCAAGTTGACCCGGCGCCGAGTTGTCCTGGCTCCGAGTCGGCGTCAATTCAAATTTAATTCTAAATCCATTTTTTACGTTTAATTTTGATATACAAAACTGAGCAACTCCTGGTTTCATTATCATTTCGTAAAAAACACGAGGGCACAGTAACCTAATAATAATTAAATTTATCGCTTATCTATTGCATACTAATTAATTATAGAGCTAACTAAATAATAGATAAATTGAATATATTATCGCAAAAAATAAACAAAATAAATATTGTTAAGCAACTTAATAAGCAATCTCAAGGTTCTTCGTATTTTTATTGTTTCGATTTACCCAAATTATTAAAATATTCCCTTCTGGTTAAACAGCAATTTAAACTCCCGTTCTCTTAGATCCAAAAAGGAGATTAAAGATGGATTAACCCCTCCCCCTTCTCCAGTTTTCAAAATGCCCGAAGTTGATGCAGATTCCGACTACTACAATATGAATTGTCGAAAACGTGGATTTGCAGTAATTTTTAACCATTACACTTTCGACGACTACACTTTGGGTAAACGCGATGGTACCAAGAAGGACTCTCTTGACTTGGAGAGAGTCTTGAAAAACTTGGACTTTGATGTCCTAATTCATAACGATCTGAAGTATGGAGCCCTATACGAAGTGATTATGGAACGTAAGTGCGGCTTTTTAGCGCGAATTTTCTATTTTTTTTAACTTTTTTTGTAGTGGTCAATGCGGACCATTCCGAATCCGACTGTCTTCTCATAATTGTGCTTACTCATGGCGATCGAGGAAAGCTTCACGCACGGGATCACCAGTATCCACCTGACTTTTTATGGGGATCCTTCGCAGGTGATAAGTGCCCAACTTTGATTGGAAAGCCTAAATTATTCTTCCTTCAGGTAGGTTTAACAAATGGAAAATTAAAATTGTAATAACGTATCATTTTAGGCTTGTCGAGGAGACGAGGTGGATGAAGGAGTAACAGCAAGATCTCGATCGGTGGTGCAGCATGATTCCGTTTCAACTTTCACCATTCCTGTTATGGCCGACATCTTAGTTATGTACTCCACTTACGACGGTAAATTTTGAGACCTCCTGACTGTGCTTTGTTAAAAATGCTATTTTAGGCTTTTACTCTTGGAGGAGTCCCATATCAGGATCTTGGTTCATCCAATGTCTTTGCAACGAACTGGAAGACCACGCAAAGTCCAAAGATTTGCTTACCATTTTGACGTTCGTTAACAGAAGAATGGCGCTTTGCTATCGCAGTAATGTGCCGGTGAATCCCAAGATGCACAAGAAGAAGCAGATTGGAACCATTTCAAGCACTCTCACTCGATTAGTTCTATTTTATCAAAACCAATAGGCAAAAATCTTTTATTTAAGGAAAAGGGTGAAATAATAAAACTTATTTTACTGGTGTGTTGCTATGTGAATGTCGATCCAATCCAAGTATTCCCACACGTTGGTGTAGCCGTCGGGAAGAGCCGACACTCCGCATGGCGACATTGACCAAGAATGTATTCCTACCACTTCTCCCGAAAGAACTTCCATTATAGGACTTCCATTATCGCCCTAGAACAAAAAATATCAGACTGCGCCAGTTAGGGAATTGCCTCTCTTACGTAACAGCCGGCTTCGCCTCTCATCACCGCCGTGCAGAAGTTCCCAATATTGAATTTCCTGCCAGTTAGCATTTTCGCACAATCCTGGTTGCTCATGGTAGATAACGCAATACTCTTGAGAGTATTGGACGGGAAACTTGCGAATTGCTACGGAAAGACAGTTACTCGAAGGAAAAAGATTTTTTTAGGCAATTTACCGGTAGTTTCGGCCAGCCAATCAGGACCGTGTTCAAACCCGGTTGAATCAACGTGGAATAGAGTTTTGCTTTTTTAACATTTTCGTTGAATTCAATCGAATTGCGCAAAAATAGCATTCCAATATCGTTGGAAGCAACAACGTCCGGTACGTATTCGTACAATTCGTGAATTAAAATCCATTTGACTGGGTAAAAATCTCCTCCAGTGTTGAGATCGGTGGATCCCACCACGACGCTAATTTCGCTTTCGATTTTGCTGAAAACCACATTTTTAGTAAGTATTTGAGTTTTTTTAAATCGAACGTTTACTCGAAAATACAATGGGCTGCAGTGAGAATCCACTTTGCGTGAACAATGGTGCCCCCACAATGGTGATTTCCCAATATTCGAATGGAAGCCATGTAAGGATATTCTCCTGCTTCTGCATTTCTTCCCGCTGCTAGCTGCTGGCCATCTGAAAATAAAATCAAAATTTTTACCCCAAGATACCCTGTTTGACGAAGCCTCTCGGGAGAACAACCACCAAGAACTGGAATAAAAAATAAAAACACTTACCAGTGAGCAAAAACAAGCCCAAAAGATAACACAAATATTTCGCATACATTGTCAATGATATTATCAAACTTCATCGCGCGCGTTCTTTATTTATATATAAAAATTGTCGAATTGCTTGGATTTTCCAATTTCGATGTACAGTTCACTGAGGAAGGTTATCTTAGTAGTAAAGTTTAACAATGTTTATCTGTATTTATAAAATTTTAAAGCGGTAATTATTCCCTTATTCGAAAAAATTCATGCAATAATATGTTCATCAATATAATAATAGATTGAACAAGTTTTGACTAAGTTGGGCCGCATTCGGTTTGTCATTTTTTCGCTTCAAAGCTAGTCCGGTTTGGAGCTTCCGAGGGCTTGCAAATTCAATGAGAGAAACTATCGAGTTTGCATAAGCGCAACAGCTCTAAATGGAAGACCAAAATACGTTCGATACGAACTTATTATTCAGGTAAAAACAGGAAATATCCTGTTTGGTATTTAAAGCATTTATTGTTAACTTGGAAAGGATTCCCCCTTCCCCAAAAAAAATGGTAATAAAACCTTTTTATTATTATTAAAAAATGTAAAACAATACTATGTTTATTCAATTCTTAATTATATGGCTGTATGTGACTGTTAATCCAATCCAAATATTCCCAAATGTCGGTATAGCCATCAGGAAGTCCCGATCCGCATGGGGGAACCACCCACGAATAAAGTCCAATTACCTCTTCCGTTAGTTGCTCAATAAGGGGGCTTCCAGAATCACCCTGTAAAAAAGTGTGTTTCATTCGGATTGAAACTCAAATCTCCCATACATACGTAACAACCTCCGCTATTTCTTAAAGCACCAGTGCAGAAGTTACCAATGTTGAGGGTTCTGTTGGGCAATAGAGTGGCACATTGCTGATTGGTGATTGTCGATAACTCTATTATATTCAACGAATCAGATGGCGTTGTTGAAAGTTGCTGCAATGCAAAGTTGTTGATGATTAATAAAATGAAAGAGGAACAAAACTTACCGAAATTCTACCCCAACCAATTAAAACCGTGTTCAAACCAGGTTGAACCATCCTGGTGGTCAATTTAGCCTTTTTAACCTTTTCGGTTAATCTTATTGGATTTTCCAATAGGAGCAGTCCAATATCTTGGACAGCGACTACATCGGTTACGTACTGATACATCTCGTGGATGACGATCTTCTTAACTTTGTAAGAATCTCCTCCGGCGCTTATCACACTTGTACCAACCACCACCCGTAGGGTCTCTTCCGTTTGACTAAAATGTAATAAAATTTAATTTGACGCGATTTAAACTTGGTGACTTACTTAAAAATGCAATGGGCTGCTGTGAGAATCCACTTCTCGTGGACTATGGTTCCTCCGCAGTAGTGTCTTCCGTTTAGGTGGACGGAAGCAACGAAGGGATATTCTGCTGGAAGAGCTGACGCGCCTCCCAATATTCTAGATGTAATCTGTTGAGCGTCTGGAAGTAAACAAAGTATTAGTTGAGAATTATAAAAAAAATTGAATAAACCTACCGATCGCCAAAAAAAGGGCAACAAACCAGCATAGATATTTTAGGTAGCCCATTTTTATGCAGATAATGGAATGTTCTGGTCTTACGCTTTTCTTCTTAATGAGAAATTGAAATGATTTATTTATTTAATATCAAAAGCAGAGATTATCATAAATTTCACCTTTGACATTGTATCTTAAGATGAACAACCCAAGCGTCGAGACTATAAGAAAAAAAAATGTTTGAGTGGCACTGTTTTAAACTCGATAAAGATAAGGTAACCTTGTAGATAAACATCCAGCTTATCTTATTAGCTGTAAAGTTTAAGAAATGGCACTAACATGTTGTTCTTTCTGGGAATCGGAAAATAAGTTACGAAAACATAGTAACTGCATTGGCGGCACGGCATGAAGTGCCAACGTGCCGTGGCACTACCCATAAAAATCCGGCTACAAGAATATTTTATTTAATAATTATATACAACAGGATAATAGGTAAATTATTTATTGTAAAATGATTATTTTGCCTCTAGAAGTTTATTGGAAACCCAAACGTGCATATTAATCCAGTCTAAATATTCCCACACTTTGGTGTAGCCATCTGGTATGCCGGTTCCGCACGGGGGAACCACCCAGGAATATAATCCAATTTGCTCGCCTGTCCAGGGATCGAACAAGGGAGTTCCGGAATCGCCCTAAAATGAATTTTAAAAAATCGTCGGTCGTTTGGGTATTTCAGATGTTCTTACAAAGCATCCCCCTTCGCCTCTGGGAGATATGGAACAGAAATTGGAGTACACTACTGTACGGCCAGGCGATAAGGCCCCACACAAAGCATTACTGGTAATTGCGACTGTGAGTTTTTTTTGTATGAGGGAAGGTCCTGGTGCAGCTTGCTACAATATAAGTAAGTTTCTTAATCTAATTGAACAAAATAGACTTTTTACCGATTCTCGGCCCCAGCCAACTAAAATACCATTTGTTCCCGGGGTTACCGCTTTGGAAGTAAACTTCACTTTTTGGGCATATGGGCCCAGTTGGATGGGATGTTCTAGATAAAGCAAACCGATATCATTGTCGGCGATTACATCAGTTTCGTAGCGATACAACTCGTGCAACACAATCGATTTAATTCTGTGGAGAACGCCGCCAGAAGTGAGCGAATTACTTCCAACCACCACGTCGATGGTGGATTGGGTTTGACTGTAAAATAATTGTTAGATCTTTGAGATTGTAAGGCGTACTTATACCTCACTTGAAAATACAATGCGCTGCCGTTAGAATCCATCTTGGGTTGACGATAGATCCACCGCAGTAATGGATTCCATATCGTCGGATTGAAGCCAGAGAAGGATATTCACCTTGTTTGGTAAATTTTCCTCCAGCTATTCTTGATTCCTGAGCATCTACAATCAAACTTAAGGATAAATATAAGAAATATAATGCAAAGCCATTTGCTTACCGCCAAGAATAAAGAGGTTTGGTAAAACTATTAAAAAGACAACGGTAAATATTTTTAGCACGAACATTTTAAATAACAATAAAAAAATTTGTAGTTTGAGTTTATATAGGTAGGAATTAATGTTGTTAAATTAGTAATTTGCAGTATAGACAAACAAAGTCATTCAGAATAGCGCAGATTAGATTAGATTATTGTTGAAAAGCATTAAAAACTACCTAAATATTCAAATAAGTAAAGACAAAGAATTCTTTGTTTTTATTTAGAATTGCCAAAACAAAGCAAGTAACATTGTCGTATAACTGAAGGGCACAGGACAAACAATATAATCTGAAGTTTACAATAACCTGGGGAGTCAAATCTCACGAGGCGAGGAAAAGTTCAATAAATAAAAATTAATCAGGCAGTTGAGAATTTTTACTACCCCAATTTATAAGAGTAGAACATGGTAATATTCATTTATTTAAAAAAAAATATAAAACAGTTTAGAATTTTATTTAGGTCTTAATAATATGGTTCTATGTGGCTCTGAATCCAATCCAAATATTCCCATATGTCGGTGTAGCCGTCGGGAAGTCCCGATCCGCACGGGGGAACCACCCACGAATACAGTCCGATCACTTCGCCGGAAATTTGTTCAATTAGGGGGCTTCCAGAATCTCCCTGTAAAACATGCGTTTCGATCGGATTCAAGTTAAAATATCCAAGTCCTACTTACGTAACAACCTCCTTGATTTCTTAAAGCGCCAGTACAGAAGTTACCGATATTGAGCGTCCGATTGGTCAATAAATTGGCACATTGCTGATTGGAGATTGTCGATAAGGCAATCCTGTTTAATGTATTGGATGGCGTTTTGGCAATTTGCTGCGTTTCAAAATCGTCAATTCGTTAAAAGAAGGAAAAAATATGAAACTTACCGAAATTCTACCCCAGCCAATTAAAATCGTGTTCAGGCTCGGCTGAATCATCTTCGAAGCTAATTTCGCAATTCCAACGCCCCGATGAAATATAATTGGATCTTCTAACAAGATCAACGCAATATCATTGACGGCGATCACATCGGTTACGTATTGATACATCTCGTGAATCACGATCGTTTTAACTTTGTAAAAAACCGCCCCAACGCTGATCGCAGTTGAACCGACCGCCACGCTCAGCTCAATTTCAGTTTGACTGTAAACAAAAAAAAGAAGAAAAACCAAAATGGCCACATTGTCTTATTGCATGACCGGTTTTGAGGTTGCTCATCCTCCGATCTTATTTATTTAAAAACACTCACTTGAAAACGCAATGGGCTGCTGTGAGAATCCATTTCTGGTGGACCACGGTTCCTCCGCAATGGTGATTTCCGAGTAACCGAATGGAAGCTACGTAGGGATATTCCACTGGGAGCACTGGATCGCCTGCCAATATTCTAGTCGATATTTCCTGAGCATCTAAAAGTAAACAGGGTAAACTCGTAAAGTTTGAAATAAAAACATTTATAGAACTTACCGGTCAACAACACGAGGGCAGCAAAGCAAAAGAGATGTTTTATGTAGAACATTTTTATGCAAAGAGTAAAAATTGGTAGTCTTATTTGTTATATAGTAGGTTCGGTGCAGACGGGAAATTCTCAATGCGGTTTCATAGAACATTGAATTCCAACGATCTCAATAACAAATTATACCAATTTAATGATACAAAAACATCAACAAAAACGAAAGATTAATATTAATTATCTTTCGCTAACGATAAAATGTAAATCCCACCTTTGACATTTTATATTTCGACGCGTTCAAGGTACTTTTATTGGGAAAACAAACCAGTTTTCTCATTGTGAGTATTATAATTGCATATTTCTATATTTTAATTGGTTAAGTGCCTGAGAAACCTAAATTTTTTTGAATTGTAATTTATAAATTATGTATATCAAACAAACAATAAATTTGTAAGCAAATAGTGGCGATTCGCCTTAAAGTGCCAGAGTGCCATGGCACTGCTTCTCAAAAGTCCGTCTTAGTTAACATTTTTATTATACATTTAGGTACATAATTAATTATTATACCAACTTATTTTGAAAACAATTAAACAACATTTAAATGGCCGGGTAGTTATTAAAATTCGAAACGTGCAAATCAATCCAATCCAAATATTCCCACACCTTGGTGTAGCCATCCGGTACGCCGGTTCCGCACGGGGGGACCACCCAGGAATAAATTCCAATTTGTTCGCCGTTGGAAGAATCGATCAAAGGTGTGCCGGAATCGCCCTAAAATTAATTTTAAAAAAAATATCGTCGGTCGTTTGGAAATATTAAATGTTCTTACATAGCATCCTCCTTCGCCTTTGGGAGATATGGAGCAGAAATTGGAGTACACTACTGTGCGGCCAGGTGATAGGGAACCACACAAATCATTTCCGATGATTTTGACGCGGAGTTGTTTTAGTATAGGGGATGGTCTTGGGGCAGCTTGCTAAAATATCGAAATATTATAAAGCGAAAGAAGAGATAACAAATTTTTACCGATTCTCGGCCCCAGCCCACCAAAACGGCGTTTGTTTCCGGCGTCACGGCTTTGGAAGGATACCGCATTCTTTTGATAAGCCGATCTGGTTGGATGGGACTTTCAAGCAAAAGCAAACCAATGTCGTTGTCGGCTATGACGTCAGTTTCGTAGCGATACAATTCGTGCAGGACAATGGATTTTATCTGGTGGTGAGCTCCGCCAAAATTGAGCGTGGTGCTTCCAACAACCACGTGTATGGTGGCTTGGGTTTGGCTGCAAAACAACTGTTAGATATTCGAGGTTGTAAAGCGTACTTACTTCACTTGAAAATGCAATGGGCTGCCGTTAAAATCCATCTTGCATTGACGATGGAACCTCCGCAGTAATGGATTCCGTATCGTCGGATTGAAGCCAGAGAAGGATACTGGCCTGATTTAGTAAAGTTGCCTCCAGCTATTCTGGATTCCTGGGCATCTAAAATTAGTCTCTTGGTTAGGAAATGCAGAAAGGAATATTCCAATAATTACTGCCGACGACGAAAAGAAGAAAGGCGAAACCCAAAGCTTTCAACGCAAACATTTTTTTAGTAATACAACTCAAAAAGCTGTTTATATAATTATATACATTTGCAATTATGTCGTAAAAATAATAATTTATAATATTGACAAACTTTATTTGATTAAAAATAAGTGTATAATAAAAATAATCGCTATAAAACAATTGTGCAATTATAAATTATGCAAATTTAACTTCAACGCTCAATTTTTAACAATGCTTTCAAACTAATATCAATATGTCAACGAGAATAATTGATATTTGCCATAAATCCAATAGATAAACAATTTTATTTTTCTACGTGTGAGTTAATCCAATCTATATATTCCCACATTTTGGTGTAACCGTCGGGCAAGCCCGTATTACATGGTGGAATCACCCAAGAATACAACCCAAGTACGTCATGTGTTTGGGGATCGACTAGAGGTGTTCCGGAGTCTCCCTGGAAAATCGTTATGTACAGTAGCGAGAATTTTTTAAATTTTAAGCAAACGACAAAAGCAATTCCTGGTATATATTCGACCTACTGAAAGTTTAATAATAATTAAGATAACATGGTACGTACATAGCAACCTCCTTTCCCCTTCTTGTTTAGACTGCAAAAATTACTGTAATTTAGCTTGCGTTTGGGAGATAACTTAGCACATCGGGAACTATTTATAGTTTTCGTATGAAGCGTTTGGAGACTGCTTTCCGGTTTCGCAGCATCTTGCTAAAATTTAAAAAATAAAATGAAAGAAATTTGGCCAAATTGGAACTACTCGCCGAGGATCTGCCCCATCCAACTAGGATTGCTTCCGTGCCAGGTGTAATGGGTTGGTTAGGGAACGAAAGCTTTGCTGCTTTACTATTCAAATCGATCGAGCCCTTCACCTCCAGTAGACCTATGTCGTGGTGAGCGATGACGTCGGTTTCGTAGCGATACAATTCGTGAATTATAATGTTTTTTACTTTATGAATAATTCCATTAGAATTCCATGTGTTGGTACCAGTGACGACGTCGATAGTTTCCGACGTTTGGCTGAAAGAATCGTGATTATTAGAATGTAACTAACCTCGTCTTGGGAGCTCACTTGAATATACAATGAGCTACCGTGACAACATATTTTTTGTTAACAATTGAAGCTCCACAGTAATGAATATCGTATCTTCTAATGGAAGCCACAAATGGAAATTCGTCTTCTTTTGCAGGTTGTCCTCCTCCAATGCCGTCTAAAAGCAATAAAATAAACAGAGTTTTGTTCTTGGTCCTTCTTGATCCTTCGAGAGCTTTGAGGAAAAACATTAAAACTTGTACGTACCATTGATATTAACCAAACCCATGAGGATTATGAGCAATGTAAGAATACTGAAATTGCTCATTATAAGCATTTTAGCTCAATGGGAAAATACAATATTTTAACCTCCTATATATACCTTATGTATGAAGAACCACAACAATGTGCCGTATGATTATCAGAAGAGTGCGGATTCTAATGTTCAATCCTCAATCCTTACTTTCTTTCTGTTCTTCGTTTTCTTTGTGCGTACATAATTATAAGCTGATCCTGTTTTAGTTTTTTCCTCGACTATTTTTTACAAAGGTTTCCATCTCGGGTCCGGTCGGAAAATAAAGCAAAAAAAAAACAGGATTAAAATCATGTGTGCATCAAAATCCTGGCGCTACGCTGTGAAACCTATATTTAAAAGTATTGAAGATTAAAAATAACAATAAATTTTAGATAGACTGGTGTCAAACCTATATTATATAACGGTAATTATTATTATTTATACAATTTCCTTTGTTTATTGTATACTAGGTTATCGTGTTCGTGAATGTAATAAAAAAACTTTAAAACCTATTTTTCATTGACTGTGTAAACTATAAAAAAATTTGCATTTCATGATATTCAAAACAGAATTCCAGTTGAGGATTAGGTTATTGTAGATATTATATTTTCAAGATATATCAAAGAATCATTTAAAATCAAATTAATATTTAAAAAAGCCCTTCGCGTTCTGTCCCCACTCCTATTTCCTGTCATTGCAATAGATTTCAAACAGAATACGTCGCTAAAGAAGATAACCTTTGGTCTCCGAGACCAAGTTTCTGGAAAAAGGCCTAGCAATTACGTTCAAAATATATTTATCTTTCTTTATTATCGCCAGCTCTTAGAGCTGTCTCATAAATAGACAAAGTTAGCTGATAAGCATAGTAAAACCTGATTGTAAAGATAAACAAACTCAAATATAATTAAAATCCAAAAGTAAATAATAATTGTGTTCACATTATCCTGTATGTAAGTCGATCCAATCTAAGTATTCCCACATTTTGGTGTAGCCATCGGGTAAGCCCGTACCACATGGTGGAATCACCCAAGAATACAGTCCAACTACGGCATGCGTTATCGGATCGACTAGCGGTGTTCCGGAGTCGCCCTGAAAAATAATTTTTTACACCACTGGTACCGAAGAGAAAAATTTACGTACGTAGCAACCGCCTTGTCCTCCTTGGGTTAGAGTGCAGAAGTTACTGTAGGTGAGAGTTCGGGTGAGAGATAACTTGCTATACAGCTGAAATCATTTACCGTCCTTGTATTTAACGTTTGAAGGCTACCCTCTGGTCCGGAAGCACTTTGCTACAATTCAAAATAATAACCTGCCAACAAAATTGGAACTACTCACCGAAGTTCTGCCCCATCCAACTAGAATTGCTTGCATGTTAGGTGTCACGGATTTGGTCGGGAAGGACAATTTAGCTGCATTGTTATTCAAAGTGATAGGATTTTCCACCATCAGTAAGCCTATATCGTTGTCAGCGTAGACGTCGCTTTCGTAGCGGTAAAGTTCGTGAATTATAATTTTTTTTAATTTGTGGATTTTTCCGCCAGCGTTCCATGTGTTCGTACCAATGACGACGTCGATGGTGTCCAAGGTTTGGCTGCAATTGTATAAGGATCAATTTTGTATACTCAATCAGTTTTTGGTACTGACTTGAATATGCAATGAGCTACCGTGACGAGGTATTTCTCGTTGACGATTGATAACATATCTTCTAATGGAAGCCACAAACGGATATTCATGCGGTCCTGCAGGTTGGCCTCCTCCTATGGCAACTGAAAACATTGAATATTGTAGTCCGGGAAATTTAAAAATTGGTCGCAATATTACACAATTACAAAAGACAATAATTTATTTACGTAATAATTACCATTGATTCGGACCAAGTTCGTTAATATTACCAGCAAGGTAACAACAATCACAACTTTTTTCATTACGACTTTGGTAGCTTTGTAATGGTAAATATGAAATATATTTGCTATTTATAAGGTTTTCATTAACGTAATTATTGATTTTTAATCGACAATTTACAACTACCAGGAAAATCAATACTAATTTATATACAACCGTTGGTGTTTTCCACGGCAGGAATTTTATTATCTTTCTATAATTTTTTCTAATTAATACAATGCACAAAATATACAAGAATGCTGTAAAATCAAGTCTAATTTTATGATCTTTTAAATTGTTAAAATTATATTTTTAAAATCAAATTAAATTCAGGCTTAGAAAAAAAGTGGCGCAGATGTCTCTTAGCCCCTCTACTTAAATATCAAGAGATCAAGTTAGAAAGCTTATAGCGGCAGCCCTATTAGAGCTACAAGGTTGAAGATTTACAGATAATCGATTCTACTTCACTTATCAGACAAACAGAAGAAAATCTCTAAGTCGAAAATTAAAAACTATGATTTTCCGGGCAAACATGTAAAAAAACGGCGCTGCATGAAGGGCTATAAAACAGCCAATTTGAGATTTTGTGATTTTTGGGACCGTTTTCAATAAACGTGCTCCTGTTCCGCATTGAATCTGTTGTGGAAAACTTAGAGCCTTTTTTCAGATATTAAAGGTTACTAGGGGAGTTAAAACCAAAAATTCAAATTTTTTTAAACCCTTCCGAAGAGAAAGAGAGGGACTTTTCGACTTTTTTTATTTCCTGGGCGCACCTAAGTAAAAGCGCTCCCACTTGCGTGTAAAATTTTGCGTTTTCACGACGCCGACGTCCCGAAGCGGTCAAACATTTTAATGAATGAGTGAGGGAGGGGTCAAATAATCCATTAAAAGACGCGCAATTACGCGGTTTGTAATCAATTTTTTTTTAATTTGAAATAATAATTAATGTTGATAAATTTACCGCAAGGTTTTGTACAGGAAGGACGTGGAGATTTGCCGGTTCTTATTATAGAAAATTTTTGATTTGAACAAAGTACTCTGGTTGTTCTGACCGGAATTTCTGATTTCGTAATGCAGTAAATATTCTGCAATTACGTGACTGTTTGGAAATTTCAGCTCAATGAAGTCTTTGAACTGAATGAACACAAAAAGTTGGTTTTAATTTCGAGTTAATTGCAATAAGAATTTTTACAAGTCAAGTGACTAAAAATAAATAAATAATTTAGTTGTTACTATCGCAAGGACAAGGCTGCAAGTGTGCGCATGTCTTATCGGGAGGACGGTAAAATTTTACTAAATTTTTATGCCAAAATTGGAAATTATTAAACCGTAAGTACAATGCAATATTGCTATAATTAAATTTTGAATTCTCTAATTAATTAATTCGTAAAAGCATCCAATCCAAGCAGTTCATGTTTTCATCTTGAAAATCTCATTTTCGTGACCTCAATCGATAAATAATTGTTTGTTAAAGATATTTTCCAAAATTGCATCCAAAAAATTGTTTTAATCTAAAAATTGCAACAATTTTTCCTGTTTCCAAATTTTTTATCGGTCAACCGCATAATGTAAAAAACTTTCACGCGATGCATCGTCATAACTGTGAATCATTCCAATTATCTTTACGTTCCAGTTGAATTACACTCTTCCTTTCGAGAGAACAAGTAACCATTGAACAGTACTTCGTTTGACGTGACCCACAAAACAAGTTACAATGGTAAGTTAATGGTATTGATTTTTTAAATTGTTGAGGTATCCCCGAATATGTAGGTCAAACGGATCGAAAAGGGTAATTTAAATGTAAATATTTGCAGTGCACCCCAACAGTGTACCCCTGCGAGCACTTCAATGTGACCGACGATTCCGAAGCCTTGAGGGCGGCCATGAGGGGCCTGGGAACCGACGAAGACACCATAATCGAAATCTTAGCTACGAGGAACAACAGCCAGAGACAACAAATGGCAAATTACTTCTCGGAAGTTTTAGAACGAGTAAGATTATAATTTTAATTTAATGTCTTCAAAGATAAATCTAAAAATTTCAGGATCTAATCGACGATTTGAAGAGCGAACTTGGAGGAAACTTCGAAGACGTGATTGTTGCGTTAGTACGTCCTCTGGACGAGTACTTATGCAAACAATTGCATAAAGCGATGAGCGGGGCTGGAACCGACGAAGACGCCCTAATCGAAATTATTTGTTCCACCAAAAACGGCCAACTTCATCAGGTCGTTGAAACTTACGAAAGAAGTAAGTTAAAACGTTTTTTATTGCCTTCGGGATAAAAAGACATTTTATGTCCCGTTAAAAACAATAATTCATATTTTCATCCAAGTAAATCACCTTCGTCTGGGCTCATAACCCTAGGGTGTTGGGAGGTTTATTATAATTGCGCTAAAAATCAATTTCATTTCAGTGTACGATCGGCCGTTGGCTGAGCAAATGTGTAGCGAAACCTCCGGCGATCTTCGACGTCTGCTGACGCTGATCATAACAGGAGGAAGGAGTGATTCTCACCACGTTGATGGAGAGCGTGCTCGTGAGCAGGCCGAAGAGCTCTTCAACGCCGGTGAAAATACTCTAGGAACGGAGGAAAGTACTTTTTCGAGAATTTTGGCTCACGAAAACTTCGAACAGCTTTCTCAAATATTCGAAGAGTATAAAAATGTGTCCGGAAACACCATCGAACAGGCCTTAAAACACGAAATCGATGGAGATTATTTGGAAGCGCTCCTGGCGATCGGTAAGTAAAATCTGGACTGTTAATTTTTTATTACAATTTTGTTTCTGCTAGTCGAATGCGTCCAAAGCAGAGCTGCTTATTTCGCAAGACGTCTGTACGACGCAATGATCGGTGCCGGAACCGACGACAATACTCTGATCCGCATCATCGTGAGCCGGTCGGAAATCGACTTGGGAACTATCAAGGAGGAATTCGAAAGGATCTACGACAAAACCCTGGAGAGCATGATATCCGTCAGTATAGCAATAGAATTTTATTTCCAAATAATTTAGTATTTTTTTCCTCAGCAGGGCGAAACATCCGGCGACTACAAGCACGTTCTATTGGCACTCGTTCGTTAAATTTTTCTAAACATTCTTTTGGTGCTTAAGCAAACCGCAAAAGTATAATCCAACGCTTGGTAGATCGTAAAACATTTATTTTTTCTACCTCAAATACCTTACGAATAATTATAAAAGTCCATTGTTGGGATTCATATAGCCACGTTCCTTAATTATTGTTAAGCCGGTCCTGTATAGCCAGAATAAAATAATAATTATATTACGTAGTTCCGATATTTTTAATACACGAATAAATATGGAATAATAAATTTATATTTTATTATGTGCGGTGCTGTATTGTAAAGCGAACAATAAATTTTATTTTACGCAACAAGTAATTTTTCGGTTATCCATTTTAAATATTTATAAACGTTGGTATATATATCGGGTGCTCCAACACCGCAAGGTGTACCATGAGAAACTATTCCAACTTGTTTCTTGGTTGCAATATTCACAAGTGGGCCCCCAGAATCACCCTAAAATAAACATTTTGGTGGTCTGACGTCACAGGTTAGTAAATATTAATACAGCTGTTTTAGTGATAAACTACTAACCAGTGACGTCGAACGAATGGCAGTCATACTTACAAAACATGCTCCTTGTCCTTTCCTGGTCAAAGTGCAAAGGTCTCCATTATCTGGTTGGGATTCATTTTTAACCTTATAAGCAAGTTTGCATTGATTTAGACTTATGGTGACCAATTCAATTTTCTGAAGATTGTTGAGGACAGATCCCTCGCTCTGCAAAATTTACAAAAATTGTTATTTGCTCACACATAAAAGTTGACATTGGTTTTTATAAATTTGGAAGAATGAAAAATGAAAATACAAACCGAATTTTGGCCCCATCCAGTTAAGACACACTCGGTTCCTGGCGGAGTGTCCGTTGTGGTCAGACGAATTTTTTTCACATTGTTTTTAAAAGTTATAGTTGAGTTCAATTTAATCAGACCGATATCGTTTCGGCTTTCGATAGGTTCAAAAAACTCATTAACGATGAGTTTCTCCACGTAGTAGGTATCACCTCCAGAATCTAAACGATTCGATCCTACCACCACGCTGAGTAGATCTGCTTCTTGCCTAAAATTTTGTTAGGGACAGAGCGGAAGTGTAACTATAGTAACTAATTAATATGATTGCATTCTTACTGGTATAAACAATGAGCAGCGGTGAGAACAAATCTATGGTGAATAACCGACGCTCCACATATGTGGGATCCCAATTGTCTTATCGACGCTTGGTATGGAAATTCATCGTCTTCAGAATCGGAACCACCGACAACCTTATCGAGCATAAATCCATCTGAAACAAAGTTGAGATTATTCAACTGTTTAGTTGTCGTTCTAAATTTTTCTACCAATGGAAAGCACGCAAAATATTAGCAAAAACCACGAAGCACAAAACATAGTTTTGCAAAAACTGAATCGATTCTGCAATATAAATTTGGCTATTCGGTGGGATGATTATTCAAAATGCATTTTTTGCAAGAATATCTTTATTATTCTAATTAGTTACCTCATTACCGCATATTATACTTTTTCGATAATTCGAAACTATTGCTTAACTATTGATAAGGATTTTAATGAGGCTACCCAAATATTATGGTTTTACTATAGTGGATTTACTTATGTCGTGGTTAAGATTCCACGTTACACAACAAATTTTCGATTTCTCCCCCCCCCCCCCCAACTCTGTATAGTGTATAGTATAGGATCCCTTTGAAGTGCTATCACACATACTATTTAACGAGCTGGGCTCATAACCACACAAGGTGGTTCTCGGTTAAAGCCGTAATATAATCAATGTAAATTTAATTTATTCAAATTGTAAAGCAAATCGAAATTTTTTTTTTAAACTGGGACAATACACTGCGCGTTTGTTACGGATGTACCATATCAGTACCAGGTGATACATTTTAATGATGTACTACTAAGATACGAAACCATGAAACCGGATATGATTCTAGTAGTAGTAGTTTGATATGGACATTTTTAAATTATAAAATTTGCATATCTTTATAAATAAATAAGCAGCTTTGAAAATGTGAGCTCAAAACAAAAGAACATGTTGAGTTTACGCGTCGCTTTGTTTGCCTTATTCTTCACTTGTTTTTCGTTACATGTTGGTAAGTAAAGCTTTGTTTTGTATGAAACCACAGCAACCGCCGCTCTACGTTAGGGACACGATTTTGTTCAAAATAATCACGTAAGCGTAGTATTGCACTGTAAAATGGGATTTGTCGCCCGAACAAAACAAAATTGTTGAATCAACATTTTGTTATGGCAACAAAAAAATCTTTTTCACGCATAAAAATATTCTTTCAGATGCCGATAATGGAAAAATAGTTGGTGGTACGCTCAGTAGCGTAAATGAATTTCCGTACCAGGTCGCAATTTTCAAGAGTGGAAACTTCCACTGTGGAGGTTCGATTATCGCGCAGGATTGGGTGTTGTCGGCAGCCCACTGTTTTGCGTAAGAATTAACAAGACGGTCCTGTTGGTTTCTCAGATGTAGACATTTTTCTGTTCTTTTCAGAGATCGCAATCCTTCATTGTACACCATCCTAACGGGATCCACTGTTTTGAACTCTACCAATAAAAAATACGGAGTTGAAAAAGTCCAGACTCACATATTATACTTTTTATACAACAACGACATCTCGCTCGTTAAACTGAACGAATCGTTAACGTTCGACGATTCCGTAAACAAAATTAATTTACCCGAAAATGACACCGAACCAGGGACAGAAGTTCTTCTGTCTGGATGGGGACTAACGTCATTTGTAAGAGTTAGTTGTTTTGCAGAACTCTGGTTAACCGTTATTTCGTGTTTCAGGAACCGCAAAATCACACCAACGACCTTAACAAGATAAATTTGGTGACAATACCCAATCAGGAATGCAGGGATGCGCTGGGACAATTCATGGTTCCCAACAGCGATATTTGTACACTAACAAAGAAAGGAGAAGGAGCGTGCCACGTAAGTTTTAAAATGTTAATTAACCGGAGCGACTAAACAAACTCTACAGGGCGATTCCGGAGGACCTTTGGTTGATCCCAAGAAGAACTGGTTGGTTGGAATAGTATCGGGAGGCATTCCTTGTGCTACTGGAAAACCGGACGTATTTACACGAGTTTACAATTACTTGGATTGGATTTCAAGACACATGAATAAAATCTCTGTGTTGTCGTGGACTTTCAAGGTGTAAAAACCAGATTTGCAAGTTACGATTAGGAGGATTGCCAAAAGTATTATTTCCTATGATCCTTCCCGTTGCTATTATGGTTTCCAATAAAAAATTATATATAGAATCAAATGAAAAGTATTTTTTAATTTGTTTTCCTAAAGTTCCCGCAGGGCATCTTTCCGAGATACCAGACGAATACGAATCCAATAGAGTAGAGCCAGTTTTCGATTTTTGCTTTAGGAAATTTGCTCGAATGATTTTATGAATGTGGAAAAACTTCAGATAATCCATAAACGGGTCGTCCTTAGAAAACAATCGTAAATAATCAAAATTAAAAATGTACTTCTTCGCAAATGGTTATTATTTTTTATATAATAAAATCCACAACTAGTTTCGTACAACTGGTGTACATCATCTGGTGGCTTGAGTAATAAATTAAATAAATAGGTTTAAAATAATAAAATTATTAAAAAACTTATTTACTAAATTTGAAAATGAATTATTTGAGAATACGTATTAAAAATTTTAAAATTTTTTTGAAAAATAAATAAGTTTTTTAATAATTTTATTATTTTAAACCTATTTATTTAATTTATTACTCAAGCCACCAGATGATGTACACCAGTTGTACGAAACTAGTTGTGGATTTTATTATATAAAAAATAATAACCATTTGCGAAGAAGTACATTTTTAATTTTGATTATAATAATCTTCGCTAAACGTAACAATTTTCATTAATCGTAAATAAATTTTATCCTCGTCAATAAAAAATTTTATCTCAGAAGCAAAGTATCCCACAATCCACATTGTCCCTAATTACCCAAGTTGTAAAAGTACATCGATATGAACATCGTTTAAAAAGTTATAAAACAAAAGAAATTATAAATAATTAAATTTTTAAAGTATAAAAGCTTTATTTTTGGATTTCGCGATTCAATTGCAACGGTCGAGATGAAAATGTGGTGTTCGGTTGCATTACTCGCAATTTTTCTGCAAATTAACCATGGTAAGTGATAAATTCAAAACTACAGACAGTTATTGGCCTAGTAGCTAGCGAGATCAACTGCTAACGCCTCTATACCCGACTTTATTACCACTATTATTTGGCTTACAGGTGTATTGGCTGCAGAGCAACCTTATGTAGTGGACGGGTACGATGCCAAGCCCAATGAATTTCCTTATATGGTGTCGATACAACTGAACTTACAGCATCATTGCGGTGGTTCGATTATCGCCGACGAGTGGATCCTGACAGCTGCGCATTGCTTCACCAGGTTACCACGTTTAAAATTATTAATTTTAAAATTTAGACTTAAACTTTCAGCGATAGCACTGCTTCCGACTTTACCATCCTAGCAGGCACAGTTAACTTAGACTCCGGAGGAAAACGCTACTTGGTAAAGAAAATAATTAGACATCGTGAATACTATAACTACACCAACGACATAACATTGCTACAATTACAAAAAAAAATATCTTTCGATTCCTCGACCAACAAAATTAATCTACCAACTCGGGACACTCCAGGCGGCACCAAAGTCGTTTTAACTGGTTGGGGTTTAACCCACTTCGTAAGTTAGGTGGCCTTTCCGCGACATTTACCGTTCAATTATATTTTTAGAATCCCAATGAATTCACCAAGACACTTAAGGCCGTATCGCTCGTCACGATAACAAACAAGAAGTGCCAGGATGTTTTAGGAAAGCAGACTATTCCAGACGGCGATATTTGTACGTTTACGAAGAAAGGACAGGGATCATGCCAGGGCGACTCCGGAGGTCCTTTGGTTGATCCAAAACTCAACAGACAAGTTGGAATCGTTTCAGGCGGAGTTCCATGTGCGGTAGGGTTCCCAGATGTCTTCACTCGGGTCTACAAGTACTTAGACTGGATAAACAACGAGATGGGTGCGGTATAACATACGTGTTGCTAATAAATTAACTTAAACCTTGCTTAATTTTAATATGGTTACCCAGGCGAGAATTTCTCGCCTTTATCGGTCAAACTTTTATTTTGAACACAATTACCTACACCAAAAAATCAAAATTATTCCAAATACCAGCAGGAGTTTACTTTGTATTGGTGTTGATCCATTCCTGATAATAGGAAACATTTACGAAAATATCGGGATAGCCATTAGCACAAGGATCACCCCAAGACACAATCCCGATTTGCTGCTTCGGCTCGATCGTGACCAAAGGTCCTCCCGAATCGCCCTAAAAATTTTAACAAAGTCCAAGTTTTCCAAAACAAAAAAAGACTTACAAAGCAAGCTCCTTCTCCATTTTTAACAAAAGCGCAAATGTTACTGTCGTCCACGGATCCGTACGGAATTTTAGCCTTGCATTCCTCCAAACTTATAGTTACCAATTTCAATTTTTTCAAATGCACGGGATTGATTATACCAGGATTCGTCGTCATTCCCCATCCGCTCAATACAACCGTGGTTTCAACTGGAGTTTCCGACGTGGCCAAATCTATTGATGCAGCCTCTTCGTTAAACTTAATTTTTTCTTTCAGTTTAATCAGTCCGATATCGTTGCGGAGTGTTGGTCTATCGAAAGACTTGTGAATGATAAATTTTTCAATGTCGTAACTCGTTCCACCAAAATAAAGATAAATTGATCCAACTACCACGGTGAAATCTTTTTCAGTTTGACTAAAATCAAAAACAAAATAATGGTTCGGTTAAAAAAAAATCTATTTACTTGTGAAGACAATGGGCAGCTGTTAAAATCCACTCGTTGGAAACGATGGAACCGCCACAAAAGAACTGCAATCCTTTCTTAAGTGAAATTTGGTATGGAAACTCTCCGATTTTGGCGTCGGATCCTCCGACGATTCGCATATCGAGCGCATCTATTAAAACTAAATTTAGATTTTATTATATTTTTGGTAGCAACTTACAAGCAACAGATACGCAGAATAAAATTGAAGCCAAAATAAATTTAGTCCTTGCTGTTTCAGCCATGTTGAAGTAATAATGAGAAGCAATTTGTGAGTTGTATCACGAAACCTTATCAATTTTGAATTTCCTAATACAATAAACATTTTTTAGTAGGTCATACGAAATGAATAGATTTACATTAAATTATTAAAAAAATTATTATTTCAATAAATTAAAAAACAAACTTTTTCGAAAAGTTTAATATTTTCCTTATCAATTGCTTCTACTTTGCTCGGCAACTTCTATTGCTTGCTACTACCAGTCTATTCACTCTAATGTATCCTCCACTACCATGTTAAACCATTCAGTTTCATTGTAGTTGACCACTCTGAGACAAACATTTTCAAAAGCCTTTCCAGTCCAGAAAACTTATTTTTTTTTACTAATGGACTCTTACATACCCGGGCCAAATTCACCAATTTTATAAAATTAAAATAAATTACCATAATAAAGAATTTAGGAGACGTTGGGATCAGGACTACCAAAACCCCAAATCAGTTTAATTTAATAAACAAAAGAAAAACAAATACTCATCTTATGAGCCAGTCTTCTGTTTTAAACTAGAAATCAGGCTACCAGCATTCGAGATCATAGGACAGCAATCACTAGAATGTCGCCCTTTTTATTCTAACAGGAGGCTGTGGTCAATCCATACACCAAATTAATTTAAAAATTCGAATATTATTTAATTTCACTGTTCCATTTATTTCACAATTTAAAAAAGTTATTTACAAAATAATTTATTCTTTTTATCTTAATCTACACAATCATCGTAGTTCTGCAATAATCGATTTCAACAAAGAGTTGCACATCAGCCTCGCGGGAACCATCGTTTGTACAGGAGCATTTAAAAACTGAAAAAATTATACTTATATTTTTTAAGAGCAACAACATTAAATGCTAGAACTTACCTGTTCAACCTGTTTATTTCTGTATCCAATGTCGTCTGCATGTTTAACAGCTTTGACTTTCTTAATATTCCCTGACTTGGTTTGTGGTATAAGAGAACGAAACAAATTGTTGGGCTTGTTTTCAAATAAGCTCAAGGATTGTACGTCATCTTCGTCAGCGTCGAAGGAAAACAGTTCTTGTTTGGAGTTAATCATATACAAGTAGAAACCCTGATACCAATTCAAGTTAATGTCGCTCTTGATGGGACTGGGTACAAAAGTGGCAGCTTGGATGTCTTCTTCTAAGCGTTGACAAAATACAGGTTCAGGAAACGAAGGAGATATTACATACACTAAAAAAATAATCTTGAAATCACAATGGACGAGAATCTGTAAATACTAAATTTTCCAAAAGAAATATTCAGTTTCTTTTTTAACAAATTTGTCACCTTTTTAGTCAACTTACACTTCATATCTAGCGTGAAAACGGCCATGTAAGGAAGAGTCGGACTCGCCACCAATATGTTAATGGCTAAAGGTACGGTCCACATCATGGTAAACGACAGCAAATTCCAAACACTCAAGTAGCTATTGGTGGCGGTAACCAGCAGATGACACTGATTTGCAATACCAAAATGAATGGTGTGCACTTCATCGTGATTAAGAGGATGCACCAAAGGGCACTTCAACTCGCACGTTTCTGGCATCCAAGTAGTAACTACCGAACCAAAACCCACTGCAAGTAGCGATCCGTCTTTCGAAAACGCCAAAGAATTGCAAGGTAAATCACGATAATATCCGATTTTCAAACAAAACCACGCGCTTCCCTTTTTGTAAATTGTATCCGCATTCGTCAGTTGCCAGATTTTAAATTTTTTGTCAGAGCCTATGGTGACACACTTCAAGTTGTCTGTCGCAGAAGGTTGAAATAACATGTGGCTCACGCTCCTCTCGTGTGGCACATCGATGCAAGTGTTCAATTCGAAGATCTGCGCCACTGTGTTGAACAACCAAAACTTTAATCGTAATTCGGAACTGTACTCGATGTCGAATCGTGCTTCTACCGACGCTAACCACAAACCACTCTGGTCGATCGCGATCGTCGTCACGTTTATGTTTTCTAAGTGTTGGTACCTGTGTTCCGTAATTTTATTTTGGCAAACAATGTCCATCTGAAATTATAAGATACAAATGCAAAGGATGACAATAAAAATAATCAACTTACGTTCTGCAACAAAGTCAGTTCGTGAGGTAAAAAAAATTGAATGTGCCCAACAAATGAGTTCAAAATTAAAGATTTAGTTCGATTGTCGTAAATTAAACCGGAAACGTCTGTGCCCAAGGCGAGATGTTGTATAATACTAACAACTTCGTTTCTTGAGTCCAAAATTTTGATGGCATTGTCACCAGTCGCCACAGCTATGAATTGGTTTTCATTGGATACGGCGATATGCTCTATAGTCGAGGAAAGTCTCGGAAGAAAGTTTTTAAAGTGAGGATTGGAAGGATCCCATTTTACAAGCACACACTCGCGCCCTCCACTATAAAAGTTGGTACCGGACGTTGTGAAAGTTATAGTATTCACGGACACTACATGCCAGTGATACATACCCTGACTTGGTGTTTTATTAGAAATGTTATTCCAGAAAATCACTTGGCCAATGCTGGTTCCCGTGAGCACAGAGACTTGGCTTGGGTGACAAGCGACACTAGTGAAGAATTTGTCCCTTCCAATTACGTGACTAAAAATAACCGAGATTAGGTCTGATAATAAAAAAATGTACTTCCCAGTAGTAAAACAAATTGTAGTGTAATTACTTACGAGTAAGAACGCAGGGTGCACAAATCAACAAAATAAAATCTTCTATTCTGCACCACCGCCAAGTATGGCTTTTCGCTAGCGCTGACATCGACATGCACTTCCTTACAAGAAATTTCCAACGGAAGATGAAATTCCCATCTTTCTTTCGATAAACTATAAACTCCAAACTTGATATAAAATTTCCCCTTGAATGAATAATTATAAGACATCAAAAATCTAACATTTTCTTCGTTATTCGAGCCAGCAACCAAATGAAACGAATGTATCGACCCGATTCCCAAATTCAATTCGTCATTGGTGATCACGTAAACCTTTGAAATCTGGTAACCGATTTCAATTCTCCAGGTTACAATTTCGCCTTTTGCTGTACAACAAGTCACATGTTCACAGCCCTTCAAAAAATGCACTCTAAACCCCACAATTTCGTCGCTTGCTCCGTGATATAATCTCAAACGCTGTCCAGTTCTCACATTGTAACTAATCAAGTAGTTTCGAGACGCAACCAACACAGTCCTAAAAGTAGAATGTAGACAAAATTTACATGAACGCAAAAAAACTCAAACTTACTGTCCATCTGAAGTGAATTGGGGCGGCAATTTCACGAAAGAACTTCCACCTTTATATTTGACTTTCGGTTCCATTTTTCAAAATAACGTAACCTCAATTTGACATGCGATGTAGATGCTGAAGCGATGGTTGGTATTGAATAGTACCAACTAAACCATTTTGTTTACGTGTGTACAGGGTCGTCCGAAATTTACATTTTATTCAGAGCGAGTATTCTTCCTGAAATGTGTGGAACCAAAGATCTTAAATTAAGTCCATTTTGCGTAGTGGACAGATAATTTTTTAAATAAACAGGTTAAAAAGAACATTTCCTAATTTTTATTAAAAAACACGTAATAAACCAGATTTAATTAATAAAAATCCTCTTCAACCGATTTA
Source organism: Cantharis lateralis (assembly GCA_963170105.1). Lineage (NCBI taxonomy): Eukaryota > Metazoa > Arthropoda > Insecta > Coleoptera > Cantharidae > Cantharis > Cantharis lateralis. Next base: position 1,915,055 of record OY720628.1, read on the forward strand.
GTTCCTTGTTGGTTCTTAATTTGGTCTTGATTGTTGTACATGTCTGCAACTTGCTGTGCAGATGTGGCATCTTCCACACCCTTATCGTCTCGAATTCGGATGAATCTTGGAAACCTCAAAGAAATACCTTTCTCTGGATCAACCTTTAAAGAGACAATTCAAGAAAAAGTTTCTCGCGTGAAACCAAACAACTCACAATTCCTATAGCTGCATGATGAACCGGTGACAACGACAAGTCGGCACACTTAATTTCCCACACTTGAGCGACATCGAACCAGTGATCTGGCTCGTGAGATGAGTCGTACCTATAATAAGATTTCGGCTCCTTGATCAGGTGATTTTTGAAGAATTCTGTATGAACCTGAAGAGCTTCATCGCTAAATCCGGTTCCAATCTGATAAAATAAGAAAAGATTTAAAATTTTATTATAAACTTCTAACCAACTGGCCAACCTTGCAAATACTTTGATACTCTTCGTTATCCTTATCGTAACATGCCAATAAAAATCCACCATAGGTTCCCGTACGCTTGCCCTTCCCTATGTATCCACCCAAGACAACCACATCCAACGTATCGCCCACTCCTTCCAAATAGTCTTTCTTAAGTTTTAGCCAATTACGAGAACGCTTGGCGATTTCATACGTCGCCTCCTCTTCCAGTGTTTTCACCATGAGGCCCTCGCACTTTCCTACAAAGAATTCAACACGAGTTTTTATAATTTCCTAGTGCAAAAAAATGTTCACAAACCTCTAACACTTTCTTCCAAAAACTCTTGCACCTCCTCGATAGCGCTCGTATCTAAATAGGTCGCAAACAACCATTGCCCATCAACTTCATTAAAATTTTCTTTTAACATCTTCCGCCTTTCTATAAAAGGTTTTTTGACGAGTGAAACTCCGTTGAAATACAGCAAGTCAAACATAAAAACGCAGACCTGCACCTTGATGTCCTCTTCGCTTGCATCCTAAGACAAAAAAGTGAGCTAAAATATGTACAGAAAGGAGATTCAATCTAAGTCCGTTTTACAGTTTCAAAATGGTTCAGACTTTTGCACAAACAGTTAATATTAAATCCTACTTACCTTGCGCTTTCTTGTGCTCAAAATTTGAAAAGGTAGAATTTGCTTATTTTCTGTATCCCATGCCACTGCTTCACAGTCGAGTATACAAGATTTGACGGTGTTCTTCTTGCAGGCGTCCAAACGACTGATTAGGTCTGGATACTTTGAAGTATTATTTTCTTGGTTACGACTATAAATGGACACTTTGTTGTCGTTGTCAATGTGAATTTGCGCCCTCTCGCCGTCGTATTTCCACTCGCAGGTAAATTTTAAGTTTTCAAAGCGTTTCAAAACCTCGTGCACGCCTTTAGTTGGATGTGCCAGCATCGGTTTCAACGGAATTCCCGGTGTTAGCTTGCAACGTCGAGGTAACTCCTCGATTCCTTCCTTGAGAATAACGGAAACAATGCGATCGTAATTTGGACACTCGCAGTAAGTTGTTTTCAAAATCAACGCTTTTTCGTCTAATTCGCGCTTGAACGCTTCGGAAGACATTTTTTGCGATGCATTTAAAATCTTGTGAGGATAAAGCTGGGTGGGAGGAGTAGTAGTGCATGCTGAAGCTAATGCCTGAAGCATCGATTGTTCTGCCAGCCCGATTCTGAGTTTTCCCGCCAGAGAACGTATCAAAAACCGAGCCTCACAATTTTTACAAGCTACAAACATCGATTGAATTTTTTCCACCTTCTTAGCTTGTGAAGCATTTCCGGTCAATTGGGCGATTTCTTTCAGTTTTTCGAAAACACCCGAGACTGTTAAGCGCGCCGGCTGAAAAATCATTCGTTGGTTGCTACGCGATTGTTCCGCTACTATACCCAAATCGCCTGTTGATTGCGCGTCCGCTTTGATTTGGGCAACCGTTCGACCCGTTGATTGGGCAATCGCTTTCATTAAATTGGTTTCAGCGATTCCTAACTCCAGGCCTTCGTAAGCTGGTCCCAATTTGTTAAGGCACAGGTAAATGCTGGGCAGTAAATCCTTTGGACTTTGAACAATAACCGAGCGAAAATAGTTGCTTAAAATTTCTATCATTTTAAGACGTGCAGATACGTTTTCGATTTCGGCCAATGTTCGTGCCAATGCAATGTAGGGGACTTTTTGGTTATGCTTCCAGGTGGCGTGTTCTATCGGGTGATATTTGGCTACTGCAGGGTTGTATTCGGAACCGTCGGTAATGTTTTTGCCAAAACCAGTCGTAACGGCTGCAATATTATTAATTAATCAAAATAATAATTAGTTTTATATCAAAACTTTTTACTTACAGAAGAAATTTTTGACCTCCTTCTTGGGCTCCACCTCCTCCTTATTTGAATCTGTTTTCATTGGCGCTTCTTCATTTCCTGGATCTTTTGTAGAAGAATTTTCGTTTTTAATTTCCGATTTTGGTTCAGCAACTGCAAAAAGAATTTGATTAAATAATTGGGACTCAAAAAACTTTTACTACCTTCAGAAGCTTCTGTCTTTATTGAATCTTCTTTTTTGGGACTGGTTACTTGAACAAGTTCTACAGGCAAAACAGATTAGAATTTAAAGCATTATTAAAATTTACATTCACCTTCTTTAGCAACAACTAAGCTTTCGTCTTCACTGGAATCTGACTGAATAACTAACTTCTTCTTTTTCTTTGCTGTAACACTCTTCGAGCTCAAATCGGCCTGTTGTTTTGGACTTAAATCAACCTCCTTCTTTGGACTCAATTTGACCTCCATTTTTGGACTTAAATCGACTTGGGTTTTCGGTGTTGAATCAGCCTGTTGTTTCGCACTTTGCACCAAAGTTTTCTTCTTTTTGGGAGCACTTTTGATTTTTTCAGAACTTGATGACCTGGCACGTTTCCCATTCTCGCTCGCACTTTTCGAAATTGTGCTTGTGGTGCTAACATGTCGATTGAAATCATTAAAATTTTTAGATAAATTTTCGTTCCGTAATAAAGTGCTTGTTAAGCAACGTAACCAGGGACGAACTGGCAACAACATTTTAGTGCAAAAGCATTTTAAGCAGTCCTATGTGACAACGGCCCATAAAGTATGTGTACAAATAAGAATAATTTTTAGAAATAAAAAACGTCAATGGCGATTTTTTTAAATATTACGAAAATATCTAGTGTTGTTCTGTCTCTGCAAAATCAATTATTATAGTGGGGCGAGCTGGCACTTAAAATTGTTTAAAACTGCTTATGCAATAAGATGTATCCTTTGCCGAACAACAAATTATTTTTCAATTGCTTATAATTTTCAAGAAAAACACATTTGTTCTTGCCACGTAAGAAATTCTACCGTTCGTCACGCAAACTTAAACTAAAGATGTTTGGAATGTTCAGAATTTGGAATGGGGTAAATTCTTTGAGTTTGCTAATAATTAATGTCGACACGAATAGTGCTGCTCTGTGAGCTCTACAAATAACCACTATGCCAGTCCGCCCCCGAAGCTGGCAGTCTATTGTACGTACCCGTTGGATTGTTTCTTTTCGTTGGGCTCCTTGTTTGCAGGCGCAAAAAACGACCTATAAGTGAAAATTTTCTAGAAAAGTTTCTAACAGTCGTCTTCCTGGTAGAAATGAGAAAGCACTTACGTGATGCTTCTTTGTGACATTTCCCTCCAATTTTAACCTCAAAAGTAGACTCTCCGAAGGAGTAGAATTATTAAAGAAAATTCAAGTTTTATGAACGACAGACGGGAGAGCTTACTTTTCCAGGACTTCTTCTCGCTTTTCACTAAAACAACACACTTATATTTTTTCTTGATTATTTAGTGCCCTCCTCGAGCCGTTTCAAGTGACAATCGCGGTTGTCAAGAACAAAACCGCTTTGTTTTATTTCACGATAATGGTGGAGTTTTCTTCGAATTGTTCTTATTTAATGCAATTTAAAACTTAATTTGCAATGAAATCAAAGACCATAAAAACATGTTTACATTTTTCAAACGTCGCAACAGAAAAATTGGGGTTTTTATGTTGGCTACCCTGTGAATTACAGATGAGAGTTGTCAAAAGTGAGATAACGGTGGTTGTTTTTACTAAATTTTGTAGATCCGACGCTGGAAAAATAGGAATTTCAATGCTAATTTTCGATCTCTGGTCAATTGCAACGACAATTAGTTAGTAGAATTTTGAGTGTTCGAAAAAAGCGGAAGTACAATTCAAACAAAAACGCTGTAACAAAATTAGAATATGGTGTTGATGAACTAACCCTTAGAATTAGTAATGGCAGCTACAAGAAAGTTGCACGGTAAGAGTCTACAATTAGTTGTTATCTACGAGAAAAGCGCGGAGGTGGTGATATCTTGTTTGGGAAAATTGTGAAAATACATAACCTCGCTTCATTAAACAAAAATTCCACTCGACGCAAAATTTAACCTCAACTTTAGATAAACAAATTTGAAATTTTTAGGCGAAATCGAGCGATGCTTGAAGAAGGTCGCCGAGGGAGTCGAAACGTTCGAGGACATCTGGCAGAAAGTGCACAACGCGACGAACAGTAACCAAAAGGAAAAATATGAAGCCGATCTCAAAAAAGAAATTAAGAAATTGCAAAGGCTGCGAGACCAAATTAAGAGTTGGATTGCGTCGGCGGAGATTAAAGATAAGAGTAATTTGATGGAACATAGGAAAATCATCGAGACGGTTAGTTTGAATTTTTGTGTGTGCCAAAATTTCCAAGTGTTTTTTTGTGGATGCCAAAATTTCAAAGTGTATTTTTGTAGCAAATGGAGAGGTTTAAAGTGGTTGAAAGAGAAACCAAAACAAAGGCGTATTCGAAAGAGGGTCTAGGAGCGGCGCAAAAGCTCGATCCCGCACAGAAAGAACGAGAAGAGATGTCAAATTGGTTGGTCAATTGCATCGATCAATTGAATATTCAGGTTAGTTTGGGCTTTGATGTATCGTTGGGTACTTTTAAGTAAAAGCGTTAAGTTGTGGGCTGCTCGTTTCTTATGCATTTTATATTTGGACTAAATTTTATCAACGTTATTACAGATGGACTCATTCGAATGTGAGATAGAATCTTTATTAGCAAACAAAAAGAAGAAATTAGACAAGGACAAGCAAGAACGGATGGACGAATTGAAAGCCAAGTTGGAGAAACATCGATTTCACATACGAAAATTGGAAACAATCCTGCGAATGCTAGATAACATGTCGATTGAGGTATCGCAAATTAAGGACATCAAAGAGGACGTTGAATATTACGTTGATTCTTCACAAGATCCCGATTTCGAAGAAAACGAATACATTTACGACGACATCATAGGTTTAGATGAAGTGGAATTGTCGGGCGTCGCGTTGCCTTCGTCGGCGACCACGGACAGCAATGAGACGGGCGGCACGCCTACGTCGTTAATATCAGGGTCATCACCCATTCCTTCACCTTTACTCAACAATCCCGCCTACAATCATTCCAGCGATAGTTCGAACGAAGATAAGAAAGTTCAATACAACAAAGATATTATCAAGGTTGTAGGTTTCACTTTAGCGAGATGAAAAGCCATTTTAACTTGTCTTTTTAGCCTGTTAAACCAACTGCCGTAAGGGCGACCAGTACAATTTTAAATAGCACTAGCAATTCGGCGTTAAATTCGACCTGCAATAGTGCCACGTCCACGCCGAACAGTAAACAACAACCCGTACTTGTCAGTAGCACGCCCAGCAAACCCCCGTCACTGAGGGACGGTTCGCCCACGCTGCAAGTGTCCATACCTGGAAATTTCGCGTCCGTAGCGGCCGCAAACAATGTCACCTCCAAATGCACAACTACAAGTAAGTACATTTTTTCTGTGCTTCTGTGCTTAGTTAGCCAGAAACACGAATTATTAATGCCGTTTCGCAACTGTCCTGTCATCTTGTTAGATGTTACCCTAATTGTTACAACGATGACTTCTAATACTCAATTATTAAAACTTATATTTTTGTTTAAACAACTTTACACTCGGAATTAAAAATCGTGTTCATAATATGCTGTCTTATCTAGTAGATATGTGTATGATATGGTCAGTGAGGATTACAATGCCGGGATTCCAGACGATCGATGAAGAGGCTGCCGGAAGCCTCGTTTTTTATATTTGCGGTATAACGCTAATAATTAATTTGTTCGCTAACGAAATCATGATCCAAACGCGTTATTCAAACAGAAAGCGAGAGAAAACATTTTATATTAATCCCCAAACGTTCGTGCATGGGGTTTTTTGTATATATAAAAAATAAATTCTTTCTAATTATTGTCTTTCTTTTGTAATTATTACATTTTGAATTTATTGTTTTGTTTTTTCGTTTCAGCGGTATTTATATTATTCAATTATGTTTTTAATTATACATTAAATTAAAAGATTTTAATTAAATTTTCGTTTCTTTTTTATTTTCGTAGTTTTAAATACGGTGATTCCGGTATCGCTAATGGAATAAAATATTGTTTCAGAAATTCGGTTCGGTTTTGTTATTCTCAAAAACCGTGGGGTTTGATTTAAAAGTCACTGCGTATGAATCTCGTTAATTCCAACATGCATGCCAAATGAGAGAAAATGATAAGTTATAACAAATCAGAATAAAATTCATACTCGGCCTAGTTTTTTTCTTTCCATTTTAAAAATTTAAATAAAAACAAAAAAATTGAAAAGATGATAAAGGAAACAGCATAAGCCTTGAATCCAAAAATAAGATGAACTGACAGAAATACAAACTGCTATACCTTTATATTAAACTTTTCAAGCTAGGAGCAATCGCAAAGACTTGACCCTAAATAACATACAAATGGGAATTACATACAGACATTTAAAGCCTATATCTTCAAGTTTGACTAATTGACTCTTGTTGACTAATCAAACTGCGCGTCTTTTTTTCTGCATTAATCTGTTTGTGAGTCTCTCCAAAAATTTGGCTTTTAAGATCCATTAAGAAAAATATCGGTAAATAGTTTTGTTGACCTACAGATTTCCTACGGAAAGTTCTGTACAAATTTCATATCGTTTCAGTGTTCTATTCGTAAGGCTTTAGTTGATTACAACGTCAAATTTTGTGTTCCAGCAAATAGCGAAGCCGTTCCAACCTCTGTGATAAGTGGTATCAGATTGCCGTCGCCTCCACCGACGACGATCACAACCAACGCCATTCACACCATAGCGTCGACGCAAGCAATCGCGCTAAATTTGACTCATGTGAGTAGAATGTTATCCAATATATCCCCTTTTTTATAAATTCGGCGTTTCAGATAACACAAAACTTAAACAATAGTCTAAGTATTGTGCCGAAAAACACTGGATTTGATCACCTTCAGAACAATTGCTCGAGTCCTGTATCAAGTGTAAGCAGTCGAACTTCGCCCCTACCTTTACTCGACTTAAACCTCTCGGCGCTCAGCCAACAGTCAATTTTATTGAATGGACCTACGTCTGAAAATAAGATTTCCGACGGAATGTCATCGTTGAAGTCTATGGCACAGCAAGCAATCGATCGTGCCGGATTAGACAGCAACCAGGTCATGTTAGAGGCGAATAAAATTCAAACCATGAATATCAACAACAGCAACATAAGTAGCACGAAATCTGAGGCCCACATACCGCCTTTACTGGGCGTAGCGCCGCTCGGTGCCGTACCCTTGCAAAAAGAACATCAGGGACAATTTCAAATGATGGAATCTGCATATTATCACATGCCGCATCCGTCCGATTCAGAAAGGTTGCGAAATCATCTACCTCGTGCGTTATTTCACACGCCACATTATTACGCCCAATCGCCTTTGCCACATTCCGACACGCTCGAGTTTTATCAGAGGCTAGCAACGGAAACGCTATTTTTTGTGTTCTATTATATGGAGGGAACAAAAGCACAATACTTGGCCGCTAAAGCTTTAAAAAAGCAAAGTTGGAGGTTTCACACAAAATACATGATGTGGTTTCAAAGGCACGAAGAACCAAAAGTTATTAACGAAGAGTACGAACAGGTGAGTGCATTTTTAAGCCGCCAGAATCGGAGAGTCAAGTTTTAATTTTGTTGCAGGGAACGTACATTTATTTTGATTACGAAAAATGGGGACAAAGAAAGAAAGAGGGATTCACTTTCGAATACAAGTACTTAGAAGACAGAGATTTAAATTGATATGAAAAGAAATGTTGAAATTTTATTTCTTAATTTATCATGATTTTGCATAATTCATAGATCATCTGCATTTATTTTAAATGTAAATAAACATTAATTAATATTATAAATGAACCGGCAAGGTGCTTATTAGTACATCTGTGAACATTTATATTTCTCACAAATTTTACCATTTGGTAAAATGTAGTGGCGGCTCTTGAGAAATTTAAGCGGCGAGGCCAAAAACTTGTGAACTGACTTATTGGCTTGGTAAGACACTGCCTACCCTGATAAGCTGCCACTGCTCTTGTGCTCAAATTTAGATATCGGGAAAATTTCAGTCATAAAATTATACTTTATAGATATGAAAACCCAATCATTTAGTTGCTTCAGGAGTAGGACGTAGATTAAAGTCGACTATTACCTTGCATAAATGGATTAATCAAAGATATTTTAATGAAAATATCACTAGGTAGCATGTAACCTAAGAGCTCTACAGGACTTGAAGTGAGTAGGTCGTACACAGGGTAAAAACATCCCTTCGTGACCACTGAGAAAGACCACCTCGGTTCTATAATTATTATGGTAGTGGGAATCTCCAAAGTTCCTTCGTTTTGGTTTTTGAAGAAATAAATCTGTCTTAATGAAATAAACTCAAACAATACACTCGTCTGCAAAATAAAAGGAATAATAAGATTTCTTAACAAAGTCAAACTAATATCACAGTGACTCCCATCATTGCCCCTCCTACCTTCGAGGATTCTGCTCGGTGCTTCAAAAGCCTGCTGGTGCACCGTGGTGATCACGCTTTAGCTGATGAGCTTACAAGGTCAGCATTAGTGGTACACTGCCTTCAAATATTCTTGAGTTGATTGCAAGCTATCTCAAGCCATCCCAAGATGAGGACAAATTTAAAAATTTTAGCAGGCAGTATTTCTGACCAAGCTAGAGACCTGAAATCCCTTGATATGGTTAAAATAACAAAACATTCAAGTATTTTAATTTGTCTTTTTGTATTGTCTTCTCCTAGACCAACCAACTAGTGACATAAATAAATTCAAAGAATTTTACCTATTGGATTATCCTATACAAAATAAAACACAATCACTTTTTTACATTTATATTTACAAAAAAAGAAAAATCACAAACGGTACAGGTTTTAGGTTACACCTAAAAAAGTATAAAATAAGTTACAAGTCCTAGCCATAGAAATATTAATACATATAATAAAAAATACTACACGTTATTGTATAATATAAAAAGTGTTACAAATTTTTGTAAAAGTTAGACAAAAACGTTTTTCTCAAATTTTTTCAGTCTGTACGATTAGCAGTGCTTTTGGGCACTGCTGATGTCTTGTAAATAGCAATATAAAATTCCGGCTTGCGCCATAACATCCACGGTTCCGGTGGCCAATAAATCCCTATGTTTTACACTATCCGACTTACCACCTGGCCTCAACAAAGTCGGCCCAAACACCGTAGCCAAATTATGCAACGACATTTTGTTTTCGTTCTCGTGTTGATTGATCCTAGAACAACACTGTAATTTTCTTTCCTTAACCCACAAGTTAACAAACTTACCGTATCAGGTGATCCAAAATAAATTGGCTGGTTGCTTTGTTTTGTTGAGGTAATTTTGTGAAGCAATCTTTCAGTAATTCCATTCGGCGAATCAAATTACCGTTACTTTGATTGAATGCTTCCAACAAGGTCGGGTACAGTTGATCCGTGTACAAAGCTTCCGGTAATTCACGTAAATATAACTTCAATATACCTGTAACGGAATGAATGTCGACCTCTTTCAGCAGCTGCTCTGCTTCGTAAGAGTCTAAAAAGCGTACCATAAAGTAAAAGAACGAAATTTAATCCAGCTACTTACTGCTTTCAAAGGACTTTTTCAAACGAGCCAAGTCGGATGCGGATCCTGACACCCGATAAATTCCTACTTCTGACATTCCACGCCTCTCCACCTCTCTAATGCATGCAGAAATTATGAACGGAATGTCGCGCTTCTGACGCCTAAAAATTACAACATTTATTTTTGGGCTTTCTTGTGCTTTGTTTTCTTACTTGCAAACGTTCTGGATTTTTTCGCCAAACAAGGCGCCGGCTTTGCCGGTTGGTACCCTCCTCAGGCTAACTTCGCAAGGCACAAACTTCAAACCGACTCTCAAATTGGCACCATTTACTTGCAATGTCTTCTCTATAAGACTTTGTCCCAACCATTGACGACTCAACTTTTGGGTGTGCTTACCGAAAAGTGCAGCATGCGAACCCGTCTCGCGATAGACTAGAAAACGAAGATTTTCGCAACCTTCCAAATCGATCACGAAAGATTCGTTCCAGATAGGCGCGTTAGAATTGCACACCATTTTTGTCTTTGCCTTGCGAAAAAAGTGACCGTAAAAGTCGACCTCGATGCACACGTACAAATCGGCATTATATTCGATACCGCTCAAATCGCGCACCGTGACGTGTAAATCTCCCACGAGTAAACTCTCGTCGTGTCCGCTCCGCAGCAAATAGGAGCCCATGTTGGTTTTGAGAAAGGCACGACAGGCGGTGATCCAAGTTTGCAACTCCAACATACTAAAATTAGCCGTGGGCGTCGGTGGTTTGCTGGTCTGTTGTAGCGTGTGAATCGCTTCCACCCATTGCGTTCGTTCGAATTCGGAAGACAAAAAGAAAATCAAATTTTTTTGTGTCTGACGATGTTTTAATCGAAACACCAAGTTAGGCGACACTAGCACCAATTGACTCTCCAATTCTAGCAGCCGTTTGCGATACTTTTCCGAACCGCGACCCAGGCGAAGTTTTTTATCTTCGCTTATTTTCTCCTCGTGTCGCAACTGATCGCGTACATTTGACGCCTGCGATTTTAACGAGACGATATTCGAAGGCGATACTTCGTGCGGATTTGCCGTCGACTCTTCCAGTATATAAATATCTTCTACCGGTATGAACCACTTAAGTTCGAATGTGTACTTTTCGTTACGTCCGGAAGACTTGTACTTTGCGCACGCGATTACGTCGTTAAATAAAAATAGATGCCTTAACTTTCTGTGTCCATCCACCAGTTCCACGATGAACGAATTCTTGACTAGACGCCTCTGAGCACGATCCGAAGCCTAATCCAAAAATGTAACAATATATTCCTAAATTTTACACACTTCATTAGAAAATGTACTTACAGGAAACATAGATTTTGTTTGTATCATGTTGAATTGGTCCAGGAAGACTTGGGTAAGTTGTAGGGCCTCGGAGAGGCAATTGTAGTCGGGGTGCGTTGACGGAGTGTATTTTAATAAATCGTGCAGCACCAGCGCGTTCTTTTGAACGCGCGCGACGGGTTTGTGTAGAAGATCTTCTAATGAGATCGATTGTCCGCCGGCCAAAGTTTTGCAAATTATGTTTCTTGTAATTTCGGCAAACTGAGAATTAGAGGCGCTACATTTGCGAACCGTGTCGATTGCCCTCCCGTAGTTTCCCAAAAATGCGCCGTAAACCGTCAAATTTAGGGCCTAAAGAAATCGAAAAATGAGGATGTTTTGTATTTTATTTGTCGTCAAAGTGGACTTACCATGTTTTTGAAACTGTCGCCTATTTTGGATTCCCATTTTAGAGTGTGTCTTTTGAGACCTTCCAGAAAATTGGAATGAAGTAAGTGTAGGTCAGGTATCTTGTAGAAGATTGTTCGAAATTCGGCTTCTGTTATTACAGGATGCGATGTGCTCAAGGTTGCTTTTATTGCTTTCATGTACTGAAAATATTGAAGTTAAAATATAGCACGTCTGAAAGGGGATAAATGGAGAACTTGAATCATGGGAACGCTGTTTGGATACTGATCGAATATTGAACAAACTGATGAATCAAAACCAAATAAAAAAAAAAAGTATTCCTAGAAAAATTTTAACAAGGGGAAAAGATAGGTACTAACCTGGAGCATCACATTCAGCCACTCCACATAATTTGATTCGCTATCGATAATATTTGACAGCATACACCTGTACATTCTTTCGCCTTCCAATTTGTTGTCATTCTCCTAGAAAAACAGGAGTAAACACAAAAATTAGTTGATCTCCGTTTTACATCGTGACAATTCCTTACCTGACTAAATTTACGACGCGTTGACGGCGTGGTCGACTCAAGAGAGCTCGAACTTGCATAAGATCCATCATCTGTACTTCTACGCAACTCCGGCACCTCCTCTTCGTCACTGCTGCTGTGTCCATCGGGTCCCGAACGTTTCCTACAAAAAGCAGCATTTTTAACCTTTACGTCGCGCTCCAATAATTACCTAGAGAAATTTTTGTGCATACTTAATAAAATATTCGATGTTAACATAATTGGAAGTCGTTCCAGGTGACTGAGGCTCAATGACGTCGCTAATTTCACTTATGGCATTTCTTTTCGCCAGCAGAGGCAAAGTGCTCGAAGTGGTGAAGACATTTTCGGTGCTCGACTCGCGCTCACTTTGATCGTCAGCCGCAACGGAATCATAAAACGGTTCGTCAGCTGAACCCAATTGTTCTGTGGATGAAATGAGGGATTCGTTGCTGCTGGTTTTGACCGGACTGTCTTGGGCACGACTGTTAGACCTGTAGACCGGCTTAGCAGGTGGCCTAAACGAGAGTCAATTAATAAAAGTTTTTTAATGAACCGAAAGACTTACTTGGGCGGTAATTTTAAAGGGGAAGGAGCAGCTTCAGATTTGAGTCCATTTACCTCGATGACGGTGACGAAACTGCTTGGGTCGAGACTCTTTGGAGCCGGTTCCGGGTCATCCTCAAAATCCGTGGGACTAATTTGCGACTCGGACAAACGAGCAGATAATTCGCTAACACACTGATTTACGGTACAACTGTCGAAAGCACCCGTTTCCAGCGGCGGAGCGGTGGGTTTCAAATTATCCTCCTTTGAAAAATTAAAAAAAAACAATTGAAAGATACTCAAGATAAGAGCGCACTATCTGAAAAACAAAAATCGCATGTCCGTTTATTTACCTTAGTCGGATTATCAGTGATGACATCATTAACTTCTAATTGAACATCCCCACACCCCGTTTTTTCGTGCTCGATTTTCTTCTTGTGTTCCTCAACGTCGTGCAACAATCTCTCTAAATATTCGACATAAAATTCTTCCTTTTCCAGTTCCTCTTTCAAAAGTGAAACTTTCTGTTTATGCTTAGATAGGTTCGCTCGTACGTCCTCCTCCCAAGCTGCAGGCAAGGAACTCTGCGGAAATCTTTGCGACCAAACTTGTTGAAAATCACCAAACACACTCATCTTATCACGCACACAGTCAGATCGAACAATAACTCATTTTTTCTTAAATTACAATTTGCTTAATTACTAATTCGAAAAAAAAATCGACTAAAAAAAATCGCTACATTTCACAAACACTACACATCTTGACGTAACTGTCAATTAATGACCCATTTATTTACATAAACCCCAATTCGACTAATTCTCAACTGGTACAACGATACGTCAGTTTGTTTAAGTAAGTGAAGTTTGCGCCTCCTAGTTTGAATTTATTAAAAATAATCAGTGCCGTAATTAGGATCTACAAGGGCAGCTTGAAATTTTCCACACCAAAACCTATGTTAGATTGTTAGATGTCGGTCCGCCCCTGCTAACTAAGTAGCCAACTTCACCAAAGTTTGTGGGTTTTGTTTGGTGTAAACATAACCTCGATTAACATTTTAAAATACAAAGCATGAAAATTGCGATCGAAGGATGCGCTCACGGCGAATTGGAGACGATTTATGAGACTATCCATTTGTTGGAAGAAACTGAAAACATCAAAGTCGATTTATTAATTTGTTGCGGTGATTTTCAAGCGGCACGCAACGAAAATGATTTACACTGCATGGCAATTCCTCCCAAGTATCATAACATTTGCTCCTTCTATAAGTAAGATTTAATTCTGCCGCTTCCTAGATGCGCTTTAACTCATCCCGATAATTGATTTTAGATATTACAACGGCGAGAAGGTGGCTCCCATTCTGACCATCTTCATAGGTGGTAATCACGAGGCGTCCAATTATCTGCAAGAATTGCCCTACGGCGGATGGGTGGCACCCAATATTTACTACCTGGGTTATGCCGGTGTGGTGGACGTTGCAGGTGTCAGGATTGGCGGTTTATCGGGAATATATAAAAATCACGATTTCTATAAGGGGCATTTCGAGAAAGCTCCCTACGATGAAAACACCAAGCGTAGTGTGTACCACGTCAGGAATTTAGAAGTTTTTCGTTTAAAGCAACTCACAACAAATTTGGACATTTTCATGTCCCATGATTGGCCCACAAATATTTGGAACCACGGCAATGTCGAGCAGCTGTTGCGGTTTAAGCCGTTTTTCAGAAAGGACATTGAAACTGGTCAGCTGGGCAGTAAACCTTGCGAAGATTTGCTCAACGTTTTGCATCCAAAATTTTGGTTCTCGGCGCATTTACATTGCAAATTTTCTGCTTTGTTGCAACACGAAGACAAAACGGTGACGAAATTTCTAGCGCTCGACAAGTGCTTGCCGAAACGGAGGTTCCTGCAAGTCGTAGATGTGGAACACGAAGTTGATCGCGAAATCGAGCTTCGCTATGACTTGGAGTGGCTCACTATACTTAATCTTACCAATCATCTTCTCAGCGTCAAAAGTTCCAACAATTTTTTACCAGGTCCCGGCGGAAAAGAAAGGTGAACTTTTGCACCAGTCATCTAAAGTAGGCCACGACTAATTTTTTTTTAAATTTTAGATACGAATTTACTCCAACCGAAACCGAAAAAGAGGCCGTCCTGAAGAAACTTCCGGACCGACTTGTTGTTCCGCAAAATTTTACAAAAACCGCTAGCGGATACGATCCAAATGCAGAAGGGACGCATGCACGGCAATCACGACCGCTTGTAAACCAGCAGACAATGTCGCTTTGTGCTTTATTGGAGATTGATGATCCTCTGGTTTTATTGAACGCATACTCAAATACAAACGATTCGGTTTCTGAAACAGCGGATGACTCCCTAAGAGATACTTCGCTCAATTATACCTCCTTCAATGTCTCCAACAATACGCCCACAAAACTGATGAGCTTGAGTTTGCCCAAACCGAAATTTGATGAAACCAATGACAGCATTTTGGAGGAAAATAGCAAGAGCTTGATTTTGGGTGAAGCAGCGAGCATTCCCGACACCGAAAATCTTGAAACAACTGATGCGCCAGTAATTAAAAAGTTTAAACGCCGGAACGCAAGCATTTACGCTAGCAATTTAGATGATGTGTAAATAAAAGATTTATATAATAAAAGAATTTGTTAGTAAAATGTTAAAAAACTTGATTAATCGTTCAAATGGCAGAACAACTACTAGGAGTTCGACACCAATTTTTATCCGCATCCTGTATATATGATTCGATAAACATTTAAATGGACGGTTTATTCTACAAAACGAAGAAAATTAACACACCGACTATCAAAATATGTAATATAAATTCAAATTTACGTTTATCGCGACTTTTACACGACAGATAACATATCCGAATGACGTAACCATATAATTTGGATTTTTTCGTGCGTAACTTGCAAATGGGTTTTTATCAAACAAAAAATGTAAAATTGTTAAAATCTCTGTAACCACTTCCGTTACACTTTTACAGTAATTCTACAATATTGTAATATTTTATTGGTTTTTGTCAGTATATAACCTAAGTTTCAGTGGGGCCCCTCGAAATCTCGGCAAAAATGTATAACAAATCTGTAGTTATTTTGAGTTTCAACCAAAAGGATGTCGAGATGATGGAATTAATTAAAACGGAAGTGGAAAAATTAAATTTAAACGTTTCAATCGAAACGTTCGATGAGGAGGTTCCACCCCAAAAAGAGGTGGAGGTGATTTTGAAGAACAACGTATCGGTTCTTGTGTTGGGTGTGAGTAAAGAAGTTGTGGATTTATTTTCAAAAATTTTTAATCAAGAAGTCGTTCAACATGAAAATCACCAAAATGGTTGTAATTCATACGGAATGTTGGCAAACGCTAAATTTTTAAAAAACGATGATACTCCAAGTCATTGTTCCGTACTTTACCTACAAGGAGTATTATTTTTAGTGAGTAATTTCAAAAGTTCTTTAAACGAACTTGTTCTACCGTATCTGTCAAGTTTGACCAAAAGTCCTGAATACACCAGGAGGTTGTTTGCAAAGAATTCTGCAAATTCAAATTGTCCTTTTGGCACAAAAGACGTTTACGTCACCCTGGAATATAATGACGAAACCATTGAAATTATTTTATCTTCGGTTAGCCTCACCCATTTATTTAATTTTGAAAATAAACTAAAACAAGAAAACCAGCTTGATATTCTAAAAATTGTCAACAACGAAAATTTGGACGAATTGGTTTACTGTCTTCCCGAAGACCACATCAGGAAATCTATCAAAGTAAGTAAGTAACTTTTTCAATTTGCCCCTCTTTGGCTAGGCTGGGTTCTACGGCTACGATTTAGTATTAGGTACTTAAGTTGAATTAGAATCCCAGCGTACTGATTGTGAATATGTTCGTTAAATGGATTGAGGCTATTGATTATGTATTGCTTAGATTGCATACTATGTAAATTTTGCTAATCCCTTTCAATTTATATCATTTGTAGCGATTCCTGCTACAATGGGAAGCAGGAATCTTTATAAAACCGATTTACGATGTCTACCTTCTATTTTACCTATAAAACTCTTTTTTATTTAACTTTTTTTTTTTAGTGCATTGAAACCTGTTTTGAAAAGTACGGACCCAAAAATGTCTTTGTCAGCTTTAACGGTGGAAAAGACTGCACAGTCCTGCTGCATTTAACCTTGGCAGTTTTGAAACGAAAATATCCCGATTGCGCCAGTAAAGCTTTTTGCGTTTATGTAGAAAATTCTAATCCTTTTACTGAGCTAAACCAGTTTATAGCGGAATGCGAGTTTTACTACGACTTGGATCTCTTAAAACTGCAAAAGTCGATGAAAGAATCACTCCAGTTTGTTCTCGACAATCGGCCCAACATGAAAGCTTGTCTTATGGGAACGAGAAGCACAGATCCCCACTCGGAAAACCTACATGCTTTCCAGGTAAGGTAAACCTGCTAATTACCGTCCGAATTATAATTTTGTGTGTCTTAGATGACCGACACCGATTGGCCCCAACTGATGCGCGTCAGTCCAATTTTAGAGTGGCATTACTCAGACATATGGGATTATTTACTACAATTGCATGTTCCTTATTGCAACTTGTACGATTTGGGCTACACGTCACTGGGTAGCAGTATTAATACAATAAAAAATCCACTCCTCATAAAAGACGGTGATAGAATGACTTATTTTCCAGCTCACAAACTCTTTGATGAAACCAAAGAGAGAAGCGGTCGCAATGTCGCCAGTTCCTAAAATTTTAGTGTTTACCACACAAGAGATTATTTATAATTTTGTTTGTTATATTGTTAAAAATAAAATTTTACACTACTTGCGAAGTTTTAATGCATGGATGAAGTACTGACCAAGTGCAGGTTGATAGGGGAATGGCACCAACTAATGTTCTTAAATCGGTCATTCAAGTATGAGCTACGTCTTTAGGTAATGCATGAATTTATAGAAGTAGGAAACTAATATTTTCATAATTTCTTTATTTACAAAAGTTAATAGTATTAAAATATTTACAATTGAAAAACAACAAGGCCGACTTGAGGTGTGGAACCTGAAAAGAGTCACTTTACGAAAATGAAATTGCAGTTTTTCGCACAGCAGCACTAAGTAGCGCGTTGGTGTCTGGCTGTTCGGTCATTACGTCAACTTTAACCCATTGCAGAGTCTGCGAGGACTGTTTTATTGCGTTCAGTACGGCTTGAACATATAGACCGTCGTCGAAACCGGCGGCTAACCGGACAGGTTCCTTTATCCAACCTGCTTTCTCTTTGACAGGCAGGAAAGCCTCTCTTAGTGAGCCGACCATCTTACACAAACCCTTGATAAGAGGTCGTGGCAGGGATAGATTCGAAACTGGACACTGCAGATCCTCCACGTCTAAATACAACACTTCCTCATTATTTTTGTTCCGTCTACCAAACAAGTCCCCGCCTCTTACCACCAGATATGCATTATTTCCACAAACCGTGACCTCCTGTTGGAAATTACTGCAAGAAGTGTGACTATTCAAAGTGGCAGTCACCAATGTTCCCTTCTCCAGCTCCAATTGAAAGGCACAAAAATCGGGTGCCGAAATGTGACGAATGCCGTTAATATTTTCGGTGGTTTTTGTGAAAGTCTTAACCACCCCGTGCACCCGAATGGCTTTCTCGCTAACCAAATAAGTCACCAAATCCACCACATGACTACCAATTAAATTCAAAACACCGCCGCCCATTAAATCATCGCATCTCCAGTCGTAACAATCTGTATCGTTAAAAAGCCTGCCACTTTGTATCCGAATATCAATCAGAGTTATATTTGAACCGACATAATTTTCCCGAATAGCCTTACGCATACACGCAAACGCAGGCAAAAAGCGAAACGAGTGATTAATTAAAGAAATCAAACTGGGATAGTACTGACCAGCCTTGACCATCTTAAGAGCGTCCAATTGACTCAAACCGGCTGGTTTGTCACACACCACATGCTTTCCGATACCCAAAGCTTTCACAGAAATTTCTGCATGTAAATTAGGCGCACACAGCACGAAAATCAAATCCACGTCTTTCCGCAACAAGACATCGTCGATTTTGTTGGTGAAAAACGGAATGTCCAACTCTTTCGCCAGTTCTTGCGACTCCTGCACCGTTCGGCACCAAATTGCTTCAATTTTGAAACCATTTTCTTTCAGTATTGGAATGAGAACGCGAACTTGCGAGCCCGAACCGAAAACTCCGATTCCGGGTAGCATTTTCACTTAAAAACAGGACAAAACCAGAAAACCTATTTTAGGTTAGTTTGTTGACAAGCAAACGTCAAATATAAAGCTCATTGGTTGTATACCGAGTGTTCGCTCAGTAGATGTTTTGTGTTTAAATTCAACCCTCGAAGGGAGGGAAGGGGGGTGTAGTTTATTTTAAGGTTTTGAATTTTTAGAGTAATTTCTTGCCATTTTACCCCCGAAAATCACTTTTAGAGATTAAACCAAAAATCTAAATTTTGAATTTATATATCCAGAGCTTTGCCAATAAATTAGGGGTGGATGAAAAAAATAAAAATAAACAATTGAAAAATATTAATAACAATAAACAAAACATTTCTTTATTGCAATAAAATGACTACCCGTTTTTCACCTGCAGTATCTACATACACAACACATTCTTTTAACACTTTCCACAGCACTCTTTCTTAGTCAAATTTTGTTTTTTAGGCTTATGATTGGGAGTCCAAGATCCTAAACTTTCGCTGGCGTAAAAGTCCATTGGATAACTAGAATCGTCTTTGTCGGCGATCCATTCGGCATCTTTTAATACAACGGCGAGTTCGTAAGGCGTTAAGAGCGGTTTAGAAAATGACTTCCCCCAGTCAATCGATAAACGAGGACAAGCAATCTGTACGAAGGCATCAACATCGTCAAACAATTCCAATTTGGCAGGAAAAATTTCCGATAATAAAATAACTACCGCCTTTTTGTGTTTCTCTTTCAGGCGTCTGTAGATATCGTCGACCACCTTTCTGCTACCCTGACGGCCAAGCGTCCCCATTATGATCCCAAAGGTTCGAGCCGAACGAGATTCGTCAATAAACTTCCGCCGAGTCTCCAACATGACTTTGTGATCGTAATATTCCTGTGTAAACTTTTTACTGTAAGGATCGTATTTGTAGGCTCTAAGTCTTGGATTTGCAATCATAGCAGCTTCGAGGTGAAACCGGCCGTCGCCCAAATAGATAACAACGTCCGTGTCTTCAATAATGGGCGCCGTACAGCCCAATATTTCACCTGGAGAGAGCGGCCTAAACTGGGGCACTCGAACCGTGTAATTGAGACCTCTTAATTCTGTCGCAATAGAATGTAAGGTCGCAACAAATTGGACAGTGCTCACAAGACCTAATTTCGTGTCCGATTGGAAATTAATCTTCAAGGTTTCGATGAAATGCAAGTAATCGATTTTAATGTCCACAAACACGTACAAAACCTTTAGTTCACTCGACATGTTCATCGGCACCAGACAGCTGTGACCGTAATGTACCAGAAGGTCTACTTCCAAACTCTTCGCGGTTAGATCGTCAACACAACAAGCACCGTAGGTCACATTGCCCATGATTATCACGTTGGCGTCGGTGTAACTGCGTATGATTTCTGAAATCGTGGTCGCAAACATCGACAGTCCTTCGGGCATTTGAAGAGCGACTGCTTTAGCTTTGATCTCCTGAATACGCCAAATTGTTTTGGGAATTTCGAAATTATAGTTAGAAGGCAATAAACTAATGAGCTGTTGTAACTTTTCGTCATTAAGTAAGGAGTCCGGAATTTTGTTGATCTTCTTCGCGGTGAAAACCTTCCGAGGAGGTTTTGCGCTTATAACCAGCGCCGTATCGTCCGACATCTAAAAGTTTCAAAGATATCGATTACTTTGAAATCGAAATTGATCAAATTTTACCTTGTGTGAGACCAAATATCGAGGTTATATATTTACAAACATAAAATTAGGTTAGATTATTTTGACAAGCTGAAAAGCTCGTGGTTTGTTATACAGGGTAAGTCGGAAGGAGGTTAGCAAATTAAATAATTTTTGAGTTATTGGATTATTTGAGTGATTCTGCCTCATTAATGAGTTGACATGACTGCAGCAGACATAAAACTTGGCCTACAGGTTTATAGAGAAGCCAAACGAATTATTGCAGGGCACAGAGGCAGCAATATCCATCAGATTTTCAGAATCTGATTTCGGTCTGTAATTCACCCCTGCAGACGGACGTAGTGGCATTGCTAAAAGAAGATGGATTTATGGTAACGCCGCTCAAATGTAAATATAATAATTTTCCATTTGTTGTTTTAGTAGACTGAAATGTAAAACTCAAAAATCATTTGCCACTGAATTATTTATTTATTCACGTTTGGGTTTTGTGAACAAAATCTTTTTGGAAATTTTAATTAACAATTTTATAATTAAAAATAATACTGTGAACAATACACCGATAACGGCCAAACAAAATGCGATAACGTCCAAGAGGAAATACTGGTAAGACGGAATCTCAGCTCCATAGCTTCTGAAGTGTTTGGCTCCTTTATGCCGTATGACGTATTCGGTCCACCAAACTGCCTTTTCCAAACCACTCATCGGTTCATCTTTCAGTAACATCGCATACTTTTTAACGTTGTTTTTATATCTAAAAGAAATTTGTTAAATTAATAAAATTCAAATCTGCTGGAAGTCTCTCTCAAAACTTAATCAATTTGAAATATAAGCAAAAAATTAATTAATTACTTGGGTGTTTCTATAACTTCCATTATAGCGTCTTTCAGCGCTTCTTTGGTGATGGTTTCGATATTCAGCATGAGACCAATTTCCTTTGAAGCAACTTTTTCGATGTTTTTTTGTTGATCGCCCATGAATGGTATGCCGATGATTGGCACTTTATTAAGTACGGCTTCGTGAAGAGACTGCAACCCTCCTTGCGTAATGAATAATTTGATATTCGGATGTTCTAAACATTTAGAAAATGAAAATCTAAGTCCGAAGCTCAACAATTCCGAGTTTTAGGTATGGGGAGTGCAATGAAAGGCCCATAACTCTGGAAGTTTATGGATGCCTAAACTCTGAAACCACTAACTTACCAAGTAGACCCTGTTGTGGAAACCACTTATTAATAATCACATTTTTTGGCTTTCCCTCCAAATCACCGGTTTCAAATTTCCAAAAAATGGTATAAGGAAGTTGGGCAAACGTATCCAAAAGTAACCGTATGGTTTGCTTCGGGAGAAGGTTACTCTTGATGTTGCTTCCCAAACTGAAATATACAAAGCCGTTTTTGGCATCGTCGCATTGCTTCCGCAACTCCTAAAAAAAATAATTAAAATATAGTATTTTCTATTGCTCATAAAACTAATTTACTTACATTTGGTAGAGGTTTGCTCGGCTTAACGTGGATTCCTCCTCCAACGGGCACTATGCTAGGAAGCAGTGCATGTATGTTGTGGAAAAGCAAGTCGGTGTTGATGAACATCATACTGATGCTTTTTTCTAGGTCCGCGACAGAAGGGTAACCCTTCCCAAAGTTTTTTTCCACAACTTGATCTTGTTCTTTTCCATGAATGCAATACGACAAATATTTTATGTAGAAAGTGAAAGCTGTACTCATGAATCGCTCGTAAAATGTAGAGTAATCGTTGGAAGGAGAAATGCACTCTGAATTGATGATGGGATGGTGAGGATTTCCTATTGCGTTATAGGTTCTGGACATTGCTTCCAAAGTAGACACAGCAATGAGAGGGCACTTGAACCGTTCCGCAAATGCGTACATTTCGGGATATAAAAATTCGCAAAGAACCACATCAAAATGTTCCGTTCGGTTATCAATTAGAGCTCGAACTTTCGGAAGCTGTAACTCAAAATTTGCTATGGTGTTCCCGAAAGTCATGGCAAAGTCGTACATTTGAAATCTGTTCATATTGCTGAAGTCGTTTTTGTTGATGGAATTTGTCAATTTATACGTAGAACTGGCATCTATTTCAGTTAAGTTGGTCAAGGACGGATCATTTATGGGATCAGAAGTGATAACCGTGATTTCATGTCCGCGCAACGATAATTCTCTCCACAATGGCTTGTAGACTGCTTGATGGCTATAGGATGGCACAGCGATGATGGCCAAAATTCGGTGTCCATAGACGGGTAAAATAGCAAAACTAACAAACCACACGCTTAACCAAATCATTGCGATGAACTACAAAATTGTTTCGGTTGTTATCTATTTATAAGAAGCACGCACTCGAAAGATAATAAATTTAAAAATCAAAAATTCCTTAACTATAATAATTGGAAGTGAAGATTATTAAATACCGCAAGTCATTTGCACAAAATAATATTGTTCTGCGCTTCTGCCTAAATTTTTTCGGCTCTTGCAGACACTCCATTACGGGTGGAGTAAAAACTTTATTTTAACCCTCTTCCATCAGAACACAATGCGAAGCCTATGATTTTCTTAAATTTTCTACGATTTCCTGGGATTTTCTAAAATTTCCATGCATTTCCCAATGCATTTAATTTCTTACATTTAAGGAAAAAATGAAACGAAGAGCATAGGCTCGATAGTTACGTTAATTAAAAAGCCCTATGCCACATTAATCAATTGACGATTTTGCGTGCACGAAAAGCAGGTTGATACATAATTTTGAATTAATTAAATTAAAGCACAAATATTGGCGCAATATTGGTCAACATTGGCACAATATTGATTTTCAACATTAGAGCAATATTAAAAAGCTACAGCCCATATTGGTCTAATATTGTTTTCCTATATCGGTGCAATATTGAAAAACAAGATTGGACCGATATTGGCTAAAGATTGGAATTCAAAATTGGTTACCAATATTGCCCCAATATTGCGCCAACATTGTGTGCTGGGGAGTTTTGAAGACAATGCAATTTGATAGTCATCTTCAAGAGCGACAAATATTATTGATTTTTAAATCACAAGAGTCAAACAGATGTACATAGGAATAAGTTCTAAAAATCACTTAAATTTTTGATTGCAATTCTAAAAGAAATATTTTTCCAATTTTTACGAAAAACGCATAGCGGATTTTATTTGGCTTAATTTTACATTTATATGAAAATCTTAAGCATGACAGATGGCAAATTGATGACAAAATCTTAAATGAAAACCCAAAAATTTGGAATATGAGAATTCACCATTTGAATTTTTTGTTCAAACATCACCAGTTTTGCTACAAATCTACATTTCTGTACATTGCATACAGTTCAAAGATCTTACCTCATTTACACATAAAATTAATGTTACTAAATAGACGTTTATAACACGTGAAACATGGTTTTTAAGGTATAAGTTTACAAAATTTTTAATAATTTTTTGACGTTTTGGGCCGATTTTTGATCCAAATACAAATATTTTGTATATTATATTTCTGATAAATATACAGTTTAAGAATCATGTGGCGGATCAACGGATTAAAATATTATATTCATTAAGTTGGTACTGCTCAAGAAAGAAAAGATTCAGTATAAAAGGAAAAACCAAAGGAATCTTAAGCACAATGTTATGGCCAGCGAATGCAAAGCACGTTTAACGATCACACGCTTTTAGTTGGGAATATATAATTAGTTTTATTAAATAAAGATACAATAATTCCCACATTGGTGACCCCGACAAACGAACCCATATACGAAAAATGGAAAACACCGAGTTGAACAAAAAGATAATCGAATTAACAGAACAAATCGAACAACTGAAAAGGCAACAAGGCAGCATCGATAAAACCAACCGACAGCGAAACATGTAAAGTTTCTACAAAAATTCCACCGTTTTACGTAAATAAACCAGACCTATGGTTCCTACAGATTGAAGCACAATTCCGAAACAATGGCGTAAAAATAGATCAAACAAAATTCGACACAGTTGTAGCTTCACTTGAACCTCAATATTTGGATATCGTAGCCGACATTATCAGAAACCCACCCCAAAAAAACCAATATGAAACTTTAAAAGAACCGAAACAACCCGTTCAATTATAAGTTCTCTAAACATAGACTTGAAAAAGAAAGCAGAAACAGCTGACAAAATAACAGAAATAGCAAATTTCGAAACGTCAGCAACAACAATTAAAACGGACAACAAGGAAAACACATTGCAAAAACAGATGCACCAATTAAACGAGAAGATAGAATCCCTTGCAACAAGATTTGAACGTGGAAATTCAGTTTCAAGAAATCGAAGTCCATCAAGATCCCGAAGTCCAGCAAATACAAAAACATACGATACATGTTGGTACCACTTCAGATTCCAAGAAAACGCAAGAAAATGTACAGAATGGTGTAAATTCAATACTAAGAACCAAAATAACTAGCGGAGCAATACCCATCTCCAGGAACAGATGAGGTATTGCGCACACATTCCAGCCGACTGTTTATATACGATAAAACTTTAAACATGAAATTTTTGGTTGACACTGGCTCAGATCTTTCGCTAATACCTCCAAACCCAAAAGAAAAACAGAATAGATTTAATGATATCAAACTCTATGCAGCAAACGGTACATTAATATCAACGTATGGTCAAAAATTATTAACAGTAGACCTAGGCCTCCGACGAACGCTGGCATGGCCGTTTATTATTGCAGATGTAACTAAACCAATAATAGGAGCAGACTTCCTGGAAAAATTCGAATTACTAGTAGACTTAAGTAAAAAGAAGATTATCGATAAAAAACCGAATTAAAAAATCACCGGAAAAATCGAAATGGTCAGTAACTCCGAAGTTAATATCACTTCATTCCCTACCGGTTCCGAACATAAACAACTCTTTGAAGAATTCAGCGATTTAATGAAAACCAACATCGTTGTCAACTCACAAACACAAGCAAACGTATTCCACCATATAGAAACACACGGCCCACCGGTATTCGCAAAACCACGAAGATTACCGCCCGGAAAATACGAAATGGCAAAAAAAGAATTTGACTACATGGTACAACAAGGCATTTGTCGAGCATCTAACTCACCCTGGGCCAGCCCACTGCATATGGTTTTAAAGAAAAACGGCGATTGGCGCCCTTGCGGAGACTATCGAAGATTGAATGCAATAACCATTCCCGACAGGTACCCGGTCCCACATATTCAAGACGCTACGTTAAACATATCCGATTCGCAAATTTTTACAAAGATCGATCTGACAAAAGCCTATCACCAAATACCAGTGAGATTAAAATATTATATTCATTAAGTTGGTACTGCTCAAGAAAGAAAAGATTCAGTATAAAAGGAAAAACCAAAGGAATCTTAAGCACAATGTTATGGCCAGCGAATGCAAAGCACGTTTAACGATCACACGCTTTTAGTTGGGAATATATAATTAGTTTTATTAAATAAAGATACAATAATTCCCACAATCATAATGCTTAGTAACTAATGGGCAATATCCTGTTCTTTCTGGTGATAACTTTGGATATAAAATCTTACCAAATATCAATATCAGCTTATGCATAAACTAAGGAACTCGGTTAATTGAAGCTGTTGAGGTGTTTGCATATTGTATTGTTTCAAAGTTAAAACGTAAGAATTTCTTGGATTTCCTTAAATTTCCTAAGATTTTTTAGAATTTCTTGAATAGGCTAAGTTTTTGTAAGATTATCTCGAATTACCCAATATTTCTCGAATTTTCTGATATTACCGTTTCCTATGATTTTATAGATTTCCAAAGATTTTCAACATTTCTTCAAATTTCTAGAATTTTCCAAGTTTTCCTCCAATCCTGATTTCTTAAGATTAACTGAGATTTCCTAAGATTTGCATTTGTTTTCTATATCTTTTCAGATTTTCTATTTCTATACTTTTAATAATAATAATTTTAATTTCTAGGATTTCCTTGGATCACCTAAAATTTCCTAAAATACCTCCAATTTCCTTCGGATTTCTTAGCAATTATTAAGATTTCTGAATGTTTCCTACAACTCCGCTGATTTTCTATATCCTAAGATTTTATAGCAGGGAGAGTTGCAGATTCTTCACGAAGTCATTTTCCACAAGCTTCCAATACTGGGTATTCTGTTGATATCAGGCCAAATACAAAATATTGGTAAAATTTCGTCAATTGTAGATATAAAATATAATTTCCGAAGAAAAATAATTCCCGGCCAATTCGCTTGGAAAATTAATTAAATTTTTTTGAAGGCCTGGTAAAAATCTACCTCCTGAAAAACAATATTCCGGATGCTGATTTTGACCTTAAATAGCTAAACACTAAATTTCCGATGGCAAAACAGCGACAGCAAAACAGAAAATAATAATTTGTACATAAATTTATATTTTTTTAAATAACAGAATTTGTATTTTGATTTTAATTGACGAACAAGCGTAGCTGAGGAAGTTCGACAATATTACAAACGGATGCATGTTATTTTTTCTTAATACGGAAAAAACCATTTTAAAATGTAATCAATATTACTTTTGCTGACGGTGACGAGCGGCTCCAAATAAGTTACATTTCAGCTCCGTCCGTCGACGGTCTTTTTTTTTGGCCTTAAAAATGAAAAAGGAAGGTGAGGGGTAAAACAAAAACACAATTAATATTATTTCCATTACAATTTTTCGATGTCCAAGTAAATTTCTTCGTTAAGAGTTAAAATTATTGCGGTTTTGTTCAGCGTCAGCGGTAGTTTGGTTTTGGGACTAATCGAAAATTTATAGTTACTGAAAAGCAAAACCATGAACAGCTTCATTTTTATTGTGCTGAGACGCGCGCCTAAAACAATTTAATTGAATTATATTCACCAACTTCCCAATTCACTTACCAATGCAAATTCTGGGGCCGTTTCCCATTGGAAGATAAGTGGATAGATTAATGTTGCTATCCGGCGAAAATCTTTCTGGATCAAATTTTTGAGGATCTGGATAATACCGACTGTCGTAATGCAGTTCCATTACTGGAACGTAAATCAAAGTTCCCTTTTCGATAACCACGTCTGTTTCGGGTATCTTATAGTTCTTGGTGCAGACTCGAGCAACGACGGCAGCCCCAGGATATTTTCGCATAGTTTCTAGAAAATATTTAAAAATATAAGTTTTATGAAAGTTTGGCGAGGCAGATTACCTTTGATGCACATGTCCAAATACGGCATTTCCATGACGCCATCGAACGTCACTTCCCCGCCATGTTTGGCCAAAACATTCGAAATTTCGTTTCGCAATTTGACCTCCACATCTTTGTTTAATAAAATATGAGAAACTAGAAAACTGATGGTCTGCGAGGAAGTCTCGTAAGCGGCTCCAAAGAAGATGAGGGCTTGCGAGGCAATTTCTTGAACATTCAAAGCCTTCTCACCGTCCGAGACTTTAAGTTTTTCAAAATCGTTGTCTTTTTCTATGTTAATGTTGTTTCTAAGTTGAATCATCGAGTGCATCAAATCTTTCCTGATTATATTGTGCTTCTCTCTGGTTTCGATGGTCGATTTGGTTAAATTCAAACAAAAATCCGACGCTTCCTTGGTGTTCAGGGGAATCCCGAAAAACTGAAGTATGGCAGGATTCAAAAGGGAAACCGCCAGTTTTATATTTTGTGAAGTACTGCCCCCTAGTATTTGAGACGTGTAATACTTGAATTCCAAATTTTGGTCGTTCAACGTATTGCAGTCGATTCCGAAAATGCATGCTCCAATCGCGTCCATGATATATTTACTGCTTATGTCTTTTAGGTTCAAACCTTGTCGGTTAGTTATGGCAGTGTCCACCACTTTCGTGAGCTGATTCCCGACTTGTAACAAAGTTTGAAACATAATTTTGAGTTTGCTTGGCGTGAAAGCTGGAGACAACTGGTCCCTCATTCTCTTCCATTTGTCACCTTGAGCAGAAACTAGATGTTCGCTCAGCGGATCCACTTTGGTGTTGAGGTAAAATGGACGATCGGTGAAATAATTGAAATCTGTTTTAAGGATACAATTTACCAAGTCGGGATCCGCTATCACCAAGCCTGGTTTGACCAAATAGTAGTAGCCCATAAATTTTTCCCCCTGCGCGACACATTCTTCGTAAATTTCTTTATAAGTGGAATAAACGGGGACTCTTTGAAAAATCACATCAGTTACGTTTCCGAAAATATAATTCGTATTCTTTAGGACCTTCACTCCGCGTCTCTTCCAATAATTGAAATTCCAATTCAAATAAAGCAGAATCGGAAGGACAATAATAACGAAAACGCCGATGAAAATCATTTTTCAACTTGTCTTAGGCAAAGTAACGCGTATAATAACACTGAAGTGATTTGTTACGAAATTAAAATAATAATAACAAAAAATCCCGAAAATAATTTAAATTTTAAATTGATGATCGCAGTATTGCGCAACAACTGATGACTAAAATTTTTGACAATTTTTAAAAGCGTAATAAATAATAATTATGAATTTAAGCAGGAGATGGATGACGAGTTGAATGATATGCGAAAAGGTACTAATAAAATGAATAGTTTTGGAGTTATAGCCGATTAATCCCTAGAAGTAAAGAAAATTAAAATCGCATTATATCAAAAACCTTTAATTTTATTTCGAGGATTGTTGCGCATCGCTGTGTTTGCTTAAATTATATAATTACAATTAGTTATATCACTTTAATCCCACGATAACACTGATAAATGATCAAAATTAGATATATTCCTACTTTAATTATAAAATAATTCGCAATTTTGTATAGGTACTAATTTTTTAAGTAAGCCATAAATAATAATTATTGCATATTAAGTTAATTGCCGAAAAATATTTAGCAACAAAGCAAATACTTAAAAATTTGAATAACAAATATATTCTGTAATTTTCAAGTTAAATCAAGTTATATTTTTCATTTTCGGGGGGTGCTCTTCTTCTTTGTCAGAACAATAAAAGAAAAAGATTTTAATTTTGCGATTATTAGACTTCGAAATTTTACTTTCACACAACAATTGAAGGCAATAAAAAGAAAATTTATTTTCGAAAAAAGGGAAGCTTGAAAAAAAATTTGCTTAGTTAAAATCAAAAAATAAATGTCGGAAGAATTGAGAGCAAATCGAGAAAAAGAACCAATTGGTGACCTTTCCTGGTCGTCAGGAAACCATACTTGACCTTTTCATATTTATTTTTGTGGGGGGAATCTAAGCAGTGTAGTTTACCTTGACGACCTTTAGCTGGTATTATACAATTGATAGAGGCAAAAAACCTAACTGGTCGATTGGAAACCTTCGGACACTGCTGTGATCTAAAGTCCTGCATCTCAAAAAACCCTTGTACCTTGTATAACATTAAAACTCGCCAAGAGTGGGGTTAACTTTATGGAAACAGCCAATATGTTAGATGCATTTAATTTTTACGGATTTTGTGATTTTTATCCAATTTTGCAAATGATCTACAAAATGTTATGTTTATATTTACAATTTAATTCACATAATTTAAAATAAATTAATAGATCTATAATTTATAGAATTATTTATAAATTTATATAATTTATAGATCTATTAAATATTTTGTTTCTGTTTCTTTTAAGAAATAAAATTGTGATTTTTATTAAAAAATTTAAATTATTGTATGGATCCATTATTTTTACATATATACTCCACTGAAATAAAAATTTGGCTCTCTGACTGTTTTCTAATTAGACAACATTTAGCCGCTTCGTATAAAAAGCAGCCTAAAATAAAACAGTTTTTGTTTCGGCATTTTCAAAATTACAAGGTTTGGTTTCTTCAAACGCAGAAAAAATCTCTTACGAATAGAACATTTCAATTGCTACCTCTACATGTGCATTGTCCAACCTTAGCTCTGCACTTTCTTTATATTATTTATAATAATAAACATATAACTACAAATACAAATCTTGTGCTGCACCGCTCTTACCTTTATACCCCATAATATTATGCAAAAAAATCAACAATATTATAAAATATTAACTTTGCTTATAAATCTTTCCATAAAAAACATCTAGAACGTGTTGAAGCATTTTCTTTAGCCTACCTTCCGATACATTCTCAATCGTTACACGTATTTGTTCGTAACTTTCCTTTTCAAATTTTAAAAATTTTTTCAAAACTTCCAAGTCGTCGTACAAATTATAGATAACTTTTTGGCTTTCCACGTTCGATTTTCCATAATGCTTTTTAAATAACTCTTTCTGAACCGGATTTGCATCCGTCACTGCCTGAGTTGCTAACCAGCTATTTTTTCCCATCTGCATATCGCTACCCCGTTTTCCTATTATTTCAGGTTTTCCGTAGCAATCCAAAATGTCGTTCTATATAAGAAAAGAAATAATTAGCTGTTTAACGTGGAGGCGAAAAAAGTACCTGGGCAGCAAAATATAAACCAATGTCTTCAAGAATGACTTTGACTTCTGAATGCAGTTTTTGGTCAATAAAGCCTGCCAGATACAATCCTGTACGAACTGGATGGTTAATTGCCAAATATGTACCTCTGTAAATGGTACAAATTCTATAGTTCTCTTTCGTAAAGTATTCTAAGTCTATTTCACTCATTAGATCTAAAATTTGTCCAAGAGAGGTATTAAATTTCATTTCTTCGGTCAATTCTAAAATTGGCGTGTAATTGGGATGGTCAGATAGAAACTTGCGCATTATTACGAAAGCTGCATCTCCAATCGCCGCAGAATGTTGAATAGCTTTAAGACCAATGTCATCTCTTTTGTACCAGCAAGGCTTTCCAGCGCGTGTTTCGGACGAATCAGAAATATCGTCTACAATTTGAAAGCTATTTCCAATCTGAAATAATTAAATGAAGGCTGGTGATATAGCAATATAGCACATATACCATATCATTGACCCATCCCATGATGACGGCTAAACGAATATTCTCAGGAGTGTGCTTTTCTGGAGGTGCACAATTTTTGTAAGTCAATAATACCAAAGGGCCCGTAGCTTGCTCGTGACCTGGCACGTTATAATCCAGAATTTGTTTGAAGAATTCCAGAACATTTGGAACTATAATTTTATCGGTGGTAGTTAAATGGTCAACAACGTCTTGAAAGTGAGACTCGTATTTTTCAAACTCCTCTGATCCAATTGCATTTTTAGGAAGTGGAACGGTATTGTAATAATTTGAATGGAATCTGTTAAAATAAAACATAGTATTAATTTTGAACACGGGAACATCTCTTACCTCTTATTGCCATAGATAGGAATATTTTGAAACCTTAGAATTGTAAAATTCCAGACAGATTTAAAAATTAAACGCTGCATTCTTTTGGTAAATTAGGTTTTTGTATACCATTAAAAAATTTAAAACGCACAAAGATTTGGAAAAAAACATTGCTAAACTAGTTTTTACTTTTTCAAATTAATGACCTTGTTTATAGGTATTTAATTAATTAATTTTCAACCTTCGCACACTGGATAATTACACTTTTTAAATTGTTCCAGAGAAATGTTGTCGCCAAAGTCGTCACTTGCGTTGTACAATATTATTGTATTAAATTTTTGGACCAAATTTCTCTACCCCAAATGTTTAAAATAAAAGTTTCAAAATTTTCAGTTATGACCTTGGCTTATGCTGTTACGTGTGTTGCATCCAATTCACTTACAATTTTAATTTAGTAGGAATCTAATAATAAACAATATTTACACAACCGATGACTACACACCGCAGTAATCTAATCTTTGTATTGCTAACCACATCGCCGCGATCGATAAAATATGCTAGCAAAATTAGTTTGTGTCGGAATAATATTTTTGACTATAAATCTTTGTGATGGAGCAAAAATTTTGGGTTTGGTAGGCACTCCCGCATATAGTCATCAAGCTGCATTTCAATCTATATGGAGGGAACTATCCATCAGAGGGCATCAGGTTACAGTTGTAACTACGCATCCAATGAACGACTCGACCCTCACCAACTTAACCGAAATCGACTTGAGTTCTTCATCCAAAGTGTGGAATGAATTTGTGCCGTACTGGGTGCATTCAAGCAGCGCACTTTCGTTAGACTTCCTTATGCGCATTTTGGCTTTGATGGAAGAACTCCTTGATCTACAATTGGGTAACCCGCATGTTCAAAATCTTATTACTAATAAATCAGAACACTTTGACTTACTCATGGTGGAATTCCACAATCCAATATTTATGGCATTTTCACATCGCTTTAATTGCCCTTTCATTGGCATCCTTTCCTATGGCGGAACTTCCCAAACGTTCCATACCGTTGGAAATCCTATTCACCCCGTACTTTATCCAGACTACATGTTTGGCGTACAAAAAGATCTTACCTTTTTGGAGCGCTTGATTAGTTTCTTGTTCGTGTATTTCCAAATAATATTCACCCGTCTTTTTTATTTCCCCAACGAGGAATTAAAAATAAAAAAGTACTTTGGAGATAACTACCCACCCGTAGACCAGTTAGCGGGAAACGTGGACATGCTCTTCCTACACACAGATCCAATTTTTGGTTTGATAAGACCCGTGACTCCCAATATAATCCAGATAGGTGGAGGAATCCATCGTAAACCTTCAAAACCGTTACCAACAGTAAACCGTTTAAATTCTAATTTTCCATCTCTAAACATTTTTCTTTCAGGATTTGCAAGCTATTTTGGATGACGCAAAGGATGGCTTCATCTACTTCAGTTTGGGTTCCACCGTTAAAAGCCAAAACTTGTCGGAAGAATTACGGAACACAATTTTGGAAACGTTTTCTGAACTGCCCTACACAATTTTGTGGAAATTTGAATTGGATGTTTTGCCCAACCAACCTAAAAATGTTTATATTTCCAAGTGGGTTTCTCAGGAATATGTTTTGAGTAGGAGCAATGTCGGATTTTTATTTAGGAAAAGTGAAAAAATTATTTTTTAGAACATCCAAATATTAAACTGTTCATAACTCAAGGAGGACTTCAGTCTTTGGAAGAGACAATTTATAATCACGTGCCTTTTGTGGGAATGCCATTTTTTGCCGACCAACCGGGAAATATAAAAAATATGGTGTCGAAAGGCTTAACCGTATTTGTGGATCGTACGAAACTAACGATAGAAGATTTTAAGAAAGCAATTTTCGAAGTTATTCAAAATCCAACGTAAGTGTTTCTTGGGGAAAAATGAGAAGAGCCAATTTTGTTTCATACCTTTTTTAGATATCGTAACAAAATGGTTGAATTGGCAAATTTGGCACAAGATGAACCAATGAATGGGCAACAAAAGGCAATATGGTGGACAGAATATGTTTTGCGACACAAGGGAGCCAAGCACTTGCGGAGTCCTGCATTGGACGTTCCAACTTATCAGTATTATCTTCTGGATGTTATTGGATTTGTGTTCATGGTTACTACGGTTGCGCTTTATCTGTTGTATAAAATTTTAACTTTATCTCTTAGGCTGGCAAAAATGATATTTAAGTCGAAGAAAAAAGTTGAATAGGCAAACATCCGTGAATTCTACCTCACTTAAAAAAATATTTGTAAATAATAATTTGTGTAAATAAATTCATAAATAATTTAGTAAATTTGTCAGCCAATAGTAGCTAGGGATATGCCGGTCATGACGTCACATGAGAGATGTTTCCTTGGCAATACCATTAACTTAAAAAAGGTTGCACAAAGTTTCAGTGAAAGATTTGGAAACTCACGGTTTATTGTAATGCTACATTCAAACTGATGGAATCCTAAAGATTTTTTACTTATTGGATAAAAGAATTCCTGGTAATGTGTACATAAGTAGGTACTTGTTTAAAAACTTAATCAACCAATTAAAGTGATTAATTTCGTAATCATAATTATCTAGACAATTGAGGCACA
Source organism: Cantharis lateralis (assembly GCA_963170105.1). Classification (NCBI taxonomy): domain Eukaryota; kingdom Metazoa; phylum Arthropoda; class Insecta; order Coleoptera; family Cantharidae; genus Cantharis; species Cantharis lateralis. Next base: position 1,949,596 of record OY720628.1, read on the forward strand.
ACTTAGTAATCTAATCGGTGGTTGCTAACCACTTAGATTGTGAACAAAAAAAATGACAGCAAAATTAATTTGTGCCGGAATTATTTTAACAATTATAAAACTTTGTGATGGAGCCAAAATTTTGGGTGTGGTACCGACTCCAGCGTACAGTCACCAAGTTGCATTTCAACCTATGTGGAGAGAACTATCGTTAAGAGGCCATCAAGTTACCGTGTTAACTACGCATCCAATGAAGAATCCAGCCCTTACCAACTTAACCGAAATCGATTTGAGTTCTTCAGCCCAAGTGTGGAACGAATTCGTGCCTCACATGGTGGCTGCAAACAATGTAATCACATTTGAACTGGTTGGTCGCTTAATGGCTGTGATGGAGGAACTAGCTTTTCTACAATTGGGTAATCCACAAGTTCAAAGTCTTCTCAATAACCAAACAGAATATTTTGACTTACTGATGATTGAGTTTCAAAATCCATCTCTTTTTGCACTCTCCCATCGATTTAATTGTCCTTACATTGGCATCCTTTCCTATGGCGGTAATAGCCTAGCTTTCGAATCCATTGGAAGTCCTACCCATCCAATACTTTATCCAGACTTCATGTTGGGTGTTTCGAAAAATCTTACCTTCTATGAACGCCTGACGAGTGTATTGATGACGTGTTTCCATAAATTGTTTATAAACCTATATTACATTCCCAAGGAAGAATTAAGTATAAAGAAGTACTTTGGTGAGAACTACCCACCCGTAAGCCAGCTAATGCAAAACATGGATATGCTTTTTGTAAACACAGATCCAATTTTCGGTATGGTAAGACCGTTAACACCTAATGTAATCCAGACGGGTGGCGGAAACCATCGCAAATCTTCAAAACCGCTACCAAAAGTAACACATTTAAAACTTTATTTCTTATTTTCTACATTTTACTTTTAGGATTTGCAAACTATTTTGGATAATGCAAAGAATGGCTTCATTTATTTCAGTTTGGGTTCCACCGTTAAGAGCCAAAACTTGACGGAAGAATTACGGAACACAATTTTGGAAACCTTTGCCGAGCTGCCTTATACAATTTTGTGGAAGTTCGAACTGGATGTCCTGCCCAACAAACCCAAAAATGTCTATATTTCAAAATGGGTTTCTCAGCAAGATATTCTGAGTAAGAGTAAATTAATTTGTTTTATGAAGCTAAGCGGTGTAATTGTTTAGGACATCCCAATATAAAGCTGTTTATAACGCAAGGAGGACTTCAGTCTTTGGAAGAAGCGATTTTTAATCATGTTCCCTTTGTGGGTATGCCATTTTTTGCCGACCAACCAGGAAACGTAAAAAATATGGTGTCCATAGGTATAACCGTACTTTTAGATCGCATGAACCTTACGAAAGACGATTTGAGAAGCGCAATTTTTGAAGTTATTGGAAACCCAACGTAAGTTAGTGTTTTTTGTGACACGAGTGCGGAATGCAAAAATGAAAGCTTTTTAGTTACCGAAACAAAATGATTGAATTGACAAATTTGGTACAGGATGAACCAATGAATGGACTCCAAAAAGCGATATGGTGGGCCGAATACGTTTTGCGACACAAGGGAGCCAAGCATTTGCGTAATCCTGTATTGGATATACCAAGTTATCAGTATTATCTTCTGGATGTTCTTGGATTTGTGTCCATCTTGACCACGGTTGTGATTTATCTACTGTATAAAATCTTTGCTTTAGCTCTTAGGTTTACTAAAATGCTATTTAGGTCGAAGGTGAAAGTCGAGTAGATTTTTCAATTTATGTAAATTCTATTGAAAAACTTTTCAAATAAACACAATATTAGATCTAAACCAGGGATAACTTAAGCAAACCTCTTGGGAGATTCGTAATTTTCTTTCTCAGAATTTAATGGAAGTTCACCCAGACTAGAACAGTGGAAGAAGAAAATAAGAGACTCGAGAAAAAGTATGCAAGAACTTCAAGTATTTCCTTCAACAGAGAGATTCGAAATCAGGATACTCCCTGAAACAGGAACCCACAGCGATTGTCTGCATGATGAACGCCATCCTATCCTTCAAGCACTCCCTAGGCCGATGAAAAGTGGACGATGTGATCATGATCTGAAAACCTTACCAAAATTCCAGAAATATCTCCTCCTATCGTCCCGACACCTACTATTCTCCTTTGGCAAACTCTCCAAACGGATCATCCTGACAAAACTAAACGGAGCCAGGGAGGAAAAACAGATAATATCAAATGTCATTCTACACCCACCGAATCCACCGAATAGTATAGAAAAATAATAAATGCATCGTGTGAAAAAACATTAGAATTTGTTCACTTTTTCAGGTACAATATGTATTAATTTTCTTCACAATAGTACGTAAAATATACAAACATTATTCTACCTTCCTCTTCGACTTAAAAAACATTTTAGCTAACCTTACAGTTACAGTAAAAATTTTAAAAATCAGATATACCACGACTGCAGTAACGACGAAAACAAATCCAAAGACATCAAGGAGATAATATTGATAATCTGGTACGTCGAGTGCAGGACTTCGTAAGTGCTTCGCTCCTTTGTGCCGCAAAACATATTCGGTCCACCATATTGCCTTTTGTAATCCACTCATGGGTTCGTCCTGTGCCAACTTCGCAAGCTCTATCATTTTGTTTCGGTATCTGAATAAAATTATCAATTTGCTTTCCACACTTTTTCTCCCATAAAATACTTACTTCGGATTTTGTATAACTTCAAAAATAGCACTTTTGAAATTCTCCTTGGTCAGGTTCGTACGATCCAAAAGCACTGTTATACCTTTGGATACCATATTTTTTATGTTTCCTGGTTGATCGCCGAGGAATGGAATACCCACAAAAGGAACGTGGTTATAAATCGCTTCTTCCAAAGACTGAAGTCCTCCTTGGGTTATAAACAGTTTTATATTTGGATGTGCTAAAAAATAACATAATTTATCTTCGCAAAAAAAGAGTAGACTTACTCCTACTCAGAACATCTTGCTGAGGAACCCATTTTGAAATATATACGTTCTTAGGTTTGTTGGGCAAAACATCCAATTCAAACTTCCACAAAATTGTGTATGGCAGTTCTGAAAACGTTTCCAAAATTACGTTTCGCATCTCTTCCGTTAAATATTGACTTTTAACATTGGAACCCAAACTGAAGTAAATGATACCATTTTTTGCATTATCCAAAATAGTTTGCAAATCCTGATAGCAAAATAATTTTAAGAGATGAAAAATTAAAATTTTAGTTATTTACCTTTGGTAAAGGTTTTGGAGATTTGCGATAGTTTCCACCGCCAAACTGAATAACATTGGGTGTTAGGGGTCTCACCATACCAAAAATTGGATCTGAGTTTATAAAAAGCATATCCATGTTTTGCATTAATTTGCTTACGGATGGGTAGTTCTCACCAAAATACTTCTTTTTAATTGATTCCTCCTGGGAGAAGTAATAAAGGTTGTTAAACAATTTTACGCCACCCAACAAAAAGAAACTTGTTAAGCGTTCATAGAAGGTAAGATTTTTATAAACACCCATCATGAAGTCTGGATAAAGTACGGGATGGGTAGGACTTCCGATAGCTTCGAATGCTTGGTTAGTACCACCAATAGGAAGAAGGCCAATGTATGGACAATTAAATCGATGGGAAAATGCCAAAACCGATGGATTATAGAACTCCACCATCAATAAATCAAAATGCTCTGTTTTATTATTGAGAAGGTTTTGAACATGTGGGTTACGCAATTGCAGAAAAGATAGTTGTTCCATCATGGTGAGCAGTCGCCCAATAACTTCAAAAGAGAATACATTGTCTGCAGCCACCATGTACGGAACGAATTCATTCCACAGTTTATATGAAGAACTCAAATCGATTTCGGTCAGATTGCTAAGCGTTGTGTCATTCATTGGATGAGTGGTTAAAACGGTAACTTGATGGCCTCGTAATGATAGTTCCCTCCATATAGGTTGAAATGCAACTTGGTGGCTGTACGCGGGAGTAGGTACCACGCCCAAAATTTTTGCACCGTCACAAAGGTTTATTGTTAAAATAATTCCGACACAAATTAGTTTTGATAACATTTTTAACCGGTCACCCGTGGTGTGCTAATAATAAGATTAGCTAATAATAATTAATTAATCAATTTAGGTTTTAGATTCATAATAAATACCAGCGGCGGATCGTCAGAAGTGGCAAAGAAGGCCTAGCGTCCCCCGAAAGTTTGGACCATTAAATTTGTTAAAATTTTGGTTTTTTATATTTTTAAGCAGCCAATGTAAAGAGTACCAAAGCCCATATAATAAATCAGTAATAATTAAACTAACATGATATTGTATTGTTTCAAAACATTCAAAAATCAGCATAATATGATAGCGGAAGTAACGGTCTAAAAAATTCATGCAAATCCCAAAACTTCAGGTCGATTTTTTAACAAACAGATAAAAACATCAGTCAATAAAAAAGTAACAAGTGTTGCATAAGCAATCTAAATTAAGGAATTAAATTGACTAATTACATAATTACTTATTATCTCCACAATTGGCTACTCACTTTAGCGATCTAATCTATGTTTAGTTAATCACATTGTTGGTGAAAAAATGCTGGAAAAAATAATTTGTGTCGGACTTATTTTAATAATAAATCTTTGTGACGGAGCAAAAATTTTGGCCGTGGTACCTACTCCTGCGTATAGTCATCAAGTTGCATTGCAACCTATATGGAGGGAACTATCATTAAGAGGCCATCAAGTAACCGTTTTAACCACAAATCCAATCAACGACACAACATTGAGTAATTTAACCGAAATCAATTTAGGATCTTTACATATCTGGAATGAAATGGTTCCATTGATGGTGGCTGCAAACAATGTACCATCGTTGGAATTGTTTGGATGCCTGATGACTGCGATAGATGATCTAGCTTCTCTACAATTGGGTAATCCGCATGTTCAAAACCTCATCCATAATCAAACAGAACATTTTGATTTATTGATAGTAGAAGTCGAGTTTTTTAGTCCAACAGTTTTGGCACTTTCCCATCGATTTAATTGTCCTTACATTGGCATTCTTTCCTATGGCGGTAGTAGCCTAGTGTTCGAATTCATTGGAAGTCCTACCCATCCAATACTTTATCCGGACATCATGTTGGGTGTTTATAAAGATCTCACCTTCGTTGAACGTTTGATGAGTTCCTTAGGGACAGTTTTCCAAACATTATTTACCAACCTTTATTTTTTCCCTAAAAATGAATTAATTATAAAAAAGTATTTTGGTGAAAACTACCCTCCCATAAGACAGTTAATGCAAAATATGAATATGCTTTTCCTAAATACAGATCCAATTGTTGGTGTGGTAAGACCCATAACACCTAACGTAATTCGAATAGGGGGAGGAAACCATCGTAAGCCTCCAAAGCCGTTACCAACAGTAAATCGTTTAAAACTTCTACCTTTCGTCTCTAAAATACTTCTTTTTAGGATTTACAAACTACCTTGGATAATGCAAAAAATGGATTCATATACTTCAGTTTAGGTTCAACTGTTAAAAGCCAATATTTACCGGAAATAATGCGGAACACAATTTTGGAAACGTTCTCTGAACTGCCCTATACAATTTTGTGGAAGTTTGAACTGGACGTTTTGCCCAAAAAACCTAAAAATGTATATATTTCCAAATGGGTTTCCCAGGAAGATGTTTTAAGTAGGAGTAATACATTTTTTTTGTGGAGTTAAGACGTGCAATTTTTTAGGACATCCCAATATAAAGCTATTTATAACCCAAGGAGGACTTCAGTCTTTGGAAGAAGCGCTTTATAACCACGTACCCTTTTTGGGTATTCCATTCTTTGCCGACCAACCAGCAAATATAAAGAATATGGTGTACAAAGGTACAACCGTATTTGTTGATCGTACAAAACTTACGAAAGAGGATTTTAAAAGTGCTATTTTTGAAGTTATACAAAATCCGACGTAAGTGCTTCTAATGGGAAAAAGTATGGTAAATAAAATTGGAAACCTTTTAGATACCGAAACAAAATAATACAACTGGCAAAGTTAGCACAGGACGAACCAATGAGTGGAGGTATGGTGGACTGAATATGTCTTGCGACACCAGGGAGCAAAGCACTTACGGAGTCCTGCATTGGACATACCAAGTTATCAGTATTATCTGCTGGATGTTCTCGGATTTGTGTCCATCGTTACTGCAATCGTTGTTTATCTGATATTAAAATTGTTTATTTTAGCTGTGAGGTTAGGTAAAATGTTATTTAAGTCGAAGAGAAAGACGGAATAGATCAATTATATTTTATATAAATAAATTAGTTATATCCTGCTAGCAAGCGGTGTCTGGAAACTATAGATCTCATTATATTGTCTGATGTGAGTGGAGTGTTTGCACGTTCTTCTGTTTGTAAGCTGGTGTCCTCTTCTGCGCGGTAAGGTCAGTTGATGATTACTACCCATTTGAAGTGGAAAAACTTCTGGAAGCAGCCGTCCATATCATGCAGTCTCGTTGTGGAAACCGTATATCAATTCGAGATGAAAGCCACATCTGTCCATCTCTCTTGACCAATTGGGAAGTAGGAGACGCGGTTTAAATCCTGATCGCGTCGAATACTCTGCTGTGATCTAAAGCCTGAAGTCAGTCATCTTGGCTTTGACCAAGTTGATTACCTACGCACTACGTAAGGTGTATGTCACACGAAGAAGATGCTGTTACCAGGAAAGCTATTACTAGATCTATCTTTTCCGTATGGAACTGTCGGCAACAAAACCGACAATTACAAGAATAGAACCAATTAATTAAAGATCCCGACTTTCTTCCCACACTGGTGTAAGGAAACATAGACTTATGGTGTTTTCCGGCACCGTCACTTCAATCCTGCTTACATACCGTACTTTTCAGACAGTTATAAATAAACACAAAGTAGATGTTGTAAATTTATTAATTAAATGTAAAAATAAATTTTCAAAACAAAAGAATCAGTTTAGAATATTTTGTTGATGGATGCATAGGATAAACCTGTCTGCTGCTCAAACATGGGCAAAATATTCGACGAGTGCCTTCATACCGTAGTCTTCTGTAATATTCCATAAATCGGGATTTTCCTGTTTAAACGTCGAATACCACTTGGCGACTAATGGATATGGCTTAAGCTCAAAATTGATAGTTTCCAAACACATTGTAGCTGTTACAAGTTGGAGATCCGCGATGGTGATATGATCTACCACAAAAATGAGTAAATAACAGTGTTTTAAAAATTATTTTGAGTTTGGTACCTGCCGCCACGTATTTCTTTCCAAGACGTTGCAAGTAGGTGTTCAAGATGTTCAGAGAGGTTTCGGTTTTCTCCAAGACTAAGGGGGTTCTTGGAGCGTTTTTATTGATGACGGGATAGAACACATATTCGCCAATGTGTTTATAATAAGTAGACAAATAGAAGCAAAGTCGATGGTTAACGATGGCTCTAGTTTCTACATCCCGTGGATACAGTAAATCGTCTTTTCCGTATTTATCGGTCAGATATTGCAAAATTGCGTTGCTAAAAAATTAAAATCAGTGTCTGCTAAGAAGAATTAGCATACATTTACCTTTCACCTAAATAAAATCCGTTGTCATCCAATACTGGAATTTCTTTCTGAGGATTTTTCTAAAATAAAACAAAATTTTTGCCTCGCTGTGTATATGAAATATATTCGGGTTTAATTAGTTAGTTCTTCCGTAAGTTTTAGATTGGTAACAATTTGATAACCTTCACGTTACAATTTATTATGTAATGTTTTATATTTTATCAGTTTTTATCTCAACTGCCATATAATAAATTAAAAAAAAAAATTAAAAGATAAACCGCACTTACCTTTTCGTAGGCTTCGGTTTTATGTTCACCAAGGGCATAATCCACGTCAACCTGCTTAAAATTTAAATTCAATTTCTTTAAAGCCATCAACACGGCTGCAGAGGGTGGGCCGCCCTTAACTACGTACACAGTTAAAGTCATCTCGCAATCTGTAGTTGTGCTAAATTAATTTGATCAGCTCAACACAGGAAATAATTTTATGCTCTGCTCAATGGTACCTTGATTTCGCAATACAGGCGTTCAGTAGATGATCAACCGCGCTTTTGGATATATGGGAGGGGAGCCTCCTCCCACAACATTTAAAGCAGATAATAAGAAGAAAAGGATTGCACAACACTTTTCTTTTCGTGTTGTTTCACCCCCCTCCATAAGCTTTGGTAGGGGAGGGAGATCAGAAAATAAGTTGATTTCCCACCTTCTCTAGACCATCCTGTACGTAGAAATTAAAGTATTAAATAATACTGATCAAAATTTATTGAGGACAAACAATTACAATTTTTGCAAAAATATAAAATGATAAATTCTTAAACAATCTTCAAGCCTTGCAGTTCTCTTTCCAAAGAAACCAAATTCCATATTACCAATTGGCCGTCCAATCCCGAAGTACTAAATTTGACGGCATCCGCTTTGGTGCCCTCGTAAAGGCACAAGCAAGTAATGGCATTTTGATGAATAGAATCCAAACTGGTATCGGACATTTCGACGCGCGCTTGCTTATCCAGCGATTGAAATTTTCGCATCGCCGACAAACCGCCCGTCTCTTTTTTTTGCGAAGCGTCCAATTTGGAACTGAACGTCAGTTGACCGTTTTGATCCAACAGATACAACAGGGGCATGCAGCTGTGGCCCGCCACCACGATCGAGCGATTGGTGATCCAAGTGCAATTCAAGAATGGCAAATATTCCGTCTTGACTTTTATAACGGTCGTTCCTTTAGCCGCGTCGGCTATGTTAATAGAAGAATCGTGAGCGACCCAACAAATTTTACTACCGTCCGGCGAGAAGCTCACGTCGTGCACCCATCCGCCACCGCAATTCGAATTTCGAAATTCGGCCATTAGATGACCAAGCGGCATCTTATTGCCCCAAGGCGTCGCTTCGGGAACCTTCTCGACATCTTTTATGAACGCCGAAAAGACGCGAACGGTGAAATCGCTCAAACCCGCCACCAATAGGACATTGTTAGGGTGCCAATCGATAGAAGTTACGGTCGATCGAATTGGCTTCTTGATGTGCTTGGACACCCACCAGTCGTTTTCCGATTCGAAATAGCAGACCGATATCAGACGCGCTCCAGAACCGACGGCAAACTTATTTTCGTTGGGCGACCATTTCACACAAGTCGCCGCGCGATTGATACGCAACAGCACCAACGTGGGTTTCCATTTCTTATCGTCGTCCGATTGGGTCCAAACGTACGCGTTACGATCCACGGCACACGTAACGATGCGATTCGTATTGGGCGCCCAATCGATGCCCATTACGCGCAAATCGTGCTGATTTAGCACGTCCACCAATTTCCATTCCAAATCGGTCAGTTTATATATGTGGACCTCGTTGTTGTTTGGAGAAATGGCGATTTCTGTGGAAATATTTTGAATTACAGTTCATAAATACGACTGAATAATGCTGAAAGCAAATAATCCAATCAGCAAAAATGTACAATGGAAGGGAGATTTTTCTTGATTTTGTTTATTCAAAAATACACATTTTCTTCACAATTTCGACTGATTTAATAAAAAAAGTACCAATTTAAAATAAACAAGTGAAAAAAGGGCCTCGCCCAAGAAGTTGTCTGCCTAGAGCCGGTCCTGTCGGCTACTGTCAAACACCCCACGTAGTCAATTGTTTATTTTAAATAAAAGCCCAAAAACGAAAAATTGTTATTCCTTTACTTACGCGTACGGTCCTTATTCCATGCGTGACAGGTTATCGGGAAGATGGTGTTTCCTAATTTCAAAACTTCCGTCATGATGAATTTGCTGCCAAAAAAACAACTCTTACAATAATATTACATGTACTTACTTTACTTTTTCATCCAAAACTTACGTTTCCTTTGAAAAGGATTCTCAATTATTTAATTAGTAAATTCGTGGACTCTGGTCAGTCGACACGAATTTTGAACACACACAAAATACACCGGTAGATTTTGATTAAATAGTCACGCCCACCACGCCTTGGATGACGAATTTGTAATATACAGGGAAAATCGTAAATAATAGGATTCATTAACAAAATGACGTGTTAACTTCGTGTTAAACACTGTCAATGAAGCCAAAAGTTATCATATTCTGAGTTATATAACTGCCATTTTGTCAAATAAAAGTGAATCTGGTACTTGGCAGGCGAGAGACCTAAATTTTTTAATTAGAAGTGTCAATTTACTGACGGCTTTCCATGAGTGGTAGGCATGACAATTGCACATCCGTTGAAAAAAAAAAGAAAAAAAAAAAGATGCAAAGAAGAAGCAGTTGCGGACGAACAAAGTCTCCACGCAGTTCGTTGGATCTTATCAATCTTACCATGTTAAATTCTACCTGCACCATCTCGCGTGTGTCAATTAATACCGCAGATGGATCATCTCGCAACACAAATTTTGCACTCAACTATACATAACATCGCCATGACAACGTGTGTACGTTGCCGCAGCAACCGATTTAATAAATTTTAGACAATTTATGTCAGATTACTATAAAAATCTTTTAAAAATATATAAACAAACATGGAATTGCAATATGTGTACCAAAAAAAGAGGTCGGAATTTGGTCGGCAGTGCCTATTTTCGGATAAGGGACCGGAGCTGATTGATAACTATGCATCAAATAAAGATCACGCACAACTCTTCATAACCAAGTAGCTAAAAAAACGAACGACGTCAGGCATAAATCACAAAATTCGTACATTTTAGGGATCCCGTGTCGCAAGGAGTTCAGTGTACTCCTGTACAAGCGGAGCACTACTTAAACACCACCAGAGCTGAATACACCAACACCGGAATAAACCACACCGAAGGTGGCTGGCCCAAAGATGTCAACATACACGACGAAGAACAAACCAAAAGATATCGCCGCAAAATTGAAAAGGATGAAGGGTACAACCCTTGCGTGATGGCTTTAACCAAAGTATGCTATCTTAAACCTGCTCCGCTCGGTAACAGCAGCAGATTTTAATTTTTAGAGCATGGAAAGTTGTATTTTACAAAACAACGCCATCAATATTTACCAGCAATACTTCTCCGACGTGGAGCCGACACCTTTGGTGGAACGAAGTTCCGCCAGAACGGTCAACGTTTACCAAGACCAATGCACCAACAAGCGACCCATTAACCACATTTCTTGGTCGCCCGATAACGGAACTAAATTGGCAGTTACGTACTGCGACCTACAATTCCAAGCGGTCGTACCCAAAGAAGCGTGCCATACTTATATTTGGGAAGTCGGTAAGAGCTAAAAACTAAATTACTTTCTCGCGTCATTATACAGTCTTTTAGAGAATCCAAATCGACCTCTCCTTACATTTAAACCTTCAACGCCCACCGTATGTCTGGAATACCATCAGAAGGATTCAAATTCGCTGGTGAGCGGCCAATACAGCGGGTTGGTTGCCGTATGGGACACACGGCGCGGATCCGAACCGGTCGATCAGAGTTTACTCGAAGTGAGTCACCGAGATCCAGTCTGCAACGTTCTGTGGATCAACTCCAAATCTGGAACTGAATTTTTCAGCACCTCATCGGATGGACAGGTAAAATGGTAAGATAAGCCTGCGCGTTCCTTTCCCGAAGAGTTCTTTTCATCGTCCAAACGTTTTAGGTGGGACACGAGAAAGTTAAACGAGCCGTTGGAAACTCTAATACTGAGCGCTCCGGGCCAAATAATAGAAAAAGCAATGGGAGCAACGTGTTTGGAATACGAACCAAGCATACCGACACGTTTTATGGTGGGCACGGAAAATGGTGTCGCCATTTCTTGTAATCGAAAAGGAAAATCGCCAGGAGAAAAAATGGCTCTCCGATTTCAGGCTCACTTGGGACCCGTATTAGCCCTACAGCGTAACGCGGCATTCGCCAAAAATTTCTTGAGCATCGGAGACTGGACCGCGAAAATATTTTCGGAAGAATGCAGAGAAAGTCCAATTATGTGGACGAGTTATCACAGACCCATGCTTACGGATGGCGGGTGGAGTCCGACCAGGTGGGCTCGAAAACCTCTGGTATTCATTTTTAAAAGGAAACCTTTGCAGGTACTCCGTTTTTTTTACTACACGGTCCGATGGCACGTTGGACGTTTGGGACGTACTTCAGCAACAGAAACAGGCGTGTTTAGGCGTTAAAGTGTGCGATGAACGTTTGAAATGTTTACGTGCCCATGAAATGGGCCGATTGGTTGCGGTGGGCAATCAAAAAGGTACGACCTATTTGGTGCAGTTCAGCGAAAACTTATCTACTTGCAACAAAAACGATAAGATGCTTTTAACTGCTGTAAGTTATCTCGAAATTTCATTCTTTCTTGTTATTCCGATACATTTTTTATTCGTAGATGTTTGAACGCGAAAGTAAGAGGGAGAAGATTTTGGAGGCGCGCAATAGGGAACTGCGGTTGAAAATGAAAACCAAAAGCGCGCAAGCGTTGACGACCGAAAGCGGTACAGAAATTAAGGAGAAAGAACCGTCTGTTCAAATGCTGAGCGATCCGCTGGTTATGCAGGCAGAGGAAGACTTCTTTCAAGTTATTCACTACGAACTGTACGGACCAGATCCGGAACCAGAAGGTATTTAATTCAACTAACTAATCATAATTATCTTGACTTGTTACTGTCCAATTGGTTATTACACATTTTTGCTTACGTGTATAAAGTCGTCTTTTGATTAAATTGCATTGCTTTGTATTTTAGAGGAGGAAATGCCAGAGTATGAAGAACCGGAGCCAGAGCCACCCCCGCCGCCGCCGCCGCCCAAGAAAGGTAAAGACAAGAAAGATGGAAAGGAAAAGAAAGAAGATAAGAAGAAGAAGAAGTGAAATTGTTTATATCAATTTTGTAATTTTATTTTTAAATAAAGAAAACTTTCAACACATAAGATCACAATATGCACACTTGGTGCAATTTCGTTTAAACTCAACGAAACATAAATAAATTAATGCAACGTAATTTAAAAATTTTTGTAAACTTAATAGGTGATATGTCGTGTAGCCGATACAAAATTTTCAAATGTTAATCGTTTGATGAATTAAAGGCGGTAAACAGCCAGCGCCTTTCAATATTGGCGCCAATTCCCATGAGTTCTTGTTTAAAAACTGTCGGAAACCGAGTCATTAGAACTTCTATATCGGAAGGTTTTAAATTCGATTCTAGTTTACTCACGTACGACCAAATATAATCTAAACCCGCACCGAAAGGATGCACATTTAAAAAAGTCGAGATTATACCCACTAACTTGGCGTCGCGCTCGTTGAACGTCGAAACCGGGTGTAGCGTTATTTCGTTCGCGCTCTCGTTAATACTATCCGACAATTCCGGTTCACTATCGTCCAAAGTCACTATATCCTTGTCGGAAAATCTAATTTCGTTGAGGGACTGCAGCTTACTCTGCAACTCCTTCACTTTTCCTTCCTCCTCGCTTTGCTTACGTTTGGCATCGATCAGTTGCTGCTGCATGCCGTGAAGGGTGTTTTGTAACATTTTGAACTGTTTGTCCTTGTCTTCCAATTCTTTCTTTAGATCAATTTTGATGACGTCAACCTGAAAAGACTCGTTTAGTGTGCGGGCAGTAACGAATAACGAGATAAACCTACCTCATTTTTGTAAGCCTCCAGTTGGCACTTCAGATTGTCGTTTTCTTCTCTAAGACTGTTATTGCGCTCCTCGCAATGTTGCGATTCCATCCGCGACCTCTTCCTCGAGCTCTCCTCGCCGTCCGAAACTTCCATTTCGTCATCGGCGCGTTCACCTTGAGACTCATCATCCAATCGGATGTTCTTCAACTCCTATAAATCGCAAAAGCATTATTTGATATAACGAAACCTCAAAAAGTTAATTTTATCACAAACAAATAAAAATAAAATTCTTCGACTGCACATGAAAACTGTTGAAGACACAATAATTATTAAGACAAGTGTGTAATAGATGAGTAAACAAAAAAAACCAACAAAATAAGGTGAGCAAAAAACAAATCCATTTGGTTCGTTATTTGAGTAGAGATTCCGTTTTTGCCAAATATAGAATTCGAATTTTGTAAAAGTATCTCACCTTGAAAGGTTTTCTCGTCCTGCCTCAAGGCTAGAAATGACGCCAAAATTTTACCAAAAAAAACGAATCACGTACCTACCTGCCATCGTTAGACCAAGGAGGTTAAGACAAACTCACTACCTAGACAGCATCTTCTTAGAAATTAAATGCTCATAATTTCTTTTTGAATTCTACATCGTCCACTGCTGAACATGGCAACATGGTCTTTTTCTCCGTAACATACTCTTCACAGAGCTAAGATTGAGTATTAACAGTTTAAAAGTAAAGGATTCGAGTGGTGCTCGTTGACATCGTCTACCTTTAACGCTGGATCTAAATGTTTTCAAATTTTAAAATTCAAAAAAGGCTTCAAAATTAAAGCCCCACGGTTACATACACCGGATTAGGGAATTTTGTGCGGTTGGTTGCAGCATTTATTACCAGTAGTCGAATATGGTACCTTCACCTGGACGGTAGTCAATCACTCTACCATCGTTCCCACTACTGTACCTGCTCCGATGGAAGCATAAAGGCAAACGTGTAAAAGCAGACTGTCGCTGTGCGCGCGGAAGCATATAACTTGAAATTTTCCAAGCTTCGCCAAACCTACCCCCTACACAACTTAATCAAAATTCGAATTCTATTGTTTGGATACAAAAAAAGTTTTCCTTCAAATTCAAATTTTGCTATCGCACTTACCTGCCGATTCACACACAAACTTTTGTCAACATCATCATCAAGTAGTGTACTTTTGTCAGTCAAAGATAATATTTACATGACGAGAATCAAAAAGTTGTAATACTTATCGGAAAATTCATAAACCAACCTCGTGAGTTTATTTAAGGAAAACCAAATTATGTAATTAATGCTAAACGTGACCTTTGAAAATAAATTAAGAAAAAAAAATTATCATATTTACCGAAAGCAAAAAATTTGCACTCGTCGTCCACAACTCAGTTTTTTAAAACTTGGGTGAGTGAACATTAGAAGATTAAACTTTTCGACTATCTCCAATGTAATCGCCTCACTTCATTAGAAACCTTTTTTTTTTCTAAACATGCTGGTAGTAAATAAGATAGAAAAGACGGAAGGTGGGAAGGGGAAAATGAGGAATGAAGTAAACCAGATTATGACTTTTTGTAAAGGTTACATTTTAAGATAAAAGAAAATATGAACAACGTAAATTGTGGAGCTGGTGAGGGAATGCCATGGATTTGGAGGTAAAAAGAAAGTTATAACAAAGTTAAATTAAAGATCAATGGTTTCGTTAGTGAAAAAGTAACTTAAAAGATAAAAAAATTCAAAATCAGTAACATTCGTGGAGAAGGAACTGGTTCCTAGCTTTGACTCATTCATTGAGATATTAAAAAAAAATTGTGGAAAAGAAATGCCAAACGTAGAAGGTATTTTAACTAAAAAACATATAAAGAGAGTTTGTGGAAAATAAGATGCCATTTATGAAGAACCAATTTAAATAAAGGAAAGATTAGAAACGTGAAATTTCTGCAAAGTAAACTTGCAATTTGTGGTAACATTTATGAAGAAAAAAAGGTGAAACGGTTGTGGAAAAAACACATGGGAGAACGCAATATGTATAAAAACATTGAGGTATCAATTGTGGAGGAGAGATCGAGGAAAGCACAAGAAGGATAAGGAAAGATGTTGTTTGTGGAGGGAAAAGTAAGAACGTCATTTGTGGAAAATTAACTAAATAAAGGGTGACGTTAGTAGTGGTAGAGGTAACTTTTACGAAAACAATGACCGATAGTTGAACAAAAACAACAATCAGGTCGATACGTTTTGTAAAAAGTCGAAAAATGTACGTACCATAGATTGCTTTTTCCACAACTCGATGTTTTTTCTTTGTGCTTTGGTGAAATGGTCCCAAACCTTCTTGTGGCAGGCAGCCAGGAATACACGCTCGATCTGACTGACTGATAGGCACACGCAAATTATACGATTATAAATGACATAACCATTTAAGAATTTAACATTTAACAAAATAATTTTGCTCTTTTTTTATTCTACAAGTTCCGCATTCGAAATTCACCACCAAGTGATCAAAATGCATGAAGCACGTCGTGCATTTATTACACGTGGGGTTCTTCCTTTGCGATAAAAAAAAACAAAAAAAAGTCGGTTTATCAAAACCGATCCACGTCAAATCCATGTAAAAGTTTCTAAATAATTCACGTCTGCTAATTTTAGACTCGACAGAGTCGAAAGAAATTTTGTTCCACACGGGGCGAGCAAATAAGGTAACAATACTTCAAGCAACCCTTGTTTCCCTAAAGATCTCCTCGTCCGATCTGGGAATCGAAACTTGACTTACGAATTGCCATGCCAGTCCTCTACCACTCGTAAAGCTAGTTAGAATTCTTCGTTACTTTAAAAAATTTGAATTAATTCAACAGTCACTTCTTTAAATCCGCTGTTTAGAAGATAATCTTTTAAATTCACCTCCCTTCTAAAAAATATACAAACGCCCATAAACTGCCTCAATTAGTTGATCGTTTCTTACCACCTAGAAAGGTCCACGATTTGACGTTTTACTACTTTTTGCCTTACCAACTCGCTCCGCGTCTTTGCCAACGGATTATGGTTCAAACGTTAGTACAGTTCGAAAAAAGTAAAATGGATTTGACGTGGAACCAACAAAATCATCTTAATTTTACGCTCTCTCTGCTCGTTTTAAGAAATTTGGACGAAAATTCGGTACACTCTCTCTCCCCATGTTTTCCACATCAATTTTCCGAGTGCATTAACATAAAATTTGAAGTCCATACCTACCCACATTGGTAAAAACACAGCGACATCGAATTGTTTAATTGATTACTCTCGATTATATTGATTTTTCTTAGTTTTAAATTTTCATACCTACTAATTTTCATTGAAAGATTGACGCCCTACCACATAATAAGAAACTTATCCAGGCGTCAAATTTTCTCTACAATATTTGTGATATCTGACACCTGCACAATGAAACCGTAACAAATTTAATTTTTGATTCGACGTCACGCCACGTGTTAAAAAAGCGCCTTATAGAGTATTGACCCAACAAAATAATGGCAAACAATAATACTTACATTGCAATAGGATCCCCTGCATGCGGCCCTTCATTATTTCGCGTGCTTTTTGCAATTCCTCTTCGTATTGACCTTTTTCGTTTAGCAATCGCCTGACGTGGGAGTTGGTCGACTGTATCATGGAGTAGAATGTGTTTGAGTTGCGCTTCGAGCAATCGCCCCTTTCTAACCACGTCAGTAAAATCTATAAGAAAAAATTACAGTTCTTTGGTTGTCAAAAGAAAAACCTACGCACCATGGCAGCTTTGGTGAATGTGTCGTCCAATTTAAGTTTTTCTGCAACCGAAGATGCCTCGTGGTCGGTGAAGTGTACAACGGGAGGTGGAGAAGGTGGACGTAATCGTTCTTCTTCCATGCGTTCCCTATGGCGTTGTTCCCTTTGAAGTTGACGCTGGCGGCATTCCCACTCGTACTGATCGTCCCGAGCCTTTAAAATAAATAAAATATTTGATTAAACAAAATTACACTACAATGACACCGTTACTTACTTGAGCGTAATCCACGTGCAAACGACCAGTATTGGGGGCGTCGGTGTTAGAGCCGATACGGATTCTATAGCCGGATAGAAATATCGCCGAATCTACGGAGACTTCGAATAAAAACCGAATGTGACAAAAGTTCTTCTTGCTTAACCGCAATGTTGTGATTTCACCACATCTTTCAAACACCTCACGAATGATGTCTTCGTTAATGTTCTCGGGTAAACCACCAACAAAAATTGTGCGACACCCCGGAGGTCTTTCCCTGGTGGTAGGGGGCGGAGCGCTCGGATTGGGTGGAAATAAAGTACAGGATTTGCAGTGAATTATTTCTTTGACCGGATTTAGCAACAAATTCGGATCGGAAGTCATAATTTGATGATCGGGAGCGCTGATCATCGATGGCATCATTCCATAGTTGTTCATGGACATCATGTTGCTAGGATCGACTATCATGTTCATGCCGACCATCGGATAGCCCATGTTCATCATTCCACCCCACATATTTGGTCCTAAAGCTGCTGCGGCGGCGGCACCACCGTTCTGCATCAACATGTCTTGGGAAGACAAGTTGGAGTCCGAGTCGTCTTTCTGTTTGTCCAGCATGCTGTCTCGTCCTCGTTCACGTCGGTCAACGCGAGTACGCCTGTCCCTCTTGTCGGTGGGACTTTGACTGGAATCGTCCTTGTCTTCGGAAGAACGCGCCGTCGTCTTATTCTTACCCACGTTAAATTCTAAAGGGTTGTCGTTCATCCCTATAAAATAATCGTTCGTATCTGTAGCACCTACGTTAAGAAAACTAGCACCCGCTATTGGACCACTGCCGATGATTGAATTCGAACCTGCAAATATTTGAATTAAATTTATAACCTCCAACACCGGCTAAGAACTAACCTATCGATTGATTATTAAACTGAAAAGCCATTAATGATTACGATATACGCCCGAAGATTCGCAAATTGGAAAAAGTACAAAAATTCGACATTTGACGTACGAAAAAATCAATGGTGGAATGACGTTTAAAAATTAGCCCCTTTACGTAACCAGACAGTGCCGTACTTCGGCCACAAAAGTTCAATGGCATTGGTCCATTGGTTCACTGACATAAAGCATTTTCAAAAATATTTCTAAATTATTACCAGTCCGTGGGTAAATTTTAAAATTTTTAAAAATTATTTAAATTTTTGTGTAGAAAAAAGTTTGGTACTGCTGCAAGGTTAACCTAAAATTTCAGTATACCGGACTGTCATACATATTTGCACATGTTCACGTCGTTTTTCTGGTTGTGTTGTTAAGTAAATTCGAATTAAAATGGAAGTGCACGAAGAGGATAGTTCTAACGAGGAGGAAATGATGGAGGAAGACGAAACTCCCGAAACGGAAGCGAGCAAGGAAGTTTATTTACCTGATAAGGAACTGGGAGAAGGTGAAGAATTGGTGTGTGATCAATCAGCTTACGTTATGCTTCATCAAGCCGAAATGATGTTTCCTTGTTTAAGTTTCGACATAATTAGGGATAGCTTGGGAGACAATAGGGATAACTATCCACTGACTTCGTACATAGTTGCTGGAACTCAAGCATCAAAACCACAGTTAAATAATCTTCTCGTAGTCAAATTTTCTAATTTAAATAAAACTTGTAAAACGAAAGATGAAGATGATGAGTCGGACGACGACGATGAAGACGAAGAAGAAGAGAGAGTTGGAAGTGAGCCACAGTTATCCTCCGCTTTTATTAAACATGCCGGTTCAGTTAACAGGATAAGGGTGAGTAAAAGTTGAATGTCGGGAAGAAATTGGTATTTGTATTTGGTATTGTTGCAGGCGACTACGGTGAACAATACGGTGCTGGCAGCGTCATGGAGTGAATTAGGTAAAGTGAAGATTTGGGATTTGAGTCGACAATTGCGAGCTCTCGATGATCCTCACGCATTGGAAGCATACAAAAAGGACAACTTGGCATTGAATGTCGAAAGTTTGTTTACCTTCTCTGGACATCAAGTTGAAGGTTATGGTATGGATTGGAGCTCCATCACACCGGGGGTACTTGCAACCGGTGATTGTAAAAAGAACATTCATATTTGGAAACCGACAGGAGATGGAAGTTGGAATGTCGATCAAAGACCATTAATCGGTCACATAAATTCCGTCGAAGATATACAGTGGTCACCTAACGAAGCATCAGTTTTGGCGTCATGTTCTGTCGATAAAAGTATCAGGGTGTGGGATATTAGGGCTCAACCTAGCAAAGCCTGTATGCTTGCGAATGAGAACGCACATGAAAGAGACGTAAATGTTATAAGTTGGAATAAACACGAACCATTTATAGTGAGCGGCGGTGACGATGGTTTTTTGCATGTCTGGGATTTGAGATTGTTTAAAGAAGGTACTCCTGTTGCTACGTTTAAACATCACACCAAATCGGTTACTACTGTTGAGTGGCACCCTATTGACTCGGCCGTGTTTGCTTCCGGAGGAGAAGACGATCAAATTGCGCTCTGGGATTTGTCAGTTGAAATTGATTCGGATAATTTAGAAAACGAAGTTGAGGTAAGTTATTTAATGAAAACTTAATTTCGGTCGACGTGATTACTGAACTGGTATTTTTTATTTTTAGGGCGTTCCACCCCAGTTACTCTTCATACATCAGGGACAAAAGG
The DNA here is from genome assembly GCA_963170105.1 of Cantharis lateralis. Taxonomy (NCBI): domain Eukaryota; kingdom Metazoa; phylum Arthropoda; class Insecta; order Coleoptera; family Cantharidae; genus Cantharis; species Cantharis lateralis. The sequence continues at coordinate 1,969,902 of OY720628.1, forward strand.
ACGTCAAGGAATTGCACTGGCATGCTCAAATACCTGGCACAATTATAAGCACCGCACGGGATTTTAATATATTCAGAACTATCAGTGTTTAAAATGGTGACTGTTAATTTAGGTTGTTAAGAGTGAAAATATTGATTAAGTGAACGTAGGTGCTTGCGTGAGAGTTATTTTTAAATATCACAATTGCCAAGTTTTGGAAATTTATTGAAATAAAGGGATATGTACACCTATCCAGTGTTTACATTTTAGAATGCCATAAAACTTGTTGCTTTTCTCGATTGTTTTCTATTACGATATTTAGGTTACCAGTTCTTGTGGTGTATGTCTTTGCCGTTCTCTTTTCCAGACTAAAGAGATGTTGGTATGCCGTTCTGCTATAACATCAGCTTTTCTGCCAAATGGGAAAATTGGAAAAGCTGTTGAAGCTCTTAAGGGTCTGGGGGATTTTATGTAGATTATTACTAGGCAAAATTAAATTTATATTTTTATATTGCATTTCAAATTAATGAAATGAAATATTCGTAAAAATTAATTACTTATAGCTTGAAAAATCAAAGCTATTAATTTATTCACGGAAGTGATAATACCGGAATTTTATTTTTAACATACTATTGCTCCTAAAGTAAACAAACCAGTAACATAATTATAACTTATAATAAAAGTTTATAATAAAATTACGGATAAATAGACGTCCACGCTATGCTTTTTGTTATGTAAATTTTGCTAACTTGTTTAGAAAGTCAAGTTTTAGTATTACTAATAATAATAATTAATACGCTCAACATAAAACAAAATTCTACCTTTTTTGATTACATTAGTCAATCAGGGCATTTTTGTAATTATTTAAGTATCAACATCGACTAGATTTAATTTTATGAGGACATTAAAAATAACATACTATGATGAGATATCGTTGCATTGGCGCTCATCAACGTGGGGCAATTACAATAACATTGTGTTTGATTGATGTGTTTTAAATATATTTCGTTTTTCAGAGACTAGATTTCATGTATTTGATTAGGAAACGTTTGATTTGGCCCTGCAATATTGGAAACTAAGATAAATTATATTTATTGCTTGATTTTGCAGCTTGCTTATGTAACAATAAAATAGTTTATTTAAACGGTGCGGGAATCAAGGGGGGGCAGCTGTACCTGGGATTCCACAACTGTTTGCTGAACTTTTTGACTTTCCTGATTCTTTTCTTAATAAGGGACAGAGAAATGCTAGAAGTATTGTTAAAATAAAATTGGCGATACCTGCACTAAACTAAAAGTAAATTAATAAATAAAATGGAATAAAAAATGTTTGAGGAATATCCTACCACTTCCACTGAAGAAAAGCGCCGAATGGTATCCAACTTGGAAAGTAGAATTCAGAATAACGGCATAATATGGACCAAATAAATTCCATAGGATAATTTGCTGATGGTACAAAAATCCGGCACGACATTACTGACGTTATAATATTCCGGGGTTCAAATATATAGCCAAAAAAATATTCCAGCGCCAGAAAAGACACAAGAGAATATAATCACAAGAAGCAATGCAGTTGGTCAATAAAATTTCACCTGAAAAATAAAAAATTAGTTTGTCGAAATCTGCTCGCATCGACTTATCTTGGTCAGTGGTCTAAATTTATTTTTCAATTTAGAACAAAATATTATAAAAAATATTTATTTCCAAATATCACTTTGTCCCATGTACCATGTCAATTTGTACCAGAACCATGTTGGTTTATTTGATTTATTATAAAAATAAGTATATTATGAATATAATCAAATTGACAGTAAAAAAATTAACGGTGCATCTAAGAAATTGTGCCGATTTATTATTATTTATATTATAAACAAAAAGATACACTGCTATTTTCGGTAAAAATATATTCATTTGGTTGTGAACAAATTCAAAAACAAAAATGAACTTGTGTAAAATCAATCGTGTGATATTCAAAGCCGCAGTCAATTTAAAAAATTTTAAATTTCAATATATTGGCCCATGTGCAAATAACAGGTGAGTAATCTTTTTTTGAAAATAATTTAAAAATTTTATTTTTGCTAGATGTTATTCGAATTATTACGATACCGTTCCACGGCCGAAAGCTGCTTTTGGACCAGGCGAATTTGATACATATCAATCACACTTTCAAGACGTCGTCCAATATTTAACAACCTTCGACAAATTTCTTGTACCAGAAGTTCGGGAATATTTAAAACAAATTTTGAACTACAATGTACCGGGACACGAGCAAGCTTCCGGACCTTTGGTGGTACTAACATACAAGGCTTTTGCTCCTTCCGAACAGCAAACTTTGAAAAATATTCGTTTGGCTTGTATCACGGGATGGGTTAACGATATGGTATATTTTGATTAACTAGGTACATAACAAAATAAAAAACTACAGAAATTTTTTCAGGTTGCAAATAGTTTTCAAATTGTGGACGATATTTTGGATTGTTCCCAAACGCGGGTTAACAAACCCTGTTGGTATAAAACTGAAAACGTTGGTCTTATAGCAGTTCAACATGCAGCTACGATTGCAGACGGAGCTCTCATTATACTAAACAAATTTTTGTCCACTCATCCTAACTACATCTCAATCTTTGAATTGACCACAGAAATAAAATATAAAACCTCCTTGGGACAAGTTTTGGACCTAATGAATGAACGTCAATTTCAAAATTTTACTAAAGAGAAATACAGAAATGCATCGATCTATAGATGTAGCTATTTGCTACTTGTTCATCCAATTTGTATGGGAATGTATCTGGCAGGCGTGAAGGATCAAAAACTTCATGCAGAGGTTAGAGCCATTCTTCACGAAATTGGTGTGTATTTTGCTGCACAGGTATTTTTTCATCTTACCTCGACGAAATAATAAATTATTATTAATATTTTTACAGAACGACATTATGGATTGTTATGGTAAGCCCGAAATAACGGGTAAATTGGGCAGCGATATTCAGAAAGGAAAAAGTACGTGGTTATCGGCCCAAACAATGGAATATGGAAACCCATTCCAGAAAGAGTTATTTCAGAAGTATTACGGAAAACCCGATTTTCTAAGCCTGGAAATTATTTTGAATTTGTACAAAGAGTTGGCAATTTTGGAAAAGTTTTTGACCTTTAAAAAAGAAAGTTACGAAGAAATACAAGATAAGATAGAAAGCCTGCCGGAATCGATACCGAAGGAACCCATGCGTCGTATCGCTGATGTTTTTTATGGAAAAATTTAAAAACTTACCCATTTACCTTAAGCTTTGTATTTATTAAATAAAGTAAATTGGAATAGGATACGTAATATGAGATAGAAATGTACCTGCCAATCCTGCCTTGTCATCAATAGCCATAATTATCAAGTTTTATGTTCCCTCCGAAGCACGAAGATGGTCATAAGGTTAGTACCGCATGCAGTAACCGCAAAAACGAAACAAAAATAAGCAAAACAAAAAATTATGATGGAATTTTTTATTTTCTTGTTCTGAAAGGGCGAAAGCTTCTAGTTAATAAAATCAACCACAATACATCCCGAACATAGATCTTTCGATACTGAAACCGGGAGGTCTGGGAGGGGGAGTAATTTGGCGATCAACCCTGCATTGCTGTGCCAGAACGGCTAAATTGGATTGCACTAGATTCAAATTTTATTAAATTTTTTAGCCATTACAGCACAGCAAGGCAAGGATCCAAAAAAAGGAGGATCCTTTTCACCTCGACGTGCCGTCGCAAAATAATATATTAAATAAAATTCGAATTGCTATGACCTATCCTTATAATTGGGGATGCCACTAAGTTACAACTTTTAGTTAAATTTCTTTACTTGGCAATATTGCAGGACAATAAACTAAATTAGTTTTTAAATTTTGCCGTAGAAAGAATCGACAACGCGTCGTATCAATTCCTTTGGTATCGATTTCGACATGTCGTCAATCATATGCTGAATTTGTTCGTAACTTTCTTGTTCGTATCTCAAAAACTTTTCGAAAATTTCTAAATCTTTGTACAGCTTCAAGATAACTTTGTGGCTGTGCAAGTCCAATTTGCCATAATGCTTCAGAAATAACTGCCTTTGAGATGGATTTGCATCCGTCATTGCTTGGGCTGCCAACCACGTATTTTTTCCTTTCTTAATGTCGCTGCTATGCTTTCCTGTTATTTTCGTCTGTCCGTAACAGTCCAGCATGTCATTCTATAAAAATAGTAATTTATCGTCTGTCCTAGAGGAAGGTGAAAAAATTACCTGCCCAGCGAAATATACACCAACTTCGTCAAGAATGCTTCTGAGTTGCTCATGCAGTTCGGGATCGTTCACGCCTGCAAGGTACATTCCCATACTAACCGGATGGAAGAGTGCAAAATAGCTACCTCTGTAGCTTGACAATGCTCTGTTTTTCTCTTTGGTATTAAATTGATATTGTCTTTCGCTCATTAAGTCGAAATTTTGCGCCATGGCGGTTTTAAATTTTATTTCCGTGGTCAATTCTAAGATTGGGATGTAGCTGGAGTGCCCAGACATAAAATGGCACAGGATGATGAGGGATCCATCTCCAACTGCCGCAGAATGTTGAATTGCTTTAATGCCAACATTTTCATTTCTATACCAACAAGGTTTGTTAACTCGTGTTTGAGACCAATCCAAAATGTCGTCCAAGATTTGAACACCGTTTCCAATCTGGATCATTATGTTAGTCACATTTGTTATGTAGCTCAACAATACCTACCAAATCATTCACCCATCCCAAGACACAAGCTAAACGAATATCTTCCAAGGTTTGTTTTTCGGGAGGGACGAAAGCCTTGTAGGTCGATAACACCAAAGGTCCCGAAGCTTGCTCGTGTCCCGGTACATTACAATTCAAAATTTTACTAAAATATTCTCTAACTTCTAGAAGAAGACCTCTGTCGAAGGTCGTTAAATATTCGACAACCTCCGGAAAGTAAGATTGATATGTATCAAATTCGCCTGGTTTAAAAGCAGTTTTCGGACGTGGAACAACGTTATAATATTTTGAATAGAATCTGGGGAAATATATTTTAAACAATAATTTTTTAGCAAAGTTTTGGTTACTACCTGTTATTTACACCGAGCCGGACGGTTTTAAAATCCATTATTGCTTTGAAAATTAAACGATTTATTGTAAATAAAGTCATTATTGTTATTCGTTGCCACAGCAAACAGTACGATCAAATGAAGAATATATTTCTAGTACCAGTTTTGTTCTGTTTTGTTTGTAAAAAGATAAATTCATGTTATAAATATTTGGTAAATAAATTCAAGAAAAGTTTAGACCGTGGATTATAAATACAAATTTCTACAATTAATCTTTAAGGAGACTTCAAATAAACTAAATGTTCCTTTGTTTTACGATTAAGAGATTTCTTATTCGAATATTAGACGGAAGAGTAGTCCATACCTCCCAGACCTCCCGGGGCATAGCTTAAACGAGATCTCCATAGGCTAGGAAACCCTTTTCCTTCTTTTTAAACTTTACAGATATGTAGATTTTCGCTCCCCCCCCTAAGAACTAAGGTCTGTAACTTTTTAAACTTTAATGTAAATTTGGAAATTTAAATAATAATAATTGCTAATTAATTAATTGTACAGTTATATTATTATTTATATTGTCTGTCTGTCCTGTTAAAAATAATTTATTAACAGTCACATTTAGACTGGAAATGTTGTTTTTTCATCGATCAGTTATGCATATTTAAAATTCTATTAATACCTGTACACACAGTGATGATATTAAAAATAATAAAGCAATTTATTCCACAAGCTAATACAACAAAAAACACAAAAATAAAAAAGATAAATATTTTTTTTCTAACATCAATAAACTTTTATTCCAAATATTGTTATATAAACTATAATTTTCGGTTGATATCGTCTTTCTTTTTAACTCGGATAGTAAATAATGTGCGAAAAACATAACTAAAATAAAATTAAATTAGTTTATAGGATTTGTATCATTTGTGATTGCAGAATATTTAAAAAAATTAAAAAAATTAAGTCATATGAAAGTTTAAATAATACTACTTACTACCCTAGTTCCTTAGCTCAATTAAAGTATTATTATATTAAACGTGCTTATGCTAAAGTTGATTCAAGAAATTTTAGAATATTTTTAAACGTTAGCACAGTTTACCAAACAAAGCGATAATTTTGTTTCTATCCGAGAGTTTTCTAAAATAAAAAACAAAGAAAGCTATTTTTGTGCGATTTCTACTTGTTTTTTGGGATAACAAATGCCAAAACCTAACGTACCACCACAATGCAATATTTAATTTCTAAAGCTGCCAGGAATTTTAAAATTCTAAGGTTTCAAAATATTCCTATCTATGGCAATAACCGGTAAGAGATTTTTCATATTCAAAATTAACACTGCATAAATTTTATTTTAATAGATTCCATTCAAATTATTACAATACAGTTCCACTTCCCAAAAATGCAATTGGATCAGGGGAGTTTGAAAAATACGAGTCTTACTTTCAAGACGTTGTTGACCATATAACTACCACCGATAAAATTATGGTTCCAAAAGTTCTCAAATTCTTTAAACAAATTCTAGATTATAACGTGCCAGGTCACGAACAAGCTCTGGGTCCATTGGTATTATTGACCTACAAGTATTGTGCACCGCCCGAAACGCAAACTCTTGAAAACATTCGTTTATCCATCATCATGGGATGGGTCAACGATATGGTACGTGCCATATTGCTATATCACCAGCGTTGATTTAATTATTTCAGATTGGAAATAGCTTTCAGATTGTAGACGATATTTTTGATTCATCCCAAACACGCTCTAGAAAATCTTGCTGGTACAAAGAAGATAATATTGGTCTTAAAGCTATTCAACATTCCGCGGCGATTGGAGATGCGGCTTTCGTAATAATGCGCAAGTTTCTATCTGACCATCCCAATTACACGCCAATTTTAGAATTGACCGAAGAAATGAAATATAAAACCTCCCTTGGACAAATTTTTGACTTAATGAGTGAAATAGAGCTAGAAAATTTTACAAAGGAGAACTACAGGATTTGCACCATTTACAGAAGTTCCTATCCGGCAGTTATCCATCCAGTTTTTACGGGAATGTATCTGGCAGGCGTCAGTGATCAGAAACTGTATACGCAAGTCAAACCCATTCTTGAAGACATTGGTTTATATTTCGCTGCTCAGGTACTTCTTCTTTATCGCTTCCACGTCAAACAGCAATTATTCCATTTTTTTTATAGAATGACATGGTTGATTGTTACGGAAAACCTGAAATAATAGGAAAACATGGTAGCGATATGCAGGTGGGAAAAAATACCTGGTTAGCAGCTCAAGCAATGACGGATGCAAATCCAGTTCAAAAAGAGTTATTTCAAAAGCACTATGGAAAATCGGACGTCGATAGCCAAAAAGTTATCTATAATTTGTATGACGACATGGAAATTATGAACAAATTTTTGAAATACGAAAAGGAAAGCTACGAACAAATACAGGAAGCGATAGAGAAAATGTCGAAAGTATGGCAAAAGAAAATGCTTCAACACGTTCTAGATGTTTTTTATGGAAAAATTTATCAGCAAATTTAATATTTTATAGATAGGACGGGAGTGTACATCAAAGATTTGTATTTATATGTTTACTTTACAAAATAAATTGATGTCTAAATAATATAAAGAGATGTGATGCGATACGATGCTTTGCGGTTTGCTCCCTCGGTAACCCAATTTTTTTTTCAGTGTATGTGCAAATAATTGGATCCATACCATAATGTTATATAAAAACCAGTTTAGGATTAAACTAAAATCATTCTTCGTTGATAAGCAATTCGTTTCTGTTGAGGGTTACGAAACAATGATTGTTTTCGGTATCGAAGCAATATTGGTTTATTAAAAGAAAGGTAATAGTCGGAAGTATCACGATTATTTATTTTAACATTACATACAAATTTCCTTTATAGTATTTACACTTACATAATATATTATTATTATTATTATTTATTACTACTTACATATATATATCGTAAATTTAAATTGCCGTAGAAAAAAAAGTAAAAGGACGGAACACAACCTAAGAATGAGTGCTTAATGATTATTTAACATTTATTTAGATAAACATCAAACACTTAGATAAAATTTTTATACGCACGGTATTCGGGGGGCGTACGGAACGCATAGGGACTATTCGTTTTTGTCAAAATCGTCAAAGTGAGTACGATCCAACGAGTCGTGATGAATGCGCCGACGAAATTCTAACGGCTCGTCAAGCTTTAATTTTTGCTAAAAAAATGACACCAGTAAAAATTTGCTTCGGTTGGTAAAATTACTAACCACTTACGTCACACATATTTTCGGGTGACTTTAGGTCGTTGAGCACATTTGGTGGTGGCAGTGCTAGCATAGGCGGATGAGGTGGGTGAGGAGGAATATCAAGAATTGTTGGCAAGTACGTCGTTCCACTCATACAGTTCGAACACTTTCTGCGCAGAGCTGGCCTTTGCCGCGAACCTCGGCAGCGGGCGGCAAAACACAATTCGTCCGCCATTTCGGCACACAAAGATTGGTGCGGAGTTCCTATCGGACGCTAAAAATTCTGCACCATCACCATCATCGTCAAACAGTGATGTTATATTTACCTTTTCGGTGATGGCTTTCTTTTTGGAATCGTAGCAAAATTCGAATATGGCAACGACAACCGCAAAGGCAAGCCCGCACAATAAAACCACGAAAACTCCTCCTATATTATCGACACCTAACGAATTCGCTTTCGATTCCTTCCCTCTGTCGTTCCTCGAGCACGTTTCGCCCGTATTCTTCCACCACTTATCGTAGAGCATCTGAATTTCCCCCCTTTCTTGCAGTTCCAAAATCGCTAACGAAATCTTGTCTCTCCAAGGGCTGCCCATTGGGGTGGCGATGCCGTAGCCCTTGGAATCCAACAAACCTCCAATTTGAGTCAAATTGCAATCGCGCTGAACTATGTAATCCAGCATGGTGGATTCCATTAAAAAGGCGTAATTTCCTTCCAACACTTTCTGAATACCTTCTTCGTAGGTGGGCACGAAAACAGAAGGACTACGATTCTCCATGTATCTCCACATCTTTTTATACGTTTCAATCATGGAATCCTAAAAAAAATTATCCATTAATCAAATTATTTTGACAAATCAATAGAATACTCACGCGAAAGAATGTCATTGTTGAACCGCTTTCCAAAGTTCCGTAAGGAATTTCCGTTTGTCCCGCAAGATCCTCGGCATTTTCGATCGGTGTAATCATGCGTTCCACGGTTAAGAACGCTGCCAAGTTTGCGGTATAAGACGAGATAATTATCAATGTGAAGAACCACCAAATTCCTCCTACGATCCTCGTGGACAAAGCCTGTTGAACGATAAATTTATTAGAAACAAAAAACTCGATACAGTTTGCGAGGGTAATTAATCTACAGGGCAAGTTCAGAGCAAAGTTTTTAGATACAATCGAGCGCAGTTAGGCGGAAAAATTACATACCCGTATAATTACGCTTGATTTATGAGGTCTTTTCTGCATAACTGCGTCCAATTTTATTTTTAGATGTACAAAACTCAAAACTTTTCCTTTTTGGTACCATGTCAAGTCAAATAAGCACCCATAGAGATGTGAATTTGTGTTTTGTCATTGATTGTAATTATATACCAATAGGAAAAATTTAAAGGCGGGGGATGTTGTACTAAGACAACCTTTCTCCGCCAGATGGCGCATATAGTCGCGGTTTTTCGCCCTTTAGCTTGCAGGGTGGATGCTATTAGTATATAATAATCAACGGTTTGGTGTAAGTGTGCAAAAATGCAAAAACGAAATGGGTGCTTATTAAACATGCAGGTACCTAACAAAAAAGAGTGATGTGGTTGTGAGTGCAGATGTTATGAGTGCTTATGTTAGAACATGGTACCTTTGGATTTAAATCCGATCCTTGCTGCATGAGAGTGCCAATTGTGAACCAAAACGAATTCGCAAAAGTGAATTGGTTTGATACGGTTTCGTTTTCGGTTTCACAGGGATGCGGGTTACGCCATTCGTGCGGTGAAAATCGAGCTACGACGTACATCGTAATTGACACTAAGACGTAGGCCGAAAGTGAATAAACCCAAATATCCGCACCCAACGGATTCATGAATGAAAATAAACGCGTTTGTGGAGTGGTTGGCACCTTCAATATAAAAACAAACATCAGCAAGCAGCAAAGAAATTAGAGAAGTCTCAAGTTTTGTCGGAAGGAGTTTTCAATTGTCTACCTGTGGATTTATTCCGGATGGCTGCCGCAAAAGGGTTCCAACAATAAACCAGAAGCTGTTGGAAACTGTAAAGGTATTAGTAAGGTATTTTTTATTTCTCTGAGAGCGCACTATCGGCACGGTCCACTCGTACGGTGTGAACCTTGCTAGTGTAAATAAGGTGAAACAAGCCATAAAAATTGCTCCGCCCACGAAAAGCCAAGTGTCAAAGCCTAGCGGACTTAGAAAGCTGAAAAAGGTGGAAGCCTTGCTCGTCGGAACCTAGCAAATCACTTTAGTTGGACATTTTTCAAAACATTGACTCACAAACTGTGATGCTGCGCTGACAATACTTACTTTGAAAAGAATACTAATGCCGAGATTCATGAAGGGTTTCGTGAAATCTATCACGCTTTCTCTTGCGTAATTTATGGTCATCGATCCGACCGCCAAATCGGCTTTCTGAAAATATAAATTTTTTAAAATATTTTAGAAAAAAGAGTGGGTCAAATTCTAAAGCAATATAGCTGCGATTTGGCCACGAGAGTTTCCTAACCCTACCTAAAGTAAACAGATAAGTTAGCAGCTTCGAAATTTAAATATTTAAATTTCATATTGCTTTGGTTCGATTGGAATCGTTAATGTTAATTCTGTCGCATTATGTAACTATTAAGGGTTATTAATATAAAATAAATTAGAAAATTTCTTTAACAACTCAAAAGTTTGTCAATTACACAAAATCCGAAAAGTTCGTCAAGTAAAATTAAAATTTTGAACTCCACTGGGTCGAAAATGTGAATTAGTGGCTTGTGCGTACCTTCATTTTTTATTATAAATTGCTCGCTATTCGTTTAGCAATTGTTTTTGACAAAAAAAAATAGTCCGAATCCGATGGAACCACATCAAAACATATTCGGCCTATAAGTTGGGGACTTCTGTGACTGTGACTGAAATCAGTATTCAAGAATTTGAACAACTGGGCCAGTACATCCCAGCAGAAGAGCCATTTCGCCGTCGCCATTTCGTCGTCCTACATTTTAGCGTCGATAGAAGACCACGAATAAAAAGCTTTAAGCTCAAGTTAACATCAAAATTCAACTGCGCACCACGGCTTCCATTGAATATTTAAAAAAGTTTTTTAAATTCTACTTAAAAAATTATTTAATTTTTAACCTCAAAGACTGCGGGCTTCGAAACTCGACGTTATAGAATAATTAATTAAAAAAAGTAATTGAACAAACTCAAATACGTTAATAATAAATTACTGTTAGTTTATCATTAAACTTATAATTCGGTTGCTATTCGAAAGTCTTACGTAGGTTGGAGCCACAAACCAAGGGAAACACTTAAGAAAGTAAGTCAATTTAGCAAACGATAATGACGATAAAGGTTTAAGCTAACTCGGAAAAACAGAAAATCTCTGCTAATTGGTATTGCCAAAAAAATTTCATCGAATCAACATTTTTTCCTTTCGTTCTAGTCTTCCGTTATTTTTTGTAAAACCAAATATTCTCGTTAGAAATTCTGGTCGTTTAGACAAAACCGGCAAGATATTTTAAAATTTTTGTGTGAGATCGTGCGTGAAAAGTTTTCCCTTTTGATCAAATTTACAAGTCAGCTCACGGCGAAATGAAATTAAAGTTGGATGGATATTCTTTAATAAATTAGTATTGATTGCTCTTAGAACATAAGTTAGGTTTTAGGGTGTCGATATTGGTCGGTGTTCATTATTAGGGGAAAATGGGTGTAGTAAGGTAAATTAATGGATGTGCTCAAAGCGGTGAGAAGCTTAAAGACTAAGCTTTGCAAGTTTGTACAACGACGTTATTGTCTTTAATGAATTACTCGCAATTATGATTTATTTCTACCGCTTAAGCGTTTGCAAATTTAATACGAGCCTAGCGCAAGATAAATAAACTCCAAAATCCAACTCCAACTATGTACGCTATTTTGCCTTAATTGCTAAAGGCCAATTAAGAAAAGCACAATAGTATTAAGCGTCGGTGGTTTGTTTACATTATGCTTGTCAAAATGTACGAAGAATAATAATTGCATAGTCAATCTCAACTGTTTGTTGTCGAATCATTTACCCCATCTCAGGGTGTACCGGCTGGAAGACAGTGGCGTAGCATCACAAGGGATGCTCAAAGGGGACCGCTTGCCAAGTGTTATTACAAATTCAATCGGTGAGTGAATTTTGTTTTCTTCGTCAAACATATTTTTACAGTTATTTTAAAATAAATTGGAAACGGTGCTTTTTACAAAAAAATTCATGGATACAATTTTAGAGCGCATAAAATTTGGCACAACCTTTGTTTTACATGATTTTCAATAGAGTCGATTGTTTAACAGTTATAAAACAATTAGTTAAAAGTTTTTTTTTAATTTACGCAATAACAGAACAATTCGCGATTCAAATGTACACCCACACTTCCTTGGGCATAGTATTTTACGTGACTTTTATTTTAAATAATTTTTAGTAAAAATAATAGTTATCCAGTTCTTATTCGTTTAAGATTGTTTTCGACCCTAGCTCTCGGCGCTGACGCTGTGTAGACAAAATCAATATGACGGTTTTACGCGAGAACGGAACGTTTTACCATCAAAATGTATAGAAATAAATTTATAGATAATAAAATTCTACACAATATTTGTTTCAAACAATTTTTACAAAAGTTGATGGTTTAATGGTTATTTAACAAATAAAGAAAGAAAGTTGTAATAAATAGTAAAACTGTTTTGTATTTTATATTATTTTTAAAAGTATTACAAAAACCGTATATTCTAACATTAAAATACATTACAGTTGTATTACAGAAGATTATTTTGGAATAATTCTTGTCGGAAAAATATTATGATAAATCTGCCGTTTTAACTGTTATTGAGGATTAACGGAAGAGTAAAATTACCAGTGTTCAGAACTTCCTAAGGGATTTCGCAATTTTTGCAAAAACCCTGCATTGTATAAACAAAATGAATACGAGATCTTTATGAACACAACAATTGCTCTTAAATTTTGTTTAAGATATATTTTCAAAAATCCAAGTTTGGATTTCTTGACGGTTGTTTCACATTTCCCCGATACCGGTACATTTGACGATTAATTTTCATAAAACTTTAATTTGGAACATAACATTAGTTGAAAATTTTTTTTTGATAAAAGTGTTATTTTAGCTGGAAGTTGCATTCGACTGTTAAAATGATTAAAAGAAATGTTATAGAGCATAAAATTTTACTCAACTTTTGTTTCAAACGTTTTTTTATGAACCCAATGATGATTTAACTGTTATCGTTAAATAAAAGTTTTATTTGAAAAATACTCAAATTGTTTTTTCAAACAATAACTGAGAAATCGCATTTTAAAATCGTAATAACTTTTCGAAATAAAAATTCAGGGATGCAATTAATTTGCAATTAGGGAGAGAAAAAAAAGGAAAACAGTTTGAAACTTTTACATCTCATTATGTTGATGAATGTTGAAAACGATAATTTTATTTGAAGGATGCTTAATTAATAAGCCAAATTGTCCTGAAATGAGTTGAATGTTCGAAGCATCTAAAAATAGTTAGTTCCCTGTTTAACAATGAAGGCTAAGTGGGTCGTTTGATAAAGTAAATTTATTGGTTAGGGTGGACTCTGCAATCCTTTCTTTCTTATGTCTTCATATACAAAATAATGTAGACGAACTGTGATTATTTTCGGCTCTTACAGCTCTTAGGTTAGTTAAGTCGCAGCGTAGCACAGACTCAATTGGACAACACTGTTGGTTATCGGAAAACACCAATAACTAAGTTAAGTCAGGTTGGGTTTGTTCCTTAGACCGGACGAGCCTTGTACTTCCAAAAGACGTAAGGCTACGACCGAAATATTTCGGCTGTCTTCCGAATCTTCCAGTATGCGTGTGGTTAATATAATATAAATAATGAAGTGTATTTAATCAGGCACGAAAGAATAACTTGAGCTAAAGAACAATAATTGAGGTATTTTGGAATGGCAGTAAAATTTAATATAAATTTAGCGACCGACGTTTAAATGAAAATATTACTTTGATATTATCCAAGTTGAAACGTCTTGGCATTTTTAAATGTATTTAATTTTGTTTTCGGTAAAGTACAAAAGGTAATAAATTAAATTAGTCAAGGATTTATTATTAAATTGTGAATTATTTAGGTAGAACGTCTAATAAAACACGTAATGGGATTATCTTTAGAGATAGGAAACATACGTGCTGACCGTACCTTATCCATAAGTTGTCTTACAATTCCGTTCCATTCTCCTGTTTCCAAGTCGATAACGCCATATTTTCCATCGGGGACCAGTACGATGCGGTATTCAAATCCCACCATCAAGGAAATTTCTTTCAACAGGTCTATGCAAAATCCCTCGTATCTTGCATTGCCCGTTAAGTTTGACTGGGGTCTCAGCATAACATAAGGCTGTTCCTAGCGGAGCAATAAAAGCTTTCTAAGGTGATGTGCAACCAATACCAATAGGTATAATACAAAATTTTACGATTTTATGTAAATTGAAAAATCTCTCCAACATTTTTACAATTCAATGTTCCTACGCAATAACAACCCCCGCATGCACCGCTCTAAAAGCACGTCAGGAATATAATTCTACGTTACATCTATTGGTCATGAATTCAATTACAAAATAAAAGAAAGAGATTTACATGCTGCATAAGCTGAAAAACCATGCCATTCCAATTTCCCGTATCAGGATCCAGTGCTCCATACTTTTTATCAGGAGCTAATTCGATTAGATAAACAAATCCAACTTCTCTGGCGACCGAATCTAAGACGTCAATGCAAAAGCCATAAAAACGACTATTTCCACTCTTATTTGTATTTTCATGCATCATGACATAAGGAGTTTCCTAAACAAACATTAAACATGCAACTGAAACTAAAATCATTAACTTTCTCGACTAAAACTTTTCAAAATAAAACTTGAAACAAACTTACCAAAATGGTCGTCACTACCAGTGTTACGTTCATCGTACCAGGATCAAAGAAAGCGGCATGGTCGGAGATGTTAACCCCTGCCCCAGGGTTCCATTCCCCGACCTTTACCAAGGCATGCTGTTTCAGCTTCAGCAGATCGAGCTTAAACCGAATGCGTCGACCCTCTTTGAATTCTACCGGTCCACTTAAACCTTTATATTCCACCTGTAAAAATAAACCAACAGTTGAATTAAAGTAATAAGAACTTTCAACCGCCTTCGAATACCAGCAAAAGCTAAAGCAACTTCCATGCACAGGTGTCAATTGGGTTGCATAACTTATTGTGCGTTTGAAAAATATAATAATTATGCATAAAAACTGTTTTCAATAAAAAATTCAAAGAAGGATGACAAAAATTTGTTTAAGCTGTTGACGTATTTCTACGTTTTCAAAAAAAATCAAATACTGTCTCATGTCGAGTTGAATCCGTAGCTTTTATTGCTTAATAAGATTGCAAGCGGGTGGCGGCTATTTTTGTATTTGAAAAATTAATCTTCTTCGGAAAATAATTAAGTTATTCTTGATTTTATGAAAAGATTTCAGGAGATAGATTTTATAGATCTGGAAATTCTGAAAATAACTTATTTTTAGCATTTCAAATCTATTGAGAATTAAGAAAGTTATCTCTATAATTTTAATTTATGTAAATTGGTTTTGCGCTTTGTCAATTTAACTAACAATAATTGGTAGGATAGCAAGAAAGTTAGAGATTGTAATAGAGACAAGAATCTGATGAAGGTAATCTTATGCGCACCTACTTTTGGAGTACACTCAAAAGATAACATCGGAGCATAAGTTTTAAGTTTCGGTGAGATTTTTTATTCCTGATTTAATCTTTATGCTTACCCCTACAGCGTAATTTTAAGTAAAAAATAAAATTCTTAACAGTAAAAATTCAAAACAATCGTATAAAAATTATTTAATTTGGCAAATTTTGGCTTTGATAATGTAATATTTCGAATGTTTCTAGACATGTTTTGAGTCAACAATTGGTTCATAAATTAACCAATTTTTAATTTATAAAAATTTAGAAATTAAAATTAATTTTTAATAATTACACCCCAATTTTAGAAAAGAGAACATAGCAATATATACTGCAAATTCGGCTCGGGTACGATTCTGATAAACAAATGCAAGTTAGTTGACCTAAATTAATTAATGAAATTGTTACTAACTTACGTCTAAGTTACGTAGCGTTAATTAGATGAAAACGAGGATTTATGTTGTAACATGAAATTATAATTTATTTACAATTTACAAATTTCGAAATCAATTACATGAAACAATTTGTCATTCAACTGTTTAATTACATTTTGTTTTTCCTAGGGAACGGGGAATCGCTAAATAAATCTGCGAAAAACGCGTCTTTTTTCAAAGTAGTTGACGTAATATCTCAAGTTCTATTTGAGCGATTAACTTCAAATTTTATATGAACCTTCAGAACATGTTGCTTTATAATCCAAACAATAGAGATTGTTAAATTATTATTATTACTATTTTTTTAAATTAAAAATCTTAAAAAAATAGGAAAATTTAATTTTTACGCAAAATATACTGAAAGTTTACACCAAATTCGAAGTTAATCGGTTAAATAGAATTTGAGTTATTCGTCAACCACATTTCGACTTTTTCAGTGTCTGCACTTTAAAAATTGGAGTCCGAAGATGGGTCGCGATCCACCCGGTTCAACACTTGGCAATGTTGC
The DNA here is from genome assembly GCA_963170105.1 of Cantharis lateralis. NCBI lineage: Eukaryota > Metazoa > Arthropoda > Insecta > Coleoptera > Cantharidae > Cantharis > Cantharis lateralis. Next base: position 1,986,858 of record OY720628.1, read on the forward strand.
TGTTCTGCGATATTATTCAAATTTAACTATTTTTACCTTTTTGGAAATTTTCCAGTACATTGCCAAGATAAAAAAATTGGACCTTGGTCAAGTCCGATTCCCAGCGCAGGGGTTCAAAATGTTAAGAATATTGCAAAACAAAAAATTCTATAACTTATTTATATGTAACGAAATTTAAAAAATAACAAAAGTACTTTGTTTAAAATTTTATGCTCTATAAGTTTTCTATTATAACTTTTTCGGATAAAGTAAATAATAAAGAAGTTATTACTGAAGAAAATAAAAAAAATGTTTTCATGTTTTAAGGAAGAAATTGGTATTAATAAAGCAACATCGACCTTATTGTTTGAATGGCGTGCATTACAGAAATTTAATCTGATAACCAAATTCATTAGAAATATTTAGTTATAGCAAACTAAGTTATCTGATTTCAGAATTCGGTATTTAATAGATATTTGCAATAATTTTATCGATACAACATTTTTACATGGGTAGCAATTATTTCAGCAATGCTGGAGCCTAAAGAAATTTTGATAAGTGGCGGATAAGAATAAGATACATTTTGTGATATATCATTTATGATAGCATTTTGGCAAGGATTCAATTTAACAAGAGCTAAGTTTTCGGGACTAACATAAATTTATAGGTCGGCATAAATTTTAAGCTCTTGTTAAAATATGTCAACAATTTTTTTGAAAAAATCCATCACGTGTTTAGCTGAAGATTTGCAGTAAACACGAGAGTAGTTCAGACCACAATGGCTTTTTCGAGCAGGAAGTTAACAACTTCATCTGTTTTTATTGTTTTCGTGTAATCCGCCCTCGTAAAACAATGCGAGAAGAGGGAATCCGGACATAAAAATCGATTACATTTTTGCGTTTTAGTGATTTAATTCAATTACCGGATAATCATCGGTCTCGCGTTATGAACCAAACCGAAAGCGATTAAAAGGAATTAATTACTTTTCCAATAATTTGCTCATTTTCACCTAGGAAGCGCGGAGATTAAAACTGCGGCTGACACAGGTAAACAATTTTTTTCAAAATTACACCGTACCATATTGAATTTGCGATAATAAATTACGATTAAATTGGCGAATTGTGAAATTACGAGTACCGGTTTCCAAACCAACTCTTGTGATAGTAAAGTAACCATTCGGAAGGGAAATTAATTATACCACTTAGTTAATGGCGCATTAAGTCTATTAGTAACTTCGAATGCAGCCGTTTTACATTTTACGAAGAAGGTACACTTAACAGTATAAATATTGCTGTGACATAATAAATGTCGAAAATGCTAAAGTGCAATTAATTTTGACTAATTACAGGACATTTTTCCTGAAAGCTTAAAGTTTAACAACCAACTTCATAACGGCAGTCCCTCAGGCAGTTCCGATTTATCCAAAATTTCCATCACGTTGTGCAATTATTCGATGCCCCTCGACTGAAGGTAAGCTCAAATTTTGGGCCGGTCCGCTCCTGGTTATCGGTGCTTACAGAAAGAAAACATTTCAGATAAGAGAAAATGGGGTAATAAATAAAAGAAATGGGGTAAACAGACGATATGAATATGGGCCTGGGGAATAGTAAAAATCAAGAACATAATGTGGGTTACTAACATTTCGAGTACTTGGTAAGACCCTTCCGAATTAATGTACATCGCACACGTGTCTCAGGACCAAGGAAAGCTTGTAAGACGTCGGTAAATTGCAGTAAAAGAATACCCTCGAGACCGTCATTGCTGTTTCATGCCTTTATGTAATTACTCGAAAAACTTTTTCAATCCATCTCAATCGTCATTTTTTATTTGCAGTAAATAAATTAAATTATAACTCGAAAAAAAGTAAATGTGAGTGTGGCATTTTCATCTCTAGATAATGTAAGATCGCAGAACTGTAGCATCGATTTATCTCTCCAGTGACCTAGGGAAACACTGCGATAGGAACTTTTTTAAATTATTATTAAAAAAATAACTCGAGGATTTGGTTTGGCGTCTAACGAGAATGTTAACTAAGCGTCGCTTTAATTGCCGCTAAATAGGTGACACAATTGCACGCACTAATTTAGACGTGTTAAATTTAAATTGCTGCAATAACACTGGCGGAAAATGTCAAAACTCTTTAGGGTGTTAAATTCTTAACTGGATAAAATCATGTTACACGGATTAAGCTACACAAAGAATCCTTATAAAAAGGGTCGGTGTTGAGATTGAAACGTGTAGCTCGTCGAGATGAATCGATCGCCGTCTTGGTGTCGAATCGAGGGCTGTTAATGACATTTAAGGGTTTCCGGAGGTGATCAGCTAAAACTTTCGAAAAAATTCGAATACTACGTAATAATTTTTTCGTTTTTAAACGATGAGGTCCCTTGAACTCGGCGAATAAAATTTTAAGGGTCACTTCATCCAGAACTTGTAAAATTACAATGCATTATTAAATAATGTAATTAGATGTGCACGAGCAAAGCTAATTTAATTTTGTGCAGCTGCTTCCAGTCGCATCATCACAGTTTCATGAGAATTTTAGAATTATCGCATCATATAATGTCTTCACGAATAATGCTATTATTAATTTGGCCAACTTCAAAATTTGCAATTTGAGATTCGAACCTCAGGTGTTGCAATATGTTGAGCTTGTCTGGGCTGACGCGTTTCGGTCACCGCAAAAATTTATAACCCAATTTAATCGCCTAAAATTAATTTAATTGGTTTATGAAATACCTAAGCTAACAAATAAAATATCAACAGCTTGAAAATTTAAATTCAACAAAGAAACTGCAATTGTTTACTTAAAATATTTACCAATCTCGCACAATCTTTATTTCCTCTTTTCAGTCACGAGTGTAATGTTTACACGACAAAATCAGATCGATTGTCTGAAGAGGGAATAGGATAAAGTAGAAAAGAAAATTTTAACTTGTTTTCTCATTCTTCATCGACGTCTTTATTGCGAGAAACTTTTGACGTAATAAAAGTTTTGTGTAGTAAAAATGTTTACTCCAACATAATTTTGCTAATTAGACTTAAATCTGACCAAATAATTCTCGTACGAAATCGAGATTGGATAGTTAAAGTAGGTAATGAACGGTTTAACCAGTGGTTCGCATTTAATTCTGATTAATTGAGGGTTAACGTTTAAATTGGGTGTTCATTTTATCGACATATTGGTTACAATGTAATTTTCGATACTTTATCCAAGTAAAACTTACACATTTTTCAGTTTAATTCGTCTATGTAGCCTCTAAGTCCCTTTTACCCCACGAGGTCAATCTTATATGCCCAAGACCAGTTTTTTCTAGCACATGCAGACCAAATTGATTTTTCGAATAAAACCTTGAATTGGTCTGGAATCGGCTTAGCCACTCTACTGATAAACCCGGCACCGCTTTTGGAATGCGTTGGCTGTTGGTTTACAATTATTAAATTTAACATGGAATAATATTAATAATAGGAGTAATTTTTATTTATAAAATAAATAAATAGTTCTAAATAGGGGACCCCCTCGAGGGTCCTTACAGAGTCGCTAATTTAGAGTTAATTTTTCAGTATAAAATTTGAAAATAATCAAAAATGCAAAAAGGTTTATTTGGGCAAATAAATCCCCCCCCTGGAATGGAAGGCCTATTTTTGTATATTTTTAAATTTTTAAATAAAAATTTAGGTATTTTAAGTTCAAAAAGAGCCTAAAAACGAAGCTCATCTATTATTACGTAAATTTTCTAATTTCTTAAGGTTTCTTTGGATTTAATTTAATAATATTTGGATTTAATAATAATTAAAACGAAGGAAAACTGAAAATTATACCCTTTTTTAAATACGATATTAACTTGCTCTGCAATTTATTTTTGCAGGCATTAATAACATAGTAAGCTGGTTTGCTATAATCTCAACGTAAAATGATACTGTAAATCTAGATAATCTTTAATTAAAAATTAATTTAAAGCGGGTTAAAGTAAATGCAATTAGAAATTGAATACTTAAAATAGATTTTTAAAATGTTAATTACAAAACTGTAAGATTGCAACATTTGTTTTGTTGTACCCGAGGCAAGGTCATCATTATTATTACTTAATGCATAAATATAACTGGAAAAAAGTACAAATTTTGATAAACCTAAAAGCAATAAAAAATTTTTTGGAATAGAGACTGTTATTGTAAACCATAATGTTCTACGAAAAAAATCACGTCGTACATATAAAACGCAATTAAATTAATTGAAATTTGACCACACCAAGTGGAGAATCAGCTTTGGTAATTCCTCTCCTCTGGGTTGTACATTTTGCATTTTTGAGATTATCAAACTGCTGGGTGAGTTAGTTAATTCCTGCCACCTTCATCGATTGCCCTGGAACCTGTTGATCGTTATTGCGAAGCAGACTTTGATAATTGATTAATGGAAAAATTCAAATTTTTGTAACATGTCGCGAGCGTCAGCCATCAAGGTACTTTTGCTTAGTTGGATTCATTCCTTCAGAGTAATCCAATGGTTTTGTTGAACTATTTATTCAAAGTAATCTCAGCTTCTCAGCTTGACTTCGTATTCTTTCTTGCTTTTGGGGTTAAACTTTTATTTTAATTCTTTCCTGTTAAATTTCATTTGTTTATTTCTAGTTCTAGAAACTTCCGATTGTTTTTTTTTTTTAATTTAAAACGTAAATTTAAAACTTTCGATTTCAGTTGAGAAATTATTTCTAATTAATCAAAAATTAATAATATTTTTTTTTTGTACTTAGTTATAAATAATAATAAACGCTGAACCGTAACGAACTTTAATCTTAATTTCTTATTCTGATAACATCTTAATCCTTTGCTATCTTTGAATTCTCTATAAAAATTAGTAGTTCAATCACCATTTCTGCTTCTTCCGTTATGTCTTTATCCACGTGCGAAAATCATAATGGTGCTGATATAACAGTGCACAGCGTAAAATTGAAATGGGAAGAGCGATTTTTTGAAAATAACGTTTTAAATCCAACGGAATCCGTCGAATTAATTTTGACCCATCTTTTAAAAAATGAGGTAAAATATTTTCCAATTTATCTCAAAATTAATTTACCCACGTGTTTTAGGTATCAGACGTTTTGACGGCCGATGAAATTATTCAAATCGACCTGATGTGCAAGGAAAGATTGAACCAGTAATTTCAATATGCCTTTCTAAATTTTTCTCTTTACGCTTTGTTTGGTTTTCAGTGTCCCAGTGGCGTATCTCACACGAACTTTGAAATTTCGCGGACTGACTCTGAAAATGTCGCCTCCGGTATTCATTCCACAGCCGCAAACCGCAATGATCGTCGATATCGTGGCGAAAGAAATCGATTCGAACAATATTGATCGCGCAATCGAGCTGTGCTGTGGCTCAGGAGCCATTAGCCTGGCCATTTTACAAGAAAGACCTCAGGTAACCCTAAATGTTTTTTTATACGTATTTTTAGTGCCGAGGTTCTCGGTTCGAGCCGAAGGTTTAGTATTTCAATTTTTAGATGAAAATCTTAGCTTTCGATCACTTACCGGAATGCTGCCAGCTCACGAGAGAAAATGCGGAAATCAACAACGTTTCAACGAGAATAAAAATTGAAAATGTTAAAATTGGGAGCGAGAATTGCGTACCTGAAAATTATGAAAAACTGGATCTGGTAGTTAGCAATCCACCGTACGTTCCTGAAAACGATTACAAGAGATTGCCCTCCGAATATTTGCTGTAATAATATTGCGGCGTGAAATTGTGAAAAATCATTAATTTTATTAAATTTATAGGTACCAAGACCGAACAGCTCAAGATGGCGGTAATGATGGTTTAAAAATGATGATACCGGTTTTAAAGTTTTCTTCGGTTGTACTAAACGACAATGGAAAATTGATCCTGGAAGTTCATCCTGCTGTTCCTAAACTATTAAAAAATTACTTAGCGGAAAACAAAAACTTAAAGTTGCAATATGTGCGCACGTATCCGGGATCGTACGGGGAAGAACGTTTCCTCAAGATAATTAAGACCAAATGAATTGAAATTGCATTAGTATTTAATTTAATAATTGTTTTAAATTACGTAGTATTATAAAATATAACATTTACTATTACCAATGTTGCTATCTTTGTAGATTTAAACTGCAACTAATATTAATTTATGCTCTCGAGCCTGGCGAGTTAGATCTTTAAGCTAGCTAACGCGCGTAATGCCATCTAAGATTAAGACATAGCAGTTGTACTAAAACTTTAGTAGTTTTTGCTATACTCGACTATAGAACCTCATTAGCGTCACCAATGGTGATTTTCGATAAAATAGTAGTTTGTGTACAGAGAACTGAAAGTGGCCTTTTGATTGTTGCTTGAGAGCCGCCACGCAAAAAAAACCGAACGCACCACTTATCGCACCATCACCGCTCACTTCAAAATCAAAAGTGATCTGATATTAATTTTGAAAGTCAGAAGACGTCAGCGATTGATAGAGGCGAAACTAGTAAAACTGAATTTAATTACCCATTACGAATTATGTACAGCAAACTACACTTAGATTTATGATGGTTTATCTTGCACTATTTTTTTTATTTACACTTGAAGTTATAAATTAACAATAAAAACATCAACTTACGAACATTAACCAAAGAAATTTTAACAATTATAAAATTTTATCTTGAGTTTATTATGTTTGTATTTTAATTTTTGTGTCTAGAAGTTGTAAACTTTTCCCAATTAGAAAGGTTTCAATTTAGGTTAACATGGATAACTCAACATCCTCTGGACAATTCGCATTTTCATGGATCGACTATTCGGTGTTTTTCGGAATACTAAGTTTAAGCGTACTAATTGGTATTTATTTTGGCTTCTGTGCCAATCAGAAATCCACAACCGATTATCTTTTGGGAGGAAGAGAAATGAAAAGCCTTCCGGTAGCATTATCGTTGGTTGCAAGGTAAGGTCTCCACCGCTAAGTTCCTATTCTGCTAATTAAATTATTACATTTTAGCCAAGTATCCGGTATAACGGTTCTGGCGATACCGGCTGACGTTTACAAATTTGGTGCCAATTACATTTGGCTAAATGTCAGCGTAGTTCTGACTTGCTTAGTTTCCGTATACGTATTTTTTCCAGTATTTCTCAAACTGCAATTTACCTCGATTTTCCAATACTTAAATGTGCGATTCGATAAAAAAGTTCAAATCATATCTTCCATTCTTTTCCTTCTGATGGCGTTAATTTATAATTCAATTGTAATATACGTGCCCGCATTGGCATTGTCGCAAGGTAAGTTTGAAAACTTTGGAAAACGAAGTAAGTTTACATTTTTAGCGACTGGATTCAATATCCATCACTTGGCTTTGTTTATTACCATAATCTGTATTTTTTATACTGCAATTGGTGGTCTGAAAGCCGTGGTTTGGACAGACACTTTACAATTTTTTGGAATAATCGGGTCTGCGGTTATCATTTTGATTCTGGGAGTGAAGGACGCTGGTGGACTTGTGAACGTCTACAACAAGAACATCGAAGGTCATCGGTTAGATCTTCTGAAGTAATTAAGCTCTCTAATCGGAAGCACTGACTGAGGAAGTAATAATTCAGTTTGAATTATTATATTTTTTTTGCAGCTTTGAGTTTGATCCCACCATTAGAGATGGATTTTGGGCATATTTAATCGGCGGGACTATGTACTGCATGTGTGTATTTTCCTCAAGCCAAGGAACGCTTCAAAAAATGTTATCCCTTCCTTCCCTAAGTCACGTGAAACTGTAAGAACATTTTTCTTTTTATTTCACATTTTCAATTCGCGAATTTTAGTGCTACTGCCATCTTCTGTGTCTTGTTTATGCTATTATCAAGCCTCAGCGTGTTCACCGGCAACATATTGTATGCAAAGTATTTCAACTGCGATCCACTATTAAGCCAAAAAATAAGCAGAAGCGATCAAATTTTTCCGTATTTCGTTATGGAGATTGGCGGAAGCTTTCCGGGACTTCCCGGAATTTTCATTGGAGGAGTTTTTAGCGCAGCTTTAAGGTAACAATAATTTGATTTTTGACATAAGACCACATTTTCAATATCTTTTAGTTCATTATCGGCAAGCTTAAACAATGTGGCTGGGGTGGTATATCAAGATTTTATTTTGCCCTTCCTGCCAACAAGCACAAGTCAGAGAAAGTCGAGGAATATCCTAAAAGTTCTCGCCGTCCTGGTAGGCTTGATGTGTATCTTTTTGGTGTACATCATCGAGCAGATGGGTGGAATACTTCAATTAACTGCTACATTGCAAGGGATAATTATCGGTCCTTTGCTAGGATTATTTACTTTGGGCATCTTATTTCCAATGGCCAACTCAAAAGTAATTACTTCACATAAATTTGTAAAAAATGTTAATTTTATTTTAACCAGGGAGCTTTGTATGGAGTAATTGGGAGTCTGGCGATTACATCCTGGATAGTTTTTAATAACCAGTGGAATGCAGTGAATGGTTTGCTGCCAAACGTAGCAAAGCCGATTTCTGTCGACGGTTGCGAATTTGATGCAAATTTGACGTCAATCAATCAAACATCTAAATCTTTACCGTTCGTGTTATACCGGATTTCGTTTTGGTATAACTCCGTTATTGGAGCATCTCTGGTGGTGATACTCGGTCTTGCGATCAGTTGGATAACAAAAAGGGAAGATCACTCGGTTCATCCCGACCTTTTAAGTCCGGCTATTTATCCCATGCTATCAGATCGACAACAGAGAATATTAGAAATGGATCAAACAATACAACTGGCTTCGAATAAATGATATTTGTCTGCACGTTTTTCTTCTTTCCGTTCAGTATCCGTAAGTTTATTGCAATTTACGATAAAGCTAGCATTGTTTTTTTATCGAAAAATTCGCAAGAGACGTCGACAATTTATTGTTGCACTTCACTTTAGAATCAGTTTACGGGAGTCTCTATCAGTTGCTCTACGGTGCAATTGCATTTCCTTTAACAAATCGAATATTTTGAGCAATCTTGAAGTTCAGATTTTTGTAAATTTTGTTCAGCAGAACATATATTGGATTTTTAGGTCAAACTAAGCAGTGCTGCAATCTTCGTTTTCCTGACACACTTCATTAAGATTCCCTTTGCAAGACGTTAATGCTGAAATTGCATTTCCGCTGGCAAATTGAAAACTTCTCCGTAAGTGCAAGAAAATTAATAAACTATCTTATGTATTAGATATAATTTTTAGTCTGTTATTCGATAAGTTCAAGAGGTTTTTGGGCTAGTAGGTACGTTGACTTGTCGACTTTAACATTTCTCTCAGACTAATTTAATTTCGTTCAAGAATTTTGTAAATAACGCACGAAGCCGCAGACCGAAACGTGCAGAATTTGTACTAGTTACTGAAATATAAGATTTATCGGGTTTAAAACTGAAAAGCAGGCGTACGTTTGAACCATACGCTTTCAAGAATATAATTTTTTCTCCAATGAAACAATTTCTCCCCGCAACTTCAAAAAACACCTTGGGAAAGCACCGGCACGCAACTGAGATTTTTTTTATTGATGACGTCATAGTGGGCCATATGGAACCACTCTAGTGGCTTTTTGAGCAGTCGGAAGATGCCAATTTATATTTACAAATATAAATTTTAATTATGAGTTTACCGAAGGGTTGGATCATTGCCCTTTGTTGTGGCTTCGGTCAGTGAAGGAACCTATGGCACGGTAAGTTTGTTGGAGTGCTAGGCTTTCACAATTTGTATTTGAGATTGTTTATTAAAAGTGCATTTGATGAAATGCAATTCTATTAAATTAGAAAACGAAGTGCAAGTTGGAGTTCACATTAAACTGTTATTCTGACTCATTTGCGGCGGAGACAAGATCACTTTCGAGAACGAACTGCAGGAAGGATTCCAAATATGTGATGTAGCTAAATTTATTAGCAGGGTTTTCCATGTTTAGCTGACTTGGCTGTATGGACAAGCATTCCAGGAATTTGTTGCTCAAGTTAAAAATTGATTACATCGAATGAAGTTTTAGAAAATTTAATTAAACTTATTTAGCGAGTTTATTTAATTCTTTAATTATTTTAAATATAACAAGGTTAAATGCAGACAATTCGAGCACCGAGTAATACTTCAAGCGAATGCAATTTCATACCTCACATTTATACGAACCGACAACTTAAATGTGGTAACTCATTGATAAAATTTACCGCTTCGGTTTGTAATTGCAAATTTCATTATTGTCTAATAATTTAAATGCCTTTTGAGCAAACTTAAGCTCCAATTAGTGTTAAGTGTGATTACAACAGAAATTTAAATTAAATTCTTGGCTTTTGATCGACCTAAGTTTTTTTATCGAAGATTTTAGGTAAACGAAAGGGCAAACCAGTGGATCTGAATAAAGGTGGATAACCAGGATTCATAGTATTGAAAATCTTGTTAAATGGCGAAACAAGATATAAGTCACAATTTTACGGTAACTGCTTTAGGGTAGCAGGGACACCAGAAAATTTTAAATGCCCGACACGTAAAGAACATAAATAAAAATAAAACGAGAGAATAAAACTTTCTGTTAAAACAAAACTAGGCATAAAAATACCATTAAGAATTTCATAACGCTTTTAAAATAAAGTTAAATAATTTTTTTGAAAAACTTACCGAGCTGATGTAGTTGGTGAGACTCAGCCCGTCGTTCCACGGCAGTTCCTTCTCGCAGGATACATTGGAAAGCTTCAAGGTGTGCGATTGTTCGAGAGTTTGTAACCCAATTGCGAAAACAAAAACGGAATCGTATATCAATGCGGCTTCCGCCTGTAACAGAAAATTACAAAATTGTTACAAAATTCTGCGAAATTAACAGTTCTTTTTTATTTTCCTGTTTTCGTTGCATTACACGGAATAAAAAAAAATAACAAATTTAAAATCGATCTGTAACTTGTGTGCACGGTCGCTTTGCAACATCTCACTGGAGCTCTTTCAACGTTTCCTGTTATAGAAAAAAGGAAAAGGATAAATTACTTCGCTTTTCGTGGACCATTAGCTCACTTGGTCACGCAATTCCTGCTAAAAAAATCATTCGAACCAACGAAAAGTTATAAAGGTGGTTTACTTTAACACTCCGTTTTGTAACAAACTTTTCAAATTTATGACTCAAAATTATCGCTTATATTTCTATGAAGTTTTTAAGTTCTATAAAAAGGAAGCCGAGTGCAAGCTTAATTAAACTTTTGGTTTAGCGCATCGTTTTGGACTTGAGCCAAGCCGTTCGATACTGTCAACTTTCGAAATATATTTTTATGAAGTTGGCAATGAAAGAGATTCCTCTTCGATATAAACCACTCTACATTATTCCTTCTCTGCTAAATTTTAAGAAAAAATGCAATTTACAACGGCCAGCAAGGTAGGTCCTTCGCGGTAAGGATTTTAACTAGTATTAGAACAATAGAAAATATTTCTCTGAGCAGCTCAATTGTGACTTCTCAATTTCAAATATCTTTTTTTAGTTTTACTTTGTACCACTCTGTACTCCGAATTTGTAAAGAAAGTTTTTCAGTTTACGGGAGCTAACTGTTTAAAATCTAGTTTAGAAGTTCAAGTTAAAACTTTATTTCGTTCATAAAATCGATTATTAAAATTTCTGGGAATGTATCTAATGGAAAATTGATCCGTAAGTTAAGCCGCAGACTCTGTGTGCCGAGGATAAGAGTTGAATAAAATAAGCGTTTATTTGAAGGTTTAAAATGCGCTTTTTTATTTTTTGTAATTTTTACGGAATCATCCCGATATCGTGTTTAGTTTTGGTTGACACGCAGACTTTCTGGTGCCGTAGACAACAATTGAACGAAAATACTTGTGAAGTTACAGAAACAATTGCGATAGCTCTTGTAACAACACTTAATTTCTAGGTTAACTTCTCATCTAATAGAGCTAGGTTATGGACGAAAATGGATTGTTTGACATTAGCTAATTGCTTGCCACTGTTAAAAATACACTTGGGTAGATAATTAAGAAACATTGTTTGTGGGCTAACTTCTAGGCTAAACCACAGTTTCTCTGTCCCGAAGGTAACAGTTAAATTAAAGCGGGCTACTTTGACAGACATGGGTACGCCGTGACCGGAAGTATAATATATTTTCTATGATTGTATTTTAAAAAAGTATATTTTATCTCTTATAAAACATCGCATTAACAAGTTTTACAGTCACAGTTTAAGTGAAGACTTACTAATTATAAATCTGTGATGAAAATAAATAATTTCTTTCTTTTAACATTTTACCATTTAAATTCTTTTTAGAATTCTGGGTTATAACGTCTGTAAATTACACGTTAATGTATACGTTTTTGAATAGTAATAGCTTCCCTACAACACTACTAGCTTAAATAACTATTTATGTGTCTGTGGCGCACGGAAAAGTGTACAAATTGTTGTTGTTAATTTTTAACATATAGCTGACCTGGGACTTAAGCGTATATTCGCAAAAAAAATCGTTTTCCCCAATATCTTGGGACCCCAAAGTCTGTGAACTCAAGAGATCCCGTCTTTCTGGATCCGTCATTTTTGAGTACTCACGGCTTCAAGGGCGATTTTTAAACAGTGCGTGGGATGTTTCTACTAATAATAACAAAATATCAAGCCGAAAAACATAAAGACACGCCGTGGGCGGGGCTAACCTTACGGAAACAGCCAATGCAGTGACAGCTTTCTTTTGTTTCGGGTTTTGGGGCTTTTTTATCCGAATTTCGAAAAGATGCTTACATTTTAATATTTATATATTAAGTAATTTACGTTCAATACCTTAATTTCATAAGAGAATTTTTAAATTGCAGGGAAAGGTTAAATTCCAGACATTTAAATGAAAAAAAAAACTATTTGAAGAGCACACAATTTATTTAAGTTCTATCTATTTACGAAGTGAGTTTGGAAGCGATTGTTTGATGAAACTTGGAACTTAGTTCATAAGCAGCTTAAACTGCTGTAAATAAATGATTACTTAGAATATATTATGTAGATACAAATAAAAAAAAAACACGTAACAGATGAAATACAATGGGAAGTCTTAAGTTTCAAGATTCTATAAATTAATCTCAACTTTCTATGTATTTAAAATGTTTTGTAACATCTATAATAATCATTTCCTCTGGAATAATAATAATTATCGCCACAAGTTTTAGCTTTAGCTGCATGGGGTAAGTTTATTTGATATTAACTATTAGTAAATAATTAATGGTTGCTATGTACGGTTTCGATTGATCCGCATCAAACCTTTGTTTGTAAAATTACATACATTTGGGTTGGGCAGGTACTTATCCCATTTGGATTTTTACTTAAAATGCTTTAATTTAAAATGAGCTTACATACAAATGTGATGGGTCCATTACTGCGGCGCCATATTTGCGGTAACTTTTTCGATTCTAATTGAACCGCCGAAGTGCGTCAGCGAAATAAATCGGGAAATATCAAAATGTAAATCAAAAATCGATTAATTTCTTTTGAGAAAAAAGCGCAGCAAATTTAAATTTGCGGCAATTCAAGCTTAGGTAATGAAAATCGTGATTTATGAGGAAAGGAAGGTGAAAATGATACTAACCTTAATAGATGAAGAATTAATTCTGAACGAAGTGGGCGACGGCTGAAACTTTGCCATGTCGCTTAATACTTCTTTTATGTGTAAGTCGCTGGTATCTACGACTCGAAAAGCTGTCATGTTGACAAAATTGTACTTGAAATCTTCGAGATCGAATGTTTCCAAGTCGAAAGTTGTAAAGATGTAATGATACTTGTAGTCGTTCATCTGAAGCTGAAGTATCTGAAAAAATTTATTCGAAACTTTGCGATTGGAAGTGGGAAATCTTCGCTCACTCCTTTAAGTAGATGCTGCATGTTGGTGGGCTTCGTGTCGATAACCAAATTATGGATTTCCTTATTTTTGATTTCCTTCAAGACCGCTCTATAGGAATCCGGATCGGCATGCCGTAGGTGTATTTCCAAATCGGCATTGTGAGGCGAACGAACGAGTTCTCTCAACTTAATTAATCCTGGAATTATTTTTAATTAAGTGTGACAGTTTGAAAATTTCTACGGCTCACGTACCGTAATCCTCTTCATAAATGATCGCAACTTTGGTCCAATTGAGAAAACTCATGACATCTTGGAACGCGGTATTCAGTAAATGCTGGGCGGGATGGAGGTTGATGGAGAATTCTCGAACATCACTGTCTAAATCCAACCGGGCTTCTAAATGGGGAATATCTAGCGCGTCGCAAATGGAGTGGATGTGGGCGCCAAGAAGAGGGTCGGAAGGACCGAACACGGCCTGAACGCCGAGCTGCACTTGACCGCAAGCTGAAACCAAAAAATGTCATTGTTATTTTTTTACCTCGAGTTATTTCTTATGTAAATATGCAAGAATTTACTTCTCCAAACTTATAGCGGAGATTGTAAATAAAGCATTGAATATGAATGAATCGCGGGGTTCGTCAACTGAATGTGATGGATTGCGCTTTTAATACACAAGATGAATCTCAGTTAAAAGCAATGGCAAACACAAAGCTCTCGAAACATTATGAATAAATTTACTTTTTATAATATCGCATTACGTTTGTATGTTAACATGTTACAATACCACTGTATATCTTAATTTCGAATTAATTTAAATTTTCATCCAGTTACATAAATACCACTGACTCCGCACCCCTCTCAGTTTTTCCTATGCCATTACGACGTTAAATAACATCATTATGTTCTCTTCCGTATCCTGAGTGTTATTCATAACTATCGGGTTAATCCGCAAAGTTTGGTTTCGTCTCGTTAAGTTTCCAACAATACTCTGGATACGAAACAGGGCTGGATGTCATCGAGGTCGTAGAAAGCAAAGTGCATTGAAGTGTGGCCTTAACACGCAGAATTCCTGTATTTTTCACTTGATTTACTATCACGAGAGCGCCTTTTCGTTTTACATTAAGATTGTTAGCTATAACAGGACTTCAGAATACCCCTCAGTTCTCTGGTGATTGTCTTCAAATGAAAAACTTTATATAAAATAAACTTCTTTGGAAAATAAACGTCCGCTTTACACCACGAACCGCAAGAGTAAAGTACTAACTTATGACGTCAGAAGTGTTTAAAATATATTATACTTCTTAAGGTTATCTAGTTTAGAAATCGATTGTATTTTATAACTTTTAAAGTGGAGACTCTTAAAAGTCCAAAAACACATTTTTTTTGAACCTAGAATGCTAGAATGCCGCCTTAAACAAATAAAATAATTTATTTTGAATTACTAAACAAGGGGAGTTTAAAAAAAATAGAAAAAATTGTTTTCCTAAGATTTCTCAAATATCCGTTCAGTAATGGCGTAAAGGTTTCAAGTGGGGGATGGGATGATTATTATTAAGATTTCCTTGGATTTTCTCAGATTTCCTTGAATTTTCTAATATTTTTTCGGATTTCCACCGATTTTCTAAGATTTCTTTTCACTCGTACATCAGATTTCTCCAGCGATTCTTCCTTCTCTTGATTAAAAAAAAAAAATCTAATCGTCAGGATGTTTTCTGGCAGGTTAATGAAAAAAATTGATCGGGAATGGTTTTGTAAATAACAAGCTTTGCAAAGCACGAAACACAAAGTAAACAAAAAGAATTAATTAAAATTACAAAGCAGAAGTAAAGATTAAATATTTATAAAATTATAATACGAAAACTAGTGCCTGCATGAAAAATATCTTTGTAAGTTGACTACAATTTTAATGCAGGGCAAAATTGAAATTACAGCGTAGTTGTCGGGTTAACTACTAATATAAATGCAGGTTCAATGTAAATGATCTACGGAGGATGATGAAGCCGAAAAAAATATGGTTTTTTTGACAGTTGATCCATTACAAGGCTTCTATAAAAATCCAAGCTGCAATGCGTTTGATCTTGAAAATCGACACGTTCACCCCAGTCAGTGACCTTTTATTGACCAGGTTTTGCATATCGAGTTTTCTGTCAAGCATTAACTTTGCTTTCTCCAATAGCCACAGCATTCATTAACCCATTATTCATCTTTTTGCTTGTTTGCCCGATAAAACTTTGTTTAGATTAGATAGGTTTTTAAATTTCTGCTAAGAAAACTAGTAGATTGTATGTAGATATCGGATATTCACATTACGGTTTACTATAAAAGCTTAAAAGTCCTCTAACCTGTTCAACATCAACAACATAAAAGTGACATCCCCATTCACGCAAACAAAATATGCAAGATTGCGCTGTATGCCGACGACACCGCAATGTAAACTACGAAGATATTATGTTTTCTAGTTCTGTATGTTCATATGTTTCATTTTTTTTTGTTGTGCTTCCATAACAACGTAAAATTAAAATCGCATTTTCAGATGCGTTGCATAAATGTTTTAATAGCTTTCATACGAAGCTCATTGAAATTGCACACTTCCAGCTTTCCATTAGATTTTCTCGTCCTTGTGTTAATTAGCTTGTTCGTTAAGTTTTTATTTTAAAATTACACGAATGAAATTTTAATGATTTAAAAACTGCGTTGTCGGAAATTAAAGGAAAAGCTCAATATTTGTATTTAGTACAAAAAATAAAATATTGAATTTTTATATCACTGGCCATTCGAAATTAAAAGCAAACAGATTTTCGATGATTGATTATCTCAAGAAAGAAAGAAAAGATCGGCTTTCGCTGGAGATAAATCTACTGGCATTTCGAGATTTGCAACAGTCGAGCTCGAGTAAAAATCGATAGTTTTGTTATTTATCCGTTTAGAAGCTTTAAAGTTGGGAGTCAGGATTGTCCGAATGCATTTACATAGATACGTTTAGTACGCGACCCAAACACCGGATTAGCCACTTAAGAACTTTTGCGGCACTGGAAGCAGTGATAATCAGACGCGGTGAAAAATAACTTTTGGATATATGCAGGATCGTCTGCGTTGCAGAAATCTAACTTTTATTGTTTTTAGTTCCATTAAAGTTTTGCTAATCACGTATTACCTAATTTCTTTACGCTGGGTATCCGAAATTGACTTTAGCACATCTTCGAAGTTAAGTAAGTACCTTACACGCCTTCACGAAAATTTAGTTAGTTGGAAAAGAAGTTTCTTAATAGAGGAAAGAGCGTTCAACATCGATCTAATTAGAAGTTCATATTTGAGACGTGCAGGGTTTTAATTAGTTTTACATTCATTTTTGGCTAATTAAAACTGTTAGCCGAATAATTAGGAAATGTTCGCTAGAGATATTTCGCCAAGATGTTCGCCGGTCAATTCGTAATAAATTCGTTGATAGTAAAAAGGAAACGTTAGCTCTCGCAACATAAATTTGACGTGGGTTAATCGATGGCACATTGATTTTCTCGTGATATGAAGAAGGCAGACTTAAAATAACAATGCGAATTCTCGAAAATATTGTTTATGCATTCAACGTAGAGTTAAAAGATCAGCAAATTTTTTGGAGTCTATATAAGATGATATCGGTCAGGGTTCCTGTTGTGAGAACTTTATTTGGAAGTTATGTTACCGTTTAAAAGGTCAGGGCACGCGCTCTTCCGTTCCTCACAGTTAGAAATGTAATTGACAACATAATAATAGCAATATACGCTGAAGATACCGCGATAGTTCACAAACCGCCGTATGGTTTTGTTAGTAACGTAAATTAGTAGGTGTCGGATAAATTGATTGAAAATTTCTCAAAATTATTTAGTTTTTGTTTTTTCAATTTGCTTCCACTTAGAATGTGTCATGTGGCATCGACATAATAAATTACATAAAATGGAGCTCGGAGTGTGCATCGAGCAATTAAACTTTAATTACAAAATATTGATATTACTTCGTCGTGAAGTAAGCGCCTTGTGCTACGTACACTGCATAATTTCATAATTAGAAAGATGTCCACTCAAGTGTGCAGCGCAGTTGGTAACACATGGTTGTTGTTGTACATAAAATAATTTACTTTTAAATAAATTAAGTCAGGAAACACTAAAATCGCTTTAAAGGCAATTTTTAGCGTCTTAGCGCCGCAGGCGAGATAGAAGGTTTGGAAAGCCTTTATTGTTCCTCTCCAGTGACTCCATTATTTCGTTTTCGAATTAGCACAATAATCTTGAAATGGGGTAAGGCGAATGTTTAATTTTCTGCACAATAATGACGTATTATATTTCAACAATAGCTGAACCAATGCACGCATAGCAGTTTATTGGTATTTTCAGTATTCCTCCCCTAATTGGCATTGCACATCGTAGAACGACAAAGCGACTGTGCAGTTAGTTCATACATATTTATAGTATAAATGACGGATACGTTCAGGTTGTGATTCCAATGATCAAGTAACACTAATTGTGGAATCTGATATTATTTCCTTTAATAGAGCTGCTCTGTTGCAAAATTTAGCTGAGGTTAACCGAAATAGCTAATGCTGATTACACAGGGCGAATCAATAGTGTAATTTTCTCCATAGCTCCCTTGACGTTCAAAAATTGTTCATGCAGACAAAGATTCGAATAATAGTGACATAACCTTTTTGAGGGGTAAAATTGAATGCCTTTAGAATTTTTAACAAGACAATCACCAATGGTATTTTTATATAACCGCTTTATCCCTTCAAGGTGATCGCAGCTTTATAAGATTACCAGTTTAAGTATTTAAGTTTTTTCTCTTCTTTTCTTCGATAATTTTATTCGTGTCAACTGGCGCTCACATATTATAAAGAAGCAGTGGCGGATTTTCGAACAGCCGCAAGAGGCGCGCGCCTGGGCCTCATAAATCCATAAAACAAAGAAATATTCAGTTTTATGAAAAACACACCACGTGACCATAAATGAGCATTTAACTAATCATTATTTGTAGTATAAATTTAAAACATTAATTTTTGGTGTTTAGGATTGAAATTTTTCAAAAAGAAAAATTCCACATGTGTTACATACACTAAAGAATCATTCAGTGAGGTTTCTAAATTATAGTCAAATATCCTATGCGAATCTCGTTAATAGAGCGCTATTTATGCGCGTCACTTAATTTCATGAGAAATCGCTCTTCTCTTAACCTTTTCATCATTTTCTTGCACAATAAGCAGTGTCGGATTTCCGAACCGGCACAAGAGGCGCTAGCCTGGGGCCTCATAAATCCAGGGGACTCAAAATTCAGCTCTCAAAATAAAATAAAGTAATTCTATCCCACAAAATTGTGGCATACGGAAAACATATTGAAAAACTTTTCTTTAAGTCGGCTAATAAAACGACAACTGATGTGAGTAGCAAAATTTTTAGAGGGGGCCTCAAAATTAAATTGCGCCTGGGGCCTCTTAAATGCTAAATCCGTCACTGATAAGAAGCGAAAAGGAGTAATATGCTTTAATACAACTTTAATTTACTTAATCGAAGTTAAGACGATAAAACTTGAAATATAATTTTTTGCAAGCTTGCGTAAAATATACGCAACAAGGCTACAACTATGCGAAATTATAACTTTGAAGTTAAATTGACACGATAACGACTTGTCAAGCAGATAGAGCTATCGTGTTTATACAAAATAAAATTACTTTTTTATAAATCTAATAAAAATTTTCGCTTTATTCTAACTTGATGAAATTTTACGGCTATAAAAACTGTATGAAAATTGTTTTAACATTAATTTGATACTTCAATAACACAATCGCGTCTACTTGGCATATTTTAAATTACCTTTGAAGTTAAACTTTTCAATCGTCTTTCTTTAATTATATTTTGTAGTACCGAACATTTTCCTGAAAAGTGAAGCTTTTAAAAATCAATAAACGCAATTTTCTTAATTTATTTTATTTTGCTTACATTTTCAATGCCGACTTCTTAGGGAAAACTTTAAAAACAATTTTGCTAGATAGCAGAATTTGCCAGATAGAGTTCTTTAGCATTCCAACTGCTATTTATTGATCTAGTCGTTGATCATATTTAGATATCCACTAAAGGAAATGGGCACTAAATTGGAAACTTTTCTTTCACGTAAACTAATATAGTTTTCCAATAAAAACTTTTCTTACGTTTAGTAGGTCCTTTTATTTTTGTTTGCTTATTAGGTAACCAGCTCCTTGGATGCTTAAGTTTCGAGTGCTAAAATTTATGAAACTTCGTCGATTGCTCAATTACGAAAATGTAACAAACTCATTTAAATTTTTAAAATCGTTAGGGTTCTGTTAAAATATGTGGTCGTCGAGGAAACGATGAGACCGAAAAAGTCTGGAAAACAAAATGTTAAATGGTAAGCCGTCTGTTGGCTCATTAAGCGATTATACCAGCCCTATAGCGGTCTCACTAGTCCATTATTGATTATAACAATTTTACTTAACCCGAATTTAACGACGTATTAATTTACTATCCAGCATCGTAATAATATTCACAAAAGCTGTTTGGCGAAGGTTTTTTTCAAAAAATTCGTTAATCAATGTCAAAAGGTCTACACGAGCCAAGCTTTTGTACTTGACGCACTTCTTGATAAATTGCTATCTCTGGGGTCTTAATTTTGTAATGCATGCATATTTTGTTTGACCTAACATGGTTTAAACTTTTAGGTAATAAATCTCTTGAGGATTTTAAATTATTTTTGTATTTGAACAAAAATTTACAGATACACAAGGCAGCTCATAATCTGACCTGCAAATTCGACTTTCGCACAGCGTTTTCATTTTATGCAAATAACTCACAAAAGACGTAAAAAATTTATAAAAATAAAATATTCAACAAATTTTTATTTATTAATTTGACTGTAAAAAATTAATATTTTCTCGGTTGTTCAACAAAGACCAAATTTCTTCAAACCATCAGAACAATTTTTCATCTCGTCTTGTCGAAATTTGGCAAGGTATTTTATTGGGTGCTTATGGTCCCATTGCAATTGCCCGCAATTGAGGCACTTGCACAGTCAATCAATCAGTCAAATTCATTTGATCACAATTGAACGATTAACTTACCATTTTATTGTAAACACGATATTATTTTTTACAATATTGAAAGGAATAAAATTCTGGAACTATAAATTTTTATAAGGTTATCGATGAAATAAATATTAATATATTCAGTAGGTAATAAAAGGTTATTTACAAAGATAAAATAAAAGTGGATTTGAAAAGGTCTTTCTGGACAGTTAGTTTCGGTGGGATTTTCTCAAATAAACTCAACTAAACGGAGCCAAGCAATTTTTTATTATTGGTAGCTTCAGAATTTTTTTTTGAAAATGCAATTACTTGAAGATTTCGCATTTACTATTGAAAACAAAATTGGGAAATAAATTCGAGTTTTTTGATTGTTTAATGTTCAATTTTCTCTTCGGAAATCTCAGAATTCCAATGTTCAGTTCTGGTAGTTTTTGCTTCAGAAAAAGTTGGCCTAAGCAAAAATGCAATTCATGCAAATTTTTCCAAATTTTTTTTAAAGAAGCAAAAGAACATTCACTTCTTTACCAAAAGAAGTCCAGAAGTACTTGAAGGACAGTCAAGCAACCCCAGCGGATGTAGATGAAGACCTGGCAAAACTCAATAGACAGGAAGCGGAAGAATACCTTTCAAGCAAGAATAAAAGACTCAAATAAGAATTTCATCTGTTGGAAATCTTCCAGTGCTGGGATAAGCAGCAAAGCGGATCAAGCATCTATTAACATTTAGACGGTACAAGAAGAAAATGGTATCCAGAAATTCACAAGCCTGACTCAGAGACTTCATTGGGTAAAAAGCTGGATATTCTTAGCAGACTGCCAGCAGTCAAGTTGGAGGTTTCGCAGTTGAAAAAGAATGAAGAAAAGATCGGCTTTTCCGGCTGTTCCGCGGAGTTCAAACGTAATGCCTAACTGCACATTCGGCTTCGTAGGAAGAGGTTTCAACGAGTGAAAATCTCACCACTCTCGGCTTTGATTGAGCCGGTGACTCGTACGAGATTTCCTCTCCCTAAATTATTAATTAACTTATTATTGACGACTGTTACAATTATTTCGTTGTCAACTTCAACAAAAGAGATGAAAATAATTTAATTCATAAATGAGCAAATTGGGGGGATTGTTATTTGTACAAAACTAATTCGTCTCGGTAATAAATTTACTAACCTTTTTTACTCGCATGGAAGCTGTCGTCCTTTGGAACATAGCGAATGTCGTATTGGAGAGAGGTATAGGGTAAAATAGTTTTGTCCCTATTAATTTTGTACACTGCATACTTAAAAGCAAGTTCAGTACTCCCGTCTCTTTGATCTTCCGTAAATATGGCACCTGTAATTAAAATACAGAAATAAAAAGCTATAGGGCAACAAATTTAATTAAACAATGTTAAGAGATATTTCTCTCGTTGTGAAACATTTTTATTCTATTACAGAATTTATAAAAGGTTTCGTGAAAGTGGAAAAAAACAACAAAACCTTTGGAAAATTGCACAAAAGTGATTGTGATTAGACAACTATTGCAGACAAAGCACTTTTAGTTCCAAACGCATTTCAGATTTTATTCGATATTCCTATTAGTAAGCTGGAAGTAACACAATCTATTTTATCAGTTACAAGCCTTAAGGATGTAATTTGCTATCCCTACGACACCAGTTTTAAATTCTTCTACCCTAGTTCAACAATTACATTTGCTGTCCATGACCGAAACGATAATCCTCGACGATGTTTTCAGTTCCTGTAAAAATAACAAATAAAGAAATCAAAGTTTGGCGAGCTTATCTCGAAATAAACAAAAAGGGGAATTGATGTGGATACCAATAACTTATTTCCATTGACGTTAACTGTCCTTTTTCGTTTTGTATTTGTATTCTGTTTGTTGGTTGCTTGTACCGATTTTCGCTAGAAAGAGTTTCAATTCCGAAAACTTTATTTGTTCAATTATGCTTTCTCTATTAGAGCTTTCTTTGTATCAGTAAGCTGGAATTGCTCTACCACACGTTTTGCACACTTTGCAATTTATTGAAATATTAAATCATATAATAACTTTTCATAAAATTTAATGAGCCTGGCTAACGCTTCGTTGGAGGACCCATTTGCACTTGGCCAGCAGTTCGACCGCTTCTCCATTAAGTCTTTCGATGAAGCAGTCATTCAATTTAAACGAATCAAAGAATAGGGTAATTTACTATTGAATCTCTTGTTATCTAATATACTATTAATTAAATTGAACTTCAATTTCTCTTTATAATGGGTGCCCGGCCCAAGCAGAGTGCGACTAAAATTACATTGGGCTATTTATTACTTTTCGCGTACATAAAGGAAGCTAAGATTCGCAATTATTTTGTTAAATTCTCGACTTCAATATTAAACATCTAAGAGAGTAAAAAGTAAAATTAGATGTATTCACGTTATTTCTAGATTTGAATGCTAAATCAACTCGCCATTACAGTTTTATTAGCACATTTAAGAGCTCCAGTCAAGTTTAAATTACTTCTTCAAAATACAATTATTACAAAATAAATAATTTTTTTTCTTCCAATCGTAAACTTCAATGCCAAACTAAATGTTTAACTGAACCTATTTTATAACGATGTAAATAAAGACATAGCTGCTCTTGTTATTTACAATTAAATTTTAATTATTTTTTCTCTATTTAAATAATAACAGAATATAATATGTTCGTTATGAAACTTTAATAACAGGTTGTCATAGTTATTTACGTACAAGATTTTATATTACTGCATTAATTCAAGCGGAAGAACTTTTGTAGTTGATAACATTCCCACTGGAATATGTGATTTAGACTCACCAACTTGCTTCAATCTATATATCATAAAAGTCGCTGAATATCTCATTCTGTCGACGGTACGTGTGCTCAGTTTGTCTTAGTGGGCGGAGCCGACCGCAGCTACTAGCATCATTTCATACATTTATTTAAAACGTATTTCGTTAATTAAAGCTGAATTTATCTTAAAAACGAAGATCTGCGTCATTTTCGAGTTAGGGCCACTTCAGGAATTTATTTAAATTTTCAAGCTACTACTGTAAAACTTACAGAAACAACCAAAACAGTAGCCGCTTTCAATTGTTTTCGTCAATACAGCAATCGATTTCAATTGTTTTTCAATTGCTGAAAGAATAATTACTTGATTGTTATCGTTTAGTTAACTTGTTTGGTTTCGAAATCTAATTTATGTTTATAAAATCAAAGATTAACATGTTCAATTAAAGTAATGATAATTAAATTAGCGTATCGTGAAAAACGTGTTTTTACGTTTTGGAAGGAATGTAATAAAAATAAATATTAAATTACTCAATAAATTGGGGTTGCAAAAATTTAAGTGGTCATTTTCCTTGATAAAATTTTTATCATTGGTGATAATCTGATAATGAACTTTTTATAACCCTAAATAAATATCTTACGAGTGCGGCTTTAAACATTATTCCGCTTTATTTTCATTTCGCAAAATTACCTATTTGAACTTTTATTTTCGCAAAGGCAATTGCATTAGAAATTCTGTTTGTGTAATCAAATTATAAAGTCGTTATTTAAACTCAAAATAGGGAAATCTATTGAACAGAGGCTTTTCGAGATATCTCAATCGAAGCTCTAGACCCGATATTAGAGCTGATATTAAACTGCCGAGTTTTAGGTAAATTAAACTGGAGAAACCACAGACGAAGCAAAGTCGTCGACTTGCTTCCTTTTTTTTCATTTCATCCACTAATTGTAAAATCCGATAGCAAAAAACGGTGTATTCAAAATACTGCGGAAATCCAAGAGTAGAAATCCGGTGGAAATTGTAGGACGACAAAATAAAAAACTGGTTAGATCTTTCTAGGGGAAGTTAGATGTTTATCGGGTCCCAGAGGGCGTTAACGGTAACAAAAAATAATTTAATTGGAACAAAAACCAGTGGCGTATCGGAAAATAAATAAAAATAAAATTTTAAAATTTTTATAAATTTTATTTCGCAGTTTGAAATTAAAAGAAAACTAGACTAGGTTGTAGTAGAAAAATTAATTTCGACAACAATGGAATCCTATATGCATAAGTAATACGTATTCAGAAAATCATCGAGTCGTAAGTTAATTTAAAATAATTTGATTATAACCGTAGTAGATATATAAATCCCAGGGGGATCTAAAATATCTCAACGAGTTTGTAGCGAGACGACAAGAACAAGATGCACTTATAAACTACTTCATCGTTACAAGCAAAATGAAAATGGAATTGATTTTTTTACTTAAAATATCATCCGGCCAAATGGAAGCATTTCTGATTCAATAAATTTAAGCAAATCAAATATAAGTAACGTAAACAACACATCGAAAAATCCTCTTTTTCTGAACTTGGCGATATATCCAATCATTTATCTCAAACGCGATCTATCTGTTTTGACAGAAATGTTACTAACCAATCAACAAGCAATACGGAATAAACATAAAAGCAAATATTTCATATTTATAGTTTTGGCTTATCAAGAAACCGTATCATATTCCGTATAAAAATGATGAATTTTATAACGACATAAGGTAAAAGTAATAAAGATACGCCTTGTGCTTCACCGTATACAAAAATTTTTCATACTTCAAATTTAAATATTTACCTACAAAAAAATTTTAAAAATTTTATTTTCAGTATCGAAAAATTTAATTTACACAAAATAAAACTCAATTAATTTTCGTAAACGTAAAATTTTGGGCGCCAAAATTGCAAGGTTGTTTCTAAATTTTAAATCGAAAATGAATTCATGCAAATTGCGACGCAAGCATTTCGATAGTTAAGTTAATTACAACTGCAGCAAATTAATAACTCAAAATTACCATTTTGGGAAGTAAATCAAAAAGCATCGTTTATTGGTTGCTGAAAGTGTACAATTTCTAATTGCGAAGGCAATAGCTAAAAGTTACTTTCCTTCAACGGTAACCTAAAATTTTAATCTAATTTTCCACGCCCCTACAGCATGGAAAATAAATTTGTACATTTCCTTCAAATTAAATGTAAATTTTAAATGTCGCATTTACTAAAAATTTAAACGCTCTCGATCGATAAAGTCTCACACTTTGTAAGTTCTACACACTAATATTAGTTACACGGAGCTAAAGTGCAAGTGGGCGGGGCTAGTCGTCTTTATTGCCAATCGGTTTACTCGAAAAGTCGTTTCGCCGCTTTTAATTGGTCCGACGAACCGATCGAATTGCGCGATCAATTTAAAATATTTTATTCGGTTTTAGTGCGAATAAAAATATAATTCTTGGTTTTATTTCGTTTGGAAAATAAAAATGATACTTTTTCGCGAAAGTTTAAACTATAAATAAGTTTTCGACATAAACGAAGGCATTTACTTCTTTTAATGGCGTTGGCGCACTTAAAAAATTCTGTTCAGTTTTCAGTTTTGTATAATCTGCCCGGAGCTGTTAGCTTAAAGTTTGTGTTACAAAGCTCTTCTTATCGCAAATCCTTTTACTTTTAAACTGCCTGTTTAAAGAATAATCACACTATAAATATTAATAAACCTTCTTCGAGGTGCAAACCTGTTCGCAGCAATATTTACGACTTCGCAGCTGCAATAGCGCTAAAATTTGGATATTAAATTATTTTAAGAATCCAAAAAGCATTACGTGTCCCCATGTATTGTTACGTAAAATTTTGATAAATTAACTGAATTTAATTTATCGAAAGCAAATGTTCAACTTTGAGTTCCATTTCAATCAAAACTGAAATCGTCGACAGAGATAAATCAAATTATTTATGAGTTCAAAAGAAACGCTGAAAACTGCACATTAATCTTGACTGCAATTATTCCAACAAATAAATCACTCATTATTAACCTAATCCTTCAAATTACGATAGCTTTATCATGTCAAGCCTCAATTTCAGCAAATTGGAGATCCGTGCTGAATATGAAATTAAAATTTGTTTTTATCCTGAAATTCATTTGAATTTTTATTTCAAGTGGAAAGTGGAAAAATTAAACTGGTACTTACCTATTCTAATAACTGGCGGCAAACCTGTTGCAAACGTGAGCAGTCCAGCAAGCCCTACAATGGCCCACCAGCTGCCCAACTGCATGGCTCATCCCCCTTCGCCACACCACTTTAACCAAATTGTCATTATCATTCTGCAAGAGAAAAACATTATTAAATTTGCATTTCATAGGCAGTGGAATTTAAAATAATATTTACATTAGCATTTAACTGTACTAGGGAGTCTGTAATACATTAATTAAACACGGTAGCTATTTATACTCACGAAAGAGGATACATTCTTTTTCTATACATTAAAACATATCTCTGTTGTTCTACTCGTTTCAAAATATTTTTATCGAGTTTATTTATTTTTATATGATACTAGAAGTAATCGGGTATATTGGTTTTTTAATCTTGTTTCTGTTATTTTAGATTTAAAGTCATCTTATCCTGCCACTTATTGGTCTGTTGAACTTATTGAATTTCCAAACCGTTTCCTCATTTCTACATTTTTATTTAAAAGCCCCACGTTGGGTCGCCATATTTTGTTTAGCAAATTATACGAGGTCGAAAATCTCGAATAGTTTTGGAGGAAGTTATTTAATTGTAGACAATATTACTCTTGCATGCTTACCATAATTCAAATTTTTGACGACCGCTTAGCTGCTCGAAAGAAAAAACTTGAGAAACTTTGCCGCTGAAGATCTTTCGGTAATTCGCCATAATAAAATTTTAAGCTACTGCAAAAGTTTTAATGGGCTTTCTCGTTTGTAATATTTTACTATTACATCATGTAAACGCAGCTAGTTTTATTTTCATGAATAAATAAAAACTTGGTAATTGGCACTAAAAATAAAATTTCTTTTAAGCGGCCTGCGAAAAGCCCCGTTCCGATCAAACGTAATAATTGAAACTTAATTTCTTAATTTATCATGGCCGAAATAAAATGAAACTTATTGTGCAGAAAATTGTTACGTTAAATTTAATTTGTAACACAAATCCAAAGTTTCGCTAACAACATTTTTTTTTGTCGCGTGTATTTGATTACATCAAAACTTTTTGTGATTTTGTTAGGTAACTTGTTGAAACTTTACAAACTTCATCAAAGTTTTTTATTTCATATAATGTGTTGGCAGCACCGAAGACTTATCAATTATTTTTGTTAGAACTGGAGATTTTTTAAAATTTATTTAAATACCGCTATCGAGAGCTAGCCCGGTTTGTATCTTATGATCCTTACAAAGTACCGAAAATATTCAATTATTTGAGCCAGTAATACGATTGCTATGATTTTCAATCGTAAGAAAACACAATAAAAGATAAAATATTAATAAAAATAAATAATCAATTTCAAGATAAATTTTTTAAAAGGGCATTCGATTTAATTGCTCTTGCAAAATGTAATAATTTCTTTACGGCAAAGCGAAAACACATGGAAAAATTTAGAAGTCTAAAATAAATAAAACAGAAATCTGGTATAACCCTGCTTAATTTTTAACGTTGGACAGAGTAAGATTTGAATTAAATAAATACGAAAAAGTAAAAGCTTTGCATTGAAATGAGATTAAAGGATTCATAAATTGCAGCTGTGAGTTTGCAAAATTGCAACTGACTTTTGAATAATAAAAATGTTAAAGTCATTCGCTCTTTTAATTTTAAAAATTATTATTACAACAGAATGGCGCACCAACGTGGGGCCATTTTGTTGTTCTTTTGTTTTGTTCGATTAAATTATTCATTTAAACAAATTTATTTTATTTTTTTTTATTGTAGTTTGGGATGTGTTACGAATAAATTATGAATTTATGATTGTAATATATAAATTATTATTACTGTTTGCTAGTGAAAAACAGTTGATTACCGAATTTAACTACGAATAAAGCTATTGTTCTGGATGTAGCAGATTCAATTTGACGATGAATTAAATACAATAAAAATGTGGAAACATTGGTGGGTAACCTAGTTATGGCCTACAAAAATGAAAAGTGACTGAAAATATATCAAGCTAAGCTTTATTTACTGCATGCGGTCGTAAATCATTGATAATTAGACAACGCCACAATTGGTGAAAAATGAAATTAATAAATAACGAATTTTAAATTGGCTGCGTAACTGTAGCGACTTAACGTCCGAACCAACCGGCGTAGCTCACAACCGTGGCCAACTTAAATTATTTTGATCTATTAAAAGTTAGTGAAAGGCCGCTAAAGCATGACGTAAACTTTAGAATGGAGAGCTTAAATAATATTAGATAAACAATGGAATGTCCGTAGGTAGTATACCCAAGTAATAATAATCTGTAAAGTATATAGGAACGTTTTCCAATTTAATATAGATAGGGAAGTTCCGTAAGCTCATAAAATTTAATAAAATCCTTAGAGACGGCCGACTATTTGAATAGTGGCTGATAATATTTAGCACAATTCGGCGACAATATCGAGAGCGTCGCGACGCAAAAAATTTTCACGTGTGCCATCAGGAATTTAAATTTATTAGTTGGGCAAATTGAATTAAAAATTTTACGTCGCACAATTTTTGCTTATTCATAAATTTTATTTTCGTTATGTGCGGGCACGCTTATGTAACAGATAACGACATCGAAGCATATCCAACCCCAATATAAAGATTCTGAGCAACGCACGAGGTAAACGAGTAGCATAAAATTCAGAGGCCACCAGGGGTCCGTATCAATATCATAAAAGTCATCTACGTCAAAAAGTTATTTTTATTTATACTTAGACCTGAAAATTTATATTATACTGTCTCACCTCAAGTCATTTTTCATCACGAAATGTCCTCACAATGGTGTGTAACTTTAACTCGACAAAGTTGGTGAGACTTAGTCCTGACACCTCCTGAGTTATGCAATCATAATTTAATACAGTCTAATGCTCAAATTCCCACTTTATATCTCTTTATGTGTCGACTTCTTTAAACGAGCTCGGTTGGTATAAAAGAAAATTTTGTTTACCTCAAGTATGTTGGTTGAGGTTCTTTCCCGGATCTTTAATGGCTGTGTAATTTAATTTTTGATAACCTTATTAAGCTCGGCTCTTTCAGACGTGCTTTGTAAATTTGTTATTTTCCTTATAAACAGATTTCAGGAGTTGTTCCAAAAACGGCTCCTCTACAGACTTTCCGAATACTAAGCAGCAATAATACCTACCGTGCAAAATTAGAACCTCTGCGTTAAACGCTCATATTATGCAAATAACAATTTTTTTACTACCGCTTATTTCGTTTAACGACACTCTACTTAATTATGTAAGCAAGAAGCATTTCTTTTCTTCCGAAAGAAAATTAAGCAATGAACAAAAATTAACAGGCATGTAACACTTCAAAGAATTCAATGCTAACGGCGGGCGCCGTTAAAAAGTTTTTATATAATATAAAACTGACAGTTAGTCGAGAAGTTTCTTTTTATTCTCAAAAATTATCTGCCTTTGATAAGAAATTAGTCGCTTAAGTTTCGATATTCTTTAAAATTCCTGGTAAAAACGTTAGTTGACAAGGAAAGCATCCTCCCATCACTCTTCCCGCACCAGCCGCCACTGCCTATCAGTAAAATCAAAAAGATTAAAATTCAGAGCGAACCAATTAAATTACGGTTGAAAATTCAAATAATAATAGTGGAGATTCCAATAAAACCCAATTTACTTGGTAAACTGAAAATATTTGGTAAAAAAATGAAATATTTTGAATATTATGCAAAGGTATGTCCGAGGAATATTGCGCTCATAGATGAAATAGAAATAAAAATATAACTGCTACAACAAACAAAGCTGTTTCCAATCAAAGTTGAATGTTATCCCAATTAATCATAACAAAATAAAGTTATTAAAGTTTCTAGACAGATGCCGGCCTACACTAATTAATTATTTAGAATATTTACATAGTTTCTGCTGCTTTCGCTGTCTGTTTGGACTTGAAACTAATAAATTGAGGAATGCCAATAAAACAAATGCTGGTGATGACAATGAACCGAAACCGGTTTGGTTTATAATTAAAACTACACAGAAGATTAACTTTTTCTTTTGTTTTTGATTATCATATTAAAAGTTTAACGATATTTTTCTTGGGAAGTTCCTGCAAAGGAAATAGAATAATATTAAATAGGAAAACAGCTCCTTAACAATTATTATAATGCGACAATGATAACAATAGAAGAAATGTTTAGTTGCTAATTTTCACTTTTGTTCTTGTTTCTCATTCAAAATGAAAGGCTACATTTCTGTACGGTGTTGTAGTCAGCTGTGAAACGCCAGATTTCTTCTTCAAAAGCTGCCGCTCATACAAAACAAGCGCAGGATAGTGGCGGCGTTACTACGGTTTCACAATGTCCGGCGAGTGTCATATTCTAGAAAAGTCGACGATTGGTTCGCTTCCGAAGGAAGGCAATAAATTTTCCCCGTCGTTTCACTTATCCAAGTATTATTTGATAATGTCTCAATGAATTTCCGTCGATTTTGTGACGATCTGTGCCCTGAAGTAATACGTGTAAATGGCGGTGTCATCAGCGTACAGGGCTATTATTATAAATAGAATAGTTCGACTATTTATTTTGTCTTTCCAGAGAAAGACAACGGAAGGTAAAGAGTATTTAGATTTGATTTGAGCTATCTTCGTATGCCGTTTAATTTTAAAGGAAAAAGATTAAGAAACCATTGAAAGACCCAAATAGTTTTCCATCAATGCAAGTCGACTGAACTAGAAACGTTTCATTTAAATTACTACAATTATGCAGAGAATCTTTTTATCAAAGTCATATTTTTTCTTAAATTGTCTGCAAGATAGAATCCATACCCATTATCTTAAAAAGAAAACTTTTCTCAATCTAGTGCAGACAATTTAAGGGATAAAAAAGTTTTTCTGTATTCTCATTTTTCTTGTTATGCTTTATCGTCAGTTTGTCATTCTTAATATAGAAAGGGTACATAGTTGACTTGCAAAGAAATGGAAAATTTATATGGATATAAATTTTTCGACAAATGCGTACCAAAAATGTTTACAACTTCGCGTATGGTAATGGAGGCTCTAAAAACAAAATAATAAATTTGCTATGGAATATTAAATTTTTAAATTTTGATTTACGCTCTTTTCGGCTGGAAAGCTTTTCAGGCTAAACAAAGTATTTTTTAAATCTCGCGTGACTTGCACTCGCCACGTATAATGCACGGAAGCCTTTCAACAAGTGCAGCAGTATAATCTCCTTCACGGTAAACCTGCTTTATGTTGGATTCTAATACGATTTACGTTTAAAAAAAGCAGGATTGATGTAGTTGCATTTTATAATTATTTCAAAGCAGCAGTCGGGATTGTTTTATTTTTTAAATCTCGACCCAGTTTTTTTTTCCACTTCCAGATTAATGGTCAAAACTGCCTACTTGGCAAGCAATTACGGCCGCCGATTGCCAGACAAGTTTATCAATTTTCCCATCGTTCCAAATTAAAACAAAAATTATTCAGCGACGTAAAGCCCCGACGTAAATAAATTATGCTACTTTCACACACGAACGCCGATTGGGTTGCATATCTGAAAGTTTATTTTCGAAAACTGCATATAAATAGGAAGGATTATAATATGCAAAGCTGGATAATATAATGTTTGTTACAAAATATTATTAAAATAATAAATAAATTTGTGTGTTTGTATGAAATCTCTTATATTTGCGGTCGATCTACAGAAAAAAGCATACTTTCCAAATCACCTAATGATCCAAATGGATTGCGATAAGCCAAAATTAATTTACATCGTTTTTTTCACGTCAAATGTTTCAGTTTTTTTTTTTTTGAAAATATGATAAACCGGCAAATTGACAAAATGATGTACGATGCTGTTGCGGTGTAAATATTAATAAAAAGATAAACTAATTTGTGGGTGGAAAATAAAAATAATTAACTTTTCAATTTGTAAAATAAAAATAGATTACTTTCAATTTGAGCTAATTTATCTTATGGTTTATTCAGTGTTAGGGTTAATGACGAATATCAGGGGTTATAAATCTAAGCCGAACCGCTCGCCAAAGTAAACCAAAGTTAATGATAAAAATTTAATTGACACTTTTACTGGATTATTATTTTATGTGCTTGGAATAAAACAACATTTGACCGCACAGATAAACCAATTGAAGCAGAGAAAGTCTTATTGACAGTTATATCTGTTATAGGATTATAAAGCTGTAGCTTTACTTCTGCTATCACATCCATTAATGGCTGTCAACGCTTATCGATTGTAATCTATTTGGTTTGGGAGTAATAAAAGATTTTGAATAAATGAAACAACGCGACATTTTTTTGAAAAAAAAAGCAACACTGCGTTCTTAATTCAAACTGGCGAAAAACCATTTACGATTGGGCTATAGTTAACCCGTTAAACCGTAACCGTTCAATCGTTGCATTGTTTATTACGACCATAAAGTTTAGTCAAAATTGCTTATTACTTTGTGAATTGAAATTCCACTTTAATGAAAATTTGAAATAAAATTTTAATATAAATACCTACTGCTGAAATTTATTAATAATTTAAATTTGGCAGAATTAGAGAAAATTAAGTAAATTAAATTTCAAATAATAATTTTAATTTGTATCGGACCGAAATGAAATGTCGAATAGAAATATTGAGTTTTGTGAATTAAAAGTCGACTTACCTAATAAAAACGAAAAACGAGATAATTTTAAGATTGCGAGTGGCGGTGTGCTACTAGAAAGGTCGCGGTAAAACTAACGTGGTTGATCTAAAGTATCCGAGTTGTGTGGCGTCGCGACGCTGACGCGCGCAAACTTCGACCACAACGTGTTTAAGGAAGCGCAGCGCAAGCTCTATGCCACGTGCTCGGAATAAACTAAAAAATGTGTTTTAAAGCGAATAAAATGAAACAAACTGCAATAATCAAGTCAAGGTATTATATTTCCTTTGAAATTCGTAATCCGTGGGCGAAAATCGGGATAAGTTAATGAAAAAAAAATTAATAGCAATAAAACTTTATTCATTTTTATTAAAACGAGTTCATATTTCACGTTTTATTGCAAAAATTTGAATTCGAGATTATCGTCTGTGAATTGTGCTTTATTTAGTGGAAATTTATAATGGATTTTTTTTATTGAGATGCACTCCCCTGCGAAAATAATTTTTAAAAAATTGGTATAATAAGAACTTCATATTTTCGCGTTTATATAAAAGATATAGTCGTGTTTATTTGAATACGGTTTGGTAAATTTCAGTAATCTGCATTCCATTTTGTATTTTGAATAATAATACATTTGAAATTGTTTCCTTTATACCTGATATAATCTAAACAAAAATTCGCGTTATCCTTAGTGCTTTCTGAATTTATGACTTTGTTATCATTACTTTTAAGAATTTAACATGTCCTTCCCCGATTTCAAGTGTGTGGCGCCTTCTTTTTTTTTTGTTTTTAGTCTGAGTTCGGGTATTCACTCCCGATTTCAACCCGCCGTGAATAAGCTGGCATATCTCGCAAACCGCTCGTCTAGCAAAAAATTCAAAAAATTCAAAATTATGTAAAATACTATGCTTTACATTTCATGTATCTACAATTTTCTTCGTGCGGTTCACCGTTTACGAGAAAAAGAGGAGAAAACAAATTTTAAGCTTACCTTACTTAAAATCTCCCACACCAATTTCGTTTAATAAATCTTGCACCTGGTTCGCGTAATTTGACGTCCATTACTTTAATTGCAACATTAGAAAATTTTATATTTTCAAGTTTGCAAGTGCAATAAGATAATTCCGCGTAGTTTTAAGGTTAACGGACGAACTTGGCGCCTGCCAACTTCCCAAAAACTTAGTTGGAAAGTAAACTTTACTACACTTTAAATGTAAACTTTTATAATAAAGTTTTAAATATTTTGTTTTATAGTTTCTGTTACTTAATTAAAAATTTATGATACAGTCGTTTGAAACTTCGTAGTTGTTGGTGTTTTGCAGTAAAAACTCGAAATCTTACGAGACAAAATAGATTTCCAAGTTAGGAAATCGTAATGAAAATTAATAATTTTTCAGCATTACAGTTTATCGATTTAGTCGCCGGGCAATAAACTAAAACATTAAGTTTTGTACCCGAGAATTAAGCCGATAGGGGCAGCGGGGGTTGGCTAGCCCACCGAAAATGATAAACTTAAATAATGTAATTTATGACATTGTGAAGAATATAAAAATGCGTCAATTGCGTTTATTAACGAATAGTAGCACTTAAGGAACCCTTAAAATAAGAATAATCCTATAGATTCGAAGAAAAGAATTAGTTGCCGGAAGACTATGACCACAAGCGCCACCAACTACCCTAAAACTGAAAGGGTGACGCGACAAACTATCACAAAATTTAAGATCGGGTGGCGTCAGTTCCATGCAATTCCCTTTTCCCTCTGTTCGAATTTAAGAAAATTTACGTTACGTCATAACTTTTGTCTTATGTTGACTTCTCTCGCCACCATAAATTTTGAGATAAAAATATTTCAAGTTCCAAATCGATAGAGCAGATTTTGATCATTTATCTTGATGTTTTTACTTAATTTGATTTATTGAATAATTAAAGAAAGTTTTTGTTAACGGAAAACTTTTTTTGGGGTCACTAAGATTACAAATTTAAGTTTTATTGTTTTTATTGTAAAAAACTTTTACTCAAATTAGATCTTGTGGCCAATAACGCAGATAATTCGCATACTGTTAGGGGAAACCACTCGGCTTACTCTGCTATATTTAAATTATATTTTGGATTTAGTTAATGGAAAATTACAAAATATCATGTTTCTCGCGAAAAACATTGCGATATTTTAAATAAAATCAAAAAACCATAAAAGCAGAGGGAATCCTAAAAAAATACATACATTTTTTGGTAAGTTTCTGAGTGTTCTGGATAAATGTATAACCGTAATTTTTATTAAAGATATACAAAGAGTAAAACCGCTGTTCAAATCTTATAATATATGCAACCCAATTAGCGTCTGTCTATGGAGGTTGCATTTTTCCAAAGTTTCACTTTTGCTGGTATTCGAGGGCGGTTTACAAGCCGGTCTTCAGTCAGGTTCATTATTACGATGTCGTCAAACCGTATTAGTTTAAAAGTTATTAGTCAAACTTCTTAGTTTACTATAACGATTACAGTTAGCCATATAATCTGGCCGTTCGAACTCTTTATATGCAGCTCAGAAACTTTCCAAACTAAACTTTCGTTAAACTTTGCATATTAGCAGGCATCGCCGGCGGAGATGTAACTTTTTGCACTCTCGTTCATGACTTACCAACTATTCTGTCTTCACCTGCAGATTACGCCTACAGCATGTTCATACATCGACACGTCTAGACCCTGGCGTTTCCGGATAATTTTATATCCTAGTTCTCAGACGTTTCTTTCACACACTCTCTGATGTTTGCTACAAGGCTTACAAGGCTCATTTACGTAGATCCGACTGAAGAGAGCGGATGGCAGTGATCCACTCTCCGAACAAATTGGAGAAGTGCAAGCTTACTCGAGATTTAACTTTACGAGAATCCTGCTTGTCTGATTCTAATGCCACTCTATTTATGCGTTCCTATTACAAGATTTCCCCATTTCGTGGTAAATAAGACAACCTCAATAAACGCAAGTTATTGGGGTTGCATAATAATCGACAGTTTGGTTTCCGTTACAATATTAAAAGTATTGATCAACGCCGGCGACGACTTAAAAATTTTATTAGTAAAATAAGTCTTCCAATAATTTAATATAAATTTAAAAAGCAACCGAATTTGATTATCGTTCGAAACATTCACCTGTTTACCGAACACACGTTCTACCCTTCGCCGCTAGATGTCGCAACGTTATTGATTTTTCAAGTAATTCACCTCGTTTAAACTTGCCGTTCTCACCGACCAACAATTAAAATTAAAAGCACATTAAACGCATTGCGGAATAGTATTTTCAAATTGTCGAGCACTAACGACTTAAATTTTTTGCCTTAAAGTCTATAAAGCCACCAACCGAGAGAGAGAATGAGAGTAATAATTGTGATATTTCGTGCAATTTCCATCATGGAGCTAAATGAAATAAAAGCTCCAATTTAAAAAGCTTTTCGATTTTCAATAAAAAGAAAACTTTTTACTTTCCAGCTTCGTGAACGTATCTTGAAAAATTATTCGCCAAGACAGAAAACAGGTTGTAAAGAAGCAACCTAATGAACCTTTAACAGCTTCTATAATGCTGTGGTGCGGAGCCAGGTTATTCATGGAATGTGAGGTGCTAAGGCGGCATTTCTAGAATATCTCAGTCCTTATCAGAGCAAGCAGTCAGTGGAATAAGGACCCTTTTACAGTATCAATGGAATGTTGTCGTATAGATTATATCTTTAGTCTACTGCTGCGACATCGTCGTCTCTAAGAACTGTATTAAAGAGCTTCTTGATTAAATATGTCAGTAGGTGACCACATCTCTTCTCTCACTTAGCAAATTAATTTTGAGGTTGCCTTATTTTATTTGGTTATAAATTTTATATTTTTTTCAGCCGACAACCAATTTCGCATTAACTTACGACGACGCCGACCCTTGAAACTTTTTTGATAGCGATTCCACAATGCAATTTTGTCTGCTAACGCATAGCCGGGAAAGCTAATGTGACAAGAAATTATAGGGGACGAATCGATGCGGATTGCATTAGACGTTGTTGTCTTGATGAGCACCATAGATTGGGCAGTTCATTTCTAAATTAAACAAAAAATTGCAATTCTTTCGGGCTTTCTAATTTTCGTGATGGATTAGCACCACCAGATTTTGCAGAAAATATCATCCGTCACGATGGTGCTAATTAAAAGCTCCACTAAAAAATATTTCGTGTTTATACGAACTAAACAGACAAAAAAATTTTTACGAGATGAGGTACTCGAACTATTGAACATTCTCTTGGAGTGTAGATTTATTGGTCTTGAAATATTTCGCTCCCCTAGTTCATTGCCAGCAAATGAAGTGTTCCCCTTTATAACAGACCATCATCACGCAACACCTATAAATGTGGAGATATTACCAATTTATCTTCTCTTAATAAGACAATGTCGTACACTTCGAAGTAATCCTTCAGAGCTTTTAATTACCGGCATGCAATGAGGGTCTGCATTTAATGAGTTTTTCCGATGATTTTTATATTTCTTTTCAAGTCTGTTAAAATCTTTTTGGTCGAGTTCGCTCAGTAATTAATCAGAATCACAGTTCCAGAACAAAAATAATTTTTTTCCTCTTTACAATGCTCAATAACTTCGATAATGTAATCTACAAACTTTTAACAGTTAAACAATTACAATTTAATATTTTTGTGGAAACAATGACGTTACAGCTCTTTTATCTTTCTACTTTTTGTTTGAAAATGTTTTACGTGTACCCTGATAAGTTACAGGTAAGTCGAAATAATGGTATGTATGTGTAAAGACCCAGGATAAAATCTAAATTGTTCTCAGATGATTTTGATTCATTAATACCAATAATTTTTTTATTAATGCTAATAAATGCATTAATCCAGTTTTATGCTCTTTTACTATGCATTCTGATTAAATTTTAGTTCAGGTTAGAGAAAGCTTAAAATTTCTCACGTATTAATTTCTGGAAACAAACAATAATTTTAACCTCGACTAACGCTAACCTTGGTTATCTAATAATTAAATTTGCTTTGATGTAGTATACAATTTTTCATTTTAAGTAATCGGATCATGATACGTTGAATCTTGCTATTGTTATTGCAGGTTCTTGAGTTGTGCAAGAAAAATGATGAAAATGTGGTTTTCGTTTTGTATGTCGGTTACGATCATCCTCGTGGTTAACGCAGATAACTTTTGTGAGTGCTTGAGTTTTTTTTACATTTCTAATGAGGTTTATTAATTATTCGTTGCAGTGTGCAGAGACGGCTCGACTTATATAGAAAATAATTGCAATACATGCATTTGCAGCGATAATGTTTTGCAATGCACGGCCAAAGTTTGGTAAGCTCTCATTAGTGAAATTTAACGAATCCAATTTTTATTTAACTTTAGTCCGGAATACCACGATCCCAAATGGATGGAGTGTCAAATTGGAAAATCGTGGACAGATGAATGTAACGAATGCCACTGCCATAACACAATAGGAACTGTCTGTACAAATCTTGAATGCTAATTATGCAGATTTCTGTGTTGTAAAATTAACAAGGTTACAGTATTAATTTTTTAAACTTACAAATATGTAATATTTTTAAATTAAACTTAATATTTTTTGAACTTATTATTTTTGGAATAAACGTGCACGGAGGGTTAATTAACCCTGTTACATTAGCAGGTGCGAATATTTCTCAGTCCAATGTAACTTTTATCCAATCGCGGACGTAGTTATCTTTTATGAGCCGGTTAAATCCGTTTTAAGTATTAGTTTATTTATGTTATTTTTCAAAAACAAACCCAACATTTTTTTATTAATACAATTTCATTTTTTAGAAATTTCTTTAAACCCCAATAGTTCTTTCTAAAGGATTACGCGGTTTTATTTCTATAAAATATTCGTTAGCACCTAGCAAAATACTTTCATTGTAGATTAGCCTCATGGTAAGCTTAAATCTTCCTCTTGGAGCAAAGGGTGGAAATTCCGAATCATCAAAATATATATCTGAACAGCTGTAGAAACCCTAAAGTAATGTAAAATTAGTAAATAACAAAACTAAGTAAATAGCATTTTACTTTTTTAATGTTACACGATAATTTGAAGGAGCAGTTATATCCCTGATAATCAACTCCAAAACTCGGAATTTTTATAGCCACACAGCAATTTTCGGTGTAATTGAACGGGAACAATCGATATTCGTTACTTTGAAATTTTCTGCCTTCGACGTATAGCTGAAAAATTGTGTTTTATTTATTTAAAACGTTAAATGTTTGATTTCCAAGTTCTCCGCCCTTTGCTTTGGTAGTTTAATTTAAAAGAACCCAATGGTGAATTGGTGAGATGGATATTACGAGTATAAGAATATTTAAATAATAAAATTGTTGTAAATCTAAATGAATTTTTGGAATGGTGCTGTCACCCTATAATTTTGAATGGAATTTTCTACAGCTAAATTACTCACTGTCAATTTGTGGGCATCTAAATCTTGCAGCAAGTATAAACCAACACTGTATTTCTTTTCATATCTACTTGCAAATCTTTGGGATACATTTAACTTATCGACGTAGTTCTTGTTGACGAATAATACATTGTATCTTTCAAAAACAAACGAATAGTCGGTTTGGTGAAACTATTAAAAATACAAAAATGAAGAACCACTTATGAGGGGGAAAATAGCACAAATAAAAATAATATTAATTATTACCTTTCTGCCATTAATGTCGTCAATTAATATTTTGAAAATCAAAATTTTAATAATAGCAATTAAGCTATTTCTCGAAACCATTTTGGCTGATTTTGATAACTGACCTTCCGTATATAGCACAGTTTGAATTGTAAATAACATTAGTTTTTAATTTTAAAAATTCTAAAAGCTAAATCATAACGTACTTTAGAAAAACTGATTATCCTTGTTTACATGGTTAATACTAATTGTTTTTGTACCTTCCGGATCTAATTAATCTTGTATATAGCTTTACAGTGTCATTACAGTTCACGAAAGCGATCAAGGTTTATTATATGTATTGCTTAAATTCTATAATAGTTTCTACAAAATTATGGTTTATTTTTGGTAGATATATCAAAAAAATATACTAAAATATCTAACATTTGTTATTGGCGCAAACTGTTCCAATTTGATTAGGAAACGTTGCATAGCTTAATTCTTTCGGCTGGCCCCACATCTAAATAGTTAATAATTATTATTATATAATATATTATATTATTACCATGTAATTTTTTATAAATAAACTTCATGTTTGATAAAGAGTACGCTAGTACTTGAAAGCTTACAATTGAATCATTTTTAATTCGTTTTATTAACCTGTTCTTAGTTTAATTATTAATTATTATATTATATAAATCAGTCGAGTGAATTCGATTACGTAGATTGTTTCAAAACAGTTCTGTATCCTTATCATATATTACAAATTTCCGAATAAAAATTAATCTTATCTCAGCATCAAGAGATTGACTAGACAATCAATAACATTCTAGAATAAAAATCAACCATGAAGCTCGCATATGGTACCTGTTTGGTGTTTTTCGCACTAATTTCAATAACTAAATGTGAAGATTTTCGTAAGTAAATATTAATTTCCAAATTTTGGATTTATTTATTTCTTTTAGAATGCATCGATGGGGAGTCTTACGTGGAAAACAATTGCAACGATTGCACTTGCTCGCGCGGATCTTTGCATTGCACCTTTAAGGCTTGGTAAGAGAAACTCTAATTAATCCCGTCTTCATTTTTTTAAGTGGAATTTTTAGTATCTCTCACAATATGGGGATAGAAAATAAATGCCAGAGCGGAACAACTTGGAAAGAAAACTGCAACCAGTGTTGGTGTACTGATTCATATGGAACACTTTGTACCAATTATAAGTGTTAATTTAACACTTGACGAACAATCGGCAGTCAAGTGTCAGACAAACAATTTTATATTGATTATCAGATTTTAATAGTCAAAAGTGCACATTAAACTCAAAATTATATTTTCTTTATTACATTAAATCAAAACAAACCTGACCTAAATCAAACGTAACCACACAAAATAAAAATATAATACATAGTACATAAACTTTGAGGTAGTACCCGAAATCCCAATAGCCAAAATCTTAGAGCTAATTCCACGTTTTCAGCAATTTTAAAATAATAAAATAATACAATTTTAATGTTAAGTATTTTCATTTTTTTTTAGCAGTTGAGGAGTAAAATACTAATAGAAACAATATCTAATATTATCCTCTACCTTGTTTTTTAAACATTTAATTGCCACAAGAATGGTTTCGTTAATATAGTAACAGTTTTAGTGCAGAAAAAAATGTATGCACTTCTTTACACTCCAATATGTCTTTCTAAAGGATTGCGTGGTTTAATTTCTATAAAATATTCGTTAGCACCTATCAAAATAATTTTATTGTAGAATAGCCGCATGGTAAGCTTAAACCTTCCCCTTGGAGCAAAGGGTGGAAATTCCGATTCATTAAAACCAAGATCTGAACAGAAATAGAAGCCCTAAAATAAACAAACGCTAGTAAACAAGAAATCCAAGTAAGCAGTACATTCTTACTTTTTTAATGCTACACGATGGTTTGACGGAACAGTTATATCTCTCATAATGAATTCCAAAACTCGGATTTTTTATAGCCATACAGGTATTTTCGGTGTAATTGAACGGGAACAATCGATATTCGTTACTTTGAAATTTTCTGCCTTCGACGTATAGCTGAAAAATTGTTTTTTATTTATTTCAAACGGTAAATGTTTGATTTCTAAGTTCTCCGCCCTTTGCTTTGGCTATTTAATTTAAAAGAATCCATTGCTAAATTTTGGATGGAGATCTTAGCCGGTGCAGCCGTACTATAATTTTGATTAGGATTTTCTAAAGCTAAATTACTCACTGTCAATTTGTGGGCATCTAGATCTTGCAATAAGTGCACACTAAAACTGTATTTCTTTTCATATCTGCTTGCAAATCGTTGGGATATATTAAATTTATCAATGTAGCTCTTGTTAATGAATAATACATTGTATCTTTCAAAAACCATCGAATAGTCGGTTTGATGAAACTATCAAAAATACAAAAGTAAAGAAACACTTTTTTCAAGTAAATTAATTTTTACCTTTTTACCAATAATGTCGTCAATTAATATTTTAAATATTAAAATTTTAATGATAACAAGTAAGCTGTTTTTCGAAACCATTTTAGTGAATTTTGATAACTGACTTTCCTAATACTCGTAGAGCACAGTTTGTTGATGTAAATAAAAATTGGGTTTTAGCTTTAAAAAGTTAAATGATAATGTACTTTAAAAAAAATAACAATTTGCCGTTGTGATAATTGTTACGTCCTAATAGCGTTTGTGCTCCTTCCGGATCTAATTGTTCTTGAATGAACCTTTACAGTATCATTACAGTTCATGACAGCTATCAAGGTTTATTATATCGGTCGAGGACAAAAGGGCGAGAACGGTATGACGCAGACCCAAAAGGACCCGGACCCAAAATTATGCAGGCCCAAAAGGACGGTTTCCATCCGTAAAATACTAAAAATGTAGTTTATTAGTAACTTCTATTTTATGTCGTATAAATCCTATGACAAATGGTATAAAATTAATAATATAATTTACGTTTACTCGTACGGCGTCATAATATGTCACGTTTAAGTTCGTATGCCACGAACGCCTGATGGCAAGAATGATCCCTCCAATCAAAATGAAGCTAAGCAAAAATCACTGGGAGCAAAGGCGCTACGGAAATGTGTTTTCAAATTGCTGTTGAAATCAGAAAGCAATCTTCGCCGACCTAATCTATTACTTTCTGTATGATATCTAGTGTAATCATGCACTTGCAGTGGCCTATTTAAAAAATGCCCATGGGGGTGGGCAAAGCAGAATATTTTGTGGATTCTCGTTAATCCATTCATGCCCCCTCTAAATACTCCACTGTGCACTTGGCGTAATAAGAAAGATGCATACATTTTTTTT
This sequence comes from Cantharis lateralis, assembly GCA_963170105.1. Taxonomy (NCBI): domain Eukaryota; kingdom Metazoa; phylum Arthropoda; class Insecta; order Coleoptera; family Cantharidae; genus Cantharis; species Cantharis lateralis. The sequence goes on from OY720628.1 coordinate 2,030,267, forward strand.
ATAGCGTAGTTAGATCAAAAATATCTTATTTACAACAAAAATCTCACGTCAACTTATTAGAGCTATTAAGAAAAGGGGTGGGGTAAGCTGACGCGAGGACTCTGCCATAATTACTTCAATTATTTAAAAATTTTAAAATAAATCTTACGTGAGGTAGAGGGGGGTCCATCACATCTTACCAAATCTCGCCAAGGGGAGAGGAAAGGTTCAAATTAAAAAAAAGCAACTCAAGTAATCAACGGACATCCCCTTTCTACTTTTTACGCCATGAACGCTGCCATTAAAGCCTCTAATGTTTCTGCACTAAATTTTTTAAAATAAGTTCGCTGACAAAACTTTTAATTTTCTCTGTGATTTTAGTATCCTAAATACACTAATAACTAATCAGAAAAGAATATAAAATTTTGAGCAGTTTTATAACGAATTTGTTACAAATTTATTCACGAATTCGTGATCTCGTTTAACTCACGAAAAATAAAAATGTCACGACTGAAAAGTCGCTTTTTCGTCACTCAATGTTACCTGGGATTATTATTATAAAAAAAATTATAATAAATTTGTCAAAACATCCCTTGCAAATCTGATGGGAACAATATCAGCTTATATCTTCTGCCTTAATTTTTTAAACATACAAGTACAGTTTTATTGCAGGCAATAACAATTTATACACTTCTTTACACTCCAATAATTCTTTCTAAAGGATTGCGTGGTTTAATTTCTACAAAATATTCGTTAGCAGCTACTAAAATATTTGTATTGTAGAATAGCCGCATGATAAGCTTAAACCTTCCTCTTGGAGCAAAAGGTGGAAATTCGGAATCATCGAAACCCAAATCTGAACAGCTATAGAAACCCTAAAATAAAAGAAAGTAAGAAAAAGCAAATCCATCCGCGATGGGATGATCATGCGATGATCAAAAGTGTAAAAGCTAAACTTATTGCAAAAAAAAACTTAAATTGTTACTTTTGGAACACCCATCACTGTTAATAAAGCTTGCGATCCTTATGATGAATTTTATGATAAAACAATTAAGCAAGTTATAAATGTAAAATGTATTTTTAATCACACAATACTAAATTTTAAATGTTACAAACGAAGGCACAGTTTAATCAAGTTGTTGTTTATAATTGATGTAAAAATCGTGATGTTTTTGATCTAAAAACCGCATAACATCGGTTCGCCAAATAAAACAAAGATCACCAAATTTGCAAATTAAACGTATTTATAAGTAACTTTTCCAACTTTCTAGCTTAATTTTCAAATTAGATGGCAAAATAATACAAAATTCAAATAATCAATTTTATCGTGGTCACTGGTCGTAAAATTAATTGTTATTGCGCTTTTAAAATGTTCTCACCCTATACGTTCTCGAAGTCTTCTTAAAATTATGTTGCTTGTTATTACTTTAGTTTCTTGGTTTCTTAATCTTCTTATTGTGTTTTCACCTGTCGTGGTGAATAAATTCAATTCTTCTTCTGCTTATCAATTTCACAAAAAAAAAAACACTCTTACTCTGAATTTTCATTCTTCAGGTAAGAAATTAATATAATCATAGAATTTATCTATCTAATTTAAATTTTTAATTTTATTTATCAATATTAACTTTATCTTAATTATTATTTAAAACTTGTGACTCTGGGCTTTAAATTTCGAACTTATCGAAACAACGGCCTTGCCCAGAATGAGTTATTTTTAAAAACCATTCTCCCTCCATTTATTGTTAAGCAAAAATTTCGTTTAGAATTCTGAAGTGGTGGAAAGCGTTGATTGAGTCGGCGCTGCGCACTTATTTAAATTATTACACGTATCCACTTTGTTAATCCACTAATTATGTTTTAATTTTGATTAAAAATATTTAACAAAAAATATAAAACCATGGCGTTTTGATAAATTTGGCGTTTATCTTTTCATTCAAAGATCGTGGACCAAAAACATCCTTTAAATTTTAAAATACTGAAGAAAAATTGCAAAACAAACTATTAACCGTGCTTTCCGTTATTAATAAAACTCAAACAACATGTGAAACTAAACAAATTATCATCATAAAATCAATCATAAGTAATCCTGAGTTTCCAAAGCAAAATTCAATTAAAAGTTTAAACTTTACTTGTGCCTTTTTTAAAAAGTAGAATCTTAATTACGGGGTCTGTTAATTGAAACATGACAATAAGTAGTACATTCTTACTTTCGTAATGTTACACGATAATTTGAAGGAGCAGTTATACTTCTGATAATTAGTTCCAAAATTCGGAATTTTTATAGCCACACAGCAATTTTCGGTGTAATTAAACGGAAACAATCGATATTCGTTACTTTGAAATTTTCTGCCTTCAATGTATAACTGAAAAATTGTTTTTACGTTAAATGTTTGAGTTGCATGATCACCGCCCTTTGGTTTGGTAGTTTAATTTAAAAGAACCCAATGATGAATTGGTGAGATGGATACTACGAGTATAGGAATATTTAAATAATAAATTAATAGTAAATAAAATTGCATTTTTTGATTGGTGATCTTAGTCGACGCAGTCGTCCTATAATTTTTAATTGAATTTTCTCAAGCTATTATAAATTACTCACCGTCAACTTGTGGGCATCTATATCTTGCAACAAGTCCACACTAAAACTGTATTTCTTTTCATATCTGCTAGCAAATCGGTGGGATATATTAAATTTATCAATGTAGCTCTTGTTGACAAATAATATATTGCATCTTTCAAAAACAAGGGAATAGTCGGTTTGATGAAACTATCAAAAATACAAAAATAAAGAACCGCTTATGAGGGGAAAATATAAATTAAATTAATTTTTACCTTTCTACCGATAATCACATTAATTAATATTTTAAATATTAAAATTCTAATGATAGCAATTAAGCTGTTTTTCGAAACCATTTTAGTTAATTTTGATAACCGACTTTTCTTATATAGAGCAGTTTGAATTGTGAATAAAATTGGTGTTTAGTTTTAAAAAGTTAAATCATATAATGTACTTTTTAAAAAACTTACAATTTGTCATTATTTAGATGGTTAGGTATTTACTAATACCTTTACGGTGTCGTTGCAGCTCATGATAGCAATCAAGGTTTATTATATTGTTTAAATTTTATAATAATAATAATAACTTTATTTGGTATTTACATCTCAAAATTTAAACAAAATACAAAACTCAGCAAATATACGAAACTTAGGAACAACAAAAAATCTGTAACACAGCATGTCCTATACAAATTCAAAACCAACATACTTTTTAACGTTCCTTTTAAAGGACATCAGCTCAGTCTCTAATTTGAGATTTAACGGTAAACTGTTGAATAATCTCAAACCATTATACAAAAGCATATTTTGTGCTCGACTATTTTTGAAAAAATGTAAGCGAAAGTCATGTGCATTACGCACCGGGTATCCATGGGATTCCGCAACAAAGGAAATGCTATTGTACAAATATTTAGGTAGCATCTTATTCCTTAATTTGAATACAAAAATCAAAGTATGTATCTACATATTATAATAATACATATAATAATATGTTCTACAAAATTACATATTTCGTCGTTTATCGTCGCCAAAAATCAATATATTTGAATAATAACATTGCATTTATTGCTATGATTTGTCCTTAAAATTTGGGTGGGCACTAAACTTTTAATTTTTTTAAATTTTAAAAAATTGATGGCAGGCTATAAAAAAACTGATGGTTTAACTTGGTATATTAAATAAAAAATACTAAAACATCTAACATTTGTTGTTTGTACAAACTGTTCCCATTTGATCATCACACCAACACTGATTACAATCTTCCTTCCAAGTGTCGCCAACTGTACATTTTAGCTGCTCTGGTCGATTTGCACTAAAATCATGACCTCGCATATTATTAATGCACTTTTTATTGCTTACTTACCTACCACAACATGTCGTTGCAAACAAGCAGTCCATTTGAACAAAAACAATTATTACAGTGATTTTCTATGTATGCCACGTCATCAATGCAGTCTAAAATAAAAACTTTAATGCAAATTATTAAATATTAAAAAATTTTTACTGAATGCTTCGGCGTAACAGGAAATTATTGAAATAACAAAAAACGTCAAGAAATACATAACAAACTTCATTTTTATTAATTTATATTGATGACCGCGAACAACAACGATAAACTATTTTATGAGTTATTTCATCGACGAGTCAATGTTAAATAGGTTTGTATTATGCAAACATATTAAAAGTAATTATTCGGAAGAGATAATTTACCTATAAGTACTGAATATCCTCGTAAAATACATTACAGCGCTTCTAAAACTTTTAGTTTCCGTTTCAAATAGTTTTGATGATTAAAATCGTAATAAAAATAAAATTGTTTCTGGTTACAGTTTAAGACAACAATATAAATAATTAAAAGAATTATTAATTAATTTAACATTAGAATTTCCAAGTACGCTTTGATTTTTTAATTATTAAACTTAATTACCACAATGAAGGTAAGTCAAGTAAGTACAGACCCGCGAACAAAATCTAATGCTCTCCACGGATTAATTTGATTAATCTTGGTTCCTATAATTTCATTGTCAATTAAATTTTTATAAATAATTGTCAGAAATAATACTAAAACATTAATGTGTTGCTGTGCAACAAATAGGATGGTCTCCTCCATTTAAAAGATGGAGCTTTCCTTCTAGCGTAAGTGTTTAATTTACTCGTAATATGTGAATTTTACTAGGCAACATAAATTCCCACTAAACCAATTCAGCTTTTGGAGTAGACACCCTGAAACCTCACTACTACCCAGCATGAGCGAGATTTCTTCTTCACATGCAAAATTTTCTTTTCCTCAAAAGCGAAAACTTGAATTGGATAAATAAAAAAATAATATAGAAACTATTTTTTATTGAAAAAATATAAAAATATTTTGTAAAATCTGGAATTTTAACATTCGTTATTTGTACAAACTGTTCCTATTGGTTCGTCACACCAACACTGATTACAACCTTCGTTCCAGGTGTCTCCAGCTTTACATTTTGCTTGATTTTCTTGACCAATACTAAAATAATAATTTTTCTTATAACCGCATTATTTATTCTTAACTTACCTACCAAAGCTTTTCAGTGCATGCTAACAGTCCCCCCTTTGCACAAACGCAGTTATTGCAGTGGTTTTCAATGTAGGGCACTCCTTCGGTGCATTCTAAAACAAAATGTTTAATATAAATTGTAGTTACAAATAAAATTACTTACTGAATGTGTCTGCGTAACAAGAAATTACTGCAATTGCAGAAATCGTAACGAAAAATAAGACAAACTTCATTTTTATAAATTTGTTATTCTGACTATAAGCGAGAACGTTAAATCAATCTATGAGTTGTATGCACCAGGATTCAACTTTAAATAGGTTTCGGTTATGTAAACATTATTTGATAAACAATATATAAGTAATTATTTGGAAAAGATAATTATTCACCTAAAGCTAACAGGTTTTTTTCGGTACTTGTATAAAAATAACCTTAATACAGCGCTTCCCAAACAAAAAAATTTTGAGTTCCACGTTGGTACTGTTGGGGACGTTCACCTTTTTGGTTTTTGTACTTTCTAATTAATTACTAATTTTGAATCTAATAAAAAATTGTTTTTAATTTGTTTACTATCCACAACACAAAAAAGAATTGAAAGAACAGTAATAATAATAAATAAAAACTATTTTTTCGGAGTACAAAAAGATAATTCAAGTAATTAGTGATTTGAAAGTTAAATTAAAGTTAAATGGCTTTGGGTTATCGAAAGATTGAAAAATTGTTTATGCATATTGTGAAATTATTTGTTTATCTTTGAGAATTAAAACAAAGCAGATAAAGGAACAAAATTCAATGAACAGATATCTGCATTATTAAGTTATTCCAGAAAAAAGCAGGTTACCAATAGACGGCGTTTAATTCGGGCTTACGCCGTTTAAGCCGGCTTAAGTCATAGATATGAGCGCAAGAGATCAAATAATAAATTTGGTACTGCTGCATTTGCAAAATAATGAGAACTTTTTAGTTTGGTTTTTTACAAGGTTATTCATTATATTTACTAATTAATTTATCACATTATGTCGATATTGCACTTAACTAATAATAAGTACTCGTTGAGTGGCTTATGTGTATCCTGGGAAAATATATATGAAAAACAAAACTTGAGCAAAATTTACCAAGATATAAAATGGAAAATATTCCGTACTTTAGTTTGCCAGATGATGTAATATTAATTAAATCAGAGCTAAAGTTGCTTAGAAGTAGCTCTTGGAAGCCGGCCGCAAGAATTAAGTCGAGCAAGAAATTACCTAAAAGGTTTTTGTTTTATTCAAACCATTCCATTCTAACAAGCGAAATTAATTCTTAATCGACAGTTGATTGAGCCTTTCGGTTCATCTCCCATTCACCTCGTATTAATGCAGGAACTACAACATTGAGGTTTGCTAAATATTTATAGTTGATTTATTTCGAATGTTGTGGCGCCCTAATTTTTTAAATTGTTATTTGCGAATTGTCCAAGTCGGCGGGATCTGACTGGGAGAAATAAAAATTAATTTAATTGGTGATCTAAGAAATTATTGGTAAACTAAAATATTTATTTGTGTTTATTCACCGAAAGACGATTGGAGTTGACCTCTGAATCTTAGTACTAGTAAAATTTAATTGCGTTTGATTACTGAATTATTTGATCTTTGTTATCTTAAAAAAATAATCAGCTTTATAAAAATGTATAAGTAACATTGTAATCAAGGCATTTTAAATAATGAATGAAATCCTTTCAACATTTGATCCATGCGCAAAGGAAAATTTAGCAATCGAGTCACGACCCTGTGATGTCATAATTGAATACGTTTCTTTGATGTAGTAGATTCAATTGATTAGCATGAATTATTTTGAAGATAACAGAAAACATAAAACATTTTGAATTTGTTTATTTTTTATGCATGCAAGAATAATTTTTCTGGGCGAGTATGCACCACGGTTAAAATATAACAGCAATAGTAGTTCAAAGTTCAGCCTGAGTGTATAATAATTTTTTGGTTTTTTCCATTGAGATAAAGTTTATAAACATAAAAAGAGTATCTCTCCGAGATCTCTATCGTTTAATAACAATTAGTCTTATTATTTATTTAATGCAGACATGAAGTCTACGTTTTCCGTTTCTGTATTTGTCGTTGTTTTTGTTGTTCTATGTTATGCAGATTGGGGTGAGTACTTCTCCTGTATTTAATTAACGCGCACTTTGGTTAATCAAAATTCAAAATTCAAAACAAAACACCGAACCGTCCTTCCGTGCTATGCTCGAACAAAACATCGGCTCGATAAACAATGAACGCGCGAAAGAAGGTGATAAACAATAATTAATTTGATCTCGAAGTAACCTCACTCCATTATCTACTTTTTTGGGTTACCAAAGATAAGAAAATTTTTTTAATTTCTACTAATTAATATTTTTTTAAACTTTAATTATTTATTTAAGACGCGTAATTGCATTTGCGAGCAATCGCATTTATCTAAATAGATTTGGTTTATTTACTAAAGAGATTTGCAATAGAAGGACAATCGACATAACCTCAATTTTTGATCTTGGCCTAAATGCTTTTAGAGTGCGAGCCGGGAATTCCGTACAGAGAAAATCGCTGCAGCGACTGCACCTGCGAAGACAATAAAATATTGAAATGCCAAGATAATCCATGGTGAGTATGAGTGCAAATTTTCGAATCGGCGTAAAATAAATATGGCGCACGGTACTTTGACGCCATTTTTGTTTTCTCGAATTTTTCAAACGCTTAAATTACGCCTAAATTTTCAGTTTGGATAGAATCGAATCGATATTATTCAACTGCCAAGTAGGAACAAATTCGACGTATAAGTGTAATTCCTGCATATGCATTAAAGATGTCGGCACCGTTTGCACAAATTATCCGTGCGAAGAAAATAATTAACGTATTATTTATATTATAATTATTAGAAATAATTTAAATTGTATTATGTTGTATTAAATATGTATATATAAATTTCCCTCTAAATTAAGATCAAAACAATTTTATTTCATTTTTATATAAATTATTTGATTGGATGCTCGATTCTTCCTCTTAACATAATATCGGTATCGTAATTAAACCGCACTGCCATCCGCGTGGTCTTTATCACACATCCCAGTTAATTATATCATAAATTCAAATTTTGATTTAAATTATTGCGACGAACAGTTTAATACGTCATAATCATAAATTTACAGTGCAATTTAAAAATTTTTAATTGCTGCATTTGCTTTGCATTGAAATAAAAAGTTCAACGCAATTTCCACAGCGTGATTTTAAAACGTAGGTTTGTTTTTGTTAATAAAATTAATTAAAATTCTGCGAGGTTCAGAAAGTATTAAATAACAATTAAACCATATTTTGAAGGTGTAAACCTAGTAAAAATACCGTGGGTAACAAAATAAATTGATGATGCGATCATAAGAGAATAAATTTCTCCCTAGATTTACACCGACCCTTTCTTATTATTTTGTACAAACATAATAAAAATTTCTGTTTTTTTTTCATTAATTCACTTGAAATTGCCAACCTACCAAATTGGAAAGTTAAGTTAAGCCAGTGCCACACCATTCAAACTCCAGGAGGTCCTGTTGAGCAACAGACTGTCTGACCTCCCAACTAACTGCCATATAATTCTTTCAATAAATATTACGTTACGAGCAACCTAGATCCGGTAATCTTGGTATGAACGTTGAGATTTAATTTACTTATGTGGAAGAGCAGAGTACCCCCTTGGCAGTAGTCACCTACAAATTAAAGTTTAAGTTATCAATATTGGCCCAAGATTTGCAAGCAATATTTTTTGCCATGGTGATAATATCGGTTACCATGGTTACATAATATTGGTTGCCATGGTCATAATATACATAAAAATAATGAGTTAATTTTGATAATAAAATTTATTAAAAAATATTAAAGTACTTAATTTAGCAATTACATAACATTTTGAAAATATACCTCGACATTTCTGGCTGTTTTTGTTAAACAAAGCATTTTCTGTTGGTTTATTTCAAGTTACTAACCTAAGAAAATATGAGTTTATTATAGATCAGTGCGGCCTTTAGGCCGCACAGCCTGGATAATCGAGTAACACGGTATTTATTATGATGACGTATAAAATATTATGATACTGTTAATAAATATTTCTATTATAGTATCTACATAATAGCAGCTTTTAGCATAATAGCAACTACTTTTACAAAGCTAAAGTAAAAATTATTTAAATAAATTTTTTTTATTGTTGCTGCTAATTGGCCTGGAACTGTCCAATTATAATATATTGTAATTAACATACTATATAGTAGGGACACCGCAATGTGTACCGCTGACATTTTTAAACGATAACTTTTAGTAATTAAAGCGAAGTTACAAAATAATTAAAATAATTAATAACATTTTAGAGTTAAAAAAGAAAAAATATTGTAAACACCTTTTGTACCCCCCTCATCAAAAAAATAAATTATTTTCTTCTTTGCGCGGTTCCGGAATATATAAATAATTTTACATTAATGTGAAAATAATATTTAAATAATTTGATATTTTAAATATAATAAGCAGATATTCAAGATTTTAATAATTAAAATACATGAAAATTGCCCTGTTGTTGGTATACAAAGTAATTCGTGTTTACAAACCTGAAGTTTGTAATTTCAAAGTTTAAAAGTATATTTAAATTATAAAACATTTTGTTATAATAAATCATAAATAAACATTAAATATAAATTTAGCAACTTTTGAGATATTAATCGCTTGCATTTGCAATTAAGTTGAAACTTTATATTTTATTCTTACTATTCAGTAGATAAACTATGCCGATTCCAGGTTAAATAAAAGATTATTATTCATTATATTCCCTAATCTGTCTAACTAACTGACAAAATCATGGTTTGTTCCCTTTCTGATTTATTGATGGTCCCACAAAACATACTATTTTGGAAAATCAGTGTATATAACTTCAAAGTCACAACTTCAGATCTTAAAATGATGTAAGATTTGAAAGCTATTAACTTGAAAAAATTAAGTATACACAGAAAGCCAACTTAAATTATTGTTACAATTAATATCTTAATTAATGACTTACTGAAGTTTGCATAACCCAACTCTACGAAAAACAATTGCGAAAATAATAATGAACTTCAATGTTTCTGCTTATTACAGTGCAACTGAAGAGTAGCAAAATCATAGGAAAAATTAAACTATGAAATTAAAATAATTATTTGGAAAGGTGTTAAAAAATACATAAATTATAATTGAGATATTAACCACATAACATCATAACAATCGACAGCGTTTAATATAACAAAGGATATTAATTTTATGGTTAAACTTGAAATTATTAATTATATCATTTAATATAAAATTTTATTGCTTTTGCTACGCTTAAGTTACATTGTTTTGTCTTGCGCAACATTTATAGCTATGAACTTTGCATCAAATAATTTTAGCTGCAAATTAGCTGCTAGTATAGCAGCTATAAATAACTGAAAATTAGTTCTACAAAATCAAAACAAAATTTAGATACATTTCTCGCCATTTTAATTTTTCTGAAAAGTTCCTATAAAATAATCCCCTAATTTAAATAGAAAAAAAATGCTATAATATACTATAGAACTAAAGTTTTTGTGTTTTATATTAGTATATTAAAAAAAATCAATGCCGATAAAAATTGTTTGGAAATTTATTTTTTGTGCACACGTAATCTGTACAGATCTTGCCTTGACCTTGGATACAAGAACAAAGATTACATTTTTCTTGGGTGACTGTTCCCACTGTACAATTCCCAATGCTCCTTTTGGGGCTGGAAAGGAATGATAATGCAGTAAGACAAATATAATTTTGAAACAAACTAACCAATTATGCATATAAGTGCATCCAAATCCGCCGTGGTCGCCCATGCAAGAACAAGGGTGGCACCCATTTGATATATAAGGTACTCCTAGGATGCACTCTAAAAGAACAATTACTTGCAATATTATTAAAAAGAAACTGTTTTAATCTTATAATTACTACGAAAACCTGATTACTCACTGAATGTCGCTGAACTAAAGCCCACCATGGCCGCAGCTAAAATTGCAAAAATACTCATCAACTTCATTGTGGCCTTTTATTGGAACGTCCCTCGATGTATTGTAATTCATATTAAATAATGCAACTTTAGTATAGCACCAGCAATCAAAAATTTAAAGCAGGCCATAATAATAATAATTGGTTTATAAATAAATATTAAAAAATACTTAAATAATACATAAAATTAAAATGCATAGAAACAATAGTGACCATTTCAAACTCGTACGTAAACTGGCACTTTACTGCAGTGCAGACTACAGGGGGCTTTTTAATTTCTAGAAACAACCTGCGATGCATTGATTTTCCGAATTCAGGCGGTGAGTTAATTCGAACTCAATAGAATAAATTGTAGTAATACAGAAGAATTTATTTATGAGAAGTGCGGTATTAGTTTTTGCCTTGTAGCCTTCAGCTAATAGGTTAATGTCACTTGCTTGATTTTATCACTTGCCACAATTTGTGTTGTTTTGATAACTTCCAAAGGGAAGCTGGAGATGATTTTAATTGATCTTGCATGGTAACCTTAGTGAACCCACGACCCTCGCTCCTCGCCGAAACCGCGTGATAAGCTGATTTGTTTTGGATTTTTGTGCAGACGATAAGCTCGTGGAGTTATTACGAAAATAAACTAAAAGCTGTTTTTACGAAAAATCATTTATTTCTAAAACTGCTGTACACATTTTGAATTCAAAAATTAAGTAGGAAATTTTGAAAAAGCAAGTAAAAAAATATATTTTGCCAATAGTTTTCTTGAATATCTAACATTCGTTGTTTGTACAAATGGTTCCCAAATCCTGGACACAAATACAAGTGATACATCCTTGTTGACTTGTAGTTCCTACTTGGCACTGACGAAGTTCATCTTGTTTGGGGCCAAAACTAAAAGAACAGGAGAATTTAATAAAAAAAAAGCGTAAATTTAAACTGCACCAACCAAGCCTTGTAAGTGCATCCTAAGGTGCCGGTGTCTGAGCACAAGCAATTGTTGCAATCATTTTCCCTGTAGGGTACTCCAGGAGTGCACTCTGAGAAATAATAATTATTATAAATAAAAATAAAATAAATTAATTTGATCACTTACTGAAGTCGGCTGAGCTAAATTCCACCAGGGCTACTGCGAAAATTACAAAAATAATGGTAAACTTCATTGTCGCTGCTTATTGAAATGAAACTTCAATGTACTGTAATTTAAATACACTGGCAAACCATTTATATAATAACTGATGAGTGTACCAGCATATACTAGCAAAAAAGTAACCTTAGAGTCGTTTGCTGACCTTATTCGATTATCTCGCGTTAGTTAGTAACAATTAAACCAAATTATATAAAAACACCTTCTTAGATTAATTTATTTATTTAAATTATATTTAAACTGATAATTAGAATTATGTCAAACTTATAAAAAAAAGTCAATATTCCCATACGCCAATTAGATTAATTAGAAACACAATGTTTGTTTATCAGTTACATCAGTTTTCCAGGAAAATCAGGAAAGTAAACAGTATAATTTTTCTTTCGATAGTGCTAAATAAAAAATCAACCTTCCGAAAAAATAGTAATCGAAGAAGTACTTTGTGTCGGGTACGTAGTTTGCCGCCAAGGACACTTAACGCCACCATTTCGATGCAGAGACAATTTCAATACTTCTCCTTTTGATCCAGATTCGGTTCACCGCCAGTAATTGTTTTTCATAATGGTTTGCAGGGACCATACCAAAGAATCTAAGTTGCAATTTAAACCTGAGTTTAGATAAAACTCCATTTTATTTCCATCGAAGCTATTCGGCCTGATAAAGAGCTAGCTGCCATAACATCAAAATGACACAAAAAGTAACGAAACTGGGAACGTTTTCCAAAGTGACCTAATGTGTTGAAAATATTTATGGTTGTAAAACAAATATAAAGTTTTGAATATTATTTTTTATATTTAAATTTTGATTTAATAATCAGAAAACAAAAATAAAATTTAAATAACATAATATAATTATCCGTTAATGGCGGCGGCGTTTTAATTAAAATGGTAATCGCAAATAATTTATTATAAAATCAATAACACATTTGTGTTTGTTATTCCAAGATTATTTATTACGAGGTTATTCCGTATCAATGTTTACGTGTTTTTATTGTTTCCTGTAATAATGAGGATCAATTTAAATAATAATTTATTTAATATGTACAGTGAACGCCATCAATCTGTTGATTATTTTATTTCAATTTTTAGTCGGTACCATAAAAACTATCCCAATATTAATAAAATTATTAAAATCATTTATCCAATTAGCAGTCATAATTTGAGCAAACAGTTCCAAAATCTTCAACACAAGTGCAAACATTACAATTGTTTAGATTAACTGTCCCTACGTTACATTTATTCAGCTCTCGATGTCGGTCGCCATTGCTACAATGCAAAAAATTAAAACATCAACTTCAAAAAATATTGAATAATTTTGAAAGAACATACCAGAATTTTTGAGTGCATCCTAATTCACCTCTAGTCGAGCAGATGCAATTGTTGCAATTGTTTTGTCTGTAAGGTACATGAGGGACACACTCTAGAAGAAATTTGTTTAGATTAAAGCTAGCTAACTTTTCAAATTCTTACTGTATTTATTAAATTCGATCGCTGCACTAAACTCCACTTCGATTAAAACAAGAATTACCAGAACAATTACACATTTCATGTCTGCGGTTTATTGAAATGACTTTAAAAATCAGGACACTTTTGGAGTAGGACCTGTATATATTAAAAAAAAAAATAAGGTCATTTCGCTTCATGCGATTATTTGTAGATAATAAACGTTTTACCGATATTTTAATAAATAAGTTGCCCTGAAAAGGGGACTATTTCGGTTTTCTTATCCAAACAAATGTAAATTTAAACATAATTATAATAGCTGGCGCGTGGAACTATGAAAATTGAACATTAAAATTCACGTTTTGAATGCTCAAAAACAAATCCAACATTAACATATTTTTGATAGCAAATGCGTACGAGTGGATAGCCGATAAAAATAACGTAAAACCAGTTTTACAAATATCAAAACGATAAATGGAAGAAGTGCGCAAACCATGAGCAGATTCAAAAGGAGTCCGTCCTCCAACCTCCTAGTTATGATAGAGTAAGTAATTAGGTGTAAGTTATCCTGCTGTGATTTAATTCCAACATTGATTAGTACAGTATGGGTAATCTATAACAAAAATCAACCTATTCTATAATATATTGCCCAGTAACCTATTTTGACTTTATTCAAAGTGTAATTCTTCTGTAATTCTTCCATCTTAAGGTAGTGGCGCTCGCTTGTAAAGACTTACATTTGGGAAGACTAATTAAGTAGTAACACAGTCCATGTGACTTGAGAAATATTAGGGCATTACTTCTAACGGCGTCTTCGGGAATCGATATTCAAAAACTGCCGTCATGTCAGGGAATCCCCGAATTTGATCAAATTCCTTGCAGTAAATATAAGGAAACAAATAAACATCCGGACTGTAGGTCCATAAATCAGGCTTGGCCACTTTAAATTCCCTTTTAAAAATTAAAATTAGTCACATGCGATCCCTATTAATTATACAACACTGGGCGCTACAAAATTAATAAAACTAATGATTTTTATAAACAATAAAAAATTTAATTACGTTTAAAAATTATATTCGTTGTTTTTTAATATTATTATTTTATCAAGATGCTGCAATCCATATCCGTACAAACTTGTCCAATGGTAATACACCAGCATTTGTTACAACTATTCATCCAGCTGGTGCCCAAATTACAATTTTCTATGCCTTTTCCATAATTTTGAGGACTAAAACAAGCATTTTTAGGGTCACTCTAAAAATAATATAATATATTATTTACCACTCGTAACCAGTACAGGCCAATTCACCTTCCGATGTACAATAGCATTTATTACAATCATTTTCTTTTAGCTTGACATCGGTGGGACAATCTGAAATCGTCAGCAATCACGGAAATGAGTTTTTCATTAAAAAAATTACATACCAAATTCCTCCGCTTGCAGTAATTGCGAATCGACATTGCACATAATATAAATTGCCACAACAAATAACACTGTAAATTTCATAATTGTGTATCTTAGAACAAATTAACTTAAAATGATGTTCCAACTTAATCGAATAATAATGTTCCTAGATTAGCAAGGTTAAATGTTAGCTGTTGAGTAGCAGAACCTTGAAAATTAATTTATTACATAGTACAGATTTGGAAAGGACAGGAAAGTTTACTGTAAATTTTTTGATTTTTTTACATAAAAATTGAGCAATTTATATAATCCTTAATTAATATTGTTGTTTGAACCTACAGAGGCCGGATACATTGCAGCATCGGCTACACGCAGCGCCAAGGAGCAATTGTTTTGCTTCTGCTCTCCAACATGCATAATAATAATTATATTCTGATCAAAATAACACTGTAGTCTTAAATAATCCATTACATTATAAATTTTTATTTTTATTATCCTTTGGTGAGCGAGCGAGAGATAAATCCACGATTAAGTGAAAGAATGACAAGAAAAGCTAGCACTTTAAGCTCTCGGCCATTCGCTTACTTGCTACAATAAATAACAGTAGGTAAATGTTTTTATTTTATTGATAATTTCGAAACACAATACAAAAAATAAATTAAATAAAGTAAGTATTATATTATTTTATCCGGAGCTGATAGTTAATTTGTTTGTGGTACATTAGCTCCGAATAAAGCTAGTTACTTTTTCGGAATTTAATCTTAATTAAACTTAATTAAAAATTACTCTTACTGCCGGCGACGGGCGGCACCAAAGTAAAGTACTTCTTGCTTTAAAAACAAAAGAGAACACTTTATATATTGTTTTTGGGGAAAAACTAATTATTGCACTCATTTTTCGTGCAGACGGTTCCGACATCTATGCACCAGCACGTATTGCAACCTTGGTTCCATTTTCTTCCGGGTGAGCAATTTTCCAGCTGGCTCACTTTGTTTTTATCGCTGTAAATTAAAACAGGATTATGGCAAGAAAATGTATTGTAAAGAAATCTGAGATGAGAAGTTAACTCGGTCACGAATAGCTCGTGTTCAGTGCTCGTGAAATTAAAGCTATAAAAAAAGATGCTTAAATATTTTCTAAATAATAAAACAACTTTACGTAATTAACGCGAGTTTAATTTACTTTCGTGTAATACAAGATGAAACTGGAAAACTAATTGGAAAATTACGCTTGTCTGTGACACTTGTTAACACATTAGCAGCAAAGGAAGTAAAGTTGGATGATAGCAACAAAATTTGTGAGGGTTGGAGATGATTTATCATGTGACATTTAATATCCTAGATGGATGTTACATAAAACTACGAGTAGCGTTTTACCGCCAAAATTTTAGGTTGCTGTTTATCAACAACCGAAGTTTTACACAAAAATATAAACATACAAATGAGGCAATCAGTCACAAAATTTATAATCTGCTGACACTGATAAATTAAGTGTAAATTTGACAAATATCAAATTTAGTTCTACTCGACCAAGCTTACAGCAAACACAGGATCAAATAAATTTAAGTTTCTTACCAACGATTCATGGTACATACGAAATCATCTATGTCCAGACAAAAGCATTGGTCACACTGGTTTTTTTCATATCGAACCCCTGGTTGGCATTCTAAAATTTTTTAGTGTTTAAAAATTTAAATAATTTAAGTCCTGGCAAACTTACGGAAGGCGTCCTGGATGGTCGCACATTTTACATAAACTACTCCGAGGTAAACCACCACCAGCAGTGCCCACATAGAAAATTTCATGCCTCCAGACGAATTTAAACTAAAAGATGGACGAAATGTAAGTTTGTATAAAAATGCGAACTTGTTATATACCCAGTGTATGGGTCAGAAGGATTGTAACATCTACTGACAACAACTTGGCGATATTATTCAATTTCTTACTCGAAACGGTTGGCTAGCTGCAATTACGGTAAAACCCAAAGTTATTAAAAATCAGACGTTTTAAAAAGTGAATTTCAAGAAAAGCAGAAATTTACCAGAAATTTGAGAAACTTGAATTATTTATCAATTTGCATGTAGCAATATCTATGTAGATCGAACGGAGGGGCAGAGGTTACACCGATTCAATGTACTATATAAGATTTCATTAAAAAAAATATTTTCTCACAAAAAACTCGTTTATTATAACAGTTAAATAATAAACATATTTGGTACTCGGTATAATTGCATTTACGTACATTAAAAAACCTGTTTGCCAAGGTTACATTTTTTTTACCAATGCAATAAATTAAAATTATTTAATTTAATTATTTTACTTGTTGATTTTCTGATGTTATTTGATGATTAACATTTTTTTTATCAAGTCATTAGGTTTGTTCAGATCCGATCGGATCAAAACAGTTTCGAACAGATCTAATTTAATTTAATTCTCTAGTCAGGATAAAAGAGACTTTAAAGTGCAACAAAAATTCGGAATGGTAAATATTGTTGCGTGCAGGGGGTAGTTTACCCTTAACCACACTTGAGGGTAGCTCAGTTGGTGGTGTTGCTCACAATTAAAACCAATAAAATATTATAAAATGACTTATATTAAAATAAAATAAAAATGTACATCTTAAGACTAGCACTTACCTTAAAATTACAATCAACATCTGGGGGGGGTGGAAAGATTGATCATCATCGTGGGAGCTAAGGACCGTTTCGTGGTGTCCCTAAGTGGTTCACTTAATTAATATAATAAAAAAATGTTAACCAAACCTCACATAATCCAAGTCTAACCTAATCTAATTTTAATCAAATCTATATGATTAAAGCAATCCAATCTACTGGCTGTGACTTCACTCAATGACATTGCTACCTCGGATTCTAAGGATTTTAGAGAAACTCTTGATAGTTTTCTGGTATGGAACTCTGCTTCTGATCTATTTTATGTTTCTTTTTGCGCTGGTGGTAACATTTCCAATCCACGCTGGGTAGAAGTCTGCGGTTTTCGTTCCCCAGTGTGAAGCTGTGGTAGTAGAGGTCGCTTCCAGATTCATCACCCAGAACTCTCCATTCCTTCAACTTACAAAAATAAAAAAAATTGATAAAAAATATACAAATATTGAAGGTATTCAATATTTTTCAATTAAATATTAAACACCCTGATATCAGCAAAGTAAATCTATAATATTTGGATAATAGGAAACTGCTATTGGTTTTAGATTCGAATAGATACGGAACAAAATAAATAGTAGTTCTTTAAAAAAATTTTATTTCAAGTATAATAATTATGAGTAAAACAATTTAGTCATGATTTCAATTTCACAAAAAATGTTTCGGGAAAATGTGTATCTTGCAGTTTAGGTCTAGCTTTAAAAATTGGTGGAATTGTCGGCTTTCCACTTACTTGGTCAATTTGTAATCATGGTGATATCAAGTTAAAATTTCGTTCCCTCCAGTATAAACACATTGCATATCCCAGTTTAGTGTTCTCATTCATTTTGCTCTCGGCAACGATTTTCGATTTGGTACAATTGTACACCATCTGCAAAAATGCCGAGGAGATTCAAAGTGTTTTAATTAGAATTCCAAATATTATTTTGTATTCTGTACTGATCTTAACCATCGTAATTTCGCATCCCCCCACAGCCCAACCTCTTTCACATAATTATATTTTTATTGGACCCTTTGATTAGAAAAACACATCGAGGTGTAATTAGATATAAATCTACAGCTTTTCAAAAAAGTAGGAGTAAATAATACAATGTTTGGTTTTATACTAATATTTACCCTACGAATATAATTAGTTATCAGGAAAATGTATCGGGAAAATTGTGTGTCCTGTGGTTTAGGTCCCATTTTTAAAATTTGCTCTCTTCTCGGTTTTATGCTTCTGTGGCCTTATTGTAAACACACTGAACCAAAATTAAAATTTCGTTCAAAAAATTCTACGTGCACTGTTTGTCCCATCTGGGTGTTATTTCTAACTGCATTAACTGCTATTATTTTCAATGGCTTACAAATACAGAATTGCATGAATAGTTCGAAAAATATTGAGGAAGTTTTGATTTTGATTCGAAATTCCATTTTATACGGTGCAATGGCGATGACATTATTAATTTTGTATTCTCATGCAAATATGGTTTACTGCGGTTTCCAAATGATACAAGATTTCATCGAAGATCTCAGTGAATTAAAACCCATTGTGCTATTAACGGCCCAAGATATTGCCAACCTAAGAACAAGCTCATATGTTGTTTCGATGGTACTTATAACTTTTTCATATTTATTTTATATTGTAGTATTTAACAAAATGGATACGGATTTTCTCCATAATATTGATACAATTGGAGCATTGGCCGCTTTCCTCAACATAAGCGCGGTGTTAATTGGCCTTTACCATATTGTAAAGTTTCTCGAAATCATAATTAAGAAGTATCAAAACCATTTCAAAGAGGAGTTATATGAGATTTTAGATTTTTCGGTTTGCAGTGTGAATAAGCGGTTGAAAATCGTTAACAACAAATTTGTAAAAATCCGTATTGCAGAAGCCATTGCGACGTATAATCGGTTTCAATGTAAACTATATCTATGTTTTCGGTTGGTGAACCAATTTCTTAATCCAGTTATTTTATTCTGGGTGCTGAGCTGTATTTTTATTGCATCTTCTATTATTGTTCAAGATATTTTAATTGCAACTAGAAATATAAACGATCTTCTTAGTTGGCCTATGATTGTTTCAAATACTATGTTAGTCACTGTTATGGCAGCTGTGTTTGTAAGTTCTTGGATAGTAGCAATAACAAACTCTTTGGTAAGATCTACAGTCTAATAGTTTATTTGAACTTGTGCCGAGTCGGCGCGGGGGCCGCGCCGAGTCGGTCGGGATTAATTTCGATAAGCAGCTTAATAATTTTTTAGAACAACGACATGGTTTCTTTCCTCGTGAGGTATCCTATCAATAAATTAGATCCGGAAGAAGCTAATCAGGTTCAAAAATATTTAAATATTTTTTATTTAAATACATAATATATTGCAGTGAACTCCTCCTGAGCTCACTACTCTCTTGAAGGGAATCGTAGGTTCTCGAAATAAAATGGTTACATGTAAAACAATAAAAAACTGACGATATAAAAATAACGAATTTATTTGCAACCTGATCAAACACAACTAAAATACAAAAAGCAGGACTCACGCAAACTCGTCGGCCAGCACGTGATTTTATTGACCAATATCTTCTCCTCTTCTATTGTTATCTTCTTTGTTAAATAGGTTCTTCTAATTTATGCCTTATTATAATTTTCTTTAAATAACTTTACTTTTTCCAATTTATTCCAAATATAATTTTTCTGCTGCTCCAAAAAACACCGCTTGCCTTTTCAGCTTTTTACTTCTAATCTGTTTTTCGTGTCCTCTTCTCATTGGTTCTTATTTTCTTTTATTTTTCAAATCTTGATTTTTATATTTATTCCCCAATTCGAGAGTGCTGGCGACTGCATTTGGTGAGTCATACAAATACAAACAATAAAAAATATAACAAATTTTAGAACATGCAAACAATAACTAACAAAACGAACAATATTAAACTAAACAATAATAAACTTAAAATTAACGAACAAATAATAAACGCGCACAAGGTACCGGAAAGTCCTGCCTTTATGGTTCCTCAGGTTGCAAGTCAGTTCTTTATGTTTAAATACGCAACCCACCTTTTGTCGTTGGAGTGAACACAACAATATATGAAGGTGTTTTATTTTTTCCATTATAGATAGAGGCTTTTATAACCACATTGACTTTGCAGAAGTTTTCAATAAACGTATCTGACATAATAACAGTCAATTTAAGATTATATGCTTCGGTAAGTTCAATAAAAAATTTCATTTGCTCCTCTGATGTTGCTTTTGTAGATTTTCAGTGGAATAATCACATATATATTTACAATAATGCAGTTTATAATGTATTACAAAAAATAACTTGAGGAGAAAATACCAAAGAACCAACCACTGCTTTAACGTTTTGGATATTTCCGTGCACAAAGTATGCAATATCTCTGCATACAAATATTTATTAACCACAGTATAATGGCTTTTTATTGGCGTTAGTTTGTAACGTATGGCAACATAGAGCACCTAGTTTAATTATAAATTTCAAATTATGAGCTGGACCATTGCTATATCAACATTTTAGTGGGCATTTTCAGTTTTAAAATGCGGTTTAGTTTCCTATTTCTAAAAAAGGTAGTATTTATTTATTTGAATTATTTTTCGGCTATTTGTCAGGTTTTAATTTGACATACTTTACTTTTACCCGATGTATGAGATTTGTAATAAAATTAATTAAAAAAATAAAATGTAGATTTTGTTTACTTCACAGTTTATCCGCCACTCTTCGTTGATTTCCTTATGCACTTGTTTTATTTGGCGGGACAGCCACAGTTTCCTTCCAGCCGTGAAACTGCTAACAACGTATTATAAATTGATTAAAAATATGATTAAGTTAATTATAAGAAAATTTAACTTAAAAAAAAAAGATTTGCAATTTTCGAGTTGGGGCCACTTCGGGGATGTTTTTCATCCCCATGTTGATAAAGTAATATTGAGATATAGAAAAATGTACCGCGAAAATTGTGTATCCTGTTGTTTATGCCTTATTGTAAACCATACTTTGATATTTAAATTGTAGTTTATTTAATAATAATATAAAATTAAATCAATGAACTTATTGAATTCTATTGTCGTATTACTGTTGCTGAGGCACCGCCTCACACGTATTGTTTGTGCAAACGATTCCTATCCCCCGGCACCAACATTGATTACAATCTTTTTTCCAGGTGTCTTCAAAATTACAACTTTGCTTTGCGTGATGTCTTTTTGGACTGAAACAAATAATTAGTTGAAAGTTTGTTTTGACTTAAAATATGTATCACTGCATTCAAATATACTAACCACTTAGATAAATCACAATTTAAAATATGTTCACCCCTATCAAGGACGCACTCGCAAGGATAGTCTTCATCTAATGTATATTTTAGATTTGTTTGGCATGCTAAAATCAGTATAATTCTTAAATGAACAAAATTATTTTTTCTAAATTATTCATACCAAAATCCAAACCGAAAACCTCCAAAGTTATAGCACAGCACAGAAACGCAACAAGAATTAAATTATTAAAATAATACATGATGTACTTGCAACTTGGGATTAAATCATCGCAATAAAATCTGGCCGAATAAAATTTATTGCTATTTTAATGACACAAATATGATAATAACCTAAGTTCCATTTTATTATCGATATTTTTTTATTTTCGTATGTTTTCATTCGTATGATGTTCTGCGTAGATAAAATGTGTTTTATTAATACGTCCAGAAAGGTCACAGCTTAGAAATTTTGCAATCAATTTGCCAGTCGATTTATTTAAAAAAACCTAGAATTATTGATATGGAAAAAAATGTGCAACGAAAATATAATTTTATAATAGTTATTAACGATACAAGTGTTAAAAGTGTCGCCATTATTTTCGTTCTTTATATTCTCCTGATTGCTACCAATAATTATTTAACTTATTATTTATAATTATTTTAAATTATTCTTTATTACTTGTTTTAGAAATTACCATATAATTTAAAATTCAGGTGAAGTTGCTGATTAGTTTCTTACTTAAAGCAGAAAATGAAAGTGCTTCGTCGTAGGTATGAGGTTTAATCCTAAATTAAAAGCAACTTATAATAAAAGCAAACGATGGGCTAGCAAAATTACTTTAAAATTGGTCTCGGAATGTAATTATAATGCTAAGCACATGGAGGTTATTCTTGCTTAAGGCATTTTAAATGTTCAACACATCCCTTAGCGAGCATAAAACAAAATAAATTACAAATTGTGTTCCGCAAGATTAAAGTCTTATTTCTTTTAGTACTAGCAATAAACATAATTCTTTAGAGGCGCTGCTATCGTTTTAATCCGCGGTTGGGCTGTTACATGCTCTTAACTTACACCACTCCTAATTTCTCTATTATTTTATTTTTGCGGCTTGTTAACTCCTCTAATGTGTTGCTAATACGTTTCGTATTTTTTGCGTCCTTCTTTTGCTTAGCCCAGCTTGGGCATGAACCACTCCGCGTAATCACTTAAGAAATTCATTATCAAAGTATTTATTTCATTTCATTGCCGCAATTACACCCTGATTCAGTTTACAACTTGCAAGGGTCCTAACTTTATTAATTTACGAAATGAACCTCAAAGTTTCGACACAATAACTTACCGCCGTCGCAGTCACATAGGTGCGAGTCTTTCGTAATAACATCTTGCGGCTTTAATCACGTCAAACGAAATTTATTAAAAAGCCAATTGAAATTTTAGCAATTATGCAACTGCAATCAGGCGAACGAGCACCTATGATCTTAATTGCTTTAATATTGGCCAATCACACTTCCGTAACTTCTGTAACTACGTACCTCTTAAATTGGCAGACATTACAGCTCCAGGTGGATTTATAACGTCATGCTCATCATATTTATCGAATTTCGCTTTTGCCAAAACTTATTAAGAATGATAAATTAAAAATTTCAATTTTGGATCGACACGCAAACATTCGTAATTCTATTTGAATTATACTTGCTAAGCCAGTAAGCTGGAGTTGTGGGAATTTTAGGGTTCAATAATCAGTGTGGTCATCGCAGAAAGCGTAATAACAGTTAGAACATGATGTATGATATTAGATAGTTTAACCACTTGGGTCGCGATCTCTGTGTTGTAATCCCTTGCAACCGAGTTAATTAAACTTAAATGATATTGCTTAAACCAATTGGAAATGAGACCATATTATTACAATACATTTTAGACAGTCATAATCCAGATTTAACAAACTTGTGCTTGAGACGAACCGATAAACTTCTAATAAATTTAAAAAATTGTTAAGAAAAGGGCAGCACTGCAATATATATAAGGATTACAATGTCCGGCAAACTTTCAGCTACCTTGGTCCGCTAGTATTTTATTTTTAATAAATAATGGTAATAAAAACATACCTTAAGCGGCCCCAACTCGAAAATTAATCTATTAAAAAATTTCCTGAAATCGTCAAAAATTGCGCATGTATAGAAAGACTGAATCTTTGTATGTTAGCAGTACCACGACGACGAGAGATCAACTGTGGGAACTTCGTCCATTAAAACACATTGCTGCTAATATTCACCGACTTTTATGTGAAAAATCAAAACTATAAATTGGATGATTTCGGAAATTTTAATATCATCTTTAGAATTTGGTTTAATGTATGTTTATTTTCAATTATTTAATTAATTTAGTAAAAAATTGTTAAAAAATTCCAAAAATATTGGCGCATTTCTGTGGTACTTGGCGCCAACTAGCGAAGTAAATTTTGCTTTTCTATGTATAATATAATTATAGAATATGATATATTTTTTTAAATAAGATTTTATAGATAATTGTTTCGGTTACTCTCCTGCACGGGCATTGCGATTTCCAATGATTGAGTGTAGAAGTAAAAAAAGATTAAATTTAAGTTGTTTATTAATTTATTTATCAATGCAATATAATATATATTATATAGATCAATGCAAAATAAAATTGATTGTTTTTCCTTTCACAAAAATTTTACTAAAATCAAAAAAACAAACATTAACCGGACATAAAGAAGTACGCTGTTATATTGATCGGAAATAAGTAAATATGAGAAAATGTATTGTTTGATAATAATTAAATATGTATATAATTTTTTTGGAACGAAAAATTAGTTTAGGTATATGTTATTATAATAATATCGTACTCAGTTGTTAATTAGCATTGACGAATTTAAGTTGAAAAGAATGCTTCGGAAAAATTGTATTTCTTGTGCTCTCGGTCTTTTGTTAAAATGTAGTTCAATTGCAGGGATGCCACTTCTTTGGCCATCTTGCAATCATAGTGTAAAAAAGGTCCAATTTCGCACAGTTAAGTGCAAATACATAATTTTTTTCCCTCTATTTGTCTTGGCTGTGCTGTTTCTGATCTCTATTTTCTGTGGCATGCAATTGTACCAAGACTTCAAAAACGTACCAAATATTAAAAATATTCTGTACAGATTTCCAATTTTTTTTGAATTTTTCAATTTGGCTTTATCTATACTAATTTCACTGAGTCAATTTAAAATAGCGAGGTACACGTTTGAATGTTTTCAAGATATGGTAGAAGATTTTCGAGAAACAAAATTAATTACATTGATATCGAAGAATAAAATCGCCAGAATAAGGATCCAAATATTTTATAATTTATTACTATTGTGGCTTATAATATTCGTAGCTGCTCTTGTATTATTGGGCGTACCTGGGAATTTAATTATAACTTTTTTGGAAAAAATTGGTTTATTGATTACTCTCTATATTTCAATCTTAACTCTGTTAATTTTATATTATATGTTGGAGTTGTGCACTATTATTGTAAAATCATATCAATATCATTTGAAACGGGAATTGAATGAAATTTTAAGTTTATCGGTTCACAATGTGAGTAAACGGTTCAAAATAATTAACAACAAATTTGTTAAAATTAGCATTGCAAGCTCTATTGCTTCCTACACTCAACTACAATTAAAATTAAATTATTTGTGTCGTAACATGAATATATTTTTGAATCCAACTTTATTAATCTGGGTAGTCTCGATAATTTTCCTGCTAGTTTGCCATATAGTTTATATCTTTTTAAGCGTGCTGGAAAATATATACGGCCTGTTTACTTGGAATATTTTCATTATCAATCTTCAGTTATATTATTTGGTTACATTCATGGTGGGTACAGTATGGATAACATCCAAATTTGAAAACATGGTAAGAAAAAACTTTTCGCTTTTCCAATTTTCAATTGAGTGAATGAGAGCGAAAAGAAAGTGTGTTTGGAAAAACTCCACTATTCTTTCCTCCCTGCCTCTTTCCTTTCACTTTTGCTTCTTTTCTAATTTTTTAGAATCAGGACATGCTAATTTTTTTGTATAATTATCCCATCTACAAATTGGATCGAGAAGAAGCAGCTCAGGTTTAAAAACAATGTCAAATAAGAAACAACCCAATCTAGATTTTTTCTATTGCAGATCGAAGTTTACTTCAAAATGTTGATTTCACAAAAGATAACATTCCATGCGTCTGATGTAGTAAGCAAAATAAATCTACCACTATTTGCAGGGGTAAGATATAAAATATAAAATAATCGCTTATAACTTCTTAAGTTTTATTTCAGGTTATAGGAGCTACAATTACTTTTATATCTACAGCATTGCAATTTATTTTGTTGTAATAACAAAAAACGTGGTTTTTATGCACATTTCAGTCTTTCTTGCACGGATATTAGTAAATTTGTATATAACTTGTAATAATAATTACTCAAAAAATAAAATCTTAAAATAATACTTACAATTTAGTAATTGTCTATTCCTCTGTTATCTGTAATAAGTTGATTTGCTCAATTAAAAACAAATCTGTCCATATTTCCAAAGGGCTAATATTTTATTTATTGGAAGAACCCTTTGGAATTGATACAAAGACTGATGACTTTACATCGAAGGGAACTTCGACATAAACGAAAATAATAAATTTAATCTGGTGGATTCATTTTCCAGCATAAAATAATTTTTTATTGATAATTATTACTAATATTAAATTATTACAATTTTAATAGCCGGTGAAATTCTATTGGTACATTAAATAAAATTTTACTACCGCATTGTTTTCAAATTTAAATTTAATATCATTATAATAAATTCGAAATTATTAAATTACAGAATGCCACCGAATTATTTTTTCAATAAAATAATTATAAAAAATAGTTTATTTTGCGATAATAATTTATAATCAATAAGTTTTTGGGTAGAAACTGAATAATTTTTTATGAGCATTTGTTTGTAGTGCAAATAGTCCCCAGAACCTGAATACACCAGCATTTATTACATTCATTGAACCAGGTAGTTCCAATCGTACATTTTCTGAATTTTGGATCCGAATGCGTCGTACTAAAAAAAGAGGAAAATAATTAAAATATTTAGAAATTAATTGAATTACCATCTCCGGAGGTCGCATCCTAGAAACTTGGCATCGGAACACCCGCAATAATTGCATTCATTTTCGATGTATCGAACACCGGGAACGCACTCTAAATCAAAAAGTAATTATTAAATTTTGATCAAATTGAAAAGCTTGACTTACCAAAGTTTTCGGCGTCGGCAACGCAGGTGGTTGCAAAAATAAATATGAGAAACAGTACTAATGTAGTTGGATTCATTATAACTTTGGCAAAATGTTAAGAAGTATCAAAGTTAAGAAGTATTTAATTAATATAACACAAATTAATTTTAATAAGGTATTGTTTTCAAGTTTTCCCCTTACTAGGTCACATGTTTTATTATCGTCAACATGATAAACTATAGTCTGAAATTTCGTATAAATCAAAAAGGTGAACGTTAATCCGCAAACAATTACTTAATTGGCAGTGGCGACGCCAAAGATGGGCGGAGATGGGCGTTTTCCCTTAAAAAAAAAAGGAATTTATAAATAAAATAAATACAATTAATTCTGAACACAAAATGGTAATAAATTATTGCACTATAAATCTATGCTATTTGTACAGCATAAGAGCTGCATTATATTTACTTTACGGCAAGGCACGAAAAATATTTTTGCCTTTACCAGTTTATATTGTTCACTTTGCTTTGAAGGCTTTAAAAAAAATCAAAACACATTATGTCCACTCATACAAAAGTCCCTGCGGCCGCCACTGCTCATTGTCAATTTATTAAGACAAACAAAATTAATTAAATTTTGGGAACTTGCTTTGTTGAAAAATATCAGTACTAAGGTTTGGGTGTTTCGAAGAAATGGTTAATTATAACAAGATTGACGCCTATTGCGCATTTGCTGTTTATTGGCAAATTTTCCAAAAACTTAAATTTTATTAAAATTCTTAAAATATGTATAATTATCTCAGAGTTATTTCGAATGCCATTGATAACCTCCCGAACTTCATAAATTAATAAACAAGATAATTTTGGTGTAGTTATTTAATTACAAATAATATCTATTAATTAAATTATTTTTTTGATCTTATATGAGTCAAATCAATATTTAATTAATTACTCAAATAGCTTGTGATGTAAATTACAATCATCCACTTCCGCAAGTAAAATGCCGATTTTATACCTCCCTTTTGGGACTGCAATATGTTCACTTGTTTGTTCCGATGACATTATCTTAAATTAACTCCCGCAGGGAGTTAATGTAACCACACTTTATAATTTATACATTGTTATATTATGTTACTTTGTAACTACCTAACATGACAAATGACAAATTTACGGATTTATGGATACCATGGGGAGAGAACACAAAATGGAAAAAGAAATAGTTATTTTCCGATTGTTTTTCATTGCAAACTTTTAATACATTGTTAGTTATGAATTTTGAAAAGTTAATGAAATTTTATAGAATTGATAATATTTTGATAAGAGATCCTGTGTATATTAAGAACAAACTTGATATCCAACAACTAACTTCTACATTGTTAGAAGTTATAATCGTTCAACCGCGAAATTCTTTACTGTTTTGAGAGTATTTGCGATTGCTGCTATTGCATATTGTATTATGCTAAAATTTCTTAAAATATCACTGAAAAATACTAAACATATTACAAACGGCAGAATTTTTTCAGATTTAGGCAGGACCGTATTGAAAACAATGTGAAATAGTGTTTACATGTTAATCTCGTTAATTCAGAATGTTTCCTTGAATACCTCGGTAATGAAAACAGTAAAAACTTCAGAAAAAAAGGTTAGATTTAGTTAGATCTAAATAAGAAATAAGTTTTGAATGTTGTTTTAATATTTATTGTTGATAGTTGCATATTTAATTAGTTAAATTGTTTCTTTCCAATAAACTAACATTAGTTGTGTAATATTAATCAGCATTTTATTAAATTGATAATTTTTAGATTAAAATTTTATATAAATTGGAGATGAACTTGATTTCCTCTTAGTAACTTTCATTTCATTAAAAGTTATAAACGCATAACCATGAAATTTGTTATTGTTTTGGGATTGTTTGCCTTGGTTGCAGTTGCATACAGCGACGACTTCAGTACGAATTTAAGCTTTGTTATTAATAATTTATTTGAATTAATTTAACATTTTAGAATGCGTTGATGAGGTGCCATACAAAGAAAACCAGTGCAACAGTTGCTTTTGCAGTCGAGGAGAATTGGCCTGTACTTTAATGGCCTGGTAAGTTTTCGTAATTTTGTTAAATATATTTTGTTTTTACGCTAATTAAATTTTCCAGCATTTCCCATCAAAATGAAAAACTCACAAAATGCGAAGTAGGAACCACGTGGACGAACGACTGCAATACTTGTTGGTGTGTTGACCGAATGGGAACTGTTTGTGAAGACAAAAAATGTTAACAATACATAAATTAAATTAATAAATGAATATATAATAATGTTTTTGCCTTATTCTTTTTATAGAGTGCTAGATTATAGTTTAGGTTATAGTTATTAACAAATATAGCCGGCCATCAATACCGGCATCTAAATGGCACACTTTTAGTGACCAGGTTAGTTAATCAAATAATTAACGGAAAACAATAGGTTGCTAATTAGGGTTTCTACACGTTCATTACTTCGACTTACCTTGACTAATATTGGTGATAAGCTTTAAATTGCCCAATGACTAATTATATTTTAGCTTTTTCATATAATCTTTTAATAGCTCAATTTTAATTGAGTAACACTAATTGTTGAGAATTCTAGTAAACTGAATAGAAATGAAAAAATATAAATTGGAGCAAATTTTGGTTACTGCTCGCTGATTTGAACGCATAACCATGAGATTCGTGATTGCTTTGGGATTGTTTGCCTTAGTTGCTGTTGCATACAGCGAAGAATTTAGTACGAATTTAAACTTAGTTATTATTATTTTTCAAATAATTAAATTTTTTAGAATGTGAATTTGGTCAACCATATAAAGTGGATTGCAACAGTGGATGCCGTTGCAGCACAGATGGATTCAGCTGTACCTTAATGGCTTGGTGAGTTCCCGTAATTATGTTAAATAAAATTTTTTCTTGCGAGTTTTTACACTAATTAAATTTCGCAGCCCACATTTTCCAAAATGTGAAGTAGGAACCACTTGGACGAACGACTGTAATACTTGTTGGTGTGTTGACAAAGTGGGTACTGTTTGTGAAAACAAAAAATGTTAACAATGAGTAAATTAAATTAATAAATGAATATATTATTATATTTATGCTTTATTCTTTTTTTGAAGTGCTAGTTTAGCACCCCTGGTCTATACAATATATAAAAAATTAAAAACTAAGCGAATATAAAATTAACAAAAATAATTTCTTAAAATATGGCATTATATTGTGCAATACCATAAGTTCGTAGGATAGCTCGTTTTAGGGCTGCAAATATTGAGCATATGGTTTATGGGAAAACAAAAACTGCAAAGTTAAAAAAACAGAGTAATTTTCCTAGGGGCTGTATTTGACCTGAATCCGCGACATGGTGGTGGCTACGCTCCGTCGACTCCCATCGCGTTTGAATATCACTGTATCAAACATTAGAAAATGACAAAATTCGAATGCTGGGATCCGATATTTGACAATGTCAGGGTCAGTCAAATGGCTCTGATAATGTAAGAACTCGAACGATGTTTCCTCTGCTACCGCATGCAGTAGAATGAAGCACGCTCTCTCCCCACTTAAATTCGGATTACCAGAACTCACATAGCGCACACGTTCCGTCAAGTGAATGCTTTCTTAAAGCTAACATGAACTTAAACTTGTGAAATCGTCATCAAAAAGTCAATTTTCAAAATTAAACTGTGAAGTAGCCGATTTTATTCATCCTCATCTCATAAGAAAGCATGAATTTTGCTCTTTAGTATTGAATATTTATTGGTTTTCCATCGTACTTTTGATGGAAAAAAGCGTGGAAATCGATAGTAACCCGTTGAATTAACTCTTAAATTTGAAATGGTAACGCATTGTCATTGAATTTTAGCACTTTTTTGGAAATGTACCTCAGGCTCTGATCAGGTATATTATATTTTTTAATTTCATTCAAATGTATAGAATTAAAAATTGATTGCAAAAAAGTGTCAACTTGATACTTTTCTCTTCCACTCGTAAGAATTTCGTCTGATTATATTTCGTCAAAAAATCGTGTCTCATCTGCCCCTGCTGCACTTTCATTTAAATTCCGCACCTTTAGTGACCAGGTTAGTTAATCAAATAATTAGTGGAAAACAATAGTTTGCTAATTAGGGTTTCTACACATTTATTACTTCGACTTACTATGACTAATATTATTGATAGGCTTCAAATTTTTATATAATTTTTTAATACCACAATTTTAATTGTGTAGGTATGTAATAATATTATTAATGAGCATTCTAGTAAACTGAATAGAAATGAAAAAATATAAATTGGAGCTAAATTTGGTTACTACTTGCTGATTTGAACGCATAACGATGAGATTCGTGTTTGTTTTGGGATTGTTTGCGTTAGTTGCTGTTGCATACAGCGAAGAATTTAGTAAAAATTTAAACTTAGTTATTATTACTTTTTAAATAATTTAATTTTTAGAATGTGAATTTGGTCAACCTTATAAAGTGCAGTGCAACAATTGTCATTGCGGCACAGATGGATTCTCCTGTACCTACATGGCTTGGTGAGTTTTCGTAATTATGTTAAATATAATCTTTTCTTGCGAGTTTTTACACAAATTAAATTTCGCAGCCCACATTTTCCAAAATGTGAAGTAGGAACCACTTGGACGAACGGCTGTAATACTTGTTGGTGTGTTGACAAAGTGGGTACTGTTTGTGAAGACAAAAAATGTTAACAATAAATAAATTAAATTAATAAATTAATATATAATTATGTTTATGCTTTATTCTTCTTTTGGAGTGCTAGTTTATAGTTATTAATAAATACTGCCGGTCCTGGAGACATGAGCGGATGGGATTGATCAGACCGACCCATTTTAGAGAAGTTTAAGCTAAAATTTCCTAATATAAACTAATATGGCTTAAAACCTTAAAATTCAACGAACTTTAGGATTCATTTATTTGCAACTTTAATATACCTATTAAAGATATTCGAAACAAAGTACTCGACTTATGCCCGGTTTCTTCAAATTGTCGCCATCTCAATCTAATAATATATCATTTTATTTGTGGCCCGTGGAGTTATGATGTATTTATAAAATGGTTCACAAGATCATTTGGATTGGCCACCCCTGGTCTCTACAGTATATAAAAAAATAAAATTTGGGGAATATCCAATTATAATATCATAGGATAGCTCATTATAGGGCGGCAAATATTGAGCATATGGTTTATGGGAAAGCAACAACTACAAAGTTAAAAGAACAGAGTAATTTTCCTAAGGGCTGTATGCTGTATTGGACTCAAATCCGACATGGGGGCGGCTACGCTCGGTCGACTCCAACCGCATTTGAAAATCGCTGTATCATTAAAAACTTCCTTGAGTGCGATGCAACTCAAAAATGACAAAATTCGAATGCTGGGATACGAGATTTGACAATGTCAGGGGCAGTCAAGCCGCTCTGGGCGGTTTTCTCAACCCCTGTGCTAATTATAACAATCCTCGGAGCGTAAATTCACTCGATAATGTAAGAACTCGAACGATGTTTCCTCTGCTACCGCATGCAGTAGAATGAAGCACGCTCTCTCCCCACTGAAATTCGGATTACCAGAACCCACGTAGCGCACACGTACCGTCAAGTGAATGCTTTATTAAAGCTAACATGAACTTAAACTTGTGAAATCATCATCAAAAAGTCGATTTTCAAAATTAAACTGTGGAGTAACCGATTTTATTCAACCTCATCTCATAGGAATGCATAAATTTTGCCCTTTATTATTGAATATTTATTGTAAACTTCAAAATTATTAACTAGTGAGAAAATTATAAAATATTAAAAATATACCTACTAGTTAAATAAACGTAATAAAACAATAAGGTTCAATATTTCGCAGACTTTTCGTCTGCTTCGTCAGAAAATATAAATTTATTGAGTTTTAGCACTTAGGGCCTAATTAGGGCTCTGATCAGGTATACTATATTTTTTAATTTCATTCAAATTTATAGAATTAAAAATTGATTGCAAAAAAGTGTCAACTTGATACTTTTCTCTCCCACTCGTAAGAATTTCGTCTGATTATAATATTTCGTCAAAAAATCTGGTCCCATCTGCTACCTCAATACAGGCATTTCAATGCCGCACTTTTAGTGACCAGGTTAGTTAATCAAATAATTAGCGGAAAACAATAGGTTGCTAATTAGGGTCTTTACACATTTATTACTTCGACTTACTTTGGCTAATTGGTGATAAGTTTTAAATTGACTATTGAGTAATTATATTTTTATTTTTTTATTGACAAAATTTTAATTGAGTAACACTAATTGTGTATGTAATAATATTATTAATGAGCACTTTACTAAACTCAATTGAATTGAAAAAATATAAATTGGAACTGTTTTGGTTACTATTTGCAGTTTTAAAGGCATAACCATGAGATTCGTGATTATTTTGGGATTGTTTGCTTTAGTTGCTGTTGCATACAGCGAAGAATTTCGTACGAATTTAAGCTTAGTTATTATTATTTTTTAAATAATTTAATTTTTTAGAATGCGATAATAATGTAATATATAAAGAAAACGAGTGCAACACTTGCTTTTGCGCCGGAGGTGGAATGGTATGTACCGCAATGACTTGGTAAGTTTCTGTAATTTTGTTATACATATATGTATAAAATTAAATTTTAAATTTAAAATTAAAACGAGTTAAAGTAAACGATAATGAATTAATAGGATCTTTAATTATTCTGGTTTTAATTTTTAATTTAATTTTACATAGCTTCACGAGTTAATAATTCCAATTAATTTGTTAAATATATTTTGTTTTCTTACGAGTTTTTACACTAATCAAATTTTGCAGCGAATCCCAACAAGATGATAAACTTATAAAATGCGAAGTAGGAACCACTTGGACTAAAGATTGTAATACTTGTTGGTGTACTGGAATGGGAACTATTTGTGAAGATAAAAAATGTTAACAACACAATAAATTAAATAACACAAATAAATAAATACATAATAATTTTACTTTCTTCATTCTTTTTTTAGACTGCTAGTTTATATAGTTAAGATTTTAGTTACTTACAAATACAGCCGGTCCTGAAAGTTTGGCGGCATTTGAACCGTCATATAAATGCCGTACTTTTAGTGACCAGGCTATTTAATATTATAATCTGCGGAGAACAATTTTGTCGCTAATCCAAGTCGTTGCATATTAATTACTTCGACTTTTTCTTCTACTTCTACGGCATTCGTTCCTTACGGAATATAACCACCTCCCTTAGAGGTCTTTTCAACCCATTTTTAAGTTGAATTACTTCTGTATATCTTTCTTTCTGGCATTAATTTATTTTTTATTCTGGTTTTCCATATCTCTCTTGACTTCATCAATCCATCTGGACTTTGGCTTTCCTCTGGTTTTGCTATTGCTTGGACAATAAGTCACACAAACAGGATATAAATGTATTCTTACGCTCACAACACCATTAGTGATAAAGGCAGCTTGTAAGAAATAGTTTCTTACTTTTAAATCTCGTTAATCCATCCACGCCGCGCGTCAGAACGTTTCCCGGAATACCTCGGTAAGGAAAAATCACAAATGATTAATTTGAAATTAGATCCAGAAAAGAAATAAGTTCTGAGTGCTATATATTTATAGTGGCATATTTTATTTGATAAGTTGTTTCTATGAAAATTAATTAACATTAGTTGTGCAATATTAATCAGCATATTATTAAAACGATAATATTTTTATAAAAATTTAACTTTTATATAAATATTGAAGACGAACTCATTTCCTTATATAATTAAATAAACGCATTACCATGAAATTCGTTATTGTTTTGGGAATGTTTGCATTGGTTGCTGTTGCATACAGCGACGACTTTAGTAGGAATTTAAGCTAATTGTTATTATTAAATATTAAATAATTAAATTTTTAGAATGCGTTGACGGCGTACCATACATAGACAATGAGTGCAACAGTTGCTTTTGCAGCGGGGGAGAATTGGGCTGTACCTTGATGGCTTGGTAAGTTTCCGAAATGTTTAAAATTTAATTTTAACCCTAATTAAATTTTTCAGCATTTCCCCACAAATTGAAAAACTCACACAATGCGAAGTAGGAACCACTTGGACCAAGGGCTGTAATACTTGTTGGTGTGTTGACCAAATAGGAACTGTTTGCGAAGACAAACAATGTTAACACTAAATAAATTAAATTAATAAATGAATAGATAATAATGTTTTTGCTTTATTCTTCTTTTGGAGTGCTATAGTTATAAAAAAATACAGCCGGTCCTGGAGGTTTGGCCACCTCAATACCGGCATTTAAATGCCGCACTTTTAGTGCGGAGAACAATAGATTGCTAATTCTGGTCTTTACACATTCATAATTTCGACTTACCTTGACTAATTGGTAATTAGCTTTTAATTCTGCCCTCTGCTACTAAAGGTAAGATTTCAGTAAAAAATGAAAGTTAATTTATTAAAATATGGTTCCACCAAAAGTTGTCTACCAAGCTATTATTGTAGATGAAAGCTTCAAAACTGGAGAGCTATATTGAAAGTCCCTTCAATGTATATTTTATGTTGCTATTATTTTTTGTTTTATGTTGCTATTAATTAGCAGGTACATTATTAAAGTAACCTCGAGGGTTTAGTGGTATTTAAAATATTTTGCTTAGAGTTTATTGCAAACAATTATTACTTTTTATTTATATGTTAGCTTTTAAATCATTTTTTAATTAGCTTTAATATCATTATTGAGCAGTATACTAAATTGAATAGAGTGGAAATGATATAAATTGGAGCTTTTGGTTACTACTCGCAGTTATAAACGGGAGAACATGAGATTTCTGATTGTTTTGGTATTGTTTGCGTTGGTTGCTGTTGCATACAGCGAAGAATTTAGTACGAATTTAAGCTTAGTTATTAATACATTTTTTAAATAATTTAATATTTTAGACTGTCAGGATGATGTACTATATAAAGAAAACGATTGCAACATTTGCAAGTGCGGCGAAAGACTCATGGCGTGTACTTTAATGTCCTGGTAAGTTGCCGTAATTATTCTTACGAGTTTTAACTCTAATTAAATTTTGCAGCCCTTCCCAGCAAGATGAAAAACTTAAAAATTGTGAAGTAGGAACCAGTTGGACTAAAGATTGTAATACTTGTTGGTGTGTTGCCGAAATGGGAACTATTTGTGAAACCAAAAGCTGTTGACAACATATGAATTAATAAAATTTAAAAAATTAATAAAAGAATAACATAATACTTCTATTTGCTTTATTATTCTGTTGGACTGTTAAAATTCTAGTAACTTACAAATACAGCCGGTCCTGGAGGTTCGGCCATCTCGATACCGGTATCTAAAAGTCGCAATTTCTATGAGAAAGAAAGAAAGACGAGAAAACTTTAAATGTTGTAAAATAAAATAAATTAAAACTTAGGTTTCCTAGTTGATCGAGCGCAGCGAGAGCTTTCGACGGCTTGATCGGGTTGCGCGTGCATGATCGCGTCATAGACTGCTCCCAAAATTAATTTTGTGCGATCTATTCCAAGAAATCGGTAATAGGGGCAGTTTATTGTGACACGTCATTAATTTGTAGTAACATTAAGCTGTAGTTTTGCAAATAAATACAACTTGAAGCCGTTTGGACTGATGAGTTTCCTCGGATTTGAGTTTTCCCATAAAAATGCTTACCGAAACCCTAGGAATCCCTCCAAATCGTAATGATTATGTCACTGTCCTGATGTTCAAAAAGGTTAAGATTCTCTTCTTCCTATGTTAAGAAGTAAGCAAAATTGTCACAGCTATTGAAACACAAAAATAAATCTAAAATTTCTGTGCAAAAACTATTACTCGAAATAATATACAAACAAATAAAACGGAACGAAGCAGAACTTACATCTTTGTCTTTTAAATACTCAGAGAGCAATAATTTCCAAACAAAAAATCTTGGTTCAAGCTCGACATAAAGGGCATAAGTTTTCGAATTATATTAAATTGTCTCTCAAGAGCCGGGAGGCTGATAATTATTAACAATTTACTTTGTGCTATAAAATATACAAATTTCGTGTACCAAAGAAAATGCGGCTGTGAGATTTTAAACTAAAGCTCAAGAATTTCACAACGGATTAGCTGTATCAATGGAATTAAATAATATGTTTTAAGAAAACTTTTGGAAAGCATCCCATCATAATATTTTTAAAATAAATTATTTTTTTTATAAGTTTGCTTAATCATAAAATTATAATTTGAAGTATAATATTGCGGAATGTTTACTAATTTAAACAAAAAAAATAGTCAGCGTTTTTCTGATTGACCTGCCACCAAACAAAAATAAGATAAAAACAGAATAATATTTAAATTATATTATTATATAACATCACTCAAATTTTTTTTAGTATTATTCCACTTCTATCGCAACGATTTTTATTAGGTTGCTTTTGATTGCATATATTGCAGTGTTATCTTCTTAACTTACGAATAGAAATAAATTAGAATTTTTTTGAAATTATTCCTTCAGAATTATTTCAGAATTTAAAATTTAAATTAACTAAAAAAAGGCAATTCCTGTTTTTAAATCTTATCTTATTTTTTGGATTGTAGGTCAAGCAGCAAATGATGTTTTTTAATTTGTTTATTATAATATAATATAATCATATTGATTGGAAAAATAGTATAAATACAATTTAATTTAACTTTATATTGTGACAATATCATAAAACTTCAAGATGAAATATTTAATCCTGTTGAGTTTAGTAATGCTGTTAGTGAATCTAACATGTGCACAAAACGATTTCAGTGGTAAGTACTTTTTTATTCTACTAACGGATATACAAGGTGAAACAGAGTAAAAAGTAGTTTATTCCAAATCCGATGCGATTTACAATTTCTGTAATATAATATCTGTTTTAGACACAAACTATAACGAAATTCGCCGTCAATGCGAAAATTTAGGCTATCAATTGAGATATGAAATGAGTAGCAGCAGCTTTATAACAGGAAATGTGGTATTTATACTAAGCGGCTGGTAAGCACTAATTTTTCAGTAGAGTTCTTAATTATATCTCATAACTTTTAATTTTTTCCAGCTTTTTGGTTTTATTAATGAAGCTTCGCTCTTTGTGATCAGTTTCTAGTAATTGTATATTAAAAAAGGCAATTAAAAACATTTCTGGTTGTTTTATTTTCCATAAACTCTCCCATCAATGTATTGAATCGTCGTGAAACACTCGAACATGGCTCTATACGCAGCCGACACCGTAATTTACGCACACCCTACGGAAACAAAAGAATAACATTTCATAAAAGGCCACCCCGTATCTGCTATGCAAAATATTAAACAGCAAAATTGAACAGCACAGTTTGTATTGCCAAGATTATAGGTTCATAATTTGTAATCACTGTAAGTTTAAATAAACACGAAACTTTAAATGAGGGAACTTGGGGTTTTGCATTTTGAGAATAATGTGCCGAGTTAACATGAACTCTTGTACATTGTTGGCACTTTTCATACTTCCGACCTTAGAGCAGCGTCATTTTAGTGCACTTTATATCCTTTTACTGAATATAAATTCTTGTCTCTACATGCACTGACGCTTTCCACCATTCAACTAAGCTTCCTGAGCAAAATATATTATACACCAATGTTCATGTTAATTATTTAAAAATTTAATTTAAATTAGTTCGACTTAAAAATGTAAAAATCGGAACTTTACTGCTTCATATTTATTTAAATTTATTACAATTGGTGGTTAAACTAATTTCGGTGCTAAAAGCTCCAGTCTACCGTCTCTTGCTTATAGCTGGATAACTTCACCACATACAACTACCTTCGGTTAAGACTTTTTAGTCCAAATATAGCTATATTCATTAGTGAAACTAATTTAAACCTGGAATTAACTTAGATACGATATTATTCAGCCAAAATGTAATTAAGTTATAATTTGCTACATGTCGTTTATGCTATGCGATTTACACTCCCTCATTAGAAACACACCAAAATATTTATTTTATTAAATTGTTTAACAATTTTTTCGTCCGGTTCTTAAAAAGTATTGTTTAATTTATTAGTTTAAAAAAATTCCAGTAATTTGCGAAGATCACAGTTTCCCGTTGTAGTCTTACAGATGGCAGCAGTTTATCATTTATTATACAAAAAACAGGAACTGCCCCTTAATGCTTAAGGGGCAATCTATTGTAACATCTCGAAATTTTCATGTTATTTTACTGTATAAATTATAAAGTATAAAAAAAATTTTCAAGTTATTTGGAGCTCTTAGGCCAGCTGTACAGTATCCGCAAGCCAGCTGTCCAAATAAAATATTTATTTCAACTTATATTTTAAATCATCATTACGTGGCGAATGTTTTCCTGCCGGATGGTGTCCTTAACGGAATGCACAACTTTACCCATTAGTGGCTCAGTGAGGAACAATTAAAAGAAAAGATTAACATTTGTAGTGCTAAGAATAATCGGACGTGTCGCTTAAAAGTAGCGAAAGTTTTAAAAACGCTTTCTCTGAAAATTACGACAAGTTCACGGATAATTTTCTAAATCAAAGAAAAGCTGGCGGATGAAAAATCGAAAAGAAAATTCAAGTGGAACTAATGCATGTTTTAGCGACAAGAAATGGGGTCAGTTATAAACATACCGGTATATAAGAAATATAACTCAATAAAAAATGTTGATTTTGGATTATCGCCTGTCAGGACTTCTTTATTCGCGCAATTTTTTGCAACAGGATCTTAGCTGGAAAAGCAAATAATGGAATGCAAACATTATCCTGTATATTTAGAAGCGGGGTTCCTTACTCAACGAAAACATTTATTGCAGATGCCATGAGATAAAATGTGGATCAAAGAGGTTCATAAAAACTAAAAGTATTGCGGATCCTTCAGTTCGAAATTTTCTATTGAATTGTTTTGCCTCTGACATTCATCAAGTAAAATATTTTAGCAAAAATAAAATGTAAATATATGATTTTCTTGATCAAATAAAGCCTGGATGTATTCGTTTGTCTGTGACATCGGAAACGTTCTTCACAATCGGCTAAACAAGCAAACAACGATTACAAATAAAAATGTAGAACCGAACATATCAAAATACAAATATTTGACAAAAACAATTAAACAATAAAAATTGCGAAAAACATTCAAATTGTTTTTCGTTCGCCGAGCACGGGGGTTTCTCCATTAACATTACCGAAAACTCTGCAAGCCACATGCATAAAAAATTACAAGTTTTCACATACACATGTTTGGAAAATCTTGAGCGGGGGCGTGTAGCGCATGGAAGTGCGCGGTGAAAACTTGACGACGCCAAACGGGCGCCCGTCAGTGATATCGGGACGTCGGGACGGTGACAACCAGAGGTTAGAATTTTCGGTGACCGGGAAGTACGTAAATCGTAAAACAACTCTTGCTTTATCTAGTAAGCCGGTTACGGTTTCAACAAAAAAATCTCGAAAAATGCAAGGGAGGATTTCGAAGACCACTGTTTCAAGACAACGTAAGTGAGATGAGGGTTTATTGCTAATATCTGGCGCTGTTGGAAATAATTAGGCCTATAATTAAAATTTCATTATCTCAAGTGCTGCACATGTGAAAATGTCAATCTGCAAGATTTTCCATGATAAAGTTGCAGTTTTCCAATTTTCAAAGAAGTCGTATACTTATTAGAAAATTAAATTTCGAAAAGTTCTTTGAAATATAAAATAAATATGACGAATAAATATTATTTGAAAAATGTTTCTCTAGGGGATTTGAACCTCGGTTTACATTTTGCTATTTAAAGCATCTTCAGATAAAAAATCATGAGTTTTCCGTCACAGATTGAACATTTCGGTAAAATAAAAATGTAAGCGCAGTAAAATGTGTTGATAAATCATTTTCACGAACACCCAGCTTGCTCAACCTAATTATCACCACTTTACAGCGATTTTCGAAAAATTATTATTCATCGATTTCATTTCACTCTTTCAATGAAACTTAAGTTAAAATTCTGCAATTAGGTTTCGAGTGCGCTTAATTACTAAATTAGTTTGTAAGTGATAAAATTGGAGCCTCCAGGTGAGTGCGTACTTGAAGCTATTAGGCAAGATATCGTGATAAGCATTCTTGTTATTCAAGCAATTTCCAATTCTACCACATCAGAAAATTAGATTACAAAAAAAGATTTATAGGAAAATTTAATTTTTAGTCTATTAAGAAAGTAAATTTATTTTAATTCAAGTTTAAGGAAGTTTACCGGTTTATAGAGTAGCCTTTTCTTGTCATGTTTACATTTTGAAACAACTTTAATTATTTAAAACATCAAATAGCAGAAAACATCGCAATATAATATTTTCCAAAATTAATTCGTTCAAAATTCATTTTGCAACGCTGGATGTATTCAAACTCTGCTACTTTTGTTTCATATTTGCTGTCGAATACATATTTTTAATTTGGTGGTTCACTTCCGTTTGGTTTGACAAAGCTGAATTATTATTGGCAAAAAGATTTACAATTACAGATTATTATTGGTGGTTTCAAAATCGATGTTAGTGATTATTACTAACATTTATTGCTTTAGTTCATTTTACATTGAGGTGATTAATTTTATATGTCGAATCTACAAAGCTTTAACAATTTTTTATCGAATGTCAGGAGGCTTTTATGATTTCATATTATATTAAATTCAAGGTAAATTTGTTTGTAGTATGGGAAATTGGTTAATTAATTGTTAGTCGGCAGGTTTCCTTTGATTAAATTTTATTTAAAAAGTTCAAGCTTTACAGATGCTTAATTTTGCTGATGTACCTACAGAAATAATGAAGTAAACTAGATATAAAAAAATTGGATTTAAAAGCCCGATAAAATGGAAAATATCACACTTAGGTGAATTCTGTCTACACCATTTGAATTTCTATTAAAGAGAAATATATGCTTTCAAGGACTTTTCTTGTAGAAAATTTAATTACCTATAACATTTTTTCTATAAATTGGATCGTATTTTTATGAAGATCTCAATGTTTCGAATATAATATCCTGTAATATCAGGATGTAATATCAATTTTTATAAGTTATTTTAATTTTTTGAAGATAAACGGAAGGGTTAGCGTGCCGGTACATTATATCAAATTTTTTTTGAGAAACTGCTCTCAACACTTCCGTTATAGAGTTGAGTAGAAAATTTGAGTGCTTACCAAAATGTGAATATTTTCCAATATTGCTTCTAATATTGACGCAATATTGCAGGAATATTGAAAATCAATATTGTTCGACGTCAATGCTCGTGCGATATCCAAAATATTGGATTGTTTCGAACAACTGCAAATCAATAATTATTGCTTTGAAATAAAATAAAACCTATTCGGTGTATTCGTAAATAAAAATTTCTTGGTTTTCATAGAAAATAACCATTAGCAACATCAGGTGTGAAATCTGACAATAACGAGTAACAGGCAAACTGTAAATTATATCGTAACGAAGCTTCTGCAAGTGAAAGAAATCATATAGAAAAATCGAATTTATTTTTCAACTTGGTTGAAGCTCGCGACAAGTTTAAATCGATAAAGAAAAAACAATTTTGTTGTCTACATCCCGATTAACTTCCTATTAAATTGTTAATTAAAAATTTATCGCCCTTGAGTTGTTTAACGA
The DNA here is from genome assembly GCA_963170105.1 of Cantharis lateralis. Taxonomy (NCBI): domain Eukaryota; kingdom Metazoa; phylum Arthropoda; class Insecta; order Coleoptera; family Cantharidae; genus Cantharis; species Cantharis lateralis. The sequence goes on from OY720628.1 coordinate 2,073,136, forward strand.
ATCCTTTGCATACAAGAGCAAAAAGTTTTAATTAAGAAGAAATGCAAAGTGCATCATATTTTAAGTGCTTCATTAAGAACAACACGAGCGAAAATATTTGTACCAGTTAATTATTATTTAAAGCTGTAAATCGGTGGGTTTAGGTATGTAATTATTAATTCAAAACGAAATATTTCCAGGAGCGATTTAACACGTGACGTTTATAGTGTTATAGGGATTATTTAAAGGTCCTGCCAAACTTTTTCATTTGCCGAAGATTGCAGTAAGGAAAGTAAAGTAAACATTTTCCATTCGTACCTACTTTATGTGTCTAGCACTAAGTCAATGTTTACTCAATTTCAATAATATAGGGTTAACGTCCCTAATATAATCCAAACGGGTTCTACCCGAGTGCGTCATTTTGTTGTTATTTATATAGCTTTCTTTTTGTGTGTGCTGCCCTAGATGTGCCTACGAGCTAGCCGAATGCTGTTGGCGGAAGCGAGAGTGCTTCAAATTCGACAAATTTAATATGTTTAAATTTCAAGGGAGTTTGAATAAACAGTATTACCTGCAAATGCAATATTAAATTGGACGGCAATTGATGGCAAACAGAAAAGCTTTTGGGAAATGCGACGATACTTATTTTAAAACGTTTGCTAATATTGAATCATCATATCAAACGTGGGCATTGTGAAAATAAAATTAAATATCAATTTATCACATTTTTATCTAGGCCGTCAAGTTTTTCATTTTTTTCCTTAAAAATGATAGAAATTATCCAACAAGAAGAATTATATAAAATGCTACAGTCGACACTATCATAAATTTTATTTTCGTGACGTGTGTCGACAAAAGTTCTCCTCTTCTATTTTGAGTATGTGCACCTGCACGAGGTGAAATTTTGCGTTTTTCAGTTTAAACTAATTAATATGTATGCTCGAAACTGAAACGAAAATACAACACCACATTAGCTTTAATTTAACGCTGACTGTGGATAATGTTGTTTTAACGATGTTTGTCCAGGGGCAAATTCTTGATAAATTTCAAAATAACAGTGTGTATTGGCACAGGTAACCAATAATCGTCTTTGACTTGAGGTAATTTAACAAATTTTAGGTCAGTTTACGAAACAACCTGACCTATTTGCGGTACTCTTACTTAAAGCAGGTGTTTACATTGTAAATACGGAAATGTAAAGGGGATTTTGTGCTTAGGTGGAGATCTGATTCCTCCAACTCATCTATTTGTTTACGATTTCAAGGACTTTTTGCAGTAAATAATGCGGTGTAACAGGTAAAGCAACGTCAGAATTCTGATGAAATTTTAATGTTCCATTAGTAAAGTGAGGGCATAAAAAAACAACAGATTTCATTTTCCCAATATTAGCTAAGCTTAATTTATGGCTGGCTTGGACGATAAACTAATTTTGATGTCCTTTTACATAAAAATTGATCGCAAAATTATTTATTTGAGTAGAATTTGTATGCATCGTCCTATTGCAATCTTCGCCAGCTGTATAATGTAAAGCACACATCCTAAGGATTATAATATGTATAATTCATGTCCTTGCTATCCTCAGATTTAGGAAGGCTTTGACCGCAAAACACTTTAGCAGTAGTACAGATTTGTCTTGGAATATTCTAAGTAGTTTTTCGAGTTAAGTGTATCGATTTCGCTGATGTGCCCGTATTTAGGCAAACAAAAGTATTTAGTTAAGTTTAATTTGATTAAATTTGCATAACCTGAACTTTATCAGGGAAGACTGTTTCCTTTAATGGTAATGGCTGTGGTTTGAATTAATTTAACTGGCGAATTTTTTGCAACAAAGTGAAAAAGACCTTAAGGTAAACACCACCACTCGATAACCTTTACTCTTTAATTAAATAAAAACTCGCTAAAAATATTCTTAACAAATATTTGAATGAACTTGAGTATCCTCCGGTGTATTTAACTTTAGCTACACAGTTTAATTTTAAAAATTGATATGGTAATGCCGGCGTTTATTTTTTAAATTTTACTATTTACATGGAAATAAGCGCATGTATTGCCAAGCATGTAATTCAATTAATTTTTAATTTATCGCGCTTGTGATGTGCAACCTTAATTTTTCAATTCCCTCCCCCCCGAGCTCGCTCATTTTATAAAACTCGTCCAAATTAAACCGCTATTGTAACCAAATTATACACATCGAAGGATCCTTTGATAAACGCTGACAAAACACAGTAATGTAAGAAGCTTATTATCCAAAATGTAAACTCTAGTATTTTGCTATCGAACTAGCACTTACACATTTCTCTTTATGCTATACCAATAAGCTTACATAGTTTAACCTAGATTGTAAAACAAAGATGAACTCTATCCCGGAATCAAACACAAATAATTGTATATTTGTGTGTATAACCCAAACTTTCATGTATGCAACCACACTGGCATGCGTGTACGGAATTTGCATTGTTTCTTTCCCTCAAGGGTTTCCACTTCCGCATTAATACAAAGTGTAATATATTTTTTATTGTAGTAGGGGTATCCCCCGTTTCAGCACTTATTTCTCTTTTTAATCTGCACATTGTCTTCTCACCTCTGGAAAAATATTCAATTAAACAATTGAATAATAAATTTTCGATGGCGAAACGGCGAAGTGGCGAAGGCGAAACGTAAATTGTACCTTTTGAAAACGATTTTTGTCGATTGCTGACCAGTCCTCTTCTTTTTGTCTTTTGTTGATAGCGAAAAAACAGTTGTATAACATTAGACACACCATAGGCGGAGCTAACCTCATCGAAAAACCAATTTTGAATGATCCGTATAATTATGAAATGCCATAATTTCATTAGAAATTTTCTTCATCTCGAGTCAACTTTTAATAGACTACAAAAAATGTTATTAACGGTATGCAAATTTGTTAGTTGTTGAAGTAGGTAGTTAATATTACATTTTGAAATATTTCCCAGAGTAGTTGGATGTTTACTTAATTTGAAACCTTTTTTTGTTGTAAAGGGTGCAGAAAGTTTGTCCTAGTTTCGCACAAAAATTAGTAAAATTCGTTAAAATTGCTTGCGATCTCTAAATTTCTATATAACTGTGAAAATTTGCGAAACTTTATTTTAGTGAATGTTGGTTTTAAATGCGAAAATTAAAATTGGGCTCCAATATGGCGGAAGAGTCGGCTGTTCGGTAATATCATAAATATAATCTCCCATGTGACGTCATAAATGTAGAGATCTCTGGTTTTATCATTGTCTGACTTACCGATTGGCGCAGGAATGTGTTGTTTTATTTTTAAATGGTACACGTTCGTCGAAAGGACACCCATTCATAATCTAAACACGCCGCACATTATTTGACGCATTGGAGTTTTATTCTTAAAACTTTTGTGAAAGTAAAGATATTTCAGTTACTTATTCAAAGGACAATAAATTCACTTTTCAAACAAAAATTTCTCAACTTTTTACTATAACATAGAGGAAAGTTGAAAAACATCTTGATATAAATATCTGAAAAAGCTGTGAAATTGAAGGAACATCGTTACGATATGGAAAAGGTAAATGTGGGAAATGCAAGTAATCAATGGTGATGGCATCTAAATCTATTAATAACATTTTGAGGTTAAGTGCAGCATTCAACCCTTGTTTTTGTAATACCTGCTGATAAATGATGTTATAATGGATCCTATAATGAAAGTAAGCAAGCAGATGTTGCTAATATACGCACAAAACATTAAAGCTGCCAGAAAATATGTTAATTGAAATCGGCAGGTCAAAAAATAGTATGATCCAACCAAAACCACCTACAGATATTAATGAATAAAATACAAATTTATTTTAAGTTCCACTTGTCAGAGACGGACTGGCCTATTAAATTAAGCTAAGGAAACATTTTATCCTGATCAGTGCCACCGGAATTAGTCAAATCAATTTCAGTTAAGTCGTCAGCTCCTGAGGCACTCGAGTTTTCCACATCCGTGAACGACGTTATGCAGAGCTAATAATTTATTTACGAGAACCTTTAGAGGTATAGATATGGTGACGACTTCTATTTGCAAAGACGTTTAGAGCTGTTGATAGATGGAGAAGTCGATTACGTTTGTTGATATTGTAGTAACGACTGATGCTGATATTTGCGATAAAATTACCTACTAAGTGTGTGGCCCATTTTTAGATATTCCGAAGTTACATTGGGTATTCCGTTCCGATACGACTACCAAAGTTGTGTGTGAACTGTACAAAGCCATCTCAGTCCGCCCCTGCCGCTGGTACATTTAATAACAATCAGCGAGAACAGTTTTTTCAAATAGGTATCGGAATTTTTAATCAAACGACTTGAAAAAAATGTTTGCGTGGAAGTCGTAAATTTTGAGTTGCAATTGCAATTTTTTCCACGTTTAGGGGAGAGATAATGGAATGATATGATCTTTATTATGACGCTACTTGGATTATTGTATTACTGTTTCGCTATTCTGTAATTCTTGTCCACAGAGCTTCTTATCTACTGCGGTCATATTTTTGATATATGAGTTTTGGTATTTTATTACCTACAGAGTTACCTAGCAGCTAATAAATTTATTACAATTTTCACAGCAAAATAGTGCAGGCAAAAAATAATTTTATTTTAACCCCAACTCTAAAGTTTTAATCAAACAACCCCGTTAAATTGAATTATCCGGAATGTATGTGACGATGCTTTTACTGTCGATACAAAACGAACCAACAGGACAATTTATTCTATCTTTGTAAACTTGTTAACCTCAAAGTAATTTTTTCTCATATGCTAAACAAATTTGCTAGGTTTAATTTGGAAATTCAGAGACGGGCCGGCCGGCGCTAAAGCTTTCACAATAAATTATTTTTATTTCGTATAACTGTCAGTTATACAACCACCTAAGCGCCGCTGTAATGAAGGTTTTCGACAAATTAAATATCACCGCCGATTAATTGGCGGTTTTCGGAATATTTTGTTAGAAAAAGCGGAAAAACAAGTAGGGGAAAGTGGGGTTCGCTTTGTGTTTATTTAAATATTTAAAGCTATCGCTGCACTATTTTTATATGTATATCGGGATCTGAAAATGTGGGAACCTCATAAATCAGCATTATTCGGTTTCGAAACTACTAAATTGTTTTTAAAAGCTGAAACTTGGCTTTAATATTTGGATCGATAATTAAAGTTGATCTACTTGATTATAAGTAATCTCCCGGATTTGGGCTTTCGGCTATGTTTTATGACTTCCAAGTCGGATTGTATTGAACACGGTAATTACTCAATATTGTGGAATATTGAATCCCGGCGTTAACTCTTCGTTGGCTCGATCGTCAAGAAGACAATTACACCAGCGACCGTTATATTATATTTGCATGACTATCCAGACACCTACGAAATTCCACTTTTCACAACATGTAAATTTTTGCTCGATCAATATGATAATACTCTATGTAAGCTAAAGAACATGTTGGGAATATAAATTAGCTCAAAAAACGAGAAAAGAAAGTTATATCAACGCTGCGGATGAGCAAGTACGTTCAAGGATATTGGGTTTCGTGTCGTCAAAATTTGACGTGTTGTGCAAAAATGTCACACACGAGGAAAAAATTAAATAAAGCCGACCTTGTTTGTTTCAGCCTCGCACGATTAGCTATACATTTTTGAGCAATTTCGAGCAAACGAATCGAAAGGAGTCTAATACTACCGACCGGCTTGCGCGGTTTGTTAGAACGTAATTTTTGTAATCCCGTCACGATTGAATATTGTCTACGGTATCTTTATAAAAAAAATGTGAAGGAAAAAATTAAGTTATAAAAAATATGTGCGCCGTGTGTAGCATTTGATTGAGATTAAAAATTTTAAAAATCGATACATTTTTTTGACGCGAAAAAGTTTTAACGATAAATTTTGTTTCAGTGCTGCAGGTGACGGGAACGAAAGGGATGTGGTGATCGCAAACCTGGATTGCGTGACTCGAGTATAGATTTCTCTATTAATGAAGGGAAGCTCAGTCTAATATAATTTACATTATCTAGAGCTTATCCTGACTGACCATTTAAACGAGGACATAAAGATAGACTATAAGCCAACAAATATGAGGACACTGCGCGATAGAATTAATCATCAACGTCAATAGTAATTCATTCATGCAAATATTTACGAAGGACCAATTCAGAGTAAATGTTTGTCTTAATGTAGGATGTGGTTATCTTCGGTGTTGATACTATTAGTTCACTACTTGAATGACAATGTGATGTTCATGCTGGTCTAGTGACAATCAGGAATGCTAATGTCTGGAATCGATAATATCATAATGGTGCAACTTATTGTGATTGTGTTGTGTGTTCTTTTTATTATGGAATCGATAGCATTACCACCGGTTATTCGAATTGGTAAGTCCTATTAATAGCATTGTATTCTTTCCTTTCAATTATTTATTTCAATTAACCGTTCACCCTTGTTTGCCTGACACAAACCAGGTAATTCGCTTTTTTGATATTACTCGACAACGATTGCTTTTACGAGAAAATCACATCAATGCAAAATTAAAGACAATTCAATTTCAGATAAAATGTGTCACTACGTATTTTTACGTAGAAGTACACATTAACAAGTTATGATCATTTTCAACTAGTGGGTGTATCCGTTTAGACTGACGGAGCTTCGAAGCTGACGAATAGCTAATTAATAGTGTAACCGCTACGAGAAAGTCTTCGCTACGCAACGACTTAATCACATAATAAAACATATTTTTTACGTAGTATTTAATGCTGCGAGCTTTTAAAAGTCAATGGTATGCCGTTTTCGTTAGTAAAAAATTTAAACAAATTATGAAGTCACATTCGACTAATTATAACACAATTACACAGGCTCTCTTGAATAAATTTCAAAGTCATAAAACGTTTATCTATAATAGTTACTACCTATACGCGTTTTAATTTAATAAAAGCCCTAGTAATTTGAGTATTAATTTCCCGAAGGCGCAGTTTGATAAATATTTATTATGTCACGCGTTGGTCAATTTAGTATCTTGGTAGTTTGGTCATATCTCTTCTTCAACAGCGTCCCAAGAGCGGTTACTGCGGTGACAGTATCATTACTGGGGGTTATTCCATACCCCCCAGACCCCCCGGTCAACGACAATAATATTTATGTGCTCTCTTTTAGTTTTAAAGTTACTAAGTAGATAAATTTGAAACCTGCCAGCGTGCACCTAACTGCCAAAGTACGCACTCAGCTCACACTAAAATACTTCAGTGACGCCTGTTGCCGGCAGTAAAGTAAATCAATTTTGGACAATGGCATCTGACTGCTACTGGAGCACTAAGCTAGCCGACCAGCTGCTTACAACCTATTATCCGGTCTTTATTAAATTAATATTTTCTGATGTCTATCTCTATGGCTGAAAATAATTAAATTGCCAAGGCGTACCAACTGTCCTTCGATTTACCTATCCGTTTAGCTGTACTGTTAGTAAGGTACCAATTTAGAGAGTAACATGTAACTTTATACCTTCAATCCCCATACCATTAATTAAAACATATTTCGAGCCTTAATTCTCATTATCTTGATGTTTCAACTCAACGAAAATTAAGTTAGCGTATACAAGTGTTTACTATTAACATTGTAAGATGAGAATTTACATTGCTCTCATAAATTCTATTAAATACGTAATAATTACTTACTTGTATGCAGTTTACATCTTAAGGCGCTGTCAAGTGCATTACAAGTTTGCACTACTTGAAATAAGCTTCGTGAACGAAGAACTTTGAACAGTTTCAAATTTTCTTTCCAAGTACGCTTGTGCACTTGTAGATTAACTACAAAAATAACCAAGAACCACTGGAAGTTTATTAATTCGTCTTCCGGCTTTATTACAGTGGATGAAAAAAAGAAAAAATTCTTAGGGCGCCACAGTATTAATATTAGAGTAGGAAAGGTATAAATAAGAACAACTTGGATATAATTCGCCTTTTTTATATTTAAATCATCTTCAATCCTTTACGTGCGTAAGCGTCCTTGTAAAAATATAAATGTAATTTCACACAAAGAACGGTGGAAGTTTTAAATTAACAAAATTAATTTCAAACGTCTGAAGCATTTATTTTCCGAAATTCAAATAAATTAATAATCTACTGAAGTCTCTACTAAGATATTTAGCACACAATTTAATAAAACGTAAATTTCACGGTGGAATTTGCAGTCACCGCAAACTTTCCATCTGTAACCCAAAATATGTTTCAAGTGAGTAATTATTTAAATTGTTTACTTGCAAATCTGAACGAAAGGAACCGGTTTCGATTTCTCGTCATCGTCAGATGAATGACTTTATATTTTAATTGGTTAGTTTGTAAAAAGTTTGAGTGGTTAAAAATGTTCAGGAAGAAATGACGTGCGGAATTGTAAATTAATTGGACCGATTTAGAAGAGCTTAATTTTTCTTCTATTTGAATTATTAGGCTTTCCATACTGGAATACTTCAGAAAGCAATAAGTACAATCTCAACATGACTACTGGGATTTTACTGAAACTTTAACAAATTTAATTGCTGATACCACTGGGGTCTAACTTCTGGAAATTCGCTAATTGCTTTCGGAGATAACTTGTTTTTATATTCTAATTAAAATCTACGCATTTTATAATTGCAATTAAACCCTTTGAATTAATTAGTAATGAAGTTTTAAGAAAGCTTCATTTTAATAAAGGATTTGTAATTGCTAGTCCTAATTGGAGTTCGAGATTCAAAAATGGCTATATCAGGGGTGTTCTCAGAAATTACCCTGGGCATCACACGCCGCGTTCGAAATTGTCCTGACATTCAAGTGCACACTGGAGCGTACGCTCGACACACATTTTCGTTTCAGAACGCACCCCACTGCGTAAGATTTTTCATACAGATTTATGTCAACTAACGGGATATTTTCGGAGAAATTTTAAATTAAGTTTGTAATTTAAAGAAATCCTGACAGAAACGAAACGTGATTTTTGCATTATTCATACGATGGGGCATAATGAAAGTTTTTGTATTATTTTCCTGCATGCTACCTATATCGAATTTACTAAACATCATCAAAGTAAACAACAAATTTAAATATAACATTAATATTAAAATATACAACATGGCGGAAGACCAACTGTAACCAGATATTAAATAATATTCTAATTCGTCTGAGCTCGGCGAAAACATTTTTTTTGCTTATAACAAAATATCAAATTTAAATACGAAATAAAATAATCCAATTAACAAATAATATGTAAAAATATGCCAAATTCGCATTTGTAGCGTTGCAACTGCCGGATTTTCCGATCACTTTCGATTTTACCCCAAGAGATTGCTAATCTGCGTTACATTGCGTAAAACTTTGTAAACGAACAAAAAAAATTTAAGTTAGTTTTACAGTGGGTACATTTAAATTTTTCAAAAGGAATCAACAAGTTGGTACTTAGAGGAAAGTCACGAAAGTAAAATTTTCTTTCGCCTCAAATCAACTTGGACTTCTAACGAACTTCCGAAAAGGTGAGAGATAAACCCATTAAATGTTACAACAAATTTAATTTTATTCTCCCAAAAACCAAAATAGGCAACGTTTTTAAGATTTATTTACTTTTTCAGTTGTAACTGTTTGATTGATTTTGTATTAAAACGAACACACATTTGCATTCAAGTTTATATTGATTTTACATTTACTTCAGTTCCCAAAGCTTTTCGAAAAGTTTTAACGAAACTTTGACTGCGAAGCTTTAAGAAAAACGAAATGGCTAAACAGTTTTAATACCAAAGTCGTATTTTTGTTTCTGAGTTTGAATAAAATTTTTCAAAAATGGAAAACGTGCATTTATTGCTTTAAATTTGAGTGCTTGGAATGCTTGACCTGTCAAGTTTAAACGACGAAAATTTGTTTTTAAAATGCCACAAAAAGTTCCTGAGTTGACCCTTTCTCAATAACAGAATCGATTGGACCAAAATGAAATTTTTTATGGTTTCTACATGACCACGCTTCTCCTAATGCTTCCCTATTTCATTAAAATAACTAAAACGCTAGCAAATAAAAATATAAAACAACAATAAAACTTATATGATCAAAGAATTACAAAGTTATTTTAGCAACTTTGAAAATTATTTGCTGTTAGCGGGAAAAGGGCAAATGTGTCGAAATATTACACAATTGTTCAATATTTCTGTACAATTTGTGTCAAAAAATCAGGAAAAAAGCCAAAAAATAAATTGTAAAGAAAAATAAGCTAAAAAATGAGTTTATAATCTGTACAAAAGTTGTGTATATTTCTAACAACTACAATGTTGTACAGAAGATTAACATGCAGCTCTGCACATTGTAGTGCTAGTCAATCGAATTTTGACTTTGAGTTGTGCAAATTACAAAATATACATCGACAAAAGTAAGAAATTTTAATAAAAATATAAAAATGTGTACTTACAAGTTGAAAATTGAATAAATTCAAAACTTTCAACAAAGTTTCTTGATTATTTCTGAATGCGTTGGCTGCTGGAAAAATAGTAAAAGCCACGAAATTGTTAAATTATCTTTTTTGCTTCAATATTTTAGAGCTTTTAATTATTTTACCTACGATCTTAGTTGACCATTAAAACAAGAATTTATCCAATAATCTTAGGGATGAAATCTCGGGACAGGAAATCCGACAAAATGTAGAAATTTCTAGAAAATCTTAAGAAATCTAAATAAATCTAAGAAATTCTAAGGAAATCTTACGAAATCTTAGGAAATATAAGAAAATCTTACGAAATGATAGGAAATCTTTAGAATTCTTAGGAAATTCAAGCAAATCTAGGAAATCTTCGAAATTTCCAAAAATCTTAGGAAATCTTAAAAAATCCGAGGAAATGTTAGGAAATATGAAATGAAATATAAATCGTCGGGTATCTGAAGGAACCTTAGGGAACAGGAATTCCGAAGAATGTAGAATCTAAATAAATCTAAGATATTATAAGGAAATCTTACGATATCTTAGGAAATGAAAAATATAATATCCGAAGAAATCTTAAGAAATAGCAAATCCGAAGAATGTAGAGAATCCAAGGAAATTTGGGATACTTTGGAAAATAACGAAATCATGAAATCTAAGAACATCTTAGAAAATCCAAAGAAATATGAGGAAATCGCTGGAAATCTTAGGAATTCCCATGAAATCTTAGGAAATCTTTAAAAATCCGAAGAAATCTTTGTGAAGAGGAATTCTAAAGAAATGTAGAAAAATTTACTCTCTTCTTGCTCCATTAAATGGTTAATAATTTTGAAAATCTAGTTAATAATTCTTAGAAATACAATGGGAAACGCAAGATTAGTTGAGATTTTAGAAGATAAGGCATTTATGGACGAAGATTGAAGAATGTAGGTAGAATTGGATTGGCAGCTAAAATTCATTGGTTTATGGTGAAAATATTATAATTTTAAAGCAATTATTCAAGGTTCAACGAAATTTATCGATTACCGGACACCTGGGTCCCTGCGTGTACTAATCAAGTTTAAAGTTAACATTTTCATTTTTGGAATATTATTTAAAATAATATGCACAAATTATTTCAAGAATATGTATTTAAAAAACAACAGTTTGAAAAATTCTGGAAGAGAAAAGCATACAGTAAAATATAACGTATTATCCTATTTGCTTATTCCCCCAATAATGAAGAATTTTACGCACAAAATTTTTAAATAAATAAAATAAAATAATATCATACGAAATATTTTTTTCTAGAATTAGTTTTAAAAATTATGAAAATGTCGCAAATTTCCATTGTCATAAGAATTTTCTCCCACTAAATTTTTTTTAGGAAAATTCGAGGAAATCTAGGGAAATTCAAGAAAATCTTAGGAAATCCGAGTAAATCCATGGAAATCTTGGGAATACAGTTTTAACTTTTGGATTTATTAGATAAATAAAATAAAAAATATAATAAGAATAATTTTTTGGAAAATTAGTTTTATAAAATGCTATTCTAAAAATAGCATTTTCGGAAGAAGGAATCTACAGTTGCTTGCACTCCATTACCTTCATTGCAGATTCGTCGCTGCCCGACATAATCAACGGCATTCTTAATTTCAAGTTGGCAACTTGAATGTTAATTTCATTTTGTTAATTTATGACTCAACACCATTTCGAACTTATTTTTTCGTGATAAATACAAAATTCTGAAGTGTACGTAAAATAAATGACTTCAAAAGTAACTTTTATGTACTCATAATGTGGTGCTTTATTTAAACATAGAAAATATATAGCTCAATTTGTGGATTTTGCATATATAAAGCACAGTTTTTTGTTAAAATTGCGTCAGTCAACTTTAAATAAAAAATAAATCTGTTATGAAAACCACACGATATTAAATTTCTGCTCACTTAAATTCTCCGCACAAAATAATGTTCGAGTTAGTTGTATGTTGTGGGCCGCTTGTAAAAACTTTTGCTTAAGTTTGGAGTTATAAATGAAATTGATATGCATTTTAACCGGGAACAATGTATGCTCACGTAATTTACTGTTTGTGTACTAAATGTACTTTGAGCGTTAGTAATGTTTTAAATTTATGTATTATTTTTTCACTAAAAATTGCCTATCGCGAACGCACTCTCCGCTACGCCCCGTCGTCTCATTTTATAATCCTAATCAAGGAAAGCTCCGTTTCGGTAGCTTACGGATTTGTTTTAATTAGTTAATCTTAATTGCTCGATAGAGGTGCCGTAATGAGGACATAAAAGCTTTATTATGCTAACTTAAAAATACTTTGTAATTGCAACTGCCGTATAAATTTTATTATTGTTAGTGCTAATTGGCAAAATTTTAAAGTCCCAGATATAAATTAAGACGACAATTTTTGCCTTAAAAAATTCTTCCGGAACGGAAAGTATTTTGTCGGCTTTGTTACCTAACAAAAGATTATCCTCAGGAAGCGATGGTGCAAATCTGTGAGATACTTTCGTTTGCGCCTTAGTTTGCTGGTGGCGAGGGACAGGATTTATCGCGCTTTTGTTTTCTCTAATTTTAATTTTTTTATGATTTTTCATTTGTTACGGTTCGTCTGTCGGTGAGACCTTTCAGGTGAACCAAGGAATTCTCCTTTCGTATGTTACAGTTTTTACATTAAAACTCGAGTCGAGGAATTTCATATTTCTGGTACTCGTCGACAGTTTTAAAAAGAGAAGAAGGAAAAAGCAATGCTTTTAATATATCATTTTCCTCATGAGTATTAATATTGCGGTATCATGTTTGTCTGGATTCATTTTTTTGAGCAAGATTAATACGGTTTGCATGTTTTGCACGTTGGGCAAAAATTTAATTCTGCCACGCGAATTTTAGGTAAAAAGTACATCCGCATGCTACAATTTGCTTTTTAATTAAGCCTTTTGTAGTAAATTCGCAGATAGTCGGATCACTTCCTCGTCATTTGACCGAATATACTGCAAGTTACCAGCAGCTGACTTTTTCATAAAGGCGATCGCATAGAAAAATTGGATTAATTTGCTGAGTGGAAGAAAGCAAATTTGCTCTTATTGTTTGAATCTGGCAGGGAATAGCTTACTGCTGCGATATTAAATGGTTATTGGATGGATTGTATTTTGGTTTGGACGATTGGAAATTTCGATCCGCAATAAACGAAAAAATTGCAACAGTAATTTATGCATATTATGTATTTCATATTTTATTTGTAATTAATCATATTAACATATTTACTATTATTGGGTTGATTAATTAAATTACACTGCTTTCGCACTAGAATGCTTTAAAACTTATATTTTATAATTAATTTACACGATAACAATATGTGTTTAAATAATAGGTATTATCCGCACAGATAAATATAAATTTCGTGTTATTTGATTTGAAAACTTTTCAAATCAAGATCCATATTATTTAATTTAAATTGCGTTGACGAGAACTTTCATAGAAAATCAACGCTTTTGTTTTTGAAAATACCAAATTGCACTTTTTGCAATTAACATTGCATGTGTTTACCAAAATGCCCCACGTTGGGCGTTAGCGGCTATTAAAATGCTAATATTTAAATGCTGACCTAATTTTATTTACTCGGTTGATAAGAGTCAATTTTAATTATTTTATTTATTTCATTGGAAATCGAATGAATCAAAAATTTGAGGTTTCCAAGCATTGTTGTAGGGTGGGCTTCACCTGGGCTATACATAATCTAAGGTAGTGGCCTGTTGGGGTGAAGCGAATCTGTCGAAATGAATAGCAGTTTAGTAATTGAAATCCGTTGGGTTCTTGACGCGTGTTAATGAATAATAATAATAACAATTATTCATTGTGGCATTATCATTAGTGTAACAGTATCGCAAGTCCTGTAATAATATAACGAGCATCCCGAAACCCAAAACGTACAGTGTAAATGTAAATGGGAGGATAATAAACAGAATGTACTGTCCAGAGATTCGTCCGAGTCACGAATGGTAAGAAGGAAAATCGAATGTTTGCAACTCGCCGACCGCAATGAATAATTGATGCGACAAACTTTCTATTTAAAAAAAAGCCGGGAATGCTTAGCAATAATTAAAAATAAACTGCGGCATTAAAATGAAAGAGGACGATAAAATGTCATCCTTACACAAAAACTAATTAATTATGAGGAGTCGTCTATCTCTTCGTTCATTAAACAAAGCGCCAACAAAATATTTTAGTAAGTAAATATTTTAATACACTCAAACATTCGTAATGTGAAATGGCTAAACGCAAATAAATGTTAGGCGAAAATGAAAATTTAAGCTTTCATTTTAATTGCGTCATAAATCTAACTGGGTATCAAAATATTAGATTACTACATTTTATTTCAAGTTGCTTCAAAATTCTCTTTGCAGCCGCACTTGGCAAAAATTTAATGATATTTCAAATAAGTAAGTAAATTATTTTATTCTCGTCGACAAATTATTTCCCTCGGTGTGTAGGAGGAGGAACGAGCGGTCCTTTAAATCAGATCAACACTCTTAATTATTTGGAAGGTTTAGCGGAATTGAAAATCCGGAAGGAAAGTTTTTAATAAAATGTCGAAGCTGTTTAGCATGTGCGTGACGTGGCGCGAGAGGAAATTTTGGATAACTAAAGGGAAATGATGATGATATTACTGGAAAAACTGGAAAAAATATTGATTATTTAAATTTCCTTCTTGAAGAATTCCCTCGATTTATTTGAAAAATCGTGAGAATTGGGTTAAACTCAAAAATTATTCTCCAAGAAGTCAAAGCAGAAGTTTCGCAATCGTCGGTTGAGTGATAATTGAAAATGTAGCAGAGTTAGCTAAAGGCCAAACCACATGAGGAAGTTCGTCAGCGCTTAGATATTAGCTGTTTAAGAATTATTATATTTGCATCGTCGCTCGTCTCGTCTAATGTTAACTAACAGACTAACACAACAGTGTCTTAGTTATAAAACAATTCATTACGTGTGCTCCGCATTTCTTTAATTATCCGAAGAACACGTTTACCAACAAGAGTAACTCGGCGAGCTCTTAATTAATGAGCAAAAGGGCATTGAAAATTTAAATTAATTTGAAAGTTAGTAACTATTACAAAGCATATTCTTGGGCTTTGTCAGGAGTATGCATGAATAAGCAATACGACTAAGTTTTATTAACAAAAAACATCTCTCTCTTCGCAATTTAGACGTTTATTATTATTTAAATAAAATTGAACAAATCCCTTCTCCTACCTTTAATTTTTAAATATTCCATTAATATTAATTTTAAAGCTAATAATTTACATTGCAGGTATTTTATTACGCTAAGGCTTTAATCATTTATTCATTCTTCCTACGGGCAATCCAAGTGCAGAAAGTGAAAACCTACCCAGCAGATGCATTAGCTACATTAACGCCATAAATTATTCTCCACCATGAACTACAGGATCAAAACAGAATTTATTTCAAAAAATATTGGGTACAAAGTCGACTGATTAATAATTGCAGTTAAAAAGTGCGTGGCGCCTTTTTTTATTATAATTTTTGAAATTATCCAAGGTATTCTTCCCCAATACAAAATTAAAAAATCAAACGGATCGAATATTCAAGTACGAGATGTGTGAAATACAGGGCGTTACAAAAACCCACTAAAGAAACCACGTAATATTTAAATATTTAATATTCATTTAAATTTCCTGAAACTTGTAATCAAAGTAAAACTTTCATCGAAGAAAATTATATAATTTTAAATGGAACACCAAGCTTTATCAAATAAACAACGATTTTCATTTAAAATTTACATACAATTAATTAACTATATTTAAACTTTATAAACCGTAATATTCTTTACTATATTTTAATTTATGAGCCAAGTAATATAATTTTTACAACTTCTTGCAAAATCAATGTCTTTGAAATTGTTTATTGATCAAATAAATAATAAAATGAATCCAGAAGTTCAAAAAAAAATTGTCCACTAATTAGATTTTAAATTAATTTTCTTCATGAACACTTTATCCTTAAATTCTAAACAAGCCGTTCTTACTCGACCAATTAAAACTACAAAGCAAGAAAAATATAAAAAATTGAGTTTTAAATACTTCATATTATAATAATCAAAAGAAAATTTATCATATAGGCAGACATCCATTATTAGGACTAACTGTATTTAAATTTTCATTTACATTAACTGGCGGTCGATGGCATTGTGCCCACAACCTGGGATGTCGCTGGCCAAAAAAATTATGATAAACATAAAAGCGAAAGATTAAAATGTAATATCGACGTAATATAATATAAACGGATCATATGCGGACTTGAACTGAAATTTGCATTAATGAAATTATGTTTATCTTTTTTTTAACCGTTGAAACTCACAGTTCAAAATAATCAACGTAGCAACAGGAGGTAACAGAGTTGTTAGCAATGCGGTTAGATAGGTAATATGCATCCTGCAAGATATTTCACTGTATCATTATAATGTTGGTGTACTATAATGACTTCAGTGCTCTAGGGTTTCATAATAGTTTAAATTAAATGCACAAGGATATCACATACATATTTGATCCGAATACCAAACCTTTGGGGGTAAATTAAATGTTAATAAAACAAAAAGACTTGTAATATTAAAATAAACTAAATCACTCTCGAACGATAACGTTAGCTAATCTAATTTTAAGGAAATCGTACCAATAGTGCAACAGCCTTACTGCTAAATTGGTGATTTTGCTATGGAGATCACTTATTTGGTCTACTCATCAATCCTGCTCTTTATTTGTAATAATCCACGTCCTATCACTTAGCTTGCCGGCAACCAACTGTATAAGTAATTACTTGAAGAAATTATTATAAACCACTCACTTGTTAAATATATTTCTTGAAGAGGGGAAGATGTTGCAGGCGATGTACAAATCAGCTGTGGCGTCACAGGACTAAAAGATTCTAGTCCTTAATTGTCTCAAATCAACGTTATTCGAGCGATGCATTAAATCAGTTTAGTTAAAAAATATTCGGAGTATCAAGCAATAAAATCTGGTCTGCTTCTTTTGTATATTTTCTATAACAAAAACAAATATAGGTTTTAAATAAATTATATTAAACAAAATCTAAACATAACAATAAAAGAATAGAATTTTAACTGTAAAGATAAAAATACATACTACGTAGAAAATTATTATTTACAAAACAATGAAGAGACATTTAATTTAAATTAATGTCGTTTCATTGTTTTTTAAATAATAATTTTTTACATAATGTATTTTTTTCTTTACAATTGAAATTCAATTGATTTTGTTTAAGATTACATTTTACATTTTACCTAGTGAATACTAAATTACTACACAATTTACTTGAAATTTATTTTTTAAATTTATTTCTTTAAAAAAATACATAAAACATTGAATATTTTAATAATTTTTGACTTAATTTCAACCATAACTCAAAATCCGTCGGTTTTAGACGATAAAGAGTAAGAATCTTTTTTGTAGATAATTTTATGCTGTTTAAAAACCCCCTACGACTATGTATCGTAAAAAACTGATAGTTTTGGTGCTATGGTCATTTGGTGGTAAAATTAAGGTTACCATGGCAACCAGTGCATTAAACAAATTTTGGGTGAGATATGTGAATAAAAAATTAGGTACTAAGATACTGGGAGATCCCCCCCCCCCGGTGCGTTCTGTCGCAATAAATAAATTTTTGTTTCGGAAAAGTGTCCGAGACCGAGAGACGCGGTTTAAACGCGAAATTCACTTATTAACCAAGATTACCTTCCCGTTTCGCAGATTAAATTTCAAAAATACGTATAGTTATAACACGACAGTTTAAACTTTGTTTTGCTTAATATCTGGTTTAAACTGCCATTATAATACCAGCCCTTAAATCAAGCAATTGTGATTGAGTTGTCATTGTCTGCATTATCTTAATATTCTGTTTTGGGAGGGTGGTATTTCATTGCTCTACTCAGCTCTAATTCAGGAATCTAAGAAAATATTTTAGATGAACTATTATCACAAAAAAAATCAGTTTTTCTGTTAAAGGGTTTAGTTAAAAAATATCAAAAAATGGTGAGGTTTTTGAAAAAAAAATTAAATAAAATATTAAACAGTTTTTGACTTAATTTAATCCATAACTCGGAATCCGTACGTTTTAGACGATAAAATGTTAGAATCTAGTTTGTAGATAAGTTCACGCTCTTTAAAAAGTTATAGAACCACTTATACTAAAAAGTTAATAGTTTTGAAGCTATGGCCATTTGACAATAGAATTAAGAAAAAAAAATTAGCAGATTTTTAAAAATCAGTTCAAAAAAATTATAATTGCGAATAGCGGCATTATAAAAATATTAATTTTATCGTCTGTTATTGGAATATAAAAATTGACAAAATGAAATTTATATCAAGTTAAATTGAGTAAAACAGGTTGCCTTTGTGAAGAGTGTAGATAAGTAAATTGGTTCAAAATACAGGGTGTACACTTCGAAAGTTCAATTAGTTGTCCTTTTATTGACGATCGGTGTGGAGCAATCAAAGGAAATGAGCAATCCTGATGCTTGTGTGGTTTAACTGCACTTCCTACACCAGACTTTGGTTGGCCAAATAAATAATAGCTTTCAAAATTAAATTTGTGCATAAAGCAAAAAATAATCAAATAGAATTATTATTTATTTTTCGGAGTATCGCAAAAATTTAAATTTAAATTTAAAGGGAAGAAGTATTCCATTTATTTTAATAATTCTGTTAAAAATGGAGTAGTTAGGTATAATATATTTCATTTAAAAAAGTAAATTTAGCCCTGCAACTTTGTTATTGTTAATTAAATTTAAAAACATCCGGATACATTTCAACAAACATTGTTATCGATCTCTGTGTGCTGATAGGGATTACTGTTACGGATTTGAATTGCACCTCGGGGAAGGATAGCAAGTTTAGTTGTGTATCCCTCTAGAATTAGCCCTATTAACTAAATTAATAATGATGCCATTTAGATCAAATCCAGCGTATCAGTTCGAACAAATCAAAGTTTAATTGGAAAAAATTTGATAAAGTTTAGTGCGTAAACTTAAAATTACAGGGTACTCGACTTAACCACCCCATTATTCCAGCGTCATTATGCTAGCATGTTAACTGTGTTATTAGTCGAAAAGGGATGTACTGGTAGTTGTAATACTCAGATAGTGAGGGTTGCGGTTATTGACTGTATTTTGTGAAAGTGTTTTGCAAGAATGTGAATGTAGGAACAAAATATTGTTCTCTTTTTTGCCTCCCTTTTGCCGTCGCGTTGGCACCACTGCATCAACTCATAAATTTATCTAAATACGAATTCTAGTAAGAATTTTACTTCGTCCAAGTATTTGGCGTTCAAATGGTAGAAAAGCTACCCCTACCCCACAGTTCACTGAACTTACCAAGTACTAGGATGTGAAACTGCTTTTAAAATTCAAAAACAACTCTTCGAAATGACCAGATAATTTTGCAAAATTAATTTATTTATTACCAACGAAATATTAGAGGCAAAGGGATTAATTTTTCTTTTATGTGTAATAAAATTCCTTTTAGAAACAAAAGTCGACATTATAAAGCCGCTATCCTACACAATGCAAACAGAAAATTCGATAATAGTGCCCGTAAATAATTTTTTGAAATTGCTGTTTCTCATATTTTTTCCATATAAAAAATCCAATTTGGTATCCATTTTATTGATAATTTAAATATCAAAGCACACTCAAATTGTAAATTTATAGTAAGCAGCACATATGCTGAATATATAAATTTTACGGCTAACCTTTCCATTACAAAACCGGTCAAAAGAGAAAAAAATTGTTTGATCTTAAAAAACATGTTTTATCCAAAACAGCTTAAACTCTTTCGACAATGAGATTTCATCAAGTTAAAGGAGAAAATTTGCCGGGTACAATTCGAAATCAGTCAACGCTGAAACTCATATTGACAAGCAATTACTCGAGCAAATCCAGAGCCTCTTTGTGTCGATTCCTGTAAAAAGCAACCTCTGACTTAGTTAAATCCCAAGGGAATCCGTACAATTACGCAGCCTTCCTGTTCCACTCGCAAAATAAAACACAAACACGGCTTCGGGCGATCAAATTGTCGACCAATCAAAACTTGCATGCCGAATTAGCCGGCAAAAAACTTGAAAAACCGCAATTAATGCGACATACTGACGTGCATAATTTTAAAACAAACTTCGTTTGCCTGATGATGCATCCCCGAACAAAAACCGCACCACCGTTAACTTTGGGCAATAAATATGAACTTATAATTTTGAAAACTTTTCAAGTTAACTAAAATTCTAAATTAGCGGCGGTTTTGTTTTATTGTTTGTTTCTTCTTCCCTAACGAGACGAAATTCAAACTTCCGAACACCGATAACATTGAAAGGATAAAATATTTGCAATTTTCGCACTAAAAGAAAATCCGTTTAATCGCATTTTATTTCTGCCACAACCGCAAGACCAGAGCAAAATCACTGCGTCTCGCTTAGTTTGGTTTCTGGTGTCCGACTACGTTGATATATTAGAAAATGTATCCTTTAATCGGCGCAGGGCTTGTAACTTTGTGGTATTTAAACTCATAAATTAAAAAGCCAATTGGCCAATGCCTTTCATTACAAAGCAAAGTTGCTAACTAATCAAAATCGGTTAAAAATATAGCGACTTTAATGGGCCATAACACTGTAGAGAACTAATGGATCTTGAAATAGAAAACTTTTGCTCTTATTTCTATTCATTTAATTGAATTGTCCTAATAACATCGACAAAACAGTTATAACCATTTTAAAGCACCTAAAGCTATTTAACCCGGCTTTGGCAGAACAAAAATTGCGTGGCGCCCTTCGTTTCGTTTATGGAAGTCAAAAGTCTTCTTTGGAAGGAGTTTTTTGTTTTCAGACTTTATTAAAAGATCTGATTGTTAATTTTAAATTTAAAAGAAAGCCAGCTGTACAAGCAAAAGCAATTGTTGCAAACAATGCATTCCATTCCATGCAGAGTTGATTATTAATTAAATTTTATAATCCTATTTGTTTATTTTGTAATATTGAACATCAGCATTATTCGATGCAGAATTTATACGACTGATATAAATAATTATTATCCTTGGAACTCTTCTACAATATGTATTATGTACCTGGGATAGCAGGTAATTCTTATAAAAATTGTTTGGCGCCCGAGATAACATTAAAGTCTGGACGGAATCCGCAGGAAAATAATCAAATTCCAGATAGACCATTATCTTAAGAGACCAAATATGTTAAGACCGGGAGGTCTGGGAGGTATGGAATACCGCAGTCTAATATAATTAATATACCAGAATTATAATTTGAATTTAAACAAAATTTAAAAACCAGAATTTTATTTTCTACATTTGGCCCAACGATGCAACCATCTGAGTAGAAACAACTTCCAATGTCCCTGGATACCGGACAGGTACAATTTATATGATTCTGCAATTACCTCTCCATCGTCAACACACAGAATGTAAACGTTATTGTTTTCTACTTCATGCTTAAAAAATCTTTATTTAAGATTTGTGAAAATGCGAATAATACCAGCGAGCGAGCGTATAATCCAATATAAATAAATGTGGGCTAAAATTTGTTATTCCATACACAATAATGTAATAAGTACTTTTAAATTGGTTATCTCGGTTCCATAAAACACCGCAACGTAATATGTTTTATTTCAGTTTTATGAGTTACTGCAACACTAAATTTTATACGGCCCTTTCTAGGTTATTATTTTGGATTAAGCTACTAATTTTTTTATTTTTGCAGTTAAAAGTTATACGTGATGATGGTTACGAAAAGTATGTAAAGTAATTATTGGAACCGACCAATCAAGATCCACGCCCACCATAACTCTCCAAGCTTCTGTATTACTGTAAATGAGAATTTGAGTAGATACATAACATCAAACAATACTCAAATAGTCAAGTTAATTTGAAGCTCAAATGCTTTTGGATGCATTATCCTTTAAACTATCAGATGACACTTTTATGGAATAATAATTAGCTCGACTGAATGCTTTATCCTGACGACAGCTCATATAACAAACTGAGTCATAAGCAAATTTGTTTAGTTCAAATCAATATTTCCCTCAGAAATATTTCGGAACAAAGCTAATATTGCATTTTAGCTGCTTTATTTGGAACATACACCAGATCAGTGCAGCGGTCAGTCAGTTTAAATGGTTTGCGCCTATTTTTCATGTGGCATTTGAACGCTGACCAGTAGAGTATCCTGTTGTACATATGTCGACTGATGTTTTAGTATCGGGTTCATCACTCAATAAATATATTAAGTGGGTCAGTGCTCGGATTATTGAAAAGCCTCTGAAGTATATTAACACTAGAAAGTCCAACATAAAACAAACCACAAGGGAACTGCCACTATCCAATATCAACGACTAGTGGTCACTTTGAATTTTGTGAAAACGAAAGAGCAGCCTCTCAGAGTTTTAAAATTGGCTCCCTTATTTACGTAATTGGCAAAAACTTGCAACGATAATTTCGAAAACTGTAGAAGCTTTTGGGACTTAATTATTAAGGAAAACCAATTTCCTGTCCCTGACCTACAGGAAACTCGAACAAACTACGAGTACTAGCGTGAGTCTGCACTACGGGTCAACGGCGCTTTCAATGGTAAATGTTTCATTAATCATTAAAGTTTCCAATAAGCCCGGATTATAGACCTCTAAAATAATACAATTAATTTTCGCACTGGTTAGTTCGTCTTAGAGAAAGGACCGACCCAATAGGTAATAAATCTTCTTCCTTTTAGTTTTTATGTTTCGATTGCAAGATAAAATTTTATAAGAACTTCTTATTTATTTATTTGGCCAAAGGGTTTGTTCATTCAATTCCCAAGGTGTTGGTAAAACACGATCCAACAAGCTATCGTTAAGTTGTAAGAAGCCACATATTTTATCCGAGTGCTTAATTATGGATGCCATATCTATTGGCTTTTACGAAATATCTACTGCATTTTTCACGCCAACATTAATTTTTCACAAACCCCACAATCTAATATTTATGTAATTTATGGTTTGTTTCAATTAGCAAATAATTTAGAAAGAGATTTCTGCTTGATAACTTCAAAAGCTCGAACGAAAAAAGCAATCTCCATAAACGGGTGTTTATTTGGGTTGCATAACTGACCGTGTTTGGTTATGCAACCCCATTGACATGCATTTGTGAGGTTGGATAAGTCGCGGATTATTTGAGATTGGTTATATATTTTTGTACATTTTCTAATCCGTCTTCCGAAAAAGCGATTGTAATAAATTTTGCTTGAGCACGTACAAAATGAAATGAACACTGAACATAATTAAATTAAACGAGGAAACCAGATGCAATTATCCAAGTCGGTGAGCGGTTCTCCTTTGTGTTGAAAATCTTAAGATTAGCTTGTTATGTTTTAACAGACAAAATGCTATCTTTTGAGATTTTGCAGAAAGAAACTTATTTTTTTGTGATATAAATACAACGTTTAATTTGCGAAAATTTAATATTCTCCCACACTTTTATTTTTTGTGATTACTTTCGTGAAACGAATTTATTTAAGATTACGAAAACGCCGGAGAAAGCTCTCTGCGGTTTGAATTTGTTAACAATGTTTATGTAGCTGTTACCCATAAAAACAAAATGTGCTTCTTAATATTAATAGTATTTTTTTTATTCCAGTTTATTTATCTTTTTTTGTTGTATAAATGCAAATTTAGGCAACGTTCCTCGTGCCCAATAATAATTCAGCCCCAATATAAACTTATTGGCTGCAATTTCACTTTCGATCGCTTACAAACTAACAATAATTGTAAGTTAACTTGGTTTATGCGATTTATCTTGATAACCACTACGCTTATTTAGTATCTAATAAAACTGGGCCATAAATTTAACCAGTAGATTAAGTAAATACGGAGACAGTGAATTTACAAGAAGCAGCAGTGATTGAAAATGGGGATATTTTCGAGATAACTTAAAACTTCTGTTTGTTTTCACGTCAAAACTTTTCAAAATTACTTAATAATGAAGCTGGTAAAAATTTTGTAGTTTCTTCAATTTGATTAATTAACAGCTTTTCAGCTTTATTAAAACAAATTTACAAAATCATTATTGGTGTAATTGTTATCCTTTAGCAGGATAATTAATCGCAGCTCTCCCTCGATGGTGGATTAAACAATAAATTATATGAATTTATTCAGCTATTACCCAAGTTTTTTGCAGTTGTATTGTCGTTTTACTGACTTGCGGAACAAAGCCGGTAGATATCCATCTTTCGGCGAAATTTAATTCGCGGATGTTTAAACGAAATGTCGATTAATTCGCGGTTTAATCCAATTAACTATTTCTTATTTAAAGATATTTGTTATTTTTCCTCCTTTACTTTTTCGTTATATTTCTACTTCTTAATTAAAATTGAAAATATTTTCAAACAAACAAAGATTCGCCGAAATAAAAATATTAAAACTTGTTTATAATAACTTCCAGTAAGAAATTGTTTTGTTTATCTAAGCTTGTTATTTTACTTCTGACTGCGAAAAAGTTAACTATTTTTAATCAGAAAGCTATTGTTAAATTGCATGTCGATGGAAAACTGAAAAGAATTTCCTTTGATTCCATTTCAAAGGTGCATTTGTTTTGTGTATTGTTCAATTTTCTACTTGGCTGTTCTTAAAACCTTCCCTTGTATCTAACCACCTGTTTTTTAGCGTTTGGTTTGCCTAACACTGTTTACTCTATCGAATGAGCTTTCTGTATTCCGATCACGTTTGGAGCTTGCTGTCGTGGCTTCAATTGCTCTTATCAACTTGTTATCCTATCAATCACTAATAAAAATTTAAAAATAGTAAAACATAAAAAAATACAAAAACAATAAAAGCATTTTATGAAAGACGTGACGGTGGATGTGGAAGTGGAATTTAAAATTCAGGAAGGCCGAATAGCAATTTAATTAAGTTAAATATAAACTCCCCAATGTACCGAAATTATAGTGCGTTGTTAGGCAGTAGATCTTAGCGAAAATGGAAACTAGGGACAGATAACTGGAAATCGAGTCATGTTCATCCTTTATCTACTTGAGTTGCTCTCTTAGATTCTTGTCAGCAGATACATGAGTCTTTAGAGAACACATCACATTTAAGAATCTTTATTGATTTTTCCCTGAGGATATAAAAACAAAACTGTAGGAATTACAAAACAGAAATCCTGATGCATCCATAGAAGAACTGCAATAAATTTCAACTTAAAACTTGAATTATTTGCAATTAACTTAAGCGACAGGCTTATTAACTGAGATTTACCTTTGAATTTTAATTGCTAATTTTACAGTCGGAAAGCATAATAAATTATAATTTTAGCAAAAATAAACTCGGTTGCAGTTTTATTTATATTTTACTCGGCCAAGCTTGCAAAATTACGCCAAATGAGCAAAGTATACTCAACCGGCCAATCAAAGACAACAATAGCGATATTAGGGGACTCCCAAGCATGTCTAATTAAATTTTGCAACTTTGGCTTACCACTGCAGTTTACAGATTGTAACAAAATTTAAACCACCGTTTTCGAAATATTTTAATTATTAAATATTTAGTTTAATTGAACAAATACAAGTGAAACTCATAAAATTTAAATTGTAATGAAACATTGTTAGGTAACAATATTAAATTAAATTAAAATTATTGTGAATGTATGCTCGTAAGTAATCCAGTACAATTTTTTTTCCACTTGTGTAATTAATGAAAGCTGTATGTAAATACAATCAAATACAAATTAATGCGATACAATTCCGACCAGAAGTGGATTAGCTATTTGAATAAAACTTGATAAATTCCGTGTTTTTTCAAATCAGTTTTTCACGGATGGAAACTATGCAGCCACAATAGTAAAGTCTCCATGCAGTGGTGCTACAAAAGCTCTTTGATGTTTAAAAGCTGCTAATTTATATATCCAGCATCGGTGTAAATTTTTTAGTCTGTCGAAATTTGCTTTATTAAATCAGAAATTCAAAAGGTTTCCAACAAAAGTGGGCGCGAAACTGAAGGTTTCGAGAACTTAAAAAACAAAACTTTCCTACTGCATGCAAACCCAATTGACATTCATGTACGGAGATTGCATAACTTGTCGTAATTTTTACATTATTGTGGCAATTTTAAACGAGAGTTTATTGTAGTAGAGGACATTCTCTACGAAAATTTGATCTGTACGTGCAGTGTTTGTATTGTAATATAATATTTTGCTGGTATTTTTATCCAAAACTGACACTTACTCTATCATCGAGTCCTGTTTATGTAGTCTCTACCCAACAATCTAGACCACTTCGACGAAGTTAGCATGTCAAAAGCTGATTGAACTTAACTGCCTTCTATCACTGTGGTTACCGGTTGAGTTTCAAGTCTTTGAATTAAATTATAAATTAGCCAAAGTTAAATTAGTAAAAAAAAATGTACTGCTACTAAATTGGTTGTTGTAATTGCTTTAAATAAGGGAGGGTTATTCACCTCCAAATAATTGCGGATAAACCATTTCTGTATTACACAGCTAGTACTCAAGTTGGACGTAACAATGTACAAGACGCAAATACTTCGTGAAACTTAGTTGTCATCAGCTAGTTATTTGAAACTACATTGTTACTAACTATGTGGTAAGTTCCCTAGTTAACACGTTGGTGATTCATTTCAATATGTCAACCCTCGAGATTCTCCAGTGCAACAACTTAATCTGCATTCTAAGTTAACATGATTTAAAAACTTTCCAAAGTTAAAATAAGTTAATTTCATTATAATTTAAGTTGGAATAAAAATGAAATAAAAGGTGGCTCTTTATATTATACACTATTTTTATTTTAGCATTGAAACCCGAAAGAAAGCAAAAGAGAAAGCTTGAAGCCCCACGTTGGGTGACAAGTGCACTAGTTTGCGCAAATTAAAATATATCGTAAATTTTTTGCAGTAGCTTTGTTAGTAATAAATTATGAAATACTAAGTGAGTGTGCATACGTATCGTAAATTTTTTAAAAGGTTTGTACAATTAAATAGTAACGCGTTCCTTTTAAACATAAGATTTTGTAATTTATGTTAATGGATTTAAACGTTGGGCTTCTACGGAGATGCTTACAAAGTAATTCATAATTTACCTTAGACTTTGCATTCTATTATATAATGATTTGTTGAAAATACAAACGAAGTAAATTGAAATATAAATAATTTAATTCTTCCTTACGGTGTCCTAGCGATGAGTCGTCTAGAGATCGATCAAGCTTAGAAAATTGAAATGTGGGCGTGCCTAATTGCTTTATCTCTAAATCTCGACGATTAAAACATTGTAAGCTCGGTTAATTTGCATTATGGATACTTTTAACTAAATGAAATTAATATTAAAATTTTGCAAAATTAAAACTAATTTTACCCTTCGTTTGCCTAATGAAATTAAAGATTATCTGAGAGAACTTAATCTAAAGCGAAGATTACAAGATAAACTAATTTGCTTTGAAAAGCGTGGAACTCTATATTATTTGCCAATACTCTTTACAAGATCTCTGGTTTGTTGCGAAAATATTTAAATATTTTGAATAAATATTGACGCAAGAACTTTCTATCGGAGAGGCTCAATATCCAGCGAAATGTAAATTTCCAAATAATTAATTGGAAAAGATATTTCCCAACTTTTTTAATTACAACCAAGCCTTAGGGCAGCCGATAAACATTAAGATCCGTCCGCAAGATCTACTCAAGAGTACAAACATTTTAGAGCACAGCTCTCTACTGTATTGTTTGATGTCTCTACACCTTCACCTTCGATAAAAACCAATCCGTTTCGGTTTGTAAACAAAACTGTTTTACCATCGGTTAGGTTCGAATTAATTTCAATTTTTAGCTTGTAATATTCGCTTAAATAAATAAAGCACCGAATAATTCAGTATTTTATTTAAAATTTACAGTTTTCATTTAAATTCAATGTTTTTATAACGAAATGTTATGTAGCAGTTTTTACAATAGCGCCGAGAGCGCTTTCCCCTTGCGAATATAAATTATTCAAAATTATGAAAAGAATCAAAGAATTTTAAATTTTATAACTATTTTCACTTTCTCATATAATTTAATGCCGCATAATCCTGATTTAGTAGAAAGAAATTTAAACTTATATCGGCTACACAACATTTAATTTTACATTTCCAAAAGTTAAATTACTCCAAAACAAATAAGAATTTCTTATTACACTTTGTCACCAAATTATTTTTTTTAAAATACCAAATAATACCCCAGTGCGATATTTACCCTGCCTGTATAAACATCCTTTACCGACCTACATATCCAGACCAAAACAAAAACATGTTAATTGATGGAAACCTGCCCTGCGGTTTTGTTTATTGTTTTTGTGTGCGAGTTATTTTGTCATTTAATTCTAAACATTAAATTGCTTTTTTCTGGTGCATACTCAGGTTCACGTCCGATTGGCCTATTATAATATTATGTTTTTCATTTAAAAACAAACCGTGCATATTTGCATGCATTTGTTTATAGGGGTGGCATTGGTCGGGGATTTCCATTTCAAACTAAAAATAAATATAAGAAATTTAAAATATTTTTCGTTTTTTTTGTAAAAACTAAATTTCAAATTTTTTCTATATCTTCGAAGGCTACGAGTCCTATAATAAAATTTTAATAAAATGCAACACGAAAGATTATTTAATTTTCTGTAATGTTATGGCTATTTGTTGTTAAAAAAGTGTAATTTCGTAAAAAATCAAAATTTTTAAATGCAAAAAAAATTGTTATGCCACAGTAGAAAATAAGCTAATAATAAGAATAAAAATTAGTTGGTATCCGGTTTAGAACATTTTTGTAATTATTTTATTCATTTGAAACATTATATTATTATTATCTATTGAACAATGTTATTTTAAATTTTCATGAACTATAAACAACAATGAGGTTAAAAAAAGGAAAAATGTATAAAATAAATGGAACTTTCCGGTTGTTGAAAAAAATATAAACATATTTCTGAAAGGTTTCGAAAAATCTGTTATTCTTTTCTTTTTTTAGATTTAATAACATACAAATAATAAGCCTAACAGTAATAACAATAAATATTTCAAAATAGTAGGAAAACATTTGAAATTATATAATAAAGATAAAAATTGTGATTTTTCCATAAAAAATTGCACAACGCAGCCGCACTGCAAATTAAAATTCAGTAAATTAAATTTATAATTAATTTGTGTTTTAGTTAAAATTTTATCATTTAATTTTCAGGCATTTATAGTAATTAAGCCGATGTAAGATGACCAAATCCCGAATACCTCGCAAAGTTAAATTGTTTGAAATTATTTGATGCAGGAAAACACAAACGGATAGTGAACATGGTTAACAGACTGATCTTGTTCCTGCGGAAATGTAAGTTGCAGTCATTTCGGCGATGAGATCAGCCTGTCGAACCCGGCTCTAACTTCACTCCAGGATTACTCCTCGAATCGCACGTCCAGAAAAAATTGTTTTTATTCGGAAGCTTTGTTTCAATTTTGTCTACTTAAAATATGAGTTTGTTAAAGTATAGATTTCGCTTAACTATAAATATGCGAACCCCAAACTAAATTCATTTAACTTTTCCAATTAAGAACGTTGACTTAAAAATATTTATTTTCGAAATTCATTCGTAATCCCTTTGACACGATTATAAACTTAACTTTCCAATTGATTTTATCTCCAATCCGATAACAATTAGAAAATCGAGTCAATTATTCTTGCGTTCAATATTAATTTTTTCTTTGGGTACGCAAACTTGAAAATTCGATCAAGTTCAGAATATCAAGATTAACTTTTTGATACATTGCCTTGGTAATGTTCTCTTTATGTACAGGAACGGCATGAATAATTCATCGGGAAGTTATCCTCAAAGTAAATGAAATGCACTCATCTAATTAACAATTTATTTATACGGACGTCTTCATACTGGGAAAATAATTGGATGTAGCATCGAACGTAGATTTCAGAATGTACAATTCGAGTAACTTTTGTCTCAGCATACGAGTGCTTCTGCGTTAGGCAGCTTTTAATGGCATCGTTTAGACTAAGAACAAACAGTCTGCTTAATATTTTATAAAGTTTCACACTTCACTTTCCGATTAACACTTCCTACGTTGAAGAACATTTTAATTGGACGCAGTTATACAAAAAGGAACCAAGCCTCAAAGATTAATTTACAATTTTATAATCGGTTTTGGGAAAAATCCTCTTCAAGTACCGGTGGTTTAATGTGGACAATGAACGTTCGAGTGTGCAAATCTGTAGGCTGGGTTCCTTTTTGTACGACCTCGTCGAAATGTACTAACATAGAAAATTAGTTTCACTTGATTTCGTTTTGTAGCTTGAATTACACATTAATAGGCCTCCCTAACTGATTAGCTGTGCAGACTAAGCCACACGGCTTAATGTACGACCTCATACTTAGCAATACACCGCACGGTTTGAATTATTTGCTAGTGATTTTCTTGCATAGTCGTGATAATAAGTGAATAAAATATCTTCCTTGCGAGATTACACGACTAATCCTTGTGACAACTAAAGTGCATCCACCACAAGTAATCTAAAGCTGATATTTAAGATGCTGTTTTTGAAATCGGTTGTTAGTGAAGTAACTTTGCTTAGTTTATCAGGGCGTCGACATTGACGGTATGTAAATCTATTGCAATGCAAATTTTATGCAGTTTTAAACCAATTTATTGGCTCCAAGCTTGCTACCATAGCATGTACGGTGTACACGTCTAGCGCAACTGGTTACACAGTTAATTAAAATCATCTTCTGGAAACTACCGCTTCACATATTAAGACGCAACAAAATTGTTTTACAACGCCATGTACATTATCTCCAGCCAAATTAAAAATCAATAGAAGGCGAAGAAAACTTCATAAGTCTTTACGAGATAATGAGCACATCATCATTAGAACAAATGTTCACCGATTTATCAGTCTGTAAAGATCAAATTGATCGATATTTAACAGTTTATTATTACGTGGGAGTTGATGCTAATTACAATGCAGATAGTCGAGCAACGAAAAAGAACTTTGAACTATTTTGATTGTGTGTAGCCCTTGATCTTTGCATAAGCTAGCTCTAAGCTGATGCGGAAGCTAGGCTGCGCATTACGTTTCCGACAACAGAGATTGGCAGAAATCGAGCCTCTGCCATTAGCAAGTTGGCTTGGAGTTTGCTGGTCAATTGCAATGCTGTCTCGAAAGAAAAATGGTAACCAAGCAGTAAATTAAGGGAAAGTTTGATAGTCAAGTGGTTGTAACAACTTTGTAATAATTCAGTAGATTATTTGTTGAAGTTGGATGAGAAAGACAAGAAACTTTAGATGTGGAATGAAAACTTTGACCTCAATTAAAAGTTATTTCACGTAAATTAATATAGTTTTATTTATTTGCGAAACAAATTTAATTAACTGTAAAATTAAGTAATAAATCTATGAGGCAATGTAAACTGAGTGAAGCTTTTTAAGTGTCTCTCGTGCAGTTATTTAAGCAAACAACTTAAAGTTAAAGCTACAAGAAGTTATTACTTGTTTACATTTCTATGTGTATATGTGTAACTGAAAATTTAACTAATAAAATATTAAATTAATTTGGGAATATCACGTTGTTGTATTTAATAAGAACACGTTTGCAATTAAATTTGCGAGAAAATTTACACGACTTTCTATTATCTTTCTTCTTCAAACGGAAATTTAAATTATTAAGTTTCTTCAGATTACTTGTAATAATTAATTAATTCGCTATTTAAATTCCATCTCTTTGAAGGTAAAAAACTTTGTTAAATTCGTTCGGCGATTTTCATTTCAGATTAAAACGTGAACCTCCCAGTTATCTTAAAAATTAACGCTACTTCTTGCATGATCTCTCGATCAAATAAGCTTAGCTTGAATTAAGTAAGCCGCACTTAAACTCCTTTTTCTCTTTTGTTTTATAATTATTTAAATTGGATCACATAATTTGCTCGCGATCAAAATTAAATCCCATTAGGGCGGTGTTCGCTCTATAAAATATTTTGTCGTCAATTGTTTTTAGTGCCTTCAGTTAAGCTTGAAAAATATTACAAACTAAAAGCGGAATTTTAAAAATTGGATTTCAGAATTTTCATTAAATCTGTGTACCGGAAATAAGAGACTTACAATAAAAGTAAAACCTGTTGAAAGTTTACTTAAATTAAATTTCTAATTAAATTTTAGTAACCGTGCGTAATTTACAATTACAGACTTTTTAATAAAAAGCTCTCTAAAACCAAACAATCGATAAATTTAATTACGTTGCGATTTTGTTGTGATACTCGAATTTATTAAACTTTTAATGCTGGATTTAAATATTTAAGCAAAAAAGTTCGTGCAATAAAACAGTTGGTATAGCGTTTGGCGCTCAACGTGGGGCTCGGCGGATGGACTATTCATAAATTCAATAACTAGGGCAACCGATAGTTGATTTTTTCATTGTTTGGTTTTCTGTGCTATTTTCAATTATAAAATGCATACAATAAGCTTATAAGTCAATTAGCAGCATATATGGAAGCTTTATGAGCAGCACTACAAACGCCCAGCTAATCCTGATTTATTACCTCTCAATCAATATTGCACTTTTAAAAACATTTGTCGGTTCTTAATTTTGAATCGAACTTTCCTGATTTTACTTGTTCAGATTGAAAAAGTCGAATTTCTTGAAAGACATTGAAAGCTTCAATTAGAACAGAGGTACCTCCTTTTCCTTGTAACTATTTGTTACAGACAAAGTGTAGACGTTTTCAGTATACCCAATTTTATGCTTCTGTAACTTAAAAACGTCAGTTTTCATCTTTTTCTTTATTAATGCACAATAAACTCAAGAGCTTGTAGTTTTAAGCGTACATTTTTACAACCACTTAAATATCTTAATATTTTTTTAAGAACAAAAATTTCGAAAAGGAAAACTTCTCAACCAAATTAAGCAATTCCACTCAAAAGTTTTTACTACTTCAA
The DNA here is from genome assembly GCA_963170105.1 of Cantharis lateralis. Classification (NCBI taxonomy): domain Eukaryota; kingdom Metazoa; phylum Arthropoda; class Insecta; order Coleoptera; family Cantharidae; genus Cantharis; species Cantharis lateralis. Next base: position 2,106,541 of record OY720628.1, read on the forward strand.
GCTACGAGAACTTCCAGTACTAACAAACATTTGTTGAGCTATACAGGGTGGATCAACGTTCCTGGAAATTTTGAAAATAATTAAATTAAATTCTTTCTAATAAAAAATAATTCTATTGAATTTGAGAAAACATAAAAAAAATCAACTCACCCGCACGATCTCTTCGATTTATTTTGTATTTTCTAATTGCAGAATCCAAAATTTTATTTTAAAAATATTTCCGTGTAATCTCCGCAGGGCTTAACTGTTATAATCAATTACAACAAAAGCACATAAAAGATAATTAAAAGATATTTTCAACAGACTCAATTTTCTGATATTATATTCGAGATTTGGAGATTGTAAAAAAAATTTTGATGCGAAAAGCAAATAACATATCGTCTGACAAAAGAAATATAACTTTAATAGACAAGAGATTTTTTTGTTTAGAAAATCTGGCATCATGTCTCTACCCTTTCTTTCATTTTTAGTTTGTTACTCAACAATTGATTGATATTGTTCTATCAAAAAAAAATTTTTGACAAATTAAAAACTATTTTCTTTAAACTTTTGACATTTTCACAATTTGCGGGTAGCAAAAGGTCGGCATAATAAATTATACAATACATTTTTGAAATATATAAATTGTCTTTTATTCGTAACTATAATACATAATATATAAAGTAAGCACGGCGCGATTGATACTTTTGAAAAGGGGAAGTACAAACATAAATTTAATTAGAATTTTTTAAAGATTTAAACAATAAAACCGCGCACGTTATTAAAAATGAATTATTAAGTACCGAGAGTTTATGAATTGATTTTTGGAAGAAACCGCTCTAAAAGTTTACATAACGATATTATATTTATGAGTTGTAAAAATTTTAACCAACTGCCAGAAAGTATTTTTGGAAAATCGTGAGCATTTTTATTTATTTTATTTTAAATAAATTTAAATAAATTAATTCAAACGATGCCTACAAATGCACAAACAGAAGGAACTTTTATTCCATAATACTTTTTTTTTGTTTAATTGTACATTCGGGGGGTCTCGTACTTTTTAAAATTTTTTTAATCGTATGCTCACTTATACTATTCTGCTATGTTGGGAACAGAAGAAAAACACAGAACTACTAAACAAGAGCTTGACGAGCAATCATGTAACGCTTGGGGGTTCAATACATTGGTGTTTTTGTTCAAGGGGCGTCTGTGTGACTTGTTCCCGGCTCTACATAAATCCTGGCCCATCAATTGTTTCAGAATAGAAATTAAATTGTATCTCGTCAATTGCGAATTACGCAAAAAAAGAGAAGTTAGTTAGAGTAATTTAATTCTAATAACGCAGAGAGCTAACCAGAGGAGCTGACATATATGTTTTAATTTATTATTCACGGTAAAACAAATAAAAATAAAAAGCCAACAGCATTAACCTACAGCTGAAGGAAAACAACTGTAATAGTTCAAAGCTTAAAAGAGTACTGAGAAGCAGTGTCCTGAGGCAATTACATGTTAAAAGGGATTTCTGACTGCTCTATAATCTACAATTCATCTACTTCAACGGTAAACTCTTCAAAGTTAAAAACTTTAGCTTCAGTATTACTGTAACTTATAGTTCTATAAAACTTACAGTGCTATGGAAGAAATAATCATCTTAACTTATTACTCCCCCACTGTACAAGGTAAATCAGGTGTGTATCGGCAAAATCACTGCTTAGCAGATCCTTTCTGAATGAATCAATTACGTTTTTTTATACAAAAATATTTTTATTCTCCTCATGATAACATAAGGTTAAATTAATATTAGTTGAATAGTTAAATTTTTAAACCGTATAAAGTGTTACAGATCCGGATCGAGAGTATTTAATAGTTAGAGTAATAATTTGATAGGAACCTCGGCTGTTCTTAAAATTAATTAGGAATATTTGGCAAAGACGAAACGGCGACGGTGATATGGCGACGGCGAGATGTCTAAGACGGCAGCTAAAGACTGTATATTTGGTTAAAATATACAGAAGGAGTGCAAAATAAGTAGTCACCACACGATAAATAAATTACTAATTATTGTAGTTTTGTCGTTTTTACGACAAGGTGCTGGCAACAGCTCTGAGGTAGGTATTAAATGCGTAAATACTGATCAGCTCTTGCTTTTCCATAAATTCGAATCGTTACAAAATACAATACTACCTGAAAATAACTATTTGTAAAGCCCCCAAACCATTAGAAATTAATTGGAAAGCATTAGAATGTTTTTCGTAGCTTTTTAATATAGAACATAAAATAAATTACCAATTTACGTCAATGCATGTTAATGTCGGTCAAGCTGTCGATATCAACTGACGTGTTTGTTATTGAACTGTATGGTGTAGCAAAATAGTACTATGTCCAACTCGGACAAAAAGTTGTACGCACGTATATTAATTTTCCACGATGGCGGAATTATAAAATTAGACTATGTAGTGCAGTTACATTGTCGTTTAATGCGGCATTCACGTACGACTAAAAAATAACGAAATATGAAAAGGTTCTTGAATTGCATTTCAAAGTCTACACGGATAAAAATGTGTAACCTCGTAAGCGATTATTAGGTTTCGTTGGGAGCGCTTACCTACCAATAAAATGAAGTCGATTCGGTTTAAATATTCACGTTTTATGTAAATTCGTACTTACATCTAAAAGTAACTCCAATTGTGCATAAAATTGCATGTACTTGCAAAATTCTATATTCGTTTCGTTTGTCAAGTGCATCCAAGTGTACGTAACTCAAACCAACTTATCACACCTAATGGATGGTGGGGCTTGTGACAGGAATTTTACAAAAAGATTTGAAAAGACTTTTTAGACTTTTTATTTGCTTACAATGAAACTACAATGTCTGACAATCACTTATTCTATTTCTAATCCATTTGATGCTATACTCAAAAAGTGGAAGCCAGTAGATAAAGCAATATCTTAAAATTTATTTAGAAAGCGCACGATAAAGTCGTGGAACAAAAAATTACGGCTTTTAAATTTTATTCTGTTGGTTGAGCATTTTCGAGTTACACTTTCAAAGTTAGGACACTTGCCAAATTGACCTAAAATGTCGAAAATAAAGTAAACGCAGATAAAACTTTTATTACCAATTCAATTTTCCCAAAATTTATTTCTTGATTAAAACTGCAGGAGGGAATTTTAAAAATGGTTCTTCTCTCGTTCGAATTAACATGCTCCATAAATTTCGAAATTTTTTCCTGATTACGGCGATAATTAAAATTGTTTATTAATAAATATCCGAGATTATTCGGGGTTGCGTTACTAACGAGAATCGCTTTGCAAGTACTTGTAATTTATTTGGTTAGCTTACAGCACGCAAAGAATTAAGATCTAAATTGCGGGTGTATAATTATCTTCATGGTAGAATGATCTCGCCTTCATTTTAGTGTAGTCGATAAACAGAAAGCGTTCTTAGTTGGCAGCTCAGTTTTGATAAAGCCTGACAATCTCGACTTGTCTCGAGGCTAAAAGACACAAAACTAACTTGTAACTTATGCTCTGCATGCAGTCTAAAATATTGTTTGACTAGCACATGGCATAATTTAAAATTATTAAATGCTTGCTTATCCGAATTCCCAGCGATTATCCCCATGCTTCTCGCATAACAGCCAGTACAAAGCAAGAAACTTTATCTCTGGCTGATGTATAATTGATGTATTAGAGCAACCATTATTGTGCCGCAATGTTAGATATATTTGAGCAATTAAATTTTCTTGGCTTATCCCACTTGCGATGTAAGACAACATTTAATTAATAACTTTGAAATTTGCAAAATTAATTACCCACATGCATTCGGCCGACGCTCTCCATTCGGCCGGAAGAAAATAATTTACACATTTTCCACTATGCACCCGGTACGTGTGAGGAATACAAGTGAAGGTATTACGACCATCTTGTTTTTAGCAATAACTTACGGTGTTGAAAATGTCGTAGCAAGTAAAAGTAATGATAATTTGATGCACATGGCCGGCCAGCCAATCGGCTTCCATTTTACCTCCAATAAACCAGGCGAATTAAGATCGTACGTGAGCATGTTAATGCTTCGTTTTGTTTGTGTAAATTCATTAAACGACAAAATGGAGTACCTACGTAATAGGTTCATATTTGTTAACACCGAAGAGAATCATCGTTACAAATAACGCAGATGGAAAATGAAACCCGGTAATTGTATCGAATAGTGGAAATGTTCGTCGTATACTTGTAGGTGTCGTCTAAATCTCTTGCTCGTTTTGTATGTCACTGTTTTAACACGAACCGACAATTTGCACGCAGCACTTTGGTGTCATAAATACCGATTAATTTATCAAAAGCTTTAATTTTTATTGCCGTGAATTGATTTTCAAATTTATGCAAAATTCAATCTCATCAAATTGGATTACGCGATTTAAAAATTATACATACGCTTTCAGAGTACGCAATAAAAAGGGACATAAAACAACTAATAGGAAATTCGGGAAAATCGATTCTGTATATTTAATTTAATCTAGTTTAATTCTGTTGTCAATTTATGTTTGTCTCGTATGCTCGACAGAGACGCAAGCTCACCTACACTAGATCGCCTTAAACCTGGGCGACGAGTGTCAGGACCCAGGAAAGATCTCTGCCCAGGCTTAGCCTCCGGTTGTCCAAATGTTGAAGTTGGGTAAAATAAACCGAAAATCGAAAATATGCCCTACTGAAATCAATTGTATCTCCGGTTCTCTGTTCTCCAGGCACAATTAAAAAATTACTTTTCAAGTTATTTAATGCTGCTTTCCTTCGGAATGAACTTCCCTTAAATTAGAAATTCGGCACGCTCGTGCGAAGCCTGTACATACAATATTAAAAAAATTAAACACAATCAATACTTTTCAATAAGTATATTATTTCACTTAATTATGGATGCATCTAGAAGTATTTATTACGTAGTTAATTTAATTCCTTTTAATTCCAAAAAAGTCTTATCGATTAAATTCAACTTAGAAAATACCTGTATTCCGAATTTCCTTATGGCTGCTCTACTTTCATTAAGATTTCAGCCAAAACTATATGATTTTGCATTTAGCGACTAAATTAAAATAAAATCTCGTTTGTATGTTAATCCTGTTGTACTTCGCCGAGGGTTTCCTTTGGAATTTTTAAATTAGTAGCCCTCGATGGAGATACCCTAAAACATAGATAATTGTTTTTGGCAGTATATTTTAACATTTCTGGCCGATAATTATTGACACCGCAAGTTTCCCGATATTTTTTCGGCGAGGCGCATTTAGCAATAAAAATTTCTACTACAAAAAGTTGATATTTGTTTCAGGCAAAGTTCGTAAAAAATTAGAAAACCACATTGTGCTATACCATAAATAATTTAGTACATTTAGCAGTCACTTCGCAGCCCCTGTAGCAAATGCATAATTTACAAAAGTTCTGTAGCTTGCATTTCAATCTGTTTGGCTACCAGCCAAATTGCAAACCTTTTAATTTATTTTACTCTTAAATCCCTTTACAATGCCGAAATAAAATTTTATAATATAAAAATTAGCATAATTAAATGCAAATTTAATAAATAAAATAATTAAGGTTTAATAAAATTTTCTCTTTATTTGCATTTCGGTAAAGACCTAAACTTGTTATGTATGTACGGGATAATGTACTGCAAAATAATTTACTTACTTCTTATATTAAATAAATTTTCTGAATAATTTGCATAACCCAAATATAACGATAATCCGAAGCCAATTTTTGGATTCAATTTGAATTTTTAGTGGATTCTTTTCTTTTTTTATTACTTTCAGTATTATGTAAGTGGTCGAAATTTATAGTTTTACATTTTTTAAGCTGACAAGTCCACTGTATAAATTCAAGTTTACTTGACATAATAAATAATTGGTGAATGAAATGGTGATTCCTTTAGGGTACCACCGAAACCGGTCATGCAATGACCAGTGTAAATAAACGAAGAGAAAATAAAACATAAACATTGGTTGGTGTTGGACTGTAAAATAATTTAACCCCAGGCAATCTCTGCTTTCATTCGTAATACCGGTCATTGCAATTATAATTTAAATTTAATGCGAGATGCTTTAGTTTGTTTATTTATTTTAGTATTACTAGTAACATAAACACGCAAACAGCATCAACAGTCAAGTTTGAGCAAAACACCTCGATTAATACAATTGCCATAAATCGACAGCCGTTGATTTTAGACAATGAAGGGTTAGGATAAATTCCGGACCTGGCTTACAACTAAGCCTGCTGGTAAATTTAAAAATTCCGCTTCTTCACTGTTTACAAAAAATACAAGAGTAAATATTGGCGCTGGACGGATAAATTTGTTGGTAATTTCAAATGGTAACCATGGACACAAACCTTCCTTTTCTGAGATCGGGGGTTCTGGAGGATATGGAATATACGCCCATGGTAGATGACAGAGAATGTCAGAGGTAGATTTTAAGACGAGATCATTTTAGTTTCTACCCTTAACATGAAATATACTATTTTTTCCAAACACCGACATAACTTAACTTGATTTTCAATTGCTGAACTTAAAGTTTCTCTTTTTTTGTGAAAGTTATTGTTTTGCTTTCGTGTCACCCGTCGCCAACAGTACAATGTAATGTTAATTAAATTTAATTATTAGTTGCACAGTTTGAAAACAAAATATAACCTTGTTTTATTCAAACTAAGTGTACTTTTTTCCTAGCTTCTTTTATGTCTGGCTTGTCTGTCTAGCAAACTACAATGTTGTCATTCATTCATTTAATCCAGTGTTTTTGAGTTTGAATTTTGGATTATTTTAATTGTTTGTGCTCTTAGTTTAGCTGTAATCCAATCTTCCTTTCCAGTTTCTTCTGGGCTATGCAGAGCAGACTGCTTAAACCGCATTGAAATTTTTGTGTAATAATCAGCTTTATTAGAAGAAAACAACACTTTTTCATTAACTCGACCAATCAATTTTCTCTCAATTTAGCTTCTTAGGAAGTTACTTTATCTACAAAAACTTGTTAATCAACAAGTCTAATCTAATACCCATAAAATTTTTCGTAACTGCTCTTGTAAATGAAATTCTTGCTGAAAAGTTAGACGAAACTTGTATAATGTGAAGGAAATTGGGAAAATCATTTTATTATCATTTTATTTCTTTTACAGATAAAAAACTGCAATTTTCGGCAGAATTTATAAAATATGAACAAAGCAAATTTAATAATGTGTCGTGAGAATTATTATTTAATTAAGCTATTTTCATAAAACTGCTTTATGAAAGACTTTTTTTCAGTGTAAGCTATATTAAAATTTATTAGTTTCTAGTCAAAATAATGAATTTTCTTTTCTTTCGGAACAGCACGAATGAGAGATTGTAAAGTCTTGAGTGAACGAACTTTGTGTTTTATACGGTGATAACGTAAAAATATAAATCAAATAAAAAATCCTCAGTCCACATTTTCTTATGCCTATAGAAAAGCAAAATAAACCATTTCGTATAAAATTGCCTGCCGTCGTCGGTACGATCTAAATCGTTTATAGAAAATACGCCGAATAAAAGAATACATCAACTATCAGCATTACCATCACAATTAACATTTTTACCAGAAAAACTGCGACATTAATTGCAACGACCAATTATTAGATACTACCATTGCCGAAAAAAAACATATTAAATTGTTCATTAAACCAGTTGATTTTTAAATTTTTTTATAGAATACAAATAGGTAATAATTAAGCTCGGTTTCGACATCACTCGCGATTAATTGTAAAATTAAATTAAAAAAGTTTACGTGGAGGCAGTGGTGTCTTTGTGGTGAGAAAGATTTTCTTACATTGTTTGAAATTTACATCTTGCAAAAGATAATATGACAATATCTTGTATTTTAAAATATGTTAATTGAAACTGTTGAGTTACAACTTCTTCGTTGTAATTCATAAGTCGTATTTGTCTTAATAATAATGTAAATAAACTTAGTAAGTTGCGAAGGCTCAAAGTTGGCATTATTGTATGCCCAAGTCATTAGAGTAAAGAAATAACGGCATAAATTTAGTTGCAAATTCAAATTAAATCATTTCAATTTTAAATATCTTTTGTGATTCGAAAATTAAACCGCGTACTTAACACGGAATAATATATTCAAATTATTAAATTTACAATGCTAGTTAGACAAATTCGGAATAATTAAATTTAACAAAAACCATATTATCATTAGACAGAAGACATAGCTGCAGGAGTTTTGCTTGCCTCGCACCTGCCGTATTTAAGAGGATTTCACACTGATAGATTTCCTATAAAAATTAATTAAACACGTAATAAATCCGTATTTAAATTTCCCTCTTGAAAATTAATTAATCAAATGGGTACAGGCTTAACCTGGTAACGCTTTTACATTTGCATATTCAAGGAATCCAGATAAATCATCGTCGAAAGGATTTTGGAAACGGTTAGTTTACACAAAAAGCATTTGGAGGATGTAGGACGTGGATCCTGGACTGTGGCGCTTCAAGCGGCTCAGTATGCAACCTCCATAATGCGCGTGATATGATGGTTGCATAATTTGTTTGATTTTTTAAGCTACAGACCGAGAGCTGGGTTGTTTTGGAAACCAAGATATTTCGAAATTATGATTATATTTTTAATATAAGCAAAGTGGTCCAGAACGCCCATGGCTCTACTACTGCGACCTTTACGCAACAGAAGATGGACTTAAAGGGAGAGAAAATACATTTTCCGTGTTCTAGATTTTAGAGTATTTTTGTGACTTATCGTCGGACCCATCGGAAGCAATAGCATGTCATCTTGTTTGCTACCAAAGTAATAATAATTTTATAAACTTCATACACTGCAAATAAGTATTTTCACATAAAATTTACGAGCTACTAAACTGTCCACAATTTCTAAAATGATTCTTTAAACTTTATGAATGCGTTAAAAGAACTAAACCGGTAGTAAACTTTTTGAATTTTAATAAAATAATAATATGAAAAGTTATTGAATTTTTTTCAAAATTGCACATTTTTGACTAAACGAAAAGTCGTAGAATTGAGCAATAAAATCGAGCAATCCCGCTGGAAATGAGAAGATCGGGACCCGTCAACGACGAATCAAAAATTAGCGCTTGGGGGTAGAATTTTGAAAGTTAAATTGAATATTATGGCGAGTTTGCGTGACAGGAAGCGAACTATTAACTTCTTTGGTCAATGGAGCTGACACATATAACCGTTAACGTGAAATAGGTTTCTTCTTTTCTTGGCTTTTCTGCCAATGACATTTGTCTAGGTTAACCTCCGTTTTATTGTAATTCTTTCTATTTACTGCCAATTTCGATATTTTTTTATTTTTAACTTTACTTGCTTTTTATTGTAATTGATGACGGCGCGTCAAGATTAAAACTTACTTTTTAACTTGATTAATCCCGAGTAAAAAATTTAATCCATTGAATAATACCAGCATCCTGAAATCCTTCGGCCTAATCGAAGGATCGCGATCGGTTTCTAATAAAAATCACACAAATAGCACTAAAACGAAAATTAAATTTTGAAAACGTCGGGTTTTATGTTACACAATTATTGATATTCGATATTTTTTCTTGTCCTTCTCATTTTTACTTCGACTTCCCGTTGACGGGATAGTTTTTTGCGAGAATCGGGCCATCGTCCATTAATTTGAATAACACCGAATTTATTACAAAAAAAATGCTGTATGAAAAATATTAAAGATAAACAAGATAATCCTGACGTTTTTACGACAAAATGTAATCGAAGTTCCTTGTGAAGGTTTTACAGCATACAAAAGTTGATTTGGAACACGAACTGTTAACACACACACACACGCACGCATCAAATAAGGGTAGCAAGATCGTTTAGTGCCATTTTATATACTCGATTTTATTGCTCTAGCGCATCCATTCTCCAAGATTTAAATCAGCTTGCCTAAATCGTTTAGATAAGCTAAACTTTATTTTGTTAAATTTTAAAGTAAGCGGAAAATTTAAGCCGCCAACATCAAAGACTAAAACTTCTAATATTACGTTACAATAACATTTTGTATACAAAATATCACAGCATATCAAAAAAAACCTAAGAATAAGTTTTGTCAGAATGTTAGCTGTGATTTCTGTTTCAACTGACATCGCTCGGTATTTTTATTTCTTTTTCAAAATGTAATGAGAACTTTGCTTTAACGTCAAAATGTCACCTGCATTTTTATTGCTTGAAAATGTTATATACTTTTTAGTTTCTCTTGCCATGCGATCCAATAATATCTATCCAATTGGCCATATCGTGCACCGTTGCTGAACTATTAGAGAAAAATTGCGCGACGAATTTTCAAGAGTAATAATAAAAAGGAATAACTCGGAAACTATCCATGTTAGAAAAAAGTTTCCAGAATCAAAACTATTCCCCTTTTTACGCTGAATCGTTTTAGTGTCTTTCCTATTTTCGATATCTTACACCGTTCGGGAATTATTAGAGAAAAACTACACGATTCCGAATATAACAACTGAAAATATTCTCTGGCTAATTAATGGGGATTCCCCTTTTTGTGGGTAGATGGCAAACGTGGTAAGATTACAGATTACCCTCCTGTTGGGAACGAAAACGACAGGAGCAGCATAAAGCGAATTGCATTCTTTTGTAAGCTGTAGTGAATTTAAAGTTTATTTACAAAAAGATAATATTTAAATTGAATTATAAATAAAATAAATTGAAGGGATTGTCGGGTAGCTACGGAGCTGGTAAAAGAATAAATTTAAACCGAAAGAAAAATTAAAAATAAAATTCTACACAATGCTGATACGAGAAGCCAAACCTTAGACGGTATTTTCTATTTCAATAGTTTCGAGTGGAATAAAAGAAAACCTTTGTAGTGTTTCCTGAAATTTGATCAACAATTGCGCTAGAGGAACGTAATTCATGTGGTCAGTAATAACCGACTTTGATGTGAAACCTTCCGCAATGAAGTTATTACTTTGGGAACGGCCTGAAAATTATAGTATAAAGTTTGAACTTAACAATTGAACTTGGTAATGAAAACTGGGTTTTGTGTGCTTAAAATTGAGGCAGTTGCGGTAGGTAATAAACCAAGTTTTATTTTTTCTTTAAAAGCTTTAAATTTTAAGATTTGACGTGGCAGCTGATATCGACATCTACTAATGTGATCAGTTCTGCGATTCCCAACTCTCTCGAGACCTATATTTGACTTTTATGTGTGTATGACAGCGCTTAACGGGATATTGAGTAAATTTCTATTGGTTTCTGAAAATGTATTTTTAAGGAACTAATGGTATTGATAAAGCAAGAACAAAGTTTTTCAAACTTCATAAAATCTATCGATTTTGTGTAGGTGGTGCAACAAATAAGAACACAGACACGGATATTTGTTTGTTTATTTTCATCAATACTTAAAATTTTATATCGAGAAAAACATAAAAAGACAAAGCTTTTAAGGAAGCTGTAGCTTCCAATTAACAAAGTTTACAGAATTTGTTCGAAAATACGTTCTCTTAAAATTTTATGATTTATATACCAAGCGATTAAAACGTAAATGTTCGTGGAACCGCTGCATAGTCAAAGCTATACAGCATCTACCGTCACAATGCATAATGAAATTACTTGTAATTGCTTGTAAATACTCGTTGGTAATAACTGTAGCCGAAATAAATTAAATCTATGCAATTAATCTTAGGATTGACGAGCAAGCTAAACTTAACTAGGTTGGATTGCGCTTTCGCGAATACATTTGATGTAAATAGATTATCTCTGAAAATTTAACACAATAGGATGCGGCAAATTGCAATGCCGGAAAAATAAGCTGCAATTGTGTTCAACGCCACAGGTACTTCCGTTAGTCTTGTAATTAAATTTTAAGTACCGAACAGTTTGTTTGAGCAATTAATACAAAAACTGTTAAGTTTGTAGCCCGATTGTCTGCGCTTAGAGTTGCAGATTAAATATAGTAGTTTTTACAGCATAGGGAGCACAAAAATACAGCACTAATGGAAAAACGTCAAGTGTTTTTTACAAGAGCTTTTACATTTTTTCCGCCATTTATTTCTTGTGCAAAATAATAATAAAAGCATCTGCACATAAATACAAATGATGTTTTTAAGCTTAAGCTAGGTTTGTCGACACGATCGTCGAGCGTACTTACCTAAGCGTTCGAGTGGAACGCACCCTAATTCAATTTAAGCTGCAATTCGGTATCATTCCGCATTCCAGTCGGTAATTCGCAAGGAGAAAATAGAGAAAATGAATTTTTTTCTAGATTATTTAAATTTAACCGCTCGGTAAGTTGCACTTAGCAGAATAACTTAATTTAAATTTTCTAGCAAACGTTCGGGAAAAATTACGTTGCCCGGATAGTTATCGTCAAAACATTTCGTTAATATACGGCGTTGGACGTTATCGCGATGAAGGGGAAGCGTATATACCTAAACATGGACTATTTTCAAAATGAAAACAGCAAACTTGAGTGGCGATCTGCAGAGCTACGAGGTCATTAGGGTAGGAAGTTCATGAACGTGTCGCGATATCAACCCCTGCTTTAATAAAGAGAAAATAACAAATTGTTTTGTTGCTGAGTTGGCGTGAAATACTCCATCTAACTTCTCGAAAAGTTCATACATTTTAAAAAAACTTGTAATAGACTTTTTTTTAGAGTTGAAGAAACGATGCTCATGAAATAATGCGCTAAGCGTTCATTTTTTAAATTACTTTTAAGCATCGCCTTTTTACTAATTTGTATTCATATTATACGGCTTGACTACGGTTTTCAAGTTTTAAACTTGTTATAACCTACACTTTCATGTTCTTTTATATTTTAAATAATTAACGCCTTTATTTGGCCTGCATATTTTAAAAAGTTTTGCTGCTTCTAAATTTCTTGCATGCAAAACAACATTTTCGAAACGCAGGAAGAATTACGTTCAATTGAAGCAATCGTCCAAAAGTTAAAATTTATGGAAGAGTTACACTTATCTTTTTTTCGCATCACCACGAGAGCAAGATAAACACGAGTCCAAATAAATAAAGAAAACGGGAAGAAACAAATTGCCTAAGCAATTATTTAGTCATCAGGGTTCTAAGACAAATTTAAACCTGTTTGTTTCAAATCGATTGAAATTTTGCTTTTCATCTTATTTTCTCGCCGGATAACTTAAAGCTGCCCTTCCTTTTAACACTGCACGATTTTCTCCAACAGGCTACATGCAAACCGATTTAAATTATGGTAAAAATATTTGTTGGAGAAAATTGTTCGTTACAAGACTTACATTTCATTTTTGAGATCTTACCTTAGACAGCCCAATTTAATTTAGAATATTTCATACATTTCTAAAATAACAGACCTTTGAAAATCAACCGAATTACATCAACAAAGTTTGAATTTTAAGATTTGTTTACATTGATTAATATCCAAATTTTATGTACGTTTTTCATATACGAAATTGAATCACAGAGATTACTTACATTTTTTCATATTTAAATATTTTTATTCAAGTTTGGCTGTACAATCAAGTTAAAAAATACTTGATCCCTGCAAAATAAATGATAAAATTGATCTAAAATAATATACGTAAATTTCAGTTTTTCGCTAATAACTCAAGAACGGTGCAAGTTATCGAAAATAAGATACATACTAAAAAGATTAAGCGTGGAAAACTGGCCAGTTTTATTTCAAAAATTTTCTTCTAGCTTGGATACTTTTCGAGTTATTGTTTCAGAAAAAACATTTAAGCAATAATAATATACTCCTATTAAAAATTTCACGTGTAATATTCAGAGTCACGCAGTTTTTCTCAAATAATTCAAAAACGATACAAAATATGAAAAATAATAAAGATACTAAAAAGATTCAGTGTAGAAAAATGAACACTTTTGATTATAAAAACTTTCTTCTAGCTTGGATACTTTACGAGTTATTGCTTCAGAAAGAACAGTTTTTAAGTAATAATTATGCTACTTTTGAAAATTTCAGTTGTTATATTCCGAGTTACGCGGTTTTTCTCTAATAATTCGAGAAAGGTGAGAAATATCCAAAATCGGAGAGATATTAAAAAGACTCGGGGTAGAAGAACAAACATCTTTTATTCGAAAACTTTTCTTTTAGTTTTCATAGTTTTTCAGTTATTGCTTCAGCAAGAACGCTTAAGCAATAATTGCATTACTTTTGAAAATATCAATTGTTAAATTCCGAGTCACGCAGTTTTTCACTAATAATTCAAAAACGGTGCGAGGTATCGAAAATAGGAAAGATACTAAAAAGATTAAGGGTAGAAAATCGAACAGTTTTTATTCTGAAGACTTTCTTCTATCTTGGATAGTTTTCGAGTTATTACTTCAACAAGAACATTTTTGAAAATTTCAGTTGTAACGCAGTTTTTCTCTAATAATTCAAGAACGGTGCAAAATATCACAGGTATGAAAGATTCGGTATTGAAAATGGAACATTGATAGTTTTCGAATTATCTGTGTATTCCTCTTCCTCTCATGGCTGCCTTTAACTCTGCATTTAGAGTTAGAATGCTTCGAATCATATTTTTCAATACATTATCGCGCTAAAAGTTATTTACCCAGATAATAATGGTTATCTGTGAACTTCCACTTGGAATAATTATTAAAATTTATGCAAATGAATTTCAATTAAATGCATTTATGTCGACCACTAGTACAATAATACCAGTACATCGATAATAAATAAATAACCAATTACTCAGTAATAATAGTAACAATAAAGAACATTGTTCCTTATTAATTCGAATATAATTTAGTTCAATTATACAATACAACATATAAAATTATTACAAATTAAACCAAATTTTCTACGTTTTAACATAAACAAAATTTTATGATTTTATTTTTAAAATATTTGATGTGAGAGGTTTGTATACACAAAGAATATTAAATGTTATATGCGAACAATTTATTATATTATACAATTATACTATTTTATTAAATCACCTGAAAACAGAAAAACCCGCTTAGGTTTAAAAGTCAAACGAAGAGCCCGAGGTATAAGCGAAATAAATCCCCTGACACATGAAAGACATTTTAAGAGGGTATCCAAGTTTTTTGCGAAAATTAAATTAATCCCACATTTATTTCGTTTAGAAAAAAAATTATAGACTCAAAAATTGATTGTCTAATCGCGCGACGCTCTGCCTTTTAAGTAAAAACAACAAAGTTTGCGTTTCCAATTAAAATTAAAAATTAAATTGAATAGAAAAATTAAACTTGTTTTAAATTTATTTTTGAAAACCCTGAAGTAGTGCGCCGGCCGCAGTAATGAAGGTAATGAGTTCAAAATTAATTTAGCAAAATTGCGGTTCTTGTGCAATATTAATTTTGCAGCCTGCTGTATGGCCAATTAACTTATATTTTACCAACTACACCGTAAAATATGGGTATAATAATTATTGGGTTATGTAAAATGTGAGACTGGGTTTTATTTGATTTGAGTTATACGTTTTTTATTAAATTCAGCTTGGAAGATTGTCGTTTGACCCAGTCGACTCCGCGATCGACTTCTGGCGAAGTTCTTACCGTCATCCTTGGGAAGGACTGGTAAACCACGAAAGGGCAAGGGTAGATATATTTAGAAGGTAAACAGTCAGAAAAACTATTAGTAATTTGATCCGATTAGTTTTGTGCTTTAAATTAAATTTTCTTGCGCCAATATCATTTCTTATGTTGTAAGTTATACAACTCAAACAACTGGAGATAGTTTTATCACATTTCAACTAAATTTATATTGAAGCGAAAACTCAATTTGAGAAAATTCTATTTTATTTCTTGTCAATCTGTCTTACATTCAACTAGGAAATCGTATTTGTTTGCTGTAATACTATCAATATAATTTCTAATGGCATATTGAATTACCCATGATAGACGCTTGGTATAAACATTTTTATTTCCACTTGCTAAAATTTCACGTATTATTAGTTACGGATATATTTCAAATCAATAGGTCGTCGAAGCAACATAGCAGCATCACCAATTTTAAAATTGAATTATTGAGTAGCGTTCTTATGCTCTCTTGCACTCCAAGGCAGACAGACTGTTCGGGCTCCTATCCCCAGTTCTAATCAATAAATTGTTTTATGTATTACTACAAGTAAATATGAATTGAGTGCGTGCACTTTACACAATTTCTTCCGGCTACGGTTCAAGAATTTAAATTCTTTTTTAATATTCTCCAATTGTAATAATGCAATACAGCATTGATTTTATATGCCCATAGATGTATCACTAAAGGTACTATAGAAAAATCATATAAAAATTTAAAAGACAAGAAGAAGTAGCAAATGAAGAATTTCCGAAGAAAATATCTCGAACCCAGATATTTAAATATAAATTAATTTGTTCGCGAACATTCCATTTGCGTAAACGAAATGTCGCTGCTTTACATTGATTCACATACTGAGTGTTTTCCGAAAAACAATTGTCGGTCCAGCCCTGACGTCATAATTTAAACATCAAACAATTTAAGGGATTCAATACAGGTTTTCTAAAACAATAAAAGAATATAAAAGTTTAGTTTAACATAAATCTTTTTAGAAGCTCCTAAGTTGTCGGAAAACAAACAAATAGAACATGGGCCAAGCACAAGGAACAAAACTTTGAAGTCCTAAACCTACAAAATGCCCGACACGAAATGCGTGAGTTGACTACTGAGGTCTAAATAAGAGTATTCGGGTTAGTAGTAACTAATACGATACAAATGTGTGCGTTCGAATTTACAGTTTGGTTTCGGGGTACACCTTTATGCAGAGGAAATTGCTTGGAAGTAACTTAGTAGCTGATTACATGTTTCGCTTTAAATTGTACGACATGAGTGAATATCATGAAAGGCTGCAAACGTAAATGGATTTAATTTAAAGCTTGCATTGAAAGCATAGAATTCTATAATCTTTAATCTTCATCTGCTTAATTCATATTAACCCGATTTGCGTTATTTTGTAATTTAAAAAATTTAAAGGTTTCTGTAAAACTTTTATTTCTAATTCTTTTTCGCGTTTACAATGAAAAGCACTCAGCCCCATTTTTTAATTTTGCCATATTTTATAGTTTGCAAAATAGGAACGGTTGTTAAACATAACAGCATAAAAGCTTTTTAAAATTTGTTAATTTTGATTACTCGAACATGAAAATCGATAACAATGCTCAAAATACCTACCATTCACTCGGAGGAGACACTGCCAAAGCGTTCAACGATGAAACTCAAGTGCTGTAGTCGGCGAATCTGTATTCGGTCTTGAAATTGCCATCAAAATTAGTAGGTCAAAAATTCGAGATAACAGGCACTCCAACTCATGTGCAGACTTTAAAACGAAATGTGAATTTAAAAGTATAAGCAAGTGGCTCACTCTGTAGTCTTCGTCTCTTTTTCTTTCCAGAGTCTGGCTGTTCGTAGTACTCAATCTATGAAATTATTGTCATGTCAATCTTGGTTTGTGACGGTTGCTTTTACACTTTGTAATTAGCATTATATTTAATTAAATTCTGACCTTCACAAGCTGTAGCCTTTATCTCCGTCCTTTCATATTTTAGTGCTTTTAAATGGTATTTTATAATTTAACAGTCGACCAGAGTTGTACTCTATTTTTTCGAAATTCGAAAAAAGCAAAGAAGAGCTCAGAATCCTAAGATTTCTTATAATTTCATGTAATTTCCTACGATTAGAAGTTAGATTAATACGAAATAAATTCAGAAACATATTAATTGTTGAAAAAACAGTTTGAAGGGGACGCTCGACAAACGAAGAAACGTGACCATAAATGAGCGTTTAAACTAATCATTATTTTTAGTATAAATTTAAAACATTAATTTTTGGTGTTTTGGATTAAAATTTTTTGAAAAAAAAAATTCCATATGTCTTACATACACATAAGAATCATTCAGTGAATTTTCTAAATTTTAGTCAAATATCCTACGAGAATCTCGTTAATAGAGCGCAATTTATGCGCGTCACCTAATTTCATGAGAAATCGCTCTCCTCTTAACCAGGAAAACAGAATTATGTATGTCTTATTAAAAGTAACTACTACGAGTTATTCAGATTAAATCAACAATTTGGAAGTTTGAGTAAATCGAGGGATGCTTGCCCGGCAACAAAGGACGTGACTCACCGGAAATAATCAAAACGTACTTTCGAAAATGGCGTTGGCAGGTTCCGACTGACTTGATAATATGCACTATTTCTACATATTTTATATTTATTTTACAAAATAGCTTCCGACTGTCGCTTTAAATTGTGTACTTGGTGAAACCATAACCAGCGCAGAAAAGCCTGTAAAACGCTTTCGCTGGTTCATTTAAATATGTGCCAACTTTTAAGAACATGGTTTATCTGCGAAACGTTTTGATGTAAAGAATAAACAAGTTTATTTCTTAAAACCTCTACATAAAGCTTTTTTGCGATCAAACGAAATATTGCGACGACTTCCATTTCTCATTTAAATATTTAAATGGTAATTATTTTTCTAGTGGTGTAAAGCCGTTTAATATTTTTATAAAGGACATCTCTAAATTTTGGCAAGGATCTTAAAGTTTTTTAGTAGACGCTAGACGCCAACGACAAGAGCGAAGTATATTTTCTTTTTGAAGTCGAGTATTGATTAACTTTCTTGGTTTAACAAGAACTCGGTCCGGCCAAGCATGCTAATCTGTTAAAACAAGTGAAAAAACAAATAAATCAAAAAAACAAAACAATCGCTCAATTAAAATGATTGATTCCGGCCACGCCCACCGATAAGCGTGGTAAGCTTATATAACTATAATAACCTAAAAAAGTTTTCGATTGTTTTATAAGAGTAAATCAAAACAATTTAATTAACGCCTCGCGGGAGTTATATTTTTTGCAATAATAATGGCACATAAAATTTAAATAGTCGCTTAAAGTTCATTCAAAACAAAACACAGAAAAATCCCGCAAAACAGGAAGTAATATTGTCTACGCCTGCTATGATCCGCAAAACCGTCGAGGACTGGCTTCAGGAAGGATCAGGGGTGGCCATGAAATATTCATGTTGTATAGTTGACCGAACTTTGCTGTCGAGTTTATTTAACATACGGCTCGACTTCACAATAGCTTTACCAAGTTATGAAGTGTTATATAACTTATACGCTGAATTTTTTAGTATAAAATTTTTGCTTTGCTCTTATGGTGCACGCGCGTTATATTGTTAATTTTAGTATCCAAACTTTTAACTGGAATTCTTTGAGCGTTCGACTTAATCTGCATAGTAATAATTTTAAAGCCTCCAGGTAGCTCGGGCAAAAATTAATAAGTTTGTTGGGCTTTATCAACAATTACGATGGGAAGGAAAGGTTCTTGAAGTATCTGTCGATGGGTCCAATGTACGCGGCATGGCATTTACGTAAAGGTTCGCATTAGTCGCAATTTTGAATTGTGTGGCTTAGAAGTTAATTAAATTATTAATTAAGCTGATGTGATAGCCTTCACAAATCGCGATATATGTAATTCCATTGAGTTCTAATTGAATTTTCGCTTTGTAGTGGGATTTTAGCAAAACAGTCAAGAAGGATGGCGCGAAATCGATATTTCTAAGTAAGCGTGTTAACCCTACTATTTTCTGTAGAAATAAAAATGAAAAAAAAATTAAAGCATTTTTCGAAATGAGGCTTTCGTTGAAAGCGGACTACGATTAATTAAATAAGTGTATTTTAATTGGAGTGAAAACTGAATATACACGTGGAAAGCTTTTTCTGTATTTTCATTAAAAATCCACACGGCACCCTTTCAAACACTAACAAGCTTTCGAAGTAACTCTATTTTGCCATATAATTTAATTGCAATTAAAGTTACTCAATATTAACACGAGAGACTGCTATCATTATAGCATTGCGATTAATTTGAAAATATCGATAAAATGTAAATGTTATGTCTCAAACTTGCATTTAAGGTGTGCCTCTTGGGTCAATCAATAATCGTTCTAATTGTAAACTCCGATCGGCTAGCTTTAATCTTTTCGATCTACAGACCGAGAGCTGGGCCGTCGTAAATTCCGTAAACTATGATGTTTTTATAGTTCACTGCAAAAGAAACGAAAGATTCAACTTTTATTTAATTATAAAATTAAGTAATTCACTAAACAGAAATAACCGCTACGAATGAAATTAACAGTTCGAAGCAAATAACAGATTCGTGTACATTCCCGGTGTTATGCACACAGTACCTTCGTTGATGGTCTTGCGGGTTTTTATTTTGTACTAAACAACTTTGAATTTTCCCTTTTCTGTGTTGAAGAGATCATAAAAGTTACGGGAAAAGAGTTTTTAGGTCTTTATTTTCCAATAATTAGGTTCGCGCAGTTTCTGGAACAAAACGATTAAATAAATAGTGAATACTTTGCTTACTTCACGATTCTCTAATTTCGAGATAAAATTATCCAGCTTCCTTCCGCCAATATTTTAAATTTGTTGGTTCTTTGTTGTTCCACTTTTATCAATTTTGCAGGTGTTGATTAAATTAAGCAACCTCAAATTTAATTAATTGATCAAAAAGATCGTTGGTGTGATGCGTGAAAGCTCGAAGGAAGTATTAAGTGTGAATTTCTTTGAAAATATGAAATACCTGGCAGTGCATCAAGATAGAAGAAAATTAAAAAGCTTTTCGTCACCGCAATATCTCGAGCCTAAAATTTTATATAGGGTGTTCTCATATTATCCCTCAATTTTCTTTCATGTTTTGGAATTGTGTTACCTGTATGAATTTTGACAATTAATTGCACAGGAACGGCGTTCAAAAATATTAGTTTTTATTTTCCATTTTAGTAAACCACAGATAAATATTTCCAAAAGTTGACAATAAAAATTGTTTACTATCTAAAAACTTAAATTTAAATTTTTTAGAAATTAAATTTGCTTTTCAAAAACTAGACAAAGCTCGCGTTATTAAAGCAAAGCTAACTTTATTTTGTGGAAATGTTGTGTTACGGTACACTGATTTTTTTGGTTCGGTTCATATACCCTCTAAGTTACTTTGCACTGTGGAAGCAAAGCAAAAACCATAAAAAATAAAACAAACCGCTCGAAAGACTTTTTATCCAGTCCCTGATAGTTCCATTTAGCTGCATTCAGAAATAAAAGAGCTTTTATTAACAAATATTTATAGTTTTTGACTACGTACTGCTTACTTTCACGAAAACTTCCACCGATAAAAAAGCAATTGCAGTGAAAATCACAGTGTAGTTGTAAGTATGTAAATAAAGTTCAAACTCCGGATTTAAAATATTTATTTGCAATTTTTAAGGTAAACAAATTTGTAGGGTTTCGATTGTAACGCTTAAGTAGGGCTTAATATTTAAGCGGCATTTAGTCGTTAAGCTGCACTTATAATTTAAGTCTACTTCAAAATAAATGCTATTTTATATCGTCAAGACAACAAAAAGTTATATTAACACACCGAAATTTTCTTCGAGTGTAGAAAATCTTGCAGTTCCATTGGAATTGCTAATTAAATTTTGATTAAACTTAAGAGAAGCGTAGGAAATCTCTGTTTGTCGTTACAAATGGGATTATAAATTTAACAGTACGATAATGTTTATTCGTCTTTTACCATAAATGAATAAATTGTAGCTTTGAGAATAATTATTTAAAAAATGGCAAAGGGACGGCAGGATGCGTTTGCGGAATCGAAATTGATACCTTTAAAGTAGACTTTGTGTTATATTAAACCGCTAACATCAATACATGTCATGCACATCCTAACCGTTTTATAGGCGACACCATGCTGTGTCCTGTCATGTACTTCCGGAAAAAGAAAAATCCAGCATTCAGTCAAAAATGTCATTTGACCCGCCATCATGATGTGAATTCACAAACTATAATATCTTTATCAATAACATCCATCTTTCAAAATGGAACAGCTTCTATTACCCAACGTAAAATTATATTTCTTTCTTATTTACCCGGGAGTGTTTCTAAATTGTCTATTTTCAAGGAAACTCTCGTGTTATTGACGAGCTGCGAGCTCTCGTTCACTTCTCTTTCCCGTATTTACTGTTTTTTATTGTAATCAGGTTACTGTGCTTCCTTACAGGATATATTTACATAGCTACTTCGTAAAGTAATAAATAACTAGATAGAAAATTTAAGTATACAATTATTTATAATTACTAGTGCAGATGGTGTAGTGTCTCACATCTGATCAAACTGGAAGATCGTTTAATTAATTATCTAATAGGTTAGGTTAAATTAGGTTCGGTTAGGTTAGGTCAGGTTAGGTTTATTGTTTTCAAATAAACAACCGGTTTAATTTCGGTGCGATAATTATGCTACTTTCAATAGTTAATTAATATATTAAATTATATAAAAAAAAATTTAACGTACCATCTAATGGCTATAAAAAATAGAACGGCGCTTAATTTTATTACTCCATATTTCAGAACAAATTGCTCACAATATAAAATTTGTAAAGCTAAAATTGAACCATAAATTGTAAAAAAAGTTGGAGTGAATTTAGTTATTTATTTTTTCATACTCAAAATCGAAATATTCTCCCTGATAAACCGAATCTTTCAAATAGCTTTTTACGGTTTACTATTCTTCTTTATTTTTCATTAAACATTTATTCGATGCTTTTTACTCGCGTGCATTGAATATCTTAATGTTATTCTTTGATCTTCTCCTATAAAATCATTCACATCCTAATTCACTCTCCGAGTTTATTGAAAATTTTATTCTAAGCAGATACTTGCACTCTGTTATTATTTGCGCAATTGAAATAAATCCAACGAAAATATTTATTTTACTCCATCGAGAGTAATTAAGAGTGGGCAGTTGTATTGGGACTGGATATCTAAAAATATAACCCATTTGTTAATAAGTACAGGGTGCTCTGGTAAATCCAGGGCTTGATTAATAAATGACATTGTACCTCTTCCGCATTGCTTGTTACATTTTAATAATACTCGCGAAATAAAATGTTAGCGCGTTTAAAATTTATATTGTTTTCGCAATTTGCATAAAACAAATATGAAAACACGAATTAAAAGCCAACTTTAAAAACTACAAGTTATGATAATGATCGTTTTGGAAAGGTTTAAAAACTATCCGATGTGTGCTTTCCCATTGAATTAATTTGAAATTTTTAACCGTATGTAATAAATGCATTTATATGTCAATTTCAGTGTTTGCTTTCACCATTAGCACATTTTGTGTTATTTCATTATTATTTATGGAAATCCATAATTGCGGCATCAAAATTTAAATTCAACTAACATTTAAATAATAATTAATATTTATAGAAGAGTAATAATTGATCGACTTTTTTACACCTCCGTATTATACTGCAGAGATCCCATTATTTTCCTGTTATTTTTTTATAAAAATTTAAAAACGGCAATATGAGATTCGAGTCAGCCGTTAGCTTAGTAGAACTCAGGTCCCAGGCCCAGAATATATAATCAAACTTCAACCTCAACATTGAATGAAATTATGGTATTGAAAGGCGTAAATTACCAATATAAATATTAAATGTAACTCAAGACTTGCAAATTTTGGTAAAAACGGATCAAAAATAGATAGTCCCACCCTTTGAGTTCCTCTATACATAAAAGCAGCTGCACGCTACAGTTTGTACGTTACTACAGTAGTTGTAATGTCTAAAAATATAATTTAATTAGTGTTTTCGCTGTTTTTAGTCAGAAAATTCACCCGGGTATCTACAATAACTTAGGTGCTAAGCTAAGTAGCTAATCTGAAACAAAGTAGCTACTTCTATGCCTGCCTGTTACACAGAAACACTGAAGAAACACTGATTTCTGGTTGCAACTCCGACGTTGAGCTAAGCGTTCAAAAAGCAATATATTTTAAGGATTTCGACTTTTGCGTTACAATTCTGATAATTTGCTTCTGAACGATTAATTTAACGATAACGCTAAATAAAATCTGAGCGTTAAATTTGTAATTGAGTTAACCAGTAAGCGCATAAAAATTATATTACGCTCCCAAAAAATTTCATGCAAGATACAGGAAGACTAAATTTGGTATGGAAATTAGAAACGTCCATTTAAAATACTTTTATGACATCCTGGCGCCAGCGTTCTTTTAAATCTCCGCATCATTAACAAAAATTTAAAATTTCGCAAGTTTTTTTATTTCGTTTATAATTTGCATAGAGATTTAGCCTAATTTTTAAATTCCGATTCGCGTTCGGACGACGTCTCGCTCGTTTTTAAAATAGAAACTGATAAATAAAGCAAGGAAGATTGAATGTTGCGAGGCAAGTTTAAATAAGTTACGCAAGTTGCTCGGAGGAATCGATTTTCTTTAGAAAACTCCGGTCGGGTGATTTAATCGAACAAGGAGTCAATTTATTCTCGTAATCTTAAAAAAGCATATAAAAAAATACATTTCGGTTCAATAAATTTTTATAACTTGATAACTAATCTGAGTTGAGTTGGAAAATAAATTTATTTAGCAATAAGTAATAAGAATAAAGCAACTTATTTTCGATAAAAATGAATCATTTATACGAATATAACAAAACAAAATAGAACCAAGGATATGAAACTCCCTTTTTGTGTTGCAGTCCAACGAGGGCATTTATTTTATTTTATTGTCAATTGTGACCCAATTTTGTTGCGGTCACTTGGATAAATTGTTCGGCAATACATTTCATTTGTTTATATTACCATTCACACGACAATTGTTAAAACGGCCAAAATTTTCCGAACGAAAAATACCAAATCTAAATGAAATGTGAGACAGTATTAGATTTTATGTTGAACCATCCCCCGAATGCGGCAAAATAAAAATGATGAGAAGAAGCAATAAAAAGATAAAAACAAGGGTTTTCTAGGTCATGTTTAAGACGATCTATTTTACACATAAATACCCTTTTAAAAATGAATTGTGTTTTTCTGGTTCAATGTTACATAAACAAAACGCAAAATATTTTAACGGGGACATTAAAAACTTTCGGTTCGCATATTTTTAATCGAACTGTCAGAACGAAAAATTCCAATTTTTTGCTCCAAAACTTTAAGGATGTTTATCAATTCTGCTATTATTGTAAAATAACATTAGCTTTAACTCCAGAATATCTTTTCCACTCCTTTTCAGAATAATGTTAATAATATGTTTTATGTTTGATCAAAAATAAATGTGCTTTATTTGGGGTAAATGCATTTTTTGTGTACTAATATTCGGTACTAATAAAACAAAAGTCAACAAATTCCTGTTGTTTTTAAAGCAATTGTTTTACTTTACTGTCGGCGACTGCTGGTACTAAAGTACCAGATAGGCAACCCCGTTAACGTTCGTTTATGAAGGTTGCATTATTTATTTTTATTTTCCCTTCATTTGTGGTTTCATTTCTTTTAATACGACGGAAAATGTTTTTCCTTATTATAATTATGAGGTATTGGAAGTATTCAAATTCCATTGATCCAAATAAATGATTAGCGTAATGAAATAAAACTTTTGTTCCGGTTTTCTTTTAAAAAAATAATAAAGAGCCAATTTATTAAAAATTGCCGTCTTTGAATCGCTGTGGCGTAAAATCGACTAATTATGAAATTGCAAAAGAAAAAATCTCCAAAGTAAACGAAGAAAAACGCACACTTCTCTCCCGACCGCAGAAAAATTGAAGGCGCTCAAATTACTTGAAAAGCGTTTGTTAGAGAGAATCCCACTTTAAAGCCATTAACATCTAAAAGCAAAAACGAAGACTTCTAAATGAAATACTATGGCTGTTTCAGTGTTAAGGGATAGCTGGAATTACTGAAGTGTGTTTTTATTCGGACGAGTTCGAGTTTCGCTAAATCTAAGTAGTTTTTGTTGCTAATTAAGCTAACTACATTTTTAGGTGCAACACATTTTATAAAAATAACAGGCTGAGTGGGATAAATTTCAAGATTTATTTAGGTTTCATAAAACGTCATTTGCAGTGTTTAAATGGAACGCCCAGGGCAGAGTTAATTACAACCTTCATTTCGTGTTATGCAGGTTTTATATTTTTATTTGATCGCCGAATTTTATCGAAATAAGTAATTAAACATATTCCCACGGGACGCCTACCGTGTCATATAAAACGGGTTTCAGAAAAGTTAAAAAATGTTTAGTTTCAACTGATTATCAAAGATGTTATGCTGACTGTGTAAACAGTATCTGTCCTGCGGGCCGCTACATTATATCAAAAATAATTCTGCATTTTAAGATAAAATTTTGAATAAATTAAATTATACATTTCAAATAAATTTGTAAATATTTGTGTTAGATGTCACAGGGCAATGCTAAGCAAAGCTTCTCTCAAACCTTTACGAAGTTTTATTGTAGATTAAAAGCTTCGTTCTAACCCCTTTCGGTGGCAACAACAAACTTTCCAGCTTTTATACTTCTGGTAATCCCTAATCGGACCAGCACTTCAACTTTGGAGTACTGCAATTTTTAAATCATATGAAATATGCGCATATTTACACAATGCGATATTGTATATATTGCAGTGATTTTCCTCTTGAATCGTTGAAAACCTTGACATTTCAAATTAAATTAAATTAATTCTTCAACTTGACATTACAATGTAAATACTTAATTGTAAATTAGGATATTCACTTTTCCTAATTGAAATACAAAAATTCTTCTTTCTAATTAAAATTCACTTAAATTAGCAACTTTATAATCATACCTGTACGTCTTCTTCGCTCAGCTTTAATTACTTTTCGAAAACTATTAAATTATATTTCAAAACTTTTTTGTTTTATTGTACTAATTACAAATGGTTTCCTGTCCTAATCATAGTAACCATGATCTGAGCTCATAACCTGTTATTATTTGAAAAAGAAATTTCCAGCTTTGTAAAATTGTATTCTGGTGTAAAATTTCAAAACAGAGAGTTTTGTGCGTAATTTTTCTAGTTATATTATAATGTAATTTAAAGACAAGCGAACCAAGTAAATCCTGGATAGGTAGAGAAATTCAAATTTAGTTCCGCATTAGTAGGAACAACGAACATATGACAAATAATGAAGATTGGGGTTACCGTCGCATAAAACACATCCACCGGCTGTTTTAGTTTCATGAAAATGAGCGGTTTGGTGTTAATTAATATAATTTTTGAATTCTTGTTAGTTGCAATATTTCGGTTAAAATTATGAAAATCCGTAAATTTTGGTTTTAATTAAAACATGCAATAGCAATGCTTTTTGGAGACGTAGGAACGAGTGAAATTCGTATACTATATATTTCAAATTGGGTAACATTTCTCTTTCTTTTTCTACGTTTCATCTGTAAGCTGCGAGAGTTTCGATAACCGCGCTCCCAGTAGACTAAAAACGATGGGGTGGAGCATTGGGAATACTTCAGGTGCAATGCCGGGACGAAACCTTTTAAGGTTACCGAAACGTATTTATACTTTCACTTAATTCGTTGCAAATAATAGTTTAAAAAATAAATAAAATTTTGCTTTTTTTTTGTTTTTTATTTATATGAATCAAGTTAGTGTTACGGCTTTCATGTTTCAATTAAATTCAATAGGTCTACTTAACTTTTAATTCTGGACAATCTGGTCGATTTTTATCGGAAATTTTAAGTACATCCTGTAGGTGTACTCTGTTCTCTCAATATTTACAGAAAAAGCTTCAAATGTATGCAACATGTCGTCGCATATGTTTGTATATGTAACAGCATATGCTCGAAATTTAACAAAACGCTTCGTACTTTTATTCTCTTTGTTTTTTCTACATTTTATCCTTCGGGGAATTGGGGATAAAAACGTATTGGATAAAACAACAGGTTTTTGTTTATTACTGTTCATACTTCTTGAATCTTTGTTTCATTTCTTTCAAAACCTAAATTAATTATTAACTTAAATCCTTAATGGTTTTCTCAGTTAAGCTAACTTTTTACGTTTTACAATTTTTCTCTTCCATAAGTTATTCTTCCTTGCACGAGAGATTGAAGTAGTTTCCGTGATAAATTTGCACATGATGCATAATAAAAATAAAACGGTAATAAAAGTAACATTAAGTAGTAAACTTTAATGTACAAGACTTGAAAATGGAAAACTTGCAGCTTTTACTGGTTTAATAACTTTTGCATAGTCAAATCCAGATAACAAATAAAGTCTTCTTTACTCCGATATATGTACGTTAGGTTTGCCTCGTTGATCAACACCGTAAAATGCGTTCTTGCATAAAATTACACTTTTTTTCTATGTAACTGAAACTACAGCAGATTTAATATGTTTCAAACGTACTTGACATCAGCCTGCGCTCAGCTCTTTTGCAGCAATTGAAACCCCAAATATTTTATTTCAATTACGCCAAATACAGAGGAATCCGCATGTGTTGTATTGGTAAATTGTCAATAGCTTTCACAAAATGTAAGTAAATTTAATTTTTTTTGCTCGCTTTGAAGAGATAATCGCTCTCGCTAAAAATCTTGTTACAGTGTATTTTACTTACGCCTTGTAGTTTTCGCTCTATCGCTTGGTTATACAAAAAAGTAAATTACTTTTTTTTAAATATTAATATTATCTTTTTCGATAAGCCCAACTTTTCGTTGTGCTCGTAGTCTTCGTAGCAAAACTCTCGAGCTGTTAATATTAAGAAAAGAAACTTACCGAGGAAGATTTGGATCTGGGGAGTATTGCATTCCCCACCCCCCAAATATTAAACGCTTTTAGCCTAAATAAACTGACCAAATGTTAAATGATTTGAGATGCATCGAATAATATTGTATGTACAGGCTGTTTTGATATAATGTCCATCAAGTTTCCATCCTAAAATTCATCCACAAATAAATGAAACTTCTTCTGTACAGTAATAATTCAACTTAAGTTAAAGTTATAAACTTGCTGCAACATCCTGTATTTTTTAAAACTTATGAAATTGATGGTGCAAAAACATTCAGCGGGTAATGGCATTCGTCACTCCTGCAGCGCTGTCTTATTACTGCATCTGTTGATTACTTCGAGAATGTGAAGTGTACATTAAATAAAATTGGATAGATTAAAGCTAAAGGACTATAAAAACCGTTAAAAACAATTGCTGCATTTTAGACATCAAAATGAGGAACTTACAAGAGCGAGGATTTAAACAGAAGTTTATAACGTTTTACAATTAACCGCATATACATTCTTGCACATTTAAACCGTTTAAATGCATGTAATTAGCAGGATTGCAACGAAATAATATATTGTTTTTTATTGTAATTATATAAATTTTTAATAATATCTGCAATTTAATCGACTTTTCGTGCAACTAATACAAATTAAATCTCACAGAAGTATTGTGCTTAACAAAGAATTGACTCAATAAAAACTTTTACGTGCGTTTGCCATATTGGCGTTAAAGGCGCGGAGTTAGCAACCTACCTTCTTGGAAGATTTAAACTAAATTATTTAATAAGTTCAAGTCGAAAACTTCTTTAATGTCAACGTTAAGGTCGAATTCGTTCACTTCAGTAATTAAAATAACAGACATCGTAAATTGTCAAGATAATAATAGCAAAAATACAAACACTTTTTCAATGAAACTTTACAGGGCCGGGCCCAGAACGGCGGTTTTAGGGCAATTTTACTCTGAAATTCTTAAGAAATTGTGGCATAGGGAAAACACATTGAAAATTAACCAATATAAAACAACAACTGATGTAAATTACTCCTGGAGCATCTCAAATCCTAAATCCGCCATTGACAATAACCTTTTCAATTAATTTTTTTGGTGTTTTGGATCAAAATTTTTTGAAAAAAAAAATTCAATATGTGCTACATACACATAAGAATCGTTCAATAA
The DNA here is from genome assembly GCA_963170105.1 of Cantharis lateralis. Taxonomy (NCBI): domain Eukaryota; kingdom Metazoa; phylum Arthropoda; class Insecta; order Coleoptera; family Cantharidae; genus Cantharis; species Cantharis lateralis. The sequence continues at coordinate 2,136,273 of OY720628.1, forward strand.
AGTTTTAAAGTCATAGTCAAATATCCCATGGGAATCTCGTTAATAGAGCGCAATTTATGCGCGTCACCTAATTTTATTGTTTGACAAATTTGGTTTAAATCGTCAAAGAATCCAAAAGCATATAAGAGCCGAAGAAACAAACGAAGAAATATTCAGTTTTATGAGAAACACACCACGTGACCATAAATGAGCGTTTAAACTAATCATTATTTTTAGTATAAATTTAAAACATTAATTTTTGGTGTTTTGGATTAAAATTTTTTGAAAAAAAAAATTACATATGTGCTACATACACATAAGAATCGTTCAATAAAGTTTTAAAGTCATAGTCAAATATCCCATGGGAATCTCGTTAATAGAGCGCAATTTATGCGCGTCACCTAATTTCATTGTTTGTCAAGTTTGGATTAAATCGTCAAAGGATCCAAGAGCATATAAGAGACGAAGAAACAAACGAAGAAATATTTAATTTTATGAAAAACACACCACGTGACCATAAATGAGCGTTTAAACTAATCATTATTTTTACTATAAATTTAAAACATTAATTTTTGGTGTTTTGGATTAAAATTTAAAAAAAAAAAAAATTCTATATGTGTTACATACACATAAGAATCGTTCAATAAAGTTTTAAAGTTTTAGTCAAATATCCTATGGGAATCTCGTTAATAGAGCGCAATTTATGCGCGTCACCTAATTTCATGAGAAATTTTTTGTAATGAAAATAATTAATCAATAATTATCGCAACGTATTTTATAATTCATAAGAAATTGTGACATAGGGAAAACATACTGAAAACCTTTTTTTTAATTCGGCACATAAAATGACAACTGATGTGAGTAGCAAAATTTTTAGAGAGGGCCTCAAAATTAAATTGCGCCTGGGACCTCTCAAATGCAAAATCCGCCACTGTCATCTCTGATTGATCAATGTTTTTTCCACCCTAAAACAAAGAATATTGTCCTAAAGGTAGCCATAATATTTTTATACTTTTTATGCACCAGGTAAGTAAAGGTAAAGGTAACAAAAGTTATTTTTAATAAATTTTTTTGAATATTTTAAATTTATGTTATTATGTTATTTGAGCTGGAAATGGAGATGTAGAGAACATACAAATGCTCATAAAAAATCTATGTAGATTATTAAATAAAAAGAAATTACATTAATTTAATTACTGAAAAAACAATATATTGAATATTGTATTTCCTCGCTAATCTATTTGAGGTACAAAAAAATGTCTCTAACAATTTTTGTAGATAATTTCCTTCTCTACAATATTGGTTATAGGTATATTTGCGATACAAGCAGCCTGAAATGAAGTATTTGCATATCAAGCATCATTAAGGTAGTTTTCATAAAGTTCATATTGAATTTTTGTTGCAGGTGCTATTTTTACCGAAGACCAAAAAGACACTAGCGTGGAATTGGCGTTTAAGTATGCAGTTTACAGAATTAACAAAGACAGAGACATTTTACCGAATACCACATTGGTGTACGATATCCAATACGTGCCTAGAGACGACAGCTTCAGAACATCAAAAAAAGGTAAATTAAATTTTATTTTACATTATTAATTCCATAAATATTTTCAAGTTGACTTACAAAAAATCTAAAGCTTTGATCCGGAAATCTTGCAGCGGGATATATTTTAAAAATGCTCCTGGAAAATTAGATTCAGGTTGTAAAAATTATTGCGATATAAATCTAAATAATAAAACGGCGGAAAATAAATAATATTTGAATTATAATTAAAAATTTCTCTAGGGGACTGCGTTACGGTTTCTATTGGATTCGGATAGAACGACATTTCTATTTAAATTTTAAATAATTTAATTACAAAAAGGTAAATTAGTAGCATCGGAGTCCAAAAAAACTTTCCTTCTAAACTAATATTTTTATAAGAATTTAAAGCGAAGATACGATAGTTCCGATTTAATTTAGTGGAAATTGCGATAACTCTGCAAAATGAATTACTTTCAAGCGAAACTAAAATCTCTAACTAACTTTATTTTTGTTTTCGAGAAATTTTCGTGCAAAAGGTGTAATTTTATTTTATTGTTCGAGTTTTTAATTAAGCTAATTAGTAGTTAAATTAAACTAAATTACGCAGCGGTAGACAACCCTTCACAATGAAACTGTTCTCTTAAATGTTTGAAAGTTTATGACTTCCTGATGCAGCCTCTCTTCCTTGTTCCACATTTTCGATCGAAGCTCAAGGAAGGACAATTCTCGTCTGGTTTTAAAGCAGAACTGACATTGCATCGAAAGCCGTGTGGAAATTCAAACTACTTGCTTTTTTTATCAAAACATTAGGAATCGGTTTCGCTATTTCGGAAAGTTAATATAATGAAAATATTATTGGACCTCTGGACATACTTAGATACCAACAGAATTTTGAAAATATTCAAATTTATCTGAAAGCAATTTGAGTTAAGAAAACATCAGACACAGCTATGCGAATATAAAGAAAGCCAAATAAATATTTATTTTCAATCTTGTCCTTAATGTGTGCTCTGTGGGTAGCACAAATGGGATCAAATAAATTAGCTATAGAAATTACATTAAAAACTTATCGTTTGCACTACTCTGTACATGGCAAGCGAAACCCGGCTGCGCTGCATGTTGCATTGTTGTTTAAACAAAGCTGGTTGAACAAAAAACGAAATCTTTTGGACTGAATTAAGGCTGCACAAAAACGTAATCAAGCAGAGTTTCCCGTTTAAAATGTCAAGTTTCAGACATTAATACCCACAAGAATATCGCGCTACAAAAACACATTAAATTTGCATAAGTCATTTTCAAGTCTTTAGTAATCCTCAATGGGGTAAATATAATTAAATACCAAATTTGTCATTTTCAATAATTTAATGCTCCATTTTACACAAAACCCTAATCACGCCGCTTCCAAACAAAAATTTTAATATCGAGGATTTCTTTGAGCTAATTGAAACAAAAATTTAAAAAAGGATTTCAATTAAAAAAAAGTTTCAACCAAATTCGTTTCGTTTCATTATATTGAGTGTGGTTTTTAACTAATTACAAGCATTTGAAAACAATTAGAAAATTGCTTACGGCTAAACCAGTTATTTTTAACATTCTTTATATTTTCTTGTCAAAATATAATTCAAAAGTTTATTTTTAATGCCATTATCTTAAAGGAAAACCTTATAAATGTAATTGGTAAAGCGAAATATAATAAAGTATTGATTTCCTGTCATTTACCTAACTTTACCTAAGCCTAATCTAACCTACAATACTATCCAACTACTTTCGGGATTCGTCAATTGCCTTTCCTTCGTCGGGTGCCTTTATAGATCAATAGCATGACCGGTTCGATAGATGGTTTAAAATGTAAATTCTAAAATTAACTCTGAGGTAATTTAATAAGTTATTGTAATAATATACTACATTAAAGTTTGGTTTTGGATAGCTAAAATTAGGCTGCTATTTATAAGCATCAAAATTTGCTTCTTTAACTTACAATAATAAAACAATTACATTTAGTATCTTTTTGTTTATAAAATGTTTGTTGGAAAACTATAAAGTAAAAACAGCTTTATAAGTGTGGCAGTTGTTATTGATATTTAGCAGAAACGCAATGAGATTAAAGTTGATGTTATTGAAAGCATCTGTTTGTAAATAAAATAATGTATTGTATTTACAGTCCGCTGAGCTTATCTTGTTGATTAGCCACGAGGTGTCCACAATAATAAAGCCTTGATGAGAAGCTTTGTATCTCGGAAACCAAACGAGAACACTATTTATTGCAAATCTGCTTGGTTTCGTAAAAACCGGGCTCTCGAGACTGCGTTGTAAGTAACAAAGTTATTTGACTTTCCCGCCAAATTTAGCGGGAACTTTTTGAAGGTAACTCGTAAGAGTTTAAAACAAGTGTATTGAATTTTATCGTTTATCGAAATCTGTAATCAAAAGCAATATGTCAATATTAAATAAAGGTTTGTGAGTTATTTAACCAAAGTATTGTAAATGTTGGTTGGTAAGCGGATGCGATTGCTGAGTGTGTTCAAAATTTGCCATAAATAATTCAGTGTTGTCACTCGTTATAGCTTTAGTTTCCTGTACAAGGTAAACAATTTAAACTGAATCTGTGTTGATTTTATGTAATGATGTATCAAGTAATCCCAATGCGATGTTCAATACCGTCTGATAAAAATTTGTACAAATTGCGAGATAAATCATCCTGAGCTTGATATAATGAAGAAATATGTGAGCCAAATTTATTGCAGCTCTACCATTGTAAGATTATAAAAATATCTTGGCGATATGTAGTTCAATATTTTTTAGCTTTATTAACTTTGCTGAAAATTATATTACTTATTTAGTTTTTCCAATTTGTTTAAAAGCTAAATGACGAAACTAAGAGAGGAATAAAAACGTAACGGTTATGATGTTGTTTTTCCTAGCCAAATCTCTTGTAAGTAAAGTTGATTCTTCCATTCAAAAATTTCAGAACTTTCCATTATGCATGGGTTTATAGATTTCAATGACGCTTTGTTCTCTATTTCGCAGTGGCTGGTAAGCTACTTTACTCAACACTTGGTAGAATTGAAGGAATTTAGAGGGCTCAGAAGTTGAACATATGAAAATTACATAACGATTTATAGTTTATATTTCGTGAGAGCTAATAGTTCCAGACACAAAATCGATGCAGCTTCAGCGTATTACCTGCACACTTCACTTTTTAATAACAAAGCACTCGTATCAAAAAGTTTTCATTTAAAGTGACCTGGATTTACTTTGGAATGCCTTTGTGCGACCACCGGTTGAGTTGCCGGAGGAAAAATTATTTATTCGTCCGAGTACGACATTTTTTTCTGAGTGCGAATGATCGATCTGGGTTTAAGATTTTGAAGAAACTATAATTTTAAAGCTGATTGATTAGCGCTGACGATGACGTGAGAATTGAAAATGAAGTAAGATTTAATGAGATACCAAAAGTGGGAATCCCCTGTAAACCCCGAAAAATCTTCGCAGCCCTTATATATTTTTCTAATAAGAAATTCTCGGCAGATTTCAGTTATTATAACTTGAGTCATCGCAGGGGACTCAATCGTAAAAGTCGTCTATACAAGGGTTCCTCTGGGAAAATTCAAAGCAAAAATTGTCCCAGTGTTTATCTTAAATTATCCGAAAGAAGAAATTTATCTGTTTAAGTTATTTATATTTTAATTCAAATTTATAAAATTAATGTTCTTTCAAGTTTACGTTTTCCGGAAATAAGCCTGTAATTTTAAACGGCACGATTAAATATTTTGAGCGAGCTCTTCATAAATACGTGAACGATAAAATAGGTATCTACTAAATTATTTAACCGTTTTGAGCACGCTTTACATTTGTCGGTCTTTTCGCAAACAGCAACTGCAACAACAGCAGCTTAAAAAGTTACATTCCAGTTTATACAAATTCAAAAAGAGCGCTAAACAGGAATTTATTTAAAATCGATTGGTTCAGACGTTGCACGCTGATACTAAAATTTATTTCCAATTTTTACCATGGGTACAAAAATAGAGAGCCAAGTGTGCGTGAAGATTGAAGGTAATATTAATCAGGAAATCCAATTAATGAATATTTCAGATTTTCAGCTGAAATTGCAATGTACACCTCCCAAAACACCATCCGATAGCTTCGTTGATTCTTTGCAGTTTCCATATTCTACAAATGTTTTAATTATTTGTGTGCTAAAAACGAAGCATTAGACAACACTTAGAGACTCATTTAGAAAACAAGAACTTCAATAATTAGTTCAGTTATATTACAAGAATGAAAAGACTTCATAGCTATGACAAAAACTGTTGCATTAATTAACTTGCAGTAATATTCGGATTCTACTGCCAGTAAAAGTAAAAAAAAAGGTACAGGCGAATGAAAGGTATCCATTCACATTAATTAGCAATGCGTGACAACTGAAACATAATGTAATATAATATTATAATAAAATGCCTCTTTGTTTTTATTATAACAGTTAATGGGCTCTTTTGCTGTTGTAGAATATTCATTTGAATACCAAATAAATACAATATTAATGGTAATTGTTATCTTTTATACAAATATTGGTAGGTACACTGTGAAAACTACATGTTGAGAAAGCTCAAAAAGACCTTCTTGAGGTCTCAAAACAAAAATAAAATAAACTTTTTAAATTAAGTGGAATCTTCTGTTTTCTTCTAATATGTAAAATTACATTATTGCTTGTCGCAAAAACGACACTTAAAATATAAAGTATATTGACGTTGACGAGATTATTAATTATACTGTAAATAAACCAATATTTCATAATATTCAGAATTTTAATGAAAAATTAATTATTGTTTTCATTTATTAAACATTTAATATTTCAATGCTTGACTGATTTTCACATGAAAGTAATTAATTTTTTTAATTAGAGACTTCCTAATTTTTTTTAAGTTGGGTATTTACTTCCCAATCTTTCACAAACACTTTGTATTTAATCGGCTTATTAATGTATTAATTTAGAAGCCTTTAATTATTCAAGAGACAAATTTTCCTTTAGACCGCAATATTATTTATAATTAAATTTAATTTAAAAAATAAAGAATACGATCTGCTGTCAACTGCTAAGCAGAGAAGTCCTATTCGATCCCGGATGGACAGAGAAATTTACATCGGCTAAGTTAGATGCTTATAAAAAGCCAAGCCAGTTTTCTATAATAAAACCAAAATTCCCATTCGACCGCTGGAAAAACAAGTTTGGAGTACCACCCCCCAATTAAGAGAGAAAACACTGTAATATATATGTTTTGCTTTCTAGCTAGCGGGGTTTTAGTGAGATATACTAATACTTTAAACAAATATTTTGTGTATTTTGAACGGTAAGGATTTTCAAAACATCCAAGCTATTGATTTTCTTTGTATATATTTTACTTTTTGCACAAAATGAAAAATTAATGAATTCTTTTTGAAAATAATAGATATCTTGCAAACTATAATTTACAATGGAAAGCAGCTTCAAACTATAGGTAGCTTAAGTCGCTTTGAGCATCGGATGCTCGATTTCTAAGTCAGATATAAATTTTTGATCGCATATCACGGAAAAACCATATATTTTCAAGATGGAAACTTAGTCTCTTTTCTCGAATGATGTTTTTAAAAAACTACATTTTACAAACCTTTTTTAAAAATCAAAGGCGTACTTGCACATGGGTTAGTATTTTTTTGGGCATAATAAAAATCTGCTTTGAAATAACGAAAAATAAATACTAAATCAATTTCGCGCAAAATTTGATGCAATCCATATAGAGATTTAAAAAAAAATTGTTTTTTTAACAAACGTTCGCTACTTTTAACATTTCCATACCAATTTAAATATAAAAGCTTTCAATACGAAACATTGAAGTGCATTTTATCAATTTTCTACATGAATAAAGTTTTAATTAATCAGAAATCATCTGTTCCAAATTTATTTATTTATTTACTTGCGGAACTGTTCGGTTGCATCAACTAATAATACATCGTTAATAAACAAATAGGGCGCCAGGTAATCTAATAAAACAAACAGCAAAAAAAACGTTTATTCGTATATTCGGAGTAACATTTTAAATTTACCAAGGCACAGGCTTGGTTAGAAATTTTATTCCCGTTTCAAGTGCTTCCCCTGCGGAATATGTGGATTGTTTAATTTTTCTTTTAATCCTCTCCGTGCCACCAATTAAAAGTTTTCGTGGTGCTTCAAACTTTATTCGACTAATAAGCTCCTAAATTCAAAAATTAAAGCCATTTAATTTTGTTTTTTCTACTTAATATTCCGAGCCAAAGCAATTCTTCGTTAATATTGACTTCAACTAACAACTTCTCTAATCTAGCCGCGGTGGAAGTTGAAATTTAGGTAGGCTTTGAAGTAAATAGTCTCCTTGAGGTGGTTTAATTACTACAGTCGTCTTCACCTTGCCAAATTTTCAGATTTCAATTTGAATTTCAAAGCAACCCGATCAATATCAAAAATAATTAATTTAAATTAAAATGTGGAATCGAGATAATTTTTCGCATTCGGTTTTGCCAAGTTTTCAATGGCGGAATTGCTAAAATAAATATTATACAAGAGCTTCCATTTCAAACTTTTCTGTTTAAGTTTGTTCATTTTATTTAAATGAAATTGTTATTCGAAAAAACATTTTTTACAAAAAAAAACATCAGATTTTCAACTTGCCCTTACCTTACACAAAAGATATTAAATCTTTACTACTTTTGTAAGTAAGTTATATCCGAACCTTTGTACCTGCAATTTTGCTGCAGGCCTCTGGCATTATTGTTCCGAATACAACGGATGTTGCCTTGCAGTTGTTTAAGGATCGTAAGTGTGCTTTAAAATATTCCTAATACAATGAATATCTCTCAGCTCTTCCCCCACTCTAGGCCGGATGTCCCTCTCGTGGTTGCCAAATTATTTCCATTGGAAGAGGGGTAATCCCCCATGGGACATCCTGTATGTAGTTTTATATTGTTTATTTTAGAAACAAGTTTAATTAAGTTAGTATTTTGTTAGATATCCTTGTTGAGTTTAAAATCATATTTACAACTTGGAAGTAATATTTAGGTACCCACCGCCGGAAAAGAATCTACCGAAGCGTTAAAGAGTAGAAAACTTTATTCAAAAATATATGCCGATGCTATCCACGTCAAAGGAGCCTTGGACAAAGCTGATTATGTTCCCTACATTATTATACAATCGATCAACTTTACATGGAAGGTAGAGCATAAGTTTATATAAATTTAAGATCTGAAGTTCTAATTTTGAAGTTACTAAATTAAAATTTCGCGATTTTGAAAAATAGTTGTTATTTCGAAGTTATGAGCACTCTTGTTATTTAAGAATTGCAATGTCGTTTTCTTTTTCGCCATAAAAATATTGCTCTTTTGTTTCCTAGCTCACTGCGTAGATATATAATATACGTCAGTTGTCACATATATAATGTAGAAGTCGTTAGTCATAGCAAAATTGTAAGAACATTTAAGGAGAAATGAAAGAAAATTGTAATATTTAAAACTTCTGTCGTCGAGAAACGCATTTTAAATTATAATAGGGAACAAGTAAAGAATAAAATGATGAAACGTTGTTGAAGAGAGTTAAGGGGGTTAAAATTGTAAAAACAAGCGGCGTAAACTAAGATATAAACATGTTATGAATTGAAATTGTAAAAAAAAGTTAAATCTATTCGAGAATATGAGAAGCTATAATTTATAATGTCGCGAAATTTTCTTTTTGAATTTTCCTCTAAAGCTGGAAATTAACTTTGTGTTTGTTTTAATTTGGAAGTTTTTTTGTCTGGATTTTATATGAGAAATTTATTTTCGCAGTAATCACTGTTATGTTGGTAGCAGTGCTCGTGATGCCGTCTACTTTATTGCACGAAGTAATGAAGAGCAACACTGTCGTGATCGTAAACAAAGCAAATTGTCATTTTCACGACACATTTTCCCATGTAGTTAATAATTTTACTACCAATACTAAAGTTTACTTAATAGTGTCAACCAATGGTGCGATAATTTGTCCCATTTTATTAAATCGTCATGAACTATAAACGTAACGGTCCGGAATGCGTTATCAATGCCGTATTTTTAAAATTACCAGTCGCTTTTTGTCGTTCCGCTCACCGCTCACTTAGCGCTCGGTACTGTTCGAAGCGTACGTACGCGTGAAATACATAATAATTAGTCGAGTTAAAAATGGAAACGAACTATGTAGATATGCAACACGTGTTTCTTGAAAATCAACGTTAACGGTTTTAAGGCTTTGCCGTCGTTAAAGCGTCCCTTCTAATTTAGAAAGCGGTTCGCAGGTGCTTAAGGCAATCCTCCCTCGTTATCCTAACCCAACTTTGCCTTCTTTACTTTTATATTTCTATTTTATAGTTTCTTTACACATATAGGAATAAAGGGCGGGATTTTCTATTTATAAAAATTACCTCGACTTTATTATTATCGAAAAACGGCGGTGGCGCTGTACTAAAAATTTATTTATTCCCGCAACAAATTTAAAAACTTAATGGAAATTTCTATAACAAGGATGCAATCACAATAATGTGGAAATTTAACGTGCCCAGCATTATCTCGAAGACAACCCCGTTTCAGCAATTTCCTTTAGGAATTTCATTTGGCGTGGTTCTTTTGTCGACTATAAGAACTATTAAAGGTTTTGATGCGAAATACAAAACGTCAATCGATTTACCGCTTTATAACAACAAAATTCGTATTGATGCTAACACAATGATTAATGATGAAATACATTAGAAGTTCATTGAGGGCGTTCATTTGTCATATTTTATATTATACATTTTTTAACCGTCGGATCACATTCCCATAACGTATGGTGGCCCTTTAATTTATAATTAATCATCGAGTACTTAAATCTTTATTAACCGATTTATAACCCGACATCATTTTCATAACAACATTTTTAGTACCGCTGTAAAGTTTATATTGTTTATTTTAGTGTTCGGAAAACTATGTTTAATATATTTTATACTACTGCACACAACGAAATGCGTAAATTTTACAAGAACATGGCTAAGTAGTAAAATTTTGCGACTTGTTACTAAACAAGTCGTTGACACGTTTTAAAAACGTTGCCGTAACTTCCATCTTCACTGTTTATTCTATACGTCAGGTGCTTTAGTTTTTACATCTCTTAAGGTAACTATAAACAAACAAATTTATTTTTGCTGTACCGGATGCTGAAGTACGGTTCGTTCGACTGAAAATAGTAGAACACGTCAACCGGAAGAGAATTATAAAAATATATTTAAAACTAGATAAATTTGATGAAAAAAACGCAATAATGGCAGAACATGGGGTATTTGTGGAAAAGTCTACAAGTTCATTGCAGCTTTTCGCTGATTGGAATTAAATTATTCAATGATTTTTCCAACTGCTTACAATATTGGGGAGGGGGTTAATTAATTTCTCCGACTGAGAGGTTTTATCCTTGTGTTGCACGAATTGAAATTAAAAATGGAAAAGGGCAAATAAATTACACAATATTTTTATTACATAAAAATAAAAATATGTTAATGAAAATTGAAAAATGTGGGTTTGCGAACAATTTTTGGCTTTGATACTTTTTGAAGTTAGGAGGAATGGCTAGCCGCATAATGAACAAAGCGTTGAGAGGCTAATACACCGGGCCGTTAAATAATGAAACAGATTCGTCATTAAACCTAACTCTTCGTCACTTTAATATGATTGCGGAATTCTCTTTTCAAAGTTTATTCATATTGGGGCAGAAAATGACTCCATGGAAAGCAACTTTCTACGTGGGATCTGAAGAAAATTTAATTAATTACATTGAATGTTTTGTTTTATTTATAGCCTGTCGTCAAATGGAAACCGGTGTTCAAGCTATATTTGGCCCTTCTGATCCTGTGCTAGGAGCACACATTCAAAGTATTTGCGAGGCCCTTGATGTTCCACATCTGGAAGCCAGGATAGACTTTGAACCGTTTTCTAAAGAGTTGTCGATAAATTTACATCCCAGTCAAGAATACATGAATAAAGCATTTAGGGACTTAATGACATACCTTAATTGGACCAAAGTCGCTATCATATACGAGGAAGATTACGGTAAGCGCCTACAATTTTCTCACATATTAAATGGACAGATTTGATTTTGAAATAATTATTGTGGTTTTGGCAAAACAATTATTTCTCCCAAAAAAAAACTCGCAAAGCAAATAAATTTGATAGTTTTCACTTGATGCTATTTATGTTATCGCTAATAATTTATATATTTTTTTAGGTAATTTAAAACATAATCTGCTAAAAATAACAATCTCGTTTAATTTATTACATCGTTTGTTTGAGTTTCAAGTTTATAGCTACACTTTGGAGCTTAGATTATGCTTTTTAGGGCATTTCCACGCCTTTCGGGATATACATTAAACTATAATCTAAAATGCCAGTAAATAATTGTTAACATATCAGTTATTGTATGTAATTATAATTATCTTAAGTAATCCTGACTTTAATTGCACATAACTTTTGGTTTGCTCCAATCTTGGCCGGCTAAATTTGGTTATTTACTGCAACAAATTATTTTTTTAATTATGCAATAAATTTTTGCAAACACTAAAATTTTAACTCACCGAAAGATATTCCTTTGTTTGTTTGCCAGGGTAGAAATTTAACTTAACCTAATCGTCAATCGATCTACCTTTGCGGGTAAATATAACATTTCAGCTCAAATTGCTTGCTTTTCTGGAGCTCTAGGTATATTTAAAATATTTTACTTTTTAACAAAATTAATATAATGTGCAAAAAATAGAAGACAGGGGATTTGGCAATGTTTTATTAAAATGAAGTAAAGCTAGTACCAAGCTGAAGACTATTTAATAATAGACTAATTCATAAGAAATTGTGACATAGGGAAAACACATTAAAAATTAACCAATATAAAATAACAACTGATGTGAGTAGTAAAAATATTTAGAATGATTAATTAAAATTAAATTACTCCTGGAGCCTCTCAAATACTAAATCCACCATTGACAATAACTTTTTCCAAGTCCTACTGAGTTAGGCCAAGTTGAAAAGCTGTGATAATTACATTGAAAAGCTGTTTTTTACGCAACATCATTGGTTAACCCACACTTTTTGGTTTAACCTGCTACTGAAAAACTGGGCCTGCTTGTCAAGTTTGGTTTAAATCGTCAAAGGATCCAAGTGTATATAAGAGACGAAGAAACAAACGAATAAATATTTAGTTTTCTGAAAAACACACCACGTGACCATAAATGAGCGATTAAACTAATCATTACTTTTAGTATAAATTTAAAACATTAATTTTTGGTGTTTTGGATTAATATTTTTTGAAAAAAAAAATTCCATATGTGTTACATACACATAAGAATCGTTCAATAAAGTTTTAAAGTTATAACCAAATATCCTACGGGAATCTCGTTAATAGAGCGCAATTTATGCGCGTCACCTAATGTCATTGTTTGTCAAGTTTGGTTTAAATCGCCAACGGAACCAAGATCATATGAAGGACGAAGAAACAAACGAAGAAATATTAAGTTTTATGAAAAAAACACACTACGTGACCATAACTGAGCGTTTAAACTAATCATTATTTTTAATATAAATTTAAAACAAAATTTTTGGTGTTTTGGATTAAAATTTTTTTAAAAAAAAAAAATTCCATATGTGTTACATACACATAAGAATCGTTCAATAAAGTTTCAAAGTTATAGTCAAATATCCTATGGGAATCTCGTTAATAGAGCGCAATTTATGCGCGTCACCCAATTTCATTGTTTGTCAAGTTCAGTTTAAATCGTCAAAGGATACAAGAGTATAAAAGAGACGAAGAAACAAACGAAGAAATATTCAATTTTATGAAAAACACACACCACGTGACCGCAAATGAGCGTTTAAAATAATCATTATTTTTAGTATAAATTTAAAACATTAATTTTTGGTGTTTTGGATTAAAATTTTTTGGAAAAAAAAATTACATATGTGGTACATACACATAAGAATCGTTCAATAAAGTTTCAAAGTTATAGTCAAATATCCTACGGGAATCTCGTTAATAATGCGCAATTTATGCGCGTCACCTAATGTCATTGTTTGTCAAGTTAGGTTTAAATCGTCAACGCAACCAAGAGCATATGAAACGAAGAAATATACAGTTTTATGAAAAAAGCACACCACGTGACCATAACTGAGCGTTTAAACTAATCATTATTTTTAGTATAAAATTAAACATTAATTTTTGGTGTTTTGGATTAAAATTTAAAAAAAAAAAAAATTTCATATGTGTTACATACTCATAAGAATCGTTCAATTAAGTTTCATAGTTATAGTCAAATATCCTATGGGAATCTCGTTAATAGAGCGCAATTTATGCGCGTCACCTTATTTCATGAGAAATCGCTCTCCTCTTAACACTTTTTCACATTTTCTTGCACACCACAATCCAAACTATTTATTTAGTAGTGTATTGAAGCTAAATTCTGTATTATTTTGAATTCGAGTTTTTGATAAAAGAAGAGTTCGACATTGTTATACAATCCGGATTTAATGTATTTGAACTAAAAAATAAAAACAAAGCATCGCATTGTGCTTAACATTTGTATATTATTTGTACTTCGAGATTAAGTGGATGAAGCTGTAGACCAGTTTTTAATGAAATTGCCACCTGCTAACTCTGCCCTATTCTGAAGTGTTTTGAAAAGAATTATATTATGTACTATATACCGCCTAGAGATTTCAATAGAAGAGGTGACGGTCAACGACCTATTTTATGAAATATGGAATTTGTACAATCGCAAAAGATATAAATTTGAACGTACAAATAATCACCCCTCCAGATTTAAACTCGGTATAAGAATATCTTAGTTTAGTTGGCTTCGAAGTAATCGCGATATACAAAATTGTAATTTTTAATTGGGAAATTGAATAAATGCTTTGTTAAAACCACAAATTGTGAAAAAACGCAGCACGACGTGCAACACGTAAATAATATAACCATAACTCAACTTTCCATTCTTTATTTAGTCCACCTACTAGGGAGTAAAGGTAGTTTTCCTTGATTAAGTTAAAATGAGTTAAAATAGCGTAGTATAAAAAAGCAAAATAAAATAATTCGAATAAGACTGCATGACTACAAAATTGAAGTAGGTAGAAATCTTAGCAATTCCATGACAAAATACAATCATTGCGTCAAATCTTCATCGCATGAATAATTCACATTCAGGCACCCAAAAGTTATCATTTCAACTTTACACATTAAATTATTAAATTTTTATTGGAACGTAGTAGATGCCATTTGGAAAAGTTTATTCTAGGTCTTTTCAAGCTTCAAGAATTAGTGAAAGCACCGGATGCTGCAAAAACGGAAATGTATATTCGTCAAGCAGGTCTTTCTTCATATCGTCAGGTGCTGAGAGAAGTTCGTCAGAAGGAAATTTTCAAGCTCATCATCGACACCAATCCAAAGAACATAAATCACTTCTTCCGAGCGGTAAGTGGTCAATTTTTTCCATCGGCCCTTCTACGCAGAAATCATTGACTTGTCAATAATTCATACAATAAAAAATATATAGAAACCCAAAGTTGGTTTATATTTCGTAAACTTTGATTTGTTGGGAACAAAAAAATCCGAACTAAGAAGATTTTCTGTGTCAGAAAACACTTTGAGATTCTTATTTTGCTTATAACTTTTCAACTACCAAACTTGTCTGTTTCAATATTTGTTTTATATCTTTTATGCACGACAATGATCTTTTCAAGTTTTTTAATATTTTTTTATTTACATTTTATTTTACCCGAGAGTTTTAATAAATAATTTTTATTATTTTTCTTCTGCAGATATTACAACTTCAAATGAACGATTATCGCTATCACTACATGTTTACAACTTTCGTAAGTATTCCTTAAATTTGCCCAAAATCAAAATCGAAATTAGTCCAATAATAATAATTATCGTCCGGACATTGAGTGAAGTTATAAGCTTAGGTGAAAGTTCATTTCGAACAATACTTAACGTGTCAGCTGTCAAACCGAGGGTACATTTAACAGCAATTAATAAATACAACCTGCTAATCAATCTCAAATTAATTCATCACTCATCCGGTAGTAGTGGGAGCAATTGTTTTCCCATTACATAAATTAATTTAACAAAAAAATCCCTAATTAATTAGGAGCAGCGTTCGTAAACTTAATTGAGATACTTCCAAACTATGATCCAACGGATAAAACTTGCAGTAGTTCCAATAAAGCTACAGGAATAGCTAAGTTAACTTTGGAGGTCGTAATCGATTTTGATGGGATGTTGAATTGAAAATTTTTGTTCGGGGGAAAAACAAAAGAATTTGTCTGGAGGTAATGAGGGAATTTACAGAACGTCGCAAACTGAACTTTGTACCGTTACAAAGATTTATAGTAAAAGTGAATTCAATTCTAGAATATGTATGAAATGTTTTGTTCGGTTTTGGCATAACAAACATGCTTCCAATTACGTTTGCGAGTAAATGTAAGAGGAAGTTCGTGTTTGTGAATTAAACGCTACAAGTAAACCTAATTAATTAAATATTAATTTACTTTCCAGGACTTGGAAACATTTGACCTAGAAGACTTTAAATACAACTCCGTAAACATTACGGCTTTTCGTATAGTCGACGTTGAAAATTCGAAAGTCCGGGAGAAGCTTCACACGATGGAAAATTTTCAGCCAATCGGACACGCGATTCTTAACAAAAGCGGAGTAATACAGGTAATTGGAAAAATTAAATGCGTGCAAGATTGATTAAACGGATAATTTTAGGCAGAGCCTGCGTTAACGTTTGATTCGGTGTACGTTTTTGCCAAAGGCTTAGCCTCAATGGAATCTGGGCATTCGATCAGGCCGACTAATTTATCATGCGAATTGGAAAAACCTTGGGACGATGGACTTTCCCTTTATAATTACATTGATGCCGTCGTAAGTTACAAGATTTTCCCTTTTATTTTGGTAAATAAATTCTTGTGCACAATTTTTAATAAAAGAAAAATTACTTTTCAAACTTTTATTAGCTTTTTTAACTTCTTCCTTGATTTTATTGTGTTTTATAAAAGTTTAGAATATTTTTTTATTTATTCTCTCCGATGCACGTTACTATCATCGTGTTCGTTATATTTTCTACGCGCTTGGCATTTAAAAAGTCCATTTCTCTTTTAAAATGAAATGACATCTCGATATTTAATTTAATATTTTTCCAGTAAACTCGACATTTTTTCCTCTTTTATTTACTCGATGTATTCAGCTATCTTGTTTTACAAAGATAATAAGCATCTTAGTTGACAGTAACAGATAAATAAAACGCACAGGGTGCTCATAAATGGCAGATTACCCAGTACTGATGCTGGATAGCCCATCACCTTGTCCATGGGCTGGACTTGAGCATCGAAAGGTTTCATTTAACTTGGACAGTGGAAAACTGAATGCGGGTGTCGCATTTATAAGGGGCTTACGGGGAGATGCAAAGTAAAAGTACAACAAGAATTTGATGTTGATGATGATAAAATTATAAAAGTAAAAGTAAGCTAAAAGCTGTAGAGAGGTCGGGGGTGAACAGCAGGAACCCAAGACATTTCTTAACAACACTTTTTAATTTAAAATATTTTGGAGGCTCTAACCTCACCTAGAATTTTTTACCTAAAAAGAGTAATTTAAAGTAAAAGTGTTTTGCTTACAAAATGGCAATTAAGCTAAAAGCCTTAATATAAAAAGGAAAAGAATTTTGTACAAAAGTTTATGGTAAATTTTGAATAAGGAAAGTATTTTAATGGATTACGCAATTACTGCTACGCAAACTAATAATTTTTAAGAGACGCTTTCCTCGTCCAAGAGTTTTGACAATACGAAATCGAAATTTAAAAACCGGCTTAAAATAAATTAAAGGGGATGAATTCATTAGAACGAAATAAACCCGAATTGTAAAACATTGGTGTTTAATTTCAGGAATTTAATTTTTAATCTACTAAATTTTGAATTATTCAACTGTATAATTTGAATAAAAGTTAATTTGTGCGTTAGATATAAAAATTAGGCCGTTTAATTTTGCAAATCAAGTTATTCGTCAAATCACTGTATCAGTTAAGCTCGCAAAATTTCAAAACTCGGCATATTTAATATTTAAATTCAAAAATAAATTGCCCCCACAAGTTCTCTAACCGCTAGCCTACAACTGTGCTGTAATACATCGTAAAATTACGCACAGACGGATCTGCCATAAAAAAACAATGTTCGTTATTCCTGTGAGTTTTCCTTAAGTTTTTTTGTTCATTTATCAAAAAATAAATATTAGCTTTATTGGAAACATTAAATACTAATAAAAAGCTTTTTTTTTATAAACGAGATAGCTCAGCTTGAAAATGTATACATACCTAATGTTATTTTAAATATGTTTTTATTTCAAACAAACAGAAGGAATTGTGTACATCAACAGCATTGGTTATTAGTTCCAAATTAAAAAGCAACAAGCTTGAAAAGTTATTAGTAGTAAAATAATGAATAACAAATATTAATTCAATAATAATTGCATAATCCGAACGTAAATAAAAATAAATATTTAAATAAATATCTATAAATTTACATAATATTGTGCATTTCAAATTTTAGGATTTCAAACCAAAATTTGGCTTATTTTTAACCCAGAAAATTTTTGTAAAACATTTTTTGTAGAGATATGCAGAGTTACATGTTAATTTTCTATGCAAAATTGCAGTTGAAAGTTACAATATGCTTAAGCTCATTATTTGGAGATATTTATCTTCACAAATTATGTACTTGAAAATTACACAAATTATATTATTCACCAGTATAGTATGTAGTGAAAATTTAGTTTTCTCCATTATTCGGCCACTTTGTCTATTAGCCTACAGCGCCGAGAGCCATGTTTCGTGATGTCTTAAAATTAGTTAACACTCAGATACTATTATTGATCGAATTGAATAAGAGTGAATTAAATTTTAAATTAAATTTGAATATTCTAACATCCAGACAAGGTCTGACCTGTTGTTATGGTTACTAGAACTGTTGTTATGGTCACTACAACTGTTGCAATGGTTACTATATGTGTTACTATGGTTACTACTACTGTTGTTATTTTATTAAGTAATAAACTTCATAACAGCTGAACGACATTTGAAAATAATTATTAGACTGTCAACTATTTCGTAGGGGGAGTGGCCTATGTAGCTAATACTTGTTTTGTGATTGGATTATTGTTAGCTACGTCAGTATTTTGCCGCCTTTTTATGTTTTTTAAATTGAATTAATTATTGAACTTCGATAAGACGATTAAAATTTACAGAACTTAATGTTTTGTATATAAGAAATTTTTAATTATACTTAAATTTTCGATTTCAATAGAATAATAGATTGGCTTAAAAATTTGATTCAGTGAATATTAAATTTATCAAAATTAATATCGTTAAAGCTTTTTTAAAAAACGTTTTGAATGCGGTTAAAGTAAAAAGGAAACCTTTCGGATTTGAAAAGCGCGAACAAAAAAAATTATTTACGTTTGATTTAATTTCTAGGCAGGTCTGCAAGGATTGACCGGCAACATCGAGTTTAACGAAGGCAAACGGTCGAACTTCAAACTGGATTTGCTTAAATTGAAAAAGGAAGAAATTCGGAAAGTTGGATATTGGACTCCTTCGGAAGGAATTAATGTTACGGATCCTGACGCCTTTTACGAACGACACGCGCCCAACATCACTTTAGTAGTTATGACCAGAGAGGTAAGATGAAATACTAAAATTTTATTTTTTTCTTAATTCCGAGCGATCCTAAATAATTAAAATCAATTTGAAGCCTAAAGCTGTTATGTGCTTCACTATAAAATCGCTATTTAAAATTTTCATTAAGTGAAAATTGCTTCCAATTCAAAATCGATATAATAAGTTGAGAAACGTGAGAGAAAATAATATCGCAAGATAAAATTTAAAAAATTTAATAACACAAAAAGCCGGAGAGATAATTTAAGAGTTATAATTTATTGTTTAAAGAAAGATTTAAAAAATGTGCACTTAATCAAATCCATTAATCAAAGTTAGTTTATCAAGGAAAGCTGTCATCAATAATTAGCTTCCTATGTAATCTGATATATTATTTTTATCCTTGTAATTTGATATTAGAAATAAATTGCTTCCTTGTTATTCAACAACACCATTTTTAACAATCACTCAGTTTTCACAATACAGGCATTTTGATTTATTGTGGGGCTTTAATTCAGTGAGTAATTTCAATTACACACCGAATTGTCAAAAACCGCATCTGCAAAACATTTCTTCCGCTGTTTTATAAACAGAATTTCAAACGTTTGTTCAATTTAAAGCCATCGTTAAATTTACCAAATTACATTTTCAAGTATTTTCTGTTCGAAAATTATTCTTACATTATGCGCCCTAGTTTTTTTTTATTTATTCTGATTTCCCTCGTTAATAGGAATTACAGTTGCAAAAACAACAATTTAGTTTTAGCTTTGCTATTTTAAAAAAGCTAATTGTAAGCTCTCGACAAATTGTTTGATTATTCCATACAGCTTTCATATTTTAAACAAACAAATTGCAAGCTTATGCCGTCTACAATTTGTTAGTTTATTTGATATTCGCGAATTTAAATCAAATAATTCGACAAGTAGGCGACTATCCTTTAGTCGGCTTCAGGAGCAGGGATTTCGTAGGTGTTTTTTCGTCAGGTACTCGTCTTTCAATTATAACTGTGGAAACAATGCTGCTTGTTATTTTTACTTTATTTCGAGACACCTCAGCCCCCCCACTAAAAGAGGGTTTTCCCCTTGTACCTTATCCCCAGCTAGAAAATTATAAAATTAATTGTTCCTTCTTTTTTTTCAGGAAATGCCGTACGTTATGGTGAAGAAAGATACAAATTTGACGGGTAACGCAAGATTTGAAGGCTTCTGCATCGACCTCTTGAGCCATATTGCCCGTCAAGTCGAATTCGATTACGTCATTCAACTTGTTCCGGACAACGTGTACGGAGTATATGATCCAGAAACCAAAAAATGGAACGGAATCGTTAAGGAACTAAAAGAAAAGGTAAGGTGAAAAAGCTTTCTCATCAGAGATTGCTTACACGACCGGACGATTTAAGCGCGAAAATGTAAAAATTTCAGTTTGGAAAAGTGTTTTTGGCCGGAAAATGTGAGAATAAGCAAATATTAATCAGGGCCCGTCGTTATAAATTATAATTATTTTTTTCTTTTACTATTTTTAGCGTGCAGACTTGGCAGTGGCTTCAATGACAATAAATTACGCCAGGGAAAGCGTAATAGATTTCACGAAACCATTTATGAACCTCGGTATAGGAATTTTATTTAAGGTAATTCTATAAATTTATCTTATATTTTATAATGTTATAAAGTTTGATTACAAAATGTAAAAAGAAAACATCGACGCACCAGATAATAACAATACAATTTTGTTCGAAAATGTTTTCGAGTGGAACCGAATGGCTACAGTAAAGTCTGAACTTCCTTTCAAATCTTCAAAGTCTTTTTTATATTAACTTGCGAATGTTCACGATCTAATTTTCTTAGCTTTTTATGTCTTATACAGTCGACGTTTAATGGATTTTATTTAAATTTACATACAAAATCTCAACATATTTCATTAATTTATTCTCGGGCTGGCGCATTTATTTGATAGGCAAAGGTTTTCAATCTAAAAACTTAATAACATATTTAATTGGTTATTGATAAGCGATACCCACGTAATTTAACCGGCGCGCAATTGACGGGCGCCTAGCCACTGCCGAATAATAATCACTTGCAATTTTGAATTAAATTTTCAGATACCGACAAGTCAACCGACCCGATTATTTAGTTTCATGAACCCGCTAGCAATGGAAATCTGGATATACGTTTTAGCAGCTTACTTATTAGTATCCTTCACTTTATTTGTCATGGCACGATTTTCACCTTATGAATGGAACAATCCCCATCCATGTCATCAGGATTCAGATGTCGTTGAAAATCAATTCTCAGTTTCAAATAGCTTTTGGTTTATAACTGGCACATTTTTACGACAAGGATCTGGTTTAAACCCAAAGGTTAGACTTAGAATTTCAATTCTCCTGCATGTTGCATGACAAAACTTCTGCAAAAGTTCGTAATTTACACAAATTTTCTAGTGCATAAGTAACAAAAAATTTTACTAATGTCAAACAGTTTAATTGGATGTACCGCAAAGCCGCGAAGTTTTATTTTTCTAAACAGAACACAATTTTAAACGGAGATTAATTAGTTGTTCTCGCGATTCCGTAATTACTCTTTCCCTATCTGGTTCTATCAAAATCCCTGACCAACACCGAGAAAACTGACACACTGAAAGACGAAATTCCAATCACACTATGAAGAGGCTAAGCGCTTTTTCGTAATTTCTTAAAAGGTAAAAATAATATTTTACCTTTGCCTTTTTGTTTGAAGGTTTCCAAAAAGCTTCCGTCAAATTGTTTTTCGTTTCTCAATCCGCTGGCATTACATATCTGGCTTTACATGGTAATTGCGTTTATCTGCGTTTCAATTACAATGTGGATAGTAGCTCGATTTTCACCAAGAGAATGGAGAGAACCGAAATTGTGTGACGACTGTTTAACCGAACGTTTTAATAGGCTTAACGATTATGACGAGCAAAGTTGTAACCATCAAGCCGGCAATGCGGTATCGGAAAATCGTAACGACAAGGAAATCAGAAAATGTGAGTGCGAAGTAGCATCCACCACAAGTTCTGAATCGTATCTGGATTGCGAACACGATTATGATTATGCAGAATGGAAAGAAAATGATTTTAATCTCTCCAACAGTTTCTGGTTTGTCATCGGTGCTTTAATGCAGCAGGGAACCGACTTAAACCCAAAGGTACTCGTTTCTCCAGTAATATGTGCTAGAAAATTTGTGTGTTTGAGGCATCCTTAAAAATTGTGTTTCTTTTGAAAAAATTATGATAAAATTTTAACCTCTTTCAGGCAACGTCGACACGAATCGTCGGAGGTATATGGTGGTTTTTCACTCTCATAATCATATCATCCTATACAGCGAATCTGGCGGCATTTCTAACCGTGGAACGAATGATTACGCCCATCGAGACTGCTCACGATCTGGCCGAGCAAAACGAAATATCCTACGGGACTCTTTCGGGAGGAAGCACGATGACGTTTTTTAGGGTTTGTGTTTAAATTTATAGTTTTTAATAAACGTAAATCCTCTTTCCGCAGGATTCAAAAATCGAAATTTATCAAAAAATGTGGAAGGTAATGGAGAGTCGCACGCCGTCAACTTTTGTCTCCACCTACGAAGCGGGCATCCAGAGAGTTTTGGAGGGCAATTACGCGTTTCTCATGGAATCGACAATGCTGGATTACGCGGTTCAACGGGACTGCAATCTCACGCAAATAGGGGGTCTGTTGGATTCGAAAGGCTACGGAATTGCGACTCCAAAGGGAAGCCCGTGGAGGGACAAAATTTCGTTGGCAATTTTAGAGTTGCAAGAGAAAGGAGTGATTCAGATTCTGTACGATAGATGGTGGAAGAACACGGGCGATGTGTGCACTCGTGACGATAAAAGTAAAGAATCAAAAGCGAACGCGTTAGGCATCGAAAATATAGGTAATACCGTAACGGTTTGGTTCCTCAATGATTGATAGTTAATATTATAGGAGGCGTTTTTGTGGTTCTTTTGTGTGGTTTGGCCTTAGCAATATTAGTAGCAATTTTGGAATTTTGTTGGAATAGTAAAAAAAATGCTCAAACGGATAGACAATCGTTGTGTTCAGAAATGGCCGAAGAACTGAGATTTGCAATGCGTTGTCATGGATCTCGTCAACGGCCGGCGTTAAGAAGATCCTGCAGCAGATGTAGTCCTGCCAATACTTACGTCCCATCTGCTTTGGATCTTCCGCACATCAACGGGGTAAGAGGCGAGGTTCGATGTAAATTTGTTCTCAAAGTAACTTTGCAGGATGGATTAGGTCTTCCAATGACGGATTTGAAGAAGCCAGCGATATGTTACGACACCGACATTTAGCGCCAAGCTAATGCTGGAGGTCAGCCAGTGGCGTGCACTTCCAGTTCCATTCGTGATTGTTGTGGTGGACCTACAAACACGAGATCACGTCGATCGGCAACATTAAACTACAAAGCTACGCCACAATGTCCGCCCAGTTTTCCGTCCTCACACAAGAGCGCTACTTTAGAAAGGGAAATTGTGGGTCGAAATACTTGTGATGTAGTTCAAAGTGGTTTAAAAATTAACTCGCAAGAAAGAATTTTATGGAGATTTGATTGTGATATTGGTAGCCCTAGTCCTAATAATCCCGATGTAGTTAACAGAACAATTCCCGATACTATTGTAAGTAGGACCACTACTTTGTGATATATTATTAAGATTCATGTAAATTATAAATTCAAATTGGAACTGATATCTTTGTAAAAAATGTATTTTATTGAAATTTCGTAAAATAATTTTCGGTTATCAATAAAAGTGTTGTCTATTATATTGTTTTATTCGCCAATTTATTTGTACAAATGCTTGTACAAATATTTGTACAAGGTACATACTTTTACCCAAAAAATGCGATCGATAGTGCTGACGATCGGCAGTCAAGTATCGGTCAAACAACTCAAGATTAGTCCAACGGCTGACATCGAGAAACCACCAAGGAAGAAACCGATTGGAAGAAAAGCCGAACATCTGCTGTAAATCAACAACAAGATCAATTGTTTTATTAAATTAATATTTTCGAAACCGTATTCAAATTGAAATCGTTTTGCGATTGTTTTCTTAAACAAAACAAAACCAAAAAGTTGCAAAAAGAACGAACTTTCGGCGTACAATAATATTGTTCAGTTTTCGTTCGTCCCGAATCGAAGTGAAGTTGTCGGAAAAGTTATTACAACTAATACGTGATCGGAATCCAATTTGAAAAATTCTTTTTGAATGATAGCTGTGTTCAAATTCTTTATTTTGGTTTATTTTAGGTAGAAACCGGAGGCGTCGCGACGCTCGTAAAGAAATAATAAGGCGATCAAGAGATGTCACAAGTTTACTCGTAACTTTAACGTGCAGTTTAGAAGTAATCCCTTCCGATTACTCCGTCGTCTTATTTTTTTATAAATTGCGATTACTTTTAAACGGTTAATGTTACGGAAAAAAAA
This sequence comes from Cantharis lateralis, assembly GCA_963170105.1. NCBI lineage: Eukaryota > Metazoa > Arthropoda > Insecta > Coleoptera > Cantharidae > Cantharis > Cantharis lateralis. The sequence continues at coordinate 2,160,972 of OY720628.1, forward strand.
TTATATTAATTTGTTCGCCAAATATGCTGGCCAATCGGCAAGCTTCACTTGTTTTCCAGGATATACTAATATTATTTCGTTAGGCAGTGGGAGATTTCGCCGTCGCCGTTTCGCCTTCTCCATTTCTATTTTGTTTATCCGTCCTAGACCGTGTAGGAAAATCCAATTGGTCTCTCCTAAATGAGAGATTTAAGTTAAGGTAAGTTCAACACAAATCAATATACACCGAAAATCAATTTCAATTGTTCGATCTAACAATAATTGTTAATTTGCGCGGTAAATTTAAATGTACTTCCTAACACTACGAAAATAAAAACAGAGTTAGTTATTTTTATTAAGACATTTCGAAAGAACGAAGTATTAGAGGGGTTGATATAATGGTGCGTGCCCAACATATTACAAAGGTTGCTCCTAAGAGACGAAAGTTGCGTAAAAAATGACAACAATGACAAACTAGGTGTGACTTGAAAGACATGATTTGTTGAACAAATATACAACTGTGAAATACTGATAAGAGATTTACCACTGTTTTCTCTCGCTGCTTTTAAATTTCCCGTTTTTCCCGAGGTTTATGAAAATTTTTATTTTTATTCAAAACTTCACTTAATTAAAATTAATTGAAATTTATTACAGCCCGAAGTGATGCTCCACTTGAGATAAGCTTGTCAGTTAAAATTACTTTAAATTTTAGAAACAAATTACATTTCATGTTGGATGTAACCTTTTACGCGAATATTTTTCAAGAAATAACAGAGTAAACATTTTTTATTATCGCAATTTATATTCAAAAATCGCAAACAAAAACACCTGGGTGATTTTTAAAATTTGGCACTTAGCCATTGTTGTTATCGTCATTTGTCAGCGCATTGTTGTTAAGAATTTCCACGAGTAATTTGGAAAGACAAAAAGAATTTCCGAACCTCCCTTATAATGAACATTTCCAGCGAACGGGAAAATTTTAATTTCCAATTCTAAATCGAGTCAATATGTTACAAGAAGATTAAAAAAGTTGAAACTGATGGACTTTAAAATTAAAATTGATAATGAAAATTTTAATATGGAAACATTAGTTTTCTTTTTCAATTAGAAATGACTCGTGTTGTTTCTGGCAAAATCTAAATTTTTTCTTCCAGAAAAACTTAATCAATTACATCGGAAATCTTTTAAGAAGTTGACAGAGGTTATCCGAATGAATAATGACCGAAGCAAAAAGACACAAACTCAAACTCAATTTTCTTTCTACTTGAAGCTTTTGTTTAACGTTACAAGATAAATATGAATTTTTTATGATTTATTAGCAACGAACTATGATTTAGTGTACTATATTTTAAATTGAAAAAAATATTGCTATGATCTTCTTCCTATTGGCTATCCGCTATCGGCGGCTAGTCCGGGTTGGTAATTTCGCTTCTTTAATTTTTATAAAATTAGCTAAATTATCAACACTCGGTAGATTATGCAAGCGGCGTTCGTTAAGCAAGCAGAATAGCAATTGTTAGAGAAAGCGTAATTTATATTAGGAATAAATTTTCATTTCACAATGGAAATGTCAAAATTATTATTTTTCACTTGAATGCACACAAAGTTAACAATTCCAACTTATAGTAATAAATAACGTATTTAGATATTTTACTTTTTATTTATTTAAAATCTATGCGACGATAAAATGAAGAAACGCTAAGGAAATTTATTGCCTCTAGTCAAGTTTGATAAATTATTTAACAAGATATTCTTTATTTTCGAGCAAACCTTTCGAAAGCCCTCGATTAGATCGTAATAATGCACAAAGAAATAAAAATCTACAGGATATTTAAGAAGATGTGCAAAATTCGGGAAAATATTAAAAATGTTGAAAAGGTGGAAAATGAGATAATTAAATTATTGTAGTTTTCAAAAATATATAACAAAGGAAAATACATTTTTTACATTGTAAAAATAATTTTTTTAAGCATTCCGTAGTTTGATTAAAATGTAAAAAAAATTATTAAACTTTTTTTTACGTTTCATTTTTCTCGCCTGGCGGCTTTCGGGAAAAAAAACTAAATGAAAAACAACATAAAAGTGATAAGAAAAATTTAACTAAGAAACTAAATAAAATTCATTTAGGAAATTGAAAAGCCTCGATTAATAAAGCAAATTTAAAATTACCACCGAAAATTTAAATGTAATTGGAAATTGTCGGTCGCAGCTGGACGAAGTGTGTACACAAATTAGATAAAATTGTGGTCAAATTTGAATTAATTTAATAGTTTGATATAATTTTATGAGAATTAATACATTGCAGTAGATCTTTTATTGTTGTTTGGACAGGTCCGGACTGAGAATAGTTAGAGGTATATATTGCTATGATCTTCCCAGAAATTTAGAAGGTTTTCAATTTTAGCAATTACTTCGAGGTTTTCAAAATTACGCTATGTATTACAATTGAATTTTTGAACGCTATTTTTCAAATTTCCGTAGATACAAAGAGCGGTAGAAAACTGAACAATTGATTAATGTTAAGAAAAGCGAGCGAGGAATTCTATGGGTATGTAGTTTGAAAGAGTTTTTAAGTGGCTGACAAATAAAAGAACATTGTTTTTTTTAACGAGAACTTGCAGTGAAATAGTTTATTTTTAAAAACTTTCTATTAAAAATGTGTGCTTCAAATAAGTTGTGCTTACAAGAGGATTAATAGAGACAGAGTCGCGCTACGGTGTTTCTAATTTTCTTGATCGATTCAAAAACCAACGAGTTGAACTTTTTATATTATTGGCAGAAAATTCGTAAATTGAAAAATCTTGCAGGGATTGAATTTTAAGATTAATTTAGTTTAAATATTAATTTCCGAATAATTTTCCGAGTTCTAGAATAGAAAATCTGATCGTCGAGATATGAATAGGGAAATAAAATTGCACGTCGTTTAAATTTGATATCGCAGACAAAAAAAATTAAAATGCGCTCTACGTAGACGGGCTTTATTACTTGAAACCTATATACGGAATTTGAACGGATAAGAATCTTCTGGTATGTGAGATGAATGTCTTTTTCGACGTCCAATTATGGGTTAATGTTATTTGATTTTTCGTTTTCAATATAAAAAAACAAACTTACAATAGGCAATTTAATAGTAATCTTATTAGACGAATTGTCAAATCCAAGTCACAATTTTTCACGTTTCACGTGCTGAATTTTAAAAATACAATTTTCATTAGCGTTCAACATAATATATAATATAATTTATTTCGAAAGAAAATTAAATTTTTATATATTACGTCAGTCAAAAATTCTACAAACAATTTTCATCGCTTTAAGGCTTCCAGGTGACGTTTTAATGAGAATTTACCGTCTACAGAGGGCACTACTTCCAATTTTTGCAAATTCTGAAAAAATTTCGCTTATCTAATCTTTCATGCTTATTTCAAACCTGTCAAATAATTAAATGTAGTCTGGAAAATTGGTACGAGGGTTCAAAATTGGGTTATAAAAATGCGAGTGTATTTTCCATACAATAAGTGCTAATTTAAGTTACAGCTGCATAGAAGTCTAACAAAGCAGAAAAATTGTTTAAAATTAACATGAAGTGGAAATCTAAGTAAGAATAAATTTTATTGGAAAATTAGCGAATTATTCATAGAAATCTTTCCGAGTCTATCCAATATTCTTCTTAATATTCATAATTCTTAAAAATTATATCTTTGAATTATTCTTCTTTTATTTACTTATTAACTTATTAAATATTCAACTTTTAAAAGCAGTTATTTCATTTTAAATTAAAAGTACATGGCATCTGACGTCATAATACATAAAAAGTCTGCATATAGAAAATTATAGAAAACTAATTCAAGCTTTCCTTTACTACATTTATCTTGATTCAAGACAGTTGCAAATTTTAATGTAAAATTTATGACGAAAATTTTAACTACCCTTTAGCACCACAAATTCCGTAATCTCTTCTTCTTAAATGATGTACTGCTACTTAGTTACTTAAACATATATGGAGATAAATAAGAGGTTATTTATGATTTCGCATGAAATGTAGGAAGGCAGTTTAGCAACAAAAGAATGTTTTTGTTTACTAAATTTATTATCTCTCTGTGTACAAGATTTAATTTAATTACGAATCACGTAACAGTCAAAACGCTCGGGATTTACCGCACCAAGAAAATTACATCTAACCGAATCGGAGAATTAATAAATTTTAATTCGGGTTTATAAGTTAACCGATTGGTTAAAATTAACGTGCACGCTGGTTGCCTAACTTTACAACAAATTAACGTTACCTAGGCAACCAGATTCTTCTGGTGTAATGTCTTCGGAACCTTGACCACCAGTTCACCTATCTGTCCTGGCGCGTTTTAATTTCAAAATAAAACAACTTCCATAATCTCGTGTTGATGGGGTTGCATAACTGAGCAATTATTTTTTTATGATGAAAATTACCCCAATGAACTTTGGGGAAGAATTTTTAATTCGGTTTTTATTAAAATAGATCGCATTCGTTTGATTCTTCTTAGCTATTTCGAGCACGTAGCTCCATTCTAACTGCATTTTGAACTTTCTAAAGAAACAAATGGTTTATGCAAATTCGGCGTCATATTTCATGAGGTTGAATAAGGGTTGCAAAACCATTTCTCATAGCACACTACTTATTTGTCAGAAGTTGCCGTTCCTACGGTGATTGACTAAGAGATTCCGAGGACTTGATTATATTAACATGAGTACAATTAAAGTTTTTCCCAAAAAAATAGCCGCAGTTAGTTTGAGTTAAAAATTACGTACGTCCGTACGTACCCTAGTAGCAATGTCGACTAAACTCTGTGTAATTTAATTGCCAACTGGACAGCCCTACCTTTCACACTAATTACTTTAAGCGAATTTTCAGCACCTTTTACAAAGTACCATATTAGATTAACGTCAAAACCAAATAAAGAAAAGAAAACGAGTGAACACAATTCCGTTATTTAATTTTGTGCAAGCCCATCCAAACGCAAAGTTAATTTTCATATTGCTGAGTTTTAATAAAGTTTAATCAGGTAATTAAAATAAACAAAAGCTAATTAAACAAATTAGCGTTTCAATTTTAAATTAATCACCCTCACTTTCTTTTCTTTAAAATAAACAATTTTCGATGTTGCTTATATTTACAAAAATTGTTTGTACAACAATTGTTTTTGCGAAACTTTGCCATCAAACATGCTCCCAAAATTAATGATACAGCTCCAACTGAAAATATAACAATGAGCATCTATAAATACAATTTTAAATCCTTTAGAAGTTCCGATTTTATTCGATCAAAAACAAAGGAAAATATCTATTGCTCCGGGAAATAATTCAAAAACCTGTTAATAAAATGTTACAATTTATTGAACAGTTAAGGAACCTGCTATCTTATATAATCTGTAGGAATTATCGTGGGATAAAATTTAAATCTTAATTTTTTTAAATATCTACTGCTTCCAAACCTACGTAAGTTTCATTTTTTAATTTTTTTCTGCCTAGCCTAACCCAACTCAACAAAACCTCGTTAAAAGAAAACACGACAATATATGAAGTACTGTCAAGCGAGAGGGATTTGGCCTATGGAATAAGTCTAAGCAGAAAGCTCAAATTAATTATTATTTATTTTAGTGTAGGATAATTTACAAGCAATTGCATTTTCCATTATACCAGTCGAAATAAGCCGAAGCTCTTGCGAACACGTCTGGATATCCTCTCGTGCAAGGTACGCCCCAAGACACGGTACCTACCAGCTTACGGTTGCCATTTGAATCGCTAATCAATGGACCACCCGAATCTCCATGACAAGCACCTTCTCCAGCTTTAGTAAAAGTACATATATTGGTGTCGTCTACTGGCCTGCTATTGTTGGCAAGAGCAGCTTGGCACTGCTGGACAGAGATCGTCTTCAAATGTATATCTTGAAGATCGTTGGGCGTGGGTCCACCCAATCTGGTCGAGCCCCATCCTGTCAGAATTACCGGGACACCACCAGGTACGTCATTTTTCTCGACTGCAATTTTTTTAATTTTATCACTAAAAGAAATTTTTGCGACTTTCAATATGGCGACGTCGTTCACTCCTCTACCAACTTCGGCGTGTTCGTGCATATATATCTCCAATACTTGGTAACTAACACCGCCAGTGTCTAATTTATTCGATCCGGCGACAATTTTAAGGTTTTTTGCTGAATTACTATAAAATATTCTTGGGTCGCAAACAGTCTCTTTTTATTTTTAGAACTTCTTACCCGTTTACGCAGTGAGCGGCTGTAGCAACCCATTCTTCGTGAACAATTGAACCTCCACAAATGTGATAACCATTGCTTCTAAGAGAAATTTGATGAGGATATGCACCATCGGCAGCTTTTGAACCTCCGACGACTCTCCAATTCTTGATTGGGTTGATTACTACATTGCTGAAGTTGTAGCCTAAAAATTAAGTTAAAATTCGATAGAACTTTTGAAAACTTCTCACCATAAGTGGAAACCATAAAGAGATATAGCACTACCAAGGAACGCATTTTGGTTTCGTTTACATATTTAAAATTTCTGGCTATGTAATATATACATGCCGGCATGGCGAAGTGTTCTAATTACAATCTAAATTGATTAGATTGGAATACAAAATTTTAAATTTAGGTTAAAATTATTCAATGTTGATAATATTATATCATATTTTGGCTTTTAGCTTACCAAATTAATGTTACCTACTGAATATGCTATAGCTTCAGAATCGGTGCAATAAATCATGATTGTGTCAATTCGATTTTATTTTTTTCCTACTTGTGGTATTAAAAAAAAGGCAATTTTGCAGACGAAGAAGATTTCTAAGTTAAACTTGCGGACAAAGGCGAGCTAAAGATTTCTCTTGGTCAAGAGTCCAACTCCAAAGACAGACAGAGAAACCAAACCATCGTGGTGCTATATTCTAGAAATAAGCAGAATATTGTAAAAAAATTGAAAAATAAATAAAATGTTTATAACAAATTTTTTGGATAAAAACGACAGCTTTAAGTTTTAATGTATAATTTTAAGTATAGGTACCCTTTATCACCGCAAATTCTGTATAATCTCTTCTTCTCAAATGATGTACTGCTAGTTGGTTACTTATACATACATGGCGATAAATAAAAGATTATTTATGATGTTGCATGAAATGTAGGAAACCAGCGTAGTGGATAACAAAAAGTTGTTTTTGTTTATAAAATTTATTATCTCACGATGTACAAGATTTAGTTGGGTTAATTTAATTACAAATCACGTAACAGTCAAAATGTAGGGATTTACCGTACTCAAGAAAGTTCTTCCTCTATTTAATTGAACCGAGTAATTGATTTATTTGAATTTAGCTCAAAAATTAACAGATCGATTCGAATTAGCGTATAGCTAAATATAAAACAAATGAATAACGTCTTCGTCCTGCTAGCAGATTACCAAACGTACGTTTAACTTTTAATTATTAAATTTTATTCATTAATTTAAATAATATTAAATATATTAAAATTTACAATGCTTATTAGAACTACAGAGATTAAATTATTTTAATATAACCGATATAACCCATATTTTAGTTCCTAAACCTGTAAGTTTTAATTATAATCATGGATTTACGCAAATTGTAAGTTATCCATCCGAAAGGTGATAATTTGTCATCGTGTCACTTTATTTACTAGATTAGTTGACTGGCAATTTTCTTTAAACGACCCTACTCCACTAATTAAGATTGGCAATCTCAAGCTGATTTTAAAAATGTTCACCAAGACATTTAAAAGTTAAAGTTTTCTTAAAGATTTGGATATTTTTGTCACTGTCGCACTGTGCAGGGAAATATTTAGAAATAATCGAAAGAAATAAATTAAATAGAATTACGATTAATTTAAATTTTTTTGCAGCCCGTACGCCGCACCACGATAAAATTCACAATAGATATATAATTAAAAAAATGATAATTTAACTTTTTAATTAATCGGCTTCAGTTTGGTTTAACGAAACATTTTCGGATTTATTTGAAGGGTCCCAATTTTTAAGAAATTTTCTTGAATGGAACTTTACCATCAAATATATTCCTAAAATTAAGAATACTGCTCCCAGTGAATATATTACAATAGGAATTTTCAAATAGATTTTTAAATACAATTTTAAACGTTCTGGAAGTTCCGATTTTTGTTCTATCCAAAGCAAAGGAAAATATACTTCCGGAAAATCGTCGAAAAAACTGCAAATAAAATGTTAAAATTTAGTGATCCGGTTGATTGGAAAAAACTCCTACCTGATATTATCGATGGGATGAGTAAATACATTGAGTTGCACCCTTAATCTAAAATCTATGAGAATCATGGTGGTCTAAAATGTAAGCTGTTAAATTTGTTTTCACATTGGTTAAAACTTACTGGTTCCAGAACTATGTAAGTTTCGTGTTTACTTTTTTCTGGATTTAACCCTTCGAAAGCGTTTGGATACACTGGATCTGCATTATAAAAGTGTGGTAGCGAACCAAACCCGTTTAAACCAAACTGACACGAAGATAAGTTGAGTAAACCGGATGGTATGCAATCTCCATTGCAGAAACAGCTGTTTTCTATATCTAAAGTTCCTAAGAGATTGTCAAATAAGAATTATAAAATTTTTTGGCCCTTTTCTATTTACCATTATCTAAGCTTCTTTCATTAAGCGAATATTTGTATCCCAAAATGCCATCGATTTTGACTTCTTCTTCGAAATATAACTTGATGTATCTACACATATCTGGTACAAAAATATAAATAAAATTTTTATTGTCGGAAAATGAATGGATATCGCCAACGGATCCTTTAACTTTGGCACAAGATTCGTTGAAATACGGCGTCGTACTGAAATAATTCCAATTTAATACATCAAAATTTCTATTTGCACCATTCGCCATATTGAATACTCCATCAAATTGGGGGTCACCATTTCTCTACAAGAAATTTATTTGTTAATGATATCTTATGAACATTTACTTTTCCTCCCTAGGGATACAACATAAAGCTCCAAATTATTTTTAATATTTAATTTTGATTGTTTCGAATACTCAAAAAATACTCATAAAAATAAATTGTATCTTTGTTATTTAAAAAAGTATTTAAATATTAAGAAATAATTTACTATTTTGAGCCACCCAAAGCGATCAAAGCGAGGAATTTCCGGTACGATAAAGTCAAAGTAATTTGTCAGTTCGATAATCATATTATCATTTCCTTTTAGTATTTCTTCATCCGCTGTAGTTTCGAAATAGTAATATGGATCGATCAGCGATAGATATTCGGAAAATAAATCTTTGGATGCAACGTTCCAAAACCTGGTACGGTGAGCATAACTCTGAAAGACCTGCCATTAGAATTTTGAAAATAATCTATGAAATATTTACCATCGAGACATAATTGATAGTTATCAATGCGTCGCTTAAATTTCCATTATTTTGGACTTCTTCGTCGTAGCGAAAGGTACGCAATTGCTGAAACGTAATTGTGTCGTTGTCGTTCCATACTATATTCACCCTTTCCATGGTTTGCAAATATTGATAGGGCCCAATTTCTTCAAATGCCGGCTTTATACTTTTATTTAAAAAATCTTCCGAATTGGTCCAATTAAAAAATCTGTATATTGTCGGAACGTCGACCGGAAATTTTTGCCAAAGAGGAAATATAGGCGAGTTTGCCTTCAGTTGCATTACCGATTCCGCAATATGACTCATGATGGCTTCTTCGAAACTCAACAATCCAAGTCCCATCACGAGAAAAATTAATCCGTTTACTACGAGTAAAATATTTTTCCAATTATTCGTTTTGGATGTCTTCATCTTTCCAGAGTTCTGTTCTATGAAATGTTAACTGGTAGTTAACTGATGTAATCTTGGAACTTTGGTTCTTCTTGCCGAAAATTATAAATTGAGTTGAGTGCTCAGATGTCTTAGAGGCTGCACTCCGGCATAAATCATGAAATACTATTCACACCGACCGCGTAAAATTATTACATTCAATGATCATTTTAATAATTAATTTTAATAAATTTTAATTTATTATAATATACTAGCTGACCCGGCGAACCTCGTACCGCCTCAGAATTAATATACCAGGTGACAGGTGACCCGGCAAACATTTTTCCATATAAATTAATATATTGCTATGTGCCCCAGTGTAGTTTTTAAAATCTCGTATTTTTTTGTAATTTATTTAAATAATAAAACCAATATGTATCATAATTTGTAAATTAATTCACGTATAAAACTAAAAGAATTTTTGTAGTCATTCACAATAATTAATCTCATTAAAACAATGTTCTACCTATGTGACTTTTTGTGTCTGATTATATGTATCTACAAGATGTTTTCAAAATGTTTCCCACGATGGAAATTTAAATGAATCGCAATTACCATTTAGTCAAATTTTCAATTTTCATTAAATTAGAAATTATTTCAGCGCAACATTGAAAATTTAACATAATATGCTGATCCAAGTTTAATTTTGCACTCTTTATCTTTATCTTTCAACCGTTTAGTGAAAATTAAGTCATCTTAAATTAATCAGGTAACAAAATTTTATCTTAATGAATTTTAACTTAAATTTTCTTTCTTTTTTAGGACAAACTAATCATGATAACGTATTTAGTTCTATTATTTAATCAAACATCATTTGTGTGGCGAAATAAACATTAAAACTCGATATTGTAGTATAAACTTTTATTTATTTAAATTAATATTATCATTATTTAATCAAAAAGAAAACATGGCAATATATAGACGATAACCGCCGATAAAAACAAAAAAATACCAACCATTCATTTTCTCAATTCAATGTATTTTATTAAGGAACGCAAATATAAAAAAATCATTATTAATTTCGAAGTGCAATCGAGTGTACCATGTTTTTCGTCAGTCCATCTTTAGCCAATACTAATAAGCTAGATGGTTTGCCCACGCAAGAACATGCCACGTATATTTGTCCGTGTGAAAAACACGGTGTGGTCAAAATATAGCCGAGTTTGCTTGCATTACCGATTCCGCAATATGACTCACGATGGCTTCTTCGAAATTCAACAATCCAAGTCCCATCGCGAAAAAAATAAATTCGTTTACTACGAGTAAGATATTTTTCCAAGTCTTCTTTCTGGATGTCTTCATCCTTCCAGAGTTCTGTTCTTTGAAATGCATTAATAATTAACCGATTTAATCTTGGAACTTTGGTTCTTCTTGCCGAAAATTTTAAATTGAGCTGAGTGCACCAATGTCATTTAAATATTTAACGATGGTCTACATTAAGTATATTATTTTAAAATTTTATTTTGTAAATTCAGATGTCTTAGAGGCTGAACTCCCGCATAAATAATGAAGTACTATTCATACTGACCACGTAAAATTATTACATTCAAGGACCATTTTAATAAATTTTAATGTATTATAATTATTTTATAAATAATTGATTAAATATCGTAACTTGTGAATATATAATATAGCTATTAATAAAAATTTAACGATAAATAAGTTGAATTATAGTTGAACGATAAACAATTGAATGACATTTGAATGTCCATTTGGCTGAAATTTACACATTTCACATCATAATTATTTTAAAAATGTCTATAGCTTTCCCATAGATTTTTCCCAAAAAACACTAATTTATACATCAGTTTATTACGAAGTTTATGCTCCGTAATGGGTTAAAGTAGTATGTATACCAAGGTTAAATGCAGGTTCAATGTATATATAGTACTCTCTCAGAGGAAAATAATAAGCACTAGCCTGCTGATTATGTTCTAATTATTATAATATTATCTCAAATTATTTTGTGTTCTAACTAGAAAAATTATCATTCTATAAATTCTTAATAAAAAAAATTGAAGACCATAAAATATTTAATTTATTTATTTAAAAATTTAAATTATCTAATATTAAATAATTTACCGAATTAATTCTATACCTCCGAAACTAATGGAAGTTGGATATATTGTATCCCCGAAAACATATCAAAATTTTAGAAAAAATAAATGGATTTTTGAAAAAACAAGGAGAAGACCGACTTTCAAGTTTTTCATAACCAATTCTATATTTTTTGTGTTTTGGGAATTTTTTTGGATTTTAATATTTTAAAAATCAAGTACGATATTCCACGCAAGACAAAAAAAATCAATCCAAAGGTTTAAAAATTCCTATTAACACCGATATTTTTATGCTATATACATATACACCAAATTTTCCAGAATAACATTATTTATTTTGAAATCTTAAAAAGCTGCACTTGAGCGACAGAATTTTTTTACGTTGAAAAAAATGCGGATCTCCTTATTTTGTATAAACAACAGCATATTTCAGCAAAAACGAATTCAGGAAGATTAGGTACTATTTTTGATTTAATTTTTTAACAAAATTTGTTGTGTTTTTACTGATTTTAGCAAACTGGTGTAGAAATTTTCAGAGGTTGAAGTGAATATAAACCCCCTCCCTTGTGTAGATAAGTTAAGAAATAGAAATTAGAAAGAAAATTTTGAAAAGTTGTAACTTTTATTTATGTACGATCGTACTGGAATATAAATCGGCTCGCCCTGTTCAGCGTGCAATGCAAAATGCATCTGCATATTATGGATTAAAAGCGCACTTTTGCAGTAAAAGAAAGCAAATATAACTGAAGTATTATAAACCTGCTAGCGGGAATACAAATGCGTACCTACACCGCAAATTGTGTTAAAATAATGAAACACGTAGAAGTCAAATAGGTACTCAAAATTAACGTAATGGCTTTTACAGAATTTGTTGTTAATTTAACCACGTACTCGATTTTACTCTCACAAACATATCCCTGTTATTGTTACAATTGTTGTATTGTTCCTTGCTCAAATTGAAAGCAGGCAATTATTCAATTTTTTAAAACTTCCTATTTAATATTTTCAATTTTGGAGAAAATTTCAATAAAATACGTGCCCAGTCACAAATAAAATAATCGTAGCATTGAATTCCAAACGAATTCTTTTATCATTTCTATTCTTAAACTTTCTAAAATGAATATAATTGAACCTCGCTCAAGTTCCACATTTTTTCTTTAACAACGTCATAAAAAATGCGCCTGTATATTATTGAAAATTTATTATAATTTAAAGAACTTCCCTTTTATTCTTTTAAGCGTTGATTAAGCGTAAATTGTTCTCTTAATTTTTAAAATCGAATTAAAATTGGAATATCTAGCATCTGCAAGAAAATTGTCTTTTTGGATGAAAGGCTATTTAAAATTAAAAATAAAATTTTATTTACAATTTATAACCGGCCCTGTTTAGACTTTAAGCTCTGTCTAATTAGTGTTTACAAAGATTTTTTCCGCTTTCTTTCTTTACTAATTTATTATTGCCTTGAAAAATAAATTGCAGAATTGAGAGCTTCTAACTTGAAAATTGCCCAATTTGTTAATAATTCACCAGTAGTTTTACAGTAGCGGTCATAAAAATTTACTCAGTAATAAATTGAAAAATTATAAAAAAACTTTAATAAATTAAAGTAGTAATACAAAAATTTATATTTATTGTGCATTCTGGAGTTTTTTGTAAAAATTTTCGGAATTTCAATTACAATAAACGCTTTTCGCTAAGGAGGAAATAAAAACTTGTAACCTGATTTGTGCAGGCCTAATCATAATTTTTTATTAAATTCCTCACAACAACAATATTTAAAATTAATTTAAAAACGAATTAAATAGAATTAAGATTTAAATTAAACCAAATAATTTAATTTTTTAATAAATTAATCGTCCTCACTTTGGTTTAACGAAATTTTTTCGGATTTACTTGAAGTTTCCCTATTTTTAAGAAATTTTCTTGAATAGATCTTTCCAAAATTTGCCATCAGATATGTTCCTAAAATTAAAAAGACAACTCCCAGTGAATATATTACAATAGGAATTTTCAAATAGATTTTTAAATAAAATTTTAAATGTTCTGGAAGTTCGGATTTTTGTTCTATCCAGAACAAAGGAAAATATACTTCCGGGTAATCGTCGAAAAAACTGGAAATAAAATGTTAAAATTTAATGATCCGGTTGATTGAGAAAACTCCTACCTGATATTATCGATGGGATGAGTAAACAGGTTGAGTTGCACCCTTAATCTGAAATCTATGAGAATCATGGTGGTCTAAAATATAAGCTGTTAAATTTGTTTTTTACATTGGTTAAAACTTACTGGTTCCAGAACTATGTAAGTTTCGTGTTTACTTTTTTCTGGATTTAACCCTTCGAACGCGTTTAGATACACTGGATCTGCATTATAAAAGTGTGGTAGCGAACCAAACCCGTTTAAACCAAACTGACACGAAGATAGGTTGAGTAAACCGGATGGTATGCAATCTCCATTGCAGAAACAGATGTTTTCCACATCTAAAGTTCCTAAAAAATATCAAATAAGAATTATAAAACACCGCAATATATTATATAACTTTTAAACAATTCAAGTAAAAATTCAGAATTTAAAAAAGAATTACTAAAAATGGAAGTTGAAAAACGAACAAAAGAATTGGAAGAAAGTTAACCCATTTTGACCCAGGTTACGCTTTTATGCTTGTGAAAAAAGTGGGCTATTGTTTTGATTTTTTGTTAATTTAAACCAAATTAAGTTTTGATAATATGGATTAATAATTTTAAATATTATAACAATAAAAACAAAATGAAATTTTCATTGTAAATAATTTTTTTTTAAATCAAAAACAAATTTTGAAAATTTAAAATAAAATTTTAATTACCATTATCTAAACTTATTTCATTAAGTGAATATTTGTACCCCAAAATACCATCGATTCTGACTTCTTCTTCGAAATATAACTTAATGTATCTACACATATCTGGTACAAAAATATAAATAAATTTTTTATTGTCGGAAAATGAATGGATATCGCCAATAGATCCTTTTACTTTGGCACAAGATTCGTTGAAATACGGCGTCGTACTGAAATAATTCCAATTTAATACATCAAATTTTCTATTTGCCCCATTCGCCATGTTGAATATTCCATCAAACTGAGGATCACCATTTCTTTACAAGAAATTAAATTGTTAATGGTATCTTATGTACCTTTTTTTTTCTTCCCTAGGGACACAACATACTATTTAAAAATGTAATGTTTACAGTTCTAGAAAGTTACAATAATAACTATTATTTTTTTTTAATTCCAAAAGAATTTTTTTTACCATTTTGAGCCACCCGAAGCGATCAAAGCGAGGAAATTCCGGTACGATAAAGTCAAAGTAATTTGCCAGTTCCAAAATTATATTATAATTTCCTTTTAGAATTTCTTCATCTGCTGTAGTTTTAAAATAGTAATATGGATCGATCAGCGATAGATACTCGGAAAATACATCTTTGGATGCCACGTTCCAAAATCTGGTACGATGAGCATAGCTCTGAAAGTCCTGCCGTTAGAATTTTGAAAACAACTCTATGAAATATTTACCATCGAGACATAATTGATAGTTATCAATTCGTCGCTTAAATTTCCATTATTTTGGACTTCTTCGTCGTAGCGAAAGGTTCGCAATTGCTTAAACGTAATTGTGTCGTTGTCGTTCCATACTATATCCACCCTTTCCATGGTTTGCAAATATTGATAGGGCCCAATTTCTTTAAATGCCGGCTTTATACTTTTATTTAAAAAATTTTCCGAATTGGTCCAATTAAAAAATCTGTATATCGTCGGAACGTCGACCGGAAATTTTTGCCAAAGAGGAAATATAGGCGAGTTGGCCTTCAGTTGCATTACCGATTCCGCAATATGACTCATGATGGTTTTTTCCAAACTCAACAATCCAAGTCCTACCATGAATAAAATTAATCCGTTTACTACGAGTAAAATATTTTTCCAATTCTTCTTACTGGATGTCTTCATCTTTCCAGAGTTCTGTTTTTTGAAATGCATTGGTAATTAAGCGAAGTAATTTTAAATTCACCTTAGGGTTGATTGTGCCTACGTCATTTAAATATTTAACCTTTTTTAAAATTTGATTTTATAGATATCTTAAATAAATAATCAAAAAATATTACATACGTTTGTGATCAATTAATTACTACTTTTCTTGAGATGTAATTGAACACTAAGCTAATTATTGATTATGGTGGTAAAATTCAATACACACCGACCACTCACAAATATAACATTCAAGGCTCATTACATAATTAATTTTTCAGAGAGTTGCCCAAGAAGTAAAACCTTGATATACATAATAAATCGGATCGGTGCATGCTGGCATCGCCAAGAGCACAATAAATTGATATTGTCAATCTGGACATTTATTAAGATTAATAATAAAAATTATTTACACAAAATTGTCCAATATAAATTTAAAATAACGAGATCTATATTTTTTGCTTCCAAATGAAGTCCTGGCGCCCGATAGCGACATTTTAAAATTTTGAAATAATAAGATTGTTCTTAAATATTACAAATAAAATTTAAAAGATCAATATCTTTGAAACTAATAATAAACCGATATTGAAATTTGGGAGACGTATAGGGTAAGTTAGGGTAAGTCCAAACCATTAAATTTTTAGAAAAATAAAAGTTGGAAGTTTGAAAATTCTACTTTCAATTTTTTCAATAATATTTCTATATTTTTAGTATTTTTGGAATGGAACATTATGTCCATCCAATGTCTGCATGATATTATACATTGTATTGTCTTATTACACAATATGTATAAAGAATAAAGTATTAAAATGTTAAGCAAACAAAAATAATTATAAACTTTTATTTGCATGGCATTGAACTGATAGGAGTTTCTGATTTTGCAGTTGTTTGGCAATTGGATAATTTTATT
Source organism: Cantharis lateralis (assembly GCA_963170105.1). Taxonomy (NCBI): domain Eukaryota; kingdom Metazoa; phylum Arthropoda; class Insecta; order Coleoptera; family Cantharidae; genus Cantharis; species Cantharis lateralis. Next base: position 2,177,758 of record OY720628.1, read on the forward strand.
CTGTATAAAATCAGTATTATTTTAATTTAATTGAAAATATGTGATTTTCATTGGTGTCTAACCCTTGATCTTCGTATAACCTCTAGCTTAAAGAGAGCGAAAGCGAGCAGCACAGCAGATATTAATTTGCTCAATTTATTCCTAGGAAATAATAGATCTAGGGTGAATATAAGCTGTATCCACTAGTCGTCCCCTGTCTGCTTGTACTGTTCTGTTAGATCAAGGCTTATCTTTAGCCCTTCCGTCCACTCCTCGACCATCGGCCTCAATTTTTTTCAAACAAAGTTTTTAGTATAATAATACGATTAACAGTTAATGTAAAAAATTTATGTAAACAAAGTTAATTTAAAACAATTAATCACAATAATTTTATTTATTATTCTTTAACTTTTATTGTCGTATAATACCAAAACCTTCTTTAGGGCGACATCGATCGTGTCGTAGTTCAACGAAGGATTTTTCTTGGTTTCTTTAAAATATATAAAGTGAATACAAGGACTAAATAAATCTGGATTCGATATAACATCCTGTTCTCTTGTTATCCAGCTAATAGGAAGCCCAATTAGTAAAACCAGTCCAGCTCCAATTAAGCAATAAAAATAAAATGAAATGAAAAATATCCCTAATGGTTCACTGTCGCCTGCGGCAGAAGAGTTTCTGAAAAATGAAATATTGTTAGATCGTACATAAACCTCCTAACGCTATCTGTACAAAATTTCTCTAAGCGTCTCGCAGACGAATCTGCACAGTTGGCAAGAAAATCAATAATTACTTACATAGTTTTAATTGCGCTGTAATTTGTAAAATTACTTATGCATCCATCCAGTGCAAGATCTTTCATGGGTTGTTGTATGCTACCATCCAGGGTGAACAATTGGGTTCCGACCACCAAAAATGTTACAGAGAGCGTCGAAGCAATTCCACCGTATAGAGCCCCCTAAAACCTCTCAAGATTTAGATTTTTTCAATTCGAATGTTTGGTTTCTTACTTTTGCGTTCGCAAAAGGAAATAGCATTCCCAACGTGAACAATCCCAATAAAGGTCCCGAAGTGATGCCATTAAAGCTGAGAGCTACTTCCACGATTCCGCCAAGTCTATCGACAATAAAGACCAAGCCCAGCGACAATAGTCCCACCACAACCACAATCATCTTCATGATATTGCTGACCGTTCTTTCAGATGTGTTAACCGGCATATGCGGTTTGATAAAATCTTGGTAGATCGTCCCAGCGAGAGTGTTCAAATTTGACGACATTGTGCTAAAAGTAACAGATGTAACGGATAAAGTCCAAGATACCTCCTCCTACCTCAAAGCTGTACAGAAAACTCCGGACAGAAAAAGTCCAGGCAAACCAGGAAGGTGAGTGGCAACGTCCAAAATGTAATAGGGCAACAGTTGATCGGACCGTTCTATCTTACCGCTGGATAATGGATCGCAATCGAAGTATTTAGAAAAAATTATCAATCCAGTAAAGCAACTTATAGATTTTGTTATTATAACTCCTATGCAAAACACCACCATTGACCTGTAAATCTTACGTGATAAATTCTTTCCGTTCCATAAAATTCTTACTCGCCTTTTGGCCGCACTCCAAGAAGGAACCGATAGGAACCGTTGGATGGAGGATGGATTTAGTCCGAAGTAAGATATCCAGATCGTGGTAAGTCCAATTGTGATACCCCAAAATGTGGTTCGTTCGGTCGGATCCACGTTCATACTAAATTTAAAATCAAAATACATTTAAACTCACGGGGAGATTTAACTTACTTAAAAAATTCGAGCCTGTCGCCTTGATTGGCTTTTTCCCATATGGAAGCGAAACCTCCCGACGAGTAAGTTCCGATAATAATAATCGAAGTCATGGTTCCTAGCGTTACGGTGAATTGTAGAGCATCAGATAGTACTACAGCTTTTAGTCCTCCAATTGTTGTGTAGAAAATACAAACTAAGCATATAACTGGGCACACCGTAGATATTCCAATTTTGGTCACTAAAAAAATCTTAGAATGCACCAGGATTTATAAAATAATTTCTTACCTTGATTAAACGCTAAAGATGGGATGTATATGATCAAAGGTACATGGAGCAGCGAAGAAATGATGTACAGCAATGAAGCCAGAGTTCTAACTCGGCGGTCAAACCGCATCTGCAGGTATTCGTACGAACTAATCAATTGCAGTTTATAGAAAACGGGTAAGTAAACGTTCCATAGTATTATGATGACTAATATCACAGATATTATACACATCCAGTACTGCGTACCATGAAAATAAACTTCAGCCGGTATACCTAACAAGGAAATACCGGACAAGTGGCTGAAATGAGACAATATAAGATCAGCCAATACGTGCTGCCATCTATATTTCAGTAAGTCTACTGTAACTTTAAACTTCAATTACCTTGCAACTAAGGACATGGCGATAGGAAAAACTTTCATTGTTTTTCCTCCAAAAAAATAGTCTTCAGTGGTTGATTGCTTGGATCCACAACAACCATAATAAATGCCAATTAAAATGCTGCCACCCAACATAAGACCAAAGAGGAAGTAGTCGATCCACGAAAGTAAAAACATTTCGACTGATAAAAAAATCAGTGCTATCACAAAAAAAAGATTTGTACTGAAAATCCCGAAGGGGTTCGCAACTTTTATGTAAAAACTCCATGTCTTTCGTAGAAATTGTAAACGATTAAACCATAAATTTTAGTTTGCTAATAATTAAAGACATTCAGATTACACAGATAAACAAATAAAAGTGAATTAAATTATTGTAGGTCAGTTGAAATTACTTATATGGAATTTCGGTGCTGGGAAATCACACACAAAAATTTGGCAGGTACTTCCCGGTATGCAAAAAGTTAATAATATTTGTTAATCTAAATTCCAACTTGGAAAATAAAAAATTGAGATTACAAGTAGACAGTTCAGTGGAGAACACTATAAAATGATTGATATTCAACTAACTGTTATGAACGTCCACGCAGATGATGCTGCATGTATAATGTATGCAAAAATTCAATCGCGCGCTCAGTTTTTGTCCTGTCATCTGATCGTCACAGCCTGCATTTTCCCATACTTGGTTTGAGGGACAAACCCAATTGTTTAAGTTTTTCTTTTAAATTTTTTTAAATCTTAAGTCTAAGGGCTTAAAAATGATTTTCAACTTTAGACTCAAAATGAGCTAGATCCGACACTGACTTATTGAAAAAAATTTAAAAAAATTATATTTTGCATCTGTCTAAATCGAATTTACAAATCGAAGAATATCATATGCTGTTAAGCTACCAGAATATTTAAATGGGGGGGGGGTCTCTTATTTGTCACTTTTATTCTTTTCGGGGGGAGGGAGGATTTAACAGAGATAGCAAGTAAAAAGAATTGGATTAAGGGAGAGAGAAAGAATTTAAATATATTTTTAAAATTTTAATAAACTTTTTATAATATTATTATATAGGGTTCGTAGTTCCCCCTTGCCCCTCCCCCCAAAATAAACTCGTTTAACTTAAATCAGGTTGAAATTTTTAAATTAATATATAATTAATTTTACAATAATTTATATGCAAAATTAACTTAAGTAATAGGACATAATATCTGCAAAGACTTTTCGACTGAATTTGTTTTCACTAGTAAACCTGCTATTTGGTTTTATAAAAAATATAAATAATAACACAAAATAAAAACGAGTTCGGATAATGAACAAGCTTGTTTTTTCATTTACGAGGCCACGGAAAATTCTATTTCAAAAAAAGAATATTATCTAAATTAAATAAACAATGAATAGTATATTTACTGGTTTTTGTTTGGTTTTAGCTTAACTGAAGCAAATGACCTTAAATATTATAATAATGAATAATTATTATGCTGTAACATCAGTAAAGCGGACTGGCGGAGATAATTAGAAGGGCTAGACGGATACGAGCGCACTTTTTTTCTATTATAATTAATTAATAATTAACTATTCGAATTGCAGTTACGATGTAATTCGATTTAATTTGATTCGCGAATCTAATAAGTAATTCGATTAATCGAATTTGCACTAAAATCGCCTATGGCTTTCGTTCGTTCGAGAAATCAATTATTATTGGTTTATTTCTTTTAAATTAAAAATTAAATTAAATTTACAAAATTTTATTTTTACAATTTACTATAATGTACAAAATAAATTAAATATTAATATCCCAAATACAATTTGGAAAAAATGATCATTCTTCATTCGTTGTAGAGTTCTTATTTGCGTGTAATTCGCATACTTTTTTTAAGGCAACCTCGATTGTGTCGTAGTTTACCGGAGGCTTTTTGTCAACCTGTTTGTTCAATAACCAATAAATGCAAGGACTAATCAAATCAGGATTCACAACAACATCCTTCTTTCTTGTGATCCAACTTATGGGCAGTCCAAACAGTAAAACCAACACAGTTCCAATTAATGAGTGAAAATAAAACGATACGAGAAATAATCCAAAAGGTTCTTCGTCGCTTACGGTAGGGGCAGTCCTGAAAAAATGTTATATTCATTTAATTTTTAAAAAATGCCCTAAGAATTGATTGCCAAGACTTCAGCGGTTGGCGCCCCACGTTGAATGGCAAGTGTTACGATTACTTAAATTAAAGTGTAAAAAAGCAAAATTTTCTAAATTATCTCATTATTAGAAAATTAAGGTAACAAAACTTACGAAATAATAACGCTACTATTGTTAAAGCATCCATCAACTGAAAGAGGTTTTCTTGCATGCTTTATGAATCCATGAAAGGTTGATAGCTGAGTTCCGGCAACTAAAACTGTTACACATAGCGTTGAAGCGATCCCGCCATACAACGCTCCCTAAAACGGTTAAAATTTAATATTTTGAAATTTAGACGGTCGGTCGGTTCGTTACGCGTGCATTGGCGAAAGGAAATAACATTCCCAAGGTGAATAAACCCAATAGCGGTCCGGCAGTGATACCGTGAAGACTTAGAGAGACTTCCACAACACCGCCAAGCTTCTCAACAACAAACACCAAACCAAGCGATAGTAATCCCACCACCAAGACAATCATTTTCATGATATTGCTGACTGTTTTTTCAGTTATATCTGCCGGCATGTGAGATTTGATAAAGTCTTGATAGATTGTTCCAGCTAACGTATTCAATTGTGACGACATGGTGCTAAAGAATTTGTTAACAAATCTTACGATTGACCTGAAAGTACTACCTTAAGGCTGTGCAAAACACTCCAGCTAGGAAAAGTCCAGGCAAACCAGGAAGATGGCTTGCTACGTCTAGTACGTAAAACGGTAACAATTGATCGGAACGTTTGATCCTTCCACTCGATAACGGATCGCAATCGAAGTACTTGGAATACATTAACAATCCAGTATAACAACTTATGGATTTTGTTATTATAACCCCAACACAAAATATCACCATGGATCTGCAATGCTTACTTTAAGTACCCATTAAATTTGTTTTAAGTTTAATCAAGCACTAACCGTTTGGCCGCACTCCACGAAGGAACGGATAAAAATCGTTGAATCGATGATGGATTCAATCCTAAATTGGATACCCAGATTGCAGTCAATCCTAGGGTGATGCCCCAAAATGTTGTTCGTTCGGTTGGATCCATGTTCATACTAATATTTCTGATGTGAATTAAAAATCTACAGTCAGAACTAACTTACTTAAAAAATTCCAGCCGGTCACTTCTGTTGGCTTTTTCCCAAACCGCAAGAAAGCCTCCCGATGCGGAAGTTCCAATAACGATAATGGAAATCATTGTTCCTAAGGTAACTGTAAATTGTAAAGCGTCCGAGAGTACAACCGCTTTTAGTCCTCCAATGGTGGTGTAGAATATGCAAACCAGGCAGATCAACGGGCAAATTGTGGATAATTCGATTTTGGTCACTAAAAAGAATTTCGATAGAATTTCGAAAAAATCTGAAGGAGACTTACCTTGATTGAAGGCTAGGGAAGGTATGTAGATGACCAATGGTATGTAGAGTAGATTTGCAATCACAAACAGCAACGAAGCGAGAGTTCTGACCTTGTGGTCAAAACGCAACTTCAAGTACTCGTAGGAACTTACCAATTGGAGTTTAAAGAAGACTGGTAGATATACGTTCCATGTTATTATAATCACAATAATAATGGAAACAGTGCACATCCAGTACTGCGTCCCATGTAAGTAGACTTCGGCTGGTATTCCCAGTAGAGTGATACCGGACAAGTGGCTAAAACACGTGCAGTCTTAATAGAATCAATTCGAATCATTAAAATTTACCTTGCAACTAAAGACATGGCGATAGGAAAGATCTTCATGGATTTTCCCCCGAAGAAATATTCGTCCGTGGTAGATTGTTTGGTTCCAAAGCAGCCATAGTAAATACCAATCAGTACGCTCAGGGTTAACATGCATCCGAAAATTGAATAATCTATCCACGAAAACAAAAGAGTTTCTCTTGGTAGATCAAACGGATCGTTCGTGGTTAAATTCTGGAAATCCATACCGAAGAGAGCGGAAGAACGCTATGAATTTTTAAGCTTCGGTTGAACTTTTAAAGAAAATCGAGAAGATAAACGCAATTTTTTTGTTTGTTAACCAAATATGTGGAGATTAAAAGTTACTTATTATAATTAATAAATCATTTTCAAGTACGTCATGTTAAGTCTCGCCAATAAGAGAAGAATTGGATTTTTCGAAGAGGTAATAAATAATCCAGTTACTGGTTTGAACCTGTTTTTGGATACGAACGCAAGAATTCTTATAGGAAAATAATGATGCAATCATTTGCATTCCATTGTAGAAAATAAGCTGTATAATAATGCAGAAATGTGGATAAAATTAACCAAAACACATAAAATATATCAACCTTCCATTCTTCTATTTTTAGTTTCAATAAACAGATCGGTATCTTAGGGTAAATAGAGATATAAGTTACATAGGTACAGTTGGAATCTTTAGACTTGGTACTTACGTCATCGTAAGTTAGCGAATCCAGTGGTAGATAACCAGCCACTTCACCGTCAATATTTCGCTTAGGGAAGGCGGCACCTCATTGCCCTCCGCGTACTAGCTGCCACTGTATTCTTCCGAATACAGTCAAACCATACATAGCCTATCCAATATTTTGGCTCACTGTCAATGAGAGAATTAGGGCTTTAATAATTAAAAATCTTAGTTCGTTCAATACATATGAATTTTTTTATATTACAAAAAAATAAACAAAAATTAGAACAATTACATAAAAATTTAACTAACAATATAAAAACTTATTATCTACTTATACTAAATTTTGGATATCAAGTTTGGAAAGGTTCCGTTAACTTTTATCTTCATTTTCATGCAGATCTAATACTTTTTCTAATGCAATGTCAATCGTATCGTAGTTTAACGGCAGCTTTTGGTTGATCTGTTTGGGTAATAACCAACGAATGCAAGGACTAATTAAATCAGGATTCAAAATAACATCCCGTTTTCTTGTAATCCAACTAATAGGAAGTCCAATTAGTAAAACCAGCACAGTTCCAATTAAAGAATAAAAATAAAACGAAATAAGAAACAAGCCAAATGGTCCGTTGTCGCTTGAGGTCGGGGTAGTCCTGGAACAGTGTTATTTTCATTAATTTTCAAAATTGATTTTAATAATTCAGAGAACAAACTCTCTGCGACATCTACACAAAGTTACTATAAGCTATTTGAAACTGAATCACCATTTCCTGCACAAAATAATATTGAGAATAAGTAATTTTCTATTAATTTAAGAAAAATAAATAATCAGAAAACCGCAAACTTACGTATAAATAAAACTATTATTATTTAAACATCCTTCGACTGAAAGAGGTTTAATGGCATGCTTTATGGTTCCATTGAAGGATAATAACTGAGTCCCGGCAACCAAAATTGAAACACATAGTGTAGATACAATTCCGCCATATAAGGCTCCCTGAAATGGTTAAAAAAATTATTTCTTGCCATTCGTTGTGTCCGATAAATTCATTACATGTGCATTGGCGAAGGGAAATAACATTCCCAACGTGATCAACCCAAGTAATGGTCCTGCAGTAATACCATAAAGACTTAGGGAGACTTCCACAACTCCACCCAGTTTTTCAACAACAAATACTAAACCAAGCGATAGCAATCCCACCAGGATAACAATTGTTTTCATGATATTGTTGACAGATCTCTCGGTTGGATTCATCGGCATGTGCGTTTTGATAAAGTCTTGATAGATTGTTCCAGCTAACGTATTCAATTGCGACGACATAGAACTAAACTATTCGTTTAAAAAAAAAAGACTGAGAGATCATATTACCTTAGCGCTGTACAAACAACTCCAGCTATGAAAAGTCCAGACACTCCAGGAAGGTTGCCTGCTACGTCCAGAACGTAATAGGGTAACAGTTGATCTGAACGCTCAACATTTCCATTCATCCATGGATCGCAATCGGAGTATTTGGCAAAAATTAGCAATCCAGTGAAACAACTTATAGACTTGGTTATTATAAACCCCAGACAAAAAAACACCATGCATCTGTAAAGTTTTCCCTGCTAATAAAATTGATTTACTTTTCGTTATGAGCCAACCGTTTGACCGCACTCCACGAAGAAAGCGACAGAAACCGTTGGATGGAGGCAGGATGCAATCCTATATTTGGTAACCATGTCGTCGTCAAACCAACCGTAAGGCCCCAAAATGTTGTTCGTTCGGTTGGATCCATGCTCATACTATAAAAGGAGAAGTCATTTCCGTTGGCAGTTCATGCGATGATGACTCACTCAAAAAATTCGATCCGTCCCCCCCGATGGGCTACCTCCCAAACAGAAGCAAAACCTCCTGAAGAGTAAGTTCCCAAAAAGATAATAGCGGTCATGATTCCTATGGTTAGAGAAAACTGTAAGGCATCTGAAAGTACCACCGCTTTTAGTCCGCCAATCGTGGTATAAAAAATGCAAACCAAGCAAATCACCGGGCAGATTTTCCACAATTCGATACCGGTCACTACGAAATGAGAATTGACGCGATTCAATTAATAATTTAAAAAATGCTTACCTTGATTGAACGCTAAAGAAGGAATGTATATGACTATTGGTATGTAGAGTAGACTAGCGATTACAAACAAAAGGGAAGCGAGAGATCTAACTCGGTGGTCGAATCGTAACTTTAAGTACTCGTAGGAACTTACCAGCTGGAGTTTATAAAACACTGGTAAATAGACGATCCAAATTATTATCACCACGAAAACTATTGACAGAATGCACATCCAGTACTGAGTTCCGTGCAAGTAGATTTCCGCCGGTATCCCTAATATGGTGATACCAGATAGATGACTGAAACATTTCGACCATTCGATGGCTTTCCGAGCTTTGAAATTTATACTAACCTGGCTGTTAAAGACATAACAATAGGAAACACTTTCATGGATTTTCCTCCAAAGAAGTATTCGTCGGTGGTAGATTGCTGAGATCCAAAACATCCATAGTAAATGCCAATTAAAATGCTCACGGTTAGCATGCAAGCAAAGATGGAATAATCTATCCAAGAAAACAAAAGACTATCTGGAGTGCTCGTTGTTAAATTCTGTAAATCCATAATATTGGAGAGTCAAAGAACATCAATATGGCACCGTTCGAGATCTCGGTTTAACTTCAACCTGCGAAAAAATGATAAATAAATTTTTTCATTTTGTTAATAACAATCTGACGAGATTAGAAGTTAGCAAATCATTTCCACGTGCATGTCAAAAGTTTAGTGAATAAACGAAGAGCGTTAGAACCTTTCAAAGAGGTAATAAATAATATGAACTGGTTTTAACTTGATAAACTCAAACAAAAGTTTTGCTTCCGCAATTGTTGGCTCATGCTCTAGTCCATAAGAGAGCGACGTTTGGAGAAGCATAAGAGAGTGGTTAAATATAGAACACAAAACAAACAATAAGTTACTATTTTGGAACCCGATCCTTATCTTATGGTAAATATGACATATTTATTTATTTGCATTTGGCATGAACTTGAATGAAACATGATGTGACGTTGGAATGCTTGAAGAATGATAACCATTCCATTTGGCAGGAAAAGCCTGGTTATGAACGCCCATCTAGGACATTTCGCCGTCGTCACTTCGCCAGCAGTACATAAAATGCAAAGCAACAATAAATAATGCAATTAATGGGGGGGGACTTATTAAATTTTGTTATAATTTATCTCTGATAAGATATTTTCATTACATTTTGTTAGTTTTCAAAATTGTCCCCCCCCCCCCTGAACATATCGCCCAGCACAAGTTACGCCCCTGGATTTATGCTTACATATTTTTAATTTATTATGAAGTTAAGTTAAATAGGTATTAGTACCTACATACGAAGTATTACCACCTTACAAAAATTTTCAAACCCGAAAGCAAACAGTTAATTTCTATTATTTCATTTACCCAAGAAATTGAGAGTATTTAAAATTTTTGTCAAGCGGTATTCAAAAATTCAGGTAGAATTTTACTGCGCGGTTTCGAATGAAAGGACTTACAAATTCTTGCTAAGGACTTATTTTAACTTTGAAATTGTTTTCTGAGTATACAGCAGTGAACAACGGACGGTGAGTGATTAAAACGAAGAATTTTATTTTTTTTGGTAAATACAAAATGCGTACCAAGTCCTGTGAAGACGTTAGAAATTCAAAAGCAACTAGAACTCAAAATAAACGAAAGCCTGAATACAACAATAACTATGAAAGAGGTAAGCGCCTCCAATTAATTCTAATTTTAAAAATTAACAAGTTAGCGGGAGACTGCGGTTCAAATCCTGGTCGCGTCGGATCCCTGCTGTGATATATTCAATTGTTAATTGTAGATAGTAGCGAATTCATTCATTCATTTTTCAATACTTTCAAATCTTTCAATACTTTTTTATAGAGCACGAAATTATCTACAAAAAGTTTCCAGTCATTTGTTGTCTGGAATTAATCGTTTTCGATAACGTAAAAATAATTCAAAAAATTATTTTTTTTTTAAGAAAAAAACTAACAATATCTAACTTTTTACTTGTTACAGATAATATACCGAAGAAAAAGAATGAAATACATGATCCGTATGATAATCCATTACTGAACCAAATGTACAAAACTTGTCTCGAATTAGACCGAGTATACAACAATAAAGCTACCTAATTTTCCTCTTAGAAGAAATTTTTGTAAGCACCGACATCAAGGTGGACCTCAAATCGACAAGTGGAATTAATTTCTGTGATCAATAAATAAAGTAGTAATATATTTTTATAATTAAATTATGAGTTTTTTAAAAATATCCTGCCCTCCGCGCCTTAAATAATTAATAAACGACGCCAAAATCTTGGCGTCAAATATGGAAATTCAAACAAATTGAAATCAATTAAAAAAATATTGAATTTTACAATAGCAAATTATATTTTATCTGGAATTAAAAATCAATTAATTGTTTAAAAACCCGTTATATTAATGTTAAGTAGCTAGAAGATTTAAAATAAAATTTAAATATTATTTCAAGTACCTACTACACTAGATTCATTATTACCTTCAAGGGTAAGAATAAAGAGGATTAAAATTAACTGATCCCACCAGGACCATCCAATGAATCCAGTTAAAGATTATTATGTTAGGTAATTATTTTTTATTTTGCACAAAATCAATTGCTTATTTTGGAAAATGTGAGAGCTCAATCTCCCATGATACACCACTGCCGTCATGTAAGCAATCTCGAGTGTACTCGGTGCCTAGAAAATGATTTCCATTCTCCGACTAAATATAATATAATGTGGCCTATTAAAATAATTAAAATATCCGCTTTAATTAAACAGATTACAAAAACCATGACCATTGCTTACTTGAGATTGATAATTCCAATTATATAAATAAACTAAACACACAAAATAAAATAATTCGTTTTATTAACATGTACGCAGTCCGTCGATTTGCACAAATAAAAATAAATTATTTAGATACTTACTTAAAAATAAAATCACAGTTTTAAAATAACAATCAAAATATCATAAATTATTTTTTGTATTTGTTTGTGGTTTGTTTTTCTTTTCGTAAACGCTGGCAGTTTTCGAACGACTTGGATAATATTTAACTGTTTGCTCTGATTTCACTCGTTTTGAAGTTCCTTCTTCAATATCATCGTCGTCGTCAATTACTACAATGCGTTTCTTTCTTTTAGCCTCGTTCATCTTATTGATCTTGTCGTATGTAGACGGTTTCTTTGGTCTGCCTTTCTTTCTAGTAGCTACCACGACTTCATTTTTGGGTAAAACCTCTTCCACGGTTTCTTCTACCTCGGGAGATTTTGTAACTTGTTCGGCAGGATAGGTACGAGACAAAATTGTAGGCCACTTAAAAAGCGTCACCAGTCTCTCTAGGAATAGGTTTCTTTCGTTCACAATCATCGCTTTGGTGTATTCATCAATTTCGGCAGGCAAACATTGCAGTGTGTAAGATTGCACACTGCTGCTTTTAACAGCTGCTAAAAAGTCCCCATATAATTCTTTAAATTCGTCAAATTTGATTACTAGACCCCTTATGCCGACCAAGGTGCAAATAGTCGGAGGCAAAATCTCCTTAATCATGCTGGATTGAAACGAAACGGATGCCGAAGAAGGCCCTGCAATGTTAACCTTTGAAAGGTAGTCTTGATGGTACAAATTTTTAATCTCTACCAAAAGATCAAAATCACACGGAGCCGGTATATCACTGATGAGGTCAATGTTGTCAAACAGTTTTCTATTAGAACCGAGCAAATAGAGCAATTTTATAATGCGATTAGCCGAAGTGGTAGCTGCTTCTTGCGGTTTGTTAACGTCACGTCTTTGCACTCGGCAGATCGACTTAAAAAACGTAATCAACTCTTGGTCGGTGGAGCTGACCTCCCTTTTCTTGTAGATCCGACACACCCGCAAGTTTTTTTCTTGCTTCTCTAATTTGTGCTTTCTCAAGTGGTGCTCCACGGTTTTCAAAGTGGGAATGCCTTTGATGTTTGTTTTTAGAATGTCCAAAATAATTTCTAACGTGATGACCCGTTCGTTGTAGTTACGGATAAAATACGATTTCTGCTTTCTAGGCAAATCTGCAACGGTGATTTTAGGATCCCTTTTCATGTATTTCTTTATAGTCGAGTAGCGTTGTCGTACGTGCGCACGTCCTCTCTTCAGTTGATTCGCCAAATTACTCCAATTGGATTCACCGTTTTCCTTGACGTATTTCAATATACTTTCGTCGTCTTCTGCGGTGAAAGTTCCTAAATTGTGCGTGAGTTTTTCCAAATAATTCGAGTATCGATTGCGCAATTGAATAGCCGTGCGGTGATTCATAATATTTGCTATCGTGGTGAAAGTCTTTCCATAGAGGTTCACCAAATAAGTTAGCAGAATGTCCTCCGCTTCGGTGAAGGTTCCCTTTTTGACGTTTCCAGGCTCCAAGTAATACGTGTACCTATGATAAAGTTGATGTTTGGAACGCTCACCAGAAAAAGCCCCCGCAACGGCCGTCCACGGAATCACATACCCCAAACGATGTTCTTCAACCGCACTCAATAACTTTTCGTCTTCTTCAGCCGTAAATCTTTCTCTCTTGAATTTATCACATAGGTTACTAAAATAATGAACTATCACTAAAAAACCGGTTCTATTACTTTTGAGTTCTTTTGCAATCGCGTCCCAATTTTGTGACTTGTACTTTTCCACTAGCTCGTGAATTTTATCGTTTTCTTCTTTTGACCAATCCGATTTATTTATATCCGGATGTAAGTAAATCCGCCAAAATGCTTTACACTCCACTGCAGAGTGAATATCTGTAAATTGAAAAACAAATAAATAAATTGTATTTAAAAATCTAAGAATTAAAATCGCTTACTTTGTAAATCATTAATTGCTTTTAGCCAATCAATGCCCGATTCGTCATCTATGGGTGGCGCTTTATATTCCGTTTCGGCTTTAATTACTTTCAGCTGATTTTCCAAATTATCTATTTGTAATTTAATGGTGTCGTTGGGACAAACTTTGTATGTGCTGTTTACATAAGTTAACTGTTGCTGCACCATCCGTTTCCTATAAGCGAGATAACCATCACATATAGCATCGTAGAGTGCAACTTGATCGTCGTAAATCCACCGTCTACCTTCTGTAAAAGATGTGTGCACCAACTCATTGTTAGCAAGCTTCCTGTAATAGTCTGCGTTGTACTGTGGACCAACACACTTATCCGTTTTAAAATATGGAGTTCCGAGTTTCCAAACATTCAAGGCATGCTGCTCGCTCACCTTCCTCTGCAGGCCAGGAACGCTATCTTTCACATGTTTACTCTTCAAATTTCTGACAATTCCATTACAAACAATGTTAGATTTTTCTATTTTTTTAATAAACTCCAAGCAGTGCATAGCTTTAAGTCGATTTAGCAAAAGCAGTCGCTTCAGTGCTGGATTTTGACACAGTTCCAATACCTTGCGCTGTTCGAGGTTTAAATTCAGATGAGTCGTGGGCAAATCATTCAAAATAGAATTTGCTAAATCGCCTTCAAGTTGTAACGTAAACTGTTCCAAAGTTTCGAGGTCGTTGTTGACCACTTCGGTTGAGTCTTCGTCCACATCGTCGCTTTCGTTTAGATCTATGTTGCCAAGATCTTCATCAGAAACGAAATCATCTTCTATCTAAAACAGAAATCATTCATTCATTTATAGTTTATTATATTTATAATTTCACAAGTTACGATATTTAATTAATTAAAACAGAAGTCTTGATGGTAGTATTAAATAGATAGTATATTGCTACTTACATCCTCTTCGACGTCGCTCGTTGTAGGATCTTCGTAAAAATAATTATCGAGTTCCGTCTGAATGTCCGTCTACAATATAAAATGGTAAGTTTTCGTAAAAATATTATAAATCCAACGTTAAACTTACCGTAGAATCATATTCGTTTTCCATTTTTCAAAATTTGCTGTTGATAATATAACATAACCTCAGTTTATACATCAACTGACGTTTGGTAAACTTTGATATACAGGGCGCTGATAAATTACTCTAAAGCTCACATTCGGCTTCAACCTGCTTTCATTGGCTGATATTTGAATGATGTGACTCTTTCTAGTGTTTTTTGTTTGGATTTCTTTTTTCAAATCGATTTGGGAACTTTAGCGAAAATGCAGTCTCACACAGGTATGTATTACATTTTGTTTACAAAGTATTAATTTTAACCAAGTACCCGAGTTCGGTTTCCGGTTTTAGAGATATAGTATTCAAAATTGTGATTACAAAACACTTTCCATAGTCAAGGCACGGGCCTCCATCCCTCAAAATTAACCATTATATTATAGTTAATAATATCCCAATATTATAAGACAGTGTAGTAGCGAATCAATTAAAAAATAAAACAATTTCATTCGTATTTGTATATTACACAAAGTTTTAAAACCTCAATAAAAAAGTATATTAAAAATAAGAAAATTCATCATCAATTTGCCACAAGTAGGTACAATTATTTTAAAAGTGAAGTGTAATAACAAAACATGGACGTAAAAACGTTGGCAAATATCGGAGTACAATTATTTAAAAACAGCTTAACTCGAATTGAGGAAGGGCGAAAAATTAAGCGTCCAGTAAAAACTCTGTCTCAATATTGTACTATCGTAAACACCAACGCACACAAAAGTTTCATTTTATTTACTTTTTGTCATAATAATCATACATCCAGCTGTAAACGTGGACCACAATAAGATGCTCGCTTCTATACGTGTGGAGAAGAATCTGATGGTATCCAAAATATTCTTCCAAATATCGTTCACTTCTTCTTTCGAAATTACAGGAAATAAACTGCGTGCTTTGAGGTATTCCACCAAAGCAGGAGAATCTTTCGAGTAAGCGGGGAAATATTCGGAAACTTTCTCCCTTTGCCACCACGTCGCCTGCCATCTAAAAAAGTATTTGTTTAAAAAAAGGCTTTCACTTTAAATCTCTTTTATTCAAAACTTTTAAATCAAAGTTTAGGTTACCTTTTGCCCCATGAAGTGTACTTGTATGTGTAAAGAACGCCTCGGATGTATTTTGGCGGTTTATTGTGGAATGGTGAATGTTTGGCATCTAATAGAGCGTTCACTTCGGGCACTCCTAACAGCAAACGATGAACCATCGACAAAAGCCACGGTTCGTCTTTGTAAGTGCTTCGTGCGGCAAACGCCATCTGCCAGTCAACTCGAGGTGCATGAGGAGCTACAAAACGTTCCTTCATATTCTGAATTAATTATTGAAAATTACTGAAAACTCACCGACAAAAGGCAGAGAATGATTTACATTTCCAGGTTTATAAAGAAACTGGTATTCTAGCCAAGGTCCTTCGATGGTATCGGCACCTTCCAATATAATTTCAGATCTTCCATTGAACTTATAGATTTGTTCAAACAAGCCGTAGTAATCGTTGACCACGTGCAACTTTCCGAGTCGATTGTATACAGTTCGAAGGGTTGGATTGACGGTCGAATTGGTTGCTGGGTGTAGCGACGACAGCGGAACCTAAATAAAAGATTTTAGAAAGGAAACCTAAACCGTTTTTTTAGAATCTTACCGTACTGGTAATGAAGAGTGCTAAAGCAGCTGCGGAATAAAACACAGTTCCAAGGAAGTGTAGCAACTTGGTGAAAGTACCAGGAGTTTCCACCAAAGAACTTTTAATAGCCCTCGTGATGTTCCAAGCTAAGGACAGCACTCCCACGTACATGGCCACCAAAATACCATATTTGAGAGCTTCGTCAAATTGATCCTTTGTGAAGCCTTAAATAATCAGGATTAAATCATAACTCATGGTTTGTTAGTTGGCGTTAAAGAAAAAACAAACTCAAACAAAAACAATCTAACAAACTAAATCTTACCAATTTTTGCGTCGATTTGAGATCCGTTAATTTTTAAATTGAACAAAACTACAGCAGCGTAAATGAGGCCACCATGTACCAGAATGTTGAGGACTTGTCCAAGTATGGTCCAGAGTAATCCAGTTTTAAACGATGGTCGATTGAAGAAGAATTTGTCGTCCAATAGAGAGAGCAGCATCGCAACCACCAGCAAATTGAGAACGTTGTAATTTCCAGATAAGTACATGAAGATTTGCATCAACAACTAAAAAATTAAAAGTATTTTGTCTCTTGCTTCTCGTGCAGGATCAAAAACTAGACATACCTGAATAGTGTAACCAAAAATGCGTATACTCCTGACGGGTGAGAAAAATAAGAAAGGTAAGGTCAATTCGCCGGCTATAGCGGCAGCTGTATTCATACGTGCCATCCATAAGGGCGTGTGATGAATATACCATGATAGAGGACTGGGTAGCAATGTCACTTCAAAAAAGTGACTCAATGCTGAATTGAAAAAAATGTGTCAGATTAAAAAATAAAAATTTGGAAATGCTTACCACTCAAACCCCACCATTGGGGACAACCTCTTGCGAGCTTTACAATACCGGCGCTCCAAATAAATCGAAATAGTGTCCATTTCACCAACCAAAAACTGATGGGTGTAGTTGGAAACTTTTTGGAGCTCGATCGTCGACCAGGTAACAGCGGAGCTATAAAGAGGCACACGAATCCAACTTCCAGCAACAAATTGTCCCTACATATTAAAAAAGTTAGTACTGTAATAAAAAAATTTTATGGTAGTAATAAAGCAATAAATTGAGAATAATATGTACTAAAATTTGAGAACTTCCGTTTCACCGATTAAAAATACTTTTATAGATTTTCGTAGATATCTCGTGAACGGGTGTAGATATTCCGATGTAATATCAGTAACATATTTCTCAATTTTATTTAATGTATTTTCTTAATTATTAAAATAATCAATTTATAATGTAATAATTACTATATAATAATCGTAATCATAAAAATAGTAACTGTCATAACGTTTTTTAAATTTTACCTTTGTATTTGGTAATATATGAATTGGAATTTGAAATCAGATCGAAGTACATACACACACTATAAAAACTAAATGAAATATTGATATTATACTATTTGTTCGTAAATTTAAATTTTATTGTAATAGGTAGGTACCAAAAAAAAAAAGGATAACTGTTCATTATATCAAAATTTCAATCAAGATCGAGCGTCACGGCTTAATGCAGAGCATTTTAAAGATTGTTATGGAAAAATTATGTATATTAATTTTAAAATCTTTCTAAATCCGGTAATTATAATAAATTATAAATTTTTTAAAAATTCAAAGTTGGCATTCAAATAAATTATAGTATTTTAATTAATCAATTTGATAATAATTAAAATGTAAGCAGATATCTGCCGTAATTACTTGTAATACGATAAAAATGTAGTTACTGCTATCTACTTTAACTAATATGTAAATACGTTTACATTATCCTAATTACATTAAAATGATAATGATTTCATCAACTGCAGTACTATTAAATAAATAATTTATATAATTAATGGGAGCAGGTAAAAACATGAATGAAGACAAGTTTATTAATTTTTGGATGAGCTCCGATGAGAAAAAATAAAAAGACTAAAAAGACAGACTTTTTTGTAGAAAATTTAATTCTCTACATTACAATATTGCCCCTATACAATTATTCCAAATTCTCCATGGTTCTTGCAGCATTTCTTTACGGTTTTCTAATTGATTTGCACAATTAACACAATAAATAACTAAATAGAATTTAGAAAATAGAAATTATAGAATCAATAAAATGTACAGTGCAGTATATTTTATTTTTATATTTCAGTATATTTTATTAAAACGGACAATTAAATTCCGATAAAAGAAACGAAATTCGACAAGGTAAATTCATAAATTATGAATGAAAAGGCATGGAAAGAAATAACTTGAATATTTAATAGCCATATCAATCACGGAGACACAATAAATTGATAAAATTATTATCGATAACTAAAAAATAAAACAAAATTATTGTTTTTGATAACTCGAAATTAATCTGTAAATTTAAAAAAATTGTAAACATAGCAACACTGACACCGATAAATTGATTATTTTGTTTACCACTCAAACATGGATAGCTACAATCTTATGTTATCTGGTTAGGTCAAGTTCAAGAGTGTAACTCACGGTGTAATACATAAACGTTTTTTTAACTCACCATAGTGATTGTACAAAAACTTGTCCGACTTGATACAGGGAGAAATATAGGGACCATAGGCCGGCAAATAGAGGAATGGTGCAGAACTTTTGTGAGACAAATCTAAAACATAAAAAATCAGTTTTGATGTATAAACTTGCTGGTTGACAAACACAAACCCCGTAAACGCTAGAAAGCTTCCGAGTAAGGCTAGCACGTCCAAGGCATATTGGGTACTCAAACCCAAAAATGGGGCTAGCCACAAAAGCGTGGGCTGGTAGTGGACTTTGGCGGACCAAGTTTTATATTTATTATTTTCCAAAACAGACTTTGCAGGTAAAATACCATTATCGCCGTACAATCCTAAAAATTGGTTTTATAAATGAAGGTCAACGACCCGTGAAATTAAACGCCTCGTTTTTATACCACCGAAGGTGAAAAGCGATTATCGAAAAAACTCACCAGGAATTTGAATGTAAAAAGATAAAAACGAGAAGAGGTAAATTATGCACAGACCCCTGAGGAAAAGATTGCTGGTATATCTTATTGGTATCATTTTTTATTTCACCGAACTTCACTTTTGTTTAAAATTTTACAAAATAAAGAATGAAGCCTCAATTCTAATATCGACGACTTTTTTCTGTACGTGTACTAACGTCTGCCCATCACACGACACCGAAGATACCGAATGTTACCACTGGCGTTCCGCTTGGGTTGTGAAAAATGCGCAGGAAAATAGTGAAGGTCAGCCTACTTGCGTTTTATCAAAATTTCAAGTTATGCAATCAATTGTATTAATATATTCACGCAGCATTTAAATTTCAAACAAACAATTTTTTGTATACAAAGAAGCACCCACCACTGGCGACCCTATCATGGGGCAGCCGAAAGATCCACAAAGCAACTTTACAGCCGCATAGGCTAAAAACAAGACGTCCCTTTTTTAAATTGACAAACAAGCGTTTGAATAAATTAACGAGATTCTTGCTACCAGTCTATTGCGTTCCAGGGATGTTTTTACCAAGCTCGCGGGCTCAGACACCTACTCACATTGAAGATTCCCTGCTTTAACTCCTGTGGGGCTCTTAAGTTACAGATTACCCGCTGATTTTTTGGTATTAAAATATCTCTCGTTAATCCATTCATGTGCGTCGGCGGTAGACAAATAACGGATGGATAAGCTGTGCCGATCTGTATTGAAACAGTCACGCCAAAATGGCTAATTTCGTATTGCTTTCTTTGTAAAAAAAACATAAATATATTTGCCAGTCTGCCGTTCTAACAATTTTTGTAATGGTGCGCCCCTGAACGAATGGTTTTAATCTACCTCTTCGAGAATTTTCATTGGTCCACCCGAAAACATTTAATTAAGATGACGTCACTTACACTAATTTGTTATTTTAAAATTTGTTAACCTAAGTTTTTGATCTGTCACGTTAACTTTAGTTTTCACACAAATTTAATCAAATGTCCGATATTGATGATGGTATTCCACAATTATCGGCCGAAACGTTTGCGGCCCTTCTAGAATTTTACAGTGAAGAATCGCAGAAAGAAGAACAAATAAATTCCTCTGTTCAAACCCTCGACGAAAATTGGGTAAGTTATAATCCTGTTAATGTAAACAACTACCACACCAAAAGATTTCTTTTAGCAACTCAGTCAATTTTGGTATGACGAAAAGACTGTCGATGTATTGGTCAATGCGACTTTGAAAGCTGTCGGTCTCGGTGCCAAAATTGCGCTCGTTTCCTGCCCCACTTTGTATTTAAAAATGAAAGAAAAGGGTGGAGAACAAACAGAAGGTTTGTAGCTTTGAAAATCTTTGACATGGAGTAACTTAAATTTTTTAGTGACTTTGCTCGAATACGACACTCGATTTGCAACTTACGGCAGCGATTTTGTACATTACAATTACAAAACGCCTTTGGACGTTCCTAGAAATTTATCAAGTTATTACGACATTGTCATAGCAGACCCTCCCTTTCTATCTGAAGAATGCCTAACGAAAACAGCAGTTACAATCAGGTTCCTTGCAAAAGATAAGATTGTTGTGTGTACAGGTAAGAGTGTATAATTTCAATTCAGACGTCTGGCTAATATTGTTTCTTTTTAAGGTGAGGTAATGTCAGATTTAGTTAATAGGCTTTTGAATGTTCAAAAAACTTCGTTTCGACCCGGACACGTTAAAAATCTGGCCAACGAATTTTGTTGTTACACAAATTTTAATTTTGATTCTTCGATAGTGTAGTTCAATTGTTTATAATAGAAAAGGGTATTTTTATTTTACTTAAAATTTACGCGTTTTTTGTAAATCAAATGACAAAAATATATCAATTACGATTTAAAGTAAATGATTCTGCGTAAAACTAAAATAAAAAGGCTGTCGGGAAGCCCTCTTCCTAATAGGGCTCGGAAGTACTGCCTTAAATGAAAACTGATTCAAGTTCACAGGAGGTGTTTTTAAAAAATTATATGCTCATTTTCAAATACAAAAATTCCAAATTTGAGATATTTTATTAGTTTTTTTACAATAATTGTGATATGCTAACACAAAGTGTATGTACAACATGTAAAATTATAATTAAAAAAAATATTTTTTAACATACTTAGGCAACTAGCAGTCAAACTGTCGGATGTCCTTATTACCTCATTGTTTAAATAATAAATAAAGCATACAAAAGATTGTTTTGCATTATTCCTATTATCATGATTTAAAAAATTAAAAAAAAGCCCTATCCAGTTTAACCAAGCTGACAAAATATTCGGTAAATATGTGAACTGGTTTAGGAAACAAAACGTACAATGACTATAACGCCACCATCCCGATTTTGTAAGCTTGGTTGAACTGCAGTTAAAATAAAAAGTTAACCTATGTGGTATTTGGTAACTGGTACAGCGTGTCTCAAAATTTAATCAGGAAACTTTTTGGTTTCATAAACCAAAATAATCTTTGGTAACAATCTCACTTTTCTGGGACACCCTGTATCTTAGTCTTTTAAATTATTAACCAACTGCCATACTTTGGGCCACAGTTTCAGATAACAAAATTTCTGTAAATTACAAGGCCACACTACTGAAGCATTCTTGGTCCCTTCCATACAATATTTTGATGTAGCGGCAACCCTGTTTCCTGCTTCAGAAATTTCTTATTTCCACATTATATTTTACATATCAAGGAATGCGAGCACAACCTTATGAAATAATTGTCTTAAAATTAAAGAGGGCACACTTTCGTTGTACCCACTATTATAACGTTTGTCTAAATGGAAGCAAAATTTGATCCAATACTTAATTTTTCTACTCAAATTTTCGTGACCTGGACGGCTTACTAATAAATTTCTATACATTCAAAATCATTTTCTACTAGATACGCTTTTTACATTGAAAATCCATCCTCCCACCAGAATAGAATGCCTCGATATCTAAAATATTAACAAACTCTTGCGTGATATGTTGATTATTTTGATTTAACTCTTAAAGAATAACGCAAATAAATCACAGATTATTTTGGTGTAGAACGCAAGTATAAATAAATGCGCTTTAACTTAATTATTAACTGGCCCTTTAAGCTCGCACGCGCGCTCACGTTGCCGTTCAAGACAAAAATTGGTCATCTCAAATGGCCGTGATTTCCATTCCTCGATTTAAAAGTGTTCGTGAAGCACGGGCCACACTATATACATAAACATGTTTTACTAAACCATCAAAAACTAAGTCCTGAGACGTAAATTCCGGGAAAATGTTTCTACTAGTCGATTATTTTTAATTTATTAGTATGTTAAACATGATTTACACAATTCCTAAAATATTTTTAAATTATTATCAGTCAGACGCTTGTAAAATGGAAGGGACACATGATTTAACTCAAAATGGTTGAACATTTGCGCCTACAATCAGCTATTTAAAGTTTTTCCAGTTTCTTTCAACGCTTCCGTTGTCAATCTCTCAATTTCGCTGAGCAACAGTTGAGTGTCTGTGTCGACTTCCGTCATTGGAGGGCTGGAAACGTGGAAGGAATTTTGTACGTGATCCCACTCCAGAGAATCCGCCGACGAAGGTACACGCGATTGGTCAGAAATTCGAACCGATTCGCTTTCTTCTTGTAACATCGCCCTAAAGAGATGTTTAAGTTTCGTAAAATTTTGAAATAACCAAACACTTACCAGGAACTGGCAGAAGGTTCATGCGCTAACGAAGGAAGGCCTTCATGTTCCCATTCTAAATCTAAGGAACTGGCTGGTGTCGATGTATTCGTGTGGACCATAAGTGCACGAGCATCTAAACATTGTAATGGAATATCTCTGCTATTGTATGAACTGAAATAACATTGGTTACAATTTCTCTGAGAATTTCTTTATTAAGTATGATTAGATACCTGCTACTAGGAAGACATTGAGATTCGTTCAAGCGACTGTAAGCGTCGCTTGGGTGACTGAAGATACCCTCGACCAATTCTAAGACAGGTTTCTGAAATTTTAACTATTGTAAATTTTGTCGATAGTTTGAAAAGCCTGCTGACGATTAGAGGTAAACATTTGCAAAATAAAAAGCTAGATGCTACAGCTTCATTGTCAATTTTTGGCAGATAAAAATTTTCTTTCTATGGAATCTGTTTGAAAATGTAACATAAACATCTCTTAGAAACCTGCACATTCAGTCCAAACTAGAAGCAACCAGTTATATTCTTCTATTTGGATCGGTTGTGTGGGTCTGTAAAGGATGTTTATCTGCATCCAAGATCGTAATTCAAACTTTGAGTGGCTAACCCTACGGGTCATGCTCAAACGCCCACCGTGTCAATTTGCCCTTCAAGTTGGGTGTTTTCGAAGTATTTTGTGTATAAATAAAATGCGCCAACAATTTTGCAAGCTAATGTTAGTTAAGCAAGAGCGTTGAGCAATGAGTTTGCAACCAAACCAATTTATTAGTATTATATCTAAAACATAGATGACGTTAGAGATTATTCTGAAATTTCTATTCGTATGTGATGGTCCCAATATTGGATTATTAAACAAATCACCTCGGTAGCTCAGTTTTGTTTAAAAATTTTAACAAA
The DNA here is from genome assembly GCA_963170105.1 of Cantharis lateralis. Classification (NCBI taxonomy): domain Eukaryota; kingdom Metazoa; phylum Arthropoda; class Insecta; order Coleoptera; family Cantharidae; genus Cantharis; species Cantharis lateralis. Next base: position 2,201,888 of record OY720628.1, read on the forward strand.
ACATTATTTTTATATGTTAACTGAATTTATAAATTATACAACAATAACAAATTTAATGTAAAGCATGTTAATTTTCGACCTCTACGGTGACAAGTATTTATAATTCTTATCCTTGAGAACAATAACAAGAACATTAAAAATATTATCTACTGAGCTGCTAGAATTTCTAAAAGCAACTAATTCAGGTCAGAATGTGATTTCCGTCCCGAGATACGAACATTTGAAGTTTGACAAGTTCAAAAGCCTGGAAACAATTTGTTTGTATGTTCGACTGAACAAATCTACACCGCCAGTAACTGCGGCCTGAAATTTTACACAAAGATATAATTTTTCGCAGCGCAGAGTATAGACCCATTTTCGTGAAGCAGATTTTGTATAAAATTATTAACGCCATCTAAGTTTCAAAATACATATTAGGTTGAATTGCTCCTCTTGATAAATTAATCAATCAACGGTTAGTACCTACATAACTGAACATGTGCAGGTGTTAAATTAAAGCCAAGTGCAACAAGCAAATTCTTTGCCATTTTCATTTACCTTAGACGCGTGGTGTTCTTTTCGATTGGCAAAAAAACGAAATATAAAACTTCTGTATCCATACGAGTAAGCATGAAATATTTTAATTTAAAAACGGAAAGCTTGTAAAGCACACTTACCTTTTATTATCCTCACACGATGAGGAGTTCTGTAAAAATTTAAGCCAAATCAAGTCAATTCCAAACATCCGGTTAGTCAAACTCAAATTTCAAGTAATTTGTGAAATATTTACCTCTTCAATGAGATTGGTAAAATCCTGCGAATTAAAAAAGTTGTGATCCTTGTCAGTGCAAAGCAAGCAACGACCCATGCAGCTACCCATATCTTTTTCGGTCCATCAAGAAGAACTTCATCCTCCATTGAGCCATCCAAAAACTGACAATTGCAATACTTGAACTGTCAGATCTGCCGATAAACGAATCGAGATTAAAACTTTATTTATTTCATCAATATTTGCAGTCGAATTCGCTTATCACTCTGATATTGATAAATAATAATGACATTTGTTGATGTTTTGGACCTCTACGTCGAACGACGTCTACATCGAACAATTCCGAGATAACACTGTTTCTTGAAATCAGCGTTTCCAAACAAATTTTTAAATTTCCAAAATTATTTTTTAAACTATCGACACGTAAATTTATTGTTTGAATAGTCCGAATTGTATTAGGAATTTTGGACTAAAACATTTTTTAAATCTACTGTATATTGCCGAACAGTTACAATACAAAAGTTTGACAAGCAACGATATTTTATAACAAAATACTTCGAATTTTCCCTTTTATCGACGACTTGAAGGCTTAGTGCTTTCGCTTAAATTAAGTAAACATTAAACAGATTGTTATTTAAATAATGGAAATCTGTTTTCTGTTAATTTTAAGTAAACGAGATACAGTTTCGTGGTAAATTCATGTGAAAGAATTACACGAAGTTTTAAAATGTGGTCGACGACAATATTGGCAGTGATATTTTTATTTCTTTTTAGTGCAGTCAGTACGTTATCCGAATATCCAATTTTAATTGTAATTTCTTACGATGCATTCCGATACGATTATTTCAATAAGAACGCGAATCCTTTCATGCTGAAGTTACGCGAAAAGGGCACTTACGCCGAATACATGAGGAATGTTTTTCCTACCAAAACCTTCCCCAATCATCATTCCATTGCCACTGGGTTGTATACCGAAAAACACGGGGTACTAGGTAACACTTTTTATGACGTCAAGACAGAAAAGGTCGTGGGCTTTTCGTACGAGCTATTTCATTACGATGAAACGATTGTTCCGATCTGGGTGAGTAACTTGCCGGATTTGTTAAGATCGTTAAGACGACTTTACTTCTCTTACAGCGACACAACGAAGATCAAGGTTCCGGTAGATTTTCTGGAAGTATGATGTGGCCTGGCGGTTCGTTTACTTACCAAAATAAGTCACCCACATATGTTAAGCTATTCGAATCTGGTTTTAATTGGCAAGAACGAATTGATATCGTAAGTGCAAATTCCTGTTTATAGATAATGGATAAAATTAATGTTTTGTACCATTTAATTTAGGTTCTGTCTTGGATTGAAGATCCGGAAAAACCAGCCAATTTGGTGATGGTATATTTCGAAGAACCAGACACACATGCACATATTTTTGGACCCGACTCTCCCACGACCTTTGGATTTTTACAAAAATTAGACAATATAACCTTTTATTTGCAAGTAAGTTAAGACGGAAGTTGAGAAACATTTCATTTGAACGTTAAAATTTCAGCAACAATTGGAACTTCGAGGACTCGCAGATAAAGTTAATGTAGTTCACCTTAGCGACCACGGTATGGTAGGCGTGAGCCCTCCGGAAATTATTGACATAACTACATTTCTGCCAGCTTCTAGTACTTTTAAATTGTCTGGTTCCTCGCCGGTGTTGCATTTAATTCCAGAAGCAGGTAAATGGTTACAAAAGTGAAACTGATTAATGTTGACCGATTTGTTACAGGTTTGATTGACGAATATTACAATTTATTAAAAAATGCTTCGTCGTTGAATGGTCACTTTGAGGTCTATCGGAGGGAAGAAATGCCCGATGGGTGGCACTTCAAAAATAACGCTCGTGCACCACCTATATTTTTGATGGCTAGCAAAGGATATGCTTTTCAAGATTTGGCCGATTTGGCTAAAATTTATGCTAAAGCCAACAATATCACTGGTAAATTGACTGCTAGCGCGAGGTTATAAAATTTTTCTCTATGATTTTTTATTTTAGTGACCAACAAGACAGTTTTTGGTGTTCACGGATATGAGCCAGAGGTGGAAGAGATGCGTCCATTTTTTATGGCTCGTGGTCCGCAAATTAAGGTGAATCACACCATTTTACCGTTTGACAATGTGGATTTGTTTAATTTGTTTTGCAAAATTTTAATGATTACCCCGACAAATAATGATGGACATTTGGACAACGTGCGGGATATGCTGGTAGATTCTGGTACTTCCGTTCCACTTCTCATTGTAATCGGTGAGTTAAATTTATTTAATTTTAAGAGGAGGCCTGCAAGAAATTGAAGCATTTCCCCATATTTTGTTAATTCTAAATTTTGGAAACTGAGGTAACATTTACATTACTTTTTCCTATTTCCTTTCATATTTTGCAGTTGGGTTATCTTCTGATGTGATTTATTTTACCTTGTTTTTTCCAGTGTGTGGTGGATTATTGGTTCTCCTGTTGATGGTTTGTGCGGCAGCCATAGCAATAGTGATAATAAAACATCAACAAAGCATAACCACCACTGCGGCGCTAAATAAACGATTTCCACAGACATTTAACCACTCGAAACTTGAAGCTCAGCATTTGCTTGAACCGGAAGAAGCGTAAATTATTATTGTTCAACTCGAAAATTTTTATTAATTAAGCGGAAAGTTTTAGCACTGAGTTTGAAGATTTTAAGTAGCTCAATTTTTTAGTGAAATTTGTTATACGAATTTTTACTTTATTTTTAGTACCTGATTGAAAATGAAATTTTTAAATTTTGTAAAACTTAAATTTTTGTTTTTTATTTGTAATGTAGATATACCGGGTGTTGACTCGAATAGCCGAACATAGGGAATTAACACGTAAAAACTTATTTATGCAAATTCCTGCTTCCCAAATTATTTTAGAGAAAAAATGAAAGACACAAAAAGAATGCAGAAATATAAACTACGTATGATAAAAGCATTAGATTTCTTGTAATCTTTACTTATAGGGTCAAAAAATGCTTTTAAAATTGTTAAAATTTTCATTTATCAGACTGGCCATGTAAGTTTGAAAGGTATAATTATTTCGAAATTAAATTGAATTAATTTCATGACCAGTCTGAAAAATTAAAATTTTAACAATTCTAAAAGAATTTTGGACCCTTTTAGTAGAAACTAGATGAAATTCGAAGATAAAAGTCCAAAATTCGTTTAGAATTGTTAAAATTTTCATTTGTCAGACTGGTCATGAAATAAATTCAATTTAATTTCGAAATAACTACCTTGGAAACTTACATGGCCAGTCTGATAAATGAAAATTTTAACAATTTTAAAAGCATTTTTTGACCCTATAAGTAAAGATTACAAGAAATCTAATGCTTTTATCATACGTAGTTTATATTTCTGCATTCTTTTTGTGTCTTTCATTTTTTCTCTAAAATAATTTGGGAAGCAGGAATTTGCATAAATAAGTTTTTACGTGTTAATTCCCTATGTTCGGCTATTCGAGTCAACACCCGGTATAAGAAATTTACATGGTCAAATTTTTAAAGAGAAATAACTTGAAAACTGGGGGTGGTTTAGGTAACGGAAAACATTAAATAATTTTATGATTTAAAAAAGGGGCTCATCAGGTTTGGAGTTAGTTTGAGAACTTCTGGTGTGTGGGGATAACAACCTTTTTTTACGAATACTAGAGATATAAAATTGAGGTCAAATACATAGGCAAATATGCTTTCCTTCTGGCATCGATTACACACAATCTGAAGTTTGTATAGTAAAAATTAAAAAAAAGGAAATGATAATTGTCCCCATTCATTTAAAAATATTTAAAAGTTAAAATGCACAATAATATTTCCGCGAGTCCTTTGTAAACTAAACCACTTGCATTGTTTTGTTTATAATTTATTTGCTTATGAAAATCATAACAGAGCGTAAACGGGGACTTGTGATTGGACGAATAATCAATTAGTGGTGTAGTCATTAAAAATGCACATAATTAAAATGATAAGTACAAAATTATCTTTGTCCATTGTTTATGTAAATCAATTTTTACGAGTTATTTACATAAGAAAATAACCGATGTGAATTTTTGCATAATATGAATTACGCACAAACTTAGGCGTACACTTAAAATATTATTTTTTGAAAAATTAATGCCTAAGCCTAGGATCAATTTATAGGTGCAATCCTTGAAAATATTTTTCTTTAAAAATTTGGCCGGATAAACTTGAAATATGTACTTTATTGTTATAGAATCTAGACGAAGTATTATATGACGGTTGTGCATGTTATTTAGTGTTATCGGTATTTACCTATAACGTAGGTACTTATTCAAATAGTGGTCACTTAATTATTTTCTAAATATCCACGGCCGAGTTACATTGTGATATAACGTTTAAACAATCACGTCCTTATCGTAAACATTCTTAACGTCCATAGTATTGTTTTTATTTGTTGCATTTATATACAGGGTGTTTCTAGTAAGGTACTTGAATATCACGAAAACTTAAGTTTTCAATAGTCTCGAGTGAAGTGACGTAATTACCGTTTGGGATGAATACTGGTGTTGGTTACCATTAGAAGAATAAAATTAGCTGTGGTTACCCTAGTATTATTTATTTTGTACAACAAAACTTTTGTTTTAGTTTGTATCGTAGATATTTATATGTGTATATTGTAATGTAGATAAACTTTAAATTGTTGAATAATTATAATGGCATGATTAAAATTTTGACTTTATTTTGTGTGCATTTCCAAAACAATATGTTTATTTTTTCTGCCCTTTGTGTTCCTATATAGTTTATAGAATATATTAACTATAGAGTAGTTTAACGACTGACATTATAATAACTCGGTCATGACTCAATCAATTAGGTTTTATTTGCAGTCTTGATTGTCAACAATAATAAATTAATTTATGATGATAAGAAAGCATTCTACATTCCATTGCTGTTATTTTAATAAGAAGGCAAGGTACTTTGGGACAAATATAGGGATACCAAATAGGACTTCAAACTAGAACATGAAGCAAAAATTAGCTTTTAAAAAAATCAGACATACTTAAAACAGTTTTTTTTTTTAAATAAACCGGTGCTTTCGATTTGCGTGTAAATATAAGATAAGATTTGAAGTAGATTATTTTTCACGTCTGAATGGCACTTAAACATTAATAGAAAACAGTGATCGCAAACAAAATAATGCCAAGTTATCTCTCGCTTGGATAAGTAAACATGGAAAAGTTTATCGAGAAGAGCCCCAAAAATCAAAACATCTTAAATTGGCTCTTTCCTGTACATTAAAAATTATGCGTAAAATTATATGGAAATTTTTGTTTATTCTATTTAGTTTTCAAGAAAATAACTCCATCGTAAACAGAAAGTTATGCTTTTTTGGTGTAAAATCGGAGTGCTATCTGTAGATAGCAGGAAACTAGATGGACTGGAACAATAATTTTTTTGTACTTTATCGTAAAATGTTGTCTACTTTAATTTTGATAAGACCTATTTTGGATAAAGGATGTACTACCAGAAATGGTTGATTTAAGATTTAGAAACCTTATCTATTAGGTTTTTCTAAATAGATATTAAATTATTAATTCGTATGATCAATATTATCATGCGAAAGACAATTTTCAGTTTAAATTAATGATTTAAGGAGCCTTCAGCACCATTAACAAGGATTGTGGTGCCAAAGTTTTGTGATTCAACATCTGCATTTTTCTTCGCGCGGACATCTTTTAAATTGAGAAGAAATTCTTCAATGTTCCTGTGATAGCCTGACCCTGACATTAAATGATAACTATTAGATTTTATGACGAATGCAAGTAATATTTGTTTGGTTTTAGAATTTTTAGTGGGTCATGACCATTGCAATCGAGAGCGATTAATAACAAACTGCACGTGCAAGTGTTGTGAGCTGTTCATAACATTACCAATTTGATTTAGATAAATTGAATTTCCATTTATCGATAAATTTATTTATTCCGCGTATAGCGCAGGGCAATTCATTTGGATCGGTAATTCCGCATTGGCTGATATGAGATGTCTCTTCCAAGAAAAGAATGGGGTTACAGACCCAACTTGATTAAGATATCAGCAATGATCACAAGGAAGTTTAGAGAAATGAAAATTTCTAGAATCGGGTTCGATTTTTCCACTGCTAAATAGATCAGGAAGAAGCTGAGCTGAACAAATCTCAGAGTTACACCTTTGCTAACGGACGTTTTAAAGCGTTAAAGCCTGATATGAGATTCGAACCTGGATTATAATAAAATATGGAGCTTCGAGTACATTTTGTTCATCGGCGCAAAAATAATGAATTTTTCTTCAAAATGATGAACCATTTCTTCACCGTATAGCAGCCTATAGCATTACTCCACTGAGTATTTCCCTAGGACTCACCTTAAATGCAACACGACCATTTCTAAAAAAAAATTATTGTGCAGGGTTTCCAAAAAAGTTAAAATATATCAAATCAGGAGTATCTACTAACACTCCAATATATGTACGTCTTATAAAAAAAGATCAAGGGCAATGAATTATTTTGTAGATAATGATAGATTTGGAACATGATAGTTGTCTATATATTTGACCTTTTGAAATTGTTTTTATATAAATTTGTGAAATAAGCTTATATTATTTGAAATTATTATTTTAATGATTTTTTGAAAGATTTATTGTCAAACCAAGGATTTTCGTGTTAAAATAGTTAATTTAAAGCAATTAACGTAAAATACACTTATTATTATTATTTGTTTTATCTCTTCAGGGCTATTAATGTGAGCTGTTATTATTTATATTCTTACAACAATCGCAGGCAATTTAACTAATTTATTATTGTGCATTATCCAAATTGTAATTGTCCGACAAAAAAAATTATGTAAGCTAATAAATTTAAATTTTTTATTTCAGAGCGGCTACAGAAAAATAAAAAGAATAGTTTATATTGCTACGACACTTATCGGTCATACTGGTCATACTAAAACAATGATCAATTTGACGGTATCGCACATTACTCGCCAAGCTTTCCTATAGACCACATACTCGAGCAATTGAACTGCGATTATATTATTAACAACGCAACTTAATCACAATCAGGTCTATGTGTGTGTGCTCCAACTTTTATTTACGTTTCATATTACCGTCGATTATTTAATTCAAAAGTAAGTTTTCGTTCAAAATTATTTCAAAAAATTTTCAAATTCATTTCGAAAATATTTTCAAAATTTTCAAAAAACATATATTTATTTTCATTTTTTTTAAGAAGCCGAATATCGAAATTTGGAGTTATTACTAAAAGTTGAACTTCAAAATGCCAAACATCGCTCCGACTGACGAGATTATTGAAGATAGCTTGAAAACTTTGTTGCATAATCTGGACATTTACAAGTATGAAACGTCGTTTTACGAGGGAACCGCACCCGGGGGTAATTTCCTCGGCTTGATAGCCAAAGCGGAAGTTCGAGGGGAAGACGAATCGGGAGAAAATAAATTTTTTAATTTTATCATCAAGCAAGCGCCAAAAAGTGAGACTTTTCGGTCGTTTGTGCCGGTCAATAAAGTATATGTGCGCGAAGCGTTCTTGTACAACCAGGTTTTTACCGAATTTTTGCAATTGCAATTAGATAACAACGTCTCGAAGCCGTTTTATCCGATTCCAAAATTATACTTTTCCGACAACACAGTTAATAAGGAAATCCTAATCATGGACGACATGAAGCAGCTAGGTTTTGTCAATCGGGATAGGCAAGAAACTTTGGATTACGATCACGTGGTCTTCATTTTAAAGGAAATTGGAAAATTTCACGCACTCTCCTTTGCTCTCAGGGACCAAAAACCCAATGTGTTTAACTCGCTGGCTCAGGATTTGGAAGACGTATATTTTGATAAGCCAGTAAATTCTGATTTGCATCGAACCATCCGGTATATGGGCGATCGTGCACTGAAGTCTTTAGATCCTATTAAGCACGAAATTGCGCACAAAAAGTTCCAAAATTATCAAAAATCCATGACCGAAAAGGCTATCAAAGCGGTTAGTTCGAAAAGTGCAGGAAAGTACAGTGTTATTACCCATGGAGACTTTTGGGTAAACAATTTACTCTTCAAATATGAGGTGAGCCATCTTTTTAAACCAAGCTAGGTTATTTTTTCAAATTTCTGAAAGTTAATTTCTTTTTTCCTTCAGTTCAGAAAGGGGGGTTCTTGCTATACTGCGTATAACTAACAGTCTGAAATCAGCCAATTTAAAATTTAATCAGTTACTAATTAATAAACTTATAATAATTACAACTGCAGCAATTAAAATGCATTACCGTTGTATTATTTAATAATTATGTTAAATTTGTAATTGCAACCTTAAAAGCTAATTCAATAACAAAAATATGGCTAATTACTATTTCTAAGGTAGATTTTAAAACATTCATGTCAGGGACACAACTACATGGGGCTTAATTCTCTTTCTAAAGACGTGGCCAGTCTGCTGGCTATGTATACGGAGTATACCGGAATGGGGGGGGGGGATTATAGGCTCTGAAAATTTTCCCTTTTAAGCTCTCTCTTACTCTTTACGCACAGAATCACTTTATCCAGAGATGTATATACTATATAATATCCTCATTGGGTGAGGGGGGGGGTCTGCAAAGTTTAAACTTTTTTGTTAATATATTGTTGAATTTCCAGGGGGTTTATATCCCATCAAAACTTCTAAAATATTATTTAGTAAAATAATGGTAATTATTTAAATAATAAAAAGGAAATTTGATAATTTTTCGAAAAAGGAAATACTTATTGCGAACATATTGTAAGCAGGTAGCGACAACAAAGATTAATTATTATTCTGAATTTTTAAAAAACCCAAACAATAGTGTTTTTTATCAAAATTGTAATATTTATGATAATTATTTGTAATTAAAAAAAATAATACATTTTTGCACGAAATACATTTATTTTGTATGTATTATGTATGTAGCTCACTCCTGTTATCTTTTAAATTAACGTAATATGTATCTAGTAAATTGGAAAAAAATTATTGATAACCGAGCAGTTCCATATATTTTTTTTTTTGATGGTCATGCAAATATTAAACACGTATTTAAATTGTAAATTCTTAGAAGTGGTTTAATTATTTAAATTTGCAATTATAAAACTTTTTCACATTATAAATTTTGGTTCTGAGGTCACTCGAAACTATTTCCAAAAATGTCTGTGCTTACAGTGTCACGATAACCCAGTCATTAGTTGCTGCCAGTTAGCGTAGCGTAGCGTGAAGGGCGGAGGGAGCATTTAGCTATAATATCATCTGATAATTAGATGAATTATCTAATATTTTATTGCGCGAAATATAATACTATTGAATTCTTTACGATATATTGTAAGTCAATAAAATTATCTGCTCGAATTTTTTATTTTTAATGATAAGATTTATAAAAAATACGTAAGGTTATTTAAAAAATAAAATAAAAAATCATATCAATATGTTATACATAGATTAGATAAATGCGTAACAAAAAAATAATTTCTTTTATTGTTTCAGAATCCTCAGGCAATGACCAAACTAGAAGAGATTTGTATGTTAGACTGGCAATTATCGCGACTTGGGTCTCCAGCGATCGATTTATCATATTTCTTCTTTTTATGTACGGATACGGAAACAAGAGAAAAGCATTACAATAAATTCGTGGAGGTATACTATAACAGTTTGGCCAGCTTTTTGCGACTACTGGGAAGCGATCCGGAAAAGTTGTTTCCTTTCAGTGCGCTACAAGATCATCTGAAGAAGTTTTCCTTGTATGGCTTATACATGGGAACTTGGGTATTGTCGGTTCTTACAAGCGAAGCCGATGAGATACCAGACATGCAGAAACTGGACGGATGCAAGAGCTTGGCCGACGAGTTTCAATTTGAAACCAAGCATGCAGAAAAATTTTATACCAGAATTAGAGGTGTCATCATGCATATGATCGAACACGACTATGAATTTTAAAGTTTTCGAAAAATTAGGTTGTATAATTAAAGTTTTATCCAAGGAAACCATTCGTTTGCTACTATAGGCAATTCGAATAAGTTTTATTTCTGATTTTATAGGTTGGAGTGATCATAACTTTCTTAATAGAGATGTTGTTGTTAAAAATTATTTATGCTACTATTTATAATAATAATTACTTAAGTATTTTAATGACAAAGTATTATTAAAAATCTGATGTAGCACATCAGAAATTAGAAACTCATATGCTGTATATTGTGGTTTTTTTATTTAAGGTGGTACCGAAGTGGCCGGTACACACCGTCAGAATTTGTATAATATAATGTAGTCTAGTCAGGGAGATAAAAAAATAAAAGGTGCGAGCTATACGTAAAGTTGCGTAGGAATTATTGGTTAGATAAGAGAGCAGTTCGATCTTTCCAGGTACCTACCTCCTTCATTTATAACTTTTGTAACTAAGTAAATCTGAATTAAATATAGTGTTTCACCAATACGTTGTTTCACTGCATCAGAAGTTCCATCACCATTATTCGGTTTCGGACGTTCCAATGTTAGCAATGTATAACGTTCTGTATACGTAGCCCTTTAAAATTTGCATTTAGAGCAAAAATTGTCGGACATTTTCTGTTGCAAATTTAATTTCCTTCATTTTTGTTTATATACATTTTTTGATTTGGTCGCACCGTTTCCAAGATATAGCGACTTTAAAAAAATGAAATTTAATAAAATTCTTAGTCTTTTTAAGTCACTGTATCTTGGAAACGGTGCCACAAAATAGAAAAATTTATATGAACAAAAATAAAGGGAATGAAATTTGCAACAAAAAATGTCTAATGAGTTTTGCTGTAAAAGGAAGTTTATATAACAAAAAAGTCTTTAAAAAAATTAAGTTACATTTTAATAAATTATATATTTTTGAAATCCTGAAGATGACTCTTTCTCGAAAGTTTCCCTTCGAGCAGTCGCGCATGTACTCTGTTTTTCAATTTATTATTTATACGAATCCATTTGAATCCACCATGTATATAAAATAAAGGGAGAGAGTAGGCAACTGTTGAAGCAGGGGGCTATCAGCTGTTTAGTGTCACCATTTTCGTTGTCATTAATAGAAACTTCAGTGTTTAGTTTCACATATTTTGGCGATTAATTATCGATTTTGCTTTGTTTGGTTTTAAAAAATTAGTATCGATCAAACGCGCTTATAAAAAAATGTTTAAGGTTTATCGCTAGTTCAAGTTTGAAGGTGATCTGTGTTTTTTTTTATTGTTCACCATGAATCGAAGCAGGAAATCCATTTTTAAGGACATTTATTATCAACCGTACAAATTTAAATACAATCCTTACGAATTGCAGCACAGCACTAAGGGTAAGCAGTTGTTGTTTTTCATGTTCAAATTAAAGATTTAGCTAACAGCTGTCAATCTCTGTTTTGTTTGCTAACGAGTTAAGAATCACGATACTTGTGTTTTAGATAATTTAGACTTTGTGCAACGTTTGGGACTCTTAAAGCGTTTGCCCATTCATCAGGGATGTGTTAACACCATCTCTTGGAACAAAACGGGAGAGTATTTGTTGTCTGGATCGGATGACCAACGTCTCATTATATCCAACGGCCATAATTATAAAATACTGAGTGATTTTCACACCTCTCACACTGCTAACATTTTTAGTGCTAAGTTTTTACCCCAAACAAACGACCAACAAATTGTTTCTTGTTCCGGTGACGGCATCATTTTACACACAGGTAAAGCTTGTTTGTTTCTTTAAGCCTTGATTTACCCCTTTCATTAATGTATTCAACTAATACGATTTTTTTAAATAAGATTTAAACAATCAAGAATTGACTTCCGATAACCAATTTACTTGCCATTCTGGAACGACATACGAAGTTATCACTCTACCAGATGATCCCAATAGTTTTTTGAGTTGTGGTGAAGATGGCAGCGTTAGATGGTTCGATCTTCGTGTAAAAACAAAGTAGGTTTTTGTTTTGAAATATCTGCCGATTTCATCTTTTTTTTTTGTAGATGTAAAAAAGCTCGTTGCCGAGACGACATAGTTATTAGCACCCGACGTGCAATAACGGCCATGGCTGTCAGTCCTAATGCACCACAACTTGCAATTGGATGTTCCGATTCGACAGTGCAAATATACGATCGCCGTTACTTAGCCAATCATATTGGAGGTTATTTTAATCATGATTTTCTTACTTGTCGGTGTTACTTAGTGATATTACAGATATGTTTTCTGCAAAACCATTTTGTACTTTTTCTGCACCAGATTTAGATGATCGCCCTTATAGAATTACATCGTTGAACTACAGTACTGATGGGCAAGAAATCCTTGTCTCGTATTCGTCCGATCATTTGTATTTGTTTGGAATCCAGGTAATTTTATTCTTTTAAGTTCATAGTCGGCGATTACATAGATATAAACCAAGGTAAAATTCAACTTTTTGCTTTTGTATTTAACGCATTTGTTGGGCGCAAACTTGACGAGTAGTTTTTTATGCACATTTTTTATAGAATCTCTTTATTTATTTTTTTAATTTATAGTTTTATGACCTCTCAGTCGAATCGCTACAAAAACCACGAGAAATACGAAACATTTTTTATTAATATTTTAGAAAAAGAAGCTAGAATTTAGTACTACCATTTTCAAAATTATGGAATAATACTAAAAAGTTTTGTCAAAATTCTCTGCCAGTAACTTCGTCATTTGTCAGAATTACAAAATTAGTTTGTGCAACTTTTCCAAACCATTCCATCCCTGACTGATATCTCTTCCTATTTTTGCTCTTTCTTTAAGATAATTAATTTTTAGGAACAAAGTGTGAAATCATTTTCGAGAAAAGGTAAACGAGGCCGAGCGTCAAATAGTCAACTTGCCGCTTTGTTTAAAAGTAGAGAGAACAAATCGCCACCCGTTAGACGATTAAGATTGCGCGGTGATTGGTCTGATACCGGACCCGATGCTAGGCCGGAGTCGGACGCCACCACCAACACCAGTAATAATTTTGTCTTGCAATAAATTTCAAATTCCACTTAAAATTGTTTTTATGTAAACAGATATAGGACAAGCAAGACCACAACTACATTCTACGTTGATGCAACGTATGACGGATGTTCTGTCTCGTATGTTAAACGACCCCATAACTCGTGCCGCTTTGAGTGCAGGCGGTGAAGATTTGTTAGACGAATCCGAGTCTACTCCACAAGCCAGCTCAAATACTTCCGAGGTTGCAGATCCCAGTGATAGTCAAGTCTTGTCATCATCTTCCGAACTGAATTTATCGCAAACGACTTCTGAATCTTCAGAAAGGTTTGTTGTAAATTGGCAAACTTGTTTTTGTTTAATTAAATTTTTTTAGCAGCAACGTTTCAGCGTCACCGTCAGCTTCTAGCAGCACATTTATAACCCTTCCGGCTTCCAATTTGCCCTCTGCAATGACCCGACATTTACGCAATCATTTAACCACATTAAGAAATTTAAGAGAGGGATTTATCGAGCAGCATGGTTCCGAACCGTCAGTTAGTTTGAAATATTCTGAACAGAGCACTTCAAATTCTACCATAAGTTTAAAGGTTGTGAGCGGTTCGGCAGTGCCTTCAACTTCTGCAACAGACAATGATGAGGGTACCGAAGAGCAGGCACAAGAAGAGGTAATAAATTTAGATGTTGGATGAATTTTTAGATTTACAAATAAATTTTAGATGTTGGAGGACGATGTGGATTACGATAGCGACGATAACGAGGAACTGAGCGTCAAATCGGAACCGGCGTTTACGAGCAAAATTCACAATTCGCAATTAAAAATGAAATACGTTGGTCACAGAAATGCTAGGTAAATTTGAGCAGGTTTACCTATGCCGGGTGTGTAAATGATGAATTCATTTTTTTAAGAACGATGATCAAAGAGGCTACTTTTTGGGGTAACGATTACGTGATGTCCGGTTCGGATTGTGGTCATATTTTTGTGTGGAATAAAAAGACTGCCAATTTGGAGATGCTGTTGCAGGCAGATCAGCATGTCGTCAATTGCCTACAACCTCATCCCACTTTACCGATTTTAGCCACCAGCGGAATTGACCATGACATTAAATTGTGGGCGCCAGTGCAAGAGGAACCAAATTTTGATCAGAAGGCCGCAGAAGATGTGGGTTAAATGTATGGTCTTCTAATTTTTTGTTTCTGATTGTAAATTCTTTCCAGTTGGTTAAACGGAATGCCATAATGCTGGAAGAAACCAGGGACACAATTACGGTACCCGCAGCCTTTATGATTAGAATGCTGGCATGTTTAAATCAAATTCGGCGTGGAGGCCGGAATAGATCTAGAAGGAGGGACTCGAATTCTGAAGATTCTCTATAAATTAATGTTAAGTGTTTGCTTAAATAAAATTGCTCTTATTTATTTTTTGTTATACTTGAATGGTCATAATTGTAAACAAAATTATAACATTAATGTGTACACGTAATTTAAAAGTTGAACAAAACGGGAAGATTTCAGAATACGTTAGGCACCTAACGATTTGGTGGCCGTCGATGTGGGCTAGCAATTTTCTTTAACTGCAATTTTAAGTCGTTGATTTCACTACATTTTATAGTTTAAAGAGTAGGACTTTTCATTTTATTAAATGTGTTGAGAGTTTTTGTTTTTATTTTTTTAATTTAATAAATAATTTACAATGTGACCAAGATTTTGTTTGTTTCTTGTACTAACCGAGATTTAAGTATTCAAGTATGCCTTTGAAATCACAATAAAATTTTCAGTTGTTTGAAGTGGTTTTATTGTAATAGTTGTAATCAGGTATAATTTTTGTGTCGAAATGTAAAAAAATTTATTTATGTGCGTCAGTTGTGGACAGATAGCAGAGAAGTGCCAGTATTCAAAAAAACAAAGATTTTGGGCTGACTATTAAAAATTATTAATAAATCAGTGGAACAGTTTCGGGATTTTTGTTTTGGTGTTTTGACTTTTACGTTTTTGTTTTTCGGTGTTATTGATTTTTGATGTTTTTGTTTTCGGAATTTTGATTTGGGCATTATTGTTTTTGTGTTTGGTTTTGTTTTCGACGTTTTGACGTGGAATCATAATAATTTAATAAGTAATAACAGTTTTTTTTCATTATTCATTGCTAAAATGAAGTTCCATTTGAAAGCTTTTAAGTAATAAAAATTTGTTTGCTATCCATTTATATTTATTAACTGACTAAAACAACACAAAGTCGTCAAAAGCGTTCAGACTGTCGACAAAATGTTAAAAAATTTAAAACGCGGAGTTAGCGATTGTGTCGTTTGCGCTCTTTCACCTCTATTTAAATTTGCATATTTTTTTGGAGTAACTACGGTATATTATCAATGCAGCCACTTAATACGGTGGTCGAAGAAATCGGAATTCTTGGTTTCTCCACCTAAACGTTGGATAAAATTAATGATTGTGTTTGTAATTATTGTCGTTGTCGCTTACGACATATTTGTTATATTATTGCAAGAAGTACACAGTAGGGAATTTAAAGTGCAAGTAGTAATCGATCTACTTTTTTGTTTCAGCGCAATTTTTATGAACTTGGGTCAAATTTTTCAAGGCCATTTAAGATGCTTTTATTTAAATTCTTGGGTCAATTTGGTGGATAATAGACAAAAGTTTGGTCTAAAAACTTTGCTCACTTCGAAGAATATAAAAAATCTTAGGACGCACGGGATTTTGAATCTAATCGGAAGTGTCGCTGTTGTAGCATTTGGTTTTATGTACGACGTTATTGTCTCATCCAAAAATTCATTTTCCACGTGGATTATATTAAATGCGTTTGTTATTGCAATCAGCACTTTCTCCTATTTATTTAATGTTCTTCAAATTACGGTCGAAATGGATATGGCCTACGATATTCTGAAGACCTGGCAACACCAGCTCATGAAAAAATTGAATCAAATATTGGAAGAACGCAAGGTATACGTTCGCAGACCTATAGAAAACGAGCTCAAAAATTATCGACGTGCTTATTGCGCTATTATTTATTCATACAATAATATCTCCATTTTTATGAACCCATCCGCTTTAATGTGGTTCTTTTTAATATTATTGATATTAATTATGAACTTCTATTTGATCCTCACTATATGGTCTATCTCTCTCACCGAAGGAATAATTTTAATGCAACAGTTCAGAAGCCAATGTGTCATATTGGTGTTGCTCAATTTTGTCACCTACACAGGAAGAATATCAAACAGGGTACGAAGACTATTTTGTTACATTTTCAATTGCTTGTTGTGGCACCCAACGTGGGGCCTGAACTTTTAAATTGTAATATGTCGAACGAATTAATTTTAATATTGTTTTTAGAGTCGTTCAGTTTTGTCGTTTTTACACAAATATCCTATAAGTAAATTAACTAGAGAAGAAGCCGCTCAGGTTGTTAAAATTTTATTTAATTGTTATAAATTATATTGAAGTTACCGCAATGGTTTTAGATGGAAAGTCTTATAAACAGTATTACAGTTCAGACCCCGTTGTTTACGGCTTCTGATATGTTTCCAGTTGACATAAAACTGGTGGGAAATGTAAGTAAAGCATTAAAACAATTGACATGTAAGTACACAAATGATGAGTGATAAATATTTGTAGAATGTATTTATTTTATGGGAAAAGGTAATTTCTAATTTTTTTACAGATTACCACGACCATCTTTACTTATGGTTTAGTAGGAATACAATTAAATGCAATGTGGACGACGAAATAAAAATTGGTTTAGTTCTAGAGTATGTTTTGTTTGCCTAGAAAAAAAATTAGCATTGAAAATGAAATATTAGCATATAGAGCAAATTTTTGTTTAAAAATTCATTCGGAAATGTTGTGTTGAGAAGTTTAAAGTACCCAATATTGGGCACAAAAATTAAATATGTAAAGGCTGCTCTTCTTAGTCATCTGCGTCATAGCCATAACCTCCTGGATTATACATAACAATAAAAAATTAGATACGTAAAATACTGCACCTATCACTTCTTATCATTGGGTTTTTAAAAATGGAAAAAAAATACTTTTTGATCTGAAGAATTTTAGCATTCTCCAATCCGGTTTAAGCAGCCATGAGGTCTAAACGCTGAAACCGTTTTCATACGACGGTTTGCTCAGATACACTAAATTAAAAATAATATTTGAGATGATCAATTCAAATTAAAAATAATACTTTCCATGAATGGGAAAGTAATAGGTGCGGATCATTGCTTTGAATTTGTCATGCAAACATAAAGGATTAGTTGGAAGAAAGTTGGATGTATGAGGGATGCGGACTTCAGCAGGACGACGAGATGTTGTCTCCGTAGTACGAAGTTGACTCATATTATAATATAGAGTTTAACAACCGATCGATTCTGTATTCTGCTTTCCTGATACCTGCACCTACATAACTTTACTAATAGAAGGACATTCGATTTTAATATTATGTGGTCTATAAATGCGAGAAATTTGGAAAAAATTAATTTTAAATTATGTCTAACTGTTTTAATGTTCGTTTATTTTTTGCGAAAAAATTTTCCTATTAAATACGTTTTTATGAAAACAATATAGCAGGTTGTATAATAAAGAGTTTGTCGGCCTGTATGTCGATCAACATTGTCGGTGTTAAATTCTAACAGTTTTATTTATTTATTTTTACCGAAAGAACAATAAACTTAATTTTGGTTTTTTCATAAATTGACTTTTTTTGGTTCAGATTTTTGGACGCAAAGAAAAAGTTTTCGGTAACCGAGCGACCAGATGCGTTCGACTAGTTATGATGTTTTTACTCTAAAACGGTTAACTCTATAATAAAAAGTGAAGAGATCGAATTTTTAGAGGATAACATGATAAAATATCGCACCAAAGTTCAATATTATTTAATAAGTAGTTTTTCAGTTATATTAAAAATAAGAAAAAAAATAAAAATCTTTTTTAACAAAAATTTGGTGAATTATGATTTTTTTACTCTAAAACGGTTGATCCTATGAAAATAAATGACGAAACAAATTTTGTAGAGAACATCATGATAAAACAGCACACCAAAATTGAATACAATCTAATAAGTGGTTTAGGAGTTATGGTAAAAATAAAAACAACATTGAAGTTTCCCAAAAATGCAACGTTTAAAAATTGTTTTTTTTTTAATATCCATTATTAACTACTTTAGAGCCTTAGAACAGCCAAATTTTTTTAGCTGGGTAATTCAATGCTGTCATATTGAAATTAAATTTGAAAAAAAATTATTAATATTATTTTTAATTTAATTTTTTATTGTATTGTAAAAGTTCGGAAATGCAAAACAAGAATAATTCTCGTTGTCAAGGATATTGCAAAAGTTTCAAATATAAAAAAACTATTTTCCATAAACTTTGTCTCTGCGATATTATTATAGGTAATTTATTTAAAAATCAAGTCAATTATTATTTAATGACATCAGTTAATTCATAAAAATTAATTGGTATACTAAGGCAAATGCAGGTTTAGATCTTACAGCATTAGAAGTAAATAACAATCCCAAAAGATCCTGTTTTAAACACATATTAATTTATTGGTTTTATTTTTTACCTTTGTCTGGGGGGCAACTTCGCACCAGGGCGTTCGCGGTACAGTCTTTGGGAGGTAGTGGGGTTAATTGATATCGCCGACTTTTAAAGAGCTTTTTTTGAAATTTGGAACAGTTTTATGTGTTATTTATTCATTTATTATTTTAAAAATTCGAACAACAAAACCGTCACTTCTAGAAAAAGTAGGTAACCTTTTGGTACTCTTTGATGGTAAGTATATAAATACGGCAAAATAGGAAAATAAGATCACAGTTCGATCAAATCTGAATAAACTCGTTGACCATGTATAAATTTGTAAGTAGACAATTAAAATCTTTGTCCTCTTGAAGGGATATTTATTGATTTTTTTCCATCTTGACAAATTTTAAAGATTATAACGCAATATTTTTCCAGATTGTTTTAGCAACCATCTTGGCATTTGCCTGTGGTGTTCCAACTCCCAAACCAGACGCTAAGCCCGAACATTTGCACCCTGTAGTATATAGCCACGTAGGACAACACCAGGCTTACGTTGTTGGACAACCCGAGACTTATGCTGCAGGACAACCTCAGGCTTACATTTCAGGACACAATCAAGTTTATATTGGAGGACCACATGAATATCATGGAGCACATCATGGTCATCATGTTGGACATCAGAGATCTTACGAAGTCAACAGTGGTTATGCCAGTCCATACTATGTTTCCGGTTATGTACCAGTGTATCCTTCCCATTCGTCTGGAGTGGTTTACAAATACTAATATAGTCTCAAAATGTAAATCTGTTAAATGAAATTAAAAAGTTAAATGCATTCTTGTTCTTTTTCTTATTTTTCTTATGCTGTTTCTTAGTCATAAAATCGGCTGCTTCTGATTATGAGGGGCAACGAAAACTAAAGGTTTAGATATGCAACCCCATTGACATGCATTTATGAAGATTGCATTGTTAGTTTACGTCAGAGTTTACCACTTCTGCATAAATTCTGAGTGGGGAATTACTGCGGTAGGAGACACCGGATGACGTCTTAGGGGTATGGAAAACCTCCCTAGTACGCCAGTAATTGAGTTAAAAACAAACTTTGATCGTGGTAGATATAACCGACAACTTTACACCACAAATTGTTTTACCCCTCCCCAAACCAGCCGTCTTTGGTTTCATGTATTTTTTAATTTTAGATTATAATTTTTCAGCATCTCTTTCATTCTTCAGCGAATTGTTTTGTATATTTTATATTGTATAAGCATGAAAGTATGGTAAAAAAGACTATAAACCAGTTTTTTCAGTGTATGTTGAATCAGCAAGAAATAATATACCACCGACTTGATAAACGGATACAAGGGGGGGGGGATAACGGGATACTTTCTCCCCCATGACTCAATGAAAACCAGCAAAATTCAATAAAATTTTGTTAAAATTAGAAGAAGTACCTACATATTTTTATTTACCATCATAATACCGATCTTCACTTGCATTAAGAAGCTAAAATTCCTTTACTAAGTTGTTTAAAATTATTGAAATTTATGAAAATATATTTATAAATTTTACTTTCTTATTGGCATGGTCATGGTTGGTTATGTTCAGAACATTGATTTGTGCCAATAAAATTGTTTTTTTCAACTGCGATTGACGGCATCTAATATTTTTTGCATGGTTTGACGACATCATTATCCAGGGACGGACCCAATTGAAACTTTTCAATATGCCAACTGTCGACCGGTTTTTTTGCTCTTCATCTCTTCTTTTGAAGAACCTCCACTTCTTCCCTTTCTTTTTTAAAGGAATACCAATGATTGGCAAAAACTAACGGTTCTGACGTTCTTCCTCTTTAAAGCCTTAAAATATCAAAATTTAGTTTTAAGGCCGCACAACCTGCGCAACCTAGATTATTTTCATTCTCGTACAAAGATATTATGATTTTTTTACTCTAAAACGGCTAACCCTATGATAAAAAGTGAAGAGATCAAATTTTTAGAGAATGGCACGATAAAATAGCACATCAAAGTTCAATATTACCTAATAAGTAGTTAATGAATAATGAGTTATGTTAAAAATGAGAAAGGAAAACTTCAATTCTCTCAAAAATTCAGTATTCGGTGAGTTATGGATTTTTCACTGTTGAACGGTTGATTCTATCATAAAAAGTGAAGAGCTAGAATTTTTACAGAACAGAATAATAAGAATCCACCCCCAAGTTGAACATTGTCCAATAAGTAGTTTAGGAGTTATGTTAAAAAAAAGGAACGAAAATGGAAAACACGATGGATAAACACATATTTAATTAAAAAATTAAAAAAAGGAGTTTCTAACGGTTCATGAAACCCCGATGTTTTTGTAAATAAGTTTCGCCTTACGTTATTTTTGATATGTAATTTTACCCTATGATATAATTAAATTAATAAATATGAAAATATTAAATTTGTTATAATTTAGATATTATACAAAATTAGAATGATTTTCGTTGTCAAGGACATTGCACAAGTTTCAAATATAAAAAAACTATTTTCCATAAACTTGGTCCCTAGTATTTATTAGGTTTGTTTAAAAATAAAATCGATTATTTTTAACGACTTTAATAGTTTAATTAATTCAAAAAATAAATCGGTAAGGCACATGCAAGTTTATATAGTTAAAATTAAATGCATTTAAAAAATGCCGGGAATACCCTGGATAAGCAAAAAGTTCATTTTGGTTTTATTTTCTGTATGGATCGTATTGGAAAAAAATATTAACGTTGTCTGGAGAACCCCCAGCACCATGGGGCTCTTACGGTGCAGACTTTGACGGGTAATTTTCATCGCAGACTTACATAGAGATTTTTTTGGAAATTTCAAACAGTTTTATGTGTTATTTATTCATTTCTTAGTTTAAAAATTCGAACAACAAAATCGTCACACTTCCCGAAAGTAGGTAACCTTTTGGTACTTATTGTTAGTATAAATACAACAAAATTGTGCAATAAAATCACAGTTTGATCAAATCAGAATAAACTACTTGACCATGTATAAATTTGTAAGTATAACAATCTTTTGTACCTCAAATTAAAATAAATGAACCGAGTTTTTTAGTCAAATTATATCAAAATTTTTAGATTGTTTTAGCAACCATCTTGGCACTTGCCTGTGCTGTTCCAACTCCTAAACCAAATGCTGGGTTCCAACATTTCAACGGCGTAGGATATAGCCATCCAGGACAACATCAGGTTTATGTTGCAGGACAATCTCAGGAGTACGTTGCAGGACAACCTCAGGCTTATGTTGCAGGACACAATCAGGTTTATATTGGAGGACCACATGAATATTATGGAGCGCACCATGGTCATCACGGTGGATACCAAAAATCTTATGAAGTAAACAGTGGATATGCCAGTCCTCATTATGTTTCCGGTTATGTACCAGTGTACCCTTCCCATTCGTCTGGAGTAGTTTACAAGTACTAATAATTGATGCTCAAAGTAACTGTCTGAATTTATTGTAAAAATGTAAATTGTCTAAATAAAACTAAAAAAATTAAATGCATTACGTTGTTCTATAAGGCCGCAGTCCCACTGCAACCATTGGTCTTACCATTAATAATCTACCTACAAAGCGTACCAGGATTCTGATAGTATGGATATTCTATTCTATTCTATGGTATGGAATAACCCCCCCCCTCCCCACTTATTTCGATAATATCTGTATTCAAAAGAGAAAAATTTCTTGTAATGGATTGCAATTTGCAAGAATAAAAGAGCAACTTATAGGATTTTGTGTTGTTATATTTTTGATTAAATGCAACTGAAGATCGGTAATAATCGTAAAATGGCCCAATATTGCATTATCAAATCCAGCTTAAATTGTATTAAGTAAATAGTAATTCATATAGTACTTTCCATTTACCGTTAAGATTTTAATATTTTACTGTTGTTTGGGTTTTTATTGAAAGCGTCCCCTAGGGCGGTATATTTAAATTTTCTTCGAAGCTATGTAGTAAATTTATTAGTAACATCTCGAAATCGGTATAATCTCGGAATAATATTATTGAAATTTATTAAAATCTTTGTGAATTAGTAATTTAAATTATGTATAATATCTTCTCTCCTCTGGTAATTGATGCATACATATTGACTTCCTACAATACAATTTTTTTTCAGTTCAGATTGACGTCAACCAAAATTATAATAATAACAGGGCTGAGCTTAAAAAATTTTTAATCAATGAAAATCAAGTAAATTCTCACCGAAAATAAAAATATAATGGCTTAAGTAGGCAATTAGTTTTGGGGGGCTAAGATCCCCCTAGTTGAACCTATGCTTCCAGCTAA
The DNA here is from genome assembly GCA_963170105.1 of Cantharis lateralis. Classification (NCBI taxonomy): domain Eukaryota; kingdom Metazoa; phylum Arthropoda; class Insecta; order Coleoptera; family Cantharidae; genus Cantharis; species Cantharis lateralis. The sequence continues at coordinate 2,225,463 of OY720628.1, forward strand.
GCATTCGTCTTACCACTTGAGAATGCATGGGTGCTTTCTTGTTTTACTAAGTAGCAGAAAAGCTACTGAGCTTGCTCACGAGGTTACATCAAACAGGGATGATTTTCGAATCAGCAGAAGAAAGATTTTTTCTTACTCCTCTCTATAGAGCTCCTGTTTGCTGCTGATGATCAGAGAGAGATGCAATAATAACTAAAAAGTTCAAATCCGAAATGTCTTAATTTTAATTTGAAAATATGAAATAAAAGAGTGATGATCAAGGCTACACACGCTCAAACATAAGAAACTATTTATCATAAAATACGTTCGTATTAATGGGATATTTGTTTAAAAATTTAATTAATTACTAATATATTATTTATAGATTATAATTTTTTCTTGACGAAAATTTGAAAAACAAGATCATTATGGGTTTTGAAAATAATATTACATAACATTTCTGGACTATAAATACAACAGAATCGCAAAATTTTATTGTAGTTTGATCTTAACATCAAAATAGAAGCGTTCACCATGTACAAATTGGTAAGTACAATTATAATTTTTAAAAATTACATTTATTTAACTGAGACCGCTAGCAAAAAACCAAGATCATAATTTTCACTGCCGGCTTTCGCTCCAAAAAACAACCTAGCAAAATTTCAAATTTAATTGCGACACCTACCACACACGGAAAGCCGCCAGTGATCGTTTGAATGATCGTGAATAATATATTAATAAAATGTTTTATTTTAGATTGTCTTAGTATTAGCCATTTTGGCATTTGCCGCTGCTCTGCCAGCTCCCAATCATTTGCACGGTAACGGATATGGTTATGCAGGATCGTATCATGTAAGCAGTCCGTATTATGTTAGTGGTTATGTACCAACCTACACGTACTCCGCATATTCTTCTCCACTGGTTTATACTTACTAATTGATACCAGAATTTATTATCGTAGAATCGTGATTTTTTTTCTTTTTTCATAACAATAAACAATTTAAATTATTATGTTGCTTCATTAGTGCTAATCTAGTTTAAATAAAACTAGCAGTTTGGGCGATCACCTGCTAATGGTTCCAGGTTCGAATCTGGACAAACTTAATTTCTTTCTTGGTTGACCAACTGCCATCGTTAATAATTAAAACAGTGTCACGAAGCACATCCCAGATTAGCATAGTTTTAGAAAAGATATTTTGCCCTTTGATCCGTTTAGGTCTTTTCGCATTTTAAAGCAGCTTATTGAGATATTCTTAGGAAGTCAATCAACACATGTATGGTCGTTCAGTTTCAGAACGATTGACTTTATGGTAAAAAGTGAAGAAATCGAATTTTTAGAGAGAATTTAATTTTTAATTTTTGGTCATCGGTCTTCACAATGCCGTATAGGTTTGGCGTTTACCGTGGGGCAGACTATTTTAAATTGTTTAAATAACAGAAATATCGTAGGCAATACAACAGTTTGCTGTGATTTTCAGGCCAGCAAATGGAAAGATTTCGAAATAAATAAATGTAATTTTTTAGTTGCATGTTTGTATTGAAAGTTAATTGCAGTCTTATGAACTAATTAGAATATTTGATGAACAGTGACTGCTGTTTGTACAAAATTAATAGTCCACACCTTGGCAATTGCTAAATTCTTATTATTCGCTATTCTGGAGGCGGCTGTCTAAAAAAATTAATTTTTTGTGTTTTTCCAAAGTTTTTTATTTTTAAAAATTGTCTTCTTATTGTTCTTCGCATCAGAGATTAGGCTTGTTGCGACTTCTTATTGCCATCGCTTTAGGGGTCTTCCGTGGTCTCTTTTTCCTCTAGGACGATATTGATATACGCAAGCTTTGGCCATCGCTGATCATACATCCGTTCTAAGTGGGCTCTCCAATTATTTCGTTTGGTATCGATGAAATACCAAAATACAATTTAAAATTCCAGTGATTACCTACGTGGTTGTTGTAATGCAATTTTATATAGCATGGATTGAAAGTAAAAATTAAATTGGTCAAGTTTTACATTTCACGAATTATAGATTTAATTTGCCTAATTAATACTTTAATTACATAAAACGGAAAACTGAACTAGATACGTAAAATCTCAATAGATATTTTCTTGTAGGAAAAATTATCAGCTACGATTTTGTACAGAACATTTTCTTGGCTGCAAGCTAACCGTTTTCGGGATATAAGCATAAAACTAAAATCTGGAACCCTCCTTGTGCATCTTTGCACCCCCCCTCACCGAATCTCCTCGGATCTGGAACTTTTAGTATCGAGATCATTGCCTGAACTATATCAGGAAAAGAAGAAAAATGTTTATATAATCTGCGAAATTGCAACCAATGAACAAAATTTCATGTATGAATTTATTCATATGTTTAAAATGTTTTTTTCAATCTCAAACGTTCACCATTATAATAATCAATAGGCTATTGTTTCGTCAGCACTCCGAACGAAATTTTAAATCTGCGCTTGCCTCTGGCAGTTTCAAAATGGTTTGGGGGTGTTATAGAAACAAAGCTAATTTGTACCTACCAATTAATATTAAATTGTTTATTACATGAAATTTTTAGGTACAAATATTTTCTGGAGAGTCTGCAATGGGTTCCTATCTACGTGAAAAATATTAATTATTATGGTCAGAGAGCTTGACTTTTATTGATTTATTAGAAACACTCTTCTTTTCATAAATTCTAAACATATTTACATATATAAATAAATAAACAAGTAAAATTGCAATTTAAATAACGTTTGTATCGGTAAATAATAATAAGAAATCCCACATCGAATATGAACAAGAGCACCGAAAAGGACTGTATTAAAATAAATGTTTTGTGGGTCACGAACATAACCAGCTACACGATTTCTTCTTCCGCTCAAACCAAACATCTAAGTACATACAGATATGGATAAACTGCATCCAGAGGTTGTTGACAACCTTCCCAAAAGCATTTCGTTAGATGATCGTTCATAAATTTCATTAAGAAGTCCAACTAAATGGCAAATCGACAAAATCCTCTGCAAGCAGTAAAGATATAATCTATAAACGTCAAAAAAGTTATCCTTGCTCTTAATAAAAGGTTGGACTTTATAAATGGCCTTCTTGTGGAGAACAATAACAAAGTTAAAACCTACGACGCTTTGTTACTTTTTTTTAATTAGAAATTTCTTTAAAAACAAGAAGCCACCGAGTCATTTAATGCAATCTAAGTATAGGTGGGTATTACATTCGTCTGTATTAAGGATCAGAAAACTGAACAAACAAAATAAATTATGTAACCGCGATGCCGCGGTGCTCGCTCGGGAGATGTCAAAACAAATCTCAAATTTTGCAACAAGCAATGCAGTTTTATGTTAACGTATTCTATTACATCAAGTACATCGATTTACGATGAAATTTTAATAAAAAACACTACATAAATGTAGGATTTTACAATAAATGAATGTCAAAACCTAAAAATTTTAAAGTACACAATTGTACCAAGATAACATAATTGGCAGACAAATTTGATAATTTTCGGTTAGTTAGTATGATTAACAATGGTTTTCCTTAATTTTTAATTAACTCTATGCTCATTTTAATATAAAAATAGTGAAATATAAATTTTTAGGTTACGGCTTTTCTATCATAATAATTTTGGAAATAAATAGGCTAAAAGGCATTACTAGTGATAACTAACACAAGGGTAATGTATAAAATAACCCTTAATTTAATATTTTTCAAGAAAATGATACATAATTTGGTATTTATCCATTGCCGAACGTTTGACATTTCGGTGGCTTCAGAATGTAGTTATCAAGCAATTATCGGGTTCATAAGATTAAATTAGGTCTAACTGAACTATTTGGGGGATGTTTTACTAAATCTCATCATTTCCTTTCGATTCTGAGTGAAAATTATGACATGGAATTTTCAAATTGGGCATTTTGACTTATTTTGGACGTTTCCAGTAAAAATAAAATAATTTATTGTAATCAGTTGGGCATTTTAAGGCAATAGTAATGTAAAAAGTACTTTAAAATGGTTTTCAAAAAAATCCAATTTTGAAATATTTTAAATTTTCGTGAAACTTTAAAGAAAATCCGCTAGGTGGCGTAGCGATTTAGCAGAGATTTCAACCCCCGAGTGGACATTCGGCGCCCGAGCACATACTCTTTCTTTGACTTTTCCTTCCGAACGGCGTCGCAGTCTAATTTTATATTTGCCGGGAGAAGACGTTCTTTTTGCGCTCCATAATTTTTTAATTTCTTCATATTCTAGTGACTTTTATTAATGAAATTACTTCTTGTAACACTAAACGACCATTTGAATTTGTTGCTTTTCATCCGAGTGTATAAATTATGTATAAAAACAGTAACAACTTTTTTAAAATCGAAAAGTCGCGCGCGTCAAATATAAAATTGTGTCGAAGAATTTAGTTAATCTTGGGACTATAATTTATTAATTGGTGTAATCTTGTGATGGATGATTCAACATAAATGGTAAGAACTTGAATTAATTTTTGACCGTTGCACGATTTCCAAACTTTCACTCCGACATATTTCTTTTGTTTTAACGGGATGCAAATTATTTCTTCTCTATACAATATATGCCATTGGCTTCCTTCGGATTGTCCTGGAAAAGTACTTTCGTGGAGTAACGAAGCACTCTCGATTAAAGCCATATCTTCAAATGTAAATGCTTCTCGTACGACCATCATCGCTTGGTTCAATTTTATGTCAACCTGTAAAAAATAAATAATAAAATTTTGCCATACAATTATTTCGTAACCTTAAAATTTTGCTATACAAGTAAACAAACATGAAGTTTGGGTTGCACCAAAGTTCCAGTTAATGTCAATTGTTTTTTTAAAACTATTCCATTCATAATATTGCGTAATTTTGGTTTGCGGCGATTAAACCCATGTGTTTAATCGAAAATGAAGGGTGTGTTTGTTGTTAAGTGAGTGTATCGATACATATTTTGCATTCACGTACTTTGTAGGCTATAAATTAATAAAATCGTCACGGAATTAATTTTATTTTCGAATTTTTATGTTGTATTAACAATGATTTAGTGATTCGGTTTCCAAAAGATGATAAGTGATGTTTTGAAACGAACAAAAGTTTCATAAAATTTAAAGTTAGGGCAAACCATTTTGGTAAGTTATGTCGTTGGGGTAGCAACAGGCTTTTTGTTGATGTACCATAGGTGCTCGAGTGGACATGCGAGATATTTTGCATAAATGTTGGTTACGTTTGATTTATGTTCGATTCCTGCATCTCCACCGGAGAATGGGATTTTATGTCAAATTTTTGTCCAATCAGATGTAATCGGATGTTACTTTAGATATTACCTACGTAATGTTATAATATACATTTTTAAGAGGATATTTTTTGTTTCAGATGAACGTCAAGAAATTCTAGCAAATTAATAAATCTTGTGTTACGCGGTTATCGATAACAATATAAGTTTTTCGCGAGCGGTATGTCAATTTTGTTTGTAATAAAGTGTTAATTTTAAAATTCCTTTTGATCGTAATCGATTTAAATTATGTGGGTGTATTCCGTGTCGTTTGTACTCCACGATTGATTTGGACATGGAGAGGACTGGATTTGGGCAACACAACTGGCGAAAGGACCACAGTATTTAAAGGTAAGCAAAGACAACTTTTATTTTTACAAAAAACCTTTTGAACGTCTTTTTGTTTGGCTAACCTAATCGGATTAAGTATTTGTGTTAATAATGTCTTTCTCTTTCCAGGTAGGTTCGACAGCGTGGAATGGAGAGTTAAAGCAGCTAACACGGTTAGTGAAATTTATTCTGTAATTTGGCAGTTTAGTGAAATAAACGTGTGATGAAATATCTAGTGTTAATAGATTATTTTATCTATTTATGATATACTTAAAAATAATTTAGGTTACTTTTACAAAAATGATCTAATCAAACATCGGATATAATTTCGAAGACTATAATTTTTACATAAGTTGCGGTCTTCTTTTTGCGTTCCCTACGTTCGTGTAGCTCCCCGAAATGCACTTTCATTTCATCGGTTTATATTTTTGCAGCGGCTAACTATAAATTTTTGAGGTTTAATTAATTCATAACTAACCACTGCTTTGGTTAATTTTGTCGGGACTGGTTGCATTCGATGCCCAAAACAAATGTCCAGATAATCAAACACCGATAAGAATTACAAAACAATTTTTGTCATTTTTTTTAATTCAATGCCCATTTGGGGAACTACATTGCAAAAGTTTAAAAAAAACATTAACATCGGTTAAAAAATAAAGCAAGGAGATTAAATTTTGAAGCAAGTGTTCAACTTTGAGCATTTATTTGTTTTGGGCATGGAATGCACCAAGTTACAACAAAAGTGCGTTTGGCCATTTGGAGGGTATGGAACAAAGACTACAACATAATGTAAAAATTACAGTTTTCATTTCTTTCTTTCTTCACGCATCATTTTTGATTTTTGTACAGGTGACCTTCTACTAGTTTAGTTTATATCGATAATGAAATAATCAGCAGTGTGTGGTGTCAAATACACCGTGACGGGCTAGTGTACGGGAAGCTACGATTACGATATTCTTCAAACTCTATTAGTGCGTGGCAAGTGACTCGGGTCTACTAAATTTCCCAGCGGCAAATACGATATTATTTACTTATTTCTAATAAATTTATTAATTACTATTTCAAAATATTGCAAAATAGTATACATACTTAGAAAATTAGAAACGATGCTACTACGTGCAAAATTTCACAGCACAACTGATTGGTAAAGCATCGTGCTAAGGCAAAACTACATATTTTATACAATATTTGTTTATAAAAATAAATTCTAAAAAAATTAGTTTAGCCGCAATTTGTACTCAAAATATGAATTTATTTACGGAATGCCAGTACGATCCTGATAATATCATAATGGAACTTGTATTAAATGCAAGAGTCTTTAATTTACTATAACAAGGCATAATTTTTATTTTGATTTTTAGTTTGAATTACTTTAAAAATATGAATTTTTAAATAGATACTTATTCAAAACTGAACGTTTATAAGAAAAGCATACATGTTTTGTTCCACAAATCTTTAGCTTTTTAAAGTAAAAAATCATAATAAAAATAATGTCATGTCATGGTAAATTAAAGATTCTTGCGTTTAGTACAAGTTTCATTATGATATTTTTCAGGATTTTCCGTAAATAAATTCATATTTAGAGTTCAAATTGGGGCTAAACTAATTTTTTTAGAATTTATTTTTATAAACAAATATTATCTAAAATATGTAGTTCTACAAGAATATTATAATAAAGACACTATATTCCAATTTTTTGTGCACAAAATCTCAACCTACCAAACAGCCTTAAACAAAAATATAATTTTTCTCCAACATGTAAAACGTATCAAAATAGTATCACAAGTTAAAAGTTGGTAATAACAATATTATTATCATATGAAAAACTTTTTATATAGAATTTTTATTTTGCATTTTATGAAAAGTTTTCTTTCATCTTATCGAATTATATTTGTAAAAACTCAAAGTTAATTTTGAAAGATTCTCAAAAGTATTGAGTAGATAATAAATAATAGACTTTACTGCTTTTTCGGGCAGTTGACGAAAACAAAATTTGGGCAATCGAACAGTCTAGTACCTTAACGGAAATAAATTATGTAACTTCAATATCCAGTATTCCTGTAAAAATTCTTCACCCGCAAAGCTGTAACCTTCCCTAACTTCTGTTTTCAAATGTAAGACATGGTAAGTGTCACATCGTGTAAAATTTCTTTTCAAGAGGGATGCAATAAATTGTTTGTTTATAATTCCATGAGGTATAAAATAAAACTTTCGTTTTTATATTACTTTATGTTCGTTTTTAGCACTCAACTTGGAATTATTGAGAAAATAAATCATGATTATAGTTATTAACATGTGATAATATTTATGAAGTTTAAAATTTGTACATGTTAAAGTAGAATAATTTAATGTCACAACTTAGAAAATTAGATCAAAATATTGAATTCAATGATTATAGTTTGTTGTATCGGACAACCTGGAATTATTATGGGAAAGAACTTGAACAGTTATGCAATTAAACTCACCAATATTTCAATAGTCAAATTACTCTAATATTACCGATCAACCAAAGTACAACAAACTATAATTATTCAATTCAGTAGTTTCAATGTAATATTATAAGTTGTGACGTTAAATTATTCTTATTTAACAAGTACAAATTTTAAAATTGATAAATATAAAATGCATAATGAGCTTTGAAACGATGTGCCATTTAACATACTCTACATTTAAAAAAAAAAAAAGGTTCGGCAGGGGTCTCACTTGGGAATCCTGAAAGTTAGGAAGTTTCGATTATTAAACAAATGTCAGGGAAATTAAAACTTTTAGCTCGGCAGTCAACTTGTTAAATTCGTACTCAAATATGTTTTTGTATTATAAAACTATTCTATAATTACCATGGCCCGGACTTTGATGATCTTAAAACAGGCAAAATATGCTCATTTAAATGCACTAAAAATTGCTCAAAAATTCCTACAGATTGCATTGAAAAAATAAATAAAACAAAATTTTATAATTTTTATATTTGAAACAGAAATTTAAAAAATACAACATGAAATAGTGAAACTTATTTAAAATTTTACCTTTATTTTAATATTTATTACATATCGACTTTTCCAACGAAGACTCTAGTAACTCACTTTTTCATTTTGTGGGTTCTAAACACCAATATGTAGATTTAGGAGGTAACTTCCCACAAAAAAGGTAGTATCTCAAGAAATGAACATACAACAAAATTTCTTGAGATACGACCTTTATAGGGGGAAGTTACCACCTAAATCTACATATTGGTGTGTGTAACTCAAAAATTGAAAAAGGTGTGTTACTGCAGTCTTCGCTGGAAGAGTTGATGTACTATATCGAAAAACTGCGTTTCAAAAAGAATTTTTGTATCTAAAACCTGTAACAGGTTAAAAATAAAATATTGGATTAAATGAGAAAGAAAAGATCACTTCTTTGCCATTTTTAAAGCCATCGAAGTCCGGGCTCCGATAATTATGTTTTACATATTTTATTTCTAAAATCTACAGTTTCAAAAAGTAGGGGGAAATTTTGAAATTTAATTCGAGATAACCTGGAAAAGTTGGGCAATTTGGTATAGAAAATTTAATGGGAATCATGTTAGTTACTTTGCAAGTGAAGATAAACTGAGAACATTATCGCTGAATTGTAGCTAGTGAAAAATTAAAAATGACGAAATGTTTCCTTAATACAATTTATTTCAAAATTACAGAATTTATTCTAGTTTAAGCTTTCATTCTGTTGTATTAATAGATACATGTATTAATGAATGTATAATTTCAAGCAATTTTCTATGTACGGAAACGTTAGCTTTAATGGTAAAGTTTATCCAAAACATTTTTTAATTTCTATTTAAAGTATAGCATCAGTTCATTCCATAGGAAATGATATGAGATGTGAAATGATAGTAACTCTATAGTTTTCAAAAAATTTAATTCTATGTGTATTATAACGGGCCTTATATTTTCGTAGTTGAAAGTTACCTTTGTTCAAGTTTTAATGTTTTCTAACGGCTGCCATATTTGTTTAACGAGGTTGAATTTTCACTCGAACTTCTTATTTTAAAAAATTTGAATTTTTGCATGGCAGTTCTTGCAGGAATGGAAAGAATCAACAAGTTAATATTTTTTCTACACGGAGGTGGGACCTAGTTGTATTCATAAAACTCTCTTTTCCTAACAATTCTCCAAGTTTACAATTTAACTTAAATTTTCTTCTTCTTATGTTACATCAACGACCTGTGTCTTCATCAATAGTAACCTCGATGACCGAAGCTACTGTTGGTACTTTGAGCATAAAGGCAAATCATCAACCTAGGAAGACCTGTGGCTTAACGACGTGCCTTCCAAATCACTTTGAGAAATTTGAGTTTGAGATTCGATAACTAGCAAAAACATTGCAAACACACAATGTGCAAAAATTGTTTATCTAATTTTAGTTTTCAACATAAGTTTATTAAAATCTAACTAATTTGAATTGAACATATATAATGTTTATTTATTATTGGTACCGTAAAACGGTGTCAATCACAACGGGCGGGTGAATGACAACAGAAGTTGAGGAATGAAACAAATGAGGATTTCTGTATTTTTTATCGCAACTAGCGTCATAATAATAGCAGATAGTAGACGCTTATTACCACAAGAACCTTTTCTGGCAAAACAGATTCATCAAAGATGCAATTTTGCAGTACAGAACTTCTGTTGTCATTCACCCGCCCGTTGTGATTGACACCGTTTTACGGTACTTCTTCGCAAAACGAATGATTATTATTTTTCTTAATATTTATTTATAATACAACATGTTTTGCACGAATTTACATATGAAGCTAGTTGATTAATTAAATGAAGGTGTTATAAAGAAGGAGAAAGTTCAGTTGATTAAGTTTATTTAACGTAATGTTTATTTTGTTTGGTAGCTTTTTATATTTCGTATGATTCCCATAATATTCTCTTCAAATACTTGCCCTCTTTATGTAAGATTTTTGTTTTATCGTGGTTAATTTAATGATTTTTATAATTTATCCCATCTTCTGTAGACACTTGCCGATGTACGATAAATTCCTACAAAACTAGTGCTATAAATAAAAATTAGGAAATAAGCAAAATAATCTTTCATTTTGCAAAGAAGTACCAATAATGATAAACATTAAAATAACTTTGCTTGACGTACGTAACTTACATCAAAGATTGGAAAAATATTTTGAAAACACTCAGCGGGCGGCATTTTTGAAATGGACACTGTTTTTGATATTGTGCTTGCAGTCAAATCTCAAACTCAAAATTTTTGGTGCTTAATACCAATATAATTATATCGTACAGAAATCATAACAAAAGTTCAAGCATTTAGAGGAATGCAATCAATTCCAAACATACTTTGCACAATTAAGGATGAACGGTAGACACAGTGTTTTCGACTCTTTAGTTTTCCTCAATACCGTATACATAGTTATCAAAGTCTTAATTATGCAATTCTGCACTAAAGGCGGCAGTCTTCGTGTAGGTGGAACGTAAATAATGTTGTCGTACCAAACAATCGACAAGGCCAATGTGCTAACGAGAATTGCATAATTTATTAAGAATTGGATAACTATGTATACAGTACCGAGAAAGACTAATGAGTCAGAAATACAGTGTCTACGGTTCATCTTTAATTGTGCAAAAAATGTATAGTACAGAAATTTCCAACTTTTATTTGGTCCTCTACACCAGCATTTAGCGTTGAAACGTGCTGTTTTCTTATTTTTTCCAAACTTGGAGAATTAAAAAAGAAAAAGTTGTTGTAAATCTCAAAAAGATGACGGCTACATGAAAATTAAAAACAGTAAAATTTAAAGAACGTTCGCTCCAAAATACCAACATGTTAGGCTCATTTCACTTGAAAGATCAAGTAGCTTGAGATGGTCCATTGGCCATATCAGGTGCCCTATTCTAGTGCTCACGCGACTTGATTCGTATTATTTCGACCAATCAGAGAGAGCGAATACTTAATTTTTATGCGAAAGTGACGTATTTGCTTATGCGAATCAAGTCGTGTAAGTTCGAGAATAGAGCCCCAGGCCATTTATTAATCGAACGATCCTATCCTATCGTTTTTTTAAAAGTGCCATTATGTTCAAGGCCCTCAATTTGCATTATCTTGAAGGCAAGCATAGTTTTAAATGAATCAGGCGTATTTAACATGTGTTTACTTTGGAAAATTCTAGAAGTGCAAATAGCTTTGAAATTTTTGCTACACTATTCCAATATAACATTGGGATTATTGATTACGAGTTTACATAATTTTTACCTTTTCTGTCCTTGTGAAGTGTATTGATCAAAAGTAATTTATCTTGGAGAGAAATATCGGCATTGTTATCATACCACGTGTAAAGAACTACGGTTTAAAATATTTACAAGGCAAAGTTTGCTTCCTATATTTGTAGTTTTGGAAAGGTTCCGTGATCTTCTGGTTCATTTTGGTACCATCGTTTGCTAAAAAAATAACACTTTTTTATTATTTGTCTGTTAATCATTACGATCTATGCGAAAAGGGTTTTAATATTTTTACTTGATAGATCACAAATAATATAGGTAAAATAATAATTTGGCTGCATTCTGCAATCAAAGCCCAACTTTGATTAAAATTCTTCTTGTTTGTGTTATCTTTGAAAAATTACAACTGGAACTAAATATTGTCCAACGCAGCTTTTTATAGAAGCTAATAGAGACAATCACCTTGTTGGTGTATACTGTATTGTATTACGATAGCAATTATGTAATTTAGAAAGTCATTTCGGAACTCTGTGCGAAAATATGTTGTGAATCTTTGTAATTTTTTCCAACCCCGCATGAATGTCTTTTCTAATGCTATATTATGGATACGGCATATTGTAACGTTTGTCCAAAACAGCTTGGACCGCGAAAAACTGTTGGAACTTGTTGTAAAGTCTTTATGTGGTTGTAACCACGTGTACTTCAAGTTTCTCGCCTCTTGCAAGCTCCGCTTAAATTATGATAGCTCAACAAAGGTACAAAGAAACTGTTTTTCGGCAACAACTTTCTTTGTTTTTGAGATATGGCAAAAGTAGTTGAATATAAACTTAAATTTCATAAAATTCCCTATTTTTCTTACGTAGGGTAATTCTGAATTAAGAAGAAACTTCTACATCTATATAATAAATCTTACTGGAAATTTTACATAGTTTTATACCTTGTAAAAGAATTACTTTCGCTTGATTAAAATTTAAGTGTTAAGAAAACTGATTTAAAAAAATGCAATCAGAGTAGAGGGGCTTATGCGCACCAGCAATATGCAGCGGAAACGCTAAGCAGTCTTTGTGAAAACGTGTAACGAGTACTATCAAATATAATATTGTTCTTTACTAAACTTTTTTAAATAAATTACATCAGCAGGTTATGTGCTCAGTGTGCTGTCAACTGCGGGTTTATTTTGGAAGTGAATAAAGAACAGAACTTTGGTTTGAGACGGTTAAATTTGGACAATAAAATTAACGGAAAGTGTTTCGTGTGTGTCGTTTTTAACGCGGATCGATTTAAAATGGAAATCGATAAATCTCGAATTGAGAAGTTACGGGACGCAGACAATTGGCCCCAATGGCAATTTGTAATGCGTACACTGTTGGAAAGTGATAATCTTTACGAAATTTGCAAAGGCTCAGAAGTGAAGCCAAATGTGAGTGATGACTCATTAAGAAGTTGGCTAAAACGCGAAAGAGCCGCAAAGAAATTAATTGTAACGAGTGTCGAAACGAAACCCCTACAATTATTGATGAATTGCGAGACTGCTCAACAGATGTGGCAAAAACTGCAAAGTGTGTACGATTTTCAATCAGAAGAAGGTTTGTCATTTGTACAAAAATCATTCTTTGATTTTAAATGGGATTCATCGAGCGGTATTGCTGAACATGTGTCGAAGTTGGAGCAAATGGCTCATAAAATGCGTAGGTTGGGTGGTGAAATTCCAGAAACAATGTTAATGGCTAGAATTTTGTCGACACTACCAGTTGAATATAATCACTTTCATAGTGCGTGGGATTCAACAGACCAAGCAAAACGCAACTTAGAGAATTTAACGACGCGACTATTACTAGAAGAAAATAGAATACAGAAAAGAGAAGGCGATAATGCAGCGGTTGCATTATTGTCTAAAAAAAAGGTATCTCTAAAAACAAAGAAAACTGGATGTTTTACTTGTGGCAAGAATGATCATTTTAGGAGGGATTGCCCCGGATGCAATAATTGTGGATCAAAATACCACTTGAAAAAGAATTGCACGAAGATGAAAAATAATGACGTTTCTAAAAAGGAAGTTCAAGTGAACAAGGACACAAATGCAAAGATATTTGGTACCGAGTGTTTTGTACATATACCAAAAGAAAAACGACAAAAATTGGATAAAAAGGTCTTTAAAGGATATTTTGTAGGTTACATTGAAAGCGGTGGTTATCGTGTGTGGAAACCTGAGGAACGGAAAGTCGTTTTAAGTCGAGATGTTGTATTTAAAGAAGAAAAGTTGTCTGCGACAATTAACGAAATGCATTGTGTAATCGATGAAGAAAAAGAACTTTTAACGGAAGAAAACAAAACAAATTCAAGAGAACTGCGAGACAGACAAAAATTGCAACGTCCAAATTTTTATGGTAACAATGTGGCAATGATTGCGCAGCTTGAACCAGAAAATTATGAGGAAGCAATCAAGTCGTCAAATGCTGACAAATGGATAAATGCAATGAAGGAAGAAATCGACGCCTTATCCAAAAATGAAACGTGGGTGTTGGTTAATAAACCGGTAAACAAGAAAGTGATCGAAAATCGTTGGGTGTTTCGTGTTAAAAATAATGCTGATTGAAGCGTGAATCGCTACAAAGCTTGTTTGGTGGCTAAAGGATATTCACAACGTCCTGGTATAGATTTTGAAGAAACATTTAGCCCGGTAGTTCGGTTTGATACAATTCGTGTTGTGCTAAGTGTGGCAGCAACTGAAAATTTGAGTTTATGTCAATTCGATATAAAATCTGCGTTTTTGTACGGTTCATTAAATGAAGAAATTTACATGCAACAACCAACTGGGTACGAAGACGGAACCTTGCGTGTGTGCAGACTCACAAAAAGCCTATACGGCTTACGTCAAGCTCCTAAAAATTGGAATAAAAAATTTACTGAATTTTTAAAGGATTTCGGTTTGAGGGAGAGCACTGCAGATGAATGTTTGTACATAATGAACAATGACGGTGAAAAGTTGCTAATTTTACTTTATGTTGACGACGGTTTAATAGCAGCTACAAATAAAGAAAGTGTAACTGTGTTTTTAAACAAGTTAAAAGAAAAATTTGAAGCTACAATAAACACAAAAGTGACAAATTTTCTGGGATTTGAAATTGATCAACGAGATGATGGCTCAATTTTTATAAATCAAAGAAAATATATACAGTGACTCGCAAAAGTACTCGGACACTCCTATGTTACCAATGTAAATTGCACGTTTTCAAGCCCTTTTTTGTCATATTAAAATCGATTTTACAGCAAAACTTTGTAGACAATTTTTGTTTCAAATTTCATTGTCTTCAATTTTGTTTATATACAATTTTTTAGTTTGTCGAGCCGTTTCGAACTGACAGCGACTTAAACAAGACCCTGTAAAATACAAAAAATATTTTCATCTATATCTCAAAAATGGTGGAACCAAATAAAAAAAGTACAGTGCAGTCTCGGTAATCCGAACACACCATAATCCGACCATCCAGTAATCCGAACAAAAGAAGAAAAACTCAATAGTCCGCACAAATAGTTATAATCCGAACACGACTAATAAAATGTGCGGACTATAGAAAAATGTTCGGATTGCAGAAGAAAGGATAGGATGAAAAATATGTATCTAATGCAATGCATAATTACTACAAATATTTATATTATGTGTGACCTCCGTGAAGTTAGCATCTTATAAAATTTTGATAAAAAAAAAATGTAATCGTTAGGTCTTGAAAGGTCACCTTACCTTTGGGTCACTTCTACTTTTTTCAATAAAAATTACTTAATTTTTTAAAATCTTTTTGGTAAGTTAGCATACCATTTACAATCCGAGGTTTGTTTATTTCTAAAATAAAAATTAATTTAAAAATTTCGTTTTTAACTTTATATCCAGTTATCTGAACTTCTCTGTAATCCGAATGAGGCCAGGTTTCTATTAGTTCGGATTACCGAGACTGTACTGTAATAGGTATATTTTTTTTGTAAATTTCATTCTCTACATTTTTGTTTATATAAATTTTTCTATTTTGTCACACCGTTTCTGAGATATAGACGAAAATATTTTTTGAATTTTATAGAGTCTTGTTTAAGTCGCTGTCAGTCAGAAACGGCGCGTCAAAATAGAAAAATGTATAGGAGTAAAATTAAAGGCAATGAAATTTGCAACAAAAAATGTCTTGGAAATTTTGCTGTAAAATCGATTTTTATATGACAAAAAACAGCTTAAAAATGTTCAATTTACATTGGTAAGATAGGAGTGTCCGAGAACTTTTTCGAGTCACTGTAAGTGAAATCATAACAAGGTTTGGTATGGAAAATGCAAAGCCAGTTTCAACACCGATTGAAACAGGATGGAGTTCACAAGATTCACCGCTGCAAGAAAATTATCCATATCGACAAGCGGTCGGAAATCTGTTATATCTCCAGACAATAACACGTCTTGATATAGCGTATGCGGTCAACGTGGCCTCGTGATCGTCGGAAAAGCCAACACAAGCTCATTGTCAATTAACCCTCCGTCGGGCGCACCCGATCTGAGAGGCACAGCCTCTTCTGCTTTCCGCAGAATTCTCATCCCTTCAGTAGCTTCCTAACTTTTGGTGTTGAACTGACCCCATAAGATCAGATTACTCGCCGCTTCTTTAGAGAGCGCACACAGGCCTTTTGATCTCTCAGGCTCACTGCGCCCGAAGTCGTTTGTTTTTCGAAGTGCAGTGTTTGCACTTTTTTCACCAAAATCTTTAAATTTGATTTATTTGTGAACGTATTATACATTTTTTGAAGTAAAATTAGTGAGGTTTGATATTTAAAATAGCAATTTATTTAACATTATTATATTTCCGTGCAAGAAATGCAACCCAGGGATCTGCCTCTCCCATTCGAACACTATTTGCAATGATTGTTTTTCAGCCTGCCGTTGCTTTCCCTCAACGGCGCTTTGTGAATCTGATTCCGACTGAAAACGCTTGTTGTATTATCTGAATGGCCCACCATAAAATTTTTTTTCAATTTTCTTAATGTTTTGTAGTAAATAATGTAAGATTACATTCTTCATATATTACCTCCAATCAATTAATAAAAATTTGGAGGTATGGTAATCGAAAAAAAATTTCAATTTTTTTTTTTACATTTTCGAGATCACCGTGTCCAGAAACGTAAAGATCTGCAAAAAATAAAAAATAAATTTCTGTGTCGGTCGGGCGGTCGCCAGATTTTGTCCCTCGATTTATTCGTGAACCATCCAACCTATCAGGACCAAATTTGGTATAGTGGTAGGGTTTACTGTAGAAAAGTGAAAATAAGGTTTTCGTCGCGATCTGTCAATCAGGAGTGCCACTACAAGAAAATGATACAAGATTTTTAAAAGCGATTTTGTCTTGTGATAGGTTATTTTAAAGACCTTGAAAAGCTTTATCCAGAATGGGTGAAATTAACTTTCTATCTGTCATCTGTCAAAAATTACAAGCTGTCAAAGTTAAAACTTCAAAAGTAAATAACCCATGAAGTACTGAAGGGATCTCAACCAAATTTGGTATGTAGGAACATTGCCCTCAAAGGACTTCACCGCATATGGAACCCTTTGATAAAAATCAGGAATTTAATATGAAAAAAAATAATTAATTTTTTTTGCGAATACTTAAAAAAAGTCCTTGTCCCTCGATTTTTTTCGGCATTTCTACGTCGATGGCATTCAAACTTTTTGGACGTGTGTCTTGTAGGCTCTAGTGGTGAAAATAAGGTTTTGGCAAAGAAATCTTTGCCAGAACTTCCACAATAAAATAAATAAAAAAAAATGAAAATGACATCATATCTCCGGGAATGTATAACCGATTCAGATAAAATTTGGTGTGCTGATGATTGGAGGTATTGCGGCAGAAGTGACGATATTTTTTTAATGTGTTTTTAGAGGGTTATACAAAATAAATTATATATAGGTGTTATTGAAGTTTTTTAGTGAATATGAAATTTTATTTTCTTCGAATACATCCCAACAAAGGTGAGGATTTTTTTTTGTTGCGCTAAATTGATTAGAATGGATTTTATCGACAGTTTAAAAGTGAGCCTCTCATGCACACTGCGCCCGATCTCGGTAGTTTTAGAGGCGCGCCCGACCGAGGGTTAATAAAGAGAATATTACGTTATCTCAAGGGCACAATTGAAGTTGGAATTTTATATTCGCGTGGGAAACTTGAAGCATACAGCGATGCAGATTATGCAGGTGACGAAATCACAAGGAAGTCGACAAGCGGAATCTTATGTAAACATTCTGGGTCACCAGTAATTTGGAAAAGTCAGCGACAAGCTTCAATTTCGTTAAGTACAACAGAGAGCGAATTTATAAGTGCGGCAACTGCAACAAAGGAACTGATATGGATTATGCGACTTTTAAATGAAATAAGTGCATGTTTCGATAAAAGTAGTGATAATGTGTTAAATGTTGATAACGAAAGCGCAATAAGATTAATAAAAAATCGCGAGTTCCATCAACGTACAAAGCACATTGACGTGCGATATAATTTTATACGCGATTTATTTCAGCAAGGTGAAATTAACGTAAAATATGTATCAAGTGAAATGCAATTAGCTGATTTTTTAAGTAAGCCTTTGGCAAAACCAAGGTTTGAATTTTTGAAAGCTAAAGCAGGTTTAATTGAAAAATAATGTTTGTT
Organism: Cantharis lateralis; assembly: GCA_963170105.1. Classification (NCBI taxonomy): domain Eukaryota; kingdom Metazoa; phylum Arthropoda; class Insecta; order Coleoptera; family Cantharidae; genus Cantharis; species Cantharis lateralis. The sequence goes on from OY720628.1 coordinate 2,243,929, forward strand.
TTTATTTTATTATTAAACTAGCAAGTATTTTTGTAATAATTTTAAGATAATAATTATTATGTAATGTGATTGCTCATTGTTTTTAGGGAGAGTGTTAAGAAAACTGATTTAAAAAAATGCAATCAGAGTAGAGGGGCTTATGCGCACCTGCAATATGCAGCGGAAACGCTAAGCAGTCTTTGTAAAAACGTGTAACGAGTACTATCAAATATAATTGTTCTTTACTAAACTTTTTTAAATAAATTACATCAACATTAAGTGATATCAATATTGTAGAAAACCTAAAAAAATGCCCACACTTTTTAAAACTAAAATGTTTATAAGTTATAACGATTAAAATACACTGTAAGTATATTAATCGCAAACGTTTTTCCAGAAAGCTCTCGAAATAGCTCCGTAGTATATTACCTACAAATAACTTTTATTTCAAAAAAATATCCCTTCTTCCCACCCTTGTAATTTGAACAATATTTAAAAGAATTCAGTCAAAATTTTTTTAATACGATCAAATATTAATAAAGATATAGTCAAAGAAACTATCATTGTCATCTACAAAGCACTATCACAAAAGAACATCGAATAATTAAGATCGAAAGATTCCAAAACTTCATGAAAATGGCATGCGACTCGTGCAATGGAACGAGTAATTCTAATTAAGCTTTACCGAAAAGCGATAAACTAATAATCGATAAGGTACCAAATAGAGATAAACCAATAATCGGGTAGAAATTAACAGCCAAAGCCAGAATTTTTCAAGTCAGAAAGTTTATAAGATGCAACATATTTATAGCATAACTTTTACGTCTATAAGTATAACCGTTATATTTACATAAAAGGTAATCGTTAAGTTACAATTAAATAAAAAAACATGATATTTAGATTAGGTTAAAGTAATCAAAGATGGTGAAGATTTTAAATTTACAAATTGCACAAAGTTGCTTATTATCGAGAGGAAGGGATACAAAATTAACTTTAATTAAATTTTGACTAAAATTCCTTATCTAATAAAAAGATCTTTGAAACATTTCGAAAGAAAAACTTTTTCTTAAAGATTTTTAAATATTCGTGTTTGGTTTTCTGGACCCTTTTGAAGGTAAAAATTGTTACCATTATAGTTGCTTAATCATTTGAACCAGTATTTACACAAAAATGTATTGATAAATTCCAAAAATTATTTTATTTTTTAAGTTATCATCGCATTTTCATAATATCTAACGATTTCAACGAATTTAAACTGTAGAAAAACGGGGCAAATCATACTCGGCGTCTGATTGGTTAATTTCGAATCGTACCAGTAGTCATGTCGAATTTTGACATGTTGTGGTTAGGCTCTTCGTCAAGATATTATTGTAAATTAGTTTTTGTACACGGTATAATTAATTTTAAAGTGCTGGTATGTTGTCGTTTTCGTTAAAATAATGCGGTCGTCCGAATTAAGTTTATTTTAAAATATTAAAGCGTCATGTTGCCGTAGTTACAACTACATCGGAATTTTTTTGTTATTTTTGTTAGTTTTTTTACATGACATCATCGGTAGGCCGTTATGTCTCATGTATATAATTTATATTGTGGACTATTGGTATATTTTCGTATTATTTAAAACGATATAAAGTTCGGCGATTTAAGTAAGAAAGCAAGGTTCTGTTGACAAGAACAGCTGATGTACGAAAAAACAGCACCAAAATTAAAATTTTTTAACGTTATTTAATATCTTAACATTGATTATTTTGATAAAATAATTACTTTTAGAAAAAAGCCGACGTTAAAGTTCGTTGTTAAAAGTAGTTAATTTAAAATTTAAAACTCAATTGTTTTTTTAAGTTGCCGTCATGACGCGTTACTTCATTTTTCATTTGTTTATTTTCCGCGTACCTGATACGAAGTGTCTTTTGTACTTTTTGGAATTTTGCACGTTTTAAATTTGATGTGTCAGTTTTAAGTGCCTTAAAATTAATGCAAAGTTTGTTCTTTCACTTTTAAGAATTTAAATGTTCAAAGATGACTGCCCAAACAGAAGCTACAAGTTGAAGGTAGAATTTTCGTTTTTTTAAATGTTTTAATTTTAAGACGCTTTCTTTTGTTTGGTCCTTTTAAGTAATTTCATCATATTATGTATGTAGCAATTTTGCTATAAATTATGTTTGATAACATTGTAAATTACATCGGGTCGATTTGGCCAAGTACTACACTGTCAACAAGCACTCCGGGAGTGCCCATATCAAAATTGGTAATTCTTTGAGCAATACCCACTCAAACACCCACCACACGGAAATGATAAATGTTTAGAATTGCCCTCAAATTCTTTTGCAGTATTGATCCCAAAGCTGCGATTTTGGGCAAACCAAAGGCAAAAAAAATGTTATTCCTAGTTGACTCAAGCAAAATTAATATCCACTTTTGCTTTAATTTCAATGCGTTTGTTTTATAGTAAAATGTTATCGTTGAGATTACGGTAAATAAAAACAACTTCTAATTTATGACGGAAGTTTCGACTGCCTTATCCTCCTACCAAAAATAAAATTGTTCTTATTGACCGTAATCTCAACGATACTGGCAAAGCTGACCCGTATCTAATTTAGATACTTCCCCGCGTCAGCTTTGCCGAATACTATGAAAGTGTTTATGTACAGTAAACTTAGCCAAGAAGAAATTATTTAAGTGTGAATTGACATACCATTTTCTTTTACTATCGGCATCGATTTATTTGTAGACATATAATATGAAACGAGGCTGCTGTAGATGCTTTAGCTTTTGGTGTAAATCCTTCATAGTTTGGGCCATAATTATTTAATGTTGATAGTAATTAACTGAAACAAGCAAATGTTATAGTAAATTTGTAAAAAAACACAAGTTGTACTTTTACTAACTTATTATTTAAAGGCAACAGCCCTAACTAATAAAATTCTCGAGCAAGTTTCATAGTATCTATAGAATTTTTATATGTCAAATTAGAATAATTTAACGTCACTATTTTTTATAATGTTAGATCAAAACTGTTGAATTGAATGATTATAGTTTGTTATAAATACTGTAGTCGATCATGGTATTTTATAGGTAGATACGTCTGAAGAGAATCCAAAATACTACGATCGACCTACATAGTATAACATCCTATAATCATTCAATTCAACAGTTTTGATCTAATATTGTAAGTTGTGACCACAGATGTGGTTGTGATATTAAATTATTCCAATTTAGATATTTTATGCAAAAAAAAATTGTAATAAAGTGTATTTATAATAATATTCTTGTAGAACTACATATTTTAGGTAATATTTGTTTATAAAAATAAATTTAAAAAAAATTAGTTTAGCCGCAATTGGTACTCAAAATATGAATTTAATTTCGTAGTGCCTGTACGATCCTGAATAGATATCATAATGGAACTTAAACTAAACGCAAGAATCGTTAATTTTCAAAGTAAAAAATAAAAATAAAGTCATGTCAAAGTAAATTAAACATTCTTGCGTTAGTACAAGTTCCATTATGATATCTTTTCAAGATCGTACAGGCACTACGAAATTAAATTCATATTTTGAGTACAAATTGCGACTGAACAAATTTTTTTAGAATTTATTTTTATAAACAAAATTACCTAAAATAATAGTTCTACAAGAATGTTATTATAAATACACTGTATTACAATATTTTTTGCACAAAGTCTCACCTACCGAACAGCCTTAATAACAGCTAAATTTTAATGGAAAAAATCTGATGTGACATCACATGACTTTCCCATTTTCAAAATACTTTAAAGTTCAATAAAATTTTATTTCGACAGTGATGAAAAGAAAAATATCAAGTATTGGTTATCATTAGATGCACAAAGAAAATTTCTTTCGATTGAGATTAATTTCATTACTATCAATAATAATGGGAAGAAGAACCGGGCCTTAACAATTTTCATTCTTTGAAAAAATGGAGTTAACCTGGAGGGATTTTAACCAAAATCTAATCAGCTCTTTATATTTTTACGAGAATTTACGGTACGTTAGCCACGGTGCGTTCTTGTTGAGGTTAATCAATTTTGAATTGTGTTTTAATTGTGTTTTAATTACCCGAATTGAGTTTGTGGAGTACAAGGAGTGTTGCTCCAGTTGATGTGTTGCTTGGTTTCTGATTTATTTGGTCTTTTGGATCCGTTCGACTTTGAACATAACCTCATTTTTTGGAAGCAAAAATAAAAAAATTTTTTACGATAATAATTATGGCTATTGTTGAGTGCAATAAGTGCTTTACTTCGTCGGAATCAGGCGAGATGGTTAGGTGTAGAATATGTCGATCGCACTTGCATGCCATTAAATGCGCAGAGATCTCCAGATCAATTTTCAAAACCATATGTGAATTAAAAAATCTTGAATATGTCTGCGATAGCTGCATCAGTTCTCCCGATGAGGTGACTGAATCACCCGAAATTAGTAAAATTATGTCTATTCTTGCCGACCACACGGAAAAACTGAGCTTAATTGTAAGATTGATGAATCCATCCGGAGGTATGATTCAGGGAGTCTCTGCTCCCACATCTTCCTGCACTGGTTTTGCTGACCCACGTAACCCGGACAGTGAAGATACTGGTGTTCTGCCGAAATCGATGAATGATTGGGATGATTTGGATGTTGTACCGTTGAACCCTTTGCAACCTAAGACACTTAATCCAAAACCGACAGAAGTTGTGAATTTGAAAATACCTCACAAACTCAGAAATACTGAACCCAAAAATATTGATCAGAGGGCTTCTGATGGAGGCACCATCGCTTCATCGCAGCGTTTCACTCGAAACAGAGAAGGATTGACTTCTTCCAGACCCCACACTACTGCTGGAGATAGAAGATCGTTGGTTATTGGTAGCAGATCTCAAACGAGTGGAGTCGTCGAGGCGGCACCACTGAGGGCAGCAGATAGACGTCAGTGGATATATGTTGGTAGGATCTCCCCCGGGACCACTGCAGACGAAATGTTGACATATGCGAAGGAGGTATTGAAGGTTGATGATGTCAAGTGTGAGTTGCTTGTTGCTTCAGAAGATGCATGCTCGTTCAAGTTGGGTGTGCGTGAAAGTATATTACCAAGTCTTTTGAACCCCTCAATATGGCCTGTAGGGGTTGCAGTGCGAGAGTTCTTTCCCAGAAGACCATCCTTTAGATATGGACCAATTAGAAGAGATCCTCAATGATTGGAGTTTGATGCGCGTAATGATTTGCAGGATTGGACCGATAACCGTATGTACGCTGGCTCCCATAATGTTAATGTTAATGGTTCTCTTAATTTCAGCAATATTACACTGTACTATCAGAATGTTCGTGGTCTTCGTACAAAAACTATTGAATTCCACAAGGCTGTTCTCTCGGAAAATTATCAAATTATTGTATTAACTGAGACGTGGCTGAATGATGGATTTTTGAGTTCGGAGTTGTTTGATTGCCGTTATAATGTATTTCGTGCAGACAGATCTTCGGTAGTCTCTCGGAAGTCACGAGGAGGTGGAGTGCTGATAGCGGTTCACAGTTCTTTTAAGTCATCTTTGATTCATGTACACACCTCGATCAGAGAGGAAATTTGGGTAAGCTTAAATGTCGGATCTTCTCTATTGCTGATATGCGCTGCTTATATTCCACCCAATAGCACTTCAGCTTTATACGTTGAATTTACTACTTCTGTCAACGAAATATCAGCTAGCAACCCCGATTGCCATGTTTGCATTACCGGCGATTTTAATCTCCCTGGCATAAATTGGTCTGCTGTTGATGATGACTATTGTCTTACACCTTACTGTGAGGGTGAATGTAACAGCTTATTCTGTGATAATCTTTTTTCTTGTGACCTGATGCAGTATAATTCGATTCAGAACATAAACGGTAACATGTTAGACTTGGTCTTTTATAACTCTTCCGACATTAAAGTTACTAATGTTAGCGATTATACGTTAATCGGGTGTGATCTTTATCATCCCTCATTATCCATTGAATTGGTGGGAGTCGGCACTTCTGTTCTTTCTCAAGGTGATGACTTCTACTACGACTTCAGATCATGCGACTACAATGCCATTAATGCTGAGCTGTCATCTATTGACTGGACGTTCTTATCGTGTGGTCAAACGGTCAATGAATGCGTCGACCGTTTTTACGATGTTCTCTTGTCTATATTCGATAGACTGGTAAGAGTTCGAAGCGTGGCTTCTAATTCGTTTCCCTCATGGTTTTCCAGCATTACTCGCGCGTTGATCCGGGAGAAGAAATTGGCTCACAAGCTGTACAGACGTTATCCATCAGAGATTCATTATAAAGAGTTTTCTAATTTGAGACGAGAAGTAAAGCTAAATATCTCAACGGATAGAGCTGCTTACTTGGAAAAAGTACAGCATGACTTGGCGCAAAACCCTTCTTGTTTCTGGAGATACATAAATTCCTATAGGAAGGCTAATTGTGTTCCGGGCGTTTTGAAATTTGGTGATACTGTGGCTGGTGATGGTGAATCTATTTCAAACTTATTTGCCAAATATTTTGAATCAGTTTACACAGAAGATGGGCGCGCTGATCTTCCATTTACATATGAAAGTCGCACAAACACTATTCTGTCTGATATAAATATAACTGATACCGTAGTTTTAAATAAGATAAATTCTCTTTGTTCATCGAATTCTTGTGGCCCAGACAAGATTACAGCTTTTTTTGTTAAAAATTGCCCTTCGCTAGCCTGGCCCTTGTCTATAATTTTTCGGAAGTCAATGTCTCTCGCAACATTCCCCACATTATGGAAAACAACCAAAGTTATTCCAATACACAAGTCTGGTAACCGCAGTAGTGTTGAGAATTATCGGGCAGTCTGTATTGCATCCATGTTTGCCAAAATATTCGAATCCATTGTTGCCGATGCGATTACCAGTCACACCAAAGTCTCTGTGATTAATAACCAACATGGCTTTGTGTCCGGACGGTCCACCTGTACTAATCTGCTTTCTTTCACTAGTTTTGTATCTTCTGCTATTGAGAATGGTGGGACAGTGGATTGTATTTTTACCGATCTGTCAAAGGCATTCGATCAGATTCCTGTCAATCTGCTCTTATTGAAACTTAATAAAATGTACTCCATCTCTAGTCCCTTGATTGACTGGTTGAGGTCATATCTTACTGGAAGAGAGCAGGTTGTAGTTGTAAATGGTCATTCATCTCGCAGCTTCCGTGTTGCGTCTGGAGTTGGTCAGGGATCCCGTCTGGGCCCTATTCTTTTCTTGTTACATATCAATGATGTGGATTCCGTAATCAGATATTGCGAATTTCTCTTATTTGCCGATGATCTGAAGTTATTTCGAATAATTCGTTCTGACAGAGATTTCGAACTTGTGCAGAGTGATCTTGTAAGACTGCAGGACTGGTGCGATCTCAGCGGTCTCAAACTGAATGTCAGGAAGTGCAAGTCTATGAAATTTACAAGGAAGAGATGTAACATGCACTTCTCCTACTCGGTTAGCGGTGTGATTCTTGATAACATTGATGAGTACAAAGACCTCGGTGTTATTCTTGATCCAGCTCTGTCGTTCCATCATCACTTAGATTCGATCGTATCGAGAGCCAATAAGATGCTAGGATTCATTAGTAGATCAACACGCGAGTTTAGTGACATCCGTGCTCTGATCACCTTGTATTCGTCATTCGTGAGATCGATTCTTGATTATTGTTCGGTAATCTGGTGTCCATCGTATTCTTCGCGGATTGACAGGCTGGAAAAGATCCAGCGTAAATTTGTCAGAGTCTTGTGTTTCAGAAGTCGAATTCAGTACTCCTCCGAAACTTATCACATGCTTTTAAAGTATTTTGGGCTGATGACTCTGTCTGCGAGGAGATCGGTTTCCGATTTAATGTTTGTATACAAATTGTTGAACAATGTTGTAAATTGTCCGGAGTTGCTTGAATTGTTTTCATTTCATGTACCTGTGAGACCATTGAGGAATAATCAAATTTTTCTCGAGAGATTTCATAGATCCACATTTGGTCAGCATTCAGCCATGTCCAGATTGTGCCGTCTTACAAATACGCTTGTTGGGCATAATTGCAACTTGGATTTTTTTCATGGTAGTGCTGATAGCTTTAGGAGGGGGTTAGTGGCATATTTGGAGTCGGTTTGATCCTGTACGGCGTAGCGCATTTTTACATTTATATATATATTTATTGTTTTTCTTGTTTTGTATATTGTTTTGTGTATTATTACTTATATTGTTTGTAATTGTTAACAGGCAATGGTTATAGTTGAACCGTAGATCTAAATAAATAAATAAATAAATAAATAAAATATTATTGCTATAAACAAGTATAGAAAATTTCAATGAAAACAGTTCACGCGTTTCGAAAATATCGAGGACGAAAAAATCGCACATAACACACACACGCACATCCGGACATCATTCCAAAAATGGTCTTAAACGATTTGTATGGACTCATAGACCATGGAAAAGATGCTAACTCAAAATTTTGTTTTGACTCGATTAGAATACTTTCCTTTACTACGTAAATGGGAAAGTAAAATGCATCGGTTAGGGATAAACAGAGATTAATGTATTGGCCAAAATCAAATTCGATTTATTTATAATTCAATTTCAACCTGTTGCGTATTTTTCTGGTACTTTAACCCTACAGAGGCCCATGTGAACATTTAAATGAATATAAAAAAAGAACCGTTGAAATAAAATATGATAAGGCACCAACTTATGTTTAATAAACTTGAATAAAAGTTTAATGGATTACCAATAAAAGGGCCTCTATGCATTTACAACTTAATATTAAAGTGGTAGTCGTCTTCCAATCGAATTATAAATTTTGCAAACTATTTTTTTCGAGAGATAGTAACAACTTATGTATGTACAATTACTCACAAAATAACCCAGGAACCGAATAAAATTGCAATAATTTCCATGTAATCCAAAAAATCAAAATACGTTCAAGAAGATTCAGATGATGTTGACTTCTTGATTATCATGCCTAATAAAACATATTATTATTAAATTTAAAAATTATTTTGTTTTTTAATTATATTGCAAAATAAAATTAAACTTACATTTTTCGAATGCATATATGACATCGTACCAATAATTATGTGGTGTTGATAAATTCTAATCGGTAGAATGGTGATTTGAGTTGTACATTCTGGTCTGTCGTAATTAATTGTGAAATCTGAATCGTTACTTTTTAAGATTCTGAAAATTGAAATTACATTAAAACGTTTAATTTTTTAAACACAACTGCAAAAAACCCGGAGGCAATAACTAGCCTTAACAAAGTCACAACTAATTGTTGTTGTAAAAAATAACTGATTAATAAATAAACTATGAAGAAATACTATAACTAATTACTATAAATAAATTATGAATAAATACTAACTACTAAAAATAACACCATAAATAAACACTATAAATATATAATAAATTAAAACAACCACTGTTAAACTTTCTAGAATTTTAACAAAAATGTTCAACAAGATAAAATAAACAATCAGTATAAAATTAAAATGGTCTCAACGATATGGCTGACCAATCACTCATGATATTTGGAAATATTTGCTAGTTATTGCCTCCGGGTTTTTTGCAGTTGTGTTTTCCATTGTAAATTGTACTACTTTACATCTTGTTATGGAGGTAAGACTGTTTTGGTTTGCTATTATACCGACGTCCATATTTTGTTATCTTCACAGGCCTGAAGATGAAGGACTATTATACCTTCGAAACGTCGGCAAAATAACTTTGTAGTTTTATTTGGAGTCAGCATACCCACTATCCTGTTTTTGAGTATCCCTCCATCGGACGAGAATTTGGATTTTAAATTCAATTTATTTATAATTTCGATTTCGACCTGTTGCGTCAGATTCTCTGATACTTTAAAACTATCGTCTTATTTCAAAAACATTATATTGTAAAATAAAATTAAACTTACATTTTTCGAATGCATATTATATCACATCGTACCAATTCTAATCGGTAGAATGGTGATTCGAGTTGTACATTACTGGGCTGTCGTAATTATTTGTGAAATCTGAATCGTTACTCTTTAAGATTCTGAAAATTTAAATTACATTAAAACCTTTCATTTTTCAAGTATAAATTTAAACATTAGACCTTTAACCCATTCCTTCCCATGGATTTACTTTTACCTGTTATTCTGTACCCATACGAGTACAGTGGTAATTAATGGGTTAATGCCCGATTTCTTCACCTCGAGATATCCATCAGATAAATTCATAAGTAACCAATGAAATTTTCATTTGTTACTGAGAATTTGAATCGTTGTTATCAGATTCAGATCTTATAGACATTTCGAGGTGAAGAAATCGGGCACAAGTATGAAATTTCCGTTTGTTAGACAGTCAATGTCTCTTACATTTTACCAACACCCTTGTTGTTTTTATCAACTACATAATAATGGAGATTTTTCAACCAACTAAGGTGTTAATCAAAAGACGAATTTCTTTTGATCAACGTTTAGAAGATACATTATTCTTTATCGGGATCTAGAAAAATTACCCATCTATACATTGTCGATACCCCAAAATACATGGTTATCGATATTTACTAATAAAATAGACGCGTTACAAAATAACTCAAGACAAAACACACAAACTTCAAATCACCAGTGTTGGATTTGAAGATTTACATTATGTTACACTTTCAACTATGAGATCACCTTGCACACTATATCTGCATTATACTTGTAATTTTAATATGTTTGCAATTTTCAGAGATGTATAATTTTGTCTCCCATTTGAATTTTGTGCCAAAAAAATACTTGTAAAAAGTAAAAGTCGTTTTATCTTGTGACAATTTTATTGGCAGATATTTTGATAATCTTGTATTTTTTGTATTGCAATGTGTAGAAGGGGAATTTTTCTAGATCTTGAAAAAAAAAGAAAGAAATATTATATACCTATCTTCGAAATGTTAATAACAAAAATAGTCATTTGATTAACTAACACCTTATATGGTCAAAAATTCCCCATTGTTTCTTTTACAGAGTGTCTCCAAAATCGACCACCAATTCTTTCTTTATGATTAACTCGTGGAACAATAATATAATGCCCATTGAACTCCATTTATCGATAACCAAAAGTTCATTGTTTCGGAGTCCAACCTATTGAAGTTAAAGTTTTCAAAGTGTATTTAATTGATATTGGCAGAACCGCTTGAGATAGAACATTCGAATTTGGAACATTCCAGCCCACAAGTGTGGATAACAAAATTTTAAATAGACCTATCACATAACTTTTTATTCCAAAAGTACAATATCTTTTTAATCTTTCTCTTAGTTTTAAAATTGACTAATAAAGTTACAAGAAATTTAAAAATAAGTAATTTAGGTAATGATTTTCCAGAAAGAACAAAAAAGAAAATTGAAAATTGTATCTCCCAAAGGGTGCACTTTTGTGTTAGATCAGATTAGATCCAAATTTCAACCGATGAAATTTTATAGTAAACTCGTGTGAGAGTGTTGTAGCTGATTGAACCCAATTTATCTAATCCAAATGTGCATCTTTTCGAAAATAAGAGCTCTTCATAGTTATTGATTACAAGGAAAAATAGCTTGGGAACTGTTGTATGTCCTACGAATTTTAAAGCTGCCAACACATTTATTCCACAACATGCTACTCGACGCGACGAGATAAAATGTAAAGCATTTGTAGAAACAAATTTAAATAAGTTGTTGCACACAAATGCTTTACATTTTGTCTCGACATGTCGAGTGACATAAATGTGTTTGCAGCTTAATAAGCCACGTCTGATCGTAATATTATGACCTCCAATTTATTGAAATAACTGACTTAGTGGAGATACAGTAAATTTCCTACAAATAATTAGGACATTTCACATTTAATCGCCTAATAGATGAACCTTGTTGTAAAAGGTAAATTAAAGTTTATAAATAGTAGGTAAAGCGTCATTTACATCCAAGTAACGTACGTAGCGGACATACAAGATATAACGTAAGGAAAGTTGAAATGCATGATTTCAAACGCCACCGTTTACATTCGTACAAAACATGGGAGACATAACAAAAAGTTCGGTTAACTTCAACTTCTACGTTATGTTTTCTATGTTTGACCAATGAGATGCGTACATTTTACTTGGCAACACCCCCGTTGTTGTATAACCATGCTTGTGCATGCTTCATGTTTCTATGTTTTCTATGTTAATGTGAATGGCAAATTATTTCTTATGTTTTCTACGTTATGTCTTGTATGTCCGCTATGTACGTTACTTGGATGTAAATGACGCTTAACTCATGTTATCTAACTTTACGTGGGAGAATAGAAACTTTGAAATTACTGTTGTTGATAGGTTTCTTATTTTGGTGGTAGTAAAGTTGGAGATCGGTAACTGAATATATTATCGTAAAAATGATTTATCAGCAAAGCTCAAGATGACACCTGCCAATAATATTAATTATTTACTTTCGTGAATCATGTCTTACCTTAAATTTTAACATCACTTCATTAAAACATTTGAGTAGGCATCGATTATTTCAGAATAGTCTCGTAAATGAACACCAATATTTAATTGAACTGCTACTCTGCCGACGTAGCTACTTCTGATTTTTCATGATACGAAAGTCACACTTCTATTGCAGAAAACCAATTACTAATTTTAGTTCATCTGTCTCAATTGCAATACCTAAAAAAAGGACTTTTTAATGCAAAACTCATTCCAAGTAATAATAATGACGTTGTAATCACTTTTATATTTTAATTTAAGACCTTACACGTAGACAACTTTGCTTGCTATTCAAGTTCAACTCGTGATCATATTGTTATTGTTGATAGTTTCCTCCATGATATTATGACTTTTCATTTATAACGAAATTTATACGCATATATGACTAGACAATATTAATTATTTTTATATTCGTTATCATATTGTTAATGTATCGCTCGAATATTCTCTTTAATCTCATCTCAGCTTTTTATTTTTTCCACTATCAAATTCCATATCCCTTGTAAAGTCCTTCTTTGTTGATATTTCTTATATTTCCAACAAATTCACAACGACTTTATTTTTCAATACGTCAATTAACTTATAAATTTCAACTGACGAACTGACGAACATCATAAATAAATAAGAACCTGGAACAAAAAAAAAGACTTGTGATTATTTCCAGCAATCAAAAAATAAACGTGTAGATGCACACCCAACAAATTACAAAAACAGCAGAAAAATTCTTCTCAACAAAACACACGTTACAATATTAATGCATGCATAGCAGAAAGTTATTAACAGTTTGACGATGGGACGTTGCACGTCTCGAAACTAGTCGGCATAATAATAAATACCAACCCATAAGTTTAAATTAATAACGTGGCAATTTAAACGCATTCTCATGCTAGACTGCTTCTTTCACTTGTTTGCCGATGACACCCAATTACACATATCCGACCGCCTCTCCAACATCAACCATGTTATTGAAGTTCTAAACCTAAATCTGGAAAATATTCAAAGATGGTCATACCAAAATGGTGTGTTGCAACACAATACATGTGCGTTGGTAGTCCCAATGGTTATAGTAATGCAATGAACAATAAAAACGTAGAAGTTGACCTTAATGGTTGCGTCATCAATTTCTGCACTAATGTGAAGAACATGGGGATGATCTGGAATAACCATCTTTCATTTACGGACCATGTTAACAAGGTCACCAGCATTTGCTTTTTCAAGCGAAGGCTCTGTACAGATATAAGGAACTTCTTCCCTCTAATGTCAAATGGAACCTTGTAGTAACGCTCGTGTTGTGTCACATTGATTACTGCACGACTGTTTACTATGGTTTCCTCACGGATCAAATGAAGAATAAGCTACAAATCATCTAAAACCAATGTTTCCGGTTCGCACACGATATAGGGTTTAGAGAACATGTCACACACATTAACTTTCAAATCCAAGTTAACCGATCATCTCTTGAATCTCTATGATCCTTCTCCATCCTGGTATAGTTGAAAAACAGCTCTGTTGAGCATTTACCATTTATTTTTAATTAAGGATATAATTTTTTGTATTCCTTGATAACTTAATAAACATTATTATTTTTATTATTATAAATCACAACTTACTTCAACACGAAAATGTTATGGAAATATCTTATCTATGCAATGATGACTCTTGGACGAAATCTACCAAGATTTGCGGTATAAACATTATAAATAAATTTTCACTAGATATTTGCAGTGGCGTAACTATAGGTGTGTGCCAGTGCGTCCACCCGGGGGCGCAACAAATGATATATTATCTACTATTCGTTTTTAATATCCATTCTTAATTTGTATCTTTTCTATTAGAGATGGAAAACCACTCAATTTTTCCGGCAATTTACGAAATGCGATAGACACAAACCTTGCCAAAATTTTATTTTAAACATCGAAATTATTACGTTTTCAACACACCAACAACAAAACCCTGGTAATGGTATTAACTTCCAAGCATAAGGCCGCAACCCCACTACAGCCACCTACTAACATTTAACTAATTGATTGGTACAAATAACAAATAAACCACTTTTATTGGTTGGTGTTCGACGCTTGCTGTAGTGGGGCTGCGGCCTAACAAAATGGCTATTTGTGAAGAAACGATAGATGTAACCATATCTTAAAGTGCGTCACATTCAGGCACTAACGGGATCCAGACTGGCGGCTATTAGTAAGAAATTATTTCATGTGAAGACACATGAACAAAGCGACCCAGCGTTGTTCTGTTCTTTGACCACTTGCAACTTCAAAGGAGTCGAAATATTCGAATCCGACGTATAAGAACGTGGCTACTTGGATAGGGGGGGGGGGGGAGTGTTCGGCCATTTGGGGTGGAGCTGGTTTTTGCATGCTTAACAGTCAAGGTATATACCTTGATACCTTGCTTAACAGTTCAATCGTGTAAGTATTTGCTGAGATTCGTAACCGCGCGGTTGAGAGGTAGAATAACTGGATTCATGGCATTATTACGTAACGCCTACTACATTCGCAACGAAAAATTTACTTTTCTGCTCTCAAGATCTGTACGTTGGCCAACAAATCCTTTAACTTGGCAGCTTGGAATCCTGATCGTTTGTAATATCGGTAGCATCCTTGTTCATGTGATCCATTTGTTTTCCTGCTCCTTGGTTGATTCCAAGTAATCGATGATCGCCAGATTTCTTGCAATATGGTTTTGAGGGGGTCAAAGACTATCATCAGCTACCATTCGATCAACGTTCGTTCATTAAGTAGAAAAAGACATCATCTTTTGTCGATCAACAGATCGAAAAATCGACAGGTTTTCGATATTATTATTTAACCTTTCAGCTCTCACGGTTCAAAGTTAACTAATGGAGTTGAAGACAAATTTCTTAATTAGGAAGCCAAGTTGTGCGTGAATTTTCACAACGTCTATCTTGGTCAACCGTGCGAGCACCTACCTTTCGGTATCGAAAGTATCCAGCCATAGTAGTCGACTTTCTCGAATCGCCAATACTACTCTAGGGTTACTATCGATGAACTGCAGAGCGTTTTCTTTCTAACTTTCTTATTCTGAAATTTTATGTCGGGAAGAATTCCTAGTGTTGTTACTTGACGTTGCAAGTTGCTCTGGCGATTTCGTGCGAGGAAGATAGTCCAATCCAGTCGTGTTTCGGGAGACAAATTGTGTAATTATTTAGGCCGAATTCATGATTTGGCATTTTTAGTATGGGAAGATCAACGGATCATAGTTGAAAGTTTTGGCAGGCATATCTGTGACCGTCAGGTATTATGTAGCTTTTGCTTTCGGGATGGTCGTCGGGTATCCGAATGAAAACTCACCTTCTTTCCATTTAGTCTCTTGTTGTTTCTCCCGACTATCGTAAGTGCAGTGGTATTAGCGAGCCTTCGAGACACAAAATTTGAGCTATTTCTTCATCAATCATGATCGTCGTGGAGCGTTCTTCCAGAAATGTGAATGTTCGAAAGTTTGTTTTTGGTCCATATAATACAACGGGAATAATTTGAAACAGCTTCTGGGTCACTGTCAATCGGTGTTTAGAGACAGCACATTGGCTTCTTCAGCATTGGGGGTTTACTTTGAGATATATAATTATTGAATTGGCAATCTAAAATGAAAGTTGCATCCTACACAAATATGGCAAACCAGGTTATTTCTGCAATTCGTTGAATTAGCAACTATATGATGAGCAGACAGTTGGTGAAATCGAATACAATTAAGTTTCATTTTTCTATACCACTTGGCCAGAAGTTGAGATTCTAAAAAACTTCCATTTATCTCCTGTATTGTATAAGAAAAGAGAGTGACTGCTTTGTTACCAAGTGGATGAAAAATCTACCGCAATTCAGCTATTGGAGCTATTTTACGATACCACTTTTGGTGTACAAATAAACAATAAAGTATTAAAATTTGTGCGTAAAACGCACACATTTATATTTAATAAATAAAAATTTTAGATTTTAAAAACACTTTAATTGGCAAATAATTAGAAACCCAGCATCGGATGTAAATAGAGCCCTGAAAAGGGCAGTGTTAAATAAACGTATTATAGGTTTCAAAAATATCCTGGCTACACGATTTCTTCGACCACTCTGATAAATCACAGAAGCGATTACACTGCACCCGGTGGTCCTTGGCCGCCTATTCAATATGTTATTGACCCATCCATCATCTATAGATCTCGTTGGCAAGTTCAAACAAATAGAGAATCCACAATATTTCTTTGAAATATCTATTAAAACAAAAAAGTTATCGTTCAAATTAATAAAACGTTAGAATTTATAAATAGTCTCGTTATTTGATTATGCGGCTTGTAATGCAAGTTCCTTTACAAACAAGAAACTGCATAGTCACTTATTGCAATCTAAGTATAGAAAGGTGTAAAATTCGTCTGTAAAAAATATCAAAAAAGTTGACAAAGTAAATATTATGTAACTATTCCTACTGCGAATACTAGGAAATTATTTAAAATCAATTATTATTACAATCTATCACGTGCAATTCGATAAAAAAAGGTAGATCAAAAATGTAGGATTGTTATAAAAATTAACACAACAACTTAAAAATTTTCATTCGAGAGTTAACATAATTTGCAAAAAGATTTCATCTTTTTTAATTAGTTAACATGATTAGCAATGGTTTTCGTTCACTTTTAATTGCGTATATCTTGATTTCAAATTCGAAATTGTAACAAAATCTATTTTGAGGCAAAGTTTTTTAAAATTAAATTTCGCAACAAATCGATTAAAACGCATTACTAATGGCAATAAACAGAGGCGTGTAAAGTACCTTTATTTAAAGGCATTTCAATGTAACGAGGCATAATTTTGGTGTTTATCCCTAGTCGAAGGTTTGAGATTTCGAGGGTAGTAGAATGCTGTTACGCAGCAGTTAAAGCGCTAGAAGCCGTTAATAGGGTTTAATGAACCATTTGTGGTGTATTTTATTAAATTTAATAGTTTTCAATGCATTCCGATTACTGAACTAAAATAATTAGCTATTACCAATACACGGAATTTTCAAGGGGAGCATTTTTAGTTATTACGGAAGGTGGGGGTGAAATATTATAACAGATTGGGCATTTTAAGGTTGGATTAATACCAAAAATCGATTCAAATTTCAAATTTTCATAAACGCGATGAGAGAAAGGGAGATAGCGATATTAATGTCAAACAAAGCGATGGCTTGCAACGTCGTTTAGTAACCAAATTTGATACATCATGATTTCGGAGATTTAATCGTTTTGGAATTACTTCTTTTAACAAAAAACGATCATATTATAAATTACTAATGTGCAATTTAGGTATTTAATTTAACGCATTAAAGTTTTTTATTGACGCGATTGTTTTAAACCAAAAGAACGCGCTTTATTTCGACTTTACTTCGACTACTCGGTGTAATTTTTTAATTATAAGTGGTAAGTAATCACAGTTACTTTTTAATTAATTTGTTATTGTAAATTATTATCCCCAAATATCGTTAGGTTTTTCTCAACTAAAATCTTTCTTCTTTTAGATCGAAAATTACTGGAACGGAAGGACTTCATTGTAAAAGATTGCATCAAATTTTCATAAGCAAATCTTTCCAAATGACCGTCATCTTCGTCCTGCTTCAAATTACCGGTAAGTGATTGATAATCAATTCCCGTAAAAATTATTTATTGAAATTTTGTTATTTGCCCGTTAAGCTCAACAATAAGTAAACAAACATTAAGTTTACAGGTTATAAATTAATATGTAATTATTAAATTCGCCGTTTAAATCTGCCTGAATGCATTTTATAACAAACGAAATTAAGTTTTAATTTCTTATCTAAAATAAAAAAGTTTTTTCAGAAACTGATTCATTTGATAAATATGACGTTTTAAAACCCAGGTATAATAAAAAGGTCAGTTACAATTGTTTTTAAAACTAAATTCGTCCGCGATCGTCATCATGTTTCAATTGTTTCTTGTCGCGTTAACATCAAAAAGAATGTAATGTTCGTGTAATTATTATTGTGAAAACTTAAAACAATGCCAGCGATTAATAGTAAATTAGGTTTCGCATTTGTGATAAATATTTTGTTGGTTACCGTTGGCAACCACACTTGGCGGTGTTGTTTATCAAGAATAATTTGAATGCATATAAAATGACATTTCATTCCCGGTAAGTGCGACTGATAGTGACTTGATTTTGGCTAGTAATTGTAATTATTTCGCATTTACAAATTGGGTATAAAAGTAAAATAAACTTGTTGAAAACTGACTCATTTATTAAAAAATGATGACAGTCGAACTTTTCAATTGTTTTTAGAAATAATAAAATTTTGTTGGCGAATGTCAGTTGTTTCTATGGCGTCTTAATAAGCGTTAACTTGTTAAAGAATAACATGTGAGTGCAATCAATAAATTTGTGAAATATTGTAATGGTAATTTGGTAATTATAAATTTGAAAATTGAATTTGACGATGATGCATGTAAAGGTTGTGAATTTCTTCACTGTTAATATTGAATTTGAACAAACATTGACGTAATTGAGAAATTCACCACTCTCGATCCCTTTCGAAATGCAACCGCTAGCAAATGAATTAATTAGAATTTAGTCAACGGTAATTTTGTGTTCTTGTCATAAATGTTTTGTCTCGAGTTTGTTGCAAATTTTTGTACATGTAAACTGGTACGCGTAGTTATATTTATCTCAAATCGTAACTTTTAATGGTGCATTTATAGAGAATGTTTCGTAATAAAAGAAGGAAAAACACAAGAAACTCTTCGGCATGCTTGCACTTATTATTGGTTTCCCCGTTATCAGTCGTCGAAGAATTTAAGTGACGACTCTGAAAAATAAGTTATTCCTTTACTATTTTGAAAGTAAAGGCTGTTATAATGTAATTTAAGAATACAGGGCTTGGAACGAAATACTCTTATTACTAAAAGCTACTTTGTTTTTACCCTGCGGTAAAAGTAACTTTTTTAATAAAACTTTCGTCCGGAGCCCTGCGCATACAATTCATTTCTTGTTTTATGCATTTTTAAAATACTCTTTCTCTTCCAGGAGATCCTCTGTCGAGAAATATTTACAGTTCAATAAATCGCGTAATCGCGTCATCGATAATAAAAGTTTTCAATTCGCGAGCGGTTTTGTAACAGAAGTGGCGAGTACGAAATTTTTTATGCTAAAGCTTATTGGAAGCTCGGTAATTTTGCTTGTGATAAAGTGTTCATGTTAATATGTGTTCAATCGAAATCGATAAAAAATATGTGAGTGTGTTACGTGTCTCGTTGGACTTCACAATTGACTTTATGGAACGAAGGGCCGGAATTGGACAGCACAATTGGCAAAAGGATGCAGTGATAAAGGTAAGCAGCAACGATAATTTTCTTCTTTTTTACAAAAGTTTGGCAAGCAATCTTCCTTCCCTGTTCTTTTTTATGACCAATCTAATCCTATGTTCTTTTCAGGTAGGTTCCACGGCGAGGAGTACAGCTTTAAGCAGTAAAAAAGGTTAGTAAAAAATTGTTCCCCATGTGATTTAGAAAGTGCAGTGAAACAAGAAGTGCTGAAATATAGTGTGATATAATAATTGTGTACAATAGATAATTTTCTGAAATTTACACAAATTTTAGAGAACATGAAATACTTAAAAATAAGCAGATTTAGTTTTTACAACAACAAAATAACCAGCGGTGTGGCGGGCTTCAAACACATACGGATGGGTTAGTGAGCGGAAAACCGTGGTAGCATTACTGGTCGCGCCGGATAAACCAGATTTAGCGTAATTTTTCAACTGCTATTAACGCGTCGCAAGTGATCGGATCGACTAAAATTGCAAGCGATAAATGCAATTTAATATTCAAAATTTTCATCTATTTACTACATTTTTTGTCGAGATAGATATTATAAAGATATAATAAATTATTATTATGTATGATTTCACAGTATTACAAAATAGGCATCGTGTAGGCACTTAGAAAATTAGAAACGTTGCAATCACGTACAAAATAAAATTTTGGCAGTTCCAAATTTCAACGTTGCAATCTCCATTTTATTATTGATCTATTGATGAAGGCAACGGGAACCAATAAATCGTTTAAATACCATCCCGATCTAATTGATCTTCTTGTATGGTTGGCCAATCTAATATATCAGAATAAAAATCTTGATATTCTTCAACTACGTACTTAGTAACTTCTCGAATATGTTGAATTTTCTTGTAATAATCGGTAAAATCTTTAAATTTTGCTGACACAATTTTTAATTTTACACCAAACGATCGGGCTACCTCAAAACTATACGAAAACATGTTTAACTCAATTTTGGTCAAAATATCAGTAATTTCCTTTTTGCACTTAGCTATTCAATTGTTTTCAACAAAGATTAATAATAATTTATTGAATACAAATATTACCCATAACAAATACGCGATTTTCAAAAAAATATAAACTTTTTTACTTATTATTTTATTTAGCCTTTACATTATTGCTGCTTGTAAGCAAATCTCAAACTTCAAATTTTTGGCAAATAATACCAACACATACGACTTTTTTAAATTAAAATTAAATAAAAATATAATAATGCATTTTCTCAATTTTGGAGTGTTAGGTTCACTTTGGTATGAGAAAAATTTGATTCGATTTATCTAATATTAGTCCAGTCATTACGTAGCGTAAAAGGGTTCCGAGTGAATGAAATTCGGAAATTAAATTTTGTTTGCTTAAACCTTTTACTTCACGAACAAAATCTTAAATTTGTCGTTTTCTGTAGGTACATCCTATTGCTAAAATAAATTATATCAAAATTGTTGTTCTGGTCTATCTAGTTTCTGAGCTATTATAGACTTCATAGAACTCCGATTTTGGACCAAGACACAGTTTTTGTTATAGTTTCATTTCTGTTCATCTGATAAGAAAATGGTCTACTGAGAAGTGAAACTAGACTCACGCAATTATCTGTAAATCTATGTATAAAATAACTTTGTAGATATAATAGGGCTCTAGCTATACGTTTTCAAACATTTTTGCCATTTATTATTATTATTCCAGGCCCAATATTTACATTATTTAATTTATAGAAAACAAAATTTCATGTCTAGAAAAAAAAAACTGAGCAGTAAGTATAACACTTACGGCTTTTCGAAATACTCACATTTTTGGTGAAAATTGTTTTCTTGTTACAAGTTAGGGCTAAAATAGCTACAAAACTGGTTTATACATTCATTTATCTGTAAACTACTTTGGCGTCAGATGAACAGAAAAAAACTCTACGTCGAAAACTGGAAGCAACGGTTTTTGGGTAAAATTTGGAGTTTTATGAAGCGCTGTGGCTCTAAAACCAGATAAACTAGAGCAATATTTTTTTTATACTTCTACGCAAAATGTTATCTAGTTTAATTTTGATAATAGGACCTATTTTGGGTAGAGGATATGTACAAGAATGGTCAATATAAGATTTTGTGATCTTTGGGAGACCCTTATTGACAAATTTATTGCTGTTTCGGTTTGAATCTGTTGTAGAAAACTTGAAGATTTTATCTGATACTAAAGTAACGAGTTTAAGCAAAAAATAATTTCATATCTGGATTACTTCCATACAAAAGTACCTAACGACTGGACTATAATATACAGATATCTGATATCCTATTAATCTACTAAAAAACTTAAATCATTTTTACAGTCATCTTTCAAACATTATAGAAATTTTTATATGAGTAAATGAAGGAACGAGATTTTAAATTCAAATAACTTTGAATTTGTTCGGATTTTTTTAATAATTTTACCATCGATATGTAGGCATTTGTATTCTTAATAGTTGGGTGTATTAAACTCATTTTTGGAAAAGTAGTGACATGACAGGTTTTGCATCTATCTAAGCGCCTGAAATGTTAAAACAAGTTAATAAAACAATTATATTCTTATTTAAATTCGTAACTCACGTAATTGTAAATCAAAACTATTGAACGAATATTTATGTAGTTTGTGACAGTTTTGTTCTTATCGTGTAAAATTTATTTTCAAGAGGGATGCAATAAGTTGTTTGTTTATGAAATTTGTTTCTCAATTTACGAATTGTATTTGTAGTAGGTTGTAAAGTAAATGCACTATACTCGTATTTCTTTATTAGATGCTTATCGGTGACGCGTTTCGGCTTATGAGGCCATAATCATACCGAACTACAATTAAAAAGTTTAAATTATCAGATCGTCATATTGTACTTACATACGTGTCTGTCCAGGGATGAAAGGTGAACCTCTATTATATAAATTTTAACAAATATAAATTCTTCATTGATTCTCAATTGTTTATAATTCCATGAGGTACAAAATAAAACTTTCCTTTTTATATTACTTTATATTCGTTTTTAGCACCCAACTTGGAATTATTGAGAAAATAAATCATAGGATTATAGTTATTAACATGTGATAATATATATTATGAAGTTTAAAATTTGTACATGTTAAACTAGAATAATTTAATGTCACAACTTACAATCTTAGATCAAAATATTGAATTCAATGATTATAGTTTGTTGTATCGGACAACCTGGAATTATTATGCGAAAGAACTTGAACAGTTATGCAATTAAGCTCAACAATATTTCAATAGTCAAATTACTCTAATATTACCGATCAACCAAACTACAACAAACTATAATCATTCAATTCAATAGTTTCGATGTAATATTGTAAGTTGTGATATTAAATTATTCTTATTTAACAAGTACAAATTTTAAAATTGATAAATATGAAATATGTAATGAATTGTATTTGTGGCCGTGTACTCCCTTTGAAATGAGCTTTGAAACGATGTGTCATTTAACATACTCTCTACATTTAAAAAAAAGGTTTGGCAGGGGTCTCACTCGTTTGGAAATCCTGAAAGTTATGAAACTCGGCAGTCAACTTGTTAAATTCGTACTTAAATATGTTTTTGTATTATAAAATTATTCTATAATTACCATGACTTTGATGATCTTGAAACAGGCAAAATATGCTCATTTAAATGCACTAAAAATTGCAAAAATTTATAATTTTTATATTTAAAACAGAAATTTAAAAAATACAACATGAAATAGTGAAACTTATTTAAAATTTTACCTTTATTTATTTTTATATTTTTTGTGGGAAGTTACCACCTAAATCTACATATTAGTTTGCGTAACTCTAAAATTAAAAGAAGTGTGTCACTGCAGTCTTTGTTGGAGGAGTTGTTGTACGTATATCGAAAAATTGCGTTTCAAAATGAATTTTTGTATCTGAAACCTGTAACAGGTTAAAAATAAAATATTGGATTAAATGAGAAAGAAAAGATAACTTCTTTGCCATTTTTGAAGTCATCGAAGTCCGGGCTCCGATAATTATGTTTTATATTATTTTATTTCTAAAATCTACCAAGTTTCAAATAGTAGGGCGAAATTTTGAAATTTAATTCGAGATAACCTGGAAAAGTTGGGCAATTTGGTATAGAAAATTTATTGGGAATCATGTTAGCTACCCTCGCAGGTGAAGATAAACTGTTTCCTTAATACAATTTATTTCAAAATTAAATAATTTATTCCAGATTAAATTTCAATTCTGTTCTATTAATAGATACATGTATTAATGAGTATATAATTTCAAGCATTTCTATGTATTGAAACCACCCAATTCTGTGCGTCAGCTTAAACAGTAAAGTTTATCAAAAACATTTTTTCATTTCTATTTAAAGTATAGCATCAGTTCATTCCATAGGAAATGGGAACTCTCTCGTTTTCAAAAAATTTGATTCTTTGTGTATTATAATGGGCCTAATATTTTCGTAGTTGAAAGTTACTTTTGTTTAAGTTTTGATGTTTTCTAACGGCTGCCATATTTGTTTAACGAGGTTGCATTTTCACTCGAACTTCTTATTTTAAAAATTTGAATTTTTGCATGGCAGTTCTTGCAGGAATGGAAAGAATCAACAAGTTAATATTTTTTCTACACGAAGGTGGGACCTAGTTGTATTCATAAAACAAATATCAACACTCTCATTTCCTAACAATTCTCCAAGTTTGAAATTTAACTTAAATTTGTGTCTTCATCAGTAGTAACCTCGATGACCTAAGCTACTGTTGGTACTTTGAGCATTAAGGCAAATCATCAATCTTGGGAGACCTGTGGCTTAACGACGACGTGCCTTTCAAATCTTTTTGAGAAATTTGAGTTTGAGATTCGATAACTAGCAAAAACATTGCAAACAAATTGTTTATCTAAATTTAGTTTTCAACATAAGTTTATTAAAATCTAACTAATTTGAATATAAATAATGTTTATTATTATTGGTACTTCTTTGCAAAACGAATGATTATTTTTCTTAATATTTATTTATAGTACAACATGTTTCGCACGAATTTACATATGAAGCAAGTTGATTAATTAAATAAAGGTATTATAAAGAGGGGGGAAAGGTCAGTTGATTGTGTTTATTTAACAAATGTTTGTTTTGTTTGGTAGCTTTTTGTATTTCGTATGATTCCCATAGTATCCTCTTGAAATACTTGTCTTTATGTATTAATCTAAGATTTTTGTTTTATCATGGTTAATTTTTCGATTTTTATAATTCATCTCATCTGCTGTAGACACTTGTTGATGTACCATAAATTCGTCCGAAACTTGTGCTATTAATAAAAATTAGGAAAAAAACAAAATAACCTTTCATTTTGGAAAGAAGTACCAATCATAACAAAAGTTCAAGCATTTAGCGGAATGCACTCAATTTCAAACACACTTTGCACAATTAAGGATGAACGGTAGACACATTGTTTTAGGCTCTTTAGTCTTCCTGAATACTGTATATGGGGCATTCTGAGTCAAATCAGATGTTCATCTGCCCGACCCCTTTGGATTTGTTTAAGAAATTATTTTTATGCTTCTTTTGGGCTAATTTGAAGCCTGAATTTTTTCGAAATTTTTATCGCTTTTTTTATCCGATAAAATCTGGGTTTTAACATTCATTTTTTAGAAAACATCGATTTCAACCCGTTTTAAATTAATTAATTTTTTTGTGTGAAATCAGGGAATCAACCCACGTATATTCATCCAGAAAACAGAGTGGGCAGTGATTATCTTCTATTTCTTTTTAATAAAAAATAAAAATCGCGAAGTCAGGAAAAAAAGAATTTTTTGTTCAAAAATAGAAAAAAATAAAACATCTCTTGGTAAAATTTGATTTTTTTTTCATATTTTGAAGATAGTCACAGAAGTTTAGTAATCGTGTCAGATAATAGCAATCATGATGCGATAGCTGTTCAGATTTACACACAAATAATAATTGATTATATTAAGTCAATCAATAATAGTACTCTTTTTGCGGTGGGTCATCATTTTGTTCTAATTTTCACATAAATGTAGCTCTCTCTCACCAATAACTTGTCGGATCTCGTTTTTTAGCTCCAAAGTCGTTTATGGATTGTTGGTGTACACCTTTTCTTTCACGTAACATCAAAGAAAATAGTTCTCATTGCTGAAAATGATTTTCTTGTAAAATTGAGTTGCACCGCTTTAAATTTAAAATTCAATTTGCAAATGTACAGCGAAGTGAATGGTCCCCCACGCTTCAGTTTGAATTTTATAGGCACGTAGATGCAAATCTTGCCTCATAATTCGCCATATGGAGGTGTTTGAAAAACCCAAGCGAATGGATTCTTGCTTTGTGTACGACATCTTGACTAAAATTGCCCGTAACGTAAGTCGATCTTGAAACACCCTTTATATCCAAAATTAATTTATTTTCAAGTTTATAATAAGTCCATCCTATTGATATTGTACTTTAATCTTATATTAGTGCTATTTAAAATTGCTGGGTATTAAATCAAAATTAACATTGGAAAATTAGTTATTATTATACAAGTTCATGCTCAAATCAATTTGGACTTACGGAATCCAACTCTGGGGGACAGCAAGTAATTCAAATATTGAAATATAGAGCAATTACAATTCAAAACATTAAAAATCAACACAAACGTTCCTTGGTTTGTACCAAACAACTTTATTGAAAGTGACTTGAAGATAATCGATGTTATAAAAATGAAATGCAAATTATAGCAAATGATATCGAGAGTGGTTAAGTGTTTGCTCCAACAATTTAGCAGTTTAGCAGAACGAAAAACTAAATTGAAAATTGTATCTTCCAAAGGGTGCACTTTTGTATTAGATCCAAATACTACTCCAGGGCCCTGTTTCATAATGAAAATTTACTAATATTACAAGTTACAAGTGACTTTAAATAGTCTTCAAATCGTTAATCTGAACAGCTAGCTGCGTGGCTTTTGGTACTTATTAATGAAATAACCTACTCTAAATGCATAGCCAAAAATTATCTTCCATTATTTTATAATATTAATAATATTCCACTTGTACTTTCCAACTAATAGTATTAGTAATATTATGAAACGCGACCCAGGAGTTTACTCTAGTTGTTGTCGGCCGATTCTAGCAACAATCTGTAGACAGCGGTTCGAAACTCCAACTTTTCTCTGAAAACAACCGATAATGTTTTAGAATAAACTCACGAGAGAGTATTAAAGCTGATGGAATTCAATTTATCTAATCCAAATGTGCATCATTTCTGAAATAAAGCTCAAGTCGTTGATTACAATGGAGCAAAGTTACTTATTTTAAAATTTCCTATTACCTTAGGTATTTAATTTTAGCATTTACTTAGACAAAGATTAAAAAGATAAGATACCCTTTAACAATATCATGTTGCGATTGATTAATTTCCAGTGTGCTTTTTATTTCAAGACTTTGTAGAATTGCATCTTCTTTTAGATGCATGTCAAACATGTTTTTGAATTTTCTCAAACGGTTGAAAATAAATAAATGTTTGAAACCGCAAGTTCAGTTTCAGAAATATCTTCAAAATGTGCACTGTTTTGGATATACAAAAATTGAGTTCAGTTGGCATAATATTGTTCATTTTAATTTAGTGATTAGTCTACCACCGTAAAATGTTGGTGGTAATTTTTAGAGACACCTGATATATTTAGAATTAGATTAATATGAACGAGATTGAGGAACATACAAACAGAACAAATCGTCACTCTTTAGAGCGTATGTTTCGATTTGTAATTATTAATCGTATTTCTTTAATTTTTATTTAATATGAATTCCTTTGTTGAATTTTCAATCTTTCGAGCCGAGATTAACATGAATCACGATGCCCTAAAACCTGTCGCACAGATAACATTGCTCAAACCATAGTAGCTGAATTTGGAAACTTTCTTTCACTCACCGTATTTACCAGACGTTGCACCAATTGACTACCACTTCTTTCAGGTATTTGACTAATTTTTGCAAAAGAAAATATTCAATTCTCAACGGGCTGTGTAAAACACTTTTCTTGCATTCCTCATCGTCGCTTGCTCTTCACCCTTCCGTGCTACAGGCATAAAAAAGTTTTACCTTTAAGATCGCAAAACTGTGTAGATAAGTTAGATGCATAATTTAATTTATTCATTATACGGACATTTTATGTGTAATGACCTAATGCATAAAAATTTATGCAAAAATTAAGTTAAATTTTATAATTAATTATAATATCGACAACCTCAACGAACTAGAACTGGATACTGACTCTTTATCTAATTTAACATGAGAGAAAAACAAGCTTGGAAATTAATTTTCTTCTAGGGCCCTTCACTAATGGAGCTATTAAAAAAGTAACTAAATTAGTTGTAAACTTGTAGTTACAAACTAGTTTGTGACTAAGCTCCTCACAAGACGCTACTAAAATTATAGAATTTCCTTAAAAAATAGGATATTGTTTACTTATAGAAATATTCAAATTTATAATGTTAAAGGGGTGAATTTTGGGTAATTTTTGGATCTACTAGGATGGCGACAAACAAGAATTGTCCTGCGTGAGTCATTACCGATTCTTTGCGCACCGATTACTAACTAGTTTCATCATGTGTGAGTCGTCATTGAAATACAAAGGACTGCGATGCCAAAGCTACCGATTAGTGTTGCCGGTTAGGTACTAGTTTCTTTTTAGTAGCTCCATGTGCGAAAGGCCTAATAGTAATAATAAAATATGGTGAACAGTAACTAAAACTTAACTTACCTTAAACTTTCACACGACTTTGTTAAATTAATTGGTAACAAGTATTTCAAAATCACCTCGTAAATAAACACCAATATTTGGTTGATCTGCTGCTCTGGCCATGTTTCTGCATCTATTTCTTCACGATTCTCAACAGTCATTCATATTGTACAAAGCCGGTAACTAATTTTGCTGTATCGGTCTCAATAATTGCAATACAATAAAGACTATTTTCAATATAAAATTTATTCTTATACTTTTTCCACAAAAATTGTCTTCCAATCTCATTGCACGGCCCTTCTGACATCTTCAAGAACTATGTATATTGAAGAAAAGAGGATAAATCGTTCTTAAATTTTGTAACTCAATTTTAACCAAATTTGATCATAAAACTCATCGACGAAATGCTGCCTTTTCTTGCACAAAGCAGCTACTTGTTTATCAAAGGCATCAAAAATAAATAATATCCTAGAACACACAAAACATGTAATTTTCACCTAATCGATAATTTCAACATACCCATCGATTGTTTCTAGTAATCAAATAAAGTTGTATACCAAAATTCAGCTAGACAATAATTTTTCCTATGTTTAATAATTTAAAGTAACTCGGCAACTCGACATGAAAAAATGATTTCCACAGTTCAATAAACTACTTAATTTCTGCACGAATTTTCCGACAGCCTACATCATAACCTAAATTGGTTCCCAATACGTACGAATTCCTTCAAAATTTATATTATTATAATATATAATGTAGCAATTTCAAATTTATAAGGTGGAATTATTATTTAATGTATTAATATCTTAACATCGGCAAGAATATATTATTAGATTATGAAATCGAGCGAGATTAGAGATACAAACCAACAAGCCAACACTAACACCATTTTTATTTTATATTTGAACGGACTTTGTAGGTTTGTATGTACAGGGTGGTTCAAATTTGAATGTTCTTATGGGGAATTCGGTAACTATAAGAGTTATGGAAAAATGGATGGCGCATCCTCGATCTCTTTTTTTGAGAAAACCTTAACGGTGAAAACCGGAATCCGATATGTTTTTTCGTTTTCGAGTTATGGCCAAAAGTTCGCTTTTTCGACTTTTCGTTAAATGCCGATATCTCGGTTGTTTGTAAAGTTATAGAAAAAATATTTACACATTTTTTAGACATTTTTTTGAGGAGAATAAATTGGGCCAGAAGGATTTTAAATATCTTCATTTGTTTCCGAGTTATAATATATAGTTGTGTTTTTTAAATGGAAACCATAGTTGGCTATGACATATTTAATTAGAGGTTTTTATGCTCTTTTTAATTATATACAACATGTGGGGTCTATTCTTTCATTTTCATCCCGTTATATTAAAAATTGTTAAATAAAAATTAACGATAGGAAAATTTAACGGTGGCTTTGTGAAAACAAAACACAAAATCATTATTGAAATCTAAAACAATTGTCTCCAATTGTTTTTAATAGGTTTTTTAGCACCTCCTCTATTATTTACCTTTTATTTCACAAGGTGAAATTTATTGGAAATTCCTGATTCAGCTTCAATTTGACGGGTTGAAATGGAAGGATTTGCATCCACAGCTCCTAGGATTTTCTTCAGCTGCTTGTATTTATAATTTTTAATTATAAAATAAAAGGAAATTAATAGAGTAGGTACTAAAAAAACCTATTAAAAACAATTCGAGACAATTGTTTTAGATCTCACTAATGATTTTTTGTTTTGTTTTGACAAAGCCAACGTTTAATTTTCAGATCCTTTATTTTTATTTAAAAATTTTTAATATAACGGGGCGAAACTGAAATAATAGACACCACATGTTTATTAATAATGTTTATTATTATAACATAATTAAAAAGAGGATAAAAACTCTATATAAATATGGCATAGCCTACTAAGGTTTCCATTTAAAAAAACACAACTTTATATTATAACTTGAAAACAAATGAAGATATTTAAAATCCCTTTATCCGAATTTATTTTCCTCAAAAAAATGCACGAATAAGGTGTAAAATTTTTTTCGATGACTTTACAAACAACCGAGATATCGGCATTTAACGAAAAGTCGAAAAAGCGAACTTTTGGTCATAACTCGAAAACGAAAAACAGTATCGGATTCCGGTTTTCACCATTAAGCTTTTCCCTAAAAAAGAGATCGAAGATGCGCTATCCATTTTTCCATATCTCTTATAGTTACCGAATTCCCCATAAGAACATTCGAATTTGAACCACCCTGTACCTATATGGTACCTATATATGGTTTTTATATGGTTGGTTATAAGGATTTACGTTTTTGCATATTTTTCGGGTCAAGTATTGAATAATGCTAAGATAATTAAAAATAAGCATAAGTCAGATTGAATATTTTTTAACCCTTATGGGGCCATACAAATTTACACCTTATATCTGCCATACGTAGTACCCAGGTACTACCATAACAATACATGTAATTCATGTGAGGATTACATTTTAAACAGATTTTTAATATTCACGTAGGCGTTTTTAATTACAATTATTATTATGTCGAGTTATATTTACGTATTATGAATTTTATGCCACAGTAGCAAATTTTTTAAATAAAGTCAATTAGTAGTTTTTACTTCCTCGAATGCAGTAGTGTTTTTACTTTCCGAACTCCTTAGTAAGGAAAGTCTTGTTATCTGAAAAATTTGAACACCCCATATTTTTTATAAAATTTTTATGTTTCGACGTCCCTTGAAACAATTTTAACTATTTTTGAAAAATGTCTGTGTGCGTATGTACAGTGACTCACAGCGTAAATCATGCCCCCTATGTAGGCAAGGCAAGTTTAACATTTTGAAGCCTTTTTTGTCATATTATAAAAAAAGTTTTAGAGCAAAAGTTTATAAACATTTTTTGTTGCAAATTTCATTACCTTCAATTTTATTTATATACATTTTTTTATTTTGTCGCGCCGTTTCTGTTTTATAACGACGTAAACAAGACTCTGTAAAATACAAAAAATATTGTCATCTACTATATCTCGAGAACAGTTGAACAAAATAAAAAAATCCATAGGTATTTTTTCTTGTAAATTTGATTCTCTACATTTTTGTTCATATTATACATTTTTCAATTTTGTCACACCGTTTCCGAGATATAAATGACAATATTTTTTGTATTTTACAGAGTTTTGTATAAGTCGCTATAAAACAGAAACGGCACGACGAAATAAAAATATATATATAAACAAAAATTAAAGGCAATGAAATTTTCAACAAAAAATGTTTATAAAGTTTTGCTATAAATCGATTTTTTTATGACAAAAAAACAGCTTTAATGTTCAATTTGCATTTCCAACATAGCAGCGAAAACATTCCAAATTTTAAATTTAAGTTTTCATCTGTTGCGGCACGAAACCTATTGCAGATGAAAGAATTTATAAGGGGGGAACATGGATTAAGACATAATCCAGCATTATCACAATTAGTGACCAATCAACTCACCACTTTCACAATCAACGTCAAACCAGAAGCGGGACATTACCGGCCGCATAAAAATAACGGGATATTGCTCTTAAAGCCCATTAAACGTTCCAAAAAGGCCACGGAAGACCAGAAAAAGCTGCCAAAAATGCCAGATACCTGTATGCGTATCGCATACCAATATCCCGGTGTCAACGTGAATTTTTACCCCTAGAAATTTTACACCGTTGGTTGGGGTAAAATATCCCTAGTGAAATTTAACCGGGGGTAAAATATCCCTAGTAACATTTTACCCCGGGGTAAAATATCACGGGGGTAAAAATTCACGGTTACACCGGAAACAATTTGTGAACCTTTTATGTAGAGATGTCGCCGAATCTCAAAAATATTGGCTTTACAGGAAAAAAGTTATGATGTTAGTCAAAATAGTACCCGGGTACTAGGTATGGCCCCATAAGGGTTAAATGTTAAAACTGCTTATACATATGAGCATTTTTACGAACGTTCTTCATGAAATCCGGTGCACGAATGTTCGTTCAAGTTTGGTTCACAAAAGTACCTTTCTTCAAAAGCCATTTGTATGTACCAAACGTAGATTAACTTTTTTCAAATGTGTGAGCTAAATATTGTCCGGTTGACGGTGGTCGGACTTAAAACTGAATATTATATGTAATTGTCTATTTTTCTCTTACATAATATACAGCCAAACACCTTTGAAAATCTCGTTAAATATGGAAACTTTCCTCATAAATAAAAAGCAGTGGAAATCCGCTTCTTTGCTATGTTTTGCTTAGTTTTAATCGGTCAGTAAACAAATTAAAATATTAAATTTCTAGCAACGTTTCTAATTTTCGGGTATCCAATTAAGTACCTAATGTAAACACTTACGTATCTTAATAAATAGTATTATTATTATTAATAGTATATAATAGTATTCAATAGTAATACCACAGATTAAATATACTACAGATAGCTCGCGCTTATGGGAGAAAGAGTGTCCCTTTTCAGGTATTTGGAAGCCAATTTTCTTAGTATGGAAGCCATTCACTTTATATTATAGAGGCGCTGACTGTTCGTGTTTATTCGTGGTTACGTTATCATTTCCCTTCTAACCGCGGTTGGTGTACGATCGTGCTGCTAGGCATTCATTAGCTCACATTGTTAATGTAGCGATAGACCGTGGGTATGGTCGGTTACTTACGGAGTTTTCCTGCTGGTACCCCACCAGAAATATATTACAAGGATAGGCAACCCTCTAGAATTCAGAAAAATACATTGCGCGAGCTATCTGTAGTATTTAATCTGTGGTAATACGGTAAAATACTTAATGAATTTTGCGAAATCTACGTGGTACTTGTCTCTATAAACAAAATAGTCATATCAAAATCAATTAACCTGAGACGCCCCATTTTCGAATACTTAGGCTCAGTTTTTCACTTTCAGGTTAAACCAAAAAAGTTAGGTTAACCAATGATATTGCATAAAAAACGGCTTTTGAACGTATTTCATTGGTTAACCCAAATTTTTGGTTTAAACTGCAACTGAAAAACTGGGCCTTAATGCTATAATATTCAAATCAAGTAGCGAAATGTCCCCGGTAGCGAAATGACCGGAAACGAAATATCCTAGTAGCGAATTGTCCGGTAGGGAAACACCCAGCAATCATATCGGGAACATAAAAGTAAATATTATTACCTGTGATAATAATATTGCCTACAATAATTTTATGTACAAACTTTTGTGATATTGACAAATTTTTTATTAATTTATTTAGATTATTTATTTATTTTTGTTTTTATTTTGTGTTTGTTTATTAAAATAAATTCCAAATTTGATTTAATATGTATTTTTACATTTTTTCATACTTCTCGATATGTGCATTTATAATTATGTATTTCTACCATGTAGTTAATATTTATATTTTTGAATTATAATTTATTTAACATTTTATTTGACTTGCACAATAATTCAGAGAGGTTGTTCCAGTTTAACTATATCTGCTGTTAGAGATCAGGAAAACTAAAACAAATACCCCTACATATACTAATTTGGAAGTATTCTTTCTATAGTTACGCCTACAGTACAAAAAAAGGTGCTCTGTATATTCGGAATAATACAAGAGAAGAAACTTGCCATCGCCAGGTTTCAAGGACCGGACGATACCAGATCGAAAACACTTAGGTTACAGCAAACTTGTATATTATTATTCTTAATTACTACTATTACTACTACTTAATTACTAATTACTACTACTGACCTGGAAATCTGCAAAATCATTACTGATCATGAAATACTGAATGATACTGAAATCATTGATGATAATTAACCGCCAAAGAGGAAGCCACCACCTGCTTGAAAATCTGTAAGTGAGGATGTCGTTTTGTTCGGCTAGCAGCTCTCCGGTAGCAAGCAGATCTTGGATCCAACTGGGAAGACCGCAGCCTACAACGTTCAGCTAGGAAGTACTTCGGTATGTGAAAATTCGGTTTTCTATTATTGTAAATTAATAATTTTGGATTTTCTATTTAGTTAATAATTAACAGACAACATAGAAGCCACCGCCGACTTGGAAATCTGCAGGTGGGGATCTTGTTTAGTACAGAAGCAAGAAATTCTTGCAGACAACGGGAGGACCGCCGTCGACATCCTTTAGCTGGGATCTACTTATGTAAGGTCTAATTCGGCTTTTCATTATTGTTAATTATTTTTAATTCAGGAATTTATTTCTAGTTGATAATTAACAGCCAACGAGGAAGACTCCAGTGTCATGGAATACTGCAAGGCGGGAAGTTGTTTCGGCTGTGACTGGGTACAACTGAGAGTACCGATGTCGACGTCCTTCAGCAGGATGAAGCTTATGTAAGTTTACATAGTAGATACATACGTATTTTTATTTTTGTGCATTATTAATTTTGGAATTTAGTTATAGTTAAAAATTATCAGCCAACGAAGAGGCCACCAACGATTTGGTAATCTACAAGTGCAAAGTCCTTTGTCGCAGCAGCAGCTCCGAAAGCAAGCAGTTTCTATGTATAACCGAGAGTACCGACACCGACTGCTTTCAGCAGGGGAAACTTGGGTAAGTGCATATTAGTTTCATTAATATTGTGAATTATTAATTCAGGATTTTATTTCTAGCTGTTAACTAAGGAAACAACGAAGAATACATCGACGACATGGAAATCGGGCGGTGGAAAAGTCGTATCTTCAAGGATGCAGCGTCGGCAAGTACCAGATCCTGGTTGCAACTAATTGACAACGACGTTTATAGCGAAACAAAAATTTAGGTACGTTCTAATACAGAATATTAAACGGTTAATTATTAATTTAGGAATTTATTTCTAGTTGTAAATTTAGCTGGCAACGAAGAAATGCTCGTCAACCTGGAAAACTGCAAGTATACGGAATCCGCATCACTCAGGATGCAGCGTCGAAAAGTGCACTTCCTGATGAACACCAACGACCCCGTTCAACTGGAAGGAAAAACTTAGGTAAATGAAAATTTGTATTAATTAAATTAACTATGAATTATTAACTAGTGAAAATATATTAAGTTATATAAAAATTATACTAGTAAGTTAAAGAACTTAGGCGTTTTATTAATTGTTAATTTAACTAGTACAATTTTTATTTAACTTAATGTATTAATTATTCGGGTATTTATTTCTAGTTGCTAATTAACAGCCAACGAAGAACATCCCGCCGACTTAGAATGCTGCAAGTGGGGACTTCGTTTTGTCCGGCACGCAGCTCCGGAAGCAAGCAGTAGCAGGATACAGCTGGGAGGACCGCCGCCGACGTTCTTCAGCTGGGAAATACATATGTAGGTAAGCGAATAAGCGGGTTTTTATTATTGTTAATTATTGCTGTAGGATTTTATTTCTAGTTGATAATTAACAGCCAACGAAGAGGACTCCACCGACTTCGATAGCTGGAAGTGGGAATCTAGTTTCGTCTAGGAAGCAGCTCCGTAAGCAATAAGTTCCTGGAAACATCTGGGAGGACCTCCGCGGACGTCCTTCTGCTGAGCAGAACTTCGGCAAGTGAAATTTTGGTGGTCTGTTATTGCTAATTATCAATTTAGGAATTTATTTCTAGCTGATAATTTCCAGACAACGTGTAAAGCCACCAACGACTTGGAAATCTGCAACTGGGGATGTCGCTGCAACCAGGAAGTGGATCCGGAAGCTAGCAGCCCATGGACACAACAGGAAACGACGCCGACGTCCTTCGGATTTGGAGAATCTTAGGTAAGTGAAAGTTCGGAATTTTCTTATTATTTTAATGTAGCAATCTACTTTTAGTTTCTGATTGGCAGCCAACGAAGAAGCCAACCACCGTCTTGGAAATCTGCAGGTGGGGTTGCTGCTTCAACGAGGATGCAGATCAGGAAGCAAGCAGCTCCTGGACACATCAGGACACCACGCCGACTTCCTTCAGCATTGTAAAACTTCGGTAAGTGAAAATTCGGTGTATTATTATTGTTAATTATATTAATTTAAGAGAACTTTAGGTATGAACAAACTTGTTTTATTCAAATTTTAAATACCTAGCTAATTTATAAATTATGTTCCAGGTATAACATTTTCTATAGAAGGACTTTCCATCGGCTTCCAAGACATGGAATAAAATCATGGAAAATCACGACGACAGATTTTACAGAACAACTGCCATGATGAGCAGGTGTACAATTCTTATCAAGTTTGTTAATATTTTTTGTAAAGTGGTCGATGACGGCGAATGAGTCGTACTTATTACGGCTCTAACGTGATTCAGGGTTGTGCAATATTTGCAAATGCTTTGTCAGTATGTGTTTTCCAGTTGAACCGTGAAGTCGATGTCCTCCACTTCCCACAATTGCGAGCAGGTAAGAACAACGTTTGCTTATTAATATTTTTGATTACTAATTGAGACTTAGCTGTAATTGCTAATTATTAATTTAGGAATTTATTTCAAGGAAGCAATGATGTAGTGGGTAAAGAAGATGAACCACCCTCTTGGAAGTATGCAAGTGGAATAGTTGCATTTCTCAAGATTCAATGGGGGACCTAGGCAAATCCTGGCCGCCACTAGTGAACACCGAGGAGCATGTTCACCAGAAGCAGAAGAAAATTCGGTTTTGTATCCATGTTGTAGCTTTTAGAAATTCAATTATTTTTAAGTAAGTTTAATGTAATGCTTTTTTACTTGTTCCTTCTAGGTTGCCCTAGTTTCCGGAATGTGGTGTAACAGAAGACACCTGGTAACCCAGGAAGACAGATCATTAAGCCCGGCTGACTTGTAAGGCTAAGGGAGTAAGGTTAAGAATAAAATGAATTGTCTAATATTCTAAATTAGTAATATACTTATAATTGATTAAATATCGTGAAAATTAGTAATATAGAAAAGTTACTCCAGGTATTTCAACTAGGAAAGGAAGCGGACTTGGAACAAACAAAGATCCATCTTTGAAGTCATCACCTGGAATAAAACACATGGACAGTCAAGACGGTGGATCCAAGAGAAGAACAAGACGAGAATAGAAGGAGAGGCCACATTCGAGGACGGACGCGAACGTGGATACCAGTAGAGTACTGAGAACAACCTCCATCGGGAGGGAAGAGGTTAGGTAGGTGCAAATTCAAATAATTTTTATTGCTAATTTTTAACTTATCAGATTTTTTCTAGCGAATATATGTGCGGCGATTGAAGATGTACTAATCCACCTGGAAATCTGCAAAACGAAACGACGCCGACGTCCTTGAGCATGGAGAGAAACTTAGGTAAGTGAAAATTCGGATTTATAATTTAGTTAATTATTAACTTAGGATTTTATTTCTAGTTGATAACTAGCAGCCAACGAAGAAGCCACCACCGTCTTAGAAATCGGCAAGTAGGGTCGTCGCTTCAACCAAGAAGCAGATCCGCAAGCAAGAAGTTGCTGGAAACAACTGAGAGGACCTCCGCCGACGTCCTTCAGCTAGGAAATACATTGGTAAGTGATAATTCGTTTATTTATTCTTAATTTTTAATTTTGGAATTTATTTATAGTTGATAATAGTTAACACCCAACGAAAATGACACCACCGTCTTGGAAATTTTCAAGTGGGGTTGTCGTTTCAACCAAGAAGCAGATCCGGAAGCATGCAGCTCCTGAATACAACAGGAAACGATGCCGACGTTTGAAAAACCTAGGTAAGTGCAGATTTGTAATAATTTATAAGTTAAATAATAATTTAGTTTTTATTTGTAGTGGACACGTTAGATGTCAATGAAGAGCAGGCTATCGACTGGAAAATCCCAAAATGGGGAAGACGCATCTCGCAGATTGCAGCGTCAGAGAAACGCAATTCCTGTGGAGCACCGACGACGCCGTCCATCGGATTTGGAAAAACTTCGGTAAGTGCAGATTTGTAATAATTTATAAGTTAAATAATAAATTAGTTTTTATTTCTAGTGGACACGTTAGATGTCAATGAAGAGCAGGCCATCGACTGGAAAATCCAAAAATGGGGAAGACGCATCTCGCAGATTGCAGCGTCAGAGAAACGCAATTCCTGTGGAGCACCGACGACGCCGTCCATCGGATTAGGAAAAACTTCGGTAAGTGCAGATTTGTAATAATTTATAAGTTAAATAATAATATAGTTTTTATTTCTATTGGACACGTTAGATGTCAATGAAGAGCAGGCCATCGACTGGAAAATCCCAAAATGGGGAAGACGCATCTTGTAGTTTGCAGCGTCAGAGGAACGCAATTCCTGTGGAGCACCGGCGACGCCGTCCGTCTGAATTGGAAAAACTTCGGTAAGTTCAGATTTGTAATAATTTATAAGTTAAATAATAATTTAGTTTCTCTTTCTAGTGGACACGTTAGATGTCAATGAAGAGCAGGCCATCGACTGGAAAATCCCAAAATGGGGAAGACGCATCTCGCAGATTGCAGCGTCAGAGGAACGCAATTCCTGTGGAGCACCGACGACGCCGTCCATCGGATTTGGAAAAACTTCGGTAAGTGCAGATTTGTAATAACTTATAAGTTAAATAATAATTTTGGTTTTTATTTCTAGTGGACACGTTAGATGTCAATGAAGAGCAGGCCATCGACTGGAAAATCCCAAAATGGGGAAAACGCAATACCTGTGGAGCACCGACGACGCCGTCCATCGGATTTGGAAAAACTTCGGTAAGTGCAGATTTGTAATAATTTATAAGTTAAATAATAATTTTGGTTTTTATTTCTAGTGGACACGTTAGATGTCAATGAAGAGCAGGCCATCGACTGGAAAATCCCAAAATGGGGAAGACGCATCTCGCAGATTGCAGCGTCAGAGAAACGCAATTCCTGTGGAGCACCGACGACGCCGTCCATCGGATTTGGAAAAACTTCGGTAAGTGCAGATTTGTAATAATTTATAAGTTAAATAATAATTTAGTTTTTATTTCTATTGGACACGTTAGATGTCAATGAAGAGCAGGCCATCGACTGGAAAATCCCAAAATGGGGAAGACGCATCTTGTAGTTTGCAGCGTCAGAGGAACGCAATTCCTGTGGAGCACCGGCGACGCCGTCCGTCTGAATTGGAAAAACTTTGGTAAGTGCAGATTTGTAATAATTTATAAGTTAAATAATAATTTAGTTTTTATTTCATGTGGACACGTTAGATGTCAATGAAGAGCAGGCCATCGACTGGAAAATCCCAAAATGGGGAAGACGCATCTCGCACATTGCAGCGTCAGAAGAACGCAATTCCTGTGGAGCACCGACGACGCCGTCCATCGGATTTGGAAAAACGTCTGTAAGTGCAGATTTATAATAATTTATAAGTTAAATAATAATTTAGTTTTTATTTCTAGTGGACACGATAGTGTCAATGAAGAGCAGGCCATCGACTGGAAAATCCCAAAATGGGGAAGCCGCATCTCGCAGATTGCAGCGTCAGAGGAACGCAATTGCTGAGGCGCACCGACGCCGCCATCCAGCGGGGTTTGAACAACTTAGGTAAGTGCAGATTTGCAATAATTTATAAGTTAAAAATAATTTTGGTTTTTACTTCTAGAGGACACGTTAGATGTCAATGAAGAGCAGGCCATCGACTGGAAAATCCCAAAATGGGGAAGACGCATCTCGCAGATTGCAGCGTCAGAGGAACGCAATACCTGTGGAGCACCGACGACGCCGTCCATCGGATTTGGAAAAACTTCGGTAAGTGCAGATTTGTAATAATTTATAAGTTAAATAATAATTTTGGTTTTTATTTCTAGTGGACACGTTAGATGTCAATGAAGAGCAGGCCATCGACTGGAAAATCCCAAAATGGGGAAAACGCAATACCTGTGGAGCACCGACGACGCCGTCCATCGGATTTGGAAAAACTTCGGTAAGTGCAGATTTGTAATAATTTATAAGTTAAATAATAATTTTGGTTTTTATTTCTAGTGGACACGTTAGATGTCAATGAAGAGCAGGCCATCGACTGGAAAATCCCAAAATGGGGAAGACGCATCTCGCAGATTGCAGCGTCAGAGGAACGCAATACCTGTGGAGCACCGACGACGCCGTCCATCGGATTTGGAAAAACTTCGGTAAGTGCAGATTTGTAATAATTTATAAGTTAAATAATAATTTTGGTTTTTATTTCTAGTGGACACGTTAGATGTCAATGAAGAGCAGGCCATCGACTGGAAAATCCCAAAATGGGGAA
Source organism: Cantharis lateralis (assembly GCA_963170105.1). Lineage (NCBI taxonomy): Eukaryota > Metazoa > Arthropoda > Insecta > Coleoptera > Cantharidae > Cantharis > Cantharis lateralis. The sequence continues at coordinate 2,284,581 of OY720628.1, forward strand.
AACGCAATACCTGTGGAGCACCGACGACGCCGTCCATCGGATTTGGAAAAACTTCGGTAAGTGCAGATTTGTAATAATTTATAAGTTAAATAATAATTTTGGTTTTTATTTCTAGTGGACACGTTAGATGTCAATGAAGAGCAGGCCATCGACTGGAAAATCCCAAAATGGGGAAGACGCATCTCGCAGATTGCAGCGTCAGAGGAACGCAATACCTGTGGAGCACCGACGACGCCGTCCATCGGATTTGGAAAAACTTCGGTAAGTGCAGATTTGTAATAATTTATAAGTTAAATAATAATTCGGTTTTTATTTCTAGTGGACACGTTAGATGTCAATGAAGAGCAGGCCATCGACTGGAAAATCCCAAAATGGGGAAGACGCATCTCGCAGATTGCAGCGTCAGAGGAACGCAATTCCTGTGGAGCACCGACGACGCCGTCCAACGAATTTTTTAAAAAACTTCGGTAAGTGCAGATTTGTAATTATTTATAAGTTAAATAATAATTTAGTTTTTATTTCTAGTGGACACGTTAGATGTCAATGAAGAGCAGGCCATCGACTGGAAAATCCCAAAATGGGGAAGAGGCATCTCGCAGATTGCAGCGTCAGAGGAACGCAATTGCTGAGGCGCACCGACGCCGCAATCCATCGGGGTTTGAAAAACTTCGGTAAGTGCAGAGTTGTAATAATTTATAAGTTAAAAATAATTTTGGTTTTTATTTCTAGTGTACACGTTAGATGTCAATGAGGTGCAGGCCATCGACTGGAAACCCCAAAATGGGGAAGACGCATCTCGCAGATTGCAGCGGCAGAGGAACGCAATTCCTGTGGAGCACCGACGACGCCGTCCATCGGATTTGGAAAAACTTCGGTAAGTGCAGATTTGTAATAATTTATAAGTTAAATAATAATTTAGTTTTTATTTGTAGTGGACACGTTAGATGTCAATGAAGAGCAGGCCATCGACTGGAAAATCCCAAAATGGGGAAGACGCATCTCGCAGATTGCAGCGTCAGAGGAACGCAATTCCTGTGGAGCACCTACGACGCCGGCCATCGGATTTGGAAAAACTTCGGTAAGTGCAGATTTGTAATAATTTATAAGTTAAATAATAATTTAGTTTTTATTTCTAGTGGACACGTTAGATGTCAATGAAGAGCAGGCCATCGACAGGAAAATCCCAAAATGGGGAAGACGCATCTCGCAGATTGCAGCGTCAGAGGAACGCAATTCCTGTGGAGCACCGACGACGCCGTCCATCGGATTTGGAAAAACTTCGGTAAGTGCAGATTTGTAATAATTTATAAGTTAAATAATAATTTTGGTTTTTATTTCTAGTGGACACGTTAGATGTCAATGAAGAGCAGGCCATCGACTGGAAAATCCGAAAAGGGGAAGACGCATCTCGCAGATTGCAGCGTCAGAGAAACGCAAATCCTGTGGAACACCGACGACGCCGTCCAACGGATTTGGAAAAACTTCGGTAAGTGCAGATTTGTAATAATTTATAAGTTAAATAATAATTTAGTTTTTATTTCTAGTGGACACGTTAGATGTCAATGAAGAGCAGGCCATCGACTAAAAATCCCAAAATGGGGAAGACGCATCTCGCAGATTGCAGCGTCAGAGAAACGCAATTCCTGTGGAGCACCGACGACGCCGTCCATCGGATTTGGAAAAACTTCGGTAAGTGCAGATTTGTAATAATTTATAAGTTAAATAATAATTTTGGTTTTTATTTCTAGTGGACAAGTTAGTTGTCAATGAAGAGCAGGCCATCGACTGGAAAATCCCAAAATGGGGAAGACGCATCTCGCAGATTGCAGCGTCAGAGGGCCGCAATTGCGGAGACGCACCGACGCAGCCAACCATCGGGGTTTGAAAAACTTCGGTAAGTGCAGTTTTGTAATAATTTATAAGCTTAATAATAAATTTGGTTTTTATATCTAGTGGACACGTTAGTTGTCAATTTAGAGCAGGCCATCGACTGGAAAATCCCAAAATGGGGAAGACGCATCTCGCAGATTGCAGCGTCAGAGGGACGCTATTGCTGAGGCGCACCGACGCCGCCATCCATCGGGGTTTGAAAAACTTAGGTAAGTGCAGATTTGTAATAATTTATAAGTTAAATAATAATTTTGGTTTTTATTTCTAGTGGACACGTTAGATGTCAATGAAGAGCAGGCCATCGACTGGAAAATCCCAAAATGGGGAAGACGCATCTCGCAGATTGCAGCGTCAGAGGAACGCAATTCCTGTGGAGGCACCGACGACGCCGTCCATCGGATTTGGAAAAACTTCGGTAAGTGCAGATTTGTAATAATTCATAAGTTAAATAATAATTTAGTTTTTATTTCTAGTGGACACGTTAAATGTCAATGAAGAGCACGCCATCGACTGGAAAATCCCAAAATGGGGAAGACGCATCTCGCAGATTGCAGCGTCAGAGGAACGCAATTCCTGTGGAGCACCGACGACGCCGTCCATCGGATTTGGAAAAACTTCGGTAAGTGCAGATTTGTAATAATTTATAAGTTAAATAATAATTTTGGTTTTTATTTCTAGTGGATACGTTAGATGTCAATGAAGAGCAGGCCATCTACTGGAAAATCCCAAAATGGGGAAGACGCATTTCCCAGATTGCAGCGCCAGAGGAACGCAATCCCTGTGTAGCAATTTTGTAATTTTAATTATGTGTAATTTTAATTATGGAATTTATTTCTAGTTGATAATGTAGAGCCAGCAAAGAAGAACCCTGCGACTTAGCAAGCTGCAAGCCGGGACGTTGTATCAACAAGGAAGTCGTTCCGGAAGCAAACAGTTCCTGAATACAAGTGGGGAGTACGGACGCCGACGGCCATCTCCAGGGGATAACTTTTGTCTAAATGCAAATTCCGATTTAATTAATGATGTTAATTATGAATTTATAGGAATTTATTTTTAGATTAAAATTTAGCAGCCACATGAGAAGGATACGGCCACATGGATATCTGCAGGTCGCGAATCGCAACGCCGATGATACAGCTTCGGTACGATGTACTTCCTGGTGAGCAATGAAGTCGATGTCCAGCAAGAGGGAAGATCTTAGGAATCATTCGTACGTATTAATAATTTTGTAAAGTGGTCAATTAATTTGTGTTACGATTATGCAGGACCGATGACGACGAATGAATCAGACTTATTATGTGTTTAACGTTCATTCTTGGTTGTGCAATATTTGTGAAATATTTGCAAAGGCTTTGTCAGTACGTGTATCCTAGTTGAACCGTGAAGTCGATGTCCTCCATTTCCTACAATACGGAACAGGTGAGAACAACGTCTGATGCTTATTAAAGTGTTTAATTACTAATAAATTGAGAATTGGTCTTGATTTCTTTGTTTACGAATGTGGTGTAATAAATTTAGGTTTATTTATTTTAGCAAATTATTAATTTAGGAATGTATTTCTTCTAGGAAACAATGATGAAGCGGTAGAAGAAGAACCACCTACCCGGAAACATGCAAGCGGAATAGTTGCATGCCTCCGGCCGGAATGGCGGAAGTTTGCAAATCCTGGCTACCACTAGTGAATACCGAAGAGCGAGGACTATGTACACCAGGAGCAGAAGAAAATTCGGTTTTGTGCCGCAATGTTTTAAAATTAATTTTAAGTAAGTTAATTGAAATGCTATGTAGCTTATTCGTTTTAGGTTGGCCTAGTTTCGGGAATGCGGTGTAACAGAAGACACCGACTAACCCAGGACGTCATAATATAATTAAGTGCGGAATACTTGAAAACGGCGGATACATTGAAAAAAGGTAAGGACGATATAATATCTCTAATATTCTTAATTACTAATGTAGAAAATTAATTCCAGGTATTTCAACTCGGAAAGGATGCGGCGGGGGCGCGGACCTGGAACAAAGCAAAGATCGTGGATGCAAGAAAAGGGAAAGACGGGAATGGAAGGAGGCAACACCTGGAATGCATTCGAGGATACGGACAAAGCTCTGCTTTGCTTTTTCGGTTTAGGTATTTCCATCTTGGTGGAAATTTAGGTGTGTTCTGGTAATTTGAAATTCTATTAATTTGTGGACAACATTTGGTTGTTTGTTGTTTACAAAAAATGTATTGCATCATTTACGTTGTTCGTTGTAGTGTCCGGAATGTGCGGTGTAATAGTTTTGCTTCATTAATATTGTTAATTATTAATTTAGGAATTTCTTTATAGTTTAAAATTTAGTAGCCAACGAAGCTAACTCCATCAACTAGGATATCTGCAGGTGGAGAAGCCGCGTCGTCCAGGATGCGCCGACGACGATTTCGTTTTGTTATTAAATTCTTAATAATTTATATAATTTTATTTCAGGAATTACATCTGGAGCTATAGAGAAGCAATTCGGTGTGAAAAAGGTTCTTCATTGTACACTACGTACACAAAAGAAGTAATAGGTTCACCTTGACGAAGGAACTCGGGGATGCACAAAAAAGGGGTTTGTTATAATTTATATTACTAACTTATGAATTTTATTCCAGAAAACACTTTTGCGGCGCAAGGCACCAACGTGGCAAAATGCAAGTGGAGAGTGTTGTTTCGGCGGTGTTCAAAGGTGTGCAAGGATCAACCCCTCAAAATATATAAACGGGGGTTTGGTGTAATGTACAAAGGGGGAGGAACTCTGTTCCCACCTTTCTCGAACGTCAAGAACACCCCTTCCCACGGATAACCGGAGGTGTTCAGAGGTATAATAGGGTCTTCGGGTGCAACGTCGGGCGGTACCGCCGAGGTATACTTCGATGATAATCGTCGAAGTGCATTTGGGTAATTTATTCTCCAGGTGTACTTCGGAGATCTATGGTTGAGTACACCAAGGTGTTACGCTGCAGTGATCCGCCAACGGCTCACTACCTCGACAACTACCCACGGGCTGGATCCCCATTGTTCGCACGAGGCCACGAGTCCCAAGCGGCAATAAGTCCAAACGGCGACCAGTGGGGCCTGTCCACCTGTGCGGAAGTTCTCGAACCTGTGCTCCCGAGGTGGAACCCATTTGTAGCGTACGTGGTAACACTCGAACGCTGCACTTCACAACGTCGTCGAATGGGTATCGCCGAAGTTACTTCGACGATGATCGTCGGGTGCATCTGAGGGTGTACTTCGGAGATCCATCGTCGAGTATACTAAGGGGATACGCCTCGGTGGACCACCGTGGGTTCACTTCTCCGGGATCTACCCACGGGATGGATCCCCGTTGTTCTCCCGCGGCAACGAGGCCATACGGCGACCTGCGGGGCCCGTCCACCCGTGCGGAAGTTCCGGACATGTGCACCCAAGGTGGAAAATCGGCAAAGGCCCGCGGCGGTGTTCAGGGCAGGGACAACCTCTCAATGAGGGGGTAACCTTTCGCCACAGAACCCCCTCGGTGTCTTTGGAAGAGGGGAGGCGTCGAAGACAGAGGGGAACCTCTGTCTAATGGCAAGGGAGGCAATAGTGAAAGGGACCCCCTATTGCACGCCATAGCGCAATTTTTTTTTCTTCCCCTCACCCCCCTCCCCCCTCACCCCCTCCCCCCTCTTCCCCTTACCCCCCTCTTTCCCTTACCCCCCTCTTCCCCTTACCCCCCTCTACCCCTTACCCCCCTCTTCCCCTTACCCCCCTCTACCCCTTACCCCCCTCTTCCCCTTACCCCCCTCTTCCCCTTACCCCCCTCCGCGACAGACCTAGTTATTATACCTTATTAAACATATCTGTCAAGCATTTTTCTTTTTTTCTTTTCTCGCTTTTCCCCTTTTCCCTCCCCCCCCTTCGCCTTCTCCTCCTCCCCCTTCTCCTCCTCCCTCCTTCTCCTCCTCCCTCTTCTCCTCCTCCCTCTTCTCCTCCTCCCTCCTCGGGCTCCTTCGAGCCCCCATCTCCTCCCTCCTCCGTTGGTGGTTGACACCAACCACGAAGGAGGGTACCAAGTACCCTGCAGTGGTTCCACCTTGGGTGCACATGTCCGGGATCCATCCCGTGGGTAGATCCCGGAGAAGTGAACCCACGGCGGGCCACTGAGGCGTATCCCCTTAGTATACTCGACGATGGATCTCCGAAGTACACCCTCAGATGCACCCGACGATCATCGTCGAAGTAACTTCGGCGATGCCCATTCGACGACGTTAAAGTGCACCGTTCGGGCGTAACCATGTTCGCTACAAATGGGTTCCACCTTGGGAGCACAGGTTCGAGACCTTCCGCACAGGTGGACAGGCCCCATTGGTCGCCGTTTGGACTTATTGCCGCTTGGGACTCGTGGCCTCGTGCGAACAATGGGGAACCAGCCCGTGGGTAGTTCTCGAGGTAGTGAGCCGTTGGCGGATCACTGCAGCGTAACACCTTGGTGTACTCAACCATAGATCTCCGAAGTACACCTGGAGAATGAATTACCCAGATGCACTTCGACGATTATCATCGAAGTCTACCTCGGCGGTTACACTCGACGTTGCACTCGCTGACGTTGCTCACCCTCGTTGAAGCCGTCGTCCGTCGATATTCCAACAACTGGTTCCTTCGTGGATGGACATCCTCTTTCCTAAGGCAATGCGATGATCCAGCATCCGGGGACATCCTGTATAGATCATCCTCTTCTTACCATGATTTTGTAACACCGCACACCGAAAGCCTAAATCAAATAATAATGTTTAAATTAATAAATCACAACATATTAAAATCAAGTATTTTTATTTACCTATCGGTGGATGATGTTCCAGTTTCCGTTGACTTCCTGTATGGATCTTCCTTTTCGTATTGCGATTCTGCAACACCCCGCACTTAAAGCCTAGAACAAATAACGTTTAAATTAATAAATCACATTTACATCCAACGGTTTTATTTACCTTAGTTTGCTCTATCGTTCGTTGGGGTGCCAGATCTGGTTCCTTCCTGGATTCTTCGTCACGAAAAGCCTAAGAAAAGAAGAAATGTTAAGCACGCCCAACCCCGTTACCAACGCGCGGCCTTTCTTCCCAGAGGATCCCGAATACGGGCGTGGGCTCCCGGGGTTCGCAATGGACTACTACCTGTCTACCTACGCCTACGGTATCCTACTACACGTAACCTACACCTAAACGCGCTTGGATCAGACCGTACAATGTGGGTGCTCGGACCGCACATTGCACGGCACTGCGGGTTGGAAACCCACGCACGGTCTTCATGGCCGCTTGGTAGCGTAATCCATGAAGTTCTTCGGGAGGATTCCCACCGGCGATAATATGCTTTTTGGAGTCGTACTTACGGTCCCCTTTGCCCAACGAGTTCGGCCATGATACAACCGCCCAGTTGTAAAAGTTTACCAAGAGGACAACCGAACCTCGAACGCCCGTCAGATCCTTTCACGGTTGCGGCGTACCAGACTGGGCTGGACCTATTGGTAACTCTACAACACTCGGCCGCACACGGCTTTTGCTCGAAGAGTTTATCGGGGCCGAACTCACGCTACACTTGCATGGGGGGGCACGCCGGCAAGTAACCCTATGCTACTTACGCGTGTAAGCACATTGTTTATGGCAAACCCCAATAGCGGGTCCGGATCGGGCACCTAACAAATCTAATCGATCGCGGGGGTTACAGGCAAAACTTGGCAAGTCCGAAATGATGGAGATGTCACATTTTTAAACTAAAATCAGTAGTGACCACAATTTGGTCTTCAAGTTTACGCTGTATGCGCGTTCGACAAACTTACGCAAGCAGGCAAAGAAAAAAAATTAACCTACAATAAATTATAATAAGCAATTCAAAAATATTTTACATGTTGGAGAATAATTAAATTTTTAATATTTCTCTAACATGTAAAACATTTAAAAACTTTTTATAATTAACTATAAATTATTAACTAGTGGGAATATAAAAGTTAAATAGCTAAACAACACTGATTTAGAAAGTACATGGGACTTAAAAAACTTTTTTCAGAAATATATTAACTTCGCTTACCTAAAAAGCGGACTTGGCAAATTTTCTCCGTACCCCGACGATGTCTTACGTTTGGGGTGGTCAGAACAGTAGTGAATCAAGTCCATTTAAAAAAAATTCTCTTATGATACCTAATGTCCCACGGAATAAGGTTTGAAATTCATATAAAATTTTTATGGAATAGATTAACTGCTATTTCAGTTTCTAGTCCATGAAAATTGTAAATGAATTTAAAACCTTATTCTGCAGGACTTCAGGGATCATAACAGAATGTTTCTTTCGAATGGACTTGATTCAATCCTGTTCTGACTACCCCATTTATTAAAGATAAAAAAATTAGTAAGGCTACGGTTACTATGCATGCGAATTCCGACGATGATAACCCTCATATAAACTTGCAAGTAACCAACGTTAAAATTGGTTACTTCCAACTTTACAGGAACGGGTTATCATCGTCAGAGCACCTTTTCGTCGGAATTCGCATGCATAGTAACCGTAGCCTAAGACAACCTAAACATTTATATTTACGCACAAAAATTCTACCATCAATTTCACTATAGTCGAAACCATCTTAACCAGTGTATGACGCATCGAAAAACGAAGGGAAAATCCCGAAGCGTACTTTATCTCTGATTTCTAACATAATTAGAAAATAACAAAGATAACCAAGGACAACCTAAAGATTTATATTATATTCCCACAAAACTTCTACGACATAGTCCCACTTTTTCAATCGCGAGTTAACCCAAAATCAATAGTTAACTTCGACTCCTGACCAATCAAAATAGTCATAACTGTAGGTTAACCATTGAATTTGGGTTAACTCATCGCGATTGAGAAACTGGGACTAAGTGATTTCCCAATAGTCCCAACTCCTAACCATATTATCCCGTATATTATAAGCCATCGAAAATGAAAAGTAAAAACTCCCAAGTAAGTATTCTATATTTTCTATCCCTTTTCTAATATAATGTATTTTACGAAACACATCTTAACTACCGGACCACGAGAAATGATTCCAACCCGTTCAGTTCAATTCCTACAATTACACCTAACCTCCGGAACAGACCTATGTCTACACAAAAACATTCCTTTTACCTAATTGAACTTACCCATAATAACGCGGCCGAAATACTACAATGACAAAATCCATCCCGTTCAGATCAATTCCTACAATTACAACATACCCTAACCTCCGGAACAGACACAAGTCTTCCCACGGATATTTCTGTTAACAATATCTCTAACAATTTATTGAACATATGGCCATAATAACGCAGCCGAAATACTACAATGACAATAATTAATTAATATTATTAACTCGTGAAAATATAAGTATAATTAAATTAAAATAAAACGAGTTAAACAAACGATAAAAAGGAAGCGCCTAAAATTATGGGGAATTACGATACGGAATCTTCCCGTTTAATGATGTGCCATACACGACTAAAATGGTTTATACTATACACAACAGGGACCCGCTATTCCTCTTCGAACCTATACTACATTACAAAGAAGGTGGGATACCTTCATATTGAACCAACCCAAAGACCACGAGGCCTTGATCAACCAATTATCTAATACTACATACTCTACCTACTCTAGACACTACTACTACTAGTGACACCGCGAAAATTTAACACCCTTATTCATAGACTCCGCTTTATAAATTGACCCTTATCAACCGAGTAAATAGAGTTGCAACCAAAACAAATGCGACGCGAAATGCCTTACTTAGAACTTAATATTTGTCTATGAATCCGGGCGTTAAGCATTTATCTATATAATATGTAATTAAGAATTAAATCTAATATAAAATCTACATCAAATAAAAAAGGGGGGACAGAAATCCCTGGTTCCTAACTCCCATCCGATTGTTTGATTACCCGAGAATAGTGTACGCTCGACGTTCCGCAATTTATATAAATCAAAAATTCAAAAACCACCTCTACTAACTTATTGGCCGATGACGGCCCCCCGTATCCTCGATGATCCTTGAACAGATGTCTTCTAATCGGCCGACATCCGAATCCCTGGTCCGGTTATCCGTTGGATAGCTTGAGAAAGGTGGGAACAGAGTTCCTCCCCCTTGTTACATTACACCAAACCCCCGTTTATATATTTTGAGGGGTTGGCACTTAAACAACGTTGAACACCCCCGAAACAACACTCCCAACTTGCATCTCTCCATGTAGGTGTCCTCTTCTTTTGTTGAAGATGTATATTCTGAAATAAAACACGTAAGTGAGTAATCAAAATTATAACAAAATCGTTTTGAGCTTACCGAAGTATGTTCGTCACATTGAGCCTACTTTTCCAGTGTTCATCGGTGGGCACTTCTTTGCTCCCAGGATAGTTAACAGCTACAATAAAATTTCAAAATTAGTGACAAAAATTTTCGTTAAACCAAATTTTTTCTTACGCAAGTTCCTCCGATCTGATGAATCAACTTTTTCCGTGTTCACCTGTGGTATCCAGAGCTGCATCGTGGGTGCTGCAACAACTTCCTATGGAGTGGAACCTGCTGCTCCAGCAAAAAATTACATATTTAAGTATTAAAAATTATATTAAACTATATTGGACTCTTACCTAAGTTTCTCCGACCACCTGAAAAACACCTTCGGGGTCTTCGTGTGTTATCCATGATCTGCTTCCATCAGCTGCTGTATTCTGTATACCTCGGCGTTGCACACGATGACTCCGCTCACCCAATTCTACCTCTGAACACCTCCGGTTATACGGGGTTGCGCCGCATAAGTATTTTCTGGAATAAAATTCTTAAGTTAGTAATATAAATTATAACAAACGTATTTTGTGCATACCGGAGTTCCTCCGTTACGGTGAACCTATTACTTCTACATAGTAGTACTACATAGTGTACAACGAAGAACCTTTTCCGATGCGATTCCTGAAATCAAAATTATATAAATTATTAACAATTTCATAACAAAACCTAATCGTCGTCGGCGCGTCCTGGACGATGCGGCTTCTCCACCTGCAGATATCCTAGTCGATGGTGCCTTCCTCTTTTTTGGCTGCAAATTTTGAAACTATAAAGAAATTCCTAAATTAATAATTAACAATATTAATGAAGCAAAACTATTACACCGCACATTCCGGACACTACAACGAACAACGTAAATGATGCAATACATTTTTTGTAAACAACAAACAACCAAATGTTGTCCACAAATTAATAGAATTTCAAATTACCAGAACACACCTAAATTTCCACCAAGATGGAAATACCTAACCCGAAAAAGCAAAGCAGAGCTTTGTCCGTATCCTCGAACGTATTCCAGGTGTTGCCTCCTTCTATTCCCGTCTTGCACCTCTCTTGCATCCACGATCTTGACTGTCCTTGCGTTTTTTCCAGGTGTAAAATCCTTTGTTTTGTTCCAGGTCTGCGCCCTCGCCGCAACCTTTCCGAGTTGAAAAACACTGGATTTAATTTTCTACGTTAGTAATTAAGAATATTTGAAATATTCTAACCTTACAAGTATCCCGCACTTGATACATGACTTCCTGGGTTAGTCGGTGTCTTCTGTTACACCGCAATCCGGAAACTAGGCCAACCTAGAAGGAAACAGTTATAAAGAATTACATTAAACTTACTTAAAACTAATTGAACTTCTAAAAGCTAAAACATAGACACAAAACCGAATTTTCTTCTGCTCCTGGTGTACATAGTCGTCCTCGGTGTTCACTAGTGGTAACCAGGATTTGCAAACTTCCGCCATTCCAGGCGGAGGCATACAACTATTCCGCTCGCATGTTTCCGGGTAGGTAGTTCTTCTTCTCCCGCTACATCTTGTCTCCTAGAAATAAATTACTTAATTAATAATTTGCAAAATAAATTAACCAAATTTATTACTTCACATTCGGAAACAAAGAAATTAAGACCAATTCTCAATTTATATTAATTTTAATAAACAAACGTGGTTCTCACCTGTGCAGTATTGAAGGAGCTGGAGCACATCGTCTTCACGGTTCAACTAGGATACACGTACTGACAAAGCCTTTGCAAATATTTCACAACCAATTATGAACGTTAAACGCATAATCAGTTCGACTCATTCGTCGTCATCGGTCCTGCATAAACGTAACACAAATTAATTGACCACTTTACAAAATTATTATTACATAAGAATGATAACAAAATGTATTTCAATTAAACAGAAAATTATTATTCAACATATATTGATTATTAAAAATCTGCGCCTACCTAAGTTTCTCCAAATCCGATGGACGGCGTCGTCGGTGCTCCACAGGAATTGCGTTCCTCTGACACTGCAATCTGCGAGATGCGTCTTCCCCATTTTGAGATTTTCCAGTCGATGGCCTGCTCTTCATTGACATCTAAATTGTCCACTAGAAATAAAACCTAATTATTATTTAACTTATAAATTATTACAAATCTGCACTTACCGAAGTTTTTCCAAATCCGATGGACGGCGTCGTCGGTGCTCCACAGGAATTGCGTTCCTCTGACGCTGCAATCTGCGAGATGCGTCTTCCTCATTTTGGGATTATCCAGTCGATGGCCTGCTCTTCATTGACATCTAACGTGTCCACTAGAAATAAAAACTAAATTATTATTTAACTTATAAATTATTACAAATCTGCACTTACCGAAGTTTTTCCAAATCCGATGGACGGCGTCGTCGGTGTTCCACAGGAATTGCGTCCCTCTGACGCTGCAATCTGCGAGATGCGTCTTCCCCATTTTGGGATTTTCCAGTCGATGGCCTGCTCTTCATTGACATCTAACGTTTCCACTAGAAATAAAAACTAAATTATTATTTAACTTATAAATTATTACAAATCTGCACTTACCGAAGTTTTTCCAAATCCGATGGACGGCGTCGTCGGTGCTCCACAGGAATTGCGTTCCTCTGACGCTGCAATCTGCGAGATGCGTCTTCCTCATTTTGGGATTATCCAGTCGATGGCCTGCTCTTAATTGACATCTAACGTGTCCACTAGAAATAAAAACTAAATTATTATTTAACTTATAAATTATTACAAATCTGCACTTACCGAAGTTTTTCCAAATCCGATGGACGGCGTCGTCGGTGCTCCACAGGAATTGCGTTCCTCTGACGCTGCAATCTGCGAGATGCGTTTTCCCCATTTTGGGATTTTCCAGTCGCTGGCCTGCCCTTCATTGACATCTAACGTGTCCACTAGAAATAAAACCTAATTATTATTTAACTTATAAATTATTACAAATCTGAACTTACCGAAGTTTTTCCAAATCCGATGGACGGCGTCGTCGGTGCTCCACAGGAATTGCGTTCCTCTGACGCTGCAATGTGCGAGATGCGTCTTCCCCATTTTGGGATTTTCCAGTCGATGGCCTGCTCTTCATTGACATCTAACGTGTCCACTAGAAATAAAAACTAAATTATTATTTAACTTATAAATTATTACAAATCTGCACTTACCGAAGTTTTTCCAAATCCGATGAACGGCGTCGTCGGTGCTCCACAGGAATTGCGTTCCTATGACGCTGCAATCTGCGAGATGCGTCTTCCCCATTTTGGGATTTTCCAGTCGATGGCCTGCTCTTCATTGACATCTAACGTGTCCACTAGAAATAAAAACTAAATTATTATTTAACTTATAAATTATTACAAATCTGCACTTATCGAAGTTTTTCCAAATCCGGAAGGACGGCGTCGTCGGTGCTCCACAGGAATTGCGTTCCTCTGACGCTGCAATCTGCGAGATGCGTCTTCCCCATTTTGGGATTTTCCAGTCGATGGCCTGCTCTTCATTGACATCTAACGTGTCCACTAGAAATAAAAACTAAATTATTATTTAACTTATAAATTAATACTAATCTGCACTTACCGAAGTTTTTCCAAATCCGATGGACGGCGTCGTCGGTGCTCCACAGGAATTGCGTTCCTCTGACGCTGCAATCTGAGAGATGCGTCTTCCCCTATTTGGGATTTTCCAGTCGATGGCCTGCTCTTCATTGACATCTAACGTGTCCACTAGAAATAAAAACTAAATTATTATTTAACTTATAAATTATTACAAATCTGCACTTACCGAAGTTTTTCCAAATCCGATGGACGGCGTCGTCGGTGTTCCACAGGAATTGCGTCCCTCTGACGCTGCAATCTGCGAGATGCGTCTTCCCCATTTTGGGATTTTCCAGTCGATGGCCTGCTCTTCATTGACATCTAACGTTTCCACTAGAAATAAAAACTAAATTATTATTTAACTTATAAATTATTACAAATCTGCACTTACCGAAGTTTTTCCAAATCCGATGGACGGCGTCGTCGGTGCTCCACAGGAATTGCGTTCCTCTGACGCTGCAATGTGCGAGATGCGTCTTCCCCATTTTGGGATTTTCCAGTCGATGGCCTGCTCTTCATTGACGTCTAACGTCTCCACTAGAAATAAAAACTAAATTATTATTTAACTTATAAATTATTACAAATGTGCACTTACCGAAGTTTTTCCAAATCCGATGGACGGCGTCGTCGGTGCTCCACAGGAATTGCGTTCCTCTGACGCTGCAATGTGCGAGATGCGTCTTCCCCATATTGGGATTTTCCAGTCGATGGCCTGCTCTTCATTGACGTCTAACGTCTCCACTAGAAATAAAAACTAAATTATTATTTAACTTATAAATTATTACAAATCTGCACTTACCGAAGTTTTTCCAAATCCGATGGACGGCGTCGTCGGTGCTCCACAGGAATTGCGTTCCTCTGACGCTGCAATCTGCGAGATGCGGCTTCCCCATTTTGGGATTTACAAGTCGATGGCCTGCTCTTCATTGACATCTCACGTGTCCACTAGAAATAAAAACTAAATTATCATTTAACTTATAAGTTATTCAAATCTGCACTTACCGAAGTTTTTCAAAATCCGATGGGCGGCGTAGTCGGTGCTCCACAGGAATTGCGTTCCTCTGACGCTGCAATCTGCGAGATGCGTCTTCCCCATTTTGGGATTTTCCAGTCGATGGCCTGCTCTTCATTGACATCTAACGTGTCCACTAGAAATACAAACTTAATTATTATTTAACTTATAAATTATTACAAATCAGCACTTACCGAAGTTTTTCCAAATCCGATGGACGGCGTCGTCGGTGCTCCACAGGAATTGCGTTCCTCTGATGCTGCAATCTGCGAGATGCGTCTTCGCCATTTTGGGATTTTCCAGTCGATGGCCTGCTCTTCATTGACATCTAACGTGTCCACTAGAAATAAAAACTAAATTATTATTTAACTTATAAATTATTACAAATCTGCACTTACCGAAGTTTTTCCAAATCCGATGGACGGCGTCGTCGGTGCTCCACAGGAATTGCGTTCCTCTGACGCTGCAATCTGCGAGATGCGTCTTCGCCATTTTGGGATTTTCCAGTCGATGGCCTGCTCTTCATTGACATCTAACGTGTCCACTAGAAATAAAAACTAAATTATTATTTAACTTATAAATTATTACAAATCTGCACTTACCGAAGTTTTTCCAAATCCGATGGACGGCGTCGTCGGTGCTCCACAGGAATTGCGTTCCTCTGACGCTGCAATCTGCGAGATGCGTCTTCCCCATTTTGGGATTTTCCAGTCGATGGCCTGCTCTTCATTGACATCTAACGTGTCCACTAGAAATAAAAACTAAATTATTATTTAACTTATAAATTATTACAAATCTGCACTTACCGAAGTTTTTCCAAATCCGATGGACGGCGTCGTCGGTGCTCCACAGGAATTGCGTTCCTCTGACGCTGCAATCTGCGAGATGCGTCTTCGCCATTTTGGGATTTTCCAGTCGATGGCCTGCTCTTCATTGACATCTAACGTGTCCACTAGAAATAAAAACTAAATTATTATTTAACTTATAAATTATTACAAATCTGCACTTACCGAAGTTTTTTCAAATCCGATGGACGGCGTCGTCGGTGCTCCACAGGAATTGCGTTCCTCTGACGCTGCAATCTGCGAGATGCGTCTTCCCCATTTTGGGATTTTCCATTCGATGGCCTGCTCTTCATTGACATCTAACGTGTCCACTAGAAATAAAAACTAAATTATTATTTAACTTATAAATTATTACAAATCTGCACTTACCGAAGTTTTTCCAAATCTGATGGACGGCGTCGTCGGTGCTCCACAGGAATTGCGTTCCTCTGACGCAGCAATCTGAGAGATGCGTCTTCCCCATTTTGGGATTTTCCAGTCGATGGCCTGCTCTTCATTGACATCTAACGTGTCCACTAGAAATAAAAACTAAATTATTATTTAACTTATAAATTATTACAAATCTGCACTTACCGAAGTTTTTCCAAATCCGTTGGACGGCGTCGTCGGTGTTCCACAGGAATTACGTCCCTCTGACGCTGCAATCTGCGAGATGCGTCTTCCCCATTTTGGGATTTGCCAGTCGATGGCCGGCTCTTCATTGACATCTAACGTGTCCACTAGATATAAAAACTAAATTATTATTTAACTTATAAATTATTACAAATCTGCACTTACCGAAGTTTTTCCAAATCCGATGGACGGCGTCGTCGGTGCTCCACAGGAATTGCGTTCCTCTGACGCTGCAATCTGCGAGATGCGTCTTCCCCATTTTGGGATTTTCCAGTCGATGGCCTGCTCTTCATTGACATCTAACGTGTCCACTAGAAATAAAAACTAAATTATTATTTAACTTATAAATTATTACAAATCTGCACTTACCGAAGTTTTTGCAAATCCGATGGACGGCGTCGTCGGTGCTCCACAGGAATTGCGTTCCTCTGACGCTGCAATCTGCGAGATGCGTCTTCCCCATTTTGGGATTTTCCAGTCGATGGCCTGCTCTTCATTGACATCTAACGTGTCCACTTGAAATAAAAACTAATTTATTATTTAACTTATAAATTATTACAAATCTGCACTTACCGAAGTTTTTCCAAATCCGATGGACGGCGTCGTCGGTGCTCCACAGGAATTGCGTTCCTCTGACGCTGCAATCTGCGAGATGCGTCTTCCCCATTTTGGGATTTTCCAGTCGATGGCCTGCTCTTCATTGACATCTAACGTGTCCACTAGAAATAAAAACTAAATTATTATTTAACTTATAAATTATTACAAATCTGCACTTACCGAAGTTTTTCCAAATCCGATGGACGGCGTCGTCGGTGCTCCACAGGAATTGCGTTCCTCTGACGCTGCAATCTGCGAGATGCGTCTTCCCCATTTTGGGATTTTCCAGTCGATGGCCTGCTCTTCATTGACATCTAACGTGTCCACTAGAAATAAAAACTAAATTATTATTTAACTTATAAATTATTACAAATCTGCACTTACCGAAGTTTTTGCAAATCCGATGGACGGCGTCGTCGGTGCTCCACAGGAATTGCGTTCCTCTGACGCTGCAATCTGCGAGATGCGTCTTCCCCATTTTGGGATTTTCCAGTCGATGGCCTGCTCTTCATTGACATCTAACGTGTCCACTTGAAATAAAAACTAATTTATTATTTAACTTATAAATTATTACAAATCTGCACTTACCGAAGTTTTTCCAAATCCGATGGACGGCGTCGTCGGTGCTCCACAGGAATTGCGTTCCTCTGACGCTGCAATGTGCGAGATGCGTCTTCCCCATTTTGGGATTTTCCAGTCGATGGCCTGCTCTTCATTGACATCTAACGTGTCCACTAGAAATAAAAACTAAATTATTATTTAACTTATAAATTATTACAAATCTGCACTTACCGAAGTTTTTCCAAATCCGATGGACGGCGTCGTCGGTGCTCCACAGGAATTGCGTTCCTCTGACGCTGCAATGTGCGAGATGCGTCTTCCCCATATTGGGATTTTCCAGTCGATGGCCTGCTCTTCATTGACATCTAACGTGTCCACTAGAAATAAAAACTAAATTATTATTTAACTTATAAATTATTACAAATCTGCACTTACCGAAGTTTTTCCAAATCCGATGGACGGCGTCGTCGGTGCTCCACAGGAATTGCGTTCCTCTGACGCTGCAATCTGCGAGATGCGTCTTCGCCATTTTGGGATTTTCCAGTCGATGGCCTGCTCTTCATTGACATCTAACGTGTCCACTAGAAATAAAAACTAAATTATTATTTAACTTATAAATTATTACAAATCTGCACTTACCGAAGTTTTTCCAAATCCGATGGACGGCGTCGTCGGTGCTCCACAGGAATTGCGTTCCTCTGACGCTGCAATCTGCGAGATGCGTCTTCCCCATTTTGGGATTTTCCAGTCGATGGCCTGCTCTTCATTGACATCTAACGTGTCCACTAGAAATAAAAACTAAATTATTATTTAACTTATAAATTATTACAAATCTGCACTTACCGAAGTTTTTCCAAATCCGATGGACGGCGTCGTCGGTGCTCCACAGGAATTGCGTTCCTCTGACGCTGCAATCTGCGAGATGCGTCTTCCCCATTTTGGGATTTTCCAGTCGATGGCCTGCTCTTCATTGACATCTAACGTGTCCACTAGAAATAAAAACTAAATTATTATTTAACTTATAAATTATTACAAATCTGCACTTACCGAAGTTTTTGCAAATCCGATGGACGGCGTCGTCGGTGCTCCACAGGAATTGCGTTCCTCTGACGCTGCAATCTGCGAGATGCGTCTTCCCCATTTTGGGATTTTCCAGTCGATGGCCTGCTCTTCATTGACATCTAACGTGTCCACTTGAAATAAAAACTAATTTATTATTTAACTTAAAAATTATTACAAATCTGCACTTACCGAAGTTTTTCCAAATCCGATGGACGGCGTCGTCGGTGCTCCACAGGAATTGCGTTCCTCTGACGCTGCAATCTGCGAGATGCGTCTTCCCCATTTTGGGATTTTCCAGTCGATGGCCTGCTCTTCATTGACATCTAACGTGTCCACTAGAAATAAAAACTAAATTATTATTTAACTTATAAATTATTACAAATCTGCACTTACCGAAGTTTTTCCAAATCTGATGGACGGCGTCGTCGGTGCTCCACAGGAATTGCGTTCCTCTGACGCTGCAATCTGAGAGATGCGTCTTCCCCATTTTGGGATTTTCCAGTCGATGGCCTGCTCTTCATTGACATCTAACGTGTCCACTAGAAATAAAAACTAAATTATTATTTAACTTATAAGTTATTCAAATCTGCACTTACCGAAGTTTTTCCAAATCCGATGGGCGGCGTCGTCGGTGCTCCACAAGAATTGCGTTCCTCTGACGCTGCAATCTGCGAGATGCGGCCTCCCCATTTTTGTATTTACAAGTCGATGGCCTGCTCTTCATTGACATCTAACGTGTCCACTAGAATTAAAAACTAAATTATTATTTAACTTATAAATTATTACAAATCTGCACTTACCGAAGTGTTTCCAAATCCGATGGGCGGCGTCGTCGGTGCTCCACAGGAATTGCGTTCCTCTGACCGTGCAATCTGCGAGATGCGTCTTCCCCATTTTGGGATTTTCCAGTCGATGGCCTGCTCTTCATTGACATCTAACGTGTCCACTAGAAATAAAAACTAAATTATTATTTAATTTATAAATTATTACAAATCTGCACTTACCGAAGTTTTTCCAAATCCGATGGACGGCGTCGTCGGTGCTCCACAGGAATTGCGTTCCTCTGACGCTGCAATGTGCGAGATGCGTCTTCCCCATTTTGGGATTTTCCAGTCGATGGCCTGCTCTTCATTGACGTCTAACGTCTCCACTAGAAATAAAAACTAAATTATTATTTAACTTATAAATTATTACAAATCTGCACTTACCGAAGTTTTTCCAAATCCGATGGACGGCGTCGTCGGTGCTCCACAGAAATTGCGTTCCTCTGACGCTGCAATCTGCGAGATGCGGCTTCCCCATTTTGGGATTTACAAGTCGATGGCCTGCTCTTCATTGACATCTAACGTGTCCACTAGAAATAAAAACTAAATTATTATTTAACTTATAAATTATTACAAATCTGCACTTACCGAAGTGTTTCCAAATCCGATGGACGGCGTCGTCGGTGCTCCACAGGAATTGCGTTCCTCTGACGCTGCAATGTGCGAGATGCGTCTTCCCCATTTTGGGATTTTCCAGTCGATGGCCTGCTCTTCATTGACATCTAACGTGTCCACTAGAAATAAAAACTAAATTATTATTTAACTTATAAATTATTACAAATGTGCACTTACCGAAGTTTTTCCAAATCCGATGGACGGCGTCGTCGGTGCTCCACAGGAATTGCGTTCCTCTGACGCTGCAATGTGCGAGATGCGTCTTCCCCATATTGGGATTTTCCAGTCGATGGCCTGCTCTTCATTGACATCTAACGTGTCCACTAGAAATAAAAACTAAATTATTATTTAACTTATAAATTATTACAAATCTGCACTTACCGAAGTTTTTCCAAATCCGATGGACGGCGTCGTTGGTGCTCCACAGGAATTGCGTTCCTCTGACGCTGCAATCTGCGAGATGCGTCTTCCCCATTTTGGGATTTTCCAGTCGATGGCCTGCTCTTCAATGACATCTAACGTGTCCACTAGAAATAAAAACTAAATTATTATTTAACTTATAAGTTATTCAAATCTGCACTTACCGAAGTTTTTCCAAATCCGATGGGCGGCGTCGTCGGTGCTCCACAGGAATTGCGTTCCTCTGACGATGCAATCTGCGAGATGCGTCTTCCCCATTTTGGGATTTTCCAGTCGATGGCCTGCTCTTCATTGACATCTAACGTGTCCACTAGAAATAAAAACTAAATTATTATTTAATTTATAAATTATTACAAATCTGCACTTACCGAAGTTTATCCAAATCCGATGGACGGCGTCGTCGGTGCTCCACAGGAATTGCGTTCCTCTGACGCTGCAATCTGCGAGATGCGTCTTCCCCATTTTGGGATTTTCCAGTCGATGGCCTGCTCTTCATTGACATCTAACGTGTCCACTAGAAATAAAAACTAAATTATTATTTAACTTATAAATTATTACAAATCTGCACTTACCGAAGTTTTTCCAAATCCGATGGACGGCGTCGTCGGTGCTCCACAGGAATTGCGTTCCTCTGACGCTGCAATCTGCGAGATGCGTCTTCCCCATTTTGGGATTTTCCAGTCGATGGCCTGCTCTTCATTGACATCTAACGTGTCCACTAGAAATAAAAACTAAATTATTATTTAACTTATAAATTATTACAAATCTGCACTTACCGAAGTTTTTGCAAATCCGATGGACGGCGTCGTCGGTGCTCCACAGGAATTGCGTTCCTCTGACGCTGCAATCTGCGAGATGCGTCTTCCCCATTTTGGGATTTTCCAGTCGATGGCCTGCTCTTCATTGACATCTAACGTGTCCACTTGAAATAAAAACTAATTTATTATTTAACTTAAAAATTATTACAAATCTGCACTTACCGAAGTTTTTCCAAATCCGATGGACGGCGTCGTCGGTGCTCCACAGGAATTGCGTTCCTCTGACACTGCAATGTGCGAGATGCGTCTTCCCCAGTTTGGGATTGTTCAGTCGATGGCCTGCTCTTCATTGACATCTAACGTGTCCACTAGAAATAAAAACTAAATTATTATTTAACTTATAAATTATTACAAATCTGCACTTACCGAAGTTTTTCCAAATCCGATGGACGGCGTCGTCGGTGCTCCACAGGAATTGCGTTCCTCTGACGCTGCAATCTGCGAGATGCGTCTTCGCCATTTTGGGATTTTCCAGTCGATGGCCTGCTCTTCATTGACATCTAACGTGTCCACTAGAAATAAAAACTAAATTATTATTTAACTTATAAATTATTACAAATCTGCACTTACCGAAGTTTTTCCAAATCCGATGGACGGCGTCGTCGGTGCTCCACAGGAATCGCGTTCCTCTGACGCTGCAATCTGCGAGATGCGTCTTCGCCATTTTGGGATTTTCCAGTCGATGGCCTGCTCTTCATTGACATCTAACGTGTCCACTAGAAATAAAAACTAAATTATTATTTAACTTATAAATTATTACAAATCTGCACTTACCGAAGTTTTTCCAAATCCGATGGACGGCGTCGTCGGTGCTCCACAGGAATTGCGTTCCTCTGACGCTGCAATCTGCGAGATGCATCTTCCCCATTTTGGGATTTTCCAGTCGATGGCCTGCTCTTCATTGACATCTAACGTGTCCACTTGAAATAAAAACTAAATTATTATTTAACTTATAAATTATTACAAATCTGCACTTACCGAAGTTTTTCCAAATCCGATGGACGGCGTCGTCGGTGCTCCACAGGAATTGCGTTCCTCTGACGCTGCAATCTGCGAGATGCGTCTTCCCCATTTTGGGATTTTCCAGTCGATGGCCTGCTCTTCATTGACATCTAACGTGTCCACTAGAAATAAAAACTAAATTATTATTTAACTTATAAATTATTACAAATCTGCACTTACCGAAGTTTTTCCAAATCCGATGGACGGCGTCGTCGGTGCTCCACAGGAATTGCGTTCCTCTGACGCTGCAATCTGCGAGATGCGTCTTCCTCATTTTGGGATTATCCAGTCGATGGCCTGCTCTTAATTGACATCTAACGTGTCCACTAGAAATAAAAACTAAATTATTATTTAACTTATAAATTATTACAAATCTGCACTTACCGAAGTTTTTCCAAATCCGATGGACGGCGTCGTCGGTGCTCCACAGGAATTGCGTTCCTGTGACGCTGCAATCTGCGAGATGCGTGTTCCCCATTTTGGGATTTTCCAGTCGATGGCCTGCTCTTCATTGACATCTAACGTGTCCACTAGAAATAAAAACTAAATTATTATTTAACTTATAAATTATTACAAATCTGCACTTACCGAAGTTTTTCCAAATCCGATGGACGGCGTCGTCGGTGCTCCACAGGAATTGCGTTCCTGTGACGCTGCAATCTGCGAGATGCGTGTTCCCCATTTTGGGATTTTCCAGTCGATGGCCTGCTCTTCATTGACATCTAACGTGTCCACTAGAAATAAAAACTAAATTATTATTTAACTTATAAATTATTACAAATCTGCACTTACCGAAGTTTTTCCAAATCCGATGGACGGCGTCGTCGGTGTTCCACAGGAATTGCGTCCCTCTGACGCTGCAATCTGCGAGATGCGTCTTCCCCATTTTGGGATTTTCCAGTCGATGGCCTGCTCTTCATTGACATCTAACGTGTCCACTAGAAATAAAAACTAAATTATTATTTAACTTATAAATTATTACAAATCTGCACTTACCGAAGTTTTTCCAAATCCGATGGACGGCGTCGTCGGTGCTCCACAGGAATTGCGTTCCTCTGACGCTGCAAACTGCGAGATGCGTCTTCCCCATTTTGGGATTTTCCAGTCGATGGCCTGCTCTTCATTGACGTCTAACGTCTCCACTAGAAATAAAAACTAAATTATTATTTAACTTATAAATTATTACAAATCTGCACTTACCGAAGTTTTTCCAAATCCGATGGACGGCGTCGTCGGTGCTCCACAGGAATTGCGTTCCTCTGACGCTGCAATCTGCGAGATGCGGCTTCCCCATTTTGGGATTTACAAGTCGATGGCCTGCTCTTCATTGACATCTAACGTGTCCACTAGAAATAAAAACTAAATTATTATTTAACTTATAAATTATTACAAATCTGCACTTACCGAAGTGTTTCCAAATCCGATGGACGGCGTCGTCGGTGCTCCACAGGAATTGCGTTCCTCTGACGCTGCAATGTGCGAGATGCGTCTTCCCCATTTTGGCATTTTCCAGTCGATGGCCTGCTCTTCATTGACATCTAACGTGTCCACTAGAAATAAAAACTAAATTATTATTTAACTTATAAATTATTACAAATCTGCACTTACCGAAGTTTTTCCAAATCCGATGGACGGCGTCGTCGGTGCTCCACAGGAATTGCGTTCCTCTGACGCTGCAATGTGCGAGATGCGTCTTCCCCATATTGGGATTTTCCAGTCGATGGCCTGCTCTTCATTGACATCTAACGTGTCCACTAGAAATAAAAACTAAATTATTATTTAACTTATAAATTATTACAAATCTGCACTTACCGAAGTTTTTCCAAATCCGATGGACGGCGTCGTCGGTGCTCCACAGGAATTGCGTTCCTCTGACGCTGCAATCTGCGAGATGCGTCTTCGCCATTTTGGGATTTTCCAGTCGATGGCCTGCTCTTCATTGACATCTAACGTGTCCACTAGAAATAAAAACTAAATTATTATTTAACTTATAAATTATTACAAATCTGCACTTACCGAAGTTTTTCCAAATCCGATGGACGGCGTCGTCGGTGCTCCACAGGAATTGCGTTCCTCTGACGCTGCAATCTGCGAGATGCGTCTTCCCCATTTTGGGATTTTCCAGTCGATGGCCTGCTCTTCATTGACATCTAACGTGTCCACTAGAAATAAAAACTAAATTATTATTTAACTTATAAATTATTACAAATCTGCACTTACCGAAGTTTTTCCAAATCCGATGGACGGCGTCGTCGGTGCTCCACAGGAATTGCGTTCCTCTGACGCTGCAATCTGCGAGATGCGTCTTCCCCATTTTGGGATTTTCCAGTCGATGGCCTGCTCTTCATTGACATCTAACGTGTCCACTAGAAATAAAAACTAAATTATTATTTAACTTATAAATTATTACAAATCTGCACTTACCGAAGTTTTTCCAAATCCGATGGACGGCGTCGTCGGTGCTCCACAGGAATTGCGTTCCTCTGACGCTGCAATCTGCGAGATGCGTCTTCCCCATTTTGGGATTTTCCAGTCGATGGCCTGCTCTTCATTGACATCTAACGTGTCCACTAGAAATAAAAACTAAATTATTATTTAACTTATAAATTATTACAAATCTGCACTTACCGAAGTTTTTCCAAATCCGATGGACGGCGTCGTCGGTGCTCCACAGGAATTGCGTTCCTCTGACGCTGCAATCTGCGAGATGCGTCTTCCCCATTTTGGGATTTTCCAGTCGATGGCCTGCTCTTCATTGACATCTAACGTGTCCACTAGAAATAAAAACTAAATTATTATTTAACTTATAAATTATTACAAATCTGCACTTACCGAAGTTTTTCCAAATCCGATGGACGGCGTCGTCGGTGCTCCACAGGAATTGCGTTCCTCTGACGCTGCAATCTGCGAGATGCGTCTTCCCCATTTTGGGATTTTCCAGTCGATGGCCTGCTCTTCATTGACATCTAACGTGTCCACTAGAAATAAAAACTAAATTATTATTTAACTTATAAATTATTACAAATCTGCACTTACCGAAGTTTTTCCAAATCCGATGGACGGCGTCGTCGGTGCTCCACAGGAATTGCGTTCCTCTGACGCTGCAATCTGCGAGATGCGTCTTCCCCATTTTGGGATTTTCCAGTCGATGGCCTGCTCTTCATTGACATCTAACGTGTCCACTAGAAATAAAAACTAAATTATTATTTAACTTATAAATTATTACAAATCTGCACTTACCGAAGTTTTTCCAAATCTGATGGACGGCGTCGACGGTGCTCCACAGGAATTGCGTTCCTCTGACGCAGCAATCTGAGAGATGCGTCTTCCCCATTTGGGGATTTTCCAGTCGATGGCCTGCTCTTCATTGACATCTAACGTGTCCACTAGAAATAAAAACTAAATTATTATTTAACTTATAAATTATTACAAATCTGCACTTACCGAAGTTTTTCCAAATCCGTTGGACGGCGTCGTCGGTGTTCCACAGGAATTACGTCCCTCTGACGCTGCAATCTGCGAGATGCGTCTTCCCCATTTTGGGATTTGCCAGTCGATGGCCGGCTCTTCATTGACATCTAACGTGTCCACTAGATATAAAAACTAAATTATTATTTAACTTATAAATTATTACAAATCTGCACTTACCGAAGTTTTTCCAAATCCGATGGACGGCGTCGTCGGTGCTCCACAGGAATTGCGTTCCTCTGACGCTGCAATCTGCGAGATGCGTCTTCCCCATTTTGGGATTTTCCAGTCGATGGCCTGCTCTTCATTGACATCTAACGTGTCCACTAGAAATAAAAACTAAATTATTATTTAACTTATAAATTATTACAAATCTGCACTTACCGAAGTTTTTGCAAATCCGATGGACGGCGTCGTCGGTGCTCCACAGGAATTGCGTTCCTCTGACGCTGCAATCTGCGAGATGCGTCTTCCCCATTTTGGGATTTTCCAGTCGATGGCCTGCTCTTCATTGACATCTAACGTGTCCACTTGAAATAAAAACTAATTTATTATTTAACTTATAAATTATTACAAATCTGCACTTACCGAAGTTTTTCCAAATCCGATGGACGGCGTCGTCGGTGCTCCACAGGAATTGCGTTCCTCTGACGCTGCAATCTGCGAGATGCGTCTTCCCCATTTTGGGATTTTCCAGTCGATGGCCTGCTCTTCATTGACATCTAACGTGTCCACTAGAAATAAAAACTAAATTATTATTTAACTTATAAATTATTACAAATCTGCACTTACCGAAGTTTTTCCAAATCCGATGGACGGCGTCGTCGGTGCTCCACAGGAATTGCGTTCCTCTGACGCTGCAATCTGCGAGATGCGTCTTCCCCATTTTGGGATTTTCCAGTCGATGGCCTGCTCTTCATTGACATCTAACGTGTCCACTAGAAATAAAAACTAAATTATTATTTAACTTATAAATTATTACAAATCTGCACTTACCGAAGTTTTTCCAAATCTGATGGACGGCGTCGTCGGTGCTCCACAGGAATTGCGTTCCTCTGACGCTGCAATCTGAGAGATGCGTCTTCCCCATTTTGGGATTTTCCAGTCGATGGCCTGCTCTTCATTGACATCTAACGTGTCCACTAGAAATAAAAACTAAATTATTATTTAACTTATAAATTATTACAAATCTGCACTTACCGGAGTTTTTCCAAATCCGATGGACGGCGTCGTCGGTGTTCCACAGGAATTACGTCCCTCTGACGCTGCAATCTGCGAGATGCGTCTTCCCCATTTTGGGATTTTCCAGTCGATGGCCGGCTCTTCATTGACATCTAACGTGTCCACTAGAAATAAAAACTAAATTATTATTTAACTTATAAATTATTACAAATCTGCACTTACCTAGGTTTTTCAAACGTCGGCATCGTTTCCTGTTGTATTCAGGAGCTGCATGCTTCCGGATCTGCTTCTTGGTTGAAACGACAACCCCACTTGAAAATTTCCAAGACGGTGGTGTCATTTTCGTTGGGTGTTAACTATTATCAACTATAAATAAATTCCAAAATTAAAAATTAAGAATAAATAAACGAATTATCACTTACCAATGTATTTCCTAGCTGAAGGACGTCGGCGGAGGTCCTCTCAGTTGTTTCCAGCAACTTCTTGCTTGCGGATCTGCTTCTTGGTTGAAGCGACGACCCTACTTGCCGATTTCTAAGACGGTGGTGGCTTCTTCGTTGGCTGCTAGTTATCAACTAGAAATAAAATCCTAAGTTAATAATTAACTAAATTATAAATCCGAATTTTCACTTACCTAAGTTTCTCTCCATGCTCAAGGACGTCGGCGTCGTTTCGTTTTGCAGATTTCCAGGTGGATTAGTACATCTTCAATCGCCGCACATATATTCGCTAGAAAAAATCTGATAAGTTAAAAATTAGCAATAAAAATTATTTGAATTTGCACCTACCTAACCTCTTCCCTCCCGATGGAGGTTGTTCTCAGTACTCTACTGGTATCCACGTTCGCGTCCGTCCTCGAATGTGGCCTCTCCTTCTATTCTCGTCTTGTTCTTCTCTTGGATCCACCGTCTTGACTGTCCATGTGTTTTATTCCAGGTGATGACTTCAAAGATGGATCTTTGTTTGTTCCAAGTCCGCTTCCTTTCCTAGTTGAAATACCTGGAGTAACTTTTCTATATTACTAATTTTCACGATATTTAATCAATTATAAGTATATTACTAATTTAGAATATTAGACAATTCATTTTATTCTTAACCTTACTCCCTTAGCCTTACAAGTCAGCCGGGCTTAATGATCTGTCTTCCTGGGTTACCAGGTGTCTTCTGTTACACCACATTCCGGAAACTAGGGCAACCTAGAAGGAACAAGTAAAAAAGCATTACATTAAACTTACTTAAAAATAATTGAATTTCTAAAAGCTACAACATGGATACAAAACCGAATTTTCTTCTGCTTCTGGTGAACATGCTCCTCGGTGTTCACTAGTGGCGGCCAGGATTTGCCTAGGTCCCCCATTGAATCTTGAGAAATGCAACTATTCCACTTGCATACTTCCAAGAGGGTGGTTCATCTTCTTTACCCACTACATCATTGCTTCCTTGAAATAAATTCCTAAATTAATAATTAGCAATTACAGCTAAGTCTCAATTAGTAATCAAAAATATTAATAAGCAAACGTTGTTCTTACCTGCTCGCAATTGTGGGAAGTGGAGGACATCGACTTCACGGTTCAACTGGAAAACACATACTGACAAAGCATTTGCAAATATTGCACAACCCTGAATCACGTTAGAGCCGTAATAAGTACGACTCATTCGCCGTCATCGACCACTTTACAAAAAATATTAACAAACTTGATAAGAATTGTACACCTGCTCATCATGGCAGTTGTTCTGTAAAATCTGTCGTCGTGATTTTCCATGATTTTATTCCATGTCTTGGAAGCCGATGGAAAGTCCTTCTATAGAAAATGTTATACCTGGAACATAATTTATAAATTAGCTAGGTATTTAAAATTTGAATAAAACAAGTTTGTTCATACCTAAAGTTCTCTTAAATTAATATAATTAACAATAATAATACACCGAATTTTCACTTACCGAAGTTTTACAATGCTGAAGGAAGTCGGCGTGGTGTCCTGATGTGTCCAGGAGCTGCTTGCTTCCTGATCTGCATCCTCGTTGAAGCAGCAACCCCACCTGCAGATTTCCAAGACGGTGGTTGGCTTCTTCGTTGGCTGCCAATCAGAAACTAAAAGTAGATTGCTACATTAAAATAATAAGAAAATTCCGAACTTTCACTTACCTAAGATTCTCCAAATCCGAAGGACGTCGGCGTCGTTTCCTGTTGTGTCCATGGGCTGCTAGCTTCCGGATCCACTTCCTGGTTGCAGCGACATCCCCAGTTGCAGATTTCCAAGTCGTTGGTGGCTTTACACGTTGTCTGGAAATTATCAGCTAGAAATAAATTCCTAAATTGATAATTAGCAATAACAGACCACCAAAATTTCACTTGCCGAAGTTCTGCTCAGCAGAAGGACGTCCGCGGAGGTCCTCCCAGATGTTTCCAGGAACTTATTGCTTACGGAGCTGCTTCCTAGACGAAACTAGATTCCCACTTCCAGCTATCGAAGTCGGTGGAGTCCTCTTCGTTGGCTGTTAATTATCAACTAGAAATAAAATCCTACAGCAATAATTAACAATAATAAAAACCCGCTTATTCGCTTACCTACATATGTATTTCCCAGCTGAAGAACGTCGGCGGCGGTCCTCCCAGCTGTATCCTGCTACTGCTTGCTTCCGGAGCTGCGTGCCGGACAAAACGAAGTCCCCACTTGCAGCATTCTAAGTCGGCGGGATGTTCTTCGTTGGCTGTTAATTAGCAACTAGAAATAAATACCCGAATAATTAATACATTAAGTTAAATAAAAATTGTACTAGTTAAATTAACAATTAATAAAACGCCTAAGTTCTTTAACTTACTAGTATAATTTTTATATAACTTAATATATTTTCACTAGTTAATAATTCATAGTTAATTTAATTAATACAAATTTTCATTTACCTAAGTTTTTCCTTCCAGTTGAACGGGGTCGTTGGTGTTCATCAGGAAGTGCACTTTTCGACGCTGCATCCTGAGTGATGCGGATTCCGTATACTTGCAGTTTTCCAGGTTGACGAGCATTTCTTCGTTGCCAGCTAAATTTACAACTAGAAATAAATTCCTAAATTAATAATTAACCGTTTAATATTCTGTATTAGAACGTACCTAAATTTTTGTTTCGCTATAAACGTCGTTGTCAATTAGTTGCAACCAGGATCTGGTACTTGCCGACGCTGCATCCTTGAAGATACGACTTTTCCACCGCCCGATTTCCATGTCGTCGATGTATTCTTCGTTGTTTCCTTAGTTAACAGCTAGAAATAAAATCCTGAATTAATAATTCACAATATTAATGAAACTAATATGCACTTACCCAAGTTTCCCCTGCTGAAAGCAGTCGGTGTCGGTACTCTCGGTTATACATAGAAACTGCTTGCTTTCGGAGCTGCTGCTGCGACAAAGGACTTTGCACTTGTAGATTACCAAATCGTTGGTGGCCTCTTCGTTGGCTGATAATTTTTAACTATAACTAAATTCCAAAATTAATAATGCACAAAAATAAAAATACGTATGTATCTACTATGTAAACTTACATAAGCTTCATCCTGCTGAAGGACGTCGACATCGGTACTCTCAGTTGTACCCAGTCACAGCCGAAACAACTTCCCGCCTTGCAGTATTCCATGACACTGGAGTCTTCCTCGTTGGCTGTTAATTATCAACTAGAAATAAATTCCTGAATTAAAAATAATTAACAATAATGAAAAGCCGAATTAGACCTTACATAAGTAGATCCCAGCTAAAGGATGTCGACGGCGGTCCTCCCGTTGTCTGCAAGAATTTCTTGCTTCTGTACTAAACAAGATCCCCACCTGCAGATTTCCAAGTCGGCGGTGGCTTCTATGTTGTCTGTTAATTATTAACTAAATAGAAAATCCAAAATTATTAATTTACAATAATAGAAAACCGAATTTTCACATACCGAAGTACTTCCTAGCTGAACGTTGTAGGCTGCGGTCTTCCCAGTTGGATCCAAGATCTGCTTGCTACCGGAGAGCTGCTAGCCGAACAAAACGACATCCTCACTTACAGATTTTCAAGCAGGTGGTGGCTTCCTCTTTGGCGGTTAATTATCATCAATGATTTCAGTATCATTCAGTATTTCATGATCAGTAATGATTTTGCAGATTTCCAGGTCAGTAGTAGTAATTAGTAATTAAGTAGTAGTAATAGTAGTAATTAAGAATAATAATATACAAGTTTGCTGTAACCTAAGTGTTTTCGATCTGGTATCGTCCGGTCCTTGAAACCTGGCGATGGCAAGTTTCTTCTCTTGTATTATTCCGAATATACAGAGCACCTTTTTTTGTACTGTAGGCGTAACTATAGAAAGAATACTTCCAAATTAGTATATGTAGGGGTATTTGTTTTAGTTTTCCTGATCTCTAACAGCAGATATAGTTAAACTGGAACAACCTCTCTGAATTATTGTGCAAGTCAAATAAAATGTTAAATAAATTATAATTCAAAAATATAAATATTAACTACATGGTAGAAATACATAATTATAAATGCACATATCGAGAAGTATGAAAAAATGTAAAAATACATATTAAATCAAATTTGGAATTTATTTTAATAAACAAACACAAAATAAAAACAAAAATAAATAAATAATCTAAATAAATTAATAAAAAATTTGTCAATATCACAAAAGTTTGTACATAAAATTATTGTAGGCAATATTATTATCACAGGTAATAATATTTACTTTTATGTTCCCGATATGATTGCTGGGTGTTTCCCTACCGGACAATTCGCTACTAGGATATTTCGTTTCCGGTCATTTCGCTACCGGGGACATTTCGCTACTTGATTTGAATATTATAGCATTAAGGCCCAGTTTTTCAGTTGCAGTTTAAACCAAAAATTTGGGTTAACCAATGAAATACGTTCAAAAGCCGTTTTTTATGCAATATCATTGGTTAACCTAACTTTTTTGGTTTAACCTGAAAGTGAAAAACTGAGCCTAAGTATTCGAAAATGGGGCGTCTCAGGTTAATTGATTTTGATATGACTATTTTGTTTATAGAGACAAGTACCACGTAGATTTCGCAAAATTCATTAAGTATTTTACCGTATTACCACAGATTAAATACTACAGATAGCTCGCGCAATGTATTTTTCTGAATTCTAGAGGGTTGCCTATCCTTGTAATATATTTCTGGTGGGGTACCAGCAGGAAAACTCCGTAAGTAACCGACCATACCCACGGTCTATCGCTACATTAACAATGTGAGCTAATGAATGCCTAGCAGCACGATCGTACACCAACCGCGGTTAGAAGGGAAATGATAACGTAACCACGAATAAACACGAACAGTCAGCGCCTCTATAATATAAAGTGAATGGCTTCCATACTAAGAAAATTGGCTTCCAAATACCTGAAAAGGGACACTCTTTCTCCCATAAGCGCGAGCTATCTGTAGTATATTTAATCTGTGGTATTACTATTGAATACTATTATATACTATTAATAATAATAATACTATTTATTAAGATACGTAAGTGTTTACATTAGGTACTTAATTGGATACCCGAAAATTAGAAACGTTGCTAGAAATTTAATATTTTAATTTGTTTACTGACCGATTAAAACTAAGCAAAACATAGCAAAGAAGCGGATTTCCACTGCTTTTTATTTATGAGGAAAGTTTCCATATTTAACGAGATTTTCAAAGGTGTTTGGCTGTATATTATGTAAGAGAAAAATAGACAATTACATATAATATTCAGTTTTAAGTCCGACCACCGTCAACCGGACAATATTTAGCTCACACATTTGAAAAAAGTTAATCTACGTTTGGTACATACAAATGGCTTTTGAAGAAAGGTACTTTTGTGAACCAAACTTGAACGAACATTCGTGCACCGGATTTCATGAAGAACGTTCGTAAAAATGCTCATATGTATAAGCAGTTTTAACATTTAACCCTTATGGGGCCATACCTAGTACCCGGGTACTATTTTGACTAACATCATAACTTTTTTCCTGTAAAGCCAATATTTTTGAGATTCGGCGACATCTCTACATAAAAGGTTCACAAATTGTTTCCGGTGTAACCGTGAATTTTTACCCCCGTGATATTTTACCCCGGGGTAAAATGTTACTAGGGATATTTTACCCCCGGTTAAATTTCACTAGGGATATTTTACCCCAACCAACGGTGTAAAATTTCTAGGGGTAAAAATTCACGTTGACACCGGGATATTGGTATGCGATACGCATACAGGTATCTGGCATTTTTGGCAGCTTTTTCTGGTCTTCCGTGGCCTTTTTGGAACGTTTAATGGGCTTTAAGAGCAATATCCCGTTATTTTTATGCGGCCGGTAATGTCCCGCTTCTGGTTTGACGTTGATTGTGAAAGTGGTGAGTTGATTGGTCACTAATTGTGATAATGCTGGATTATGTCTTAATCCATGTTCCCCCCTTATAAATTCTTTCATCTGCAATAGGTTTCGTGCCGCAACAGATGAAAACTTAAATTTAAAATTTGGAATGTTTTCGCTGCTATGTTGGAAATGCAAATTGAACATTAAAGCTGTTTTTTTGTCATAAAAAAATCGATTTATAGCAAAACTTTATAAACATTTTTTGTTGAAAATTTCATTGCCTTTAATTTTTGTTTATATATATATTTTTATTTCGTCGTGCCGTTTCTGT
Organism: Cantharis lateralis; assembly: GCA_963170105.1. Taxonomy (NCBI): domain Eukaryota; kingdom Metazoa; phylum Arthropoda; class Insecta; order Coleoptera; family Cantharidae; genus Cantharis; species Cantharis lateralis. The sequence goes on from OY720628.1 coordinate 2,318,069, forward strand.
TTTATAGCGACTTATACAAAACTCTGTAAAATACAAAAAATATTGTCATTTATATCTCGGAAACGGTGTGACAAAATTGAAAAATGTATAATATGAACAAAAATGTAGAGAATCAAATTTACAAGAAAAAATACCTATGGATTTTTTTATTTTGTTCAACTGTTCTCGAGATATAGTAGATGACAATATTTTTTGTATTTTACAGAGTCTTGTTTACGTCGTTATAAAACAGAAACGGCGCGACAAAATAAAAAAATGTATATAAATAAAATTGAAGGTAATGAAATTTGCAACAAAAAATGTTTATAAACTTTTGCTCTAAAACTTTTTTTATAATATGACAAAAAAGGCTTCAAAATGTTAAACTTGCCTTGCCTACATAGGGGGCATGATTTACGCTGTGAGTCACTGTACATACGCACACAGACATTTTTCAAAAATAGTTAAAATTGTTTCAAGGGACGTCGAAACATAAAAATTTTATAAAAAATATGGGGTGTTCAAATTTTTCAGATAACAAGACTTTCCTTACTAAGGAGTTCGGAAAGTAAAAACACTACTGCATTCGAGGAAGTAAAAACTACTAATTGACTTTATTTAAAAAATTTGCTACTGTGGCATAAAATTCATAATACGTAAATATAACTCGACATAATAATAATTGTAATTAAAAACGCCTACGTGAATATTAAAAATCTGTTTAAAATGTAATCCTCACATGAATTACATGTATTGTTATGGTAGTACCTGGGTACTACGTATGGCAGATATAAGGTGTAAATTTGTATGGCCCCATAAGGGTTAAAAAATATTCAATCTGACTTATGCTTATTTTTAATTATCTTAGCATTATTCAATACTTGACCCGAAAAATATGCAAAAACGTAAATCCTTATAACCAACCATATAAAAACCATATATAGGTACCATATAGGTACAGGGTGGTTCAAATTCGAATGTTCTTATGGGGAATTCGGTAACTATAAGAGATATGGAAAAATGGATAGCGCATCTTCGATCTCTTTTTTAGGGAAAAGCTTAATGGTGAAAACCGGAATCCGATACTGTTTTTCGTTTTCGAGTTATGACCAAAAGTTCGCTTTTTCGACTTTTCGTTAAATGCCGATATCTCGGTTGTTTGTAAAGTCATCGAAAAAAATTTTACACCTTATTCGTGCATTTTTTTGAGGAAAATAAATTCGGATAAAGGGATTTTAAATATCTTCATTTGTTTTCAAGTTATAATATAAAGTTGTGTTTTTTTAAATGGAAACCTTAGTAGGCTATGCCATATTTATATAGAGTTTTTATCCTCTTTTTAATTATGTTATAATAATAAACATTATTAATAAACATGTGGTGTCTATTATTTCAGTTTCGCCCCGTTATATTAAAAATTTTTAAATAAAAATAAAGGATCTGAAAATTAAACGTTGGCTTTGTCAAAACAAAACAAAAAATCATTAGTGAGATCTAAAACAATTGTCTCGAATTGTTTTTAATAGGTTTTTTTAGTACCTACTCTATTAATTTCCTTTTATTTTATAATTAAAAATTATAAATACAAGCAGCTGAAGAAAATCCTAGGAGCTGTGGATGCAAATCCTTCCATTTCAACCCGTCAAATTGAAGCTGAATCAGGAATTTCCAATAAATTTCACCTTGTGAAATAAAAGGTAAATAATAGAGGAGGTGCTAAAAAACCTATTAAAAACAATTGGAGACAATTGTTTTAGATTTCAATAATGATTTTGTGTTTTGTTTTCACAAAGCCACCGTTAAATTTTCCTATCGTTAATTTTTATTTAACAATTTTTAATATAACGGGATGAAAATGAAAGAATAGACCCCACATGTTGTATATAATTAAAAAGAGCATAAAAACCTCTAATTAAATATGTCATAGCCAACTATGGTTTCCATTTAAAAAACACAACTATATATTATAACTCGGAAACAAATGAAGATATTTAAAATCCTTCTGGCCCAATTTATTCTCCTCAAAAAAATGTCTAAAAAATGTGTAAATATTTTTTCTATAACTTTACAAACAACCGAGATATCGGCATTTAACGAAAAGTCGAAAAAGCGAACTTTTGGCCATAACTCGAAAACGAAAAAACATATCGGATTCCGGTTTTCACCGTTAAGGTTTTCTCAAAAAAAGAGATCGAGGATGCGCCATCCATTTTTCCATAACTCTTATAGTTACCGAATTCCCCATAAGAACATTCAAATTTGAACCACCCTGTACATACAAACCTACAAAGTCCGTTCAAATATAAAATAAAAATGGTGTTAGTGTTGGCTTGTTGGTTTGTATCTCTAATCTCGCTCGATTTCATAATCTAATAATATATTCTTGCCGATGTTAAGATATTAATACATTAAATAATAATTCCACCTTATAAATTTGAAATTGCTACATTATATATTATAATAATATAAATTTTGAAGGAATTCGTACGTATTGGGAACCAATTTAGGTTATGATGTAGGCTGTCGGAAAATTCGTGCAGAAATTAAGTAGTTTATTGAACTGTGGAAATCATTTTTTCATGTCGAGTTGCCGAGTTACTTTAAATTATTAAACATAGGAAAAATTATTGTCTAGCTGAATTTTGGTATACAACTTTATTTGATTACTAGAAACAATCGATGGGTATGTTGAAATTATCGATTAGGTGAAAATTACATGTTTTGTGTGTTCTAGGATATTATTTATTTTTGATGCCTTTGATAAACAAGTAGCTGCTTTGTGCAAGAAAAGGCAGCATTTCGTCGATGAGTTTTATGATCAAATTTGGTTAAAATTGAGTTACAAAATTTAAGAACGATTTATCCTCTTTTCTTCAATATACATAGTTCTTGAAGATGTCAGAAGGGCCGTGCAATGAGATTGGAAGACAATTTTTGTGGAAAAAGTATAAGAATAAATTTTATATTGAAAATAGTCTTTATTGTATTGCAATTATTGAGACCGATACAGCAAAATTAGTTACCGGCTTTGTACAATATGAATGACTGTTGAGAATCGTGAAGAAATAGATGCAGAAACATGGCCAGAGCAGCAGATCAACCAAATATTGGTGTTTATTTACGAGGTGATTTTGAAATACTTGTTACCAATTAATTTAACAAAGTCGTGTGAAAGTTTAAGGTAAGTTAAGTTTTAGTTACTGTTCACCATATTTTATTATTACTATTAGGCCTTTCGCACATGGAGCTACTAAAAAGAAACTAGTACCTAACCGGCAACACTAATCGGTAGCTTTGGCATCGCAGTCCTTTGTATTTCAATGACGACTCACACATGATGAAACTAGTTAGTAATCGGTGCGCAAAGAATCGGTAATGACTCACGCAGGACAATTCTTGTTTGTCGCCATCCTAGTAGATCCAAAAATTACCCAAAATTCACCCCTTTAACATTATAAATTTGAATATTTCTATAAGTAAACAATATCCTATTTTTTAAGGAAATTCTATAATTTTAGTAGCGTCTTGTGAGGAGCTTAGTCACAAACTAGTTTGTAACTACAAGTTTACAACTAATTTAGTTACTTTTTTAATAGCTCCATTAGTGAAGGGCCCTAGAAGAAAATTAATTTCCAAGCTTGTTTTTCTCTCATGTTAAATTAGATAAAGAGTCAGTATCCAGTTCTAGTTCGTTGAGGTTGTCGATATTATAATTAATTATAAAATTTAACTTAATTTTTGCATAAATTTTTATGCATTAGGTCATTACACATAAAATGTCCGATTTTTGATAAAATATTTCAATTTATTATATTATCTCAAACAAGAAGCAATATTATAATGAATAAATTAAATTATGCATCTAACTTATCTACACAGTTTTGCGATCTTAAAGGTAAAACTTTTTTATGCCTGTAGCACGGAAGGGTGAAGAGCAAGCGACGATGAGGAATGCAAGAAAAGTGTTTTCCACAGCTCGTTGAGAATTGAATATTTTCTTTTGCAAGAATTAGTCAAATACCTGAAAGAAGTGGTAGTCAATTGGTGCAACGTCTGGTAAATACGGTGAGTGAAAGAAAGTTTCCAAATTCAGCTACTATGGTTTGAGCAATGTTATCTGTGCGACAGGTTTTAGGGCATCGTGATTCATGTTAATCTCGGCTCGCAAGATTGAAAATTCAACAAAGGAATTCATATTAAATAAAAATTAAAGAAATACGATTAATAATTACAAATCGAAACATACGCTCTAAAGAGTGACGATTTGTTCTGTTTGTATGTTCCTCAATCTCGTTCATATTAATCTAATTCTAAATATATCAGGTGTCTCTAAAAATTACCACCAACATTTTACGGTGGTAGACTAATCACTAAATTAAAATGAACAATATTATGCCAACTGAACTCAATTTTTGTATATCCAAAACAGTGCACATTTTGAAGATATTTCTGAAACTGAACTTGCGGTTTCAAACATTTATTTATTTTCAACCGTTTGAGAAAATTCAAAAACATGTTTGACATGCATCTAAAAGAAGATGCAATTCTACAAAGTCTTGAAATAAAAAGCACACTGGAAATTAATCAATCGCAACATGATATTGTTAAAGCGTATCTTATCTTTTTAATCTTTGTCTAAGTAAATGCTAAAATTAAATACCTAAGGTAATAGGAAATTTTAAAATAAGTAACTTTGCTCCATTGTAATCAACGACTTGAGCTTTATTTCAGAAATGATGCACATTTGGATTAGATAAATTGAATTCCATCAGCTTTAATACTCTCTCGTGAGTTTATTCTAAAACATTATCGGTTGTTTTCAGAGAAAAGTTGGAGTTTCGAACCGCTGTCTACAGATTGTTGCTAGAATCGGCCGACAACAACTAGAGTAAACTCCTGGGTCGCGTTTCATAATATTACTAATACTATTAGTTGGAAAGTACAAGTGGAATATTATTAATATTATAAAATAATGGAAGATAATTTTTGGCTATGCATTTAGAGTAGGTTATTTCATTAATAAGTACCAAAAGCCACGCAGCTAGCTGTTCAGATTAACGATTTGAAGACTATTTAAAGTCACTTGTAACTTGTAATATTAGTAAATTTTCATTATGAAACAGGGCCCTGGAGTAGTATTTGGATCTAATACAAAAGTGCACCCTTTGGAAGATACAATTTTCAATTTAGTTTTTCGTTCTGCTAAACTGCTAAATTGTTGGAGCAAACACTTAACCACTCTCGATATCATTTGCTATAATTTGCATTTCATTTTTATAACATCGATTATCTTCAAGTCACTTTCAATAAAGTTGTTTGGTACAAACCAAGGAACGTTTGTGTTGATTTTTAATGTTTTGAATTGTAATTGCTCTATATTTCAATATTTGAATTACTTGCTGTCCCCCAGAGTTGGATTCCGTAAGTCCAAATTGATTTGAGCATGAACTTGTATAATAATAACTAATTTTCCAATGTTAATTTTGATTTAATACCCAGCAAATTTAAATAGCACTAATATAAGATTAAAGACAATATCAATAGGATGGACTTATTATAAACTTGAAAATAAATTAATTTTGGATATAAAGGGTGTTTCAAGATCGACTTACGTTACGGGCAATTTTAGTCAAGATGTCGTACACAAAGCAAGAATCCATTCGCTTGGGTTTTTCAAACACCTCCATATGGCGAATTATGAGGCAAGATTTGCATCTACGTGCCTATAAAATTCAAACTGAAGCGTGGGGGACCATTCACTTCGCCGTACATTTGCAAATTGAATTTTAAATTTAAAGCGGTGCAACTCAATTTTACAAGAAAATCATTTTCAGCAATGAGAACTATTTTCTTTGATGTTACGTGAAAGAAAAGGTGTACACCAACAATCCATAAACGACTTTGGAGTTGATTGACTTAATATAATCAATTATTATTTGTGTGTAAATCTGAACAGCTATCGCATCATGATTGCTATTATCTGACACGATTACTAAACTTCTGTGACTATCTTCAAAATATGAAAAAAAAATCAAATTTTACCAAGAGATGTTTTATTTTTTTCTATTTTTGAACAAAAAATTCTTTTTTTCCTGACTTCGCGATTTTTATTAAAAAGAAATAGAAGATAATCACTGCCCACTCTGTTTTCTGGATGAATATACGTGGGTTGATTCCCTGATTTCACACAAAAAAATTAATTAATTTAAAACGGGTTGAAATCGATGTTTTCTAAAAAATGAATGTTAAAACCCAGATTTTATCGGATAAAAAAAGCGATAAAAATTTCGAAAAAATTCAGGCTTCAAATTAGCCCAAAAGAAGCATAAAAATAATTTCTTAAACAAATCCAAAGGGGTCGGGCAGATGAACATCTGATTTGACTCAGAATGCCCCATATACAGTATTCAGGAAGACTAAAGAGCCTAAAACAATGTGTCTACCGTTCATCCTTAATTGTGCAAAGTGTGTTTGAAATTGATTGCATTCCGCTAAATGCTTGAACTTTTGTTATGATTGGTACTTCTTTCCAAAATGAAAGGTTATTTTGTTTTTTTCCTAATTTTTATTAATAGCACAAGTTTCGGACGAATTTATGGTACATCAACAAGTGTCTACAGCAGATGAGATGAATTATAAAAATCGAAAAATTAACCATGATAAAACAAAAATCTTACATTAATACATAAAGACAAGTATTTCAAGAGGATACTATGGGAATCATACGAAATACAAAAAGCTACCAAACAAAACAAACATTTGTTAAATAAACACAATCAACTGACCTTTCCCCCCTCTTTATAATACCTTTATTTAATTAATCAACTTGCTTCATATGTAAATTCGTGCGAAACATGTTGTACTATAAATAAATATTAAGAAAAATAATCATTCGTTTTGCAAAGAAGTACCAATAATAATAAACATTATTTATATTCAAATTAGTTAGATTTTAATAAACTTATGTTGAAAACTAAATTTAGATAAACAATTTGTTTGCAATGTTTTTGCTAGTTATCGAATCTCAAACTCAAATTTCTCAAAAAGATTTGAAAGGCACGTCGTCGTTAAGCCACAGGTCTCCCAAGATTGATGATTTGCCTTAATGCTCAAAGTAACAACAGTAGCTTAGGTCATCGAGGTTACTACTGATGAAGACACAAATTTAAGTTAAATTTCAAACTTGGAGAATTGTTAGGAAATGAGAGTGTTGATATTTGTTTTATGAATACAACTAGGTCCCACCTTCGTGTAGAAAAAATATTAACTTGTTGATTCTTTCCATTCCTGCAAGAACTGCCATGCAAAAATTCAAATTTTTAAAATAAGAAGTTCGAGTGAAAATGCAACCTCGTTAAACAAATATGGCAGCCGTTAGAAAACATCAAAACTTAAACAAAAGTAACTTTCAACTACGAAAATATTAGGCCCATTATAATACACAAAGAATCAAATTTTTTGAAAACGAGAGAGTTCCCATTTCCTATGGAATGAACTGATGCTATACTTTAAATAGAAATGAAAAAATGTTTTTGATAAACTTTACTGTTTAAGCTGACGCACAGAATTGGGTGGTTTCAATACATAGAAATGCTTGAAATTATATACTCATTAATACATGTATCTATTAATAGAACAGAATTGAAATTTAATCTGGAATAAATTATTTAATTTTGAAATAAATTGTATTAAGGAAACAGTTTATCTTCACCTGCGAGGGTAGCTAACATGATTCCCAATAAATTTTCTATACCAAATTGCCCAACTTTTCCAGGTTATCTCGAATTAAATTTCAAAATTTCGCCCTACTATTTGAAACTTGGTAGATTTTAGAAATAAAATAATATAAAACATAATTATCGGAGCCCGGACTTCGATGACTTCAAAAATGGCAAAGAAGTTATCTTTTCTTTCTCATTTAATCCAATATTTTATTTTTAACCTGTTACAGGTTTCAGATACAAAAATTCATTTTGAAACGCAATTTTTCGATATACGTACAACAACTCCTCCAACAAAGACTGCAGTGACACACTTCTTTTAATTTTAGAGTTACGCAAACTAATATGTAGATTTAGGTGGTAACTTCCCACAAAAAATATAAAAATAAATAAAGGTAAAATTTTAAATAAGTTTCACTATTTCATGTTGTATTTTTTAAATTTCTGTTTTAAATATAAAAATTATAAATTTTTGCAATTTTTAGTGCATTTAAATGAGCATATTTTGCCTGTTTCAAGATCATCAAAGTCATGGTAATTATAGAATAATTTTATAATACAAAAACATATTTAAGTACGAATTTAACAAGTTGACTGCCGAGTTTCATAACTTTCAGGATTTCCAAACGAGTGAGACCCCTGCCAAACCTTTTTTTTAAATGTAGAGAGTATGTTAAATGACACATCGTTTCAAAGCTCATTTCAAAGGGAGTACACGGCCACAAATACAATTCATTACATATTTCATATTTATCAATTTTAAAATTTGTACTTGTTAAATAAGAATAATTTAATATCACAACTTACAATATTACATCGAAACTATTGAATTGAATGATTATAGTTTGTTGTAGTTTGGTTGATCGGTAATATTAGAGTAATTTGACTATTGAAATATTGTTGAGCTTAATTGCATAACTGTTCAAGTTCTTTCGCATAATAATTCCAGGTTGTCCGATACAACAAACTATAATCATTGAATTCAATATTTTGATCTAAGATTGTAAGTTGTGACATTAAATTATTCTAGTTTAACATGTACAAATTTTAAACTTCATAATATATATTATCACATGTTAATAACTATAATCCTATGATTTATTTTCTCAATAATTCCAAGTTGGGTGCTAAAAACGAATATAAAGTAATATAAAAAGGAAAGTTTTATTTTGTACCTCATGGAATTATAAACAATTGAGAATCAATGAAGAATTTATATTTGTTAAAATTTATATAATAGAGGTTCACCTTTCATCCCTGGACAGACACGTATGTAAGTACAATATGACGATCTGATAATTTAAACTTTTTAATTGTAGTTCGGTATGATTATGGCCTCATAAGCCGAAACGCGTCACCGATAAGCATCTAATAAAGAAATACGAGTATAGTGCATTTACTTTACAACCTACTACAAATACAATTCGTAAATTGAGAAACAAATTTCATAAACAAACAACTTATTGCATCCCTCTTGAAAATAAATTTTACACGATAAGAACAAAACTGTCACAAACTACATAAATATTCGTTCAATAGTTTTGATTTACAATTACGTGAGTTACGAATTTAAATAAGAATATAATTGTTTTATTAACTTGTTTTAACATTTCAGGCGCTTAGATAGATGCAAAACCTGTCATGTCACTACTTTTCCAAAAATGAGTTTAATACACCCAACTATTAAGAATACAAATGCCTACATATCGATGGTAAAATTATTAAAAAAATCCGAACAAATTCAAAGTTATTTGAATTTAAAATCTCGTTCCTTCATTTACTCATATAAAAATTTCTATAATGTTTGAAAGATGACTGTAAAAATGATTTAAGTTTTTTAGTAGATTAATAGGATATCAGATATCTGTATATTATAGTCCAGTCGTTAGGTACTTTTGTATGGAAGTAATCCAGATATGAAATTATTTTTTGCTTAAACTCGTTACTTTAGTATCAGATAAAATCTTCAAGTTTTCTACAACAGATTCAAACCGAAACAGCAATAAATTTGTCAATAAGGGTCTCCCAAAGATCACAAAATCTTATATTGACCATTCTTGTACATATCCTCTACCCAAAATAGGTCCTATTATCAAAATTAAACTAGATAACATTTTGCGTAGAAGTATAAAAAAAATATTGCTCTAGTTTATCTGGTTTTAGAGCCACAGCGCTTCATAAAACTCCAAATTTTACCCAAAAACCGTTGCTTCCAGTTTTCGACGTAGAGTTTTTTTCTGTTCATCTGACGCCAAAGTAGTTTACAGATAAATGAATGTATAAACCAGTTTTGTAGCTATTTTAGCCCTAACTTGTAACAAGAAAACAATTTTCACCAAAAATGTGAGTATTTCGAAAAGCCGTAAGTGTTATACTTACTGCTCAGTTTTTTTTTCTAGACATGAAATTTTGTTTTCTATAAATTAAATAATGTAAATATTGGGCCTGGAATAATAATAATAAATGGCAAAAATGTTTGAAAACGTATAGCTAGAGCCCTATTATATCTACAAAGTTATTTTATACATAGATTTACAGATAATTGCGTGAGTCTAGTTTCACTTCTCAGTAGACCATTTTCTTATCAGATGAACAGAAATGAAACTATAACAAAAACTGTGTCTTGGTCCAAAATCGGAGTTCTATGAAGTCTATAATAGCTCAGAAACTAGATAGACCAGAACAACAATTTTGATATAATTTATTTTAGCAATAGGATGTACCTACAGAAATCGACAAATTTAAGATTTTGTTCGTGAAGTAAAAGGTTTAAGCAAACAAAATTTAATTTCCGAATTTCATTCACTCGGAACCCTTTTACGCTACGTAATGACTGGACTAATATTAGATAAATCGAATCAAATTTTTCTCATACCAAAGTGAACCTAACACTCCAAAATTGAGAAAATGCATTATTATATTTTTATTTAATTTTAATTTAAAAAAGTCGTATGTGTTGGTATTATTTGCCAAAAATTTGAAGTTTGAGATTTGCTTACAAGCAGCAATAATGTAAAGGCTAAATAAAATAATAAGTAAAAAAGTTTATATTTTTTTGAAAATCGCGTATTTGTTATGGGTAATATTTGTATTCAATAAATTATTATTAATCTTTGTTGAAAACAATTGAATAGCTAAGTGCAAAAAGGAAATTACTGATATTTTGACCAAAATTGAGTTAAACATGTTTTCGTATAGTTTTGAGGTAGCCCGATCGTTTGGTGTAAAATTAAAAATTGTGTCAGCAAAATTTAAAGATTTTACCGATTATTACAAGAAAATTCAACATATTCGAGAAGTTACTAAGTACGTAGTTGAAGAATATCAAGATTTTTATTCTGATATATTAGATTGGCCAACCATACAAGAAGATCAATTAGATCGGGATGGTATTTAAACGATTTATTGGTTCCCGTTGCCTTCATCAATAGATCAATAATAAAATGGAGATTGCAACGTTGAAATTTGGAACTGCCAAAATTTTATTTTGTACGTGATTGCAACGTTTCTAATTTTCTAAGTGCCTACACGATGCCTATTTTGTAATACTGTGAAATCATACATAATAATAATTTATTATATCTTTATAATATCTATCTCGACAAAAAATGTAGTAAATAGATGAAAATTTTGAATATTAAATTGCATTTATCGCTTGCAATTTTAGTCGATCCGATCACTTGCGACGCGTTAATAGCAGTTGAAAAATTACGCTAAATCTGGTTTATCCGGCGCGACCAGTAATGCTACCACGGTTTTCCGCTCACTAACCCATCCGTATGTGTTTGAAGCCCGCCACACCGCTGGTTATTTTGTTGTTGTAAAAACTAAATCTGCTTATTTTTAAGTATTTCATGTTCTCTAAAATTTGTGTAAATTTCAGAAAATTATCTATTGTACACAATTATTATATCACACTATATTTCAGCACTTCTTGTTTCACTGCACTTTCTAAATCACATGGGGAACAATTTTTTACTAACCTTTTTTACTGCTTAAAGCTGTACTCCTCGCCGTGGAACCTACCTGAAAAGAACATAGGATTAGATTGGTCATAAAAAAGAACAGGGAAGGAAGATTGCTTGCCAAACTTTTGTAAAAAAGAAGAAAATTATCGTTGCTGCTTACCTTTATCACTGCATCCTTTTGCCAATTGTGCTGTCCAATTCCGGCCCTTCGTTCCATAAAGTCAATTGTGAAGTCCAACGAGACACGTAACACACTCACATATTTTTTATCGATTTCGATTGAACACATATTAACATGAACACTTTATCACAAGCAAAATTACCGAGCTTCCAATAAGCTTTAGCATAAAAAATTTCGTACTCGCCACTTCTGTTACAAAACCGCTCGCGAATTGAAAACTTTTATTATCGATGACGCGATTACGCGATTTATTGAACTGTAAATATTTCTCGACAGAGGATCTCCTGGAAGAGAAAGAGTATTTTAAAAATGCATAAAACAAGAAATGAATTGTATGCGCAGGGCTCCGGACGAAAGTTTTATTAAAAAAGTTACTTTTACCGCAGGGTAAAAACAAAGTAGCTTTTAGTAATAAGAGTATTTCGTTCCAAGCCCTGTATTCTTAAATTACATTATAACAGCCTTTACTTTCAAAATAGTAAAGGAATAACTTATTTTTCAGAGTCGTCACTTAAATTCTTCGACGACTGATAACGGGGAAACCAATAATAAGTGCAAGCATGCCGAAGAGTTTCTTGTGTTTTTCCTTCTTTTATTACGAAACATTCTCTATAAATGCACCATTAAAAGTTACGATTTGAGATAAATATAACTACGCGTACCAGTTTACATGTACAAAAATTTGCAACAAACTCGAGACAAAACATTTATGACAAGAACACAAAATTACCGTTGACTAAATTCTAATTAATTCATTTGCTAGCGGTTGCATTTCGAAAGGGATCGAGAGTGGTGAATTTCTCAATTACGTCAATGTTTGTTCAAATTCAATATTAACAGTGAAGAAATTCACAACCTTTACATGCATCATCGTCAAATTCAATTTTCAAATTTATAATTACCAAATTACCATTACAATATTTCACAAATTTATTGATTGCACTCACATGTTATTCTTTAACAAGTTAACGCTTATTAAGACGCCATAGAAACAACTGACATTCGCCAACAAAATTTTATTATTTCTAAAAACAATTGAAAAGTTCGACTGTCATCATTTTTTAATAAATGAGTCAGTTTTCAACAAGTTTATTTTACTTTTATACCCAATTTGTAAATGCGAAATAATTACAATTACTAGCCAAAATCAAGTCACTATCAGTCGCACTTACCGGGAATGAAATGTCATTTTATATGCATTCAAATTATTCTTGATAAACAACACCGCCAAGTGTGGTTGCCAACGGTAACCAACAAAATATTTATCACAAATGCGAAACCTAATTTACTATTAATCGCTGGCATTGTTTTAAGTTTTCACAATAATAATTACACGAACATTACATTCTTTTTGATGTTAACGCGACAAGAAACAATTGAAACATGATGACGATCGCGGACGAATTTAGTTTTAAAAACAATTGTAACTGACCTTTTTATTATACCTGGGTTTTAAAACGTCATATTTATCAAATGAATCAGTTTCTGAAAAAACTTTTTTATTTTAGATAAGAAATTAAAACTTAATTTCGTTTGTTATAAAATGCATTCAGGCAGATTTAAACGGCGAATTTAATAATTACATATTAATTTATAACCTGTAAACTTAATGTTTGTTTACTTATTGTTGAGCTTAACGGGCAAATAACAAAATTTCAATAAATAATTTTTACGGGAATTGATTATCAATCACTTACCGGTAATTTGAAGCAGGACGAAGATGACGGTCATTTGGAAAGATTTGCTTATGAAAATTTGATGCAATCTTTTACAATGAAGTCCTTCCGTTCCAGTAATTTTCGATCTAAAAGAAGAAAGATTTTAGTTGAGAAAAACCTAACGATATTTGGGGATAATAATTTACAATAACAAATTAATTAAAAAGTAACTGTGATTACTTACCACTTATAATTAAAAAATTACACCGAGTAGTCGAAGTAAAGTCGAAATAAAGCGCGTTCTTTTGGTTTAAAACAATCGCGTCAATAAAAAACTTTAATGCGTTAAATTAAATACCTAAATTGCACATTAGTAATTTATAATATGATCGTTTTTTGTTAAAAGAAGTAATTCCAAAACGATTAAATCTCCGAAATCATGATGTATCAAATTTGGTTACTAAACGACGTTGCAAGCCATCGCTTTGTTTGACATTAATATCGCTATCTCCCTTTCTCTCATCGCGTTTATGAAAATTTGAAATTTGAATCGATTTTTGGTATTAATCCAACCTTAAAATGCCCAATCTGTTATAATATTTCACCCCCACCTTCCGTAATAACTAAAAATGCTCCCCTTGAAAATTCCGTGTATTGGTAATAGCTAATTATTTTAGTTCAGTAATCGGAATGCATTGAAAACTATTAAATTTAATAAAATACACCACAAATGGTTCATTAAACCCTATTAACGGCTTCTAGCGCTTTAACTGCTGCGTAACAGCATTCTACTACCCTCGAAATCTCAAACCTTCGACTAGGGATAAACACCAAAATTATGCCTCGTTACATTGAAATGCCTTTAAATAAAGGTACTTTACACGCCTCTGTTTATTGCCATTAGTAATGCGTTTTAATCGATTTGTTGCGAAATTTAATTTTAAAAAACTTTGCCTCAAAATAGATTTTGTTACAATTTCGAATTTGAAATCAAGATATACGCAATTAAAAGTGAACGAAAACCATTGCTAATCATGTTAACTAATTAAAAAAGATGAAATCTTTTTGCAAATTATGTTAACTCTCGAATGAAAATTTTTAAGTTGTTGTGTTAATTTTTATAACAATCCTACATTTTTGATCTACCTTTTTTTATCGAATTGCACGTGATAGATTGTAATAATAATTGATTTTAAATAATTTCCTAGTATTCGCAGTAGGAATAGTTACATAATATTTACTTTGTCAACTTTTTTGATATTTTTTACAGACGAATTTTACACCTTTCTATACTTAGATTGCAATAAGTGACTATGCAGTTTCTTGTTTGTAAAGGAACTTGCATTACAAGCCGCATAATCAAATAACGAGACTATTTATAAATTCTAACGTTTTATTAATTTGAACGATAACTTTTTTGTTTTAATAGATATTTCAAAGAAATATTGTGGATTCTCTATTTGTTTGAACTTGCCAACGAGATCTATAGATGATGGATGGGTCAATAACATATTGAATAGGCGGCCAAGGACCACCGGGTGCAGTGTAATCGCTTCTGTGATTTATCAGAGTGGTCGAAGAAATCGTGTAGCCAGGATATTTTTGAAACCTATAATACGTTTATTTAACACTGCCCTTTTCAGGGCTCTATTTACATCCGATGCTGGGTTTCTAATTATTTGCCAATTAAAGTGTTTTTAAAATCTAAAATTTTTATTTATTAAATATAAATGTGTGCGTTTTACGCACAAATTTTAATACTTTATTGTTTATTTGTACACCAAAAGTGGTATCGTAAAATAGCTCCAATAGCTGAATTGCGGTAGATTTTTCATCCACTTGGTAACAAAGCAGTCACTCTCTTTTCTTATACAATACAGGAGATAAATGGAAGTTTTTTAGAATCTCAACTTCTGGCCAAGTGGTATAGAAAAATGAAACTTAATTGTATTCGATTTCACCAACTGTCTGCTCATCATATAGTTGCTAATTCAACGAATTGCAGAAATAACCTGGTTTGCCATATTTGTGTAGGATGCAACTTTCATTTTAGATTGCCAATTCAATAATTATATATCTCAAAGTAAACCCCCAATGCTGAAGAAGCCAATGTGCTGTCTCTAAACACCGATTGACAGTGACCCAGAAGCTGTTTCAAATTATTCCCGTTGTATTATATGGACCAAAAACAAACTTTCGAACATTCACATTTCTGGAAGAACGCTCCACGACGATCATGATTGATGAAGAAATAGCTCAAATTTTGTGTCTCGAAGGCTCGCTAATACCACTGCACTTACGATAGTCGGGAGAAACAACAAGAGACTAAATGGAAAGAAGGTGAGTTTTCATTCGGATACCCGACGACCATCCCGAAAGCAAAAGCTACATAATACCTGACGGTCACAGATATGCCTGCCAAAACTTTCAACTATGATCCGTTGATCTTCCCATACTAAAAATGCCAAATCATGAATTCGGCCTAAATAATTACACAATTTGTCTCCCGAAACACGACTGGATTGGACTATCTTTGCCTCGCACGAAATCGCCAGAGCAACTTGCAACGTCAAGTAACAACACTAGGAATTCTTCCCGACATAAAATTTCAGAATAAGAAAGTTAGAAAGAAAACGCTCTGCAGTTCATCGATAGTAACCCTAGAGTAGTATTGGCGATTCGAGAAAGTCGACTACTATGGCTGGATACTTTCGATACCGAAAGGTAGGTGCTCGCACGGTTGACCAAGATAGACGTTGTGAAAATTCACGCACAACTTGGCTTCCTAATTAAGAAATTTGTCTTCAACTCCATTAGTTAACTTTGAACCGTGAGAGCTGAAAGGTTAAATAATAATATCGAAAACCTGTCGATTTTTCGATCTGTTGATCGACAAAAGATGATGTCTTTTTCTACTTAATGAACGAACGTTGATCGAATGGTAGCTGATGATAGTCTTTGACCCCCTCAAAACCATATTGCAAGAAATCTGGCGATCATCGATTACTTGGAATCAACCAAGGAGCAGGAAAACAAATGGATCACATGAACAAGGATGCTACCGATATTACAAACGATCAGGATTCCAAGCTGCCAAGTTAAAGGATTTGTTGGCCAACGTACAGATCTTGAGAGCAGAAAAGTAAATTTTTCGTTGCGAATGTAGTAGGCGTTACGTAATAATGCCATGAATCCAGTTATTCTACCTCTCAACCGCGCGGTTACGAATCTCAGCAAATACTTACACGATTGAACTGTTAAGCAAGGTATCAAGGTATATACCTTGACTGTTAAGCATGCAAAAACCAGCTCCACCCCAAATGGCCGAACACTCCCCCCCCCCCCCTATCCAAGTAGCCACGTTCTTATACGTCGGATTCGAATATTTCGACTCCTTTGAAGTTGCAAGTGGTCAAAGAACAGAACAACGCTGGGTCGCTTTGTTCATGTGTCTTCACATGAAATAATTTCTTACTAATAGCCGCCAGTCTGGATCCCGTTAGTGCCTGAATGTGACGCACTTTAAGATATGGTTACATCTATCGTTTCTTCACAAATAGCCATTTTGTTAGGCCGCAGCCCCACTACAGCAAGCGTCGAACACCAACCAATAAAAGTGGTTTATTTGTTATTTGTACCAATCAATTAGTTAAATGTTAGTAGGTGGCTGTAGTGGGGTTGCGGCCTTATGCTTGGAAGTTAATACCATTACCAGGGTTTTGTTGTTGGTGTGTTGAAAACGTAATAATTTCGATGTTTAAAATAAAATTTTGGCAAGGTTTGTGTCTATCGCATTTCGTAAATTGCCGGAAAAATTGAGTGGTTTTCCATCTCTAATAGAAAAGATACAAATTAAGAATGGATATTAAAAACGAATAGTAGATAATATATCATTTGTTGCGCCCCCGGGTGGACGCACTGGCACACACCTATAGTTACGCCACTGCAAATATCTAGTGAAAATTTATTTATAATGTTTATACCGCAAATCTTGGTAGATTTCGTCCAAGAGTCATCATTGCATAGATAAGATATTTCCATAACATTTTCGTGTTGAAGTAAGTTGTGATTTATAATAATAAAAATAATAATGTTTATTAAGTTATCAAGGAATACAAAAAATTATATCCTTAATTAAAAATAAATGGTAAATGCTCAACAGAGCTGTTTTTCAACTATACCAGGATGGAGAAGGATCATAGAGATTCAAGAGATGATCGGTTAACTTGGATTTGAAAGTTAATGTGTGTGACATGTTCTCTAAACCCTATATCGTGTGCGAACCGGAAACATTGGTTTTAGATGATTTGTAGCTTATTCTTCATTTGATCCGTGAGGAAACCATAGTAAACAGTCGTGCAGTAATCAATGTGACACAACACGAGCGTTACTACAAGGTTCCATTTGACATTAGAGGGAAGAAGTTCCTTATATCTGTACAGAGCCTTCGCTTGAAAAAGCAAATGCTGGTGACCTTGTTAACATGGTCCGTAAATGAAAGATGGTTATTCCAGATCATCCCCATGTTCTTCACATTAGTGCAGAAATTGATGACGCAACCATTAAGGTCAACTTCTACGTTTTTATTGTTCATTGCATTACTATAACCATTGGGACTACCAACGCACATGTATTGTGTTGCAACACACCATTTTGGTATGACCATCTTTGAATATTTTCCAGATTTAGGTTTAGAACTTCAATAACATGGTTGATGTTGGAGAGGCGGTCGGATATGTGTAATTGGGTGTCATCGGCAAACAAGTGAAAGAAGCAGTCTAGCATGAGAATGCGTTTAAATTGCCACGTTATTAATTTAAACTTATGGGTTGGTATTTATTATTATGCCGACTAGTTTCGAGACGTGCAACGTCCCATCGTCAAACTGTTAATAACTTTCTGCTATGCATGCATTAATATTGTAACGTGTGTTTTGTTGAGAAGAATTTTTCTGCTGTTTTTGTAATTTGTTGGGTGTGCATCTACACGTTTATTTTTTGATTGCTGGAAATAATCACAAGTCTTTTTTTTTGTTCCAGGTTCTTATTTATTTATGATGTTCGTCAGTTCGTCAGTTGAAATTTATAAGTTAATTGACGTATTGAAAAATAAAGTCGTTGTGAATTTGTTGGAAATATAAGAAATATCAACAAAGAAGGACTTTACAAGGGATATGGAATTTGATAGTGGAAAAAATAAAAAGCTGAGATGAGATTAAAGAGAATATTCGAGCGATACATTAACAATATGATAACGAATATAAAAATAATTAATATTGTCTAGTCATATATGCGTATAAATTTCGTTATAAATGAAAAGTCATAATATCATGGAGGAAACTATCAACAATAACAATATGATCACGAGTTGAACTTGAATAGCAAGCAAAGTTGTCTACGTGTAAGGTCTTAAATTAAAATATAAAAGTGATTACAACGTCATTATTATTACTTGGAATGAGTTTTGCATTAAAAAGTCCTTTTTTTAGGTATTGCAATTGAGACAGATGAACTAAAATTAGTAATTGGTTTTCTGCAATAGAAGTGTGACTTTCGTATCATGAAAAATCAGAAGTAGCTACGTCGGCAGAGTAGCAGTTCAATTAAATATTGGTGTTCATTTACGAGACTATTCTGAAATAATCGATGCCTACTCAAATGTTTTAATGAAGTGATGTTAAAATTTAAGGTAAGACATGATTCACGAAAGTAAATAATTAATATTATTGGCAGGTGTCATCTTGAGCTTTGCTGATAAATCATTTTTACGATAATATATTCAGTTACCGATCTCCAACTTTACTACCACCAAAATAAGAAACCTATCAACAACAGTAATTTCAAAGTTTCTATTCTCCCACGTAAAGTTAGATAACATGAGTTAAGCGTCATTTACATCCAAGTAACGTACATAGCGGACATACAAGACATAACGTAGAAAACATA
The DNA here is from genome assembly GCA_963170105.1 of Cantharis lateralis. NCBI lineage: Eukaryota > Metazoa > Arthropoda > Insecta > Coleoptera > Cantharidae > Cantharis > Cantharis lateralis. Next base: position 2,337,521 of record OY720628.1, read on the forward strand.
AGAAATAATTTGCCATTCACATTAACATAGAAAACATAGAAACATGAAGCATGCACAAGCATGGTTATACAACAACGGGGGTGTTGCCAAGTAAAATGTACGCATCTCATTGGTCAAACATAGAAAACATAACGTAGAAGTTGAAGTTAACCGAACTTTTTGTTATGTCTCCCATGTTTTGTACGAATGTAAACGGTGGCGTTTGAAATCATGCATTTCAACTTTCCTTACGTTATATCTTGTATGTCCGCTACGTACGTTACTTGGATGTAAATGACGCTTTACCTACTATTTATAAACTTTAATTTACCTTTTACAACAAGGTTCATCTATTAGGCGATTAAATGTGAAATGTCCTAATTATTTGTAGGAAATTTACTGTATCTCCACTAAGTCAGTTATTTCAATAAATTGGAGGTCATAATATTACGATCAGACGTGGCTTATTAAGCTGCAAACACATTTATGTCACTCGACATGTCGAGACAAAATGTAAAGCATTTGTGTGCAACAACTTATTTAAATTTGTTTCTACAAATGCTTTACATTTTATCTCGTCGCGTCGAGTAGCATGTTGTGGAATAAATGTGTTGGCAGCTTTAAAATTCGTAGGACATACAACAGTTCCCAAGCTATTTTTCCTTGTAATCAATAACTATGAAGAGCTCTTATTTTCGAAAAGATGCACATTTGGATTAGATAAATTGGGTTCAATCAGCTACAACACTCTCACACGAGTTTACTATAAAATTTCATCGGTTGAAATTTGGATCTAATCTGATCTAACACAAAAGTGCACCCTTTGGGAGATACAATTTTCAATTTTCTTTTTTGTTCTTTCTGGAAAATCATTACCTAAATTACTTATTTTTAAATTTCTTGTAACTTTATTAGTCAATTTTAAAACTAAGAGAAAGATTAAAAAGATATTGTACTTTTGGAATAAAAAGTTATGTGATAGGTCTATTTAAAATTTTGTTATCCACACTTGTGGGCTGGAATGTTCCAAATTCGAATGTTCTATCTCAAGCGGTTCTGCCAATATCAATTAAATACACTTTGAAAACTTTAACTTCAATAGGTTGGACTCCGAAACAATGAACTTTTGGTTATCGATAAATGGAGTTCAATGGGCATTATATTATTGTTCCACGAGTTAATCATAAAGAAAGAATTGGTGGTCGATTTTGGAGACACTCTGTAAAAGAAACAATGGGGAATTTTTGACCATATAAGGTGTTAGTTAATCAAATGACTATTTTTGTTATTAACATTTCGAAGATAGGTATATAATATTTCTTTCTTTTTTTTTCAAGATCTAGAAAAATTCCCCTTCTACACATTGCAATACAAAAAATACAAGATTATCAAAATATCTGCCAATAAAATTGTCACAAGATAAAACGACTTTTACTTTTTACAAGTATTTTTTTGGCACAAAATTCAAATGGGAGACAAAATTATACATCTCTGAAAATTGCAAACATATTAAAATTACAAGTATAATGCAGATATAGTGTGCAAGGTGATCTCATAGTTGAAAGTGTAACATAATGTAAATCTTCAAATCCAACACTGGTGATTTGAAGTTTGTGTGTTTTGTCTTGAGTTATTTTGTAACGCGTCTATTTTATTAGTAAATATCGATAACCATGTATTTTGGGGTATCGACAATGTATAGATGGGTAATTTTTCTAGATCCCGATAAAGAATAATGTATCTTCTAAACGTTGATCAAAAGAAATTCGTCTTTTGATTAACACCTTAGTTGGTTGAAAAATCTCCATTATTATGTAGTTGATAAAAACAACAAGGGTGTTGGTAAAATGTAAGAGACATTGACTGTCTAACAAACGGAAATTTCATACTTGTGCCCGATTTCTTCACCTCGAAATGTCTATAAGATCTGAATCTGATAACAACGATTCAAATTCTCAGTAACAAATGAAAATTTCATTGGTTACTTATGAATTTATCTGATGGATATCTCGAGGTGAAGAAATCGGGCATTAACCCATTAATTACCACTGTACTCGTATGGGTACAGAATAACAGGTAAAAGTAAATCCATGGGAAGGAATGGGTTAAAGGTCTAATGTTTAAATTTATACTTGAAAAATGAAAGGTTTTAATGTAATTTAAATTTTCAGAATCTTAAAGAGTAACGATTCAGATTTCACAAATAATTACGACAGCCCAGTAATGTACAACTCGAATCACCATTCTACCGATTAGAATTGGTACGATGTGATATAATATGCATTCGAAAAATGTAAGTTTAATTTTATTTTACAATATAATGTTTTTGAAATAAGACGATAGTTTTAAAGTATCAGAGAATCTGACGCAACAGGTCGAAATCGAAATTATAAATAAATTGAATTTAAAATCCAAATTCTCGTCCGATGGAGGGATACTCAAAAACAGGATAGTGGGTATGCTGACTCCAAATAAAACTACAAAGTTATTTTGCCGACGTTTCGAAGGTATAATAGTCCTTCATCTTCAGGCCTGTGAAGATAACAAAATATGGACGTCGGTATAATAGCAAACCAAAACAGTCTTACCTCCATAACAAGATGTAAAGTAGTACAATTTACAATGGAAAACACAACTGCAAAAAACCCGGAGGCAATAACTAGCAAATATTTCCAAATATCATGAGTGATTGGTCAGCCATATCGTTGAGACCATTTTAATTTTATACTGATTGTTTATTTTATCTTGTTGAACATTTTTGTTAAAATTCTAGAAAGTTTAACAGTGGTTGTTTTAATTTATTATATATTTATAGTGTTTATTTATGGTGTTATTTTTAGTAGTTAGTATTTATTCATAATTTATTTATAGTAATTAGTTATAGTATTTCTTCATAGTTTATTTATTAATCAGTTATTTTTTACAACAACAATTAGTTGTGACTTTGTTAAGGCTAGTTATTGCCTCCGGGTTTTTTGCAGTTGTGTTTAAAAAATTAAACGTTTTAATGTAATTTCAATTTTCAGAATCTTAAAAAGTAACGATTCAGATTTCACAATTAATTACGACAGACCAGAATGTACAACTCAAATCACCATTCTACCGATTAGAATTTATCAACACCACATAATTATTGGTACGATGTCATATATGCATTCGAAAAATGTAAGTTTAATTTTATTTTGCAATATAATTAAAAAACAAAATAATTTTTAAATTTAATAATAATATGTTTTATTAGGCATGATAATCAAGAAGTCAACATCATCTGAATCTTCTTGAACGTATTTTGATTTTTTGGATTACATGGAAATTATTGCAATTTTATTCGGTTCCTGGGTTATTTTGTGAGTAATTGTACATACATAAGTTGTTACTATCTCTCGAAAAAAATAGTTTGCAAAATTTATAATTCGATTGGAAGACGACTACCACTTTAATATTAAGTTGTAAATGCATAGAGGCCCTTTTATTGGTAATCCATTAAACTTTTATTCAAGTTTATTAAACATAAGTTGGTGCCTTATCATATTTTATTTCAACGGTTCTTTTTTTATATTCATTTAAATGTTCACATGGGCCTCTGTAGGGTTAAAGTACCAGAAAAATACGCAACAGGTTGAAATTGAATTATAAATAAATCGAATTTGATTTTGGCCAATACATTAATCTCTGTTTATCCCTAACCGATGCATTTTACTTTCCCATTTACGTAGTAAAGGAAAGTATTCTAATCGAGTCAAAACAAAATTTTGAGTTAGCATCTTTTCCATGGTCTATGAGTCCATACAAATCGTTTAAGACCATTTTTGGAATGATGTCCGGATGTGCGTGTGTGTGTTATGTGCGATTTTTTCGTCCTCGATATTTTCGAAACGCGTGAACTGTTTTCATTGAAATTTTCTATACTTGTTTATAGCAATAATATAAAGAGCTGATTAGATTTTGGTTAAAATCCCTCCAGGTTAACTCCATTTTTTCAAAGAATGAAAATTGTTAAGGCCCGGTTCTTCTTCCCATTATTATTGATAGTAATGAAATTAATCTCAATCGAAAGAAATTTTCTTTGTGCATCTAATGATAACCAATACTTGATATTTTTCTTTTCATCACTGTCGAAATAAAATTTTATTGAACTTTAAAGTATTTTGAAAATGGGAAAGTCATGTGATGTCACATCAGATTTTTTCCATTAAAATTTAGCTGTTATTAAGGCTGTTCGGTAGGTGAGACTTTGTGCAAAAAATATTGTAATACAGTGTATTTATAATAACATTCTTGTAGAACTATTATTTTAGGTAATTTTGTTTATAAAAATAAATTCTAAAAAAATTTGTTCAGTCGCAATTTGTACTCAAAATATGAATTTAATTTCGTAGTGCCTGTACGATCTTGAAAAGATATCATAATGGAACTTGTACTAACGCAAGAATGTTTAATTTACTTTGACATGACTTTATTTTTATTTTTTACTTTGAAAATTAACGATTCTTGCGTTTAGTTTAAGTTCCATTATGATATCTATTCAGGATCGTACAGGCACTACGAAATTAAATTCATATTTTGAGTACCAATTGCGGCTAAACTAATTTTTTTTAAATTTATTTTTATAAACAAATATTACCTAAAATATGTAGTTCTACAAGAATATTATTATAAATACACTTTATTACAATTTTTTTTTGCATAAAATATCTAAATTGGAATAATTTAATATCACAACCACATCTGTGGTCACAACTTACAATATTAGATCAAAACTGTTGAATTGAATGATTATAGGATGTTATACTATGTAGGTCGATCGTAGTATTTTGGATTCTCTTCAGACGTATCTACCTATAAAATACCATGATCGACTACAGTATTTATAACAAACTATAATCATTCAATTCAACAGTTTTGATCTAACATTATAAAAAATAGTGACGTTAAATTATTCTAATTTGACATATAAAAATTCTATAGATACTATGAAACTTGCTCGAGAATTTTATTAGTTAGGGCTGTTGCCTTTAAATAATAAGTTAGTAAAAGTACAACTTGTGTTTTTTTACAAATTTACTATAACATTTGCTTGTTTCAGTTAATTACTATCAACATTAAATAATTATGGCCCAAACTATGAAGGATTTACACCAAAAGCTAAAGCATCTACAGCAGCCTCGTTTCATATTATATGTCTACAAATAAATCGATGCCGATAGTAAAAGAAAATGGTATGTCAATTCACACTTAAATAATTTCTTCTTGGCTAAGTTTACTGTACATAAACACTTTCATAGTATTCGGCAAAGCTGACGCGGGGAAGTATCTAAATTAGATACGGGTCAGCTTTGCCAGTATCGTTGAGATTACGGTCAATAAGAACAATTTTATTTTTGGTAGGAGGATAAGGCAGTCGAAACTTCCGTCATAAATTAGAAGTTGTTTTTATTTACCGTAATCTCAACGATAACATTTTACTATAAAACAAACGCATTGAAATTAAAGCAAAAGTGGATATTAATTTTGCTTGAGTCAACTAGGAATAACATTTTTTTTGCCTTTGGTTTGCCCAAAATCGCAGCTTTGGGATCAATACTGCAAAAGAATTTGAGGGCAATTCTAAACATTTATCATTTCCGTGTGGTGGGTGTTTGAGTGGGTATTGCTCAAAGAATTACCAATTTTGATATGGGCACTCCCGGAGTGCTTGTTGACAGTGTAGTACTTGGCCAAATCGACCCGATGTAATTTACAATGTTATCAAACATAATTTATAGCAAAATTGCTACATACATAATATGATGAAATTACTTAAAAGGACCAAACAAAAGAAAGCGTCTTAAAATTAAAACATTTAAAAAAACGAAAATTCTACCTTCAACTTGTAGCTTCTGTTTGGGCAGTCATCTTTGAACATTTAAATTCTTAAAAGTGAAAGAACAAACTTTGCATTAATTTTAAGGCACTTAAAACTGACACATCAAATTTAAAACGTGCAAAATTCCAAAAAGTACAAAAGACACTTCGTATCAGGTACGCGGAAAATAAACAAATGAAAAATGAAGTAACGCGTCATGACGGCAACTTAAAAAAACAATTGAGTTTTAAATTTTAAATTAACTACTTTTAACAACGAACTTTAACGTCGGCTTTTTTCTAAAAGTAATTATTTTATCAAAATAATCAATGTTAAGATATTAAATAACGTTAAAAAATTTTAATTTTGGTGCTGTTTTTTCGTACATCAGCTGTTCTTGTCAACAGAACCTTGCTTTCTTACTTAAATCGCCGAACTTTATATCGTTTTAAATAATACGAAAATATACCAATAGTCCACAATATAAATTATATACATGAGACATAACGGCCTACCGATGATGTCATGTAAAAAAACTAACAAAAATAACAAAAAAATTCCGATGTAGTTGTAACTACGGCAACATGACGCTTTAATATTTTAAAATAAACTTAATTCGGACGACCGCATTATTTTAACGAAAACGACAACATACCAGCACTTTAAAATTAATTATACCGTGTACAAAAACTAATTTACAATAATATCTTGACGAAGAGCCTAACCACAACATGTCAAAATTCGACATGACTACTGGTACGATTCGAAATTAACCAATCAGACGCCGAGTATGATTTGCCCCGTTTTTCTACAGTTTAAATTCGTTGAAATCGTTAGATATTATGAAAATGCGATGATAACTTAAAAAATAAAATAATTTTTGGAATTTATCAATACATTTTTGTGTAAATACTGGTTCAAATGATTAAGCAACTATAATGGTAACAATTTTTACCTTCAAAAGGGTCCAGAAAACCAAACACGAATATTTAAAAATCTTTAAGAAAAAGTTTTTCTTTCGAAATGTTTCAAAGATCTTTTTATTAGATAAGGAATTTTAGTCAAAATTTAATTAAAGTTAATTTTGTATCCCTTCCTCTCGATAATAAGCAACTTTGTGCAATTTGTAAATTTAAAATCTTCACCATCTTTGATTACTTTAACCTAATCTAAATATCATGTTTTTTTATTTAATTGTAACTTAACGATTACCTTTTATGTAAATATAACGGTTATACTTATAGACGTAAAAGTTATGCTATAAATATGTTGCATCTTATAAACTTTCTGACTTGAAAAATTCTGGCTTTGGCTGTTAATTTCTACCCGATTATTGGTTTATCTCTATTTGGTACCTTATCGATTATTAGTTTATCGCTTTTCGGTAAAGCTTAATTAGAATTACTCGTTCCATTGCACGAGTCGCATGCCATTTTCATGAAGTTTTGGAATCTTTCGATCTTAATTATTCGATGTTCTTTTGTGATAGTGCTTTGTAGATGACAATGATAGTTTCTTTGACTATATCTTTATTAATATTTGATCGTATTAAAAAAATTTTGACTGAATTCTTTTAAATATTGTTCAAATTACAAGGGTGGGAAGAAGGGATATTTTTTTGAAATAAAAGTTATTTGTAGGTAATATACTACGGAGCTATTTCGAGAGCTTTCTGGAAAAACGTTTGCGATTAATATACTTACAGTGTATTTTAATCGTTATAACTTATAAACATTTTAGTTTTAAAAAGTGTGGGCATTTTTTTAGGTTTTCTACAATATTGATATCACTTAATGTTGATGTAATTTATTTAAAAAAGTTTAGTAAAGAACAATTATATTTGATAGTACTCGTTACACGTTTTTACAAAGACTGCTTAGCGTTTCCGCTGCATATTGCAGGTGCGCATAAGCCCCTCTACTCTGATTGCATTTTTTTAAATCAGTTTTCTTAACACTCTCCCTAAAAACAATGAGCAATCACATTACATAATAATTATTATCTTAAAATTATTACAAAAATACTTGCTAGTTTAATAATAAAATAAAAACAAACATTATTTTTCAATTAAACCTGCTTTAGCTTTCAAAAATTCAAACCTTGGTTTTGCCAAAGGCTTACTTAAAAAATCAGCTAATTGCATTTCACTTGATACATATTTTACGTTAATTTCACCTTGCTGAAATAAATCGCGTATAAAATTATATCGCACGTCAATGTGCTTTGTACGTTGATGGAACTCGCGATTTTTTATTAATCTTATTGCGCTTTCGTTATCAACATTTAACACATTATCACTACTTTTATCGAAACATGCACTTATTTCATTTAAAAGTCGCATAATCCATATCAGTTCCTTTGTTGCAGTTGCCGCACTTATAAATTCGCTCTCTGTTGTACTTAACGAAATTGAAGCTTGTCGCTGACTTTTCCAAATTACTGGTGACCCAGAATGTTTACATAAGATTCCGCTTGTCGACTTCCTTGTGATTTCGTCACCTGCATAATCTGCATCGCTGTATGCTTCAAGTTTCCCACGCGAATATAAAATTCCAACTTCAATTGTGCCCTTGAGATAACGTAATATTCTCTTTATTAACCCTCGGTCGGGCGCGCCTCTAAAACTACCGAGATCGGGCGCAGTGTGCATGAGAGGCTCACTTTTAAACTGTCGATAAAATCCATTCTAATCAATTTAGCGCAACAAAAAAAAATCCTCACCTTTGTTGGGATGTATTCGAAGAAAATAAAATTTCATATTCACTAAAAAACTTCAATAACACCTATATATAATTTATTTTGTATAACCCTCTAAAAACACATTAAAAAAATATCGTCACTTCTGCCGCAATACCTCCAATCATCAGCACACCAAATTTTATCTGAATCGGTTATACATTCCCGGAGATATGATGTCATTTTCATTTTTTTTTATTTATTTTATTGTGGAAGTTCTGGCAAAGATTTCTTTGCCAAAACCTTATTTTCACCACTAGAGCCTACAAGACACACGTCCAAAAAGTTTGAATGCCATCGACGTAGAAATGCCGAAAAAAATCGAGGGACAAGGACTTTTTTTAAGTATTCGCAAAAAAAATTAATTATTTTTTTTCATATTAAATTCCTGATTTTTATCAAAGGGTTCCATATGCGGTGAAGTCCTTTGAGGGCAATGTTCCTACATACCAAATTTGGTTGAGATCCCTTCAGTACTTCATGGGTTATTTACTTTTGAAGTTTTAACTTTGACAGCTTGTAATTTTTGACAGATGACAGATAGAAAGTTAATTTCACCCATTCTGGATAAAGCTTTTCAAGGTCTTTAAAATAACCTATCACAAGACAAAATCGCTTTTAAAAATCTTGTATCATTTTCTTGTAGTGGCACTCCTGATTGACAGATCGCGACGAAAACCTTATTTTCACTTTTCTACAGTAAACCCTACCACTATACCAAATTTGGTCCTGATAGGTTGGATGGTTCACGAATAAATCGAGGGACAAAATCTGGCGACCGCCCGACCGACACAGAAATTTATTTTTTATTTTTTGCAGATCTTTACGTTTCTGGACACGGTGATCTCGAAAATGTAAAAAAAAAAATTGAAATTTTTTTTCGATTACCATACCTCCAAATTTTTATTAATTGATTGGAGGTAATATATGAAGAATGTAATCTTACATTATTTACTACAAAACATTAAGAAAATTGAAAAAAAATTTTATGGTGGGCCATTCAGATAATACAACAAGCGTTTTCAGTCGGAATCAGATTCACAAAGCGCCGTTGAGGGAAAGCAACGGCAGGCTGAAAAACAATCATTGCAAATAGTGTTCGAATGGGAGAGGCAGATCCCTGGGTTGCATTTCTTGCACGGAAATATAATAATGTTAAATAAATTGCTATTTTAAATATCAAACCTCACTAATTTTACTTCAAAAAATGTATAATACGTTCACAAATAAATCAAATTTAAAGATTTTGGTGAAAAAAGTGCAAACACTGCACTTCGAAAAACAAACGACTTCGGGCGCAGTGAGCCTGAGAGATCAAAAGGCCTGTGTGCGCTCTCTAAAGAAGCGGCGAGTAATCTGATCTTATGGGGTCAGTTCAACACCAAAAGTTAGGAAGCTACTGAAGGGATGAGAATTCTGCGGAAAGCAGAAGAGGCTGTGCCTCTCAGATCGGGTGCGCCCGACGGAGGGTTAATTGACAATGAGCTTGTGTTGGCTTTTCCGACGATCACGAGGCCACGTTGACCGCATACGCTATATCAAGACGTGTTATTGTCTGGAGATATAACAGATTTCCGACCGCTTGTCGATATGGATAATTTTCTTGCAGCGGTGAATCTTGTGAACTCCATCCTGTTTCAATCGGTGTTGAAACTGGCTTTGCATTTTCCATACCAAACCTTGTTATGATTTCACTTACAGTGACTCGAAAAAGTTCTCGGACACTCCTATCTTACCAATGTAAATTGAACATTTTTAAGCTGTTTTTTGTCATATAAAAATCGATTTTACAGCAAAATTTCCAAGACATTTTTTGTTGCAAATTTCATTGCCTTTAATTTTACTCCTATACATTTTTCTATTTTGACGCGCCGTTTCTGACTGACAGCGACTTAAACAAGACTCTATAAAATTCAAAAAATATTTTCGTCTATATCTCAGAAACGGTGTGACAAAATAGAAAAATTTATATAAACAAAAATGTAGAGAATGAAATTTACAAAAAAAAAATACCTATTACAGTACAGTCTCGGTAATCCGAACTAATAGAAACCTGGCCTCATTCGGATTACAGAGAAGTTCAGATAACTGGATATAAAGTTAAAAACGAAATTTTTAAATTAATTTTTATTTTAGAAATAAACAAACCTCGGATTGTAAATGGTATGCTAACTTACCAAAAAGATTTTAAAAAATTAAGTAATTTTTATTGAAAAAAGTAGAAGTGACCCAAAGGTAAGGTGACCTTTCAAGACCTAACGATTACATTTTTTTTTTATCAAAATTTTATAAGATGCTAACTTCACGGAGGTCACACATAATATAAATATTTGTAGTAATTATGCATTGCATTAGATACATATTTTTCATCCTATCCTTTCTTCTGCAATCCGAACATTTTTCTATAGTCCGCACATTTTATTAGTCGTGTTCGGATTATAACTATTTGTGCGGACTATTGAGTTTTTCTTCTTTTGTTCGGATTACTGGATGGTCGGATTATGGTGTGTTCGGATTACCGAGACTGCACTGTACTTTTTTTATTTGGTTCCACCATTTTTGAGATATAGATGAAAATATTTTTTGTATTTTACAGGGTCTTGTTTAAGTCGCTGTCAGTTCGAAACGGCTCGACAAACTAAAAAATTGTATATAAACAAAATTGAAGACAATGAAATTTGAAACAAAAATTGTCTACAAAGTTTTGCTGTAAAATCGATTTTAATATGACAAAAAAGGGCTTGAAAACGTGCAATTTACATTGGTAACATAGGAGTGTCCGAGTACTTTTGCGAGTCACTGTATATATTTTCTTTGATTTATAAAAATTGAGCCATCATCTCGTTGATCAATTTCAAATCCCAGAAAATTTGTCACTTTTGTGTTTATTGTAGCTTCAAATTTTTCTTTTAACTTGTTTAAAAACACAGTTACACTTTCTTTATTTGTAGCTGCTATTAAACCGTCGTCAACATAAAGTAAAATTAGCAACTTTTCACCGTCATTGTTCATTATGTACAAACATTCATCTGCAGTGCTCTCCCTCAAACCGAAATCCTTTAAAAATTCAGTAAATTTTTTATTCCAATTTTTAGGAGCTTGACGTAAGCCGTATAGGCTTTTTGTGAGTCTGCACACACGCAAGGTTCCGTCTTCGTACCCAGTTGGTTGTTGCATGTAAATTTCTTCATTTAATGAACCGTACAAAAACGCAGATTTTATATCGAATTGACATAAACTCAAATTTTCAGTTGCTGCCACACTTAGCACAACACGAATTGTATCAAACCGAACTACCGGGCTAAATGTTTCTTCAAAATCTATACCAGGACGTTGTGAATATCCTTTAGCCACCAAACAAGCTTTGTAGCGATTCACGCTTCAATCAGCATTATTTTTAACACGAAACACCCAACGATTTTCGATCACTTTCTTGTTTACCGGTTTATTAACCAACACCCACGTTTCATTTTTGGATAAGGCGTCGATTTCTTCCTTCATTGCATTTATCCATTTGTCAGCATTTGACGACTTGATTGCTTCCTCATAATTTTCTGGTTCAAGCTGCGCAATCATTGCCACATTGTTACCATAAAAATTTGGACGTTGCAATTTTTGTCTGTCTCGCAGTTCTCTTGAATTTGTTTTGTTTTCTTCCGTTAAAAGTTCTTTTTCTTCATCGATTACACAATGCATTTCGTTAATTGTCGCAGACAACTTTTCTTCTTTAAATACAACATCTCGACTTAAAACGACTTTCCGTTCCTCAGGTTTCCACACACGATAACCACCGCTTTCAATGTAACCTACAAAATATCCTTTAAAGACCTTTTTATCCAATTTTTGTCGTTTTTCTTTTGGTATATGTACAAAACACTCGGTACCAAATATCTTTGCATTTGTGTCCTTGTTCACTTGAACTTCCTTTTTAGAAACGTCATTATTTTTCATCTTCGTGCAATTCTTTTTCAAGTGGTATTTTGATCCAAAATTATTGCATCCGGGGCAATCCCTCCTAAAATGATCATTCTTGCCACAAGTAAAACATCCAGTTTTCTTTGTTTTTAGAGATACCTTTTTTTTAGACAATAATGCAACCGCTGCATTATCGCCTTCTCTTTTCTGTATTCTATTTTCTTCTAGTAATAGTCGCGTCGTTAAATTCTCTAAGTTGCGTTTTGCTTGGTCTGTTGAATCCCACGCACTATGAAAGTGATTATATTCAACTGGTAGTGTCGACAAAATTCTAGCCATTAACATTGTTTCTGGAATTTCACCACCCAACCTACGCATTTTATGAGCCATTTGCTCCAACTTCGACACATGTTCAGCAATACCGCTCGATGAATCCCATTTAAAATCAAAGAATGATTTTTGTACAAATGACAAACCTTCTTCTGATTGAAAATCGTACACACTTTGCAGTTTTTGCCACATCTGTTGAGCAGTCTCGCAATTCATCAATAATTGTAGGGGTTTCGTTTCGACACTCGTTACAATTAATTTCTTTGCGGCTCTTTCGCGTTTTAGCCAACTTCTTAATGAGTCATCACTCACATTTGGCTTCACTTCTGAGCCTTTGCAAATTTCGTAAAGATTATCACTTTCCAACAGTGTACGCATTACAAATTGCCATTGGGGCCAATTGTCTGCGTCCCGTAACTTCTCAATTCGAGATTTATCGATTTCCATTTTAAATCGATCCGCGTTAAAAACGACACACACGAAACACTTTCCGTTAATTTTATTGTCCAAATTTAACCGTCTCAAACCAAAGTTCTGTTCTTTATTCACTTCCAAAATAAACCCGCAGTTGACAGCACACTGAGCACATAACCTGCTGATGTAATTTATTTAAAAAAGTTTAGTAAAGAACAATATTATATTTGATAGTACTCGTTACACGTTTTCACAAAGACTGCTTAGCGTTTCCGCTGCATATTGCTGGTGCGCATAAGCCCCTCTACTCTGATTGCATTTTTTTAAATCAGTTTTCTTAACACTTAAATTTTAATCAAGCGAAAGTAATTCTTTTACAAGGTATAAAACTATGTAAAATTTCCAGTAAGATTTATTATATAGATGTAGAAGTTTCTTCTTAATTCAGAATTACCCTACGTAAGAAAAATAGGGAATTTTATGAAATTTAAGTTTATATTCAACTACTTTTGCCATATCTCAAAAACAAAGAAAGTTGTTGCCGAAAAACAGTTTCTTTGTACCTTTGTTGAGCTATCATAATTTAAGCGGAGCTTGCAAGAGGCGAGAAACTTGAAGTACACGTGGTTACAACCACATAAAGACTTTACAACAAGTTCCAACAGTTTTTCGCGGTCCAAGCTGTTTTGGACAAACGTTACAATATGCCGTATCCATAATATAGCATTAGAAAAGACATTCATGCGGGGTTGGAAAAAATTACAAAGATTCACAACATATTTTCGCACAGAGTTCCGAAATGACTTTCTAAATTACATAATTGCTATCGTAATACAATACAGTATACACCAACAAGGTGATTGTCTCTATTAGCTTCTATAAAAAGCTGCGTTGGACAATATTTAGTTCCAGTTGTAATTTTTCAAAGATAACACAAACAAGAAGAATTTTAATCAAAGTTGGGCTTTGATTGCAGAATGCAGCCAAATTATTATTTTACCTATATTATTTGTGATCTATCAAGTAAAAATATTAAAACCCTTTTCGCATAGATCGTAATGATTAACAGACAAATAATAAAAAAGTGTTATTTTTTTAGCAAACGATGGTACCAAAATGAACCAGAAGATCACGGAACCTTTCCAAAACTACAAATATAGGAAGCAAACTTTGCCTTGTAAATATTTTAAACCGTAGTTCTTTACACGTGGTATGATAACAATGCCGATATTTCTCTCCAAGATAAATTACTTTTGATCAATACACTTCACAAGGACAGAAAAGGTAAAAATTATGTAAACTCGTAATCAATAATCCCAATGTTATATTGGAATAGTGTAGCAAAAATTTCAAAGCTATTTGCACTTCTAGAATTTTCCAAAGTAAACACATGTTAAATACGCCTGATTCATTTAAAACTATGCTTGCCTTCAAGATAATGCAAATTGAGGGCCTTGAACATAATGGCACTTTTAAAAAAACGATAGGATAGGATCGTTCGATTAATAAATGGCCTGGGGCTCTATTCTCGAACTTACACGACTTGATTCGCATAAGCAAATACGTCACTTTCGCATAAAAATTAAGTATTCGCTCTCTCTGATTGGTCGAAATAATACGAATCAAGTCGCGTGAGCACTAGAATAGGGCACCTGATATGGCCAATGGACCATCTCAAGCTACTTGATCTTTCAAGTGAAATGAGCCTAACATGTTGGTATTTTGGAGCGAACGTTCTTTAAATTTTACTGTTTTTAATTTTCATGTAGCCGTCATCTTTTTGAGATTTACAACAACTTTTTCTTTTTTAATTCTCCAAGTTTGGAAAAAATAAGAAAACAGCACGTTTCAACGCTAAATGCTGGTGTAGAGGACCAAATAAAAGTTGGAAATTTCTGTACTATACATTTTTTGCACAATTAAAGATGAACCGTAGACACTGTATTTCTGACTCATTAGTCTTTCTCGGTACTGTATACATAGTTATCCAATTCTTAATAAATTATGCAATTCTCGTTAGCACATTGGCCTTGTCGATTGTTTGGTACGACAACATTATTTACGTTCCACCTACACGAAGACTGCCGCCTTTAGTGCAGAATTGCATAATTAAGACTTTGATAACTATGTATACGGTATTGAGGAAAACTAAAGAGTCGAAAACACTGTGTCTACCGTTCATCCTTAATTGTGCAAAGTATGTTTGGAATTGATTGCATTCCTCTAAATGCTTGAACTTTTGTTATGATTTCTGTACGATATAATTATATTGGTATTAAGCACCAAAAATTTTGAGTTTGAGATTTGACTGCAAGCACAATATCAAAAACAGTGTCCATTTCAAAAATGCCGCCCGCTGAGTGTTTTCAAAATATTTTTCCAATCTTTGATGTAAGTTACGTACGTCAAGCAAAGTTATTTTAATGTTTATCATTATTGGTACTTCTTTGCAAAATGAAAGATTATTTTGCTTATTTCCTAATTTTTATTTATAGCACTAGTTTTGTAGGAATTTATCGTACATCGGCAAGTGTCTACAGAAGATGGGATAAATTATAAAAATCATTAAATTAACCACGATAAAACAAAAATCTTACATAAAGAGGGCAAGTATTTGAAGAGAATATTATGGGAATCATACGAAATATAAAAAGCTACCAAACAAAATAAACATTACGTTAAATAAACTTAATCAACTGAACTTTCTCCTTCTTTATAACACCTTCATTTAATTAATCAACTAGCTTCATATGTAAATTCGTGCAAAACATGTTGTATTATAAATAAATATTAAGAAAAATAATAATCATTCGTTTTGCGAAGAAGTACCGTAAAACGGTGTCAATCACAACGGGCGGGTGAATGACAACAGAAGTTCTGTACTGCAAAATTGCATCTTTGATGAATCTGTTTTGCCAGAAAAGGTTCTTGTGGTAATAAGCGTCTACTATCTGCTATTATTATGACGCTAGTTGCGATAAAAAATACAGAAATCCTCATTTGTTTCATTCCTCAACTTCTGTTGTCATTCACCCGCCCGTTGTGATTGACACCGTTTTACGGTACCAATAATAAATAAACATTATATATGTTCAATTCAAATTAGTTAGATTTTAATAAACTTATGTTGAAAACTAAAATTAGATAAACAATTTTTGCACATTGTGTGTTTGCAATGTTTTTGCTAGTTATCGAATCTCAAACTCAAATTTCTCAAAGTGATTTGGAAGGCACGTCGTTAAGCCACAGGTCTTCCTAGGTTGATGATTTGCCTTTATGCTCAAAGTACCAACAGTAGCTTCGGTCATCGAGGTTACTATTGATGAAGACACAGGTCGTTGATGTAACATAAGAAGAAGAAAATTTAAGTTAAATTGTAAACTTGGAGAATTGTTAGGAAAAGAGAGTTTTATGAATACAACTAGGTCCCACCTCCGTGTAGAAAAAATATTAACTTGTTGATTCTTTCCATTCCTGCAAGAACTGCCATGCAAAAATTCAAATTTTTTAAAATAAGAAGTTCGAGTGAAAATTCAACCTCGTTAAACAAATATGGCAGCCGTTAGAAAACATTAAAACTTGAACAAAGGTAACTTTCAACTACGAAAATATAAGGCCCGTTATAATACACATAGAATTAAATTTTTTGAAAACTATAGAGTTACTATCATTTCACATCTCATATCATTTCCTATGGAATGAACTGATGCTATACTTTAAATAGAAATTAAAAAATGTTTTGGATAAACTTTACCATTAAAGCTAACGTTTCCGTACATAGAAAATTGCTTGAAATTATACATTCATTAATACATGTATCTATTAATACAACAGAATGAAAGCTTAAACTAGAATAAATTCTGTAATTTTGAAATAAATTGTATTAAGGAAACATTTCGTCATTTTTAATTTTTCACTAGCTACAATTCAGCGATAATGTTCTCAGTTTATCTTCACTTGCAAAGTAACTAACATGATTCCCATTAAATTTTCTATACCAAATTGCCCAACTTTTCCAGGTTATCTCGAATTAAATTTCAAAATTTCCCCCTACTTTTTGAAACTGTAGATTTTAGAAATAAAATATGTAAAACATAATTATCGGAGCCCGGACTTCGATGGCTTTAAAAATGGCAAAGAAGTGATCTTTTCTTTCTCATTTAATCCAATATTTTATTTTTAACCTGTTACAGGTTTTAGATACAAAAATTCTTTTTGAAACGCAGTTTTTCGATATAGTACATCAACTCTTCCAGCGAAGACTGCAGTAACACACCTTTTTCAATTTTTGAGTTACACACACCAATATGTAGATTTAGGTGGTAACTTCCCCCTATAAAGGTCGTATCTCAAGAAATTTTGTTGTATGTTCATTTCTTGAGATACTACCTTTTTTGTGGGAAGTTACCTCCTAAATCTACATATTGGTGTTTAGAACCCACAAAATGAAAAAGTGAGTTACTAGAGTCTTCGTTGGAAAAGTCGATATGTAATAAATATTAAAATAAAGGTAAAATTTTAAATAAGTTTCACTATTTCATGTTGTATTTTTTAAATTTCTGTTTCAAATATAAAAATTATAAAATTTTGTTTTATTTATTTTTTCAATGCAATCTGTAGGAATTTTTGAGCAATTTTTAGTGCATTTAAATGAGCATATTTTGCCTGTTTTAAGATCATCAAAGTCCGGGCCATGGTAATTATAGAATAGTTTTATAATACAAAAACATATTTGAGTACGAATTTAACAAGTTGACTGCCGAGCTAAAAGTTTTAATTTCCCTGACATTTGTTTAATAATCGAAACTTCCTAACTTTCAGGATTCCCAAGTGAGACCCCTGCCGAACCTTTTTTTTTTTTTAAATGTAGAGTATGTTAAATGGCACATCGTTTCAAAGCTCATTATGCATTTTATATTTATCAATTTTAAAATTTGTACTTGTTAAATAAGAATAATTTAACGTCACAACTTATAATATTACATTGAAACTACTGAATTGAATAATTATAGTTTGTTGTACTTTGGTTGATCGGTAATATTAGAGTAATTTGACTATTGAAATATTGGTGAGTTTAATTGCATAACTGTTCAAGTTCTTTCCCATAATAATTCCAGGTTGTCCGATACAACAAACTATAATCATTGAATTCAATATTTTGATCTAATTTTCTAAGTTGTGACATTAAATTATTCTACTTTAACATGTACAAATTTTAAACTTCATAAATATTATCACATGTTAATAACTATAATCATGATTTATTTTCTCAATAATTCCAAGTTGAGTGCTAAAAACGAACATAAAGTAATATAAAAACGAAAGTTTTATTTTATACCTCATGGAATTATAAACAAACAATTTATTGCATCCCTCTTGAAAAGAAATTTTACACGATGTGACACTTACCATGTCTTACATTTGAAAACAGAAGTTAGGGAAGGTTACAGCTTTGCGGGTGAAGAATTTTTACAGGAATACTGGATATTGAAGTTACATAATTTATTTCCGTTAAGGTACTAGACTGTTCGATTGCCCAAATTTTGTTTTCGTCAACTGCCCGAAAAAGCAGTAAAGTCTATTATTTATTATCTACTCAATACTTTTGAGAATCTTTCAAAATTAACTTTGAGTTTTTACAAATATAATTCGATAAGATGAAAGAAAACTTTTCATAAAATGCAAAATAAAAATTCTATATAAAAAGTTTTTCATATGATAATAATATTGTTATTACCAACTTTTAACTTGTGATACTATTTTGATACGTTTTACATGTTGGAGAAAAATTATATTTTTGTTTAAGGCTGTTTGGTAGGTTGAGATTTTGTGCACAAAAAATTGGAATATAGTGTCTTTATTATAATATTCTTGTAGAACTACATATTTTAGATAATATTTGTTTATAAAAATAAATTCTAAAAAAATTAGTTTAGCCCCAATTTGAACTCTAAATATGAATTTATTTACGGAAAATCCTGAAAAATATCATAATGAAACTTGTACTAAACGCAAGAATCTTTAATTTACCATGACATGACATTATTTTTATTATGATTTTTTACTTTAAAAAGCTAAAGATTTGTGGAACAAAACATGTATGCTTTTCTTATAAACGTTCAGTTTTGAATAAGTATCTATTTAAAAATTCATATTTTTAAAGTAATTCAAACTAAAAATCAAAATAAAAATTATGCCTTGTTATAGTAAATTAAAGACTCTTGCATTTAATACAAGTTCCATTATGATATTATCAGGATCGTACTGGCATTCCGTAAATAAATTCATATTTTGAGTACAAATTGCGGCTAAACTAATTTTTTTAGAATTTATTTTTATAAACAAATATTGTATAAAATATGTAGTTTTGCCTTAGCACGATGCTTTACCAATCAGTTGTGCTGTGAAATTTTGCACGTAGTAGCATCGTTTCTAATTTTCTAAGTATGTATACTATTTTGCAATATTTTGAAATAGTAATTAATAAATTTATTAGAAATAAGTAAATAATATCGTATTTGCCGCTGGGAAATTTAGTAGACCCGAGTCACTTGCCACGCACTAATAGAGTTTGAAGAATATCGTAATCGTAGCTTCCCGTACACTAGCCCGTCACGGTGTATTTGACACCACACACTGCTGATTATTTCATTATCGATATAAACTAAACTAGTAGAAGGTCACCTGTACAAAAATCAAAAATGATGCGTGAAGAAAGAAAGAAATGAAAACTGTAATTTTTACATTATGTTGTAGTCTTTGTTCCATACCCTCCAAATGGCCAAACGCACTTTTGTTGTAACTTGGTGCATTCCATGCCCAAAACAAATAAATGCTCAAAGTTGAACACTTGCTTCAAAATTTAATCTCCTTGCTTTATTTTTTAACCGATGTTAATGTTTTTTTTAAACTTTTGCAATGTAGTTCCCCAAATGGGCATTGAATTAAAAAAAATGACAAAAATTGTTTTGTAATTCTTATCGGTGTTTGATTATCTGGACATTTGTTTTGGGCATCGAATGCAACCAGTCCCGACAAAATTAACCAAAGCAGTGGTTAGTTATGAATTAATTAAACCTCAAAAATTTATAGTTAGCCGCTGCAAAAATATAAACCGATGAAATGAAAGTGCATTTCGGGGAGCTACACGAACGTAGGGAACGCAAAAAGAAGACCGCAACTTATGTAAAAATTATAGTCTTCGAAATTATATCCGATGTTTGATTAGATCATTTTTGTAAAAGTAACCTAAATTATTTTTAAGTATATCATAAATAGATAAAATAATCTATTAACACTAGATATTTCATCACACGTTTATTTCACTAAACTGCCAAATTACAGAATAAATTTCACTAACCGTGTTAGCTGCTTTAACTCTCCATTCCACGCTGTCGAACCTACCTGGAAAGAGAAAGACATTATTAACACAAATACTTAATCCGATTAGGTTAGCCAAACAAAAAGACGTTCAAAAGGTTTTTTGTAAAAATAAAAGTTGTCTTTGCTTACCTTTAAATACTGTGGTCCTTTCGCCAGTTGTGTTGCCCAAATCCAGTCCTCTCCATGTCCAAATCAATCGTGGAGTACAAACGACACGGAATACACCCACATAATTTAAATCGATTACGATCAAAAGGAATTTTAAAATTAACACTTTATTACAAACAAAATTGACATACCGCTCGCGAAAAACTTATATTGTTATCGATAACCGCGTAACACAAGATTTATTAATTTGCTAGAATTTCTTGACGTTCATCTGAAACAAAAAATATCCTCTTAAAAATGTATATTATAACATTACGTAGGTAATATCTAAAGTAACATCCGATTACATCTGATTGGACAAAAATTTGACATAAAATCCCATTCTCCGGTGGAGATGCAGGAATCGAACATAAATCAAACGTAACCAACATTTATGCAAAATATCTCGCATGTCCACTCGAGCACCTATGGTACATCAACAAAAAGCCTGTTGCTACCCCAACGACATAACTTACCAAAATGGTTTGCCCTAACTTTAAATTTTATGAAACTTTTGTTCGTTTCAAAACATCACTTATCATCTTTTGGAAACCGAATCACTAAATCATTGTTAATACAACATAAAAATTCGAAAATAAAATTAATTCCGTGACGATTTTATTAATTTATAGCCTACAAAGTACGTGAATGCAAAATATGTATCGATACACTCACTTAACAACAAACACACCCTTCATTTTCGATTAAACACATGGGTTTAATCGCCGCAAACCAAAATTACGCAATATTATGAATGGAATAGTTTTAAAAAAACAATTGACATTAACTGGAACTTTGGTGCAACCCAAACTTCATGTTTGTTTACTTGTATAGCAAAATTTTAAGGTTACGAAATAATTGTATGGCAAAATTTTATTATTTATTTTTTACAGGTTGACATAAAATTGAACCAAGCGATGATGGTCGTACGAGAAGCATTTACATTTGAAGATATGGCTTTAATCGAGAGTGCTTCGTTACTCCACGAAAGTACTTTTCCAGGACAATCCGAAGGAAGCCAATGGCATATATTGTATAGAGAAGAAATAATTTGCATCCCGTTAAAACAAAAGAAATATGTCGGAGTGAAAGTTTGGAAATCGTGCAACGGTCAAAAATTAATTCAAGTTCTTACCATTTATGTTGAATCATCCATCACAAGATTACACCAATTAATAAATTATAGTCCCAAGATTAACTAAATTCTTCGACACAATTTTATATTTGACGCGCGCGACTTTTCGATTTTAAAAAAGTTGTTACTGTTTTTATACATAATTTATACACTCGGATGAAAAGCAACAAATTCAAATGGTCGTTTAGTGTTACAAGAAGTAATTTCATTAATAAAAGTCACTAGAATATGAAGAAATTAAAAAATTATGGAGCGCAAAAAGAACGTCTTCTCCCGGCAAATATAAAATTAGACTGCGACGCCGTTCGGAAGGAAAAGTCAAAGAAAGAGTATGTGCTCGGGCGCCGAATGTCCACTCGGGGGTTGAAATCTCTGCTAAATCGCTACGCCACCTAGCGGATTTTCTTTAAAGTTTCACGAAAATTTAAAATATTTCAAAATTGGATTTTTTTGAAAACCATTTTAAAGTACTTTTTACATTACTATTGCCTTAAAATGCCCAACTGATTACAATAAATTATTTTATTTTTACTGGAAACGTCCAAAATAAGTCAAAATGCCCAATTTGAAAATTCCATGTCATAATTTTCACTCAGAATCGAAAGGAAATGATGAGATTTAGTAAAACATTCCCCAAATAGTTCAGTTAGACCTAATTTAATCTTATGAACCCGATAATTGCTTGATAACTACATTCTGAAGCCACCGAAATGTCAAACGTTCGGCAATGGATAAATACCAAATTATGTATCATTTTCTTGAAAAATATTAAATTAAGGGTTATTTTATACATTACCCTTGTGTTAGTTATCACTAGTAATGCCTTTTAGCCTATTTATTTCCAAAATTATTATGATAGAAAAGCCGTAACCTAAAAATTTATATTTCACTATTTTTATATTAAAATGAGCATAGAGTTAATTAAAAATTAAGGAAAACCATTGTTAATCATACTAACTAACCGAAAATTATCAAATTTGTCTGCCAATTATGTTATCTTGGTACAATTGTGTACTTTAAAATTTTTAGGTTTTGACATTCATTTATTGTAAAATCCTACATTTATGTAGTGTTTTTTATTAAAATTTCATCGTAAATCGATGTACTTGATGTAATAGAATACGTTAACATAAAACTGCATTGCTTGTTGCAAAATTTGAGATTTGTTTTGACATCTCCCGAGCGAGCACCGCGGCATCGCGGTTACATAATTTATTTTGTTTGTTCAGTTTTCTGATCCTTAATACAGACGAATGTAATACCCACCTATACTTAGATTGCATTAAATGACTCGGTGGCTTCTTGTTTTTAAAGAAATTTCTAATTAAAAAAAAGTAACAAAGCGTCGTAGGTTTTAACTTTGTTATTGTTCTCCACAAGAAGGCCATTTATAAAGTCCAACCTTTTATTAAGAGCAAGGATAACTTTTTTGACGTTTATAGATTATATCTTTACTGCTTGCAGAGGATTTTGTCGATTTGCCATTTAGTTGGACTTCTTAATGAAATTTATGAACGATCATCTAACGAAATGCTTTTGGGAAGGTTGTCAACAACCTCTGGATGCAGTTTATCCATATCTGTATGTACTTAGATGTTTGGTTTGAGCGGAAGAAGAAATCGTGTAGCTGGTTATGTTCGTGACCCACAAAACATTTATTTTAATACAGTCCTTTTCGGTGCTCTTGTTCATATTCGATGTGGGATTTCTTATTATTATTTACCGATACAAACGTTATTTAAATTGCAATTTTACTTGTTTATTTATTTATATATGTAAATATGTTTAGAATTTATGAAAAGAAGAGTGTTTCTAATAAATCAATAAAAGTCAAGCTCTCTGACCATAATAATTAATATTTTTCACGTAGATAGGAACCCATTGCAGACTCTCCAGAAAATATTTGTACCTAAAAATTTCATGTAATAAACAATTTAATATTAATTGGTAGGTACAAATTAGCTTTGTTTCTATAACACCCCCAAACCATTTTGAAACTGCCAGAGGCAAGCGCAGATTTAAAATTTCGTTCGGAGTGCTGACGAAACAATAGCCTATTGATTATTATAATGGTGAACGTTTGAGATTGAAAAAAACATTTTAAACATATGAATAAATTCATACATGAAATTTTGTTCATTGGTTGCAATTTCGCAGATTATATAAACATTTTTCTTCTTTTCCTGATATAGTTCAGGCAATGATCTCGATACTAAAAGTTCCAGATCCGTGGAGATTCGGTGACGGGGGGGTGCAAAGATGCACAAGGAGGGTTCCAGATTTTAGTTTTATGCTTATATCCCGAAAACGGTTAGCTTGCAGCCAAGAAAATGTTCTGTACAAAATCGAAGCTGATAATTTTTCCTACAAGAAAATATCTATTGAGTTTTTACGTATCTATAGTTCAATTTTTCCGGTCTACGCTGGTGAAATTCGCAAATTTTTAAGTAACGGTTAACAGGCAAATTAAATCTTTAATTCGTGAAATGTAAAAATTTGACCAATTTAATTTTTACTTTCAATTCTTGCTATGTAAAATTGCATTACAACAACCACGTAGGTAATCACTGGAATTTTTAATTGTATTTTGGTATTCCATCGATACCAAACGATATAATTGGAAAGCCCACTTAGAACGGATGGATGATCAGCGATGGCCAAAGCTTGCTTATATCAATATCGTCCTAGAGGAAAAAGAGACCAGGGAAGACCCCTAAAGCGGTGGCAATAAGAAATCACAACAATTAGATCTTAGTTTATTAACAAAAAATTTATAATATCGTTTGAATTAATTATTTGGTATGTAAAAATCGTTTTTCAAATTTAATTTTTACTAATATAATTATTGTATTTTGTAGACACCTGAAGATGTACGATAATCGTACGAAACATGTCGTAAATAAATAATGCATTTAAAATGTAAATGATAATAATTTTATGCGAAGGAGTACTTTTAACAAAAATAACATACTAAAATAATTCTTAGTTTACTAAAACTGGGTTTTATGGGGTAATTATTGACCCACATTTTAAATGACTAATTTATGTTTATTTTAATAATTTTTGGGTTTTACTTAGGTATTTTTTCTATTATATTATTTAACTTGAAATAGTCAATAAATGCTATTAAAATTGTTAAAATTTTCATTGACAAAAATTTACGAATGTCGACAAATCTGCGTTGAGTTAAAGCAGCTACTAATCCTCTTCCAGTCCATCCGTCTTGACAGACGCTTATAGTGATTATGTCAAGTCTTCAAACGTGGCGCAGCCTGCCGTATTGTCTCGCACGATCCTTCTCTATCACAAGTAGATTGGACGGCATGCTAAATATTCGCGTCCAGGAGCAGCTCAATGGTATCCAGCCAGCAGCGATTAGGAGATCTACCGTGCTTTCTCTGGCCCTCAGGTATTCCCTGCACCATCAGTTTTTCCAACTTGTCACCTCTAGTTTTTTGTGACCAAAAAACGCAAGGATGGTGCCATAAACTGCATTCATGGACTGCGTGCAGTCCAGGAGACTCCAAGCATCTTCCGCCAGCACCACATCTCGGAGGCATCAATGCGCTCGGTTCGCAGCAAGAACAGTCCTGGTCTCACATGCGTATCTAGTCTTTTCGATTAAGTGTCTGTTGTTGGGGATCTGCTTGCGAGTACCTCTTTCTTTGACAAAACCCCCCTGCTCAAGTGCTTTTGTAATTATTATTTAAATTGTTACAGTTGCTTTTGGGAAGGGGGATGGTTATTGAGGTGGTCCAATCTTTAGGCCACCCAGTTGTCTTCCAAATGCAGTTACATAGTTTATGTATCGCCTTAATACTGCTATGAGGCAGAATTTTGATAACTCCCGAATTAATCAGGTCTAGACCAGGAGGCCTATTAATTCAGGGCCAACCTAGAGACAGCATGCCGCACTTCGGTTAGCAGTATTTCTAGTTCGCAGACATAGTCTGTGATGTCTTCGGAGGATAGTGACTCACAGTATCGTCGCAGCTACTAATAATAATAATAAGATAAAATAAAATCATCTACAAGTTCAGAATATATTTCGATACCTACTGAAAATTACATACTAGGGGTATGCCTTTTCAATATCGTTTTGCAATAAGACCAATAGTCATGCTTATTTTATGACATTTTTGTCTGAAGAGACAAATTAATTAAAATAAGATATTAACATAATATACTTTTATCTATACTATCCGATAAGTGTTCAATAATGAGAAAGATTTCTATAATATATTAGATATTTCCGCCTTGCTCTCCCATTAAAGATCGCAGTAAAGTGAACACCGAAAACGAAAACTTGATAAGCTGAAACATAATACAAGATAATTATAGTAGATCTAAATAATATAATTAACACAGATTCTATTACATTCAGAAAAGTACTCAGCTGTAGTTGACCAAATCCACCGGCTTTAATTTTTATGGGATGCTGGGAACGCATAATTCCCATTATTAATGATTTTTGAAAATCGTTTTCGGTATTGGTTAAATGCCATCCGCAATGAAAAATGTGATTTTGTGGCTACTCCGCCCAACTCTATTCCTTATTACCTCGTAAAGCAATTCGCTGCCCATGTAGCAATAAATAAATATTTCAAATACGTGCCCTAAAAAGTAAGTAACACCCACCGCTCAGTCGTTGTTGCGGCATAAAAGTCTAAAAAAATACACTAAAACATTTTGTGTAATCATGACTGTTATGTATTGTGTTAACCATGCTTTAGACATAATCTAAAGTTGGTAACATTGAAGGAAGGTAACCTCGACCTTCAACCATTGTAAATAAAGCAGTTGATATTCCGCTCTTAGTGTGGCGACTCGTAAATAAACGTTAATAAAACATAGTGTCAGGTGTAAAATAAAACGTACAAAATGGCTCAGGCATTCAAAATTCCGAACACGATTGAGAATTTCGACTCAGTAAATTGGTGCCAGTGGAAACGAAAGTTCGACATTTATATGTTGGCATCGAAAAATTCTAAAGAAGCCGAAGAAATAAAAATAGCGATCTTTCTGAATTGCATAGGTGACAAAGGATTAGAAGTTTTTGAGACAATCTCAGCAGAATCAAAAAAGACGTTGGTAAGTGTTTTAAAATGCTTTGACGAACACGTGCTTCCGAAGAAGAATATAACAATGGAAAGGTTCAAATTCAACAACACGTTTCAAAAACCGACGGAATCCATTGACTCGTTTATAACAGCTCTAAGAAATCAAGCCAAGCTATGTGATTTTATGTGTAACAAGGAAGAGTGTAAAACAAGTTTTCAGGATCAAATGATTCGAGATCGGTTAATACTGGGAATGTTGGATAAAGCTTTACAACAAAAATTTCTAAGGGAAAGTTCATGTACCATAGAAGAAATTTTACAATACTCAAAGTCTGTTGAAATATCAAGAGAACATTCAAGGATGTTAAATCCTCAGGTAGATGTCGTCAATAGAAGCTACACAGCACAAAAAATTAAATGTTCCATGTGTTTGTTCGAGCACATAAAAGGAAAGTGTCCAGCTTACAATAAAATCTGCAATTATTGTAAAAGAAAACATCATTTTGCAAGTGCATGCAGGAACAAAGGAAGAAAACAAGTAAACGAAGTAGTTCAACAAGTCCATGAAGTAGTTCAACCGATAGATTCGATAGTAGAAGTTCAACCGCAAGAGTCGATAGCAGAAGAACTAATATATATTCAATCATTGGGAACCAACAAAACACGAAGTTCGTTGCGTCAAACAATAAAAATCGAAAATAATTATGTTGTCTTTAAGATCGACACAGGCGCTGATGTGAGTATTCTACCAAGGTCCCAATATGAAAAATTACAAAGTAAGGCACCGATACATCCAACTACTATAACATTGGTAACATTTGGAAATTTTAAAATAAAAGGTTTGGGTGAAACAAGTTTATATTGCAAATGCAAGGACATAACAAAGTTAATAAAATTTATAATTGTTGATGTGGAATGTGAACCATTGTTAAGTTTAACCGATTCTGTAAACTTTAAACTAATAAATGTAAATACTATCGGTTATGTGAATTGTTTATCTGACTTAAAATCTAGTATTCGTGAGAAATATTGTGACATTTTCGAAGGATTAGGCAAAATGCCAGGTACATGCTCCATAAAGTTAACCGATGATGCAATACCGGTAGTGCAGACACAAAGGAAGGTACCGTATGGTCTCATGGACAGGTTAAAAAGTGCATTAATCGTCTTGGAAGAAAAACAAGTTGTTTCAAAAGTGGATTATCCCACAGAATGGGTAAATAGTCTAATGATAGTCGAAAAGCCTAACAAAACATTAAGACTTTGTTTGGATCCCAAACCATTAAATAAATTCATACGTAGAGCCCATTTTCAAATTCCTACAAACAACGATATTGTAAGTAATCTAGTAGGCAAAAATATTTTTTCTGTTATAGACATGAAAGATGGGTTTTGGCAAATTGTACTGGACGAAGATAGTTCAAACCTCTGCACATTCAACACTCCATTTGGAAGGTACAAATTCAATCGTTTACCCTTCGGTATCTCCAATGCCCCAGAACTATTTCAAAAGAAAAACCAAGAAATTTTTGGTGACATATTAAACGTAGACATTTACTTTGATGATGTCATAGTTTCAGGTAAAGATGAACTAGAACATGATACCGCATTAAAAGCTGTCTTCGAAAGAGCGAGGGAAAATAACATAAAGTTTAACTTCAATAAATTTCAGTACAAGCTGAAAGAAGTAACGTTTATGGGTCATGTTATCACAGCCAATGGTATTAAACCAGATCAAAAGAACATTCAAGCTATACTAAGCATCGAGAACCCTAAAAATAAAACAGAATTGCTGAGGATTTTAGGTATGATAAAATTCTTTTCAAAGTTCATTCCGAATTTATCTCAGCAAACTGCAAATTTACGAGAGTTAACGAAGAAAGATGTGCAATTTGTTTTTGCAGATATCCACAAAGAGGAAATTTCTAAATTAAAGGCTCTATTAATTCAAGCTCCGATTTTAAAAATCTTTGATCCTAATTTGGAAACTGTGATTCAGTGTGATGCTTCGAAGGATGGAATCGGTTGTGTATTAATGCAGGAAGACCATCCAATCGCTTTTGCTTCAAGAGCTTTGTCCCCAGCAGAAAAACGCTATGCACAAATCGAAAAGGAATTATTGGCCATAGTCTTCTCTTGTGAAAAATTTCATCAATTCCTATATGGCATTGTCGTTACAGTTCAAAGTGATCATAATCCGTTGATACCGATATTTAAAAAGAATTTAGATAAAGTAACTGTGCGTTTACAGAGGATGTTACTGAAACTAGCAAAATACAATTTGAAAGTAACATATTTGCCAGGTTCACAAATGTACGTTGCAGATACTTTATCCCGTGCATTCATAAAAGATGAAGTAGAAGATGATCCGGAAATGGAGTACATTGTGCATACATTAGCAGAGAACATCCCAATGTCTTATGAAAAAAAGATGATGTTTGCTAATCAAATTGATCAAGATGAGGTCTTATCAAAAGTCAAAGAATATTCCTTAACACGATGGCCACTTAATTGTGATCGGAGCAATCATGAACTCAAACATTATTTCTCGCTAAAAGAAAATATCTATCTCTCCAACAATCTTTTATTTTTAAACGACAGAATAATGGTACCAAAAGTGTTGATAGAAGAAATGCTGAAGTTAGTACATGAACCTCATTTTGGTATCGTAAAAACCAAACTAAGAGCTCGTCAGTCTCTGTACTGGTTAAATATGTCCAAAGATATAGAAAACTACATTAATAATTGCAATGTTTGTCAAACCCATAGAAAATTCAATACGAAGGAACCACTCATGAATCATA
Source organism: Cantharis lateralis (assembly GCA_963170105.1). Taxonomy (NCBI): domain Eukaryota; kingdom Metazoa; phylum Arthropoda; class Insecta; order Coleoptera; family Cantharidae; genus Cantharis; species Cantharis lateralis. The sequence goes on from OY720628.1 coordinate 2,367,269, forward strand.
GCATACCCACTAGACCGTGGCAAAATTTGAGCATGGATTTCTGCGAATTCGAATCAAAAAATTACATAGTACTCGTGGATGCATATTCAAATTGGATCGAAGCGGTTAACACCAAGACTAAAACTGCAGAAGACGCAATAACGTTTTTGGAAGATGTTTTTTCAAGATTTGGTGCACCAGATCAAATATTCTCTGATAATGTCCCATTTAATAGCCAAACTTTCAAGAATTTTGCTAACAAATGGAACTTTGAAGTAAAATTTTCCAGTCCGCACCATCACCAATCCAATGGTTTAGCTGAAAAAGGGGTCGGTATTATCAAAGACATGCTGAAGAAAGCCAAGAGTTGCAGAGAATTATCTACTACTCTTCTAGAATACCGAAACACTCCTTTGCCAAATTTGGGTTTGTCTCCGGCTCAGTTGCTTTTAAACAGAATTTTAAAAACTAAAATTCCCACCTGCTCGAAATTACTCAGGCCAACTATTTTCAATAAGCAAGTAATACAAGACAAACTAAAGCAAAAACAAAGCACTCAAAAATATTATTTTGATAGAAATTCGAGAGAGCTACCTCAATTGTCCAACGGTGAGAACATTAGAATATGGAACAATAATGATAAAACTTGGAAGGAAGGAAAAGTAATAAAAGAAGTAAGTAAGAGATCCTATATTGTAGAAGATTCATTTGGAAAACGTTATCGACGAAATAGGAAATTTCTAAATAAAAGCGCATTGAGTGGTGGATCTTGCAATCAATCCAATATTTTGATGGACGAAGAGGCTATTATAAGAAGAACTCCCGAAACAGCAACTGGAATAGAAAATAATGAGACAAACAATGCAGACCATCCAGAAAGAAACAATACCAACGTAAATCTAGATCGGCCATCTAGGGTCACAAGGCTTCCAAGTCATTTAAAAGATTATGTATTATAAAATGTAAATATTTAATGTAAATTTGTATATAAGTAGACTAAGAGAGGGCGTGTTATGTATTGTGTTAACCATGCTTTAGACATAATCTAAAGTTGGTAACATTGAAGGAAGGTAACCTCGACCTTCAACCATTGTAAATAAAGCAGTTGATATTCCGCTCTTAGTGTGGCGACTCGTAAATAAACGTTAATAAAACAATGACCATGCAGAAACATACTATGACAAATGTCATAGCAGGCATGTCAAGCAGGATGTGTAATATTGAAATATATCGTTTATATCTTCGCACACCCTGTACAAACAAACATATCGGTGCAATTAATTTAAATTAATTCAAACAAACGACAACCTCACTTTATTAACTATTTGTGGTGGTTCAAAGCAAACTGTAGCATTTGTTTTGCATTTTCCGTTTTAAACTTCTGATCCATTAAAATGGCCGTTTTGATATTCTCTCTAATATAAGTTTTGAGCAGCTTAAATTGGGCTACGCACGCTGATAGGATGCTAACAATTAACCAATCGCCTGCACACACAAGGATTGGTATATTCATAGTAAAAAAACTTTGAAAACATAACATCAATTCGTAATATGGGCTCTTCCACCAATCATACGGATAGGTCGTCAGTAATGGTAAATATTTAAAAAATACTGCATTTGTTATTAACTGAATACCACATATGCAGGCTAATATAGTATAAAAAGAAATTATAAAAATTGTTTGACGGCTGTCGGCTAGCAATTCGTTATGGACCCTTTCTCCAACAGCATCCGATGGCCAAAATTCATGGTATACAACATTCAGTAGGTTATTTAATTTATCCTTTTTGGTCATCAGCATGTGATATCTTGCAAGCGTCTAAAAACAGATTTTTTAGTAAATAAAACAAAAGGTAGTTGCGAGTTGATAACTGTTAACCCCAACATCGTTTGACTATTTTTCAAAAAGCCATATGAGTTGGCGCGCCGAACGTGCGGCTCCTTTGCTCATCCGGTTATATTGAGAAATTTAATCTGATTATAATTGGAATAATTTCATTTTTCAGGATCTTATTGACGAACAAAGAGAAGCACATCAAACTATCCACTTACCTCAATCATAACAATAAAAAAGGTGAATGCCAAAATTATAAATGTTAAATCAGAATTAGCGTGAGTAAGAGAATACACATTTCCGTATAAAAAAATATATATGCGGAAACATAGAAATATCGTAGCCAAAATAAAAATTTACTAAAATTTTCAGGCCAATCAATGCAAGCCGACACGATTATTTTTGTCGGTAAAAACACCCATTTCGCATTGTCACGAATTACGTGCAAGGGTAGCTTTTTACCAACTTCCAAACTCAACATTTTCTGGAGACTAAGTTTTCGATATGAATAAGTAGCAATTTCAAGTTACGTGTTTGTATTGAAAACGAAAGCAGTCGTAATGGGCCTTTAATAAGCCATAATTAACTTACCATATATTAATTGTAGGTTTACAAATTATCGTGCAAATAATTAAACGAAACTGATTTAAACATTTTTAATTTAAGGAAAATTTCCTAATTGTCTTCGGGAATATTTGATGGCCATTACATTTCCAGAATTTTAAATCTCATTAATTTTTAAATAGGCGTAACAGCTAACGAAACCTTAAAATAAAAACAAATTAAAAAAAAAATAGTATGTTAGATTTCAAGAAAGTAAAGCAATATAAAATCACGAGCTGTTAATTTTGTATTATATTATTTGTTCATAATTAATATTCAAATCAAATTAATTTTAATTATTTTGTCGCATAATACTGGAATTTAAAAATATTTACTGCACAGTATCTAGAGTGTGCTCACGACTTTTGCAAATTCTGACTGGATTTTCAGTGCTTGGGGGGAAGTAATCCTATGATTTATTTAAGAATTGCTGTACGTTGGTGGTAAACCTGTGCTATTTGGATGTTTTTTCTTAAGTAAGCTCTCCTACTGGTTCTGGACACTGAAAGATTGGTGTGGCCTTCAGGCCGCACAAGCTGGGTAATTGATGATTATCGATTGCTTTATAGTTAACCAATCGTCGGTGGAATACTGGGGCTTTTCTGAAAATTTATAGAATTTTGCTGTGGAATACAATAACTTTAGAAAGGTAGCTTTGAGCTACTATTCATGTTGAACATTTTAACTCTTAATCAGAAGAGAATTAATATGTTTCCGATAAGTACAATTTTGTCCTTACATGTCTGCAATTGAAAACGGAAGTAGATGTAATTCTATGTTATGAGATACTAATTATAGAAAATTATCAAGAATTAGAAATTGACAAATTGTAGATTTATAAACTGAAATACTAGAAATTCAATCGATTTAATTTTGTAACATTCAACTGCTGAACTTTTTCCAAGAAAGAATTCTTTATCGGGAATGAAAAATTATGGTTGGATTTTAAATAGCATTATTAGCTGGATTTTAAGAAACTAATAAAAACATCCCCGAAGCCGCATTTTTATTTATATTATTCCAATATTCACACTCTCCTCGCACGTTATTTCGTTTCCCAAGTAACAATAAAATACGAAACCACAGAATCTTTACTTACTAGATGCTTGCAATTGAAAATACTTCGAAAATTAATTTCATAATTAGGGGGTAACGTCTTATAGTAATGAGCAGGACCGGCGTTAGTGATTTTATTAAATCTAATATATTTTATAATGTTAAATTGGTATTTAAAAAGTGAAATTTTTTTGGAAATTTCCGTAATTATTTTTTGTTCACTGTTATTCGCATACCGTCCTTTCTTTTAATGTTCGTTGACTTATGTAACAGTTTATATTTGTTTTTAAATCCCAACCGGTTTCTCGGGGGTCATGGGTTTGCGCCTCCCACGGTAAAAGTCGTGAAATTTAAATAATTAATTTATTAATCTGCTAAACAAATTTACGCATTTTGATTAAAATATTTATGCAGTTGAATAATTATGTTTAATCATAGGTAATGGAGACATCGAAAGTTCCATTCTACTTAACGCAAGCCATGTGATATAATATAAAGGGGTAATTTAATTATTTTAAAAAATCTGGGTAAACTTGAAATCAATATGAGTCCGAAACTCGCTTTATTTCAAGAGGATATTTTCCGTGAAAGTTGTATTTCTGACATAATGGGAAATACAGGAAAAGTGACCGGCAGATTGTAACCGATTCCTGTTCTAAGTGAAGAAAACTTAACCTGGCCTTTTAACTTTTATGAATGTCGTTATTGCGTTTATTACGAATTTTAGTGAAAGTGCCCATATTATTTCCAACGGATAAAGCCATAAACTGTGAGATACAGATTCGCAGGAGCGGATTGGCACACTAATTTCATGTTTCATCGATGTCAGTTGAAATGCATAATGACACGAATTAGTGAAAGTAAATAAAATTATAATAATAAAGCCGACTTCCGCTGCACGTTAAAAAATATATTGTTTACAATTCTTCACAATTTCAAAATGTAATATATTTATTCTTCTCAATCTTATATAATTTTATACTTTCACTCGCCTTATGCGAAGGAAAGATTTCCGTTTTAGATAATTAATTAGCGGAAAAGAACAATTTGTTAATCAATATATCGGTCAATAATTATTAAAAGTGTTTTTATTAATCATCCCACTACGAATAACTTATGGTTCTACCTATCCGATCAAATGGTGACGTACTAGAAGATATTTCCTTACTTCCTCATAAAAGTGGCAGGATATCCTATATAAATTGTAGAAATATTACCTTATGGAATCATCGACAGAAATTTAGTTGTGTGCTTTACTTACCACAATGAACACTTACGTAAGTTTTTTTTAATATTTTTTTTACTCCGAGTATTTCTTTAACGACAGCAACATCACTCAACTGGCCGTTTTTGTAAATTATTTATTTTATTTTATTTGGCTTAATTCTTACGACTGACTTGCGCCAGGTCTGACTTACTCCTAATTATTATGATTTTTCAATTGCAGATATCTCTCGTATTCCTATTGGTCGTCATTGTTTTATGCAGTGCATTCCCTGGACAAGTGCACTACGAAAAGTAAGAAATTGTTTAGATGATTTTATTTGCATAATTGATTTTTGCATTTTATTTTAGAGTACGGATTCATGTGCCAACAAAAGTCAAAACCATTTATAAAACTCACATCGTGAAAGTACCCGAACACCATCACCATCACCACGAAACAGTGAAAGAAGTTCCCAAATACATCGCCATCAAAGAAAAACACGAAAAACCACATTATGAAATCCCTCATTTGGAACATCATGGCGAATCAATAGGCGACGAATACAAAAAATAAAAATCGATAACTCCCGATAGTTAATGTTAATGATTTATAGAACATTTTTCAAACAATTATATGAAAAATTTTCTTGATTTCTGTTACTAGTAAATTTGTTAGTTTTGTAAGTGTTCATATTGTGATAGACGGCAGCGTTGTTTTACGTGTTTGTTTTTTTATTTGTTTTCATGTTACAATTTTATTGTATTGTTTCGTTTACCTCTGGCCTAATTACTGTTACATGTTAAATGTTGTTGTATTTTATTTTTTATAATAAAACTGACTGATAAATAAGTATATTTGAATTAAATAAAAAAAAACCGCGATTGGAATATCGATTAAATTAATCCGCGAATCAAAATCCAATTAATCAAATTGGGACTTGGAAAATAAAAGTGAGCCAGCTTCTGTTCGGCCCCTCTACTTAGGAATTATATATTTATTATTTATAAATAAGACGCCTTATTTTTAATTTATAGTTTGATAAGAATTTAGGAAATTTTAACAAATTTTCGTCGTTTTTGAAGAATCAATCTTAATTAATTGAGGATTTACTTTTTTGAAATTCAATGAACCTACCAACTAAACCCGATATTTGCTGATTTCCCTATTGGCCATTTGAAGTTAAGGAAGGCGAAATTTTCAATTTTGACAAAAATTTTTCCATGTTTTATTAATTAATTTAATTCATAACTCAAAAATGGTTTAATTTAGACAAAAATGTTAAGAATTTTATTTGTAAGAAATTTAACTTAAGAATTAAACAATTTTTTTCGAAAATTAATACTTCCAATATGCCATAGGCATTTGATGTTAGAGAGGGTGAAATATTTTTAGACAAAAGAATTTAATTTTAAATTTTTTCACGTTTTATTAGTTAATTTAATTGATAAGTCGAAAATGTTTTATTTTATACAAAAACTAATAAGATTTTAGTTTGTAGGAAATTTAACGCTCTTCTAAAAAGAATTAAACTATTTAGTAAAAAAATAATTAAACTATTTACCTTAAAAATTAATACTTCCGAAGCCACGGCCTTATGAAGGTCGACTGCGCGAAATTTTGAATTTAAAATTTATTTCTAACTGTGAAATTATAGGCAACCAAACTGACTACCAGAAACAACAATATTATTTTCAGATCGAATCCTTCCGGTTACATTTTTAGTTTTTTTAAACATACAATGTAAACTTAGCTTACAGAATTGAAAAGCAGTTGAGGATTACTATTATGTTAACTAACATTTTAATAATCGGTAATTATTATTGCCATTATTTATTTTTTTGTATGAGTAAAAGTAGTGCTTACGTGATACCAAATTTATGTAATTAAAATGTAACTGTTATTGTAATAAGTTCCACGCCTCGAAATATTATTATAGGTACACCAGCCGATAGTCTTCGCTTCATAGTCAATGATTTCAATACAAAAAAAAATATTATGAAATTTAGAGCTAAATACCTTTACGAATGTAACGATACAATTAGTAGATCAATGTGTCATAATTAGTAATTTCGATCCACTTGCGTTCAATGGAAAGTTTAAAATCAATTTTTATTTAAAAATAAATTCACATGTAACACGTAGGCCTACGACACTTTCTATAAGGCAAGGCATATACTGATTACCAAATTTATGAATGAAAGCAATCAATTACCAATGCATTGGTCAAAAATATTGCACATTTTTGGAATATTCATTAAAATCTTGCAACGATCATCAGGTTGTAAATAATATAAAGGACGCAACCATTCATTCTAGTTGTTACATAATTTACTAAAATTCCAATTAATTATATCAACTTTCAACTTTATTAACCAATATACGACTTAAATGAGGTTTGAGAAAATCAATAATCTCGATTAATTTAAGAAATATGAATCTGATATTAGAGCAAATTTTCTATTTTGCAAAGAATGGAATAATTAAATAAAAGTTAATTATAAGATATGCATTCAACTTAACGAATTATTTTTGAAAAAAATTAATTTTTTCAGTGTACGCAAATTGTTTCCATACTTGGGCACATAACCTGTTTTTACTTGAGATACCTATTATTATGATTAGAACCTGATTTTTGATCTGGTTTGGTACATTTTCCATCAGTAGCTTTTCTGACCAGTTTTTAGGATCACCCTATATGGTTTTATGAGATATCTGGAATTTGTACAATGCGACAATACCGACAGGTTCTTACGCAATATATTTCCGGCAGATCGGACGGAAGTATTTTTCTACCGTGACGATTACAATTTAACCAATATTTTGAATTTTTGCATGGTAGTAAATTACTGTAAACTATTCACGAGAATTTTAAACTTCAAAGCATTAGAAAATTAATTTTCTGAAATTTTAAAAGCGGCGGGACCCCTCCCTTTTTATTTTTTAATTTTATTTTCTGAAAATTTGTTTTAAATCTCCAAAATTTTAAAATATTTTTGAAAATGTATTAGAATTGATACCACCACATTTTGATGGGCACTGATACCAAATATTTAGGAGTTTATGTTAAACAAATGCTTATAAAACAGTGGAGAATGTCGTCTGGTCTATATAAAGCAATTTATCATTATCGACCTGATTAATTATGTAATAATGGTACCCGAACGAAAAGAAATCACCCAATTTAGATGTAATCCACATCGCTCGCACTACTCTCACTATAACACCATAATTGCATAAACAAACACTCTTTTTCATTTCTAATTTATTTACAATGAAAAACATGGAGTTGTAATTTAATAACACCATATTATGGGGGATGCTATTTCCTCCTTCATATGTTTACATAAGAAGTGGTTCTTGGGTTCGTTTGATGGTAATTTAACGGGTGGGGACTTACTCGATATCTATAAAAACCATGTCAAGTAATGAAATTAATTTATTTACCAACTTTAAAGTGTTTTGTGTTTGTGAATAACCATTGGCTATACACCTAGTTATGGCTTCCGTTAAGTGTTTGGTGAGTGCTCACCCTATCCCAGCTCCGTTCCATAATTAACCAGTGCAATTTCAGTTGATCCTCTCCATCGCAGTTCTTTCAATCGTCAATTGCACGCCAATCCCTGGAGGATTTGGAAAGCAACAGTAAGTATTTTTCTTTCTAAGAGCCGAGGGAGATTTTCCGAAAAAATATCAAATTTAAAGAGGTAAACTTGCACTTTTAAAATTCATGCGGTTTTTTCCGGTCTACTTATTTTTCATAGTCGTTCTTTTTACTTTTCTTCTCGACCGTTGACCATTCTTGAAAATTAAAAGACTTACATAATTTTTATTTACGAACGACGACTTTCACATGTGCAACACAAATTAGATTAATTGGTTCACGTGTTAAGGCATAATTCACACCCAAACTAATTAATTTCAAATTTTTTAGTACACACATTATTGTACATGTGCCGCACCATATACATACAGTTCATCATACTCACGTGAAGAAAATTCACGTACCCGTTCCAATTGTCAAAACAGTTCTTCTCAAAGAAGAACCCATTAATCATGGTTGGGCGCATGGAGGATGGTACGGAAGTCATGCTCATTCTGGCTGGTGGTAAAGAAAATATTTTTTTAAACCATGTAAGTGTTTTTTATTTTTTGCCATGTTTTTAAAATCAATGAGGCTGAGTTTGCAATGCGCCAGAGTGGATCAACGAACTTTAAAAATTGTAACAAGTATTGCAATTTGAAGGTTTTGGTAGGTTCGGTTCGCTAATCTTTTTTTTCTTGTTTCAGATGTTTTGTTCATCTTCAGCTTGTACATAACACAGTTTTAAATAGTCTTGTAAATATTAGTACAATTTTTATCTGTTAATATTATTGTTCCATCATTGTTACTGAGTATTTATAGGAATCGAGCATTAAAATTACGGAAGATGTGTCCTCTTGAACTCCTGGAAGTAATTTTTTGTCGAAAATTCAAACAATCGCATGTGGCGCACCTTTTTTTAACGCACATTTCCTATATTTGTAATATGTTATGTTCATAGCATTCAATAAAGTTATTATTATTTTTTACGATAATATGGTTTTTATTGTAGAAGAAGCCCGATAACCGGGCCCACATAGAAACATTAAATTTTAATCATACATAAAGGCCAAAACCTAAATGCGAGTATTCGATTGGCTTTTTCCAAAAGGGTAGCAACGCTCATGGTTTGTTTTTGTTTGGGCATACGTACAGTTAACAGAAAGAGCAATTCGAGTTTTCCTAGTACGACGTCTACGGTTAGGGAATCGTCTTTATCCTGAACAAAAGCAGCAGTGCGGTCACTCAGAGACACGGGCCCTGAACCATGGTTACGCATAGGTGTTTGGTAAGAGCCACACTGCGTACAAATAGCAAAAACAAAATCTGACCAATTGCAATTAAGTGTATAATCCCGTTCAAATGTGCACTTTGTATGCAAAAAATGCATAAAACAATTGCATTTACAAAAATGTGAATTGTGAATTATTGTAGCCAGATGTTTGGGGAGGGGTTTGCTTTAGAGCATTTCTACTTTAGTGCCGCGGCGGTAAAACACGTAATTTTGAAGTTATCGTATTTTATTGCCAATAACAACCAATCTTTTTTTATGCCTTCCTTTAAATTGCACGAGCACTTACCCCAATCTGCGGTGTTGCTTAATAAAATAAATTTGATGTACTAATAATCGTTCGTTATATAAGAGTTTTTTGAACTGCTGAACGATAAACAAATTTCTGCAATTATAAAATCTTGACACATTAATTAAATTCAACACCCGTGACTGGTGTAATCTAAACCATAGTATTAGATAGCCAAGTTTCTCACTCGAATGCCCATGTATAAATTTAAATTTGCAAACTTTTGTTTGTTTCCATTAGAGTGAATGTAGTTATAGACTCATCACTCCGAACCACTGAAATCTTTTAAAAAATGGTATTCACTACCGTTCGGAAAAGGTCACTTTCAACATTTATTTGTGAAATTGATACCGGCTAAAGCTTAACACATTTTTAATTTTTGTATATCTAGCTTGGTTTGTATTTATAAATAAAATGAAATTATGTTATTTAAATACACTAGTGGCTGTACGTCTAAGAGAGAGTGAGTTTAATTAAATACAAACAAAAGTTGCATTCAAAAAATATTTAATAATTGTTGTAATTGACACAATTTTTGGCCATGATTAATTATTTTTGTTCTCTTCTAATTGGGGCTGATTTCTTCCAAGGACACAGCAAAGTAAATTTTCGTTGCAGGTCATTGCTGGTAAGTTTCCTACCACGGCACATTGTTTCTGACAAACCGTACTAGGTATAGGTACTCCGAATGGCCCCTTACATCTTTGAAATTCGTCTGCAAGAAATAATTTAATAAAATTTTTAAATAATTTAAAAATTCTGATTTGCCTTGCTTCGCCGCATCGTCAGGTTCATATGTAAAAATATAAAAATAAATACAAAATATTTACCTCCGGCTTTACCCCACGCCACAGCACTGACGGTCAAAAAAACGGCAATTACAAGTAGTAATTTCATGATTGATTTGTTACAGTTATGCTTTGGTGCAGAGCTCAGAGCGTTTTATATTGCTTTTCAGCAGAAAAAACTGCAATTTTATCATTTCGTGAATAGGTGCTTATAATTTTACTTTTTTCGTTGTTTTATCAAAGCACTCTATTATAATATCAAAGGTTGGTTTATGCACGATGTTAGCAAACTCAGGGGTAGAAGTTGACAGAAAGTCTCATATTTATGAGTTGAGAAAATCAATAAAATTGATTTTAAATATAGCAATAGTAATATTGGCTGTAGAGGGTGCGTTTATTGTAGCTGTCCTACAGACCGCTACACCGACATACTATATTATTATAATATTAATATTCGAAATCTTTTTTTTTATCAAATATTCGTTTAAAAGTCACACTATACATATAAATGTCTTTAAAGTAAAGTACAGCTCATTTAAGCTAATATTGTGTACATTAATGGCGCTCATTTGGTCACAAATGATATAGTACATACTTAAATCCTTCATTATCCACTTGACACAAACATTTCTATTTTAATCTGTGCATTGTGGTGAAATCATGTACAACATATCGGACATTTCGGCAAATTGTCTAAGTTGCGTTCTTCAGTACAATTTTCGGTTTTCGGCATTTATTTCCTGCCCATGTCTGTCTCTCGAGTGCGTAAAACGAAATGAAAACCACAGAATAAAAATTACTTATCCACCTGGACAAATGATGGTCTCTCTTCTACTGATATGCTTAATTTCGTACGAAGTTATTTTTTGTGGATATTGGAGCAAACTGCACTATTCCGAAAAAAAGGATGTTGTCCTAACTACAATATACTTTTTAAACTTTTTATATTATTTTCGAGCCGCTTTTACCATGATCGTTAATATTGTTAAGGTGAAGACTGCTCAGGACACATTGGCTCAGCTGAGCACTCTCTTGGAAAGCTACACGATTCTACAACACAAAAACATACTACCACGTTCAATGGTAAAAAATTTGGGTTCAAAATATTTTTACTTCAGTTTGGCCATCGTCTTCATGACGATCGTATACGGAATTATAATTCTGATCAAACTTTCGGAAAGTAACTGGAATGTGATGCAAATTTTCGTCACCATTTTATCTTTCTACGTGGACAACAGGATTGTGATGCTTTTGGTTTCAACCTCGTCATTGTACAAGGAGATTATATCGCAATACCAAAACATGCTGATAATGAGTCTGCAGAAAAGACGCAACGAGGCCAAGACAATTTTTTATCCCAAGTCTTTTCACAATTCCACCAATTCCGATGACAAATCGTTGGAAACTTTAATAAAACTGACGACTAAACATTACTTTAAAGTTTCAAATAACCTGCTACTTTGGAACAAGTTCTACAGCCCCACTTTTGTAATTTGGTCGTTAATAGGAACCTGTATGATCGTCGTGAGTATTTTTGCCATTTATACCAGTATTTTGGGCAAAAACGCAATGGCGCTCACATTTCAATTCATTGAATTGCAAATTCGGATTTATATTTCAATAGCTTTGATGATTTATGGATTAATGGAAATTGGAAGCTTGGATGATCTGGTAAGCATTTGGTTTTCTACGCAGGTACATAGAAGAGTAAAATATTGATTGATTTTCAGAAAGAAGATTTATTGCAATTTTTAAACAAATATCCAGCCACCCTTCTGTCCGTCTGTGAATCCGAACAGGTAAAGCTTAATTTGTGAGTCAGCTTTTGATAAGATGACGAAATAATATTTTGCCAACAGTTGGAGCTGCTGATGACTTGCTTCAGCATACAGAGTGTTGTTATACGAGCTTCGGACATATTTGACATTAGAAGAGAGTGGTTAGCGTCTGTAAGTGTAATATCAGGAGTTGGAACAAAATTAAAATTTTTTTTTTCAGATAGTTGGAGTAATGGTGACCTATGCCCTAGTGTCTATGCAGTTTGAATCTGCGTGGAATAATTAAATTAAAAATGTTATGCACCTGAGCACTTGCTAACCACTGACCTTGAAATTATAATTACTTATAGCTTGGCTTTAGATTTATATCGCAATTTGAGAACATATCAGTATAATATAATGCAATATCTATTACTATTTTTTTAGATAGATAGGATTAAGGTTCAATTACTTTGCAATTGCAACTGGAACATTTTTGCAGCTTTAACAAGTTTGAAGTATTCAGCTTTTTACAATATAAGTAGATAATGATGGCTCATAATAATTTAGTCGCTATCAAATATGTAATCTCTCAACGTAAATATTAATTTTTACTGAATGAATAAATGATTAGTTGGAGTCGTTATCAGATGTTCTATATTGAATTTAATATTTTACTAATATACAGTAGGATATTTAAATTTATATTCATAATCCAACTTTTCAAAATATTTTTAAGTAATATTGTGGTCGAATTTCAAAATAATATATATACTAGTATTATATATTATTTATCTATTTTAAATAAGTATTCTTTTTTTTTTAACTTTTCTACTTACTTTGTCAGCCCCGAAATTATTATTATTAAAATTCTCAAATTTTTTAGTGGGGTCCTAGTCCGTACTCAAAATATCCTTGAGGCGGTCCTGTTCTAAAAGATAACCACTAAGTTTAATTTAGAGGTTTTTTATTTTCAGATTCACTGATTTATAATTTTTTTCTGTACTATCTTTTAAAATAATAAGATAAAACCGGATTGGTCACTTATGTAACTAATAAAGTAGTTTTTTTGTTTTTCTATTTTTATTTTAAAGTGAAGAACTAACATAAAAATGCAACAATTAGAGGCCATCGAAGATAAGCTTTAGTAACCTAGCAATTTTTGCAATAAACATTTAAAAATTAGAAAAAATTCAAAACTTAATTTTGCGGCGAATTGTGTACAGAACCGGCCTCCGGTCACCTGTATGTTATAGCCGGAGATGGCTTTCGGCAGCACTTGAAAAATTAATTTTATGAAATTATTATTACCATGTTCTCGACTACAATTGCTATCCAAAGCAATGATATCATCGTAGTTGCGACCGCATAGCAGAATAAAATATTATAAAAAATACAAATAATCCCCGAAAAACCGGAATTCGTCCTCTTTATAAGCAGCAAAAATTGAAAATTCATGTATTGGTCACCTCGATGACCAATACTAAGCAGAGATCGCTGGTTCGAGCCCGAGTGGAGCAAAAGCTTTAGTCTAACCGTCCTCTTTCGGTAGGAAACCCATCATATAATAAATTGGTCAGCTAAAATCCGCCCGGAGTTGAATCGCTACTGCGAATATCGGTCAACTCGCTTTCGTTGCAAAATAAACTCCGGTTAGCTTGGGATGTTACTCTCGACAAAAGCTTGGTTTTGGGGTGAGAATATTGAGTACGACTTTGGTAAATCTAACGGAAAACACAAAACAGCGGCCGAAGATGTCCACTCGACGGTTTGACGTACACTAGGTTATGCTACATGAAGCTCTCTTATGTTAGGTAACCATGGCAACCGTACCATCCAAAGTGCACAGAAAAGCATATTATGATAACTGCGTTTTCGTGACCGCCCTCAAAGTTATAAGTTTATTTAAAGATAGAAGAAAAGTTAAAAAAACATGCAGTTTAAACTGTTATAATTAATAATTAAACTGTTACAGACTGGGAGGTCTGGGGGTTTGAACTGCTACCTACATCTAGTAAGTTTTGGTTCCTACTAACTACTAAAATTGGATCCAGGAGTACATGTATTTTTGTTTTTCGGGGTCTGTATTGACCTTGATTTTGTTTCTTTTCTTCAATTGTTTTTCAAACTTTTTCTACGTGAAATGAGTGGAATATTTAAATAGATCAAGAAACGATACAGATGGCGATTTGCTGCATGATGTTTATGTTGATGTATTAAAGTATACAGTGTGATACATTATTTTGAGTAAATTTAGATAAATTATTGCAGCGATAAAATCACCATATAATTTGAAATTTTTAAAGCTAAAAAACTGGGGATTCCTAAAAATGATTTTCTATGTATAGAGCTTACTAATGAGATTTTAATAATTATGCAAATATTGTACCCGATAAATATAAATATTGGAATATCTATTGAACAAATCGAACACAAACCCCGATGAACAAATTACTGTATAATCAACTTTCGTCGAATCAAAATGTCAAGCAAGTTGTCGTCTGGAAATTGTCTATCCTGTGCATTGGGTCCAATATTTTTTCTGACTTCATGGATAGGACTACCAAGTTTGTCGTTTTATTGCATGCACTCAAAACGCGACACGATCGTAAAAATTTCGAAATTGCGACTGGCAGTAGCAGGAATGTTAATGATTTTTTTATTTTATCGAATCGTTGAATACTCGATCCGCATCAGAAGACAGAACAGCGCAGCATTTGACGAATTGAAAATGGCGAAACTCATCATCAACTTGATTTACATTTTGCGAGCGACCATCTTCATGATGATATCCACATATAAAATCAAAACCATCTATACTGCCTTTTTGGCAGTAACGTCCACCCTAAAGTATTGGGACATGATGACGTTCGAGCAGCTTCTGAATTACAAGGTTATTTTACAGTTACGATCTAACTCTTACAAGCTGATAACACTTTTGCTTGCCATTTTGACTGCAACCTGCGTTCACATGACATACATTTATTCAGACTTTGGAAGTTATTTTATTGCTACCATTGAGAAAGTGATATGTACATCGATGGAGTGCGGAATCATTTTTGTGTATCACGTTTTAATCAACATCACCACCTTGTGCTTTTTAGCCTATCAGGAAGGAGTTAAGAGGCTGCTGCAACATAATATAAGCGAAAAGAAGAACATATCCATAATGTTCACCAAAGACAAAAAAATGAAAAACAAACCACTGGACGAGGGTTTGGCTCTATACAGAAGATTGCACACAATTTTAATCTGCAACTTACAACTCATCAACCACTTCACCAGCTTTGCCATAACTATTTGGATTTTAACTACGGTTATTTTGATTGTTATAAGCGGATTCGTGGATTTGATCATTGGAATTGGCGACGCAAAGGATATGACCTCCAGCTTTCTGCACGACGTGATTGGTTTACAGCTTCAATTATATCTTGCCTGTTACCTGTTTGTTTACCTTTCGTTCGAGGTTGAAGATTTAGCAGTAGTGGTAAGTCTTGAAACTAGAAAATTAAAACATTTAGTTAATCGAATTAATTTTCTTTACTTGCAAAAAATACTGTAAAATGTTAAGAAATGAAAATGGGATAGAAAATTGACGTAACACATCCCTAAAGTATAATGAAAAAAAAACCAGTTATTTAAAATGGGCTTAACTAACAAAACAAATGACTAACTAAAACAAATATTTTTTAGAGTGATGGATTGCTGTCGTTTATGTTCAAGTATCCAATCAGCAAACTAACGGCAAATGAAGTTGTGCAGGTAGTTATTATTTTAATCCAAAAGATGAAAGTAATATTAAAATCAAATTTTATTCTATGCTCTAGTTTGAGTTGCTAATATCAACAATCAACCTTCAAAAGCCTGAACTAAGAGCTTCGGACATGTTCACTGTTGGAACTGGCATGTTGTCTTCGGTGAGTGCTAAGTAATTTTTAAATTCGTCACCTAATTTTGTTTTCTAGATTACAGGAACAGTAGTAACGTATGTCTTGGTTGCTCTACAGTTTCACGCATCTTGGGCTGAACCCGAAGAAGCGTAGAATTGTTGTATTAACTATACAAGTTTGGTTAATTGAAATATGTTAACTAAAATGTTTTAAAAAATTCTGCACAAATTTTCTTAACTAATTTTACCAAAATAAGCACGGAGGTGAATTTGGTCGTCAGTAAGTGGTCGCATAAATTATTTATTTTGTACCCATGCCTTTTTGAACGTTTGATATCCTAATAGCACAATATGAATTTTTTTTATCTTTCTATAATACAATTAATAATTAATAAAATGATGTGGTATTTTAAAGACAAAAGACGTTCTAAATTTATGAGCACCTAATTCCTAAAAACAAAAAAAACATATAAGAGTACTTTCAAGTTAACAACTTTAACATCAGAATTAGTTACTTTCAACTTATTAAATTTTATATGATCTTTATATAAGAAACTTTAGTTTTAGTTTTGATTGATCAAACATTTGGAAAGCACAATAAGTGTCCCCCCCCCCTTGCTCAGAGCCATATTATTTTTGTATTGATTGATTAAAATTTATTTCATTGGTGAATAAAGGCTAAAAAAATTATCATTTACCTTAACGTTTTAATAATTTATTGCGAAGATATCGATGCTTTCATCAAAATAACCAATTATTTCTTTCCAAATGTAATTATTATGGTCACGAACAACAAATAATATTAATAAAATTGTAATTCGTTGCCCACTAAACTAATAGAAATGGGTGCTAAATTTGATACATACAAACCGAAAGACGTTAGTGACTGTGTTGCGTGTATTTTACGGCCGTTCCTCTCCGTTGGATCCGTTGTAGGAATTTCATGTTTCAATGTAAAGTGCTGGCACAATCAAAATTCAAATTGTTCATCGAATTTTGATTCTTCCTTTTTATTATCGTCTATATCCTTTGTATTATGTCTACCACCTTTACTTTATTTAATTTTTCTTATACACCAATTAGTGTTTTACGATTTGAACATCTCAAAAATCGTCGAAAACGTTTTACAAATTTTTTATTTTACCGGTGCCATTTCATTTTGGCTCTTTAGTATCCTCAAGAGCAAGGAACGAATTTTGGAACTCAATGGTTTGTCAAAAATCGTGGAATTTCGACGTTTCTACGGTATCGACTGTTTTTTGTCCAGCAAAACTACCAAAGCGTACACTTCAAAAATGTACATTGCCAATATATTATTGATTTTTATCAATTTTTGCTTCACCTTGGAATATTTTCCCTACGAGAGATCATTGTTTTTCGGAGTTTGCGTTTTCGTATCGGTGGCTTTAGCAACTTGCTCTCAAACAGTTGTTATCTATCAGTTATTTTTTGCTACGTGCCTGTATAAAACGTTTTATAAAAAATGTTTTAATAAAATCGTTCAAATTTTGCAACATAAATTGAACCCGAAGTCCTTGGACAATAAAGCTCGGATATCAAACCTAACTTTTGAAATTCAATTAAGAAGGCTGACGAGGTTGTATATGAGTATTACTTACAACTACAGGCAAATGGTTAAATTTTGGAGTTTTACCGTGATGGTATGGTGTACTGCCATGCTTGGTATATTAGTATGGTCATGCTATATAGTGCTGGTCTCCTACATGGCACAACAACCTCTTAACTATCTTCTATTGGTTAAATTTATTGGGACCGTAATAGGATTAATAAACTTTTTTTATTCTTTTCGATTGGTCAACGATGTGGTAAGATTTTTTTAATTTTTTCTGATATGATATATTATGAAATCCAGTGGCGGTCAGTACGGAGAGGCCGATAGGTCGGGTGCCGCTCTTCCAAAATTGAATATTAAATTATTATAATATCTTGTCCAATGTAAAATGTTGGATTAAAATTTTCATTTCTAGAGTGACGACCTGATATCATATATGTTCAAGTATCCAATCAGCAAACTAACGCCAAGTGAAGTTGCACAGGTATAAAAATTGAAAAATTTACCTTTATTATATAATCAATATTTTATATTAGTTTCAGTTACTGCTATCAACAATTAACATTCAAAAACCTGAACTGAGAGCATCGGAGATGTTCACCGTTGGAATTGGAATGTTATCTTCGGTGCAAAGAAGAAAGAGCTCAAAAATATCAAAATTTTCTAATGATTTATTTTTCAGATTACAGGAACAGTTGTGACTTATCTCTTGGTTGCCTTACAATTTCACGCAACTTGGACAAAGGCTTAAAATAATTTTTTTGGAACTAAACTGCACAATTAAATTATTACTGTTTGCACAAAATTGCGCAAGAAAATTATGCACAAGATTTTATTTTGTCAAAATTTGTTGACTACACCTGCTGATATCGTAGAAAATGTAGAATTGAAATTTGTTATTTTTCAAAAATTTGGAAAATATTTTCATTGGCCCAGATTACATTATTATATTGAAATTTGAACTTAATAAATGCTTACAAGAAAGATTGCTATTTATAGACAGTTGTTATGATTGTTTTATGGAAAACATTTTTTAAATTTAGTTGAAGTACCCAAAAATTGTAAATATACTCGAACTTACCCAAAATCCATAGGTAGCTATTCATAAATTGATAATATTGAAGTGTTGACGTAGTTGAAAACACTATAAATTGTCCAACATTAGAAAATGTTGATCTTTAATCAAAATCCATCATGAAGTTATTATTGGTAGCTGCTATTATTTTGACTGTGGGTGCTGTAGCTTGGGGAAAACCTGGAGGTATTTATATGTTTTATTAGCTTTCAAATGAAATTTTAATAAATCTGTTTTAGAGGAGTTTGAAAGATGTAGAGGACCATTGGGAATTCCTGCTCTTGGTACTGTATGCCAAGAAGAATGTGCAATTGTTGGAAATTTGCCATTCCTGACTTGCCAACCCGGATTAACTTGCTGTACACTTGGATATAGAGACGACGAATTAGAAGACAATGAGAGTGCATAATTTCGTTTTAAAGTTACTGATTAAAATCTATTAAATTCTATTAAAATAGAATAAACATCTGAAGCATGATTTGCATTTTTATTAAATTTTTTAAATTTATCAACGTAGTTAAAGTGCATTATTTATTCAACGTCAGCAATTTCGCAATATAGCTCAAATTAATAATCTATTATCTACCGATTTAATTTATCTTTTAGACAAAAGTACATTAGCGTCCATTTAGTTCAGTGGCTTTTTGTTAGTGGATTGCACTACTAACAGTTCAGGGTTAAAAAGTAAGTCGGGTTTAAAAAGAGACAACACCTTGAATTTTATTTAGATTTTTTAATTATTTATTTAATTTAAAAAACTTAAAGAAATAATAAAAAAATTACATTAGTGTACATTAAAATTAGTATGCTTATCGATATTTTTTAAGTTTAAGATAACTATTATAGTTTGAAGGGTAGACCATTGCCTAACAGACACTTGAGACGAATTTTCGATAAATATTTGAAATGGGCAAAATGCAAATTACTATAGTCCGTGATAAACACATTATACCTAGCTATTATTTTTCAATTGAAAAATTTTATAATGTAAATAAATTAGTTCACCGGTTAAAATTTTTGATAAAAGTTTAAAATAGTTTCAACATGAATAACATTACGATTAATGGCGTTTTATTCCAAAACTTTTTTTCACAAAGATTGGTTTTTCCCACATATACAAAACCGGCTGTGTAAGGGATTTTAGGGTAACAATAAAATTAGATTTTGTATTTTTAAGCTATTTAAACGGCATTTTAACTTAACTCTAAGATAACTACAAATATTTAGGCCAGGTGATCTAGAGAAAATGGTACAAAAAAATAAAAAAAAAATAAACCATTAAAAAAATTGACAATTCAGGAAAACTTTTAATTATTTCATCTGAAACTTTTAACAAATAATCAGTTTTTGTGGTTTTTCATTTCTCCAACCGCTAAAAATGTCGCGAAAAGAGGTATCCGGGGAAATAAGTCAAAAATACAACTATTTTTAAATTAAAAAATAAATTGCATAAAATTGAATCCTCTCCAGCCTGAACTGATCACTTCTGATTGAAAAAAAACATTAACATTTACAGTTTCTTTTTTAAATTGAAAATTTTGTTTATTCTCTACACTTTAGGTTTTGTTGATTTTCCACCTCAGATGCACCGAAATAGAGTTATTTACAAAAATGTGAAAAATTACCACTAAATTTGTTTTAGTAAATATTTATTTAGTTTATTTTACTGATATTATTTGATCTGTAGGTTAACCATTATTTTAATTACATTATTTTGATCAATAATGGCTTTCAATATAATAAAACATATAAAATCAATTAGTTGATCAACTAATGAAAACCCGATTTAAACTTATTTGAAGTTTTTTTTACACAAATACGTAGTGTACGATCGAATTTATATCCGGAACCACAAGTCGGATCATTTTTTGGAATGAATACCACTTCTGGTGGCGGCGTATATATTGTGGTAGGTTCTTCAACGTTTTGACGGCCTAAAGACAAATATTTAAGTGTTTAATATTTCATTTAGTTTAAAACATACGTGACTGCCGAGTGTTATTTGATTTCCTCGCACATAAATCGGTTATCAACATTGTAACGACACAAAGCACTAAGAGCACTTTCATTTTCGTGTTTTAACGTTGACTGTGGTTTGTTAATTGGCAGCCCCGATAACTTCAACTATTTTATTCCAATTATTTAATAAATGATAAAAGTTTATTTTTGATTTATTACGTGATAGCAATATATACAAAAGAAAAACTAATTTGCGTATTTCTTAAAAATAAAATTGAGCTGGCTTCAAACAACACTTTTTCTTTCCACTGATAAGTACGCAGTTTAGTGAAAAATACAAAGTTGTCTTATTTATTTTCAAAAATAATTCAACAGTTCAGGGAGTTAGTTCACTCTGTATTTTTAAATAATATACAGAAAACTTGTAATTCCTATTATTAATTCTAATCTCGAACTTGCAACGAACGATTATCGATTAGTAAGTAATAATAGTTGTTATTTATAATAAATAATTTTTAAAAAAAGGGAGGGGTTTGCCCCCCCCCCCCCCTATATCCGCCCGTGATTATAACGCTTTTCTGGACAACCTTAAAGGTTGGGAATAGGGGGAAGGTATTTCTCATAAACACAACATCAAATTTTACAATATATTTTAATAAATAACAGATGCGATATTAGTCAGCTCGATAAATTTATAGATTTTTCGCAGACTGAACAGCTCTTCTAAATCTCGCAGAAAATAGTTGTTTGCAAGTACCTGATATGGCTTCGTATGTATATCCATCATTACAAACTGAGGGAACGCTTGGAAAATAAAACATATAGGCTGACGGAGGAAAACTTGTGGTGATTGCGGTAGGAATTCTTCTATGATCTGCAGTGATATATTTAGATTTGCTAATCTATTTTATTATTGTTAATTTAATACATACGTGAATGCCGAATTTTATGTGGTTTGAATGCATAGGAACAAGTAATCAAAATTGTAACAACACAAAGCACAACGTGCAATTTCATTTTCGCGACAAGAACAGGCACGAGAACTAAAACTATTTTGTTCTAATTATTAATAAAAGAATGACAATGTATTTTTGATCTTACCTGATAAGCGCCTGCTGCACTGGAACGCTGGCGTATAATCCAATTTTTTTTACAAAAAGAGCCGTAATTAAATAATTAGTGGTTCACTCTGGATTTCTGCAGCTACCATTGCAATCTTGAACTTGCAACAAATAATTATCATCTTGTAGTTTTTTCCAATTTTATAAATACAACCACAAACCGTAACCGCTATCAGAGACCGCTAAATTTCCATTCTAAAATAAAATAATTAAATTATACAGTAACAAAAAAAAATATGAAGTCGAAGTCTCCAACACATCAGACTTCGAGCATCAAGTAAGAAAAACTACAAGATACGATCATATAAATTTTCATTTGTGAAAATTATTTGAATTAGCAATTAAATTATTAATTAAATTTTTATCAATTAATCAATCTAAATGGTTTTTGAGTTAACCGCTTAAAAATAAATTGCATGGTACTTTACCAATAATTATGACAATTAAAGTAATAAAGAGAGAGCTTTATTCTTAGACAGTAAAATTTATACCGCAGATGTATAAAAATGGAATCAAATAAAGTGGTCATGCAAACAAAGAAAAATTGCCTTCTATGTGCTTTGCAGCCGATCTTCAGATGTATATCCATCTTTGGCATCTTTCCTTTCAAAATCCGCTGTTCTCACACAGCAAAAAATAAGTGCTACGTAAGCGTGGTTCCAAACCACCGCTTAATTTGGTATTCCCTTCTTCTGGTGTGCGTATTATTAACTTACGTAATTTTTTATATTTATCTAATCATCACCAAGTCTCACAACAATCGATTTGAGGTAATCGAAATGCTGGTCATCGTTCTCTACAACACATCTGCAATTGTCCTAATTCTTGGTTCCATTCGTCAAAGAAAAAAACATGCTTTGGCATTAAAAGCCTGGATTAAAATCGTTCAAAACATTCAAGATTACGGCCTACAGAACTTAATCAACATAAAAGAAGTTAAGAAGATAAAGCGAAAATCCATCGAGTATATAATTATCAACTCTGTTATGTCAACGTTAATTTTCATTTTAAATTCGTACGTTTCCATCGCCCAAACTAATTTGGGAAACTGGATTTATGCGAAACCCCTGACGGAAGTGCTGGCTAATCTTGTTCAAGTCGTCATGGTTACCGATATCAAAATTTACGGTTTGATTATACGAGAATTTTACAAAAATGTCTACTCCCACATAATTATGCGTCTGGATCAACGAATAGGAAGAACGGAAAAATTTGACTTCAATCCAAACCTGACCGGCGAAGAAGTTTCCAAGATATTCGTAAAAATGATACGCAGACTACAAGCAGCAGTTAGTAGAAGCGTAATCCTTACTTATGGAAGCATAAGTTCGCTTTGTTTGTTTTGGTTGGTATTGGCGATCATCACGGTAATTTTTAACATCTACGTCATTTTGTCGTCTTGGTTTCAAATCCATAATACAGCGTTAAAATATACGTTAGAACTACGCACCGTGCTTATGAGCATCAGCATCTTTGATTTGATTCGTAATGTACAGCAAACATCCGAAATAGTAAGAAATTGCTAAGAGTGTGGATTACAAAGAGAAATCTTGCCTCTTTATAATTCGCATTCTATATTATTATATATTTTTTTTAATGAACGGCTGCAACCGGTGATACTGCGCACAAACGCATTCTTGTCTTACGCGCAGAGTCATCATCAATCCCGGTCGCTTCTGGCAAACTGTACCTTAGGCATTGCTGTTTGCTTATTTAGCTGCTTTACTTTTTGCGCACTAAATGTTAATCGATATCGAGTTAATTAAATAATTTTCTTATAATTGTTGACTTCAATTAGTCAACTTCATTTAGTTATGTACACAATGCATACTAAATTTAATTAATTTCTCAAGTAAAATTCACTCGACGTTGTGTTGAAATACTCGGTGCACTAAAATGGCAATCACCGACAAGAATTATGCAGAAAATTGCATTGTGTGTACTCTGAGTCCGTTACTAAAACTGGGTTCTCTTTTGGGAATCTTTCCGTTAACGTACTCCTGTCAACATTCCAAAACTCCGGTGGGCCATGCCCTTTTCAAGGTTTCCAAAAAACATAAAATCTTATCGGTGGTGGTCATCGGGATTTTGCTGTTGGAGTTATTTTGGTATGGTTATCTAAGCACCATAGTGGGAAAAGATAGCAAAATTTTATTTATTCAAATGTTGGCAGAACTATTTTACTTTTTGAGTGGATTCGCACTGGTTTTATTGTCCCTCCTCCACGTGAAAAAAAAGGTAACAGATTTGAACGGATGGATTTCGATTTGCGAAAACAGGCACAGTTTTGGAATTTTGGTTGTTATTGACGAAAAGTCGTCGAAAAACTTAAAACGTCAAGGCAATGTGCTATGTTGGATGTCTTGTTCGTTCTTATTCTTCCTTTGTATGTACACTTTTGGACAAGAATACAAAGGATTACTGAACTGGACCACCATTCGAAGACCGGGTTGCGTTTTATCAACCTTCTTACAACTGGTGACGGTTTTCGAGTTGACCATACATCTCAACTTTTTGTGCGCCCTGTTTAAATCATTTCAAGATACTCTGCAATGTTTGTTGTTGAGAATAATTAAAGAACGACCGGAAGATTCAGTAGGAAGAGTAAATTTGGAAAAGCAGCTTAAGGAAATTCAAAAATTTCATCACGTCATGATAAAGAATTTTAAAGAACTGGAGTCCTACGTTGGCCCAATCATTATATTATGGTTTCTACTTATACTGATAGTTCTGACGATCAATATTTACATTTTAATTTTTGTCTGGATTAACGATCATTACAGCACTTTCTTTGTTATGTTGGAAATTCGAACGTGTTTTGTCATTTCGGCAATTACGTATTTACTTCGGTGCATGAAAAATGTTTCATCCGTGGTAAGAAAAAATATCTTGATGGTGCAGCTTGTAGATGAGGCAAAATATGAAGTTTGAGTTAGGTTAGATTAGATTCGAATTATGTCAGGTATGTTAGGCGACAGTTGGTATTGGTAATGCTAAATAAATTTTCCTATGCTTCTCTACAACCTGCATTGAAAATAATATGAACTTTTAGGGAAATACCGCAATTGAGAATTGTTTTCTTTAACTATAATAATTATTACTCTGTTTGTTTTAGAGCAATGGCATATTATCGTTTTTGTATAAATATCCGATCAGTAAGTTAAGTACGGCAGAAGCTAACCAGGTAGGTGAAAATTCAAGTTTTGTTCTGAATTTAGTTTATTAATTTATACAATAATTACAGATAGAAATTTTGATTAAAACGTTAAACATTCAAAAGCCAGTTCTTAAAGCATCCGATATTTTTGTAATTGGAACTCAACTATTGGCATCGGTAAGTAAATTTAATTTAAATAGTATATTACAGTACCAGTGAGGTAAAAGTACGCTAGACTCAAAATTACACTCTGTGCAGTAAATACCACTTGACTACTGTATTTTTAAAGAAAAAAAATATTTATTTATAAATTTATTGGTGCAACATTGCCAAATAATATTGGCACAATATTGGTACAATATTAATTAAGAATATTATGCCAATATTGATCGTAGAGCTCTAGCAAACATTGATATAATAAAGTGTGAATATTACAAAATATTTATAATATTAATATTTTTCCAATATTATTAAAAACAGACATTGTAATAAATTTTAAATGTTTTTTTTTTAATTTATATAAATTTTTTTAATTTTTAGATATCTGGAACAGTTGTAACCTACGTTTTGGTCGCTCTGCAATTCCATGCATATTGGGAACACTAGAAATTATAAATTTAATTTTAAAATACATTATTCAATAATATTTTACAGCATCTGATTGGTCAGTTAAAAATTTATATAAGTTTATAGGCCTAGCCGAATTTTTTTCTTTATTTTGCCAAATATTATACTTATTTTGGTGTTAAAACTTTATAAATAATATATAAATCTTGAAATGTCAATATTTTATGTTTCTTGTGATACATAGTCCATTCCAACATATAACTCCCTTCTGGGATCAACGGCGGTAGCTGATTCTCATTTATTATAAAATTGCAGATAAACTCGGTTTTATTCTAAAATAAATCACAAATAATAATATAATACCTATGGATATAAAAATGGTTACTCACTGCTTTTATTGGACATCCAGTAAAGTTTCCGCACGATAAATATTGCGACATTCCAGCAATATCAGCTTTAATACTTTTGCATAGATTCAATTGAAAATGCATTGGAAATATTCGGTATTCGTTACTTAAGAACTTGTAGGCTTGAAACACCAACTAAAATTCCATATATTATAATTATAATTAATACGGCGCGGCGTTGGGATATTATAAAATTAAAAAAATTCATGTACATAGCAATATATACACCGCAAAAATATGGAAACGTTACCTCCACAGAACCGTAGCTAAAGCTTTACAAGCCCCGCTGTGTGAGGGGGCTGTAGAGTTTTAATGCCACAAAATATTTATTATTTATGTTATTATTACCCCCAGACCCCACATTTTGCCATATTATTATTTTTCCTTTCTAAATGAAAAATTTGCAATGTAATTTGTATTATGCAATCAGGTAATATTAAAAAATTTTACTTGCGGTTGTGGGAAAAAAGTGAACAAACTATTGTGAAGATTTAGCTACGGCGTTGGTATGGCGAAGTAAATATTCGCTTGTAATGGACTAAAATTAGTAGCTGCGCCACTGTAGGTACCTCCACGTCGTTCCCTACGTTCTCGTACATTATAAAAGAGAAATTTGAAGCCTTTGTAGTGCGGTTATATTTAAATACAATATGATGGCAATCAACAATCGATTTATTCATATAAACAATATTGCTTCTTTCAAATTTCACTTTGTAGCCATTTTGGTGAAACTAAAACAAAAATTATAATTAAATTTGGCAGAAATAATAATATATCGAATAAATAATTATTATGTATTTAATTAAATATTAAATATTTTTGTATTTTTTTTGTTTTATTTTAATTTTAATTTTATTTAATTAAGATTATTTTTATAAAACTTACCTTATCGTATATATCTTTTACAACATTACTGTTAACAAAGGTTTTTAAAAAAACCCACAAAAGAAAATACTTCAATGTTTTCAAAAGTAACATATTTTTTGGTGATTTATATCAAAATATTTATCTCTACAATAGATTTACCGATTTAAGGACCGCATTATATAGTAAACGTATACTATAAAATATTTTCACAAAAAAAACAATAAAAGTAATGTGTATAGGAAACACTGTAATAAAAGAAAATATAGAGAACGTTTTTTACGTATCATTTAACCGGATAATTTAAATTCTTAATTGAATTGTTTACATTTTCTGATTTATTTTTATAATTTTGAGAAATAATAAATATAAATATTTACCAGAAGTAAAAAACCGAGAAATAAAAAATGAGATAAAACGAGAGGGTGAAGTTATAGAAACTGTTTGTATTCGATTCGGTAATTACTCTCCTATTATCTGGTTACATCTGGCATAGTAACAACTAGCAATTCTGAATGGAAGTTTAAAATAGAGAAAAAGTTTACAAAAAAGATTTAGGTATTACAGCTTATTGGCACAAAAACAGCACTATCATTAAACCTTTATTAATTTATAGTAATTTTCAAACCCAAATTAAATCATTTGCAATTGTTTATTAAAATTGTGCGCTATCTATTATACAAATAAACGGGATAATAAACTGTACGTGGATTATAAGTTACAGACCGTTTTTAGTTTAAAAAGAGAGATTTGTGGGCCTTAAAAAGCAATTTCTCTCTTATGCTAATTTATCAGATTAAGAATCGGTTGGGCCGAAACGTCGTAAACCGATTTATTATATACATATTAATTTACCAATAGTTTACCAAAATTTACCAATGGTCGAACCTGACTCAAGCTAAGCAGGAATAAAAACTTCATAAATAATGGTGTAAAATTCGTTAAATGACAGAATTTTGATTTTCTTGTAATACATAATCCATTCTATCATATAGCGACCCTCCGGTATTAGAGGTGGTAGTTGCTTTTCGTCTATTAAAATATTGCAAAGAAATTGTCGTTTATTCTAAAACAAACAAATCGTAATAAATAGACAACTATGTAGCATAATAAATTATTATTTTATAGCTGAATCAGAAAATAATATTAAATTCTTTGATTGATTAATTAATTGTTCGATTTAAAGGTACCAAAAATATCGTATTCACAAAAATTATATTGACTTACTGGTTTTATTGGACATCCTGTAAAATTTCCGCACTTTAAATAATGTGCCGTTCCACCAATATTGGCTTTAATACTTTTGCATAGATTTAATTGAAAACGCATCGGGAATATCCGATATTCGTTACTCAAAAATTTGTAGGCTTGATACACAATAAAATAAAAACAAAATAAAAGTACAAAATAAATAATATAAAAAAATAATCGATAGCACGATATAAAAGCTAGACCGGCCTTTGGGAGGACTAATGCAAGCATTTAGTGATTTAGCCTCTCCCCTCTATTTACGTCTAAGTAAACGCTGTTCTTATATATTTTTTTAAATATTAAAGAAATTCAAAACCTCAATTTTGCTAAACTTGCATTTTATGCATTATAGCAACAATGGGGTACTTTACCCCCCCCCCCCCTATAATGACAGTTCTAAAAAAAATTGTTATTATTTGTAGCCCCTCCAAATATTACACCTAGCTGCGCCAATGTACTGTATCTTGCGCACTTTGTTTTCTTCTGTCAACTCATAACCTAACACTTTCATGCTGTTTATTGTTTTTTTCTTCACTATTTGAACCTGAAATTACAAAAAATACAGAATGGTAATCCACGTTTAACATTACAACTTCGATAAATGAAATGATTATTTTCCAGAACTTTTTATTGCGTCCCAGGCTAAGTAAGGCAGCAAATCTTATTACCAGACAATTTTCTGTTGCTGCAAATGTGGATCCGCTTAATTTGGAGCCCAAGGACGAAGTCGATAAGCTGTATAAAGTAATGGAATTAGAATGTCGCGGTCACGATCCTGAAGTACTTAATAGTTTTGCAAAGTTTGCCACGGAAGCCGGCAAGCATTTGGATGTGCAGGGAAAATCGTAAGTTCAAATGTGAGGAGAAAAGTTGAAACTTTATTGCTTTTCCTTTTAGATGGAATTTACGAAAACCTCATCACGAAAGGTACACGGTTTTAAAATCGGTTCACATTTATAAAAAACACAGAGTGCAGTACGAGCTGCGTACATATTTTACATTTATTCAGTACAAGCATTTGACCGGTTCTACGGCAGACACTCTACTGGAATATGTGGAAAGAAATTTACCCGAAGGAGTTTCTTTGAAAGCTACCAAGGTAAGAATATTTTACGTAATTAATAGTTTGTTTCAGTTTTTGAAAATTGTAGTAAATTATTAGCTCTATACATTTAGTTAATGCTTACCAGTAATCACTATTGTATTTCTTGAAGTGAACTAACTAATCCTGAATTGTCCTTTTCGTTTCAGGTTGAATTACAAAAAATTCCAGATCATCTCACCCTGCCAGAAAAAGAGGAAAAACGATTAGAATAATTTTATTTTTAGTTTTAATGTACATAATTTGAAATAATTACAAGTTACTAAACCACACCTCGTCGGGTTTTCTTCACTCTCCTCTTCACCGCCTGTTAAATTAAATAACAAATAAATTTCGAGTCGCAGTTTTTACTAATTAATAAAATATAATACAAGGTATAATTAATTTATAGAAATTATGCTAAAACAACTTTTTATTTACAGATTGTATTTTTATCCCTCGGTGGGCATGAAATAGGAAAATTGAAATAATTAGTACTAGCATACATTTCATAACAGCATTTTATAGAAAACAACTAATGCTTGGGGTTTTTTCTTGCTTAATTTAATCCTTACGCTGGACTAAGTTGTCGTAGATTGGCCAATTTATCTCTCGAGTTCCATAACGCATATAAAGTTGAAATTCCAAATCCTACTGCGCCTCCTATGCCACATTTTCTTAAACCAGCTGTAAAAAATTAAATTTAAAAACAAAAATAAACCAAGCACTTTCTCACCTGTAGATTTATATAACATTCCAGTTGCGGTTGCAGCGGCTATGGTATTCAAATCATCGTCGGCACCTCGAGCCCACGACGTGATAACTCCAAAAGCAGAATACATGACGGCCAATGTACCTAACGTTTTAGCTGAATTACTTCCTCGTTTCATAACGTGATTTATTAACCTGAAAGTTTCAATGTGGATATAACACAATGTGTACTTCAAACGTACTTACTGTGTACGTCTCAATTTTCCAGTTTGTCCTTCGATCACCGTACTTTTAAGACCGTTAAAGAAACCGGTGGCACCGCCGATACCTGCACCGACCATACAAGAAGTACCAATTTGAGCAAAGGCCAACTCAAACCTCCCCCTTTGCTTGCTTGCGCCCTCCAAAAATATGAATTCGGGCTGTGCGGGAGGCAAATAACCGGGATCGAAGTTTAAATAGGGAGACGAAAAGCCTTGGTAATTACCTGACAAAGTAAATGTGTCAGTTTTAGGTTATAGAATTACGAATTTCTAAAAACTCACCCGGAATATTTCCGCCACCATAATTTTGTTCGTAGAAACCACCGTCGTCATTTCCGGACGACATTTTGTCTTATTTTGAGTAAATTTATTAATTTGGGCTTTAGAAATGTGCAACTCGCGAGGAACGTCAGAAAAAAGACAAGCAAAGGTCGTTCGGTGTGTTTTGGGGAAATTGGCAGGGTTGCCAAAAATATTACCAAATGTCAAACATTTTGAAGTTTTGTTTGTAAACTAAATTTTTGTGCAAAAATGACAAATCGAAGTGATAATGTTTTTGAAGATAAAGGCTCTTCTGAAAATTTACAGCCCAACCAGAACGAATTTTTTAAGCTGACGGTGTTGGCGGGCATAAATATAAATCCTGTATTCATTTGGTAAGATAACTTGCTTCCGTAAGCACAGGGTATAATGAAGATCTTGTTTTAGGATTCTGATTCAGCTGCTAAATATGAAGGTGCCCCCAGAAGCGGTTTACAGATTGTTGAAATTTATGAGGAAGTCTGGAAAGTACTCGAGAAGTAAAAGCAGTCGGCTAAAGGATGCTTAAAATTAAATATCGAAGCTGAAATTTTGTAATAATTTATGCACCTTAGTACATCGAGGAATTTTTTTCTGCTTGCCTAGAGTTGTAACACGTATTTTTTATTTATATTGTTTATGTAACATATCTCTAAAATGTACCTACCATAGAAATATTTTTTATAAATATAAGAATCTTTACTTAAATTATATTTATAATGAAAAACCTGTTTGTGCCCCTAGGCTAGGCCTTCTCAACGGACAACACTTTGGCGTGAAATTTATCATTGTTTATTTGGGCCATTGTAAAATTCGAATCTGAAGCTAACTTCCACTGACAAATCACTTTGACATTTGCAATGTTAGGTTAGGTTATTTCTTAAAGTTTCTGTTGTAGTTAGCTTAAATTTTTTAAGTTGTTCGTATTTCGATGAATTTTGCGTTATGTCGACCGAAGAAGACGTAGAATTAAAAGATTTGGTTGCACAAACTCTGGAAATTAATGGATGTTTACCCAAAATCAGGGTAAGTTTATGATAACAAAATTGTGATTTGTTCTCAATTTTGTCATAATTTCAGGCCGAATTACGCGCAAGTGTATTTTTGGCGCTCGAAGAAGACGGCGAGGTAAGTTTTACATGCAAAAGTATTGTAAGCTAGTAAGGTTAGAACGCTGGTTTTACAGAAAGAGGAACCTTTGCTCAACAAGAAACTCGCCAGCCAGTTGGAGTCGCGCGAAGGCCGGGTGATGTTTAGTTTGGTGCGCGAATTTTTAGAATACTTCAATTTGGACTTCACCGTTTCCGTCTACGAACCGGAGTCTTACCTAGGAAGCGGTTACCGTTACGAAGGTCGCTCGAAGATAATACAAGATTTAGGGATAAAACAGCTTCGGGAGGATTCCCAGTCGCCACTATTGCTTCAACTAATTCAAATAGCGCAGTCGAAAAGCAGCATCGAAATTGATCTGAGTAAAATTCATAATGGTGGTGCGGAGGACTCTGTGGAGACTAATTCTTCAGATGAACTAGAGAAAACCGATAGATCGGTAGACATAGAAGAGAGGATTGCGTCGCCCGAAGTTCTCGCACATTCTCTGTCAGTGGAAACGTCTCAAGCTTCCAAGGAAGAAGTTTCTGAAGCCACTTCGTCCATTTCCGAAAATGTTTCATCGGCCGATTTGGATAAAACGATTCCTCACTTGGATAAATCACCCACGATTTCCGAAAACGAATTTTCACCTCCAGTATTAAAGGACAGTAAGTCAGATAAATTTAAAACAAGTCCCAAAGGGGACAAGCTCAAATCTAAAAGCAGTCTAAGTTCCTTAGCCGATCTTCCACCGTTACAGTTGAACAAACCCCGCAGCAACGAAACTCTTCTCTTACCGTCCCTGTACAACAAAGATTTTAAAGATAAATCCCTCAGTCAAAATTTACGCGAAATTGACCGATTTTTCGAAGTCGAATTGGATAATTACGAAGAAGATTT
Source organism: Cantharis lateralis (assembly GCA_963170105.1). Lineage (NCBI taxonomy): Eukaryota > Metazoa > Arthropoda > Insecta > Coleoptera > Cantharidae > Cantharis > Cantharis lateralis. The sequence continues at coordinate 2,399,863 of OY720628.1, forward strand.
TATGTCGGACAGCGACGTTAACTTAAATAAGAGTTCAGAAAGTTCCAAGAGCAATTTATCTCGCGATTTCGATCCAAACAAAACTTATGACGTTAATAAGTAAAAATTTTACATTTTATTGCTCAAAGTAATCTTTAC